>OU342743.1:482284089-483728497 GCA_910589775.1 Avena eriantha | reverse complement strand
ACACACATCCAATGAACTCTAGTGGATCTATCTTGGCATAATTTGATGTATGCCACGATGTATTTCATTGTACAAGACACTCACTTTCCATTTTTATACTACTCAGTTATGCCCTTGGTTTTATGTGGTACTACTTAGTTTTCCCCCCGCTCTATATCTTTCGTAGAAGCCCAAACTTGTGCTCACCCTGTCTGCTACTCCCTGATTAGTTGTCACAGTTATCACGCAGATCGTGCACACCAACCATTGATTCTGTGCGATCCAACGAGGATCGTTGCACATGTCGTGCCCTTCACAGTAAAGTGTGAGACAGCACAGATGTCTCCCTCAGCGAGACTTCTACAAGAAGGAACACGATACCGTCCATGGAAATAGTCGTCGAGCGGTCATGTCATGTTTAGTCAAGTCTAAAAAGCCTACTACTACTACTACACCACAACGCATGCGTCATCGAGTGCACGGTCGTTGATTGACAGCTGCAATTTATTGCCACTTGATTTTAATAAGATATATCCCATTTTTTACGCAGCGGCTCTCAATCTCACTTCCAACTAGGCCCGACCGTAAGAAGCTTGCATGCGCTAGCTGGAGACCGAAGAGCTGAGCTCGACGAGACCTAACGTCTCCGCCTTCATCAACACATCCCTCTACCCGATCTAGCACAACCCCACAAATCTCGCCGTACAGCCACCTACCTTCCCCTCTACATTTCCACTTTTAACTATCGCCAATTTTAGGGCCGTGTCAAACTTCATACATAGAAATTGTGTATGCGCCCTTTGCATGCGGCTCAATACAGAACTGCCATGCATGGCCCGGGAAAAAACATGGCGTACCATGTGCGTGTCGCGGTGCACGGTGCAGTAGACTGCGCGGTGCGTTGCACAGTGGTGCAACGAAACATGCCTTGCTTCCATACACCTTAACTATAGAGCCCCTCTCCGCACACCCACTCTCACTCTCGCTCACTCTCCCCACGCAACCCTCTCCACTGTCCCACCAGCATCTGCAAACTCCCGAGAATACCCCGTCCGCGCCGATGATGGCGGAGGAGGATAAGGTGGCCATCGTCGCCTCCGAGGCCACCGGCGAGGAGGCCCCCGTCTCCTTGCTGGTCCCCCTCGACGCATTGAAAGCAGCCGCCATCCCTGTCCAGGCCCTAGTCGAGGCATCGGTGGCAGCCGTCGCTCCCGTCCAGGCCCCCGTCCCTGCTACCGACGGAGCCGCCGAAGAGGAGCCCCCGCTGGCGAGGAGGCCCCGCCGGTCACAAGAAGATCAAGCACTTCTGGGGCACCTATGATCCAGATAAGTACATCGCTCCGCTGAACCCCTACGACACAGGCATCGACGACCCATGGTTGGAGGTAACTAGGGTTTGCTCCCCTCCCCTGGATCTTCTACCATTCCCATCGTTGGATGCTAAATGTTGGTTTATTAGGATTCACTTGTTCGCATTTCTATTGCTCGATCTTCTTACATCATCTACTCCCCCAATTTCCTTTTCTTCCAATAGGTTTCCGGCAGCGACATCTGCAGCGATGACGAGTCCATACACACCAAGACTCGTCAGGTGTTGAGGAGGCTGTGGGCTGGCCAGTACGACGCCTTCTTTAGGGGCAGCGCCACCCGCAAGGGGATCGCGTACAGCTGTGCGAGTCGCGCCAACGGCACCGACTTCATCTCCTTAATGAAGCATGTAGAGGCTGCGGGCTCCGGCATCCACAAAGGCGGCCAACGCGAGACCGTGAACATCAACACCTACATCGCTGAACACTGGGCTCTCAGCATTCACCTCCGAAACCTCCAGCGGTTGGCCATCAAAGAGGGTCGCATCCCTCCAATCAGGCCCAAGGCCCCCAAGATCAAGGGACTAGGCAGCAAGAAGTGGAGGAAGCGCCGGAGGGAGGAGGAGGAGGCGGAGGCACGGGCGCTTGCAGGATGTGCCTGCAACTGTGGTGGCTGCTACTACTAAGTAGCTTCTTTCTAGATATATCCTATTTCTAGCTGAATGCATCGAACCTCGTTAAGCAACCTACTTTCTATCGCTATATCCTATTTAGCTGCGCACAGCTATATCTACATTTGTTTTGTTTTCTGAATGAATGTATTATGCCTGGTGTGATTTGCTGCTCTAGATTTGCTACCTGATCGGAGGCAAAAAGAGGTCCAAAAGGGAAGAAATTATCGAAGAGAGAATCTTCTCTAGATTTGCTAACAATTTGGGAAAAATGAAACATATATGTTTAGGGAGAGAGGAAAGGGTACTCTTTCAAACTGCCAGTTAATGAGCTACCATCTTGACGAGGCCCCATCTTGACGTCTCCCTCTACAAGAAGGAACACGATGTCGTCCATGGAAAGAGTCGTTGAGCGGTCATGTCATGTTTAATCAAGTCTGAAAAGCCTACTACCGCTACTACAACACATGCATAGGGAAACAGGGTCATCGAGTGCACGGTTGTCGATGGGACGCTGCAATTTATTGCCACTTGATTTTAATAAGACATATCCCATTTTTACGCAGCGCTCTCCATCTCACTTCCAACTGGGCCCTATCGCTAGTAACTTCCATGAGTTAAGGGCCCCCCTCGAGTAGATCTAACGTTGCTATAAATTGGTTCCGCGCCACTTACATGCAGTGGAATCGAAGTCTGCCATGAGCGTGTTTTCAATGCAGCTCTAAAGTGGAGATCGTGGCTATTTCAAAAAAAAAGGGAACCCGAAAAAAAAGGTGGAGATCATGGTAGCCCCCCGCCCACCACATGTGGCCACTCGAGGACTACGAACAGTCCGGTATTTATAACCCCCCTCGACCTTCTTCTTCCATGTGCTCGTGTCATTTCCTCCCAGTCTGTCTAGTCCCAAGACCCCGATCTACACCTATCGCGCACGCCGAAGCTCCCTCGCTTGCACTACCTCCTTCCCTTGGTGCGCCATGAAGCGTACGCATGGAGACGAGCCAAAGGTGAAGCCAGTTGAAGGTGTAGCAGCAGATGGCTCGGTCATCGCCAAGCAGGCGGAGGCGTCTTCTCCGGGCATGAACACCGCTCGTCGCCACGCCATCGAGGGTGCGAGCTCATCCGTCTAGCCAGTAGCCGTCGCCGCTGAGCAGCGGGTAGTAGCCGTAGCCGCCGAGCAGCAGGTGGCCGGCAATGTCGTGGTGCCAGTGGCAAATCTGGATGGGGGGCAGGCGGCAGGCGGAGGCAATACGGTGCTCCACATCAACAACCCCATCGCCGTCCAAGAAATCTTTGACGCGATCGCAGAGAATGACGAGTTTGAGGAGGAGGTCCCTGATGTGGAGTTCGAGGTACTACATTGCTAGCTTCTCTAGTCGCAGCCGCAGATTTCACTGTTCATACATAGGATTTGCTCAATCGTGTACATATTCTTTTGCTCTTGAAGTAGGGTAGTATATATATGGTTCAAATGGTCGATTGATGCATCTACCATCTAGTCACAAAACCCCAATCCGTCTAGTAACAAAACCCCATTCTGCTCATCTGCCATCTAGTTGAGTTTGCTAGTTGAGTGTTGATTTCGATACACAGCATGCCTATAACATTACATTTCTATTCCTTACCGAGCCCAATGATTCAATTTTTCCCCAAAATAGTGCAAGGGCATCTGATGGTGTCGTTTTCTTAGGAATGGTTAGTGAACCTTAGGCAGCAATGCACATAAACAATATAGGTTGTGTTGTTGGTATTTCGGTTCCCCGACTCCATCGCTGAAAAAATGAGGCCCTGATTTTTTTCTCATATGGAACCTATATATATAATCTTTGTATTGTTTCTGATCTATGAATGCGTTGTATGATGCAGATGTATATCCCTGAATATTGTTTTGTACGATTACATTTCAATTTCTTATTGTGGCCAATGATTCAAATTTGCCCCAAAGAGAGGCAGACACATTGGTGTCAGATTTTTCCAGGGATGAGCTAGCGAACCTAGGGCCATCTACAAAATCAATATAAGCTGTGCAATTGTTACTTGGTTCGCTTACGCCATCCCTGTAGAAACTTATGAGGCCGCAATCTTTATTCTACATTCATAGAACTATGATATTTGAATTATCTATTCCATGCATTCATAGTGTATAATAATTACATTTTAGTTTGTCACCGAGGCCGATGATTGAAATTTTCCCCAAAAGAGTTCAAGGGGAGATGCGTATGATGGTGTCGTGTTTTAGGGATGGGTTGGTGAGCCTGAGGCAGCAATGCACACAAACAATATAGGTTGTGATGTTGGTACTTTGGTTCTCCAACTCCATCTCTGAAACAAATTATGAGGCCCTTGATTTATTCTCATATGGAACTACATATATGATCCTTAATTTGTTTCTGATCTTTTAATGATTGGTATGATGCATATGTATATGAATGGTTTTGATCATAAGTATTTTAACATGTACCTGAAGATTAATTGATTGGTTTTTTATTTATAATTACAATATTTAGGCTTGTTTTTGTACCTGACTATGTATGTCCCTGAATATTGTTTTGCACGATTACATTTCAATTTCTTATTGTGGCCAATGATTAAAATTTTCCCCAAAGAGAGGCATACACATTGGTGTCAGATTTTTTCAGGGATGAGTTAGCGAACCTGGGGCCAATATAAGCTTTGCAATTGTTACTTGGTTCGCTTACGCCATCCCTGTAGATACTTATGAGCCTGCAATCTTTATTCTACATTCATAGAACTATGATATTTGAATTATCTATTACATGCATTCATAGTGTATAAGAATTACATTTCAGTTTGTCACCGAGGCCGATGATTGAAATTTGCTCCAAAAGAGTTCAAAGGGAGACACATAGGATGGTGTCGTGTTTTAGGGATGGGTTGGTGAACCTAAGGCAGCAATGCACACAAACAATATAGGTTGTGATGTCATTACTTTGGTTCGCCAACTCCATCTCTGAAACAAATTATGAGGCCCTAGATTTATTCTCATATGGAACTACATATATAATCCTTGAATTGTTTCTGATCTTTTAATGATTGGTGTGATGCATATGTACATGAATGGTTTTGATCATAAGTATATTTAACATGTACTTGAAGATCAATTGTTTGGTTTTTTATTTATAATTACAATATTTAGGCTTGTTTTTGTACTGGACTATGTATATCCCTGAATATTGTTTTGTACGATTACATTTCAATTTCTTGAGTTGTAATACAATTCAATCATATGTATGAGTTCTAAGTTATGTTCTTAAAAATCAACAGGAGGATGATGATAAAGTGGACGATAGCAAGGTATCCAGGGACAACAAGAGCCGCTACATGCTAAGGCGGTTACCGTGTGGGCTAATCCGTTTCCATCGTAGGGGGAAACTTTTTTGCCCATTCTGTGCCAGAGCAATCAACGTGGACCTTGACATCATGATCCAACACGCGGATGGCGTTGCCACAGGGAGAAGCAGAAGCCATAGGACGATTACCTTGGCACGGCACGCAGCCTTTGGCAAATTCCTCCGGGATTATGTCAGGACTGTCCTGTATCCCATCTACTAGGTTG
Organism: Avena eriantha; assembly: GCA_910589775.1. Taxonomy (NCBI): domain Eukaryota; kingdom Viridiplantae; phylum Streptophyta; class Magnoliopsida; order Poales; family Poaceae; genus Avena; species Avena eriantha. The sequence continues at coordinate 483,722,963 of OU342743.1, read as the reverse complement.
TCCCTGCCTCCTGTTAATGCCCCTGCCCTGCTAGGCGTCTCCGTGTCACGGCCTCCTGCTGCCGCCCCTGCTTTTATTTTGTTCTAGTTAATTATTACCTGTGTGTGGCATGTAAGACAATATATCCATAGTGTCTCAGGTGAACCTTCTATATTAATCTACTCCTTTATATGGAGTGCCTTAAAGTTTCTAGTGTTCAATTATATTTACTGATCATGCTCATGCACACAACAAAATATTTCTAGTGCTCGATTAAATTATAATCGTCAAGAAATACATCAACAAGTTAAATTGGTTGAAATTTTGTATTGAACTAACTAAATGTATCAAACACATAATAAACTAGAAACTAAAATCTAGTTCAAACACATAATGTATCACATCCACTAGTTGTTGTCCTTGACTTGCTTCCCCTTCAACCGCTTGATGTCGCCACCATCCCAAGATCCCTGCTCATGCTGAAACCACTTTCTGTCCTCCTCACGCTTCTTCTCCTGGGCTAGCTTGCAACCAGGGCATAGCTCTCTCGCGAAAAACCCCGCCTTAACCATCCCATCTTTCATGGTAATGAGCTTACTATACAACTCGTACGCCATGTAGGCGTCTCTGGCTGCATACTCGAGGCGCACCTGGCTCATCGACTTCCACTCCCAGTAGTCGTGATCGAGTCGCTTCAATTTCTTTAGTTTTTCATAGGATTTATCGATGATTTCCGTTGCCAGATCACCCATGCCATCCTTCGCTGTGTATGGTTTGATCTTGTACAGATTTTGGATGTCGATGTGGTGCCCATCTGGGATTTTTAACAACGCACGAGAAAGCATAATTGTGTCATTTGTGATATCCACGCTAGTGAAAGTTATCCCTTTCCTACACAAGAACTCGACCAGAGCCGGACAATGCATCTCAGATGGTTTACTCCTGCACTTAGATGGTTTTAGGGATGTAAAGGAACAAGGGATGCAGAAGTGGTGATCTCAAATTTAAATTTCACATACCTGCAGAAGAGGTAAACGAGGACCTCCTCATGTATGGAGATTTGCACGACAGCGATCTCTTGTGGTGGATTTTTCGCTTATTTGCACGGGTGTACTCCAAGTCTAGCCCCACAAACTTGTGCTTCTCTTTCTCAAGAAATTGCTCAAACCTGGCGAGAGTTGTCTCCAAAGTCGCTTCATCATTTGTGTACACCACTGTCAAAGTCGTGGTGCCATGGGCAGGGACCAAGTGGGTCTCTGTTGTGTGTTTCCCATCATCCATGCCTACAAGGAAATGGGTGAAAGGAAATGCCTACAAGGAACTGCCTGCGAGAGGAAGAAGAAGATGAACCAACGGTTCCAGAACAGAGGGAGAAGAAGCGCCCAGAAAAAACTGCAGAGGAATGACTGAGGAAGAGGAATGACTGCAGAAGAAACATGGTAACTGCAACTTTCGGTTCGAGAACTCACCGTGATTACGTGGAGATCGTGGCAGTGCTGCCGGTTCAACAAGTGGGGCTAGTTCCTGCGAGAATATGGAATTAGCTGTGCATTTTTCTATGCGAGAAATTGAGAGAAATCATTTATATTTTGTCTTTCATAATTAAACACAATGAAGTTGGTACAGCCCAAGAGATTTGAACAAAAGAGATTTTCTAGTTTAACATACAACAACGCAAAAGTTTCTAAGCATGTATTCTTGAAATTTAAATTCTGATGATTTATTCAGAATTTTGAGCTACAACCGACATTACAGAGCCAACACTCTCGTCTTCGTCCTCCTCATGCTGCTCGTCGTTGTCGTCTTCTACATCCTCTTGTTTCCTCTACCGGACCGATGACCACCTCAATAATTAGCTTGATATAGTGCCTCATCACCTTGTCCTGGACGACGAGCAGATCATCAAGGAAAATTCTATTTTTAGCACAGAATTCAGCCCAGGGGTCGGTGAACTCAATGCAATCGTCATATACTTCCGATATGCGATATCGCCCCAAGATTTTCAGGCCTTTGTTACAATTATTCATCATGCATACACAATAGAACCCTTACATGCCCAACATGGCAGAACTTGAGCTACCATAGAGACCTCGGCAGAGGTGGCAGAATTGGTGCGGGTGCAAGCACGGCGACGACGATCTCGGATTCTAGAGGAGGAAAATAGAATCGAGCATGGTCGACACGGTGACAGATCTCACCGGGAACCAATTCTCGTCCCCGCACCGTGCCTTGGGTGCGTCCATGGTGAGGGCGAGCTCCGACTCGGGATGGGAAGGAGAGCGGGGCCGAGCAGCTTCATCACGTCCCAGCTCTGCACCATGGCCACGACCACATATTGCCGCTCCGGGGAAGAAGACGCGTAATGGATACAGGCGCCAACGTTGCCAGCCTACAGGGAGGAGAGCTAGGCCGAGCAGGTTCGTACACGTCCCAGCTCCGCGCCATGGCTGCGACGCCCCACAGATTGCCACTCCGGGGAAGAAGAAGACGCGTAATGGATGCAGGCGCCAACGCTGCAAGCCTAATTGACACCTAAGCGACGGGAGCGACAGAAGCAACATAACAGCGAGAACTGATAGGTGGGCCAACTTGACGGCCGTTAGCCTGATTTTTTGTATTGAAACGTAAATTTGAATTCGTGTCGAAAAAGACCCTCTGAGTATTTGGCACACCAACTGTAGTTATCGCGGCTGATTTCAGGGAACTTGGGTACCGCGTTGCCTGGGCGACCCAACTTTTGGGCCGCAAAATGATATTCTCCAATGCATGTGGTCATTGCATGTGTGTTCTTCTAAACAAACCACACATGGATCCACCAGTATCATTGCATGTCTGTTCTTTTCATGAACCACACCCAGTGTCATTGCATGTGTGTTCCTCTCACAAACCACACATGGATCCACCAGTGTCATTGGATGTGTGTTCTTTTCATGAACCACAGCTAGAGTCATTGCATGTCTGTTCTTTCCACAAACCACATATGTATCCACCAATGTCATTGCATGTGTGTTCTTTACATGAACCACACCTAGAGTCATTGCATGTGTGTTCTTCTCACAAACCACATAAGAATACACCAGTGTCATTGCATGTCTGTTCTTCTCATGAACGACATCTAGAGTCATTGCATGTCAGTTCTTCTCACAAACCACATAAGGATCCACCAGTGTCATTGCATGTCTGTTCTTTTCATGAACCACACCCAGTGTCATTGCATGTCTGTTCCTCTAAACAAACCACACATGGATCCACCAGTGTCATTGCATGTGTGTTCTTTTAATGAACCACACCCAGTGTTATTGCATGTGTGTTCTTCTCACAAACCACACATGGATCCACCAGTGCCATTGGATGGGTGTTCTTTTCACAAATGACGGCTAGAGTCATTGCATGTGTGTTCTTTTCACAAACCACATAAGGATACACCAGTGTCATTGCATGTGTGTTCTTTTCACAAACCATAGCTAGAGTCATTGCATGTCTATTCTTCTCATAAACCACATAAGGATACACCAGTGTCATTGCATGACTGTTCTTCTCATGAACCACATCTAGAGTCATCGCATGTCTATGCGTCTCACAAACCACATAAGGATGCACCAGTGTCATTGCATGTCTTTTCTTCTCATGAAACACAACTAGAGTTATTGCATGTATGTTCCTCTCACAAACCACATAAGGATCCACCAGTGTCATTAGATGTGTTTTCTTTTCATGAACCACACACAGTGCCATTGGATGTCTGTTCTTCTCACAAACCACCTAAGGATCCACGAGTGTCATTGGATGTGTGTTCTTTTCATGAACCACACCAGTGTCATTGGATGTGTGTTCTTCTGACAAACCACACATGGATCCACCAGTGTCATTGCATGCGTGTTCTTTTCATGAACCACACATGGATCCACCCAGTGTGATTGCATGTCTGTTCTTTTCACAAACCACATATGGATCCACCAGTGTCATTGCCTTTCTGTTCTTTTCATGAACCACACCCAGTGTCATTGCATGTCTGTTCCTCTCATAAACCACACATGGATCCACCAGTGTCATTGCATGTGTGTTCTTCTCATGAACCACATCTAGAGTCATTGCATGTATGTTCTTCTCACAAACCACATAAGGATCCACAAGTGTCATTGGATGTGTGTTCTTTTCATGAACCACACCTAGTGTCATTGCATGTGTGTTCTTCTCACAAACCACACATGGATCCACTAGTGTGATTGGATGTGTGTTCTTTTCATGAACCACACCCAGTGTCATTGCATATCTGTTCTTTTCATGAACCACACCGACTGTCATTGCATGTGTGTTCCTCTCATAAACCACACATGGATCCACTAGTGTCATTGCATGTCTTCTCTTTTCATTAACCACAGTTAGAGTCATTGCATGTGTGTTCTTTTCACAAACCACACATGGATCCACCAGTGTCATTGCATGTGTGTTCTTCTCATAAACCACATATGGATCCTTTCCTTAGGAGAGCCCTAACATTAGCACCCCAATGGGTGGCCGTTAGACCGAGTCTTCTAGAATGCACGCCCTAACACAGTTGTTCTGCTTGACAATTGTTACATACCATTCGGTCGGGGTGCTTGGACGATCGGGATGGTCTTCGTGAGAGCGATCTGCGAGTAGGCTGTTCTGCGGCATGATTGGCCACACTTGCTCTGGAAAAACTGGCAACACCGGGCGCTCCCCTATTGGGAGTGTCATGACTCATGAGTTCAGTGGGCCATATCCCAGTGTCACATCCCCATTACCCCGTACTTCTCTTCCTTCCTCTCGAAGCCACTTTCCCCACTTCACTCCCATCCTTCTGTAGCCGCAAGTCGACGGCGCCTCCATCCCAATCCCCTCTTCGGCAGCCATCCCCTCCCCTCTCGACACGGGTTCAAGGAGAGACGGCGAGGAAACGCGTCGTGATGACGGGGACGGTGATTTCGATGTGAGTCGTCTCATCTCTATCTCTATCATATGTGGCCAGTTATCTATTTTTTGAGCCATATCCACTATGTTTACTCATGCGTGTATGATGTGTTAGGCCAACCAGACGATGTATGTCTCCGACTATCACGGTTTAGCGGATCAAGACAGTCCTCTGCTATGTAAACATGGATATGTGCCCGCTAAATTTGTAGCATTCGAAGGACGAAACAATGCATGGACATCATGCAATGATGCAAGGTGGAAGTTGCAGTGTTGTCAAATGGGTAGATCCAGAGTGGCCCAAATCGATGCAGAAAACGCTGGACAAACTATGGGATATGACTGTTGAGTTGAAAGAATCTGTAGTCAGCTCACTTCTTGACAGTGTTGAGATGAAGCTATGGTACCCAGTTGACACAACCAAGCTTAACCGAGATCTCAGGAGGGTGCAAGACAAGGTTAGCAAAGTCGAGAAGGAGAGGGACGTGGCGTTGGCCCTAAAGGCTAAAGCAGAGCAAGAACTGACTCAAGCAAGGAATGATCTTCACTAGACCAAAGTCCTGCAGTTCACAACTATGAGTATTGACAAGTGCATGAGGAAAAATACAGAGAAACAATTGAAGCTGTGCAAGGAACATGCTAAAAGGAAGGAGCAGACGAATCGATCCTTGCTCTCGCGGGAAGAGGCGCATCGGGCTAAGATTAGGAAGATCAAGGAGATGTGTGATAACTAGTTCTATTTAGCTTGAGCTCCGTGCCTTTTAAGTTGTAATAGTAGTACTTGTTGACCTAGCGGTCTGAACTAGTGGTCCCAGAGTCCTGGGCGGAAAAAAATTGGTCTCTTGTTAGTCTGTCTTAACCCTACATCACTTCATTTTGTTTGATCATGGTGGTATTCTAACATTGGTGGTTTGTTTAAATGTAATCTACGTGGATTGTGCCGCATGCAAATGGCATAGCCACAATTTATAAAGTGGAAGCACGTACACCCGGTTAATGGAGATCCGGGAGCTTCGCCAGACGTAGGGGATGCAGGAGCAGGGAGGCGGTGAGATAGACGGGCTCAAGCATCTGGGCATTATAGGTTGCCATTGTTGTTTATGTTGCCACGTCGTTGTGCAGCATCTGAAATAAGTTGCTGCTTCGTGCAGTGTGGCAGCTTACATTTATTTCTATGACACTTACATTGCATCGAATTTGGAGACCTCCTGCCCCTCAGCAATCATGGAACCGGTGCTGCGTGTTTTCAAATAGCAGTGGCACAATCACAATTTCGGATTGAACTACTGACTCGGGCATTTCCAAACCCTAAGTCGCGGTACATTTTACTCAGAAAACATGGGTAGATTATTTCGCCCAGCAAACTACCACGCACAGAGCTCCAGAATTTAACCGAATTACATATATAGGTTCAAGTTCAACACATTACTATGCATCTTCATTGCCAGCAGCCTTCTTCCGTAGCCTGGGTGCCAAGCCTTCACGTCCACTGGCTTCTTCATTTCCTGCCTTCTTCCTCTTCCTCGGTGCCAATTTTCTTAGCTTCATGTACTCTGCATCGCCGGGACAATGGGCACCAGAATTGTGTCCAGCATCATCTTTCCACTCGTTTTTACCTTCTTCGGGCAGCAAAATGACTGACCCGGCAGTCATGTTTCTAACTTGCGGCGCTTCCTGTCAAAGAAACGGGACGGTTGCATAACTGCCCAATATCTACAGAGTAAATGAAACAAAAATTACAATTCAGTACAAACATGCGAACCCCAAGAGACTTTTGCTTACCAGGAGCTAATTGGGTTCGAGCGACCACCATGTCCAAGAATAGAATGGCGACTCCTAGTTGTAGCAGCTTCCACATCCAGTACATCACAATTCAGCTCAAACATGCAATCCGAAGCATACCTTTTCATCAACCCAATTAGCTGACTGTCACACATTAGAGGAACCATGATGCCATGTTCATCCATGAAGCTGAACTTTGCAGTCTGCTTTGGCCATAATTCATCATGATTACGGAGAGCAGCAACCATATTGGATATAGTGCAGATCTGCGCAGGCGCTTCTTCCATCGTGATACAATGGTGTCCATACCACTTGCCCTTAGAGTCGTACCTAAAGAGGACTACCGTAACCAGGTAAGGGTGGTCTGTGGAGATCCCACTTGGCAGAAAACTATGGACAAAATATGTTTGTCAGCGTTGGGCTAACAAACAATTTTAGGTTCAGTAGCCAGCTAGCAGTTATAATTAGTGTGAATAGCAAAGAGAAGGGTAGCTCACCCGCTTGTAGCCAGAACTTCTTCTTCCTTGGTAGTAGGATCTGCCATCCTCCGAGCTGCTCGGCTCGTCGGCAGTGGAGGCGGGATAGAGCCTCGCAATGGCAGCTACGGCATGCGCCATTGGAGCTCTGGATCAGCGACTGGGCGCAGCAACTGGGCGCCGGAAGTGAAATGTCCGAAGGGATCGTCCTACCTGGAGGGTGGATTCCGACGCCGCAGGTGCTAGGGGAAAGGTGGGAATGGATTTGTGAAATTGGTCAACGCATCCAATCTACTTAGTTCCTCGATTTGCCTAAGAGGTTGCCGCGTTGGCGCTCGCGTCTCGGACAGATGACCGACATGAGGGTCCCGACCGTCGATTCACGGGGCAGTTTCATGGAATGTTTGAATTTGGCAGGGGTGAGATGAGTTTGCATTGAAATGGCCCCTCTCGGTAGTTGGCGGCCCAATATTTCGAAACGCGGCAATTTCAGGCAACTTAGGTACCACGGTGCACTAGCCTAGGAACTTTGGTACCGCAGACGAACATGCCCCTCTCCCCGAGACCCACAATCATTGTGATAGACCCGTCTAGCTTACCAAGTGCTTCCGCTGTAAGAGTCCGACTCGAACCCATCTAGTCAAAAAGAATTGGTAGCACCTCAATTTTATGAGCCCACTACCAAGAATGTCCGACTTGTGATGGTGCAGCACCGGCGGGGAGACCGACTAGACCTTCTTTGAGGGATTAAAGTTCTACCAACTATCTCATAGAGGTAAAACTAGAGACATAACAACAACACAAAATAATCCAATTATAATGTGAAATGGTATGGCTCTCTTCATGGTGATCTCCATCTCCATGAACATGTTCGTCATGCCTTTGGATGTAGTGTCCTTCAAGTCAACATGCTACACTAGCACTAAGGAATATACAAGAAGATGGCATCGCATGCCGACACGTAGGTCATTATACAATAATAGTGACAACACTTTGGCTCTAGTCGGCTAACAAACCCGTGATACGCAGATCACATATGGATTACACACATCACATGCACACAAGCCATACCATTCACAACTTCCTGCAAAAACAAGTTACACATAGATACAATATCTACCGGCGTTGTGAACCTTGCAACGACATCTAATGCGCTACGACAGGGCGAAGGCGGCGGTCCCGAAATCGCAGATCTAATCTGCATTCCGAACCATGGATTCCTTCATTGGATAAAACACTTTTACCCAAATCTAATCCCTATGTAGATCTGACCAATCTCATTGATCATCCGCACCTGATCTTCCATGCACCCCCGAGTGTGATTGATTCAATCAATCTTGCACAAAACCGATCTATCTCATAGGTCGACCACCGAAACCCTAAGTGGATCCTATCCACCACCTCGTGCATATCACATACGCACAGATCTAGAGCCTAAAACCAAAAGCTAAAGCTCTGATACCATTATTGGGCCATGGAGAGATAAACAAAACTTTTTCCCTAACGCGGTACTCCCAAGATCCATCTCAGGTTATATGCCACGAGATTACCGCTAGATGCGGAAGTTGATGTAGCGTGTCGAAGCAGTGCCGAACGATCCCACGGACAGCCCTCCGAATCCTGCTAATTCCTTTGCTAGATCCACACAAGCTTCTCCGTCTCTAGCGCCGCACGTGCAACGCCTCTACCGGTATCCACACATACAGGAAGGAGCTTCGGACAGAGGATTGCTAGATCTTGTCTAGCCCAAAATGGAAGTGGAGAAAGTGACAGCTAGGTTAGGGACTATCCCTTGTCACTAATCTTATATACACTCCTAGTTGGGCTCAACGCTTGAGGCCCATCTAGGCTGTATTCCAATCTCCACATGGATCTAATCCACATGGGCTCCTTACCCTTAAGTGTGTGACCCTGTAGGTTCACGTATATCTGGACATGACATGAGCTACTCCTCCAAGTATCCCGTCATGGCTTTGAGTCCAACTCACTCCCATGAACACTTGGTCTCAAGTCGATAGTTGGTAGCAGCCTCTCGCAAGACGTGCCAACTCCCAAGTGTCGTAAAGTCAGAAGACGAACCTTCAATATGACTTTCGTCCAAGTCCCTTTGCCACACGATATATATGTTAAGATATAGGCGAGTAGTTGCCAACCCTTTAATAGCTTAACTCTCTTCTCGTACCATGATATGCGATTCACTAGACTAACTCTCAGTCTGACTCCTCAGTTAACACTTAACTGAGTAGTGCATGGCCATGCTTCCGAATCATATCACACGAGAGGGTCCAGAGAACATCTCTCCATTATGGAGGGGCAAATCCCATCATGGTAATCCACGTCATGTAGCTTGCTTCACAACCAACCCGAACTCTACCTTTATAACTGCCCATTTACGGAACATCATTTGATAGGACCTAAGTTGGCGATCCACAACTCGGATCATGCAATCACCTCAGGTCAAAGGATTCCACTGCTTGAGACTGGAAATGACAACATGCTCGTTGCATCTCAACTGTGGGTCAATCTGACTTGCTAAACTCTTTAGCCAAATCAGTGTAAGTCGGAATAGCATTACCATGCCCATGACAAGTGGAACTGTGTCATCAGCCGACCTGCACATTGGTCTAAGTTGTGTGTCTAGCACAACCTCAACGACCAAGGACAATCTAGTATGAACAATCATGAATATATAGTTCCACAACTGAATCACGTATTCAGTGATACATATCTGATGTTCATATAAGGACAACTTTACTTTATGAATACTTTGGGAAATATCATCAACCATGATTACCTCTAGGGAATATTCCCAACAATCACTACTCCAATGAGTGCCCCAAGAAGCTTGTTGCAGCCACCAATGTCACTACACCTGCCCAGCAGCAGCGCTGTGTCCAGCCTGGAAAGAGGTTTGCCCCAGGCAAGCGGCACAACCGTACTGGCCGTCTGTTCCACATGAATGCAGAAGAAGCCCAGGAAGTGCCAGATGTCGTGCTAGGTATGTTTTCTGTTAACTCAGTACTTGCAATAGTGTTGTTTGATTCTGGATCATCGCACTCGTTTGTTACCTAAGAATTTGCATGCACCAGTAAGATTCAACCAACAAATTTGAAGCGTGTTATGATAGTTCAAATACCTGGGTCCACCACCAAATCTAGAAACATTTGCAAGGCCATGCCTATCAGAATACATGGAATAAATTTTTATGCCAATTTAATAGTACTTGGAACAAAAGGTTTGGAAGTAGTACTAGGAATGGATTGGATGTTGAAACATCAGGGAAAAATAGACTATGCCAAGAAAGCCATAACCATGACCAGTAGCACCAGAGTATCAGTTGAGCATGTGTCTGAGACACTTCCCCGTCAATTTAAATGCAACAAGAGTTTAGTCCAGTCAACCCTAGACCAAGTCAGAGTAGTCTGTGAATACCCCGATGCGTTCCTAGATGAATTACCCGGTATGCCCCCAGATCGGGATATCGAGTTTATCATTGAACCAGTTCCTGGAACTGGACCGATAGCTCAGAGACCCTATAGTATGAACTCAGCTGAATTAGTGGACTGAAGAAGCAATTTGATGACATGTTGAGAAAAGGTCTGATACAACCCGGTGCATCGACGTGGAGATCACCTATTTTGTATGTGGATAAGAAGGATGGTGCCACCCGTTTGTGTACGGATTACCGGAAGCTGAATGACGTCACCATCAAGAACAAGTACCCATTGCCTAAGATAGAAGATCTGTTTGACCAGTTGACTCGTGCCAGAGTGTTTGCTAAGATTGATCTTAGAACTGGTTATCATCAACTGAAGATCCGTGCAACGGATATCCCAAAGACTGCTTTCTCTACTCGATATGGATTGTATGAGTACAATCTCGTGTCATTTGGATTGACAAATTCCCCCGCTTATTTCATGAATCTCATGAATAAGTTTTTTATGAACTTCTTGGATAAGTTTGTCGTTGTTTTTATCGATGATATTCTGATCTACTCCAAGTCGGAAGAGGACCATGAGCAGCACCTAAGAACCATCCCTGAAACCCTTAGAGAGCATCAGTTGTATTCCAAGTTTAGCAAATGTGAGTTTTGGTTAAAGGAAGTAGGATTCCTAGGACATATCTTGTCGGCAGGAGGAGTTGCCGTCAATCCCACCAAGATTAAGGATCTTGAAGAATGGAAAGCCACAACCACTCAAACCGAAGTCTATGCATTCCTTGGATTAGCTGGATATTACCACAAGTTCGTTGAAGGATTTTCAAGCATCGCAAGGCCGCTGATCCAGCTGTTGAAGAAAGACCAGAAGTTTGAATGGACAGACAAAAGTGAAGCAAGTTTTCAAGAGCTCAAGAAGAGATTGATTTCAACCCCAATTTTGATCATGTCGGATATCACGAAGCCTTTCAATGTATTTTGTGATGCATCTCGGATGTGTGCTGATGCAGAAAGGCAAAGTAATATCATATATGTCCCGGCAACTGAAGCAACATGAGCAGAATTATCCCACCCATGACTTAGAATTGGTAGTAGTAGTTTTAGCCTTGAAGACATGGCGTCATTACCTCATGGGTAACCGCTATGAGATTTATTCGAATCACAAGAGTCTGAAGTATATTTTCACCCATAAGGAGCTAAATATGAGGCAACGGAGATGGATAGAGTTAATCAAGGATTATGACCTTGACATTCACTACCACCCCGGCAAGGCCAATGTGGTAGCAGATGCTCTTAGTAGACTACCATGTAGATTAAACACCATGATTAAGGAAGAGCAGCCAAGTTTGCATGAGGAGTTGGAGAATTTTAGAATCGAGCTAGTTAGCAAAGGATTTCTAGCCAGTATTGAACTTCAACCCACTTTGATCAGTCAGATAAAGGAAGCTCAGAAAGGAAATGCCAGTATCAACGGAATTAAGTGTCATATCAGTATAGGGAAGGTACCTGGATTCACTGAAGATGAAGAAGGCGTTCTATGGTATAAAGGACACATATGTGTGCCACCAAATTCAGAGTTGAAACAAGTCATTTTGTAGGAAGCCCATGATACTCTTTATTCTATTCATCCAGGAGGAACAAAGATGTATCAGGATTTGAAGGAGCAATTTTGGTGGCACAAATGAAGAGAGAAGTCAGAAGCTATATTGCCAAGTGTGATATCTATCAGAGAGTCAAAGCGAAGCACCAGCGGCACACAAGACTTTTGCAGTCGTTGCAAATTCCGGAATGGAAATGGGATTCTGTTGGAATGGATTTCATGACCGGTTTACCTACATCTAGTAGAGGAAATGATTCTATTTGGGTCATAGTAGATAGACTGTCCAAAGTAGCTCATTTCATACCCGTCAAGACCACTTACCAAGGACCGAAGCTAGCAGAGTTGTATATTGCTAGAATAGTCAGTCTGCACGGAACCCCTAAGACAATTGTGTCAGACCGAGGAAACTAGTTTACCTCTAGGTTTTAGAAGAAAGTCCAAGAAGGATTAGGAACCAAACTGAATTTCAACATAGCTTATCACCCGCAGACCGACGGACAAACGGAAAGAGTAAACCAAATACTAGAAGATATGCTGAGAGCCTGTGTACTAGAATATGGATCTAAATAGGAAGACTGTCTGCCTTTCGCAGAATTCTCATACAACAACAGTTATCAGGCCAGTTTGCGAATGACCCCATTTGAGGTTTTGTATGGAAGGAAGTGCCATACCCCCCTGAATTGGTCGCAAGTAGGAGAGAGTCAGATATCCGTACCCGACATCCTACAAGAAGCCGAAGAAAAGGTTCACAATATCTGTGAACACCTCAAGACCGCTCAATCCAGACAGAAGAGTTACACTGACAAAAGATATCGAGACCTAACCTTCAATATCAGAGACTTTGTGTATCTCAAAGTATGACCCTTGAAAGGAATGCATCGTTTTCAACTCAAAGGGAAGCTTGCACCCAGATATGTCGGACCCTTCAAGATTTTAAGTCACCGAGGAGAAGTATCCTATCAGCTAGAACTGCCTGAAGAGATGTCAGCCGTACATGATGTGTTTCATATCTCGTTACTTAGGAAATGCTTAGAAGTTCCAGAGAAGACCGAAGTTTTCAAGAACATAGATCATAGAGCCGTGGATATCAACAAGGATTTAACTTATCATGAAGTATCCATTCTTATTTTGGAAGAAGCCTTCCGAACCACCCGGACTAGAAGTATCAAGTTTCTAAAAATCCAGTGGAGCAACCATACTGAAGAAGAAGCCACATGGGAGCGAGAATATTATATTAGGACTGAGTTCCCAAATCTCTTTAGTTCCTAGTTTTTCTTGAATCTCGGGATGAGATTCTGTTTTAGGGGGGAAGGTTTGTAACATCTCAAAAATATTAAAAATAGAATATCATTTTACAATCAACCAAAATTAGGGTTAACAAAAACTTTTAAGTTTAAAAACTATATGAAGGCAAGTGTGTGTTTGTTAATGATGTATGAATGCATGTTATGCCATGTTTGTTTGTTATATATGATGAGAATTGGTTTAAGGATCAAAACAATACCATCTAGGTCAAATCAAAACCCAACCATATCAAAAGAAAATCAAAATATAAAGCATGTGAACTAATGGTTATTTTTGCAAATGTCAACACTTAGCTCACTTTGGGCATCTCTATTAAATGATTTCAAACAGAAACAATTCCATTTCTTTTCTCACCTTGCTAGACCAAGTGACAATGAACATAAGTGAGCTTTCAAAACTTGCCATAACAAATTCAAATCCATTTGAGGGAATTTTGAAAATTGAATCTAGTGTATGCATCAAGATAGCACTTTTCAAAAACCATCAAAACTTTGTCCACTTGACCAATCCTTGCAACCAGAGACACTCAAGCTTAAGATCAACAAACCCACCAAATAGAATTTGAAAATTCAAATATTTTTCTCTTGCGGCCATTTGATCGAACACTTAACAAGCACAGTATAGAGCTACCTACTCCACACTATTTGGAGCAATCTTGTGATCATCTTGGTACCTCACTAGGCCTCCACTACTCACCCACACTCGCCCTAGTACCATCTCGTGCAGTTGAGCCTTGCTCACTCGAGCAATTGACTAGTGTCGCCCGTGCCCAAGCTCACCATGCCGACCCGACATGGACACGATGATACACGCCTCACCACACTCGATCACGACCACTAGGAGTAGACATGACCTCACTGCACCCGCCTGTGTACGCCTCGACCAACGCCAACCCGTGGAGACGCCAGCATAGTTGTGCCCATTTCTCTGTCCGCCATGCCGATGTGCACGCGAGAGCGCCGAGCAATCCCGCACCACCACACCATGCCTTGCTCTCTCCTTCCATAAATGCACTCGTCGCGGAGCCAGCAACCTCCCAGACATGCTCGTTTGACCCCGCGCGACCTATGACCACCGTACGCCGTGACGAACTCCTGCGGTACCCGAGGATGGCATGGACGTCCCCGACCGATGGAGACCGTGCCTCGTCGTGCCACTGTGCATATGATGATCGCCAAGGAGCCCTGCGTCGGCCTACACCCTCTGCCATGACCGTAGCCCACTGTAACAAGGTCGCCGACGAGCCTGAGCCATGCCCCAATGCCCCCTTTGCTGGGGTATAAATTGACCCCGCCCCTTGCCTCAAAACACACCCCACTCGACTCATCTCTCCCCCAGCAATCTCTCTGACCAATCCCCGGAGCAAGCCGAAGCTAGCAGCGCCAGAATTTCACCGAAGCTCGCCGCTATGGTGGTGGAGCAGAGCCATCGCTAGGAGCCGCCCCAGGAGATGTCGTGACCATCATTCGAACCGCCGTCGTCAACCAGTCTATTATCCCGCACTGCCGTACCAAGCTGGAGCCCTGGTAAGCCCCCCATCACCCCGACGTAGAGCTAGGGTTGAATCCCACGTGTGCCATGCGATGGAGACGATGACGATGAGCTGTTGATCATGCTCTAATCGTGCGACTAGGAATCAATTTACCGCTTCGTGTAGGAACACTCGCTGACGCGTGGGGCCAGTGCAAGTGAAGCCCGCTGCGCGCGCTACGTAATTGGGCCGGCCCAGTAACGTTCCCGCGCGTGCCCACGAATTCAAATCTGGATTTTTTCTTTTATTTCAAAACCCTATTTTGTAGGTGACTTTAAAATTTAATTCAAGAAGATTCACTGAACCAAATTGCATGATTCCAATTTTGTTAGAAAGGAAATGAAAATCTCTAAACACTCCCATTGGATTCATACACTTTGGAATTATAGATCACCCATGGTAAAAATAACAAGGCATAGGCTTTTCCAACTTCAAATATTTTTATAAAATTAACCATAAATGTTTTGGGTTGATTCCAATTGTCAAAAATCACATTTGCCATGCTCTATCTGAATATGTAAAAATATTTAGTTTTACATGCAGTAGTCATGGGCTCATATTAAAAGAATGGCTATATAGTCATTTCTAGTCATTTTAATTATATAAATAGTCATATTAAACTTTGTAATATATGCCCTCTACTTTAAATCACATTCCCAAGTATTGGAATATGTGGTGATGACATGTGTCAACATGATCCCATATTTTATAATTGGAGAATATTAAATCTTAAGTATTTTTCAATGAGTAGAAATTGCATTTCCAAAATAAGATAAATAAGACTATGTCACAAATTCATGTGGTGATTGAGATGATGCTAGATCATATAGTGTGAGCCTTTGTGTGCTAAATAGAAGTATCTAAGTATTGTTTGGTGATTATGTACCTCATATTTATTTATAGATGCTAGTACCACCCCGGGCTACGAGGAGGAAGAGTCGTATGAAGAAGAAGAGGAGCACTTCGACAACTGTACCAACCAAGGCAAGCTCCACTATGCAAGCTAACCTATGCAAGATGCAATATGCATGATATTGTGATGCAACCTTGATACATTGCAAATGTATCTATAATTTTTGATGCTCCATGCTTGGTTTTATCCACTTTCTTGTGTTTTGTCCACACTTTGGAGTACTTTTCATATGATTTCTTGGACTAACCTATTAACAAGAGCCACAGTGCCAGCTGCCTGTTTTTGGTTCCAGGAAAGTCAGAAAATGAATATTCTCGGAATTGGACGGGATAAAAGCCAAAGTGCCTATTTTTCCAGAATACTCCAGGAGCCAGAATACGAGACGGAGGAGGGCCAAGGGCTGGCCACACCCCCCAGGCGCGGGCTGGGCCTGGCCGCGCCAGGGCATGGTGTGGTGGCCCTAGGCACCCCCTCGGTCTCCCTCTTCGCCTATAAGAAGCCTTCTGGCCTAAAAACTCCGGGGGGTTCGACGTTTTATCACGAAAAGTTCCGATGTGCCGCTGCCACCAAAGGGGAGATTCGGGGGACAGAAAGCCTCTGTTCCGGCACCCTGTCGGGATGGGGAAGTGCCCCCAGAGCCATCTCCATCGATCTTCACCATCATCTTCATCGACCATCCATGTTTCCCCCATCTATGAGTGAGTAATCCCCCGCTGTAGGCTATGGGGATGGTAGGGATTGGATGAGATCGTTCATGTAATGGCATCAGATTGTTAGGGCATGGTGCCTAGTATCTTTTATTAGTGCTTTATGACTTTGTTGTGACTTGTTGTGCTTAATGCTTGTCACTAGGGCCCGAGTGCCATGATTTCAGATCTGAACTTATTATTGATTCATTATGATAGTATTGTTTTTCGTCTTATCTGCAAGTTGTATACACATGTCGTTGTCAGGAACCTATGGCCCCGAAGTCACAGAAATCGGGATAACCGGAAGGGAAAGGCTTTGATGTGAGGATCACATGTGTTCACGAAGTGTTAATGCTTTGCTCCGGTGCTCTATTAAAATGAGCACCTTAATTGCCAGTAGTTCCCTAGAGGCCCCGCTGCAAACGGGCTGGCAGGACAAAAGATGTTGTGCAAGTTCTCATTGCGAGCACGTATGACTATATATGGAACACATGCCTAGGATTGTCTAGTACTTGGGTGCTTTATCTTATTTATCTGCAATTGCCCTATGTTCTGATTGCTATGTGAATTGTCTTGTCCATGCAACGCCCGTCCATCCATCCCTATGCCTACCGCACTCGAATCCCACCGTTACTACTTTTGTTGCTACTGTCTTTGCTTTGCTACTGTTGTTACTTTACTATTCCTACTACAAAACTGTTGCTACTGATAAACTCTTGTGAGCAAGATTGTTTCCAGGTGCAGCTGAATTGATAACTCAATTGTTAAGGCTGATAAATATTCTTTGGCTCCCCTTATGTCGAATCAATAAATTGGGTTTCACTTCCCTCGAAAATACTGCGATACACCCCCTATACTTGTGGGTCATCAAGACTATTTTCTAGCGCCGTTGCCGGGGAGCATAGCTTTATTTATCAAGTTCACTTGGAATCACTATTGTTCAAGCTAAGTTTATCTTTCTCCTTGTTTGCTTGTTTCTTTATCAAAAATACAAAAAAAAATTGGTTCCTACTCTAGTTGTTATTTTCGTTGGTTTGTTATTGTCTTGCCTTATCATGCTTGTTGTCAATGGTTGGTTTCTTTGAAACTGAAGCTTATTGGCAAGGTGGGTTCACGGAAGATCAAAAATATCACTATAAGAAACACCGCTTGTCACAAAAAGGGAAACACTTATGGGAACAAATTAATAGATTGTATACCATTGCTAGAAACATGTGCTGTACTTATAATGTTACTTATTGTTGTGACGAGTCTTGTTGCGGAAAGAGGTATAAACACCTCCCTTTTCAATGTGAGTATAGTGATAATGAAACCATATCTTCCTATGCTAAAGGAATTTATGACTTTTATGATGCGGAACAAATTGAGGAATTTATTGCTTGGAAGGGTGCTTTTGAACTTGCTAGTTTGCTTGAAAATATTGATGATTCACCTTATAAGTATGAGGGTTATGGTATACTTAAATTTTTCTTTGATAATTACAAGGATGAAAACAGCTATATTCTTGAATATATGAATAGATGCTTTCCACAAATGGAAGAGACTAGTGCCTTGCAGGATCCTATGGAAGAAGAAATTGATGAACCTGAAATCTCATTAGATGAAAAAGAGGAGGAGAGTGATGAACAAAAGGAGGAAGAATGGATTATCTACCCATGCCTACCTTCTAATGAGAGTAACTCTTTATACCTTACATTATTGGATTGTCCCCCTTGCTTACTAAAGGAGAATGAATGATATGTTCCTGAGGTTTCTCTTGAAAATGTTTATAATAAAGCTCTAGTGCTTGTAGATCATGAAAAGCATGATTTATGTGCTAGTTATATTGTTGAGTTTATTCATGAGGCTACTGAAAATTATTATGAGAGAGGAAAATATGGTGGTAGAAGTTTTCATGGTATTGAAACACCTCTCTATGTGCTGAAAGTTTTGAAGTTACTTTTGTTTTATCTTCCTATGCATGTCACTTTGTTCTTTGCAAATTTATTTGCTTACACTATTCCTATGCATAGGAAGTGGGTTAGACGTAAATGTGTTTTGAATTTGCTCCTTGATGCTCTCTTTTACTTCACTTCATATTTCTTATGAGAGCATCCTCTCATACTTTTATGCCTGAAGATGATAATATGTCTATTATTCTTGGGAGACCTTTTCTTAAATACTGCAAGAGCAGTTATTAATTGTAATCAAGGGAAGGTGACCTTCAATGAACACATTGTCTATTTCCTCAAGAAAATTTAAAGGACTTATGGTTTGAATTCAATTGAACATGTTAAGGGCATTCAAGTTGGAGAAATATATTGTCCCATATCAAGAGAAAAATTTGAAACTATTATGATTGGAACCATTGCTATCAAGGTTGAGGTAACATAATCATTAGTGGAATACAAAGTTTTGTCTCATATGAAATTGTTTTGGTAGCAAGACCTGATCAACCTTGTTAACAAAAGGATTTCATTGAACAAAATAATGTTTTCACCATGATTATCTCCGCTTACTTCTATTCTATCTATTTTAGTTTTTCCTTATGCCTAACTTAAAGGTGTTAAAGAAAAGTACTTATTGGGAGATAACCCAAAAGTTTTAGATGAGTCTTTAAAGTTATTACCTCTATAATAACCTCTCCTTATCCTTTTTATTTGCTTTTTGTGCCAAGAGTAACCTCTAATGAGAGTGAAGTAATGATTGGGAAAGTTGCTGTCCCGAAACAGATTTATGTGCTTCACCGTAAAAATTCGTGAGAGAGCTCTGTATGTCGTATTGAGCTGTAATGTTTTGTGCTTCTGCCCCAGGTTGTTATCTAACTTTTGTTAGTTCAACACTTTTTTATTTGAGCAACAGAAGGTATTCGAAAAAATTCGTCTTTACCTGCTGGTCTGTTTTGACAGATTTCTGCCATTTTCTGCATTTGCTTCTTGTTGGTTCCTTCTTGAGTTCTTTTGGGGAATTGAGCTTTTTGAGGGAAGTGCTACAGTATCTAGTGTCCTAATGGAAGTTTATTGGTGTTAGAACTGAACCTTAAGACTTATTTATCTTGAGTGCACTAATGTTGCTAATAAAGATTGTGTGAAGTTTTGTATGAAGGAAAAATTTCAGGTGTATGGAAGGAATGAGTAATGAGATGAAGGATGGACTAAAGCTCAAGCTTGGGGATGTCACACGTGTCACCCCAAGAAATATCCAAGAAGTACAAGCGTCAAAGCTTGGGGATGCCCAAGGCATCCCCTTCTTCATCAATAAAAAATCTCAGGTTTCTTCCAAACGCTTTATTTTTATTGTTTCATGCATAGTTGTGTTGTTCTTGGAGCGTCTTCTTTTTCATTTTTGTTTTGGTTTTTAGTTTGCGTGGTTTGCTTAGTTTTCTGAATAAATTGGTTGGACCTCCTCTTTCATATATTGGTGTTCAAATAGTTTGGTTTGGTTTGGAAAAGAGTAGGAAAGCTCATGCTTAAGTGGTAAAGAGAGTTTGTTTTTGACTGTGGCCTATGCTTTGTCATGCCATGCTTGATATTGTTTTGGCTCTATGCTTAGTATTCTTTGCTGTAGCATGACTTGTTATAAACAATTGAGATTTCTTAATGTGCCTTGGATGAATCATGTGTTGTTTTAGCATATTAAAGCATAGTATTGTGGTATTCTCCTTTGATGCTTTATTTGGGTTGACTTGGCACATGCTCACACCATGTTATGACTATCTCAAGTCACCTTAAGCCTTTATGATCCTTTAGTTTTCAACTTGTAGTATCACTTTATGCTTTGATCAATGATGTTTTGTCGCTCTGCATGATTATGGCCATTATTGCTCTCTCGTTTGTCGCTCCCTTACTATTGCTAGCCTTCACTTACACTGAGTGTTTTACTCATGTTTCCAACTCACTTAAACCAAATATTGCCAAAGTGTCCACCATACCTACCTATTAGCATCGTTTGCTACTTCCATGCATATTCAATATGCCTTGTTTTCTTCCAAATAAAATGTTTGCTTGTTTTGAGAAAGTTAGTTAGTAAAGCTCTCACGAACTTGATGGCACACTTTATTTCCTGTACTTAATAAACCTGAACCATTGTGAACTCTCCATGAAAGTTATATGCTTGCTAATTATAGGCTGGGGATTAGCAGAACCATGCTGTCACGGGGAACGCTTTCAACACTTGTAAATATATACCCAGTTGATACCTTGCTCTTTTGTTTGCGGATGTCGTCGGTGTGAATTAAAAGGGGAGCTTGTAAGTCCATGGAGTTATGTATGTGTGTTAGAGAAAGGCCTGGGCCACTGGTCTAATCCATGCTGACATGGTGGAAACCTGCAGCGTAACCATAATGATATCTATGAAGCATTCTTCTTATAAAAAAATAGAGAGATAGCTATTGAGAAAAAGAAAACAAAAGAGTTTTATGAAAAGAGGAAAGAGAGAAAAAAGCACCATTTTCCCATGGTAAATAAGAAGATTGCTGAGATACTCATTGTCTGCTTGCCTTGTCATTTTGATATGGGGATTCCTCCTTATCATCGGGCAAGGGGTACCCCGTTGGCGGTTCTCAATGATACGCACATACACGATGAAAAGAACTTACCGGTAACTAAAGTTGAGTAGCATGAGGAGCGGCCCTCGTACTCAAGGGACTTGGGATTTTCAGTATATAGAGTGTCAAGCATATAACTCAGATTGGACCTCACTTTCACCTTAACCACATTAAAGATTCTTATGATAGGGCCAATGAGAGCTCAAATCTAATGAGTACCATACTTTCAGCATTTGGAAGCCTTTCAAACTATGCAAAACCTTTTCTTTTACTTGTTGAGTCTCCACTTATTCTTTGAGCACTTTCTTGAGAGCATAGTGGCCATTCTTAGTTCTATGTGCATTGTCCCAAGACTTGTTGATTGATGCATACCTTGATATTGCTTGTTTTAAACTATTTGGATCTAGTCACTTGTGAACCTTGAAGGTGTCCTATGCATTTATATTTGCTACTCTATGAGGGATAAGCTGATTACCACTATTCTATGTTTTTTTATGTGAAACAAACAAACGGCTTGCAAAGCATTGTTATTCATGAATCTTTTGTTTGTACCTTTTCATGTTGCATCATAGTTTCTTTGTCTTATTGCTAGAACTTTGTCTTCCGTGTTATGATTGAAGTACTATGATCCCAGCTTTGAATGTTTTATGAATACTTTGATCAAGTCTTTGATGGTGCATGTCACCTCAAAAATTATTCTTTGTTTTTATCACTTACCTACTCGAGGACGAGCAGGAGTTAAGCTTGGGGATGTTGATACATTGCAAATGTATCTATAATTTTTGATGCTCCATGCTTGGATTTATCCACTTTCTTGTGTTTTGTCCACACTTTGGAGTACTTTTCATATGATTTCTTGGACTAACCTATTAACAAGAGCCACAGTGCCAGCTGTCTATTTTCTGCTATTTTTGGTTCCAGGAAAGTCAGAAAATGAATATTCTCGGAATTGGACGGGACAAAAGCCAAAGTGCCTATTTTTCCAGAAGACTCCAGGAGCCAGAATACGAGACGGAGGAGGGCAAGGGCTGGCCACACCCCCCCCCCCCCAGGTGCGGGCTGGGCCTGGCCGCGCCAGGGCATGGTGTGGTGGCCCTAGGTACCCCCTCGGTCTCCCTCTTCGCCTATAAGAAGCCTTCTGACCTAAAAACTCCGGGGGGTTTGACGTTTTTCCACGAAAAGTTCCGCTGCGCCGCCGCCACCGAAGGGGAGATTCGGGGGACAGAAAGTCTCTGTTCCGGCACCCTGCCAGAACGGGGAAGTGCCCCCGGAGCCATCTCCATCGATCTTCACCATCATCTTCATCGACCATCCATGTTTCCCCCATCTATGAGTGAGTAATCCCCCACTGTAGGCTATGGGGATGGTATGGATTGGATGAGATCGTTCATGTAAGGGCATCAGATTGTTAAGGCATGGTGCCTAGTATCTTTTATTAGTGCTTTATGACTTTGTTGCGACTTGTTGTGCTTAATGATTGTCACTAGGGCCCGAGTGCCATGATTTCAGATCTGAACTTATTATTAATGTATTATGATAGTATTGTTTTTGGTCTTATCTGCAAGTTGTATACACACGTCGTTGTCCGGAACCTATGGCCCCGAAGTGATAGAAATCGGGATAACCGGAAGGGAAAGGCTTTGATGTGAGGATCACATGTGTTCATGGAGTGTTAATGCTTTGCTCCGGTGCTCTATTAAAAGGAGCACCTTAATTGCCAGTAGTTCCCTAGAGGCCCCGCTCAAAACGGGCTGGCAGGACAAAAGATGTTGTGCAAGTTCTCATTGCGAGCACGTATGACTATATATGGAACACACGCCTAGGATTGTCTAGTACTTGGGTGCTTTATATTATTTATCTGCAATTGCCCTATGTTCTGATTGCTATGTGAATTGTCTTGTCCATGCAACGCCCGTCCATCCATCCCTATGCCTACCACACTCGAATCCCACTATTACTGCTTTTGTTGCTACTATTTTTGCTTTGCTACTACTGTTACTTTACTATTCCTACTACAAAACTGTTGCTACTGATAAACTGCTGTGAGCAAGATTGTTTCCAGGTGCAGCTGAATTGACAACTCAGTTGTTAAGGCTGATAAATATTCTTTGGCTCCCTTGTGTCGAATCAATAAATTGGGTTTCCCTTCCCTCGAAAATACTGCGATACACCCCCTATACTTGTGGGTCATCAAACCTTTATTATACCAATCCCAAGTTTTACCTGCAAGCTTTATTTTTTCCCTTTACCAAAGTTTCTTAAATAGTTAAGTAGTTGGTGATTAGTGGAAAAATAAGACAGATTCCATCAAGAGCATATAAATAGGCTTGGGTAGTGACACTTGACTAGCACCCCTCAATAGTGATACCCTCATTGATAGTTGCTAGTGCTAAACTAATATTGATCACTTTAGATGGGAACACTTGGAGCAAATGATTATGAAAACCTTAGAATGATGAGTCATTCTATTGAAATGTTTTGGCAGAGGTTATGAAACACAATGACTTCAATATGATGTTGAATGAGGCATGTGCCTTGACTTTGAATAAAAACTGATGGTTGGGTTCGGATGCGATACCATTCCAGCTTTACCGTACAACCACAATACTTGATTTGGGTAGGGCTTAACTGGAAGTTTATGTGTCTTAGTATGGGTTCCCTCGCGGAAAAGAGGTTAAGCTAAGGCTACCTCATGACTGTGAATGACCACCTATGCAGTTCCCGGGATGGCGGATGGCGATGGCTGGGAGGCCAAGCTCATAGGGTAGGTGCCTATACTAGGGTGTGTAATTGAGAGGTTAGGATTGATTATCCACATACCAAGTATGATGATTCAGGGCTATCCCTGAAGGATGTATCGAATTTTGTGGTGAAAGTGTACCACCTCTACAGAGTGTCAAACTATTCGAATAGCCGCATCCTCGGTCATGGACAGTTGGATGGCCATACTATTTCATTGTTAGATGTTTTCAAAATGACTTATGACTTGAAATGAGACTTTGACTTGACCACATCAGGGTTGTGGAAATGAAAACTAGGTTCCCACTTGAGTAATCTAGATAACTAAAATAGGTCTTTACTACTAAGCACTTATGAAATAAAACTAGCTTATTGCAAACAAGCCTAGAGATTAGGATTCCTACTAGAATTGTCTTACTTGTATTAGTGATAGTTTGTGAGTACTTTAAGAGTACTCATGGCTTTGTCCCTGGCTATTCCCATGGCTAGACTATGAAGAGGACTATCCGGAGGACGGATAGCGGGATGTCTACGATAACTAGGATCATCTCCCATCGTTAGCATTGACTGTGACAATGAAGATCGAGTCGCTACTACGTATATTTCCGCTGCTTTGATATATATTAAGACTTGATCATGAGATCAACTATTTGTAAGACTATTATGGTTTGTAATGGATGAGGTACTGTGCTATCAATTATGTTATGTCTCGCAAAAATGGTATTCCTGGGATTGCGATGTATGGCATAACATGCATCTGGACTTAAAAATCCGGGTGTTCATAGCCCCATAATAAGATGTTCACTACAAGGCTCGTAGGAAGCCACTTTGTTGAGCCAGGAGTGAGGTCACCTCTAAATAACCACTGCGATGTATGAGGGTAGTCACCCATACAAACCACCGTAATTAAGGGTTTCCCTGTGGATATCGTAATTAGCGTAGGGAGTCCCTCTTTAATCCTCCTTTGACCGTGCAGGTTACGAGCCGATGCCAATCTATCACGAGGCATTTTGGGTACGCTTCCAAGACACGTCCAAAGGATTTCTCCCTCCTTTTAGTCCTGAGGTCAAATGATATGCGGATGACTACATATACCATATAAAGAGAGAGATAAAAAACTAATCATAATTATATCATAGACAAGAAAGTCATAAGGACACAAGAATAGATCATCTTTATTACAAGTTCATAATGGTGCTAGGGATTCTCCATCTCTCAAGAACAAAGGAACTACTCACTCATGGAAGCAATCAACAACATCATCATAATCAAATGAATGAATAAAATTACGGAGGTAGATCTAATGCAAACCACAATTGAATATGGAATTACAACAAGATCCAATAATCCGTGAAGCAGCTGGAATTTTGCCCCAGCCAAGTTCCTCCTTCAGATTCCTCTCGGATGTATTTTCCGTGGTTTCTAGTGACTGTGTATGTCATATCTCCTCCTCATCTTTGCCAGGAGAAAGTATTTGACGAGGCTGTCATGATGGCGCCAGGTACGAGCAGATAGTACGGGCGGGCTCCGCCCGTACCAGTGGTCGTTATCGATACTGATGCCTCCTCCTTGCTTGGTATTCTTCCAAGTGTGAAGGTAAATTCATAAAATGGCTTTTATCACTTAGAAATATCATATATTTACACAATATGACAGCTCTAATTGATATGTTCATATATGACTCCATGATTTGGGATCCTGTTGAAATAAGAACAAAATAGTGCGTGTAGACGCGGTGAAATACAAAGATCCCTAGTCTATTTATGCAAAAATGAAAGGTAAATATGCTTCAATGTTGGACTCATCAGCCCACCTTGTGGAGCAGGGCACGGTACCGGCCAACCATCCCACCCACTTTTTAGAACATCGAGACAAGAGCGAGCATAGTCGATAGGTAAAGCGATAAAAACATACACAAATGAGTATGTATGTCAGCGACATACAATAGCCATCAGAGTCACACCATCTAAGAACAATAGCAAAAGAAGTATTCGACGCCATACGACAAGATCCAAATATCCTAGATAGTACTAATAGTTTAGGATACATCCTCATACATCACACATCCGAGTATCAAGCGGAAGCAGAAAACAAGATCCGAGTATGAACAAGAAGCAAATTGGCATCAGATGCCCTGAAGATAAGCACATCCCGCCCACAGGTCTCATAGATCTCCATCCCCAGAATCTCTACACCTAACATTCGTTGCCACCATCATCAGTCTCTTCAACCCGGTAGCTTTACTGAGAGTATACCTATCCATCTGAACCAAATATTTATCGTGTGAGATCCTAGGGGTACTCAACAAGTCTTAATGCATCTAAAAGGGTTAACCTGGGGGAGACACAATTGCAGCGAAAGATAATAGCTAAATAGTTCTACAGAGACATGCTACACATCCACCCAACCAGAGATGGACAGACTCTCGTTAATTAGTAATAACAGTTGTATAATCAACATAAATAAACATCGCTCGCCCTCCTTCTCGCTTACCGACGAGAAGGCGGAAGAACATCCCATCCGTTGGCAATTTTATTAACCATTCCATGAGTGTTACACTATTTACTAGTCATTTCTTAGTCAAATTAAAGGCGGTACTTTAGTTATGCTTATCTATGATCGAGAAACTGTGCTCCAAGTCGTCCATAACTACGGACATGACTTTCAGAAAGATTTACCCTGCGGGGTGCACAAATAGCAACACGCGCACGTTCAACCCCGGGAAGAACCAAATCAAAAGCAATGAGGCATCACGACAAAGAATTCACAAGATTCAAAAATGTTTTTGGGGGGCCACCCCACTAAGCTACCCGCTACGAAGTTGGCCGAGCTCCGATGGCGGACCCAAAGGTTGCGAGATCGACCAAGAGATCAGAGGCCATAGGTATAATCCTCAACATAGCGACCGAAATCCTAAATAGTGTAGTAGTAACTACTCATCGAGCAATAGATAATATACATGGCATACATGGCTTAGTTCAGAATATAAAGAAAACCCCAAACAAGTTTGTGGCCCCGAGAAATAAGATGTGAATCAAGCTCAGGCAAAGGGATTCATGGTCCCTGACATGGGTATACCCTACAGGTACTCGAGCTTGGTGTATACGGTCCAAATACGTGCAGGCCCACGGTGTCACCAAGGCCCGGATGAAAGGACTCGAGTCACTTGCGGACTCTCTATTGCTTGAAGAACAAGAAGAAGCTAAAGATAGAAAGTTTGAAGGGGAAAACCCTAACTTGTAACCGACTCGACCTGCTACCCGAGACCTATCCTATCTATATAAAGGCTAGGAGGGGGCGGCGAGGAGGACACACGCAACCCTAGTTTCCACAACCCTCGCCAGATTGCATCTGCGCACCATTGTAACTTTCGACTCCTTCGATAATTCCACGAGCAGACAAGGAGGAGTAGGGACCTCTACGAGGCCTGAACCTGGGTAAATCCTTTGTCCCCTGTGTGCTTGTTTGCTAGCCGATAGATGTCTCCAGCACTCCCTCCTTCTCCAAAACCCAATTCCATAACAATGGGCATTGATGAGTTAAACCCTCGTCAATTGGCGCCGTCTGTGGGAACTGGGAGTGCTGATGTTGCGGCTTCTTCGGCCCCATCAACTACGATCTACAACTCCGCAACAGCGGAGATTCGCCAGCTCTTCGGCGCCTTCGACTTCTCCGTCCACACGCCGGCCACCTGCCCGGCCTTCGAGTCTGTGGGCGACGGAATCAGCCTGGCGATTGGGAGCTTCCGCTTCCAAGTTGGTCAGATGGGCATGCTTCGCATGCCTGATCAGCCGTCAGCACCGGTGATTTCCCCGGCATCATGGTTCCCTCCATCGATCGGCACCCTCAGCGAGCTCAACGCCCGGGTGGCAGTCGAGAACACGGTCAGCGACAGCAGTCGCGATCTAGCCACTGAAGATGGAACCTACGGTTCCGGATCTGAAAGTTGTGGAAGCAACAACTTCCCCAATCACTTCATGTTCGTCGTCATCAACGCAGGCGACACATCTGCCAATCGCGACAACGGTGGTAACACCGGTAACGGCACCGATCCACCCAACGTCGGCAACGATGGAAACGGCGGTAATGGCGGCAATCGCGCTCCCATCAACAACGGAGGAGCAGTCGAACCTCCCAGCATAATCAATGAGCAAACCGGCGAACGCGTCGTAATCAAACTCAACGAGCAAGAGTGGGATCACTGTCGCGAAGCCCTACGGGGCACACCTCTACCCTTTGGGTCCCCGCAGGAACTGCTGATGGGCTATCACTGGCTCCTGAAGGAAGAATTCAAGCGCCAACTGCAAACAATCGCGCAACTTGAGGCACGTAAAAAGGCAGCGGACGAATCGAGCCTTCATCGTGTTGGGCTCTCCTCCTACGGAGGATCCTCCGCAAGAGGCAACGAATACCTCACCAAGAAGAGGCAGTCGCGGATGGCTCACCTCACCGAACAAGAGCGCATAGAGGCCGCAAAAGTCCTCGACTTTGGCTCTATGACAGTCGACACGAGAGGCAACGTGGTTCCTAGGACGCCGCAAGCTGCGGTGAGGGCAACCACCATGTACCTCCTCAATAACCAGCCGCTAGCTGGAGATCCCCGAACTACCATGCACTGATCTACGATCGCGGGTTTGGGATTAATCGAGGCTGCCCTCGACAAGGAGCCAGTACCAGACCCAAAAAGGGCAAAGCGCCACTCCTCGCCCTCATCCAGCGATGACAGTCACGACCTGTCTCGACGCCGCCGCTCACGGCGACACGACCGCGACTACGATGCACGCGACGACCTCACACAACGCAAGATCGACAAATCAAAGGCACGACGTGCTCAGTCGACTGACACGGAAGAAGAAGATGGGGAGCTCTGCGGCGCCCGATGCTTTAGCAGATCCATTAGGCAGAAGCGAATGCCTAAAGGGTTTAAACTCCCATCGGAGAACCCAAAATTTGACGGTCTACAGGACCCCAAGATCTGGTTGGAGGACCACATCTCCTCCGTCAGGCTACACGAAGGCAGTCAAAGTACTGCCATGCAATGCTTGCAGCTACAGCTGCAGGGCGCCGCCCGGGCATGGCTCAATAACCTCCCACGCGGATCCATTCGCAGTTGGGATGAGCTGGTTTACAGCTTCGTGCGCAACTTTAAGGGCACATACAAACGACCCGCATCAATCGAAGAGCTGAGATGCTGCCAGCAAAGATCTGGCAAATCGCTGCGCTCCTACATCCAAAGGTGGTCCATCATCAAGAATTCCACGGAAAACATCTCAGAAGACCGCGCGATTGATGCATTCAATGGTGGTGTCCACCACCTAGAGCTTAGGGAGGAGATGGGCCGCTCAAAGCCCTAGACCATCGACCACCTGATGGAGATCGCGAATCGGTGGGCCGATGGAGAAGATTCAGTAAAAAATCACGCTCACTCCGACGAGGAGGCAGAACTCGAACGCAGACGCGACCGCGGAGGCAAGCGCCGCATGCGCATCTACGATGACCGCGACGATGTCAACATGGTCGTGGCCGGCTACGCCGATAGACGCGACGATAACCGCAATAGCGGATACCGCAGCGGCGGATACCGCGACTCCGGGAAAACCACGCAAGTATGGCAACGCCGCACTCGCGATGAAGCACCCGCGACCTCCATCGAGGAACAATTGTCCGGGCCATGCACGGTACACTTCTACATCGACAAGCATGATGGCAAGAGAAAGTCTAGCCACCTCCTCAAGGACTGCCGCGAGTTCCTCAAGCTACACGAGGGATTGGTGTGGATGAACCGCAATGCAGTCGAAAGAGGCTACGGAGCCGCTCCAGGCGCCGTGGCACATGGCGCACCACCACCACCACCTGGGCCACCCCCGAACGGAGCCGCACCGGACCAGCACCACGGGGGATAACCGTACCCACGGGCCATGGGTACCATGATGATCCAAAAGGGGCGCCCCTCCAACAGGGTGCAGAAGGCCATCACTCGCCAAGTCAACTTGTCCATGCACTCGCCACCATCCACCACTGAGTACCTCAGTGGCAGCGAGTCGTGCATCACCTTCGACAAACGTGACCACCCGCCTCAGATACCTCGCCCAGGTCATTGCCCCCTTGTACTCGAGGTGCAAATTGGAGGTTTCGACATGAGTCGCGTCTTCATGGATGGCAGAAGCGGCATCAACCTCATATTCACGAGTACCTTGCGAACAATGAGGATCCCTCTAACCAGCCTGGAGGCATCAGACACAATGTTCCATGGCATCGTCCCAGGGAAAGGCGTATACCACCTGGGCAAAATCAACCTCGACGTCATCTTCGGCACGCCGAAGAACTTCCGGAGCGAGCGTATCGACTTTGAGGTTGTTGACTGGCCCTCACAATACCATTGCATCCTTGGGCGCGTCGCATTCGCTAGGTTCATGGCAGTGCCCCACTACGCCTACCTGTGGATGAAAATGCCAGGTCCCAACGGCATCATAACGATCAACGAGAGTTTTAAGCGATCTGACAGTTGCGACAGGGAATTCAATAGAATCTCCCAGTCCTTCGGCATGCAGGAGGAACTCGCAAGACTGAAAGAGACGACAGACAATAGTCTGCCTCCCCTGAGTAGGCCAAGCTCACCTGACCTCTCCTTCGACTCATCTGTGCACACGAAGAAGGTGCAGGTCCATCCATCGGATCCCGCCAAGACGGCCCTCATCGCCAACAACTTGAGTCCCGCATAGGAACTCACGCTCGTCGAATTCCTCCGTGAGCACTGGGAAATTTTTTCCTGGTGTCCTACGTACATGCTAGGAGTTCCCAGGGAATTCGCCGAGCACGCACTCAACGTCAACCCCGACGCAAGGCCAGTCAAGCAATCAATCAGGCGACTGTCTGAGCCATGAGCTCAGGCAGTCGGAATGGAGATTAACAGACTCCTCGAGGCCAAGTTCATCCGCGAGATCAAGGAAAGCACTTGGCTCGCCAATACGGTGCTGGTACCAAAAAAGGACACGGATATCCTACGGATGTGCGTGGACTTCACTTCTTTAAACAAGCACTGCCCAAAAGACCACTTCCCGCTGCCACGGGTCGACCAGATCATTGACTCCACCACTGGATGCGAACGCCTCTGCTTCCTCGATGCCTACTCAGGCTATAATCAAATTCGAATGAAGGAGGAAGACCAGGAGAAAACAGCGTTTACAACACCCTTTGGTGTGTTCTGCTACAACACAATGCCCTTCGGGCTAAAAAACGCGGGAGCCACCTACCAGCGGTGCATGCAGGCTTGCCTCAAGAAACAACTGGGTCGCAGCATCCAAGTCTATGTCGACGGCATAGTAATCAAGACCAAGGAGGAAGCCTCTCTAATCGACGATTTGCGCGAAACCTTCGCCAACCTCGATCGCTACCGGATCAAGCTCAATCCGGATAAATGCGCCTTCGGTGTACCATCTAGGCAGCTACTCTGATATCTCATCTCTGCGAGGGGAATCGAGGCGAACCCGGAGAAGATAAAAGCCATACTGGCCATGCAGAAGCCGAAGAACATAAGGGGCGTCCAGCAACTGGCCGGACGAATCGCGGCCCTCAGTCGATTTATCAGCCGGATGGGTGAAAAGGCACTGCCCTTCTACCAGCTCCTCCGCAAAGCTGAAAAATTCGAATGGACCAATGAAGCGCAAGAAGCATTCGAAGATCTCAAGCGCCTGCTATCCACTTCGCCAGTACTGGTGACTCCACGAGAAAGGGAACCACTGTTGCTGTACATCTCCGCCACCAACCAGGTGGTCAGCACAGTGCTCGTCGTCGAGCGAGCTGAGGAAAACAAGGTCCACGGCGTACAACGCCCGGTATACTAACTCAGCGAGGTCCTCACGCCAACAAAACAGCGGTACCCGCACTACCAGAAGCTGGCGTACGGCATCTTTATGACCGCCCGGCGACTGCGCCACTACTTCCAGGAACACCTAACCGTGGTAGTCAACGACGCCTCGTTGGGACATATCCTCAATAACCCGACGCCATGGGACGAGTCGCGCTTTGGGGAATAGAGCTATCTCCATGAGACATCACATACGAAAAACGCAACGCAATCAAGTCGCAAGTGCTCCCTGACTTTCTCGTGCACTGGATGGAGAACCAGCTCCCGGACAAGCCAGATATGTCCTACCTCTGGACAATGCACTTCGATGGGTCCAAGCAGAAATATGGAGTAGGCGCAGGTGTCATACTGACATCACCTCAAGGGGACAAGCTGAAGTATATCCTGCGAATGCAGTTCACAGCCTCAAACAATGAGGTTGAATACGAGGTCCTGTTGCACGGGATGAGGATGGCAAAAGCTTGCGGCGCCAAGAGGCTCATCATATATGGCGACTCCAAGTTGGTCGTCAACCAAACAATGCACGAGTGCGATGCACTGAACGACAACATGATCGCGTACCGCGACCTCTACGATACACTCGAAGGAGACTTCGATGGTTGCGAGTTGCGACACGTAGGTCGTGAAAGCAACGAGGAGGCGGACGCACTCGCCAACATAGGCTCTACCTGCTCCCCCATACCACCTAGGGTATTTCTCGAGCGCATATGCGAACGCTCCATCAAGCCAAAGGCCGCAGAGAAGAAAACAAGCACATCAACAGGCTCGGGGGCTACGCCACCCAATGAGCCAATGGCACTCGATGACTTGGAGCTAGACACAGGACTCGAGGGACCAATGAGCGTCATGATGATCGAGCAATCTTGGACGCAGCCGTACATTACGTACCTCCTCAGCAAGAGACTACCAAACGACCCAACAGATGCACGACACATCGCGCGACGCTCGAAGGCATTCGCCGTTATAAACGGCGAACTGTATAAACACAGCATCACAGGAGTGCTACAACGATGCGTCTCCATGGCCGATGGAAGAGCAGTTCTCCTCGACATCCATGAAGGGACCTGCGGGCACCACGCCGGCAGTTGCGCCCTCGTTGCCAAAGCTCTACGAGCTGGATTTTACTGGCCCACGGCCATGCGCGACATAGTCCAAAAATGCAATGCTTGCCAGCGATTCGCGGACAAGCCACACGCACCAGGCGCAGAGCTACGGCCTATTCCATTGGCCTGGCCCTTCGCATAGTTGGGGCTCGACATGGTTGGCAAGCTTCCAAGGTCCTCGCGCGGAGGTTACGTCTACCTCTTGGTTGCAGTCGACAAATTCACCAAGTGGATCGAGGCCATGCCAGTGACCAACCAATCAGGGCACAGCACAGTCAAGTTCTTTGAGTCCATTGTCTACCGCTTCGGCGTGCCGCACAGCATCATCACCGACAACGCGACGAACTTCACATCCAAGGAGTTCCAAGAATTCTGCGAGAACCTGGGGATCAACATCAGCTACGCCTCAGTAGCACATCCACAGACCAACGGTCAGGTGGAAAAAGCAAACGGGCTCATCTGTAGCGGCATCAAGAAGAGACTCCTCCGACCACTCGAACAAGCCGCGGGTTGCTGGCCAGATGAGCTGCAATCCGTACTCTGGAGCCTACATACAACTCCAAACAGCGCCACGGGCTACACGCCATTCTTTATGGTGCACGGAGCAGAAGCAGTATTACCCACCGAAGTACGGTACAAGGCACCGCGCGTGGTCGCTTACAGTGAACAAGAGTCATCCCTTGCACTCGAAGACTCCGTCGACCTCCTTGACGAAGCAAGAGAAATCGCAGCAGAAAGATCCACGATCTACTAGCAGAACCTGTGCAGCTACCACAGTAGAAGGCTTCGCCCCAGATCCTTCGTCGAAGGTGACCTGGTCCTGCGACTGAAGCAGCAGGGGCATCTCAAGCTCGAGTCCCCCTGGAAGGACCATACGTGATTACAGAAGTAATCCCAGGTGGCGCCTATCGCCTTCAATATTTAGAGACAGGAGTCGCATACTCCAACCCTTGGAACGTCGCACAACTGCGACGCTTCTACCCCTAGTCGTTTTTTACTTTTACATCGCAAATAAGGCTACTCAGCCAAGGCTACTTAGCTGCACATTGTACCTTGCACTGTTCTTCGAATAAATAAAAGCTAAGTGCCCCAAAACTCTGTGTTCTCCTTCACTTTGTCAATTTTTATACTCGGGGGCTGCGCCACTCTACATACATCTGTTCTTCGAACCAAAAACGCGATATCCTGAGTAGCTGGCACATCAATCAAACCCCTTAACACAAACTCAACCCAGCTACAACGCACCTGACAGGTTGACAAGGGACAGAGATAAAATATGGCCAGGCTAACGAAAAGGACTCGCATAGTGCAACGCACCTTCACGCTCACAAAGCTCTTTATACACATTCGACAATAAATTATCTACAACATCTATATGAACTTTACAACACAAGTACACTTATGTGCAGGATACAAATTTGGCTACTCTTGCAACAGAAGAACGCTGGTTTGTTCCTCAAAGAAGTCGACAATCTCCTCTGCTGGACGGTCCACCGCCTGATAGTCCGGTACCATATTCCAGGTAGATCCTGTTGGTGGCGCTGGAGGCCCAGAGGCAATGGCGGCAACATCCACGTTAGGCCCGTGCAATCGCACCATTGAGAGGGCAGACTTGGCACCAGCCACCAACTGCTGCCTCACGCACTCGCGAACCGCGGACAGATCTTGAAATTTGGCAAGAAGAGCCAGCAGGCTTGATGGAGTGTCGTCCAGCAGGAACATCGCCCGATAAATGTTCTTCAAGCATGACTGTGACTTCTTCAGGAAGAGCAGCACCCGCGATGCGTGATCCTGCAGGGTCACCAACGCAGTCGCACGATCATGATCTACCCAGAAATATCCACTCTCTTGAAGTTGCTCCTGGGTGAGATCATGAAGGCGAATGGCAATTCTATCCTTCTCCTCCTGCGGATGGCGCGCGCTAACAACTATACGAAGCAGCATCAATAGCATAAGTACAACGTACCGCTGCGAGTAACTACAAAGGAAAAGATGAGAATAAGCAAACTAACACTTAAACTGGTCGCCCAACTGCGTCACCTCGCCAAGCAGATATTGCTTGCGGGCAGCGGCTTTTTCCGCCTTCGACTTCCACACGTCTGCGCTACCGCGGATCACGGGCAACTAACGCTCCAGCTGCTTCACGCGATCACGAAGTCGTGAAAGCAAGGATAGCTCCTCTACCCTGGAGCGCGGTGGTGCCACTGTATCATCAAGAGATGGCGAGTCCTGGGTTCCCCCCACGGGATCACTTGATGTACCTTACCACAAGTCAAGACAGAGGCAAATAAGGCGACCAAATTAACACAAAGGCAAAGGGAACAGATGCATTCAGGATCGACATAAGTATTCACAGACACACTCGCCAGCAGGCATGTTCTTAAATCAAAAGAACAATCAATCAACTATTACAAAAGATAACTACGGAGCAGCTGGCTTCTTCGACTTCGACGGCTTCGGGGGCTTCATCAAGTCCGTGGCAGTGTCAGACGCCACTGACTTTCCGCCGGCCCCTGAGGCCGAGGCTTTCGCCGCCTTCTTAGCACGTTGGAGCTCCTCCGAGTACTTCGCAACAGTATTTATCAAGTGATGGCCATATTTAGCACAGGCAGTCGCAAAAGGAGCGAAGACTACCTGCTGACCATCCGCGCCAATAGGCATCGCCTTTGACACCACGGAAGGATCGATATCAGCTCCGTGGGCCTGCACCATCGCGAGTGTCATGGACGCGCCAGCCGCGCGGAGGGAGTTCTAGTAGGCGGAAGGCACACCACCGGCTAATGACTCCACCAGCTCGTCCATGTTATCGATCAGCTCAGCCTTCGGCATCAACTCTTCCCAGAGGCGACTGAGGGCGACCTTGGCCTTGGAAAGTGTATCTTGGACAGCGGCGCTATGGTCCTCGAATGCAAACACCGTGCCTGCCAGAGCATCGTCGCGACGAAGGGCCTGCGGGTCAAAGCTCAGATCGCCGGCATTTGCACATGAACCCATGCATGGATCAAAAACTTCAGCGCTACCAGCAAAAAACACTAAGGGTAGAGAAGAACAACAATATCCACAAGTAAAAGGTACCCGAGAGAGCCTTGGCAATTGAGAATAGTTGTTCTTCGAACAATTTCTCCCTGGCCGCAAAGGAGGCACGCAGATCCTCTTCACGCTTCTGTGCCTCGTCACGAGCTGCGAGTGCCTCGTCGCGACCCTTCACCGCCGCGGCAAGCGTTTTCTCCAAGGTGGTGACGTTGCGCAGTAAAGCGTTATGTTCAGCTACACGGCAATCAAAAGTTGACTATCAGTTGACTATACCAAAAAAGGAGAAGACGAAAAAGAATAAGTGTAGAACACTCACTTTCGACCACGCGGTGACGCGTCTCCAGCATTGCATGCTGGCGACCCATCGCCATCACCTGCTCTGCCACTTGCGTGGCCTCCTTTACAAGGAGCTATCGCACAAACAAGGAATCAGTGAAAGCAACGGATAACGTCGACTGCCACACTAAAAAGAAGGAAAGATATACTAACATGATCCTCCAACGACTCCGAAGAGGTTTGCTGTACCGTCATCCGAGCAACCATTCGATGCTCCCCTACGTGAGGAGAGCTCGAAGAATTGTGCCCGGAGTGGGCCGCCACCGGAGGGGAAGGAGCGCGCTCGACCTCTTCCTTGGCCCTTGAGGTTGCGACTCCCGATTCCTTCAAAAACTCGACGTCGCCAGAAGATGACGACGCCTCTTGACTACAAGACAAAATCCACATTGACAAAGGGCAAACTCCAGGGCAAAAGCCAACAAAAAGAAAACAGAGAACAAATGAACTCGAAAACTTACCAGTCAAACTTGTCAAAATAAAATGTGGCCTCCACCGACTCCGACGAAGACTCCTTAGGCAATCGCATCTTCTTGAGAGAAGATGGTGCCACAGCTCTCACAGGAACGACGGGAATTGGCGACTCCGCGCCAATAGCCGTGCCTTCTGGAGTCGAAGGAGACGACGCGTCGGAATCCTCGCTGCGCGAACGCTTGCGAGTATCCGGGCTCTCGGACTCGGGGGCTTCCTCTTCCACATCAGAAGGGACAGTCGATTCAGACTCGTCCTCTTCCAAAGCTTCACGGGGAATAATCCCCTCAGGGAGAGGGGGCATACAAGGCGACACCGCCCAATCCTGCATACAAACAGCGAAGATCAGCAAAAAGAACAAGTAAGCAACAGAAAAGCAATCGAGAAAATAAGCTACTGCGTAGCACAGCTGTACCTTAGGAGGAGGATTCGAAGCATCAAAAGGAGGAACAACTGGCTCATTCGGAAGCACATCATTGCCAGTGTACTTCGTGACCAGTCAAACCCTCTTATCCACCTCACTCGCGGACATGCCATCGGCAGACACGCGAGTGGCATCATCAGCGCCAGCCCACTGAAACATGGGATGAACTCTGGCTTGAAGGGGTTAGACGCGACGGCGCAGCCAGGTTCGAATAAGGGCGCAGCCTCCCTCTTCTGCGCCTATGCGACTCTCGAGGTCGCAGACGCGTTGATACAACACGTTTGTCTCCGCGAGTTCGCCAGGCATAACTATGTTCTTCCAGGAACGCATCTTCTTGCAGGGAGTCGCGGGATCGAAGGGCGCGAGTCCAAAGTGCTCATCTTTGGACTTCTGATCGCGGACATAGAACCATTTGTCCCTCCATCCCTGGACGGACTTGGTGAGCTTGATGTCGAAGTAGGTGGTGGATGGGTCGACGTGGATTCCGCAACCACCTACGTCATAAACTAAAGAGCCAGATGCGGACTAACGCTTCAATTTAAATATGCGCTTGAAAATACCAAAGTGTGGCTCGATTCCGAGCCAGCACTCGCAAAGAGTGATGAAGCAGGTGATGTGGAGGATCGAATTTGGGGACAACTGATGGAGCTGGAGCCCGTAGAAACAAAGAAGACCCTTAAGAAAGGGGTGGAGAGGCAAGGAAAGACCGCGAATGATGAATGCAAGAAACATCACTCGAAAACCAGCGGGAGGAGCAGGAATGGTCTCACCATTGGGGACGCGCGCATCGGCGACTGCTGCGGAGATAACTCCGTCTTGGCGAAGAAGACAAAGATCCGACGCCTTGATGATGGAAGGGCGCCATGCACCATTGGTCACGCGGGTGCCCGCGACCTTCTTCTTCCCGCCGGCGGCGGCGCTGGTGCCCGCAGCAGCGGAGCCACCCTTCTTATTCGCCGTGGCGACTGTGGCTGCGGAATCAGCAACAGCGCCTCCTTTCTTCTTCCCCATTGAACGGCGGCGATGCGAGCGCAGAAAGTAGCTCGGAAACGAGCGGAGGTGGTCCAGCGTTGTGGAGGAAACAAGCGCAAGAAAAAGCAGAAGAGCAGCAGCAATGGCGATGGCAGCAAGGAAGAAAGAGCGCAGCTGGGAAATTACCGTCGTAGCATCGCTACCTAACCCCTAGAAGATGCAATCCAACGGCTCAGAAAAACCCTACTGGACGCGTGGCACACATCGTGTTGGACACGTGGAGAAGGGGAAGCGCGAACCGTCCCTCCACTACTCCCATTACGCGCGGAAATCGAGGAGGCGCAGTTAAAATAAAGATTATGCACGCCCAGACAAATCAAAGTCAGGAAGTGGGACCCACCGCTCGTCACGTCCCATCAAACTCGCTCACGCGTGCAACTGAGGTCATACAAGCGTCAGCACTGACATCATCAAAGCTACGCAGTGGAAAAATTCGACTACTTTAGTCCTTGCTGGAGTCTTCGACTCCACCAAACACTCGGAGGCTACTTCCATAGGGAGCGCTGGCCGTGCACCCTACGATTTTCTTTTCTTTTTGCAGGAACAAGGACAATCAAAAGCAAACCCAAACCATTCGAAATACAATTCGACTATGGACATGGGTTACTCCCATAGGGAGCGCTGGAAAATTTTGACTGAAACAAGCAACCAAAAGACAACGGCAGTCGCAAACGTTATTTAGTCCCTGCCTGAGTCTTCGACTCAACCAGACACTCGGGGGCTACTCCCATAGGGAGCGCTGGTCGCGCACCCTATGATTATTTGCACAGAAAACTGTGTGTTGATAACGTCCGCACTCGCAGCTCATGGCGACACCGCCTCATAATTTTTCCCTACAAAGAGATTACGTCTCCTGGGTCGCCCGAATCGTCTCCACGATGATAAAATTCGGATGCCGCGCTTACAGCATGAAGGTAAGACCTGAATAAGGCATGGCAACGCATTTAGCTGTGCACTACCAGAACTATATTCGTGCCTACAAGCACAATGAACATGCCTTGACGGATGCGTCGAGTGCTCACACCCGTATAACTGGAATTCGACTCCTGTAAGACCTCCGCGGCCTGAGTCGAATTACGCCAGCACTTTTCCGGATTCGAGTCCGGGGACTCGAGTTCGAGTAGATTGCATTGTTTCACCCTAAGGTGATTAACTGATACCGGCACTTCGGTTATATCAGGCACGTATACCAACAATCCCTATGGCACAAATAAAAGCAATCGAAATGTACTCAATCAAGCACTCGAAGACTTCAAAAGTCCCCAATCGAATCTGCGATTCCACTGGACACTCGGGGGCTACTGACATGGGTATACCCTACAGGTACTCGAGCTTGGTATATACAGTCCAAATACGTGTAGGCCACGGTGTCGCCAAGGCCCGGATGAAAGGACTCGAGTGACTTGTGGACTCTCTATTGCTTGAAGAACAAGAAGAAGCTAAAGATAAAAAGTTTGAAGGGGAAAACCCTAACTTGTAACCGACTCGACCTGCTACCCGAGACCTATCCTATCTATATAAAGGCTAGGAGGGGGCGGCGAGGAGGACACACGCAACCCTAGTTTCCACAACCCTCGCCAGATTGCATCTGCGCACCATTGTAACTTTCGACTCCTTCGATAATTCCACGAGCAGACAAGGAGGAGTAGGGACCTCTACGAGGCCTGAACCTGGGTAAATCCTTTGTCCCCTGTGTGCTTGTTTGCTAGCCGATAGATGTCTCCAGCGCTCCCTCCTTCTCCAAAACCCAAGTCCATAACAATGGGCATTGATGAGTTAAACTCTCGTCAGTCCCACATGTGAATAGTGTGATAGTCAAGGAACATGTATCAAGTAATCAGATCCTATGGGACACAAGTGAGCATAAAGAACCAAATAGCAGATATTGCTAACCGTTGCCTCTTTCTTTAGTTATCCCATTACTACCCAGTTTAAGAATATTAGGTACCTCATTATCCAAAGACTCGCACAGACCCTACAGATGCAATTCTATGACTCGCATGTCTCAAACAACTCTTGTAGTAATGACTTATAGGATTGAGGGTATAAGCTTTGGTGGGCCTTAAAAGTAAAGGCTACGCAGTACATGGGATTCCAATTTAATGCAATCGCGACCCAATGATGCAAGAATAAGATGGAAGCATAAGTTCTATATGTATGCAAGAATGGGGAATGTTTGCCTGGTATTTCAGTTGCGGAATAAGAAGGATCCGAGTAATACTCCTGGTATTCTCCCTGCTCAGTGTCTATCCGGATAAAACCAAACACACAAGGGCCAAAATAAATACATTGCACAATCATATAAATCATATGCCACAAGCAAAAAAGGCATGCCATGATGGAATGATGCACAATTGCATGGTATAACATAACATGGCTTGGGTGAGGTGTGGAAACAATAATATAGAACTTTATTTATTTATTTAGGCATGTTTTGCTCCCATAAACAATTCTGATTATTTAATATTTATATGATGCATAGTTTAATTCATATGATGGAATGCATAATCAGAACGGGCTCATCGCGCTGATCGATTTAGACATATTATTTGTCAAATTCAGAATTACGGAACTAAAGTTATAAATTTATTAAAAAAGGCATTTATTGGTATTTTAATAATTTCGAAATTTTAAATTGCTCAAATATTATTTTGGATGGAATATTTTAATTCCTCACATTTTTCTGATTCAAAAATATATATCATCTCTAATATTTGAAAATATGAATTTAAAACAATATTTAAATCAAGTTATATTTAAAGGGGTCAAAAGTCAAAGGTTAGACTAGTTAGGGTTGACTTTTGTCAAATTTCAATTTGCATTTGAATTCATATTTAAATTTGAATCACTCTTTATTTTGAAAATGTTGTCAAATTCGAAATATTTGAAAAGATATGAATTATATTAGATATATCAATGCTCTAGATTTTTACTATTTAATTAGAAAAAGGTTCTGGTAATTTTTTTACACAGGGTCCCCTACTCACACTCAGTGACATGTGGGCCAACGCGGGTGACTGGGTACTGCTACTGGGGTGGCTGCTAGGAGAGGCTGACAGGTGGGGACAGCGAAAGGACGCCGGGTTCAAGCAGGCAAAGGCCAGGGGCTTTTTTTGCAAAAGCGATGGCGCCAGCCATCTGAACTGCATCTGCTAACTGAATCTCGACGACGACAGTGGTGCCGGCGCTACCTTCCGGCGACGATGAAAGCGCAACCACTGCGAGTTAGCTCGTGCCACAGAAACGAAAAAGGTAAAGGGGACTATCTTCTCCCATTTCCGTGTTAGGGGTTTCACTGGTGGAGGACTACGGCGCACAGGATACGCAAAGGAACAGAGGGGGTTTGGCTTGTCGCAACGTCTGACAGGCACGCACGGCGGCGGTCTCTGCTCGCCGAACAGGGGGCGCGCGGCGTGGCGAGCGAGCGCGGGAGGTTCTGGAAGGCAGGGCAGAGAAAGGTGGAGCTCACCTCGACCGATTCCCACCGGAATCGGGGCAGGAGGTGGTCGGAGGTGACGGGGACGGTGATGAACAGAGTAGTGTGCCTCGGGCTCAGGCGAGAAGAAGAAGAGGGCGACGAGGCGGCTGCTCCGACTCCTATCTTCAGCGAGGACGATGAGGAAGGCGGCGCGGTAGTCGACGCGGTACTCGACGAAGAAGCTTCCCGCTACTCAGCCCCTACGGTGGAACGAAGGAAAACAAAGAGGAAAAGGGGGGAGACTGCGCCGCGAGGAGGGAAAAAACCTAGGGTTCTCTGGCCGCGGCGCTGGGGATAAAAGGAGGGAGGGTCACACGAGCAGCGTGAAAAGACGGCGCGGGAATGACCACTTACTACCTGCCGATGTCTGCCGAGAGAGAAGGGCGAGACAGAGAAGACCAACAAGAGACGACACTATGCTTTGTCTCGAAGAGGTATGGCCGGTGTCGAGGCTGTTGGGCCAGCCCGGGAGGGAGGGGAGAGTGCTACTACGGTTGGAAGCTGGGCTACTGGCCTGCCAGGAAGAAGGCTGGGCTGCTGCTGCTGCTGCTGCTGCTGCTGCTGCTGTGCGCTCTCTCTCTCTCTCTTCTTTATTCTGTTTTTATTTTATTATTTGTTTGTTGCCAATTCAAATTCAAACTAGTGGTTAACTCAAAACTCTTTTGGAACCTTTGTAGATGTTTTGAAAAGAAGATTTAGTAAAATATAAGACAAGAGGGAAAATAGCATCAAAGGAAAAAGGGGATGCCCATGTACATATTCATTTTGGGCATTACAAGAAAGAGAGAGAGAAAGGATTTAAACCATTTAGTAAAATAGTGAACCCTAGCAATTGGGTTCCAACTTGTTGCAAACAACATAAGGATGTAGTAGAAGAGAGAGAGAGAGAGAGAGAGAGAGTATTGGTGATAGCAACACATACAAATACAAGATGCAATGCAACACACCAAATGCAACAATTTATAACATGATCCATGCAAGGTGGCATGATGAACATGAGCATGATATAATGATGATGCCATAATACATGTAGGAAGTAGCAATATATAGACTAGGCAAGTAGCATTACAATTGTTAGACAATTGGGATTCTACAGGGACCAACAAGTTAGAAGTTTTTCTTTGTTCCATATAACTTAAGATGACTAAGTTGGGCTGTATTCCCAAAGAGGAATTGCAGTGGGTGGGAGCCCGTAATGTCCTCATCTTATGCTGCAAGATGACAACTTTAGTATCTCCGAAAGGATAGCATTTGAGCAGCGGACGTTGATCGGGTCCATTGCCAAGGAAGGAATATGGAATAGAGTAGGGCTCGACATGACTAGGAGAAACTTGGTAACAAGTCACACCCTAAAGGAAATGTGTTACGAAAAAATGCCATGGACATTTGTGGCAAAAGTAGCGCATCTCTCGAGAGTGTATAAAATGTGTCATGATACTCCTTATCTAAGGAACAGATTGCGAACACGGCATGTAAAGGAACTTAAGAAAGTTCTAACAGCCCATCAAAATTGACGGACATAGTTTTTATATATTAAAAGAAATCTTTGACCAGAAACCAGATTGAAAACCAAAAACAGGAACCTAGATGTTTAACCCACAGTTACAACCAACTATTAGAACTTGCTGGGTACACTTGTACTCAAATTATCTCCTTAATCCTTGCTAGACTGTGATAATATCGAGACAAAGGAGAATAGTATAAACAGTGATAACGGAGAGGTGTATTACGAAGAGCTGGATAGAATATGGAGCAGAACTAAAAGACATGGAAACAGAGGAATAGTCATTAGGATAGAATAGATGAGCCGAGCAGCATAGAGTTACCTAGAATAAGTTGTTGAGCTCCAGTTGTATTTCACCTAGGGATGCCATTGCTACTCAAATTAGTTAGTTTGAACTTCAACCTTCGAATAAGTCTTCAATGGATCGATGAGGATTTCGAAACCTCTATATAGTATTGTATATGATGAACATGTAAAAGTTGTGGACCCGCAATGTTTATGTTGTACCACTCCAAGGGATGCGATATGTGTGAAACATTATTTCATGGATATTATATCAACGACTTATGCACTACAATTTGTAGTGGCATGTTGGGTCACCTCAACTGGTATCAGAGCAATGCTACGACCAACCTAGTATATGATAAACCTATAGGGGTTGAGTGGCGTAGAACTAAGAATTTACTAGTAATATGATGGGTATTCATATGAGAATATTTCGGTCATGTTAATATTGCGAGAATTCTTATTGTTTGAGTAGCTAATTACCGATTTAACTCTTTTTACGAATAGTCACTGATTACGAGTTCAATGCATGTGAGAACTTTTAGAGGTCAAGAGTCAAATATGGATGAGTATCGGCATGAATAGACTGATATCTTGCGTCAGCTTCTGACAACATTTGATTGTTCGCCCAATATCTTAGGGAAACTATTTTCATACTTTGACGGATGTATGTTGGCAAAGTATCAAGTAGCGATACAACTTCCATCTGAGTTTGGACTCAATGTTATCTTACCCTATGGAGAAGCACACAGTCCAGCTACAACATTCGAAATAGCGGTGGTGGAAGCAATAACTAGTATTAGGGAGTTGAAATCCAAGGAGTTGGCGGGAATATTTTTAATAGCTATTCCTTTTGGCAGCTTTGGAGAATGACTTGAGATGGATCACCTTGCATTTGTAAAGGATGGACTGAAGTTGCATCACGGTACTTAGACCGAAGTGCATCTGTTATCACTTAATTCATTGATCTCCATGGAAACACGGTGAATGAAATCGATACGTTGTTGGACGAGTACATTGATCATGATTGTGTGGTGGAGAGAAGAAGGATGATGGACAGGGAAGCCAAGGGTTCCGAATCCAAATTTCAAATGTACACTT
The DNA here is from genome assembly GCA_910589775.1 of Avena eriantha. Lineage (NCBI taxonomy): Eukaryota > Viridiplantae > Streptophyta > Magnoliopsida > Poales > Poaceae > Avena > Avena eriantha. The sequence continues at coordinate 483,678,422 of OU342743.1, read as the reverse complement.
ACCTACATGGAAAATAAAAAGTCGACGCTAAAGGCCTAAACCCTATTAGCAAACTTACCAAACCAAATTTTCCTTATGTTCCTAGTACCAAGTACCATGTGAATGAGAATGGTTGGGAAATCCCAGACACACCTATAAAGCCAACCGGTTGGGGAATCGACGATGAAACTACACCAAGGGGAGTTTATGAGGATGGAGAGATGTTAGCTAAGTTTTATGCTATGTGCCATGAGGCAATGGAAAGTTGTGAGAACTCAGGAGATGTTAGGATCAACATGGAGGAGGAGATGAGTCCAGTAACTTGTTACTACACAGAGAATGGATGTCTAATTTATCCTGTGTTTGATGAGGAGGATTCGAATCAGTACGAGTTGAACAACTCAGGATGCGTGAATATTCTGTGTACGGGTGAAAAGTTTAACGAATTAACCAAAGCATATTAGTATCTGCATAGCTACTTTGTTATGTCCGATATGACTTTGGAGCCGTGTATAGAATCTGAGTACATACCACTTGTAGAAGTCATACTTCCAGGAACACTGAGACGTTCTTCATGTTTTAATGGATGGACCCCTGGAAAGTATTACAAGGGAGATGACACTAGTGCAAACTCGTTACTTAGAGATTGCACCTAGAGCTGGTTAAGCATGATTAAGAAACTACCCATATGTGATCACTCACCTCAGACGTTTGAAACCAAGTACTCGTCTCTGCTCTTCTTAGAGGTGGAGAGTTTTACGTCTACCTCTAATAACATTGACACCACAACCGGTTTATAATTGTAATCGTCGCTAAGAAATTCTCTGAGATGGTGTTGCATCATGCCCGCATCTAAGAAGTATTTCACTCGAGGTAGCCAATAGAATGAACCGTCTTGAAAACATACCTGAGACGATTAGTTATCATGGCCGCCTATAGAGGTTCAACACAAAGGCTGCTCAGTTCATAATATAAACAGAGTTCAGCATAAAACTAATTAATCTACAGGTTCAACACAAACCGAGTTCAACATAATATGCTTCGTTTGCATTAAGCAGCAGCACACATGCACAGACATATGCACACCAGCCACCTAGCTTATTAATTTCAACCATCCCTAAATAGGAAATAAATCCCACAACCAAGCATGTACCAAAACAAATGTAGATATAATTTAACATGCATCCATAATCTAAAAACACCAGCACATATATGTATATAATAAGCAATAAATTAAGAGATTCAACACAAAGACACACAAACAAAAGCTAGTTCATTAACATGCAAACGCTGCTCAGCAGCCAACATAAAGACAGAGTTCAACAGAATATATATATATATATATATATATATATATATATATATATATATATATGCTGCTTTTGAAGTAGCAGACACACAAACTGCAGACACATTTCTTCATCTCCTTGCTACCGCCGCCTCCTCCCTATCCCGCTTTCTCTACTTCCTGCTGCCCATACCAGGAACGTTTGCCGGCTTAGGATTGGGAGGAGCCACACGACCGAGCTCGATAGCTCGGTTCAATTTCTTCCTGAAGAAGAGCCCATAAACCATGTGATTGGCCATGAAGCCATCGCGGAGATTTTCCCCAACATTGACATGGCCATATCCATAGGCTTCGACATGCTGCAGGATGCTTTGTAAGTATGGCTGTAAGCTCCTACTGCAGAAGGGAAATCAGTTCTTGGTACCAGTCTAGGGTTCACTCTAGTAGTTGTCGAACCTCCCAGGGTTAAGCTTGTTGAGAGTGAACCTGGCCTTCCTATGACGTGACTTGGCATCGTTGTCAACAACATTAGTAGTAACCTGATACATGCAAAATTTACATGTGAAGCAAATATGTAGTAATTGCAATAGATATCTAGCAAAGAAAGCAAGAGATAACACGTCCACAATGTACAGAACGTATGAAACAATAGGCTAACATTAATCTACAGATATGAATCAATAAGATTGCATTAATCCGCATATATGAAACAAGCTTGCATTAATCCGCAAGTATGAAAAAATTGGCTAGCAAAATCAAGCACTAGTCAGGCCCTAACAATCCTATAACTACAAATCTACCTAGCTAGTGTTATGAATCAACACCTAATTAATCGAACTCCTAGCTAAAAATAATCCACATATCCACTAAATACGCATTAATACTAATAGATGTTAAATGAATCTAACGCTAATTGAAAACCCTAGGGCCCCAATCCTAATAGATATATTAAGTACAAATCTGAACTAACACGGAAGAGTGACGATAGTACCGCAAATCTCTCTAGTGCTAGGTTGAATATATAAAGCAGAGGGTGGATCGAAACTTATTTACCTCCTCCTCCTTGTCGATAATGTTCTCGTCAAAGGCCGGTTGTGGCTTGTTAATGAGCTTGACCTCCTCGTCGTGCTCCTGCACCTCCTTCCCAAGGCTGTAGACACACTTAGCGATATCATCGGGAGCCGATGAGGGGCTGATGGGACGCCCTTCAGCAATGGCCTCCACTTCATCTTTCACCTCCACTACCGCGATGAGAGCCACAGTTGCAGCCTTGCGCGCCGATGTCATGGCTCTGCAAGCTTTGTTTGTGGCTCAGGACAGCCTCTCGGTCTTCGCCTTTGCTGCGGCAATGGCGTCGGATGGGTGCTCCATCATCGGCCAGAATAGGGAATGGTTTTTTTTTTCCTGAGTCGGTAGAGAGAGGGAGGAGTGGGGAAGTAGGGAAACTGCTGAACTTTTTGTCCACATCGGGGAGATATACGAGGAGTGTGGGCAGGTGGAAAGGGAGTCAGTGTGCCGCATATAGCAACTTTTCATTACCTAGACACGACCACATGTATGCCCCCACATTTTTCCATTTCTAAGATTTTTTCTAATTCCGGATGACATGAATAAATCTGGACTACAAGACATCCTTGAGACGGTTACAAATTACCATAGTCTCTAAGATTTTTAGTTAGAGGCGGTCGTGATTTTTAGCTGTCTCTATGACACATGCACTTCCTCCGAGCGGCGGCCATGCCATTCCAGTGAGACCTCCTCAGGCGGATTTTATCTCTGACCATCTCTAATAGGCTGCCCCAACACATGTAGTTCACCCATGTGCGGCGTGTCAGTTGTTTGAAAGCGGTTATTATTTTGCATCGTCTCCTTGGAAAAAGAGGAGGGAAACCGAGCCGATAGAGATCCAACGGGTAGTTCGAACATTGATAGTACAGAGTCAATGATCACCACTACAACATCCACCTCCTTCGACCTCTTCTTTCCATTTGATTTCTACCTCTGGTGTATCATTCCCTTCTTCATACTTCGTACGCAGAAGGGCGGTGTGCTTCTCCATTTTGTTGCCCCGATAGTCATATTTTGTTCCTATGCATTTTTTCCCATTTCTTCTTCCATAGAAGGGTAGGGTTTTCTTCTTCGGATTCCTCTACTTCTTCTTCTTCTTCTTCTTCTTCTTCTTCTTATTCTTACGATTCCTTTGATTTTTCTTGTTCTTCGAATTATTCTTATTATTCGATCTTTCTTCTTCTTCTTCTTCTTCTTCTTCTTCTTCTTCTTCTTATATTTAGGGTTGTGATGGAGATCTTCCCTGTCTGTACCCAGCCATAGGAGAACTATCATCGTTTAAGCAGGAAGACAATGTCCTTTAGCATCGTCTTGAACCGGCCAATATTTCAGGATCATGTGGTGAGTAATTTGTAGCCTCTTTACTCAAGCTCACACTAGTGCTCTACATAATAAAGTAGTATAGGGTTTGGCTACTCGTAGTGTTTCTGAATCTCGAGATTGACATTTTCTTCACAGAAGTGTCAACTTTTAATTACAAAGGTTTAGGTGTTCAATCCTATAGTTTCTTGTACTGAAACCAGAAGACCATTAGCGTACAACACGTAGGAAGTATGTTTGATAGTTTTTTATGCGCTAGATTATCTTTTGAATACTGAGGAGCCAACATTGCTTTGTTAGATTTTTTAGACAGTGAGCACTCCATGTAGGCCATAATTCGTATTACCATGTCTATTGCATTTGGTGTTTTATATTTAACACCACTTGGTTTATTATGCTACTTTCCTAACTAATTTGTAAAAAAAATCATTGTTTTTATTCTCAGACTGTTCCTTGTCACTTCAAGGAAAGACTTAGCAAATTTGTTGATCAATGGCTACATGGTCTGTACCATTCTAGCCATCGGTTTGAGCTTTTCCTGGTGAAAACAAAAGTAGCTACATATTTGAGAGGACCATTCTAGACTTATTTCTTGATGTCACATAGTGTTGCAAAGAACGATGTTGTGACTTTTACACTAGAGGATGAGGAAGGAGATGATGAGCAGGATGTGCAGGAAGAGGATCATGAGGAGTTTGTTTTTAGGATGGAAGTACGTTCCGCTGGAGGTGACATAAAACAGTTGCACTATATTTCTGGTATGTGTTTTTCATCAATGTATTAACTGCATGCCATCTTGAATTCCTTGTAATGTGAATTCCATTTTACAGGAGTGACCATGCTAGATTTGGCTGATTGTCGCAGAGCTATTTTTAGGAGTGTTTTCACATATATGCATCTCATTACTATGGAAAACATGTGTGCCATAACTTTTGAGATGATGAAGTAAGTAAGCCACTAGAGATTGCCTCTTTTAGATGATTTTTTCCATCTGAAAGAACTTCAGTACTTTGTTACAAGGCTCAATGCAATTATATGGCTAACAAAGTATTTGTGAGCTATTCTAGCTCATCCATAGCCATTCTCCGAGAGTACTTTGTGTGTTCAATTAATAATGTGTGTTTAATTAATTGTTTGTTTTAGGCCATGCCCTCAAGCATTACACGTGGTTTCAATATCCCAAAGAATGGAAAAGCCCTATTTCTGATCCTTCCCGTGGATGCCCCAGTTCCTAGGGAGTACACTATCATCCGTGACAACCTCAACCAGATAGTGTTCAGAACTGGTTGGCACATCTTCTGCAACCTGAACCAACTTATAGTTGGTTCTCTGATTGCTGTCAGGGTGGAAATGAGGGAAAAATGCATTGGGTTGTTTGTGACAAAGATCTACGACTTATGAAGAAGAATGCCAGTTCTTCGACATGCTAGCTAGCTAGTTTATTTTGACTCTAGTTGTAGTTGCTTTTGGGTAACTCTGTATGTAATATATTTTAATCCATGTCATGCGAAGAAGATCCACAACTTTGTTTGTCATGTAAGTTGTGAAACTAAAAATTTGTTCATTTTGGGATGTTTGCTTTTAATTTCAGACATATGTCCTCCTTTCATAATATTAAGCATGTATATGCACCTTTATTTGCATTTTGTTTTTTGAATTCTGGATTGCAAGAATAAATTTAGAGGGTCCAAATACGTAATCAACAAGAATTCCTTTGAGAAATACTTATTATAAAGTTTCATAACTACCACATGCACCACATAGGTACCCAAACATGAAAAATTGATAAGTTTCATAACTATCTGACTTTTTTACTTATTATAAAAATTCATAGCTAATTATTGCAGAAATGTTAAAAGAAAAATCTAGAGTGTCCGGATTTATTCAGACCCTCTGGATTAGAACCAACTATGAATTTTGCAAATAATTTAGAAAATAAAGGTAAAAAAATTACTACAAGAAAAGTGTCTATCCGCAATGACTTGGTCCGTCGGTTATCGTAGAAGGGGCGTCTTTCGCGACAAATTTCTCGGCTCGACCGTGGCCGATGGAAAACTTATTTTTCAGGTTTCGTGACCCTCTACTACGACGAAACCGCTAAAACATGAAGAAATCTTGGCCAACGCGTGGCATAAGAAATATTTTTGGTTCCTCGCGCAATGTTGACTCTCTGAAGTCTTTTGAGGCGTGTGGGTCTCAGACGTCAGTGTCTCTACCAGACCATACTTTTTGGTCGCGCCTCCCTGATTTGAACTCGATAACGTTGCTCGATGTGTTTGCTGTTTAGTCAGACTACCGGGAACCACATATCAGCCTCTCATTAGAAGAATCATGTATATGATGGAATTTTTCCTTTGCTCGTGCTACCCTATTCCAAACTTGATAGTGTTGCTCGATGCATCTACCATTTAAGCAGGCTGCTGGGACCCACATGTTATCCTCTCATTAGAAGAAACGCGTGTATGATGAAATTTTTTCTTCCCTCGCGATACCCTGTTCCGAACTTGATAGCGATGCTCAATGCATTTACCGTTTAATCAACCTCCTGGGCCCCACATGTCATCCTCTCATTGGAAGAAACGTGTGTATGATAGAATTTTTTCCCTCGATCGCGCGTCCTTTTTCAAACTTGATAGCGTTGCTTGTTGCATCAGTCTTTTATATAGGCTGGTGGGTCCCACATGTCAGCCTCCTCTGTGTAGGAAACGTGTGCTTGCTAGACTTTTTTTCTTCGCTCACGACTCCCCATTTGGAATCTGGCACGTTGATCGATACAACACCTATATAATGTCTTCCTGTTGGGTCCACAAGTCATCCTCCTCTATAGAGGAAACATGTGTATGTTGGATATTTTTTTTGGTCGTGTCCGCTGGTTTGACCTTGGTAACATTGCTCGACGAGGCAGTCGTGTATGGTCTTACTGCTGGGACCCACATGTTAGGCTCTCTTCCTCTCGGTATAGAAATATTGCTACCGATAAACTGCATGCCTCGCCACTACACAAGAAAAATGTTATGCTTTTATAAAATTAAAAAATGTATACTAACATCGTATATAACTTTTTTTTTCTTAATAAATTGCTTGTCCATTTGATACGCATGATTGCTGGCAGCTCAACTAAAAAATGCTATACATAAAGTCGTACGTAGTACTTAAAAAACATGGATAGGAGGAATTTTTTAGGGGTGGGTGGGCAATGCCCAAAAAATACCGAATTGAAGAAAAATGGGCCAAGCAGTGATTAATGAGCTATTATCCATGGGATATTTTTCATGGGCTCTCGTCCAAACTAATTGGGATGTTTGCCCTAGCCGAATGACCCAAAACATGGCTAGATTAGAAGGTCTTGGACTATAATAAGGCTAAATGGGCTAATTACTTGGGCTCGATAGTTAAAATCCCAAGATACGTGCTGGGGCTCGGCCGGATTCGAAACAAAGACGTCAATAAGGGAAAAAATATAAAATATGAGCGCGTAGATCTCAGGCGCCTGAGAACTTGTTATGTTAAGTCGCTGATGTCATCCTACTAATTGTGCTAATTCTCAGTTGCAACCTAGTAGTTGCAACTCATTAAATTCTCAGTTACAACCTAGTTGCAACAAATGTATAACCCTCACGTTGCACGAATCGCGAGGTAAATCCAATTGAGAGAGAGGTGACTAAGAACTAAGAAGGTCTCAGGTTCCTGAAAACTAGCAAATCCGATAAAATATTCACATATAATTCCACGAGACCCCAAACTTTTCTAAGTGTGCCCTTAATTGAGCAACCAACCCTTGTCTCTTCAAATTTGCATCATTCTTATAGGAGATACACAAGATTAGGATCAGGCCGCAAACTTCTCCACACCTTCAAAAAACTTCTCGATGCCTTTCTATCAACAGTGCCGGCCTACCACCATTGGCCACACCATTCTTCACGAGACGCACTGGACAGCGCTCAGCTGGGCGATCCCCATGCTTCGTCTGCTAGATTCAGAAACTGGACATTCTTCTTGGCTTTGGTTCGTTCTCCACCTCTCCTATAAATAGTTCAAGCTTGTGACCATCTAGATTTACAAGGTGCTTGCAGATTTGGGTAGGTACGTTCTTTAGGTAAATCTATAGTAAAGCTCTGGGAAGAAGAGTTGGAAATCATCTTAAAAAGGACTTGCTAGAGATCCTGTGCAAGCTTTTGACCTGATATATTCCCCATCCTTCTTTGATACGATTGATCATTTGGCTGTTGATGTACCAGACGAGGAAGTACGTAGAGGTACAATACAATATAGATGGATGTACCCTATAGAACGACGACTTCGCATTGTTGGAGATATGCCCAAGAGGCAATAATAAAAGTGATTATTATTATATATTTGTGTTTATGATAAATGTTTACATCCCATGCTATAATTGTATTATTAGGAAACACTAACACATGTGTGTTTTGTAAACATATAAGAGTCCCTAGTAAGGCTCTTGTTGAACTAGCTTGTTGATTAATTGATGATCATGGTTTCCTGATCATGGACATTGGATGTGATTAATAACAAGGTTATATCATTAGGAGAATGATGTGATGGACACACACCCATAGTAAACATAGCATAAGATCAAGTCATTAAGTTCGTATTGCTGTAAGCTTTCAAATACATAGTAACCTATTCCTTCGACCATGAGGTTATGTTAATCACCATCACCGGATGGATACTTTGATGACATCAAACGCCTCTTCGTAACTGGGTGGTTATAAAAGTGTCATTGGGTATTCTGAAAGTATGTGTTGAAGCGCATGAACCGAGATTGGGATTTGTCCATCCATATGACGGATAGATATGCTCTGGGCCCTCTCGGTGGAATGTCATCTAGTTAGCTTGCAAGCATGTGACTAGGTCACAAGGGATGACATATCACGGAACGAGTAAAGAGTACTTGTCAGTAACGAGGTAGAACTAGGTATGGAGATACCGACGATCAAACCTCGGATAAGTATAGTATCGCAAGACAAAGGGAATTAGTTTCGTATGTAAATGGTTCAATCGATCGCAAAGTCATCGTTGAGTATGTGGGAGCCATTATGGATCTCTAGGTCCCGCTGATGGTTATTGATAGGAGATGTGTCTCTATCATGTCTACATATTCACGAACCGTAGGGTGACACACTTAAGGTTCGAAGTTGTTTTAAGTAGATATGGAATATGCGTTGGAGACCGAATGTTGTTCGGAGTCTCGGATTGGATTCGGGACATCACGAGGAGATCCAGAATGGTCCGAAGAATAAGATTCATATATAGGAGATCATTTTATGAGTTAGGAAATGTTTCGGAGTGTTTGTATGAGGATTCTAGAAGGTTTCGGAATGTTCCGGAAGGTTCTAGAAGATATCTTGGAGTTTGCTTGAAAATCAAGATAGGGATCAAGGAGTCCTGGTGGGTCAAGATACGGATTCGTGGGGGAGGAGGACTCCTACCCCCACCTCCAATCCGCCAGCCATAGAGAGGGAAGGGAGTCCTACAAGGACTCCCCCTCCCTAGGCGCCTCCCCTCTTTAAATAGAGGGGCAGGGGCGCCCCCTCCTCCTTGCTCCCATAACACCCAATCTCTGCCGCCTCTCTCCTCCACCATCTTTTGCACAGGCATAGGCGAAGCCCTGTAGAATTCTCTACTCCACCACCACCACCACGCCGTCGTGCTGCTGGGATTCCGTGGAGAAGATCTACTACCTCCGCTGCTCGCTGGAACAGGGAGAGGAAGGTCTACTTCGACTCCGCACGTGTGATCGACTGCGGAAGCGCTGCCGAAACGTGGCGCCGGAAGGATCGTCTACTTGACCAAAGGGCGGAAGCGCTGCTGGAACGCGACGCCGGAAGGATCGTCCACACGATCTTGAGATCGGCAAGTGATCGACTACATCAACCACGAGATCTAATCTCGTTAACGCTTTCGGATCTACGAGGGTTAGTTCCTATCTATCTCGTTGCTCATGTCTAATAGATTAGATCTTGGCTTTTATCTAGATTGGATCTAGGTTTTGTTCGTTCTTGCGGTAGAAATTTTTTGTTTTCCATGCTACGAACCCATCAGTGGTATCAGAGCCGTATCTATGCGTAGATCTGTTGCACGAGTAGAACACAATGTTTTTGTGGGCGTTGATGCTTTTGTTGTCGGTGTCTTAGTGTGTACTTTGCATCTTGCGGCATGGTGGGATGAAGCGGCTCGGGCTAACATTACATGTCATCGCACATGAGACTTGCTCCACGCTTGACGTGCAACTTGCTTTGCACAAGTGGCTTTGCGGGTGTCTGTCTCTCCCACCATAGTTAAGATTCAATTTACAATGAGCATCTTGACAACACTTGTATCAACGTTGTGGTTCATGTTCGTAGGTAAGATCGGTCTTATGCGAAAGCCCCAAACCACGTAAAACTTGCAAAGAAAATTAGAGGCGTCTAACTTGTTTTTCCAGGGGTTTTGTGATGTGATATGGCCATCATGTGATTGTGATTGTATTTGATGTATGCAATGATCCTTGTTGTAATATGGCAACCGGCAGGAGCCTAATGGTTGTCTTTAATTCTGTTAAGACCTGCGTGTCTATTCATCTTGTAATAGCTTTATTCCAAGTAGTTGTAATAGTTGCTGGCGATGGAGGACAACCATGAAGTGGCGCCACTAACCTTGACGCAATGCTGGTGATGATGGAGATCATGCTCGTGCTTTGGAGATGGAGATCAAAGGCGCAAGAAGAAAAGGCCATATCATATCACACTTATTATGAATTGCCTGTGATGTTAATCCTTTATGCATCTTGTATTGCTTAGATCGCGACGGTAGCATTATAAGATGATCCCTCTCACTAAATATCAAGTAATAAAGTGTTCACCCTTAGTTGGCACCGTTGCTAAGACTCGTCGTTTCGAAGCATCTCGTGATGATCGGATGTGATAGATTCTACGTGTGCATACAACGGGTGCAAGGCAGATTTGCACATGCAGAAACTAAGGTTGTCTTGACGAGCCTAGCATGTATAGACATGGTCTCGGAACATCTTCTCACCGTGCTTGTGAAAAGGAGATGAGCCAGGAATCAAGCCTGGGAGTGGCAGAGGCCAATTCTCATGCAGCTCAGCTAGCATTTGTTTATCATCGATAATTTACATGGTATAACTACTCGGGTTCTTATGATTAGTTACCCTGGTTACATGATGGCTCATAGCCCACGAAGCACAAGAAGAAGGCCCATGGAGCATCCAATGGAAAGCATAGCTTGCTAGATAAGGAAATAGAAACCGACATTGTATTAGTGTTGTAATTATAAGATTGTAACATATCCATATACGACCTCGGGGCCCAGCCTATTGTATATAGGCTGGGAGGAGCCAACAGAGAAGCACCGAAAAAAATCCTTGAGCGATCTGTAACCGATTTGACCATAATCAATTAGGCGACTTCGATTCCCTTGTTTGTCTGATCAGCCGATGAAATCCCCAACGTTCTCTTTTCCATGAAACCCTAAGTCCATAACAATGGACATTGCTGAGGTTATCCCTCATCAATTGGCGCCGTCTATGGGAAATATCGACGCTGGAGCCATAGATTCTATGGCCCCCTCTCCATCAAGAAACAATCAAATGGTAGCGGCGGATGCACACCCACCCACCCCTGTTTTGGTTCCCACCAGCTTCAACAACGGATCATCAGAAGTTTCCACTTCCAGGTGGAGAAACCCGATCTTTTTGCCTACTGGCTCAGATATCTTTGGGCCCATCAGTCATAACAGCAGCGCTTACAGTGATACCTACATCCTCTATCAGCTCATCAGAAGAAACTGCGCCACGGCCGATAAACGGTGGGGATATATCCGAAAACTCTGTAGATCTGGGGGATCTGGCGGATCAATGTAACAGCCTCTCCTTCGGATCAGATACCCAATTAATGCCACCACGTGGCCCAAAATTTTGCCGATCTAGCAAACATTAAACTAGAAGAAAGCGGAGAAAGTGTACACTTAGGAATCAGGATGGCCGAAATTTACCTAGAACAGAAAGCAAGGGATTTCACTGATCTCTCAAACAATGTCTCCCACAGATCAAACAACGATGCCAATAGCTCATATATAACGCACCATCAAGTGTGCGTGATCCTTGGGGAAACATCAACACCATGAGACTCCAACGGTAACCACATTTTTTCGGATGATAACGCAGGAAACAATGGAAACAAAGGAGACCAACCCAAAAATCATGACACACAAGGAAGAGAAGGAACACATGACAGCGAATAGCTAACTCTCCGATTATCCATGGAAAAGAGCAAGAGACCTAGTTTCGGGTGAAGTTCCCACGACAGCGAAAGCAACGCATGAGGACCTCCTGGCATACCAGTATGAACTCCACCACAAGAAGAGGGATTTTCTTAGGATGCAAAGACAACTCGATGAAAAAAAAGGCTAGCCAATGAATCTAGCCTTAGATGGGCATAACTAAGTTCTACCCAAGGATCAGGAAGCATAACGGGAGGCATGCCACCAAGGAGAGGAAGTTCGCAGCTACAAAATATCCCTGAAGTAGAACGAAACGAGATGGCCCGAAACCTCGATCTATCATTTAGGTCGGTAGACCAAGAGGGACACATAAGAGCAAAAACAGGGCAGGCCGCAATCGTGGCCACCCAAACCTACCTAATCACAACTCCACCCGCACCCAATGATCCCTGTGCGGCCCTCCATCGATCCGCTCTCGTGAACCTCGATATGGTGGGAGAATCCCTCACACAAGGAGAACAAGGAGTCACACAACAACCTGATAGATCCCCACACCATCGCAGCATCCCTCGGCATGTAGGGCACACCCGAAGATCAAATCACCACCTCAGGTGCACTTTTCGAACACCAGGCCACGAGATGACGCAAGAAACAACATTATACAGCGTATGGGCGATTGATCCAGAGAGGAGCGTAGCAGCCGAAGATACTACAATGGGGAAAGTGAGGATGTGTCTGAATTATGTGGAGCCAGTTGCTTTACCCACCGGGTTCGCAAAACACTAGTACCTAAAGATTTCAAACTCCATCACGACCATCAAAAATACGACGGTCTCCAGGAACCCGAAGCTTGGCTGGCAGATTATCTGGGAACCGTTAAATTACAGGGTGGCTCCAAGGATACCACAATGCAAAGTCTGTAGCTATACTTACATGGCGCTGCACGATCATGGTTAAAACAACTACCCGAAAATCCATCAGCAACTGGAACGTTCTTGAAGACAAGTTTATTCGAAATTTCACATCCACTTTCAAGAGACCCGCATCCTTGGACCAACTGTGGGGTACAAACAGAAGCCGGGCGAGCCAATACGGTCCTTCATCCAGTGATGGAACATCATCAAAAACTCGGCTGAATCCATATCCGATGAAAGGGCGATTAACGCCTTCAACGACGGTCTTTGACGAAGTGAATTTATAGAAGATCTAGGGGAGTCAAGCCAAAAACAATTTTGTAATTAATGGACATGGCCAATTGCTGGGAAGATGAGGAAGACATAGTAAATAACAAGCGAGGTCACTCATCCGAAGAAGACCGGGACATGTGCAATAATGACTGAAGAAGACGCAACAACGACGAACGCAGTGGACCAAGCTATGTCGTGGCCAAATTTTCGGGAGAAGAGAACCGAAGAAGAGACAATCATAACGGCGGATATCGTGTTCGCAGAGATGTCAATGGTGGAACCTAATCTACACAATGGTACCAACCGAGGATTCGGGAGCCCCCAATGTCTCCATTACAAATGTTGGAAGGACCCTGCAACATGCATTGCTACTTCAAATCCTAGGAAGAAGGCAATCGAACCACCTCATTAAGGATTATCATACTTTCTTTAAAATGCAGGAGGTGTGTAACACAAAGGCAGCAGATGCAGCAAGTCGAGGATACACCACAGCACCCAGTGCATTGGCAATTGGCGCACCACCACCACCATTATAGGTACAACCAATAGCAGGGCAACCGCAAATCGTAGCAAACAGAAAATAGGAGGATGAGTACCCAAGGACCAAAGGTGCAATGTCAATGATCCAAAAAAGGGAGCCCGTCAAACAGGATCCAGAAATTGATCACTCCACAAGTCAACATGGCAGTAACAACAACACCACCTACACCCGAGTATCTCCATTGGTCCGAACAAGAAATTACATTCATCAGAGCCGACCACCCACATCGGGTCCTGCGACAAGGACATTCAGATCTAATAAAAGAGGCACAAATTGGCGAATTCGATATGAGCAAAGTCTTCATGGATGCAGGAAGCAGTATCAACCTAATCTACGCCAAAAACCTACGGACAATGAAGTTTTCCTTGATAAATTTGGCGCCAACAGACACATCTTTCCATGGCATTGTCCTAGGTAAAGCCAAAATTCCCTTAGGTAAAATTTATCTTGACATCATTTTCGGGTCCAAAGATAATTTTAGGCACAAAAAGTTCGAGTTCGAAGTCATGGATTGGCCATCGCAGTACAATGCAATCATGGGACGACCATCCTTTGCACGGTTCATGATTGTGACACACTATGCATATTTGGTAATGAAAATGCAGCACTAGAAGGAATCATAACCATGAAAGGCAGCTTCACCCGATCCGATAACTGTGATCGGGAATTTAATAAATTCTCCGAATCCTTCGGGATGGAGGCAGAATTCAAAAAACTCAAAGTCTCAACGGAAGCACATCCCCTAGCAACATCACGGTCTAACCCTGACCAAGATTTTGACAACACAAAGGATACACGATAAGTCTAGGTGCACCCCATGGATCCAAAAAAGACAACCTTTGTGGCCTCCAATCTTGGTCCCGCGTAGGAAAGCATGCTCATCAAGTTCCTCCATGAGCACTGGGAGATTTTTGCATGGTTGCCAGCCGACATGCCAGGAATCCCTAGGGAACTCGATGAACATGCACTTAACTTGAATCCTAACGCCAAGCCAGTAAATAGTCGCTTCGTCGTTTTGTAGAACCAAAACGCAAGGCAACTGGAAATGAACTCCATCGCCTAACATACACCAAATTTATCAAGGAACTTAAGAAAGTAGAGTGGGTCGCTAATCCAGTATGTGTCCTGAAGAAGAAAACAAAGGAGTTATGTATGTGCATTGACTTCACTACACTAAACAAACATTGTCCAAAGGATCACTTCACACTACCACAAATCGATCAAATTATCGATACAACTACGGGGTGCGAACGTCTTTCCTTTCTAGACGCATACTCAGGATACCACCAGATCTGAATGAAGGAGGAATACCAGGATAAAACATCATTTATCACACCCTATGGTGTATTCTGCTACACAACAATGCCCTTCAGACTCAAATATGCGGGTGCAACATATCAGCGGATGATGCAAAATTTCCTAGGAAGCCAAATCGGAACAAATGTACAAGTTTAAATCAATGATGTTATAGTTACAACAAAATAAGGGTCGACTCTTATCAATGATCTCGGAGAAACATTCGATAACCTCTACAAATACTGCATCAAGCTCAACCCAAGAAAGTGCTCCTCTGGAGTCCCTGCAGGGCAACTCCTCGGATACCTCGTATCAGCAATAGGAATAGAGGCCAATCCCAAGAAAATACAGGCAATCCTCACAATAAAAAAGCTAACAAATCTCTAGGGCATGCAGCAATTAGGTGGGCGAGTTGTGGCACTCAGTCATTTTATTGCCCGCTTAGGCGAAAAAGCATTACCATTGTACGCCCTCATGAAGAAATCAGATAAATTTGAATGGACGGATGAAGCTTAGCATGCTTTCGAAGACCTCAAGAAAACACTTTGGACATCCCCTATCGTCGTGCCTCCATGAGAAAAAGAACCCTTGCTACTCAATACTACCGCTACTGTTGGACCAAGGGTATCGGGGGTACCCTAAGTCCCTGGTCATCTGGGCCCTCAGGAGGTTCATTCGGGAGCCTCGCGAGGGCTTCAGGAGGACCCCCCCTCGCGAGGGGTGAAGATAGAGGAATTTGGATGTAAGAGGATACAAATAGGGAAAGGGCGAAGCATAGGATGCCCCACCCTGCAATGCTCCAAAGGGGTCCTAAGTGGTCAAAGGCGCCCCTGGTAAAGGGCCCAATAGCTAGGGTTGTGTCTCCCCATTTTGGTGCAAGGGGAGCCAGATGCGACACACCCCGCAGGGGCAGACATCATCCATGACCGAGGGCGAGAGGAGGATGGGAGCCTCAACATCTGTATAGGCTAGGTACAGGGAAAGTAGCCGAGTAGAATGGGTATTCTGTGGGCAGCATTATGGTGACTCTTCCCGCCCATTGTTTGGGGGAAGATGCCCATTTTCCCTATAAAAGGAGGCCTTCCTCTACCTTGGAAGCGACCGAGTCGTAGAACTTGTAACCCTAGACATTGGTTCCCCATTGTACCCTTACGAAGCACAGCAAGAAATACAACCAAGAAGGAGTAGGGGCTTTACCTCCTCACGAGGGTCCCGAACCTGGGTTAAAAAAACTTGTGTCAACCTCTCTGTCGTGTGTGTGCGCCACCGTCCTTGCCATTGTTGAGACGCTCAGAACACGTGATTCAGCCCCTCCTGAACTCAGGGCTTGTTGGACCCTTGTTCCTTTGCGGGACATATCTCCGACAATTGGCGTGCCAGGTACGGATTGAGGTGCGCTTGAGGGGCTTTCCTCGTCCTTGGCAGCATAGCATCGGGTCCCAACGCGAGCCCCATGAGCGAGCCTCTACGAACACCGCTGCTCAGGAGCACTTGTTGAGCGAGGTGCGTAGTTTGCTTCACCGTGTCCTAGCCACTCCCGAGCATGCGGCGTGGCATGCCCGCCTTGTTGGACTCCTTGGCGACCCAAGGTACGGCCTAGGCCCAACCGGTCACCAGACCCAGGGGCTGGCGCTAGGACCGGCGTTATACCGCACTACGCCATGCCAAGGCGCCCTAGGTGTCGTCGCATGCATCTTGGGGGGATCCCAGGATCTTGCCTCAGGGAGGCACTTTCAAGAAGCTATCACGTGAGCTAGCGGTGGCAAGGCCCGGTGCTACCGCCGCCTGACTCGAGTGGTCACAACATCCGGTCTCGTTCAGAATCGATGACCACCCCGAGTCCACGCGCTTGATGGGAGCCATACCTATGGTATGTTCTCCCACCATCGGTGGCATCACCATGGCCAAGACCCTCGTGGATGCCTAATACCTTTGATCCGGATTACGGATGTAGTGTAGCTTCTTTTTCCCTAGTAGACCTAGGTTATCGAATCCTAGGGAAGCGAATGCGTAGTGAAGTTACTTTAACGGACCTTCAGGAGTTTTAGAATTCCTTTCGTGTTTTTACCGGACCAATAGCTTGCATATTTTTGTTGTTGTTGATGATGGAGAGAGAGGACATAGGGCGTCTAGTTTCACCTATAGCTGTGCAAAACATCTTATGGGAATAAAAGATAGAAATAAAGTATGCATGTACTTGTTAGAGCAAGATAAAGTTTATGTGGGAAGTGCATACATAATTGCTATTGCCTCCACAACCGCTTATAGCAATAACCTACTAGCCTCATCCATAGAAGAAAGAGAACTAATGATATGCATAGTGATGTCACCAATAATCCCAAGTAAATCCCTCACATACAGGTGTGCTACCCCTTCTGTCACTAGGGTTCCCAACCTGCAGATCAGTCATTACTCATACTCCCTATACCTGGCTCAACCCTCGGGGTCTTGGGTACCTGACAAGTCCTTAGATTGAGGCAAGAGAGGATACAATAATCATCATGTCATACAAACTATTACATGATCCCATCTATGATAAATAACATACAAAAACGCTACATGGCTAGGCCGAAGCCCTTAGCCCAAGGAGAATTACTCACACATAGAGATGAGATCAACAATCACAATCATTGTATTGAAAATCATAAGATTGATAGCAATAGTCTTACAATATTGCCAATCGAAGAAGAGATCTACTATTACAAGTGGTGGAATATGGCTATGGAGATGGAGAAGGGTTTTGAGATCTGGAGGCAACTAGAGATCTATGGCAGAGACTTGTGGCATGGGTCTGGCTTGTTTTCTTGTCATTTGAGGCTTCTTTATATGGGGGTCACTTCATGAAAGTTGTTCTGTTTGACCTGACGGTGGTGGCGCCAACTCTACGACCGGAGCTATACGGCCGGAATTTTTCTCCGGTCGTATAGTTGGTCGTTAAAGCGTCTGCCTTTGCTATACGACTCCTAGTTTGTTCTGGTTGTTGGAAATCTCGTATCTTTGACTTTAATGTAGTGATTCCCATCTTCAAACGACATTATCTGTGCAGGAAAAATATAAAAAGAAAGGATTGCATACCTCTTTGAATATTAGGCATTAGTGGTAGGGTTTAGAGAGATATTTCATCAAAAATATGAATGATATCCAGTTTAAATGTGGATATAGATGGCTATATTTCAGAGCCATCAACCTCCAAAGACTTAAACTTGATCTTCCCCAAGAAAGAAAACCAAATTCAAAAAGGAACTCAGCATTTAAACTGAAATAATGAGATGGTGATCTTACTCATGATTGGTAGTCTCATGTTTCCTCCACTTCATAAATCTGAAAAACTTTAGCATAGATAGAGTAATGGCAAGCATATCATACGGGTTTTATGCATCCTTATAGTGCAACAAAATTATTGTTAACATGGATGATTCAAATGAGTAAACTTTATTCCATGTCATGTAATCAACTCATAGGCTTTCATTTGAACAATAAAGTATAATCATGTAAATTGAGAGTTTGAGAGTTGTCATGAAAACCATATACACTAGAGTATCTCAATCGTCGCACATCAATAAATCAATACTTTTCAAGCACTACTTTTCTATTCATTGTCCTTCAAGAATTTCAGTTCTTGAGTAATTGAGAGCATGCCAAAGATTTTTATTAGTTTATCGGGCTGTGATGGACACTCGTGGCATCACTAAGGTTTTTGTTCCTTTTGCATAATGATTACTCATAACAGCTAGAGGAGTGATTGCATCATGATTACAGCTACCCGGGAGTGCCAAGAATCTTACCCACTATAGCATTGCTGCTACAAGTGTTTAATGAACTCATAGCCGAAATCTAGGAGTTTCCTCCATGAAGATTGTTCGTAGGCCAGTGGAGTTGTTGGCATCCCATGCAGTTTGACACGCATAAAGCTATATCATTCTTATGATTAATGAGTCAAACTTTGGCATGCTCACAAAAACCGCTAAACATTAATTCAATCGAACAAATCCTTTTAAAGAGAGCTATCAAGTCAATCAACATTTTCAGTGGTGTTGAGTATCTCTAGAAATAAACCTTCAAGACTAAGCACTACAACACTCAAACCTTCAATTGTGAGACTTTTTCTTATTACAATTGTTTAGCAATTTTTAGGCAAGACTTGGTTAATTACGAGAGCTAGAACAAAACGTACCCAACTAAATACCCATGCAAACGAAAATCTTACTACAATACAGAGACTCACTCCACCAATATAATATCTCAACATTTACTACTAACTAGAATGGATTTCTCAAACTTCAAATGTGGGCATTCATAAGGCATACCTCTCATGTTTGGTTCCACTTCTCTCTTCCTCCTTTTGTTTGCTTCTTGGAAACTCGAAGTCGATCATTCTCCTGCAAACATATGAACCTCGAGGCAGAAAGAAAAGAAAGAGAGAAAATAAGGAAAAATGGAGAAAGCTTTTTGTTGTTTTTAAGAAAGGGAATTTAAAGAATAGAAAATTGGTGGCAAAGCTCAGCTACAAAATCTCGAAAGCAAATAGAAAGAACTAGAAAGTAAAATGTTGGGGAAACCAACATAAGTGCTTATAAACACAAATAAAACACAACCTCGAAATAAATAAAAGCAAATGAATGCCAAATAAAGATACATGAGGAAACTTCCACAAGCTTAGGCTTTTGCAAGCCCTTCAAATCATTGTGGTGGCGGGAAAAAGTCGTTACTCTAGTTTGCAAATTGAGTTGAGAGGTTACTAGTTGATTCTTGGAGGTTCAAAGAGAGGCTATGCATCCTCTCCACAGTCCCTCCAAGTCCTTGGAAATCTTGGTATGTGGCGAACCGGGTTTGTGGCTGCTCCTCTTGGTAATGAACTTCTTGACCCTCCCCTTGGTCCTCAGCCTCCTCCAGAATCTCCTCCTCGGGTTGGTGTTGCTCAACCTGCAAGTCATATAGCAAACGTCCCTCCTTGATAGAGAAAAGACCATTAGGCATAGGAGCGGGGTAGAGACGCCCAACTCTAGCAATATGCAGGTAATAAACACCACCTCTCCTTTTGAGCATTCCACAAGCTTTCAAAGTGGATAAACCAACACATCACTCACCTAGCATGGGTTACAACTCACCTAGGTTGATGCCTAGGGCAGTGGCAAGCACGGTGATAACGCCTCCACCTGTGATTGGTCCTTGGCTTTGGGATGCTTGGTGCTCCAAGTAGCACACAAGGATGGCACCCTAGTTGAGTGACAAGCCGCAATTGATGTAAGCAGCCTTTGCAAGGACTAGGATGTCTTCCTCGTTGAGTCGCGTGAACTCATTACGTGCCTGCAAGGTGTTAGCAATAACATAGAACAAATATCAAATTGCAGGATGTTGAATATTTCCCCTTGCTCACTCTAGTAGTGAAACTCATTCCATTATAGTATTGTTCAGGGGTAGGTTCTAAGCCAGTAAATTAAAGCATTCACACCATTGTTTGGCAAATTAAAGCATTCACACCATTCATCTAATGTTAAAGTGTAGTTGTTCATAAGTTGGAAAGGAATAGTGCCCTCTCCTTGCCATTGTTTAACTGTGCTTTGCAATGAACTTAGGAATTCAATGGTTAAGCGGCGATAAGTAGGTACATCATTGTACACAAAGTTTTGTACGCCAGCTCTATTGCAAAGTAAATTGAAGTCATCAAAAATACCAAGTTGGTTCAATATAATGGGGCAAGCCCATTTGGTGGCCTTCACTTCGCGGTTCTTGATCTTGTTGAAGCGATCACGTTGGGGCTCATCCCTGAACTGTATCCCCATGCATTCTTGAGCAACAACCTGAGAAGCACTAGCGGTGGCACGAGCACGAGTTTGGATCCTTGTGTGCATCATCTAAAACATTGAAGAAAGACAAATATAAACTATTTGATCCAACAACAGTAAGTATAACATGTTCCTCATTATAGCACACTAAAGAATCTCCTAAAAATAAAAATCTAGGCAAGAGAATCATGGCAATTGGTTCATAGTATGGCTCACCCTAGATTGATAATGACAATAGGTCAAAGATGAATTTGCAAAAATTAATTGGAGGATCGGAGGAGAAATATACCGTAGATCACTTGTGTGCGAGGAAATCGAACGAAATTGAGTAGAGATGAAGATCTCTTGAGGTTTTGAGAGAGTTTGGAGGTAGAAGAGAGAAAAAGGATTGAAGTTTTGGAGTTGGAGGTACCTTCCCGTGTGTTTTTGTGGTCGGACGCAACTATACGGGCGCAACTATACGGTAGAAACAATGCGTTCCAGCCGTATAGTTGGCCTTCTGTCAAAAATTTAGGGTTTCCTCCTGGCGGCGCAGCTATACGGGCACAACTACACGGCCAGAACAAAATGTTCCCGCCATATAGTTGGTCGTCAAACTGTCTATCCCTGGGAAAGAAAATATACAAAGGCATAGATATATATACGATCGGAACTATACAGCCAGAATTTTTATTCCCGCCATAGAGTTAGTCGTTAAACTCTCAATATATTAGAAAAGAATTTGTACGGAGGCACCGATATCTATACAACTGGAGCTATATGGCCAAAATTTTTCTTCCCGCCGTATAGTTGGTCGTTAAACTCTTAGTACATATGAAAGAAAAAAAATTGATGGCAAAGATATCTATACGACCGGAACTATACGGCCGGAAGTTTTATTCCCGCCATATAGTTGGTCGTTAAACTCTCTGTATGCATCAAAAAATTCTGTTTCTTCGAAATTATTTCTTTTCCTGTAACTTAGTGATATACCTTGTTTATGATAGAAAATTGACAATTAAAATTATCGACCAACAACAACATGTATATAGCAGAATTTTAAGTACTGCTGAACTTCTTCTCCTCAAATGGAGTTTTCTAGCACACTTTATTAAACATAAATTTAAACTAAAAACTTAAAACTTAACTCAAACCTTTATTTAACATGGGCTGCCTCCCATGGAGCGCTCTTTTACGGTCAATAGCTTGACCTTGATGTTACTTACTTGGGCCAGATAAGTGGAACACCCACTCCAAAGTAGTTGGCCTTCAAGGTGATGGCCTCCTTCTAGTCATGTTTGACTTTCTTTTTCCTGGGGAAATGGATAACAAAAGGATTCCGCGAAGGCAATTGTAGCTTCACGTTCCCTTCATGGAGGTTAATTAAAGCCTTTATAGTTCTCAAGAAAGGATAGCCTAGTATGATAGGAGCAATAGTATCTTCAGGCATGTCAACAATAACAAAGTCAATTAGAGCAGGACAGCCTTTAATGTAAACTAAAGTGTTCTCCTTAATTCCTACAGATTGTTTATAAGTGGAAGCTGCAAGATGTAGTTTTAGTTCAGTGATTTCGAAAGAGCCAAGGTTTAGCTTGTTAAAAGGACTCTTTGGGATTGTTGAGACGCTTGCACCTAGATCACAAAGTGTAGCTATCTCATTAGTCCCAATCTTAATTTTAATCATGGGCTCAAATATATCATCTAGTTTAATAGGTAACTTTTCAGCGGTTTTCTTGTATTCCTCTTCAATCTCGCGTACCTTAGTCGCTACTTGATCAACAAAGTGTTGATACATGGCTTCATCGTTACCTTCACTCACCAGAATTTTGGCGTTGATCCTCTTTACGAGGTCTTCGATGGTATAGCTTGGCGAAGGGGCATTGCTATAATCAAGCTCTTCAGGCTCCTCCCTTTGGATCCTCATCATTTTGAGTTTTTCAACAGGATTGGGCTCAGCTTTACCTACAAATTTAGCTAGAATGAGAGTTTAACTCTCGGTTATCTTACCTAGCTGTGTCTCAATGATCCTCGTTCTTTCTTGGAGGGCCTTCAAATCATTTCTCAAACTAACGGCTTGGTTAGACAATTTACCAAGCATAACATCATGGTTGTCCATTATTTTAACAAGAATATTGTTTTGTTCATTTTTTGAGTCTATAAAAGACTTAAGTGTTTCTTGGAGACTACCATTACTTGTTCCCATATTATTATTAGGATTACCTGTAGTACTAGAATAGTGTTTCTGAAAATTAGGATTTTAATTCTTCTTCCAAGCAGGGTTATAATCATTATGAGCTATGAGGTCTAATTCTTCAATATTTGTTTCATGGATAGCTCTTACCTAGGTTTCCTTACCTTTCACGGCTAGTATGAGCTCATCCAACTTAGCATTGAGTTCATCATTTTCTTGTGGTGAGATGGAGTTCACCTTCATCGTGTTTGATCTATCCACATGCCATTGAGCATGGTTGTCTTGCATATTGTATAGTAGCTGCTTTTCTTCGGTAAAATGTTTACCCATAAACGTTCCTCCAGCTACAGTATCAAGCATAGACTTAGACACAGGATTAAGAGCATTATAAAATAAATGGAGGATTAACCAATCTTCCATCACGTGACTAGGACAGTTTCTTAAGCATTCTTTCATCCTCTCCCATGCAAGTGCTAGTGGCTCACGCTCTTCCTGTTTAAAGCCAGTAATATTAGATCTGAGTTGCATAGTCTTTGCAGGTGGGAAAAATTCAGTCATAAATAAAGAAGTACATCCCACCCATGATGTAATAGTATTTTTAGGCAAATATAGCAACCTTTCTTTTGCTCTTCCTCTAAGAGAGAAATGAAATAGACGTAATTTGACCGCATCGAGGTCAACATCTTTTATATGCAGCATATCACATATTTGAGTGAAAGTATTCAAGTGCATACCTGCATCTTCAACAATAGAGCCTCCAAATTGATTCTGTTGAACCAAACTTAAATAATGGGGCTTAATTTCATAGTCATCAGCAGCAATTGCTGGCTGAGTAATAGGAGTACGCAAATAATCATTATTGGGAGTAGCAAACTCCCCAAGCTTCTTTTCAGCCATATTTCCTATGTTTTTGGGTTTTCTTAAACAAAGAATTATAATAGTAAAAGTAAGAATTTAAAGGCTAACTATTTTTTTGGTTTACCTAATAAAGACTAAAAGCAAACTAGCAAAATATAAAACAAGAATTAAAACTAGCAAGGTTCCTAATAACCTCACCAAGGTAGCTATTGCTTTCCTGGCAATGGCGCTAGAAAAAGGGTTGATACCTTCGATCTGGATTATGAATGTAGTGTAGCATCTTTTTCCCTAGTAAACCTAGGTTATCAAATCCTCAGGAAGCGAATGCGTAGTGAAGTTACTTTAACGGACCTTCGGGAGTTTTATAATTCCTTTTGTGTTTTTATTGGATCAATAGCTTGCATCTTTTTGTTGTTGTCGATGATGGAGAGAGAGGGCCTAGGGCGTCCGGTTTCACCTGTAGCTATGCAAAACATCTAATGGGAATAAAAGATAGAAATAAAGTATGCATGTACTTGTTAGAGCAAGATAAATTTTATGTGGGCAGTGCATCCATAATTGCTATTGCCTCCGCAACTACTTATAGCAATAACCAACTAGTCTCATCCATAGAAGAAACAGAACTAATGATATGCATAGTGATGTCACTATTAATCTCAAGTAAATCCCTCACATACAACCGTACTACCCCTTCTGTCACTAGGGTTCCCAACCTGCAGATCAGTCATTACTCATACTCCCTATACTGGCTCAACCCTCGGTGTCTTGGGTACCTTACAAGTCCTTAGACTGAGGCAAGAGAGGACACAATAATCATCATGTCATACAAACTAATACATGATCCCATCTATGATAAATAACATGCATAAACGCTACATGGCTAGGCCGAAGCCCTTAGCCCAAGGAGAATTACTCACACATAGAGATGAGATCAACAATCACAAATATTGTATTGAAAATCATAAGATTGATACAATAGTCTTACAATATTACCAATCGAAGAAGAGATCTACTATTACAAGTGGCGGAATATGGCTATGGAGATGGAGAAGGGTTTTGAGATCTGGAGGCGGCTGGAGATCTGTGGCAGAGACTTTTGGCGATGGTCTGGCTTGTTTTCTTGTCGCTCGAGGCTTCTTTATATAGGGGTCCATTTATGAAAGTTGTTCTGTTTGAACTAACGGTGGCGGCACCAACTATACGACCGGAGCTATACGGCCGGAATTTTTCTCCGGTCGTTTAGTTGGTCGTTGAAGCGTCTGCCTCCGCTTTACGGGTCCTGGTTTCTTCTGGTTGTTGGAAATCTCGTATCTTTGACTTTAATGTAGTGATTCCTGATGACCCACAAGTATAGGGGGTGTATCGCAGTTTTTCGATAAGTAAGAGTGTCGAACCCAACAAGGAGTAGAAGGTGCTAGCGAGTGGATAGGAGCAGGAATTCTCTGTAAATACTTAGCAAACGGATTTTTAGGGGTTTTTGATAATGCAAGTAAATAAAGTACGAGTAAATAAAAGACAATAAGAATAAATGCAGCAAGTGGCCCAATCCTTTCTTTAGCAAAGGACAAGCTGGTTGTATTACTTAAGATGACCAAACGTTCTCGAGGACACACGGGAATATCGTCAAGTGCTTTCGCTTCATATAGTTGCTTAATCTTCTTTAGTTTGCTAAGTGTTGTGTGGCTGAACCTGTGCTAATGTACCGACCTTCCTAGGACTAATACATACTTGTGATTATACCCCTTGCAAGCATCCGCAAGTACAAGAAAGTAATTAAGGTAGAAACCTAACCACAGCTTTAAACTCTAAGACCCTGACGTCCCTTGTGCAATGGTTTCCTAACGGGGGTTTAGGTTTCTGTCACTCCGGCAGCCCCTACGATTAGTAGCCAAATACACAATGCATTCCCCTAGGCCCATATAGGTGAAGTGTCATGTAGTCGACGTTCACATGACACCAGTAGAAGAAGTACACCACAACTTAAATATCAAACCATTGAATCTTTCTCAACACAATTCCACTACTAACAACATGACTTCTCCCATGTCCTCAAGAACAAAATGAACTACTCACAAGACATCATATGGATCATGATCGGAGATGAAATAAGGATGTATAACAATCTGAACATAAACAATAATTCAATGGTTCCACTCAATAGCATCAACTACAAGAGTAATCAACACCGGGAAAGTTCCCCTAGGAACTATGCAATATTCAACCCAATTGTTACAGCGGTATGGAGGAGGTGATGATGGTGCTGGTGGAGATGATGGTGGTGGTGATGATGAAGATCCCGATGAAGTCCAGCTTGATGGTGGTGTTGATGGCAACGATCTCCCCTCTCTAGGAAGGAATTCTCCTGGCAGAATTCTATCTGCCGGAGAGATCTTTCTCTCTCGGTGTTTTCCGTCCCGCAGGGCGGCGGAATCTTTCTGTGGTCGCTCCCTGAGTCTTAGGGTTTCAGGAGGATAATATATGCCAGAGGGGAGAGCCATGGGTGGACTAGGGTGGCCACACCACCTGATGGCGTGGCCTAGCGTGGCCCGCGCCAGGGGGTGGTGTGGGCCCCCTGTGGACCATCTCCACTCCTCCTTTTTGCAGCCTTCGTCTTATGGAAAAATAGGATTTTCCATGTATTTTCCCGGATTTTCTGATCTTCGCGAATTTTGCCTCCAAAGAACACCTTTTCCATAAGAATCCTGACTGTAGCGGTCCATGCTCCAAAAGTCATCAACCCTGCAAAAATAGGTGAAATAACATAAGTATCGTCTCTTAATATGGAATATATCAATGAATAATAGTAAATTATGATATAGAATAGTGATGCAAAATGGACGTATCAACTCCCCCCAAGCTTAGACTTTTCTTGTCCCCAAGCGAAACTGAACTCAATAAACATGCCCTCGGGTTTATGGAGTGAAGAGTCGATAAAAGAATACGGACAAGAAGCATCACATTCATCAATACATAAGTCATAATAGAAGACAACTCACTATTATATAACTTAGCTTGCAATAAGTAAAGGAAACACAATAAAGATACATGAAGTAAATCATAATTGGTAATGGCAAACTTAGCTCTTGGTCGAAGAATAGTTGACAATTTTGCAGAAGTTCACAAATAACTGGATTTCAATGATAGCTTTCAAAGTAGTAAACACTAAGATAAGAACAAATGTGCAAAGCAAGGAACATACAAAACATGATTGAATAAATAACCATATGAATGAATGAAACACAACAACTCAAAATACTTGCTGAGATAGAAGGGAATAGGTTTACTGACTCAACTAAAAAGTAAAAGAAAGGCCCTTCGTAGAGGGAAGCAGGGATTTCAAGTTTCATAAAGAGCTCCCAAAAACTATGGTACTTATTAGCTTTCAGCTCTCATTGCCCCTATCATAGGCATCTTTAGGTGATTAAGGTTAAAATGATCAAATATGAGGATATGTTTGACAAGTTGTAAGTTGAAAAGCTCATGTCCCTTGAATACGAGGGCTGCTCCTTATGCTACTCAAGTTTAGTCACTAGTAAGTTCTTGTCATAGTAAATACATGTGTATCATGGAGAACCGCCAACGGGGTACCCCTTGCCCGATGATACGGAAGAATCCCATATCAAAATGACAAGGCAAGAAGACAACAAGCATCTCAGTAATCTTCTTATTTACCATGGGAATATGGTGATTTTTTCTCTCTTTCCTCTTTTCTCATCTTTTTTTCTTTTTTTTTCTTTTTCTCAATCTCTATCTCTTTTTTATAAGAAGAATGCTTCATAGATGATCGTTATGGTTACACTGCAGGTTTCCAGCATGACAACATGGATTAGACCGGTGATCTAGGCATTTCTCTAACAAACATACATAACTCCATGGACTTACAAGCTCCCCTTTCATTTCACACCAACAACATCCATAGACAAAAGAGCATGATATCAACTAGGTACAAAGTACTGGTGCAATGTTGAAAGCATTCCCCATGAAAGCATGGTTCTGCTAATTCACAACTTACAAAGCGCAAGCATATACGCAACATAGATGGGCACAATGGTTCAAGTTTATTAAGTGAAAGAAAGTAAAGTGTGCCATCAAGTTCGTGAGAGCTTTAATCACTAATTTTCACATAACAAGTTTAATTCGGAAGGTAGATAAAAACATGAATTTACTTGGAATAGCAATAGTGCTAATAGGTAGGTATAGTGACACAAATGGCATAGGTTTTGGTTTAAGGATTGGATCCACGAGAAGTATTCCCTCTCAGTACTGGTTTTTGGCTAGCAAGGCTGGGTAGCAAGCATAAGAGTTGAAGGAAACAAACAAACATACACGTGACAAAAACAAACATGCAATCTTCCTTGGAAGCACAAAAGATCTTAACTAGAGAATACTAAACTTATGAGCAAATCAAGAAAGAAAGATGATGAAATTATATTTCTTTAAGAGTACTTTTATCTTTTTCATTCAATTCTCAAAATAGTGTTGCTACTGACCGAGCCAGGTTTGGCAGAACCAACTAAATTAACTCAATGATCCCAAAGTGATACCAATACTAACGACAAGATCAATCATATAACCATGAATTGAAAACCAAAATAAGAGCTATGCAAAAGAGTAAATGACAGAACTTCTCATTAATATTCCATCACAGCAACTCACACCAAGGGATACATATATATCTAACAAGATGGGGGACACTTCCATAATGCAAAGCATCCTACACGATAACTTCTCAATTCAAGATATGACTCTACTAAAAAGGTAAAAAGATAGAAGATAGTGATATGATACCGCGGCACTCCCCCAAGCTTGGAACAAACCAAGGGGATGCCAAAACCTGATGACGAATTACTCCTTTGGTGGTGGTGGTATTCTCTCGTCATCGTCTGACTTCCAAGGTAAGGGTTCCCCATCAACAAAATACATCATGGTTTCTAGCATCCTGAAACCTGCAGCAGCACTCATGCGTTTAAACCTAACCTCGTACTCATAGTTTTGATTTTGAATGTCGTAGAGCTGTGCTTACAGTTGGTTGGTTGTTTGGTGGAGTGAGAGAATTTCATCCTTGAGCTCAGCAATCTCCTTTTGGTGCTCGGTGATGAGTTCGGAACAAATCTTGTGGATGATATCCACTTCGCGTTCCGTTATCTTCTTGTACCTAAAGACTTCTTGCTCCAGTGCTTCCATCCTGTCCTCCAAACTTCCTTCACCTTTAGGGCCTTGAACCTCTTTTATCTGTATCTCCCCATCTTCAAGCAACAACTCCTTGGGATGAATCTTTAACTCTCATGTATGGGTTGATGATATCCGCTGAGGAATCTTCCTTGGCTAATCCAGAGGATGACATTCTGGTTCCAAATCAAAACTGTTACCTATTCGAAAACGGACTATACAGGTCTTTGATAATTTTTTTTGGAGTTACCACTTGCAAAGCATCAACATCTTCATTGTAAGAATCTCCAGCCATATAGTGCTTGAGTCGCTGCCCATTCAGCACTTGTGTTGTGTTATATTTTAAAGAAGAATTTTTTATTGCTCCTGAACGGTACACTTCTTCAATAATAAAAGGTCCTTCCCATTTTGATAGTAGTTTCCCTGCAAAAAATCTGAGACGAGACCTATACAATAGAACTTTCTCACCAACATGGAATTCTCTCTTAAGTATTCGCTTGTCATGCCATCTTTTAACTTTCTCCTTAAAGAGTCTAGCATTCTCATATGCTTCACTCCATTCATCCAATGAACTTAAGTCAAATAATATTTTTTCACCAGCAAGTTTACAATCTCTATTAAGTTCTTTAACTGCCCAATAAGCTTTGTGTTCTAATTCTAGGGGCAGGTGACAAGCTTTCCTATAAACCATTTTATAAGGAGACATCCCCATAGGGTTTTTATAGGCAGTTCTATAAGCCCATAAAGGATCGTTCAACTTTTTAGCCCAATTTTTTCTAGATCTATTAACAGTCTTTTGCAAGATGGATTTAATTTCTCTATTTGATAACTCTACTTGTCCACTAGTTTGAGGATGATAAGCTAAAGCAATTCTATGATTAACATCATATTTAGCAAGGGTCTTTCTAAAGCCACCATGAATGAAATGAGAGCCTCCATCAGTCATGAGATACCTAGGCACTCCAAACCTAGGAAAGATAACATCCTTAAGCATTTTTAGAGAGGTCTCCCCATCAGCACTCTTCGTAGGTATAGCTTCTACCAACTTAGTGACATAATCAACAGCAACAAGAATATGAGTATAACCTTTTGAGGGAGGAAAAGGACCCATAAAGTCAAATCCCCAACAATCAAAGGGTTCAATAACTAGAGAGTAGTTCATAGGCATTTCATTGCATCTAGAAATATTACCAACACGCTGACACTCATCACATGATAAAACAAATTTTCTTGCATCTTTAAAAAGGGTAGGCCAGTAGAAACCTGATTGTAGCACCTTTTGCGCAGTCCTATCTCCTGCATGATGTCCTCCATAAGCACTACCATGACATTTATGCAATATCTCCTTTTGTTCATATTCTGGAACACATCTTCGCATAATACCACCCACTCCTTCTTTATATAAGTGTGGGTCATCCCAAAAATAATGCCTCAAATCGTAAAAGAACTTCCTTCTTTGTTGAGCTGTGAAAGTTGGAGGCAAATACTTGGAGACAAGAAAGTTAGCATAATCAGCATACCAAGGGCTCCTCGCGAGCTTACCCCTACTGCGGCCAACTGTTCATTTGGGAAACTATCATTAACAGGCATAGGCTCAAAAGAGATGTTTTCCAATCGAGATAAATTATTAGCTACATGATTTTCAGCACCTTTCTTGTCTACAATATGTAGGTCAAACTCCTATAAGAGTAGCACCCATACAATAAGCCTAGGCTTAGCATCTTTCTTCATCATAAGGTACTTAATAGCAGCATGATCAGTATGAATGGTAATTTTTGAGTCAACAATATAAGGTCTAAACTTGTCACAAGCAAAGACGATGTCTAGGAATTCTTTTTCAGTAGTAGCATAATTCCTTTGAGAAACATCAAGAGTCTTACTAGCATAATGGATAACATTTAACTTTTTATCAACGTGTTGCCCAAGGATACTACGAATACCTTTGATGTCTCTTGGATAGGGAATTTTCTCAATTGCCTCAACTTTAGCTCTATCAACCTCTATGCCTCTTTTAGAAACTTTATGTCCAAGTACAATACCTTCATTTACCATGAAGTGGCATTTCTCCCAATTAAGAACAAGATTAGTTTCTTCACATCTCTGCAAAACTTTATTGAGGTTGTGCAGATAATTATCAAAAGAAGTTCCATAGACAGAGAAGTTATCCATGAACACTTCCACAATTTCCTCACAAAAACCATGAAAGATAGCAGACATGCATCTTTGAAAAGTAGCGGGAGCATTACATAAACCAAAAGGTATACGTCTATAAGCATAGGTTCTGTAAGGGCATGTAAAAGTAGTTTTTTCTTGATCTTGTTGTTTAATAGCAATTTGAGAGAAACCAGAATATTCATCAAGGAAACAAAAATGGGTATTCTTAGACAACCTTTCTAACATTTGATCAATAAAAGGAAGTGGGTAATGATCTTTCTTAGTAACTTTGTTAACTTTCCTGAAATGAATACACATTCTATAGCCTACTACTATTCTTTGGGGAATAAGCTCATCATTATCATTAGGGACGATGGTAATTACCCCCTTTTTGGGGACACAATGAACAGGACTAACCCATTCACTATCAGCAATAGGGTAAATAATAGCAGTATCAAGGAGTTTCAATACCTCATTTCTTACCACTTCCTTCATCTTTGGATTTAAACGCCGTTGGTGCTCTACTACGGGCTTTGCATCTGGTTCTATATTGATAGGATGCTGACATATAGTAAAAGAAATCCCTTTTAAATCATCCAGAGTATAGCCCATAGCCCCTCCGTGTTTCTTCAGTACCTCCAATAACCTTTCTTCTTCCTTCCCTGAAAGTTTAGAGCTAATAATAACATGATATACCTTATTATCATCAATGTAAGCATACTTAAGATTGTCAGGTAGAGGTTTTAGATTGAAGACCGAATCCTTTTTAGGTGGCAACGTGGTACCCAAGTCTTCTACAGGCAAGTTGTGCTTAAGCATCTTTGGCTGACGACGGAGAATATCTTCAATCTCATTTCTTTCTTCCATGAATATTTCAATTTCATGATCTCCATAAATTGCTGCAAAGCATTGTTAGGAGCAAGAGAGATAAAAGCAAGTTGTTCAACTCTAAAATCCTTATTATGGGTTTCCTTTTCACAAGGTTCTTTAGTAAATTTCGAAAAATTAAACTCATAAGATTCCCCATCAAACTTAGTCAAGATTTTCTCCCTTTTGCAATCTATAATCGCTCCATAAGTACTCAAGAAAGGTCTACCAAAAATGATGGGATAAGTTTTACTAGCAGCTGAACCAAGTATTAGAAAATTAGCAGGATATTTAATCTTACCATAAAGAACTTCTACATCCCGCACAATACCAATTGGAGAGATGGTCTCTCTATTAACAAGGTGAATAACCACATCAATATCTTCCAATTCGCAGGGACTGATTTCATGCATAATTTCTTTGTAAAGCTCATAAGGAATAGCACTTGAACTTGCACCAATATCACATAACCCATAATAACAATGTTCACCAATTCTAACAGAAAGCACAGGGACACTAGCCATTTTAGTTTTATTAGGATGTGAGACAATATTAGAAGCATCCTCACAAAAGACCATGTGTCCATCTTCTACATTTTAGTGACAAGGTCTTTCACAATTGCAACAATAGGTTCAATGTTTATTTGTTCATCAGGTTTTACAGTTCTCTTTGCACTTTTAGTGATTACACTAGTTATCATAGGATGATCCTTTACCTTATCCGGGAAGGGTATTTTCTCGATATAAGGTTCAGGTAGGATGTGACCAATAGTGCAAAATTTAGTACTCCCAACAGGAACAGAGTCACCAATATATTTATATGGTGCATGATACTTGTTCCACCCCTTTTTCGGAATTTCAATATAAGAAGCAAAAGCCTTAAAACAATTTGTAATAACTTGAGAATCAAGACCATAAGCATTATTAATATATTGAAAGTCATCAGTTCCCATAAAAGATTCAATGCATTCATAATCATAATTTATACCTGACTTTCTTCCTTTGTCATTCTCCCATGCTTTAGCATTGTCTTGAATACGGTCTAGAAGATCCCATTTAGCTTCTTCTTCCATGCGAGTGAATGATCCAGCACAAGAGGCATCCAATAAATCCTTATCATGAAGAGAAAGCCTTGCATAAAAGTTATTGATAATAATATTGTGAGGGAGCTCATGAATGGTACATTTGAGCATTACTAACTTCAATCTCCCCTAAGCTTGAGATGTACTCTCTCCATCAAGAGGCCAAAAGTTGTATATTTGATTTCGATCTTTTCACTAGGAGGATAAAACTTCGAATAAAAGAGAGGTACTATTTCCTCACATTCAAGAGCTTGGCCATTCTTTAGCAGCTTATACCATTCTTCAGCTCTTCCTTTCAGTGATAATGAGAATAACTTCTTCTTGACTTGATCTGTTGTAATACCTTCACACTTGAACAACCCGCATAATTCGTGTATAAAGAGCAAATGATCACCGGGATGGACAGTTCCATCTCCAACATAATAGTTATCCATAACACGAACAATAATTATTGTAGGTATTTTAAAAGTATCATTCTCAACAGGTGGTGGTTCATCTACTACCTTAGCAGTGGTAGTAGCATTACGAAATAAGAAACTTAGCGAATTATCCATATTGAAAATAAAGAAACTAACATAAGTAAACAATACTCACAGTAGAAGTTTCCTTTACCAGTTCCACTCTCCAATATCGCTTCACTCCCCGGCAACGGTGCCAGAAAATAGTCTTGATGACCCACAAGTATAGGGGGTGTATCGTAGTATTTTCGATAACTAAGAGTGTCAAACCCAACGAGGAGCAGAAGGTGCTAGCGAGTGGCTAGGAGTAGGAATTCTATGTAAATACTTAGCAAATGGATTTTTAGGGGTTTTTGATAATGCAAGTAAATAAAGTATGAGTAAATAAAAGAGAATAAGAATAAATGCAGCAAGTGGCCAAATCCTTTCTTTAGCAAAGGACAAGCCGGTTGTATTACTTAAGATGACCAAACGTTCTCGAGGACACACAGGAATATCGTCAAGTGCTTTCGCTTCATATAGTTGATTAATCATCTTTAGTTTGCTAAGTGTTGTGTGGGTGAACCTGTGCTAATGTACCGACCTTCCTAGGACTAATACATACTTGTGATTATACCCCTTGCAAGCATCCGCAAGTACAAGAAAGTAATTAAGGTAGAAACCTAACCACAGCTTTAAACTCTACGACCCTGACGTCCCTTGTGCAATGGTTTCCTAACGGGGGTTCAGGTTTCTGTCACTCCGGCAACCCCTACGATTAGTAGCCAAATACACAATGCATTCCCCTAGGCCCATATAGGTGAAGTGTCATGTAGTCGACGTTCACATGACACCACTAGAAGAAGTACACCACAACTTAAATATCAAACCATTGAATCTTTCTCAACACAATTCCACTACTAACAACATGAATTCTCCCATGTCCTCAAGAACAAAATGAACTACTCACAATACATCATATGGATCATGATCGGAGATGAAATAAGGATGTGTCAACACCTGGATTTTTAATCCCATATGCCCGTTATGCCATACCTCGCAATCCCAGGATTACCATTTTTGCGAGACATAACGGATTGGATATCACAGTACATCATCCATTGCAAACCATACATAAGGTCTTACACAAATAAGGATCTCATGATCCAGTCTAAATACAACTAGCAGTGGAAATAAAAGATAAGCGTAGCGGTGGGGTCCATCTTCAGGGGCACAAGCAATGCTGACGAAGGCAGATAGTCCTAGTTATCATATCCGTCCTGCTGGCCATCATCTTGGTATTCTCCTTCATAGTCTGGCCATGAGAATAGCCAGGGACAAAAGCCATGAGTACTCTTTAAGTACTCGCAAACTACCACTAACAAGTAGTATAGTTCTAAGTTAAAGTGCTAACTCTATGTGTAACTATAAAGTTAACTTTGAAACCTAAGCTGAGTTCTGAAGCAAAGAAAGATAAAAATGAAGTTCTAGAATCACTTAAGTTGGGAAGCTATTGTCATAAACACAACTCTATTGTGGTCGAGTCAAGATTCATCATTTCTTTCATAAGTCATTTTGAAAACATCTGACAATGAAACAGTATGGCCATTCCAACTGTCCCTAACCGCGGACGCGGCTATTCGAATAGTTTGATACTCTGCAGAGGTGGTACACTTTCACCACAAGATTCAATACATCTATCAGGGATAATCCTGAATCATCATACTTAGTATGCAGATAATCAAACATAACCTTCCCATTACACACCCTAGTATAAGCACCTCTCCTATGAGCATGGCCTCCTAACCATCAGTCATCTTGGGCACTGCATAGGTGGACAACATTGAGAGGTAGCCTCAGCTCAGACCTCTCCCACGAGGGAACTAATACTAATGCATATAAATTTCTAGCTAAGCCTTACCCAATTCAGGTAATGTGGTTGTACGGTAAATTTGGAATGGTATCGCATCCGAATCCAACCATCAGTTTTATAAAA
The DNA here is from genome assembly GCA_910589775.1 of Avena eriantha. NCBI lineage: Eukaryota > Viridiplantae > Streptophyta > Magnoliopsida > Poales > Poaceae > Avena > Avena eriantha. The sequence goes on along the minus strand of OU342743.1, from coordinate 483,642,984 downwards.
GGGTTAAGGCTCATGCCTCATCATTTTCATCATCATAAAACATTTGTGTTTCTCAACACATGTCAAAACATTTCAATAGAATGACTCATCATTCCAAGGTTTTCGCAATTCATTTTCACCAATTGTTCCCATCTAAAGTGACTCAAGTTTTTGATCTACTCTAACTACTAAGTTAAGAGTGTTCACTAAAATGGAAATGATGGGCTCAATCTCATGCCATAGAATGACATCTAAAGGGTTCCAAATAGGTCAAGTTTTATACTCTTTATGCTACCTTCAAAACAAGTAAAGAACTTTGGGTAAAGTAAAGGAAGTAAAGCTTGAAAATAAATCTTGGGGTAACTAATAGTCAAAGTGATATGACTCAAGCATGCCTATAGCATCTTTGATCAAGTTAACTAGCTTAATTCTAGCTTGCTACAATGCTTGCCTTGGTTGGTGAAGTGGTTGAAGTTTTCTTCTTCTTCTTGATAGAACTCCTCCTCGAAAGCTTGGTCGGTACTATCGTCTATAAATACATACAGAGTACACAATCACCAAACAATACTTAACTAATCTAATTAGCACTCTAAGGCACACATTTGATGATCTATTATCATCACAAGTTTAATTCAATAGTTTCATCCTTTTTATTTTAGAAAAGTAATTTCTACTCATTGAAAACTTAACTAAGATTTAATATTCACCACTTCAAATATGGGATCATGTGGACACATGTCATCACCACATATTCTAACATGTGGGAATGTGATTTAAGGGTTGGATCATAATTACTTTGGTTTAAGTTCATTATTTAATGATTTAAAGTGACTAGAAATGCCTATATAGCATTATTTTGGTACTAGTCCAAAGTCACTACATGTAAACCTTAATATTATTACATATTCAGATAGGTATGATGAAATGTGATTTTTGAGAGTTGGAATCAACTCAAAATCTATCTTGGTTGATTTTATAAAAATGTTGCGAGGTGCAAATGCTTCTGTTTTGTTATTTTTACTAGGAGAGATCTATAACTCTAATTGAATTAAATCCAACGGGCTTGGGTAGATCTTTTCAGTAGCTTCCTAACAAAATTGGAATCACTTCATTTGGATTTGTAAATCTCTCTGAATTGATTTTCAAACTCAGAGACAGAACTAAGTTTAAACTAAAAAGAAAAATGCTAATTCAAACTAACTGGGTTGCGTAGGAAATGCTAATGGGCCGGCCCAGTGTCACTCCGCAGCGCGGGGCTCAGCTGACTGGGGGGTCCACCAGTCAGCGGCTCATAACGCGCGAAGCGGTACGGGACAATGTGGGGCGTTGGATTAGAGTGGGGATCAATGGCTGGGGATCGTCGTCGACGACGGACCTGTCGCCGGTGAGCTCTAACCCTAGCGGCTCGGTGGGGGTGCATAGGGGCGTACCAGGGCTCTAGCAACGACGACGAGGCGGGAAACAGACTGGTGGTCGACGGCAAGCTCAGGGACGGTCGAGGTAGCTCCGGGGGTGGTCGCAATCAGCGGTGCCCTTCTCCTCTCGAGGCGGCCTGCTCCGGTGCAATTCCAGCGAACAGCTGCTCACCTTGCTCCGGCTAGAGGTGTGGGACGATCAGGAGGTGAGGGGAGGTGAGTGGTGTGCTACAAATGGCTGGGGGTGCCCTTCTTTTATAGGCTCGACGACGGGACAACACGGCATGGCCAGGCGACGGTGGCGACATGGCTACGGGCTACTAGCGGCATGGCTGCGGGCGGCGATCGACGCGCGGTCTCCTGGCGGTGCTCTATGCCTTTAATGCGGGCTTAGGGGCGGTGGTATGCGGTCGGGTGGAGCTGGCGCTCTGAGCGGTAGAGGCGGCGGTGTCCACGGCGAGCAGTGGTTGTGAGGCGTTGGGTGGCGAACGGGCATGTCCGGTGTGCTCCCTAGGTAGTGGCGGAGCGGTGAGCGCGGGATGCGGTCGAGCGGCGGCTTGTGCACGCGTGTCGGGCGCGGCGTGCTGGCGTGTGCTCGGCATGGCACAGTCGCACTGGGCACGGGGTTTTGGCGGTGGTCCATGGCTTGGCCTGGCTCAAGGAGGGGACAGTGGGCGGTGCTGAGGTGCTGGCTAGCTGCTAGACATGGCGAGAGAGGGGGAGGTGCTCTGCTGCGGCAGTGACCAAGTTGGCCGGCGATGTGGGGCTCGACATGGCCTGGCATGGCCACTAGGAGGTAGGGGAGTGGGTTTAATTGGCCTTGTTAGATCATCTAGGGACAATGGGAGCAAATGGGGGTCGAATGGGAGACAAGTTTGGCCAGAACACTATTCAAATAGTGAAATTTGTTTTTGTTTGAAAATTGTCCACAAGGTGTTTGATGAAATGGCCGCAAGAAAATTCTTTTTGAATTTTGAAAAGATTTTTGTTGGGTGTGCTAGTACTAAGCTTGAGACTATGTGGGTTCTTGGGTTTTGAAAATTGAGCTTGTTTGAGTGGTTTTTGAAATAGTGGGATCTTCCCATATGAAATAGATTCAATTTTCCAATGCCATAAATATAGTGTTTGAAATAGTGGGATCTTCCCTTTCAGACTAAAGCGTTGAGTTCCCTTCAATGGTGAAACCTTGAGATATACAAAATATCCGACATTGAAAGTCAGGTCTCTCCTTCTCTTGTCAGCATAACTTTCTGTCTGGATTGGGCGGTCTTGAGGTGCTCACGGACTTTGTGAACCTTCTCTTCGGCTTCTCGGAGAATGTTGGGTCCAAAGATCTGACTCTCTCCTACTTGCGACCAATTCAAAGGGGTACAACACTTTCTTCCATATAGGAATTCAAATGGTGCCATCTTCAAACTAGCTTGATAACTGTTGTTATGTGAGAATTCTGCGAAAGGCAGGCAGTCTTCCCATTTTGATCCGTATTCCAACACACAAGCTCTAAGAATATCCTCTAAGATCTGGTTGACTCTCTCAGTCTGTCCATCAGTTTGCGGATGATACGCGGTACTGAAGTTCAACTTGGTTCCCAATCCTTCTTGGACTTTCTGCCAAAATCTTGAGGTAAACTGAGTTCCTCGATCTGATACAATGGTCTTGGGGGTTCCATGCAGACTAACAATCCTAGCAATATACATCTTTGCTAGCTTCGCACTCTGGTAGGTTGTCTTGACCGATATGAAATGAGCTACCTTGGATAGTCTATCAACTATGACCCAGATTGAGTCATTTCCCCTACTAGAAGTAGGCAAACCTGTGATAAAGTCCATTCCGACGGAATCCCATTTCCATTCCGGAATCTGCAATGGTTGCAACAGTCCTGCATGCCTCTGATGCTCTGCTTTGACTCTTTGATAGATGTCACATTTGGCGATGTAGCTTCCGATTTGTCTCTTCATCTTGTGCCACCAAAATTGCTCTTTCAAATCCGGGTACGTCTTCGTTCCTCTGGGGTGGATAGAATAAAGAGTATCATGAGCTTCCTTCATGATAACTTGCTTCAGCTCCGAATCCGCTGGCACACAGATACGTCCTGTGTACCACATAATTCCTTCTTCGTCTTCTGTGAATCCAGGTACCTTTCCTGTACCAATACAACGTTTGATCCCATCGATACTTCCATTCCCCTTCTGGGCTTCCTTGATTTGGCTAATCAAAGTGGGTTGAAGTTCAATGCTAGCTAAGAATCCTTTGCTAACTAATTCAGTCCTGAACTGCTCCAACTCTTCATACAAACTTGGTTGCTTCTCCTTGATCATGGTGTTTAGCCTACTCGGCAATCTGCTAAGAGCATCCGCTACCACATTGGCTTTGCTGGGGTGATAGTGAATGTCAAGGTCATAATCCTTGATTAACTCTATCCATCTCATTTGCCTCATATTTAGCTCTTTCTGAGTGAAAATATATTTCAATCTCTTGTGATCTGAGTAAATCTCACAGCGATTACCCATCAGATAGTGACACCATGTCTTCAATGCTAGAACCACAGCTGCTAGCTCAAGATCATGGGTCGGATAGTTCTGCTCATGCTGTTTCAGTTGTCGAGACAGATACACAATGACTTTGCCTTCTTGCATCAATACACATCCTTGACCAATCTTGGATGCGTCACAATACACATCAAACGACTTCTTGATGTCTAGCATGACCAATATTGGGGCTGATATCAATCTCTTCTTCAGCTCCTAGAAACTAGCTTCACACTTGTCTATCCATTCAAACTTCTTGTCCTTCTTCAACAGTTGGGTCATTGGTCGGGCGATACTCGAGAATCCTTCTACGAACTTGCGATAGTATCCCGCTAATCCGAGAAAGGCACGGACTTGGATTTGAGTGGTTGGGGCTTCCCATTCTTCGACATCTTTGATCTTGGCGGGATCAACAGAGACTCCTTCGGCAGACACAACATGTCCTAGGAATCCTACTTCTTTCAGCCAAAACTCACACTTGCTGAACTTGGCATATAACTAATGCTCTCTCAGGGTTTCTAGGATGATTCTCAGATGTTGCTAATGCTCTTCTTCTGACTTGGAGTAGATAAGGATGTCGTCGATAAACACAACTGCAAACTTATCTAGGAAATTCATAAAGATCTTATTCATGAGATTCATGAAATAAGCAGGGGCATTGGTTAATCCAAAAGACATAACCGTATACTCGTATAAACCATAGCAAGTAGTAAAGGCGGTCTTCGAAATATCCGTTGCAAGAATCTTAAGTTGGTGATAACCAGTCCTAAGATCAATCTTTGAGAACACCTGGGCTCCAGTCAACTGATCAAATAGATCCTCTATCTTTGGCAAGGGGTACTTGTTCTTGATGGTGACGTCATTCAACTTTCTATAATCTATGCACAAACGATTGCCTCCATCTTTCTTGTCGACGAATAACACTGGTGATTTCCATGGCGATGTGCTTGGTTGAATCAAGCCTTTCTCTAACATAGCATCCAACTGCTTCTTCAGTTCCACTAACTCTGAGGGGTTCATGCTATAGGGTCTCTGGGCGATGGGTCCGGTTCCGGGGATTAGTTCGATAATAAACTCAATATCCCTATTCAAGGGCATACCTGGCAATTCATCTGGGAATACGTCGGGGTATTCACAGACTACTCTGACTTGGTCTATGGTGGGTAGGGTTAGGCTCTTGTTGCACTTGAATTGACGGGGTAAGGTTTCAGATATATGCTCTACTGTTACTCCAGAACTACTGGTCATGGTGATGGATTTCTTAGCACAGTCTATCAGTCCTTTATGCCTTGACATCCAGTCCATACCTAGTACTACTTCCAATCCTTTGGTTCTAAGTACAATTAGGTTGGCATAAAAATCTATCTCATGTATTCTGATAGGCACAACTTTGCAAATTTTTCAAGCTTTGGTTGTCGAACCGGGGATTTGAACTATCATGACATGCTTCAAGTTGGTTGGGTGAATCTTACTAGTGCATGCAAATTCTCTGGTGACAAATGAATGCGATGCTTTGGAATCAAACAATACCCTTGCTAAAACTGAGTTGACAAAAAACATACCCAACACTACATCTGGCGCTTCTTGGGCTTCTTCTGCGTTCATGTGGAAAAGGCGACCATTGCGGTTGTGAGGGTTCCCTGGGGAAAATCTTCTTCCTGGTTGAACACGACGCTGCTATTGATCTGGGGCATTCACATTGGCATTGGCGGCAGTGTTCTTGGGACACTCATTGGAATAGTGACCCTTCACTCCACACTCAAAACAAGTGATATGGGACTTGTCCTTGACTGTGACAGGCACAACATTGCTGCAAGTTCTGGGTGCAGTGTTGTTGTTGTTGCTCTTGGGAGGTGCACGGTTGAAATTTTTGGCATTGCCGGAGTTGTGATTGTTTCCTCCGGACTTCACATTGCTTCCGCTACGGTTGGGGTAGCATGGGCGAGACATTGGGGGTCGATTGTTCCTTGGTGCATATCCTGATGAGGGGTTGGGACGGTACTTCTGGTGACTGCTAGATCTAGATTGCCGCATCATACAACGCTTGTGGTTGTTGTTTGCCTGGTTAATCTTCCCTTCCATCTGAATGGCAGAGTCGACTAGCTCTTCGAGATCCTCGAAACGGATGTTGACGAGGACAGTCTGCATCTCATCATGCAGTCCGTTCAGGAATCTCTCCTTCTTCTTGGCCTCCGTGTTGATCTCATTAGGTGCATATCTGGCAAGTGACAGTAATCTATCACGGTATTCCACCACAGTCATTCTTCCTTACTTCAATTCACGGAACTCATCTCTCATCCTGTTGACTAGACCTTGCGGCACGCGGGTGCGGATGAACTTGACTTTGAATGCTTCCCATGTCATCACTTGACCATGGTTCATGTTGCGGATACTAGTCCACCAAGCTCTTGCATCTCCCGCCAGATAGTGAGTGGTGAAGTTCTCATTTTCATCAACTCCTGCAACTTCTAAGTTGTTTTCCATTGTCTGCAACCAATCATCAGCATCTAATGGGTTTTCAGATTGGTTGAAGATTGGGGGATTGGTCTTCTGATAGTTTTTGAGTTTGGATCCATGGTGATCCTGATTTCCATGCCCTTGGTTGTTGAGAGCCATCTAGGCGATCTTTTGAAGTGTTGCTAAGTTGGCTTGGCGTTCTGCGCTGCTTGCTTCACGGTCTGCGATGAGATTCTGCAAGATCTGCAGCATTGGGTCTTGTGACGAGCTGCTCCCTCCTTGGTTTCCATGAGTCATCTGAAGATTGAGATAGATATAGGGGTAAGAGGGAAATTCTAAGGTTTATGGTTTTTGTTTCAAACTAAAACTTTGAGTTAGACTCAGGTTTTTTCAACTAACTCCGTTTCATTCATGCAAACAAGCACATGATACAACACACACCACAACAATCAAAGGAAAGTAGATGGTTGGAAGAACCATTCTTCAAGCTACGATACAGTGGGACCGATACATCTCATGCTACGACAGTGCTCTAGTGCATCTACTCATCGTCGATGAAGTCAGAGTCCTCATCGTCAGTGTAGAAGTCCACAACATCTTCCTCCAGAAAGTCATCATCGTTGCTGAGGTAAGAATCCATGTCTCCCTAGATGTCTTCACCCTCCTCTTCTTCTTCCTTTGCTGCAAGCTGAGCTTCCTGCTCCTTGACGGTCTTCTCGAGGTCGGCCACCTTCTTACGAAGATGGGCGATGGTGCGACCCTTCTTTGCACACTGGCGGCGAAGATACTGGCGATCATGGACGAGCAGTGCGAAGGTCTAGGCCTTCTGGTCGGCAATGGCACGGTTCTGGTTGGCTAACTCTCTAGCATTATCTAGTTCCTGCTGTCTGTCGTGCAGCAAGAAGTCCAGATTCTCCACTTGACGCCTCAACTCTGGGTGACTTGGCATCTCCATCGGCATTCCTATGAAGTCACGTCTTGCATAGTGAACAAAAAGGGTTCCTTGGAGTTGGTTGACGCTGAGGGCACATAGACGTGCAAGAGCTTCATGCATTGCCCTGGCTAATCCATCTAGCCAGTTGTTCTCTCTCACGGAGAACTGAATTCTCCTGGAAGTTGGTGCTTCGATTCTTCCTCTAAGGTCCGCGGGGACTAGCCACTGTAGGTCTCCTCCTGGGGGTCCTAGAAGTTGAGCTCCAAGAAACTCCGGACGTGGGCGTCCCAGTAACTCCGACAGTGAATCCAGATCCCTCTCGAAGATCATCTGACCTCCGTTTCCCAACTGGTAGAACTTGCTGAACTGAGTCTCCATCTACAAGAATTTAGGATGAGGAAATTAGTGAAGTGATCAAGTGTGTCAAATTTTTAAGTAGTAGTTGTAAGAAGTTTGGGGACATGAATTTTTGAGAAAGAATGAATTCCCAAGGATAAGAGAGGAATTAGTTTTTCATAAATACTCACTTTGATTTTTGAAACTAAGTTTTTGTTTGGACGTCCATTCTAACTAGGGTCTCCTATGGTCAGGATGGCTCTGATACCAACTTGTCAACACCCGGATTTTTAATCCTAGATGCCCGTTATGCCATACCTCGCAATCCCAGGATTACCATTTTTGCGAGACATAACGGATTGGATATCACAGTGCATCATCCATTACAAACCATACATAAGGTCTTACACAAATAAGGATCTCATGATCCAGTCTAAATACAACAAGCAACAGAAATAAAAGATAATCATAGCGGTGGGGTCCATCTTCAGGGGAACAGGCAATGCTGACGAAGGCAGATAGTCCTAGTTATCATAGCCGTCCTGCTGGCCATCATCTCGGTAATCTCCTTCATAGTCTGGCCATGAGAATAGCCAGGGACAAAAGCCATGAGTATTCTTTAAGACTCCCAAACTACCACTAACAAGTAGTATAGTTCTAAGTTAAAGTGCTAACTCTATGTGTAACTATAAAGTTAAGTTTGAAACCTAAGCTGAGTTCTGAAGCAAAGAAAGATAAAAATAAAGTTCTAGAATCACTTAAGTTGGGAAGCTATTGTCATAAACACAACTCTGTTGTGGTCAAGTCAAGATTCATCATTTCTTTCATAAGTCATTTTGAAAACATTTGACAACGAAACAGTATGGCCATTCCAATTGTCCCTAACCGCGGATGCGGCTATTCGAATAGTTTGACACTCTGCAGAGGTGGTACACTTTCACCACAAGATTCGATACATCTGTCAGGGATAATCCTGAATCATCATACTTAGTATGCAGATAATCAAACATAACCTTCCCTTTACACACCCTAGTATAAGCACCTCTCCTATGAGCATGGCCTCCCAACCATGACCATCAGTCATCTTAGGCACTGCATAGGTAGACAACATTGAGAGGTAGCCTCAACTCAGACCTCTCCCGCGAGGGAACTAATACTAATGCATATAAATTTCTAGCTAAGCCTTACCCAATTCAGGTAATGTGGTTGTACGGTAAATTTGGAATGGTATCGCATCCGAATCCAACCATCAGTTTTATAAAAGGGTTAAGGCTCATGCCTCATCATTTTCATCATCATAAAACATTTGTGTTTCTCAAGACATGTCAAAACATTTCAATAGAATGACTCATCATTCCAAGGTTTTCGCAATTCATTTTCACCAATTGTTCCCATCTAAAGTGACTCAAGTTTTTGATCTACTCTAACAAGTTAAGAGTGTTCACTAAAATGGAAATGATGGGATCAATCTCATGCCATAGAATGACATCTAAAGGGTTCTAAATAGGTCAAGTTTTATACTCTTTATGGTACCTTCAAAACAAGTAAAGAACATTGGGTAAAGTAAAGGAAGTAAAGCTTGAAAATAAAACTTGGGTTAACTAATAGTCAAAGTGATATGACTCAAGCATGCCTATAGCATCTTTGATCAAGTTAACTAGCTTAATTCTAGCTTTCTACAATAGCTTGCCTTGGTTGGTGCAGTGTTTGAAGTTTTCTTCTTCTTCTTCTTGATAGAACTCCTCCTCCTCGAAAACTTTGTCGGTACTATCGTCTATAAATACATACGGAGTACACAATCACCAAACAATACTTAATTAATCTAATTAGCACTCTAAGGCACACATTTGATGATCTATTATCATCACAAGTTTAATTCAATAGTTTCATCCTTTTTATTTTAGAAAAGTAATTTGTACTCATTAAAAACTTAACTAAGATTTAATATTCACCACTTCAAATATGGGATCATGTGGACACATGTTGCCACCACATATTCTAACATGTGGGAATGTGATTTAAGGGTTGGATCATAATTACTTTGGTTTAAGTTCATTATTTAATGATTTAAAGTGACTAGAAATGCCTATATAGCACTATTTTGGTACTAGTCCAAAGTCACTGCATGTAAACCTTAATATTATTACATATTCTGATAGGTATGATGAAATGTGATTTTTGAGAGTTGGAATCAACTCAAAATCTATCTTGGTTGATTTTATAAAAATGTTGCAAGGTGCAAGTGCTTCTATTTTGTTATTTTTACTAGGAGAGACCTATAACTCTAATTGAATTAAATCCAACGGGCTTGGGTAGATATTTTCAGTAGCTTCCTAACGAAATTGGAATCACTTCATTTGGATTTGTAAATCTCTCTGAATTGATTTTCAAACTCAGAGATAGAACTAAGTTTAAACTAAAAAGAAAACTCATAATTCAAACTAATTGGGTTGCGTGGGAAACGCTAACGGGTCGGCCCAGTCTCACTCCACAGAGTGGGGCTCAGCTGACTGGGGGGTTCACCAGTCAGCGGCTCATAACGCGCGAAGCGGTACGTGGCAATGTGGGGCGTTGGATTAGAGTGGGGATCGATGGCTGGGGATCGTCGTCGACGACGGACATGTCGCCGACGAGCTCTAACCCTAGCGTCTCGGTGGGGGGGGGTGCATAGGGGGCGTACCAGGGCTCCAGCGACGATGGCGAGGCGGGCAAACAGACTGGTGGTCGACGGCGAGCTCAGGGACGGTCGAGGCAGCTCTAGGGGTGGTCGCAATCAGCGGCGCCCTTCTCCTCCTGAGGCGGCCTGCTCCGGTGCAATTCTGGCGAACGGCTGCTCCCCTTGCTCCGGCTAGAGGTGTGGGACGATTAGTGAGGTGAGGAGAGGTGAGTGGTGTGCTGCAAATGGCTAGGGGTGCCCTCCTTTTATAGGCTCGACGACAAGACAGCACGGCATGGCCAGGCGACGGTGGCGACATGGCTACGGGCTGCTAGTGGCATGGCTGCAGGTGACGATCGACGCGCGGTCTCCTGGCGGTGCTCTAGGACTTCGATGCGGGCTTAGGGGCGGTGGTATGCGGTCAGGCGGAGCTGGCGCTCTGAGCGGCAGAGGCGGCGGTCTCCACGGCGAGCGGTGGCTGTGAGGCATTAGGCGGCGAACGGGCATGTCCGGCGTGCTCCCTGGGTAGTGGCGGAGCGGTGGGCGCGAGCTGCGTTCGAGCGGCGGCTTGTGCACGCGTGTCAGGCGTGGCGCTCTGGCCCGTGCTCGGCATGGCGCAGTCGCACTGGGCGCGGGGGTTTGGTGGTGGTCCATAGCTTGGCCTGGCTCGGGGAGGGGACAGTGGGCAGCGGTGAGGTGCTGGCTAGCTGCTAGACATGGCGAGAGAGGGGGAGGTGGTCTGCTGCAGCGGTGACCAAGTTGGCCGGCGAGGTAGGGCTCGGCATGGCTTGGCATGGCCACTAGGAGGGAGGGTTGTGGGTTTAATTGGCCTTGTTAGATTATCTAGGGACAATGGGAGCAAATGGGGGTCGAATGGGAGACAAGTTTGGCCAGAACACTATTAAAATAGTGAAATTTGTTTTTGTTTGAAAACTGTCCACAAGGTGTTTGATGAAATGGCCGCAAGAAAATTCTTTTTGAATTTTGAAAAGATTTTTGGTGGGTGTGTGATTCAATGCAAATGTATCTATAATTTTTGATGCTCCATGCTTGGTTTTATCCACTTTCTTGTGTTTTGTCCACACTTTGGAGTACTTTTCATATGATTTCTTGGACTAACCTATTATGAAGAGCCACAGTGCCAGCTGCCTATTTTCTGCTGTTTTTGGTTCTAGGAAAGTCAGAAAATGAATATTCTTGGAATTGGACGGGACAAAAGCCAAAGTGCCTATTTTTCCAGAAAACTCTAGGAGCCAGAATACAAGACGGAGGAGGGCCAAGGGCTGGCCACACCCCCCCTCCCAGGCGTGGGCTGGGCCTGGCCGCGCCAAGGCATGGTGTGGTGGCCCCAGGCACCCCCTTGGTCTCCCTCTTCGCCTATAAGAAGCCTTATGACCTAAAAACTTCGGGGGGTTCGACGTTTTTCTAGAAGAAGTTCCAAAGCGCCGCCACCACCGAAGGGGAGATTCGGGGGACAGAAAGTCTCTGTTCCGGCACCCTGCCGGGACGGGGAAGTGCCCCCGGAGCCATCTCCATCGATCTCCACCATCATCTCCATCGACCATCCATGTTTCCCCCATCTATGAGTGAGTAATCCCCCGCTGTAGGCTATGGGGATGGTAGGGATTGGATGAGATCGTTCATGTAATGGCATCAGCTTGTTAGGGCATGGTGCCTAGTATCTTTTATTAGTGTTTTATGACTTTGTTGCAACTTGTTGTGCTTAATGCTTTTCACTAGGGCCCGAGTGCCATGATTTCATATCTAAACATGTTATTGATTCATTATGATAGTATTGTTTTTGGTCTTATCTGCAAGTTGTATACACACGTTGTTGTCCGAAACCTATGGCCCCGAAGTGACAGAAATCGGGATAACCGGAAGGGAATGGATTTGATGTGAGGATCACATGTGTTCACGGAGTGTTAATGCTTTGCTCCGGTGCTCTATTAAAAGGAGCATCTTAATTGCCAGTAGTTCCCTAGAGGCCCCGCTGCAAACGGGATGGCAGGACAAAAGATGTTGTGCAAGTTCTCATCGCGAGCACGTATGACTATATATGGAACACATGCCTAGGATTGTCTAGTACTTGGATGCTTTATCTTATTTATCTGCAATTGCCCTATGTTCTGATTGCCATGTGAATTGTCTTGTCCATGCAACGCCCGTCCATCCATCCCTATGCCTACCGCACTCGAATCCCACTATTTACTGCTTTTGTTACTACTGTCTTTTCTTTACTACTGCTGTTACTTTACTATTCCTACTATAAAATTGTTGCTACTGATAAACTGCTATGAGCAAGATTCTTTCTAGGTGCAGCTGAATTGACAACTCAGTTATTAAGGCTTATAAATATTCTTTGGCTCCCCTTGTGTCGAATCAATAAATTGGGTTTCACTTCCCTCGAAAATACTGCGATACGCCCCCTATACTTGTGGGTCATCAGTGTGCTAGTACTAAGCTTGAGACTCTGTGGGTGCTTGGGTTTCGAAAATTGAGCTTGTTTGAGTGGTTTTTGAAATAGTGGGATCTTCCCATATGAAATAGATTCAATTTTCCAATGCCATTTAAATATAGTGTTTGAATGTTTTTTGCAGATCACAAAGTGGGCCTTGGTACCTCATTATGTGTACTAGCAAGGGGTGCAAAGATCCACAAATGTTTCTATTAAGTTTTGAGTACTAGGAATAGCCAAAGTAGGCATGATAGTTAATTTGGCCAAAATGACCATTCACTTCATTTATTCATTTTGAGTTGTTTTTCTCTGGGAAAAGTTTGGGAATGATTTGGATGATGTTTATTTCACCTAAGAATCATTTTACAATCAATGTATCACAGAACCATGGCAATTCAAATCAAATCCTAATTTAAATGCACATACACATGAATGCTTTCATATTTTTAATTGGAAAAGTTTTTGTTAACCCTAATTTTGAGGATTTGGATCTTGATAAGCTTGGATTAAAATTTTGGGATGTCACAGGATGTATAACAATCTGAACATAAACAATAATTCAATGGTTCCACTCAATAGCATCAACTACAAGAGTAATCAACACCAGGAAAGTTTCTCCTAAGAACTATGCAAGATTCAACCCAATTGTTACAGCGGTATGGAGGTGGTGATGATGGTGCTGGTGGAGATGATGGTGGTGATGATGATGATGATCCCGATGAAGTCTAGCTTTATGGTGGTGTTTATGGCGACGATCTCCCCTCTCCGGGAAGGAATCCCCCCGGTAGTATTCTGCTATAAGAGATCTTTCTCTCTCGGTGTTTTCCACCCCGCAGAGGTGGCGGAATCTTTCTGTGGTCGCTCCCCGAGTCTTAGGGTTTCGGGAGGATAATATACGCTAGAGGGGAGAGCCAGGGGTGGACTAGGGTGGCCACACCACCTGGTGGCGCGACCTTGGGTGGCTCGTGCCAGGGGGTGGTGTGGGCCCCCTGTGGACCATCTCCACTCCTCCTTCTGGCAGCCTTCGTCTTCTGGAAAATATAGGATCTTCCATGTATTTTCCCGGATTTTCCGATCTTCGCGAATTTTGCCTCCAAACAGCACCTTTTCCATCAGAATCCTGAATGCAGCAGTCCATGCTCCAAAAGTGATCAACCATGCAAAAACAGGTGAAATAACATAAGTATCGTCTCTTAATATGGAATATATCAATGAATAATAGTAAATTATGATATAGAATAGTGATGCAAAATGGACGTATCAATTCCCATCTTCAAACGACATTATCTGCACAGGAAAAATATAAAAAGAAAGGATTGCATACCCTTTTGAATATTAGGCATTAGTGGAAGGGTTTAGAGAGATATTTCATAAAAAATATGGATAATATCCAGTTTAAATGTGGACGTAGATGGCTATATTTCAGAGCCATCAACGGCTGAGCCACTCTGAGTGTGCTTTCAGAGGAGGCATTCCGCCAGATGCCGGCGCCCATGGCCCACCTGTCGCTAGCGCTTCCTTTCTTGGGGCCAACAGAAGGCGAGACCGTACCCCTCAGGCAGATACAACTTCCCGTCACGTTCGGGACGAGCAGAAACTACCACACTAAGCTCATCACCTTCCACTTTTCATGCATCGGCTGTTGTACAATACCATCCTGGGCTACCCATCCCTAGAAAAGTTCATGGCCACCACCCATAGCGCCTATAACATGATCAAGATGCTGGGCAGCACAAGGCGTAGCCTCGCGGTTCGGTGCGATAAGGGGGAAGCTTGGAGTTCCCTCGAACAAGTGTACAAGGAGGCGGCGGCTGCCCGACCCGAGGAGGAAGCGGAGCCAGGGGATGTGGAGCCTCCCGCACTGTAACACCCCAGCATTAGAGATTAAAAATAAGCTGAACACAGGTGTGTGCATTGTATTCATGCATAGAAAATCTGGACAATTTCCGTGCTTTTAAAATAAAACTTGCCAAAGTGATTGAAGCTTCTCTTAACTTGGCGGAACTGAAGTAGATCATCAAGTTGACTGCGATAAGTTTCAATATGACCTTTGCTAAAACATTACTTTGGGTAATATAATTTGGTCTAAGGGTAGATCAAATGTAATAAAGCTAAGTCACAACACACTACTTAATAAGGAGTACTAGATCTTCTAGAGATCATTACATGGTATTCCATACCATGACAGGATGAATACTTAATATTCTAAAGCTGATATCAAGGTATTATCTACCACAAACCCTGAATACCAAGTCAAGTAAATAACTTAAGTAAAAGAAACTCCTAACTAAACCTTGATATACTTGCTTGCCATAGTTATTCCTACCATAAGAATCATGGTAGTTCTTAAACATTAACTCTTATTACAAATAGAGTAGAAAGGGAACTCAAACCAATACCATCCATCACATACCCTTAGTGTCATGTTAATATATGACAATCCTATTTAACCAAGTCCTAGTGTCCATTGATCATCAATGTGTGTGATCAATTCCTGACCTAGAACTTATTGACTCTTAGCTTTGACCTATTATATTGACCTTTCAACGATTTTAAGTAAATTAATCAGAAGGAGGAACTAGCTATGGTGAAGTATGCCATCATCAATGTAATGAGATCCTTAGTGGTGATCAAACCATTTGATGTTGGAGGAGTTAACTCACTCATGAGTTAACTATAAGAAGTATTTAAACCAAGAGTTGAGATAATAGTTATGAAGCCATGAGAAAGCTAGTAGTAGTAGATAATCCAACGATGCTCTTGTTAAGCCAAGTAGGTATAAACCTAAAGTAAGTTTCCTTAGCAATATAAGCCTGATAGAAAGACTAGTACAAGTTTAGTACTTAGTGGATAGTAGATATTGATTAGACAATTAGAAGCCTAAGCTTAGTATGATTAAAGGATGGTGGTCATTATTCTCAACTCACTTGAGAATAGATGACCAACTGATGAAGACGAGTTGTGAGAATACCACATTAGGCAAAACCCTAGTAAGATGAATCATATGGCTTGATCATGAGAAGTCAAGCTAGAGTATGATGAAGTATATCACATAAGTTGTAGGAGTAGTTGGAAGTATAATAGTGTAACCAAGTTAATACAAGAACAACTTGTATGATGGAGAGTAGTACCATACCTATTCTGGAGGATTGTTAGCACTTGTGATGTATAGAGAGAACTATAATATTGCAAGCCTTGGAAGAAGTTGCAAGGTGGAGTTGAGGAAGTTAATATATGGAGTTAGCAGTAGTGTAATGTCCCAGAAGTTTACAGAACAGTTTGGACGAAAATTTGATTTATTTGACAATCCATTGTGAAAATATCAGAGACCTCAATTGAGTTTGTCGTTGAGTTGATAAAAAAGAAACTTTAAGTTTGTTTAATCTGAAAATCAATTGATTTCTTTGCCAAGTCGTTCAATCGCAGCAATTAGATAAATTTCGAATTTGAAAGAAATAAAATAAAATACTAAGCAAGGTCTAGATAAGGATAACTGAGGACAATAAAAGGCCTATCGTTGAGCAAGTCCGTGCACAGAACCACAACATCCAGATCCTACCGCCGCCACGAAGGGCTCGAGGCTCCTGCTGTAGCCCATCGCCAGAATTGCTGCGTGTTGCCGCTGCGCGTCCGTCGCGCCTGGGCTGCTGTCATCCCCGTCGCCATGGCTGTCGCTGAGGGCAGAAGTTCTCAGGTGGTGGCTGTGGTTAATCTTGGAAGTTTGTCGACAACATGTTATGCTACTATTTGTTAGAGGCAAGTTCATGACGAACCTTACTTCTTTATGATTGACTGTGCTATTGGTTGTGTTTGAGTGTGCCCGGTTCTTATTTGGTACTTATTTTGATTCGATGTTTTCCTTCTATACTTCATGGTTTATGGGTTGGTAAATTCCGAGCCAACCCTGCGGCAAGCCGGTAAGTTCGAGCCATCACGCTGGTAAATTCCAAGCCAGCACTGCCAAAATCCATAGCTGGCAAATTCCGAGCCAGCGGTGATCCATAGTTCAGATGAATTCCGTGTTTCTGAGCGAAGTTCTAATAGTGTTCATTGATTATTGTTCTTATGGTCTCATATTGTACTTGTTGAGTATTTGTATACTCACCCTTGCATTTTCATTTGATTTTCAGGTACTTGATAAGCGACATGCATGGGAATGGGCGTAGAACCTCTACATCATTTGAGCACTTCACATAACTTTTAGTGAATATCCATAGTATGGTAGATGCTTATTTTAAAATTACTTAGTTGAGCCGGTAGACTTCATGTTTCGAGACTTGTCAAGATATCTAGGAAATGACTGAATGTTTCTTCCAAGATACAATATCACTAACTAGCTTGTTATTATCAACTGCGTGTCGTGGATGTCCTTACATACAAAGGATATTCTATCCAAATAACAAATAATTGTTCTTACTTGGTAGTTTTAAGTGTAGTGGTGTAGCATTCCAGGAAGGGTTGATTCCTGGGGTGTTACAGTTGGTATCAGACACTAGGTTTTAGATCTCTGGTATAGGTTATATATTATGATACAACATTCTAATAATTGGCACGATGATTAAACAATTAATATTTTTTTTCAAACTAACTAATACATCACTTAGGTTTAACTTCTATAATTGAGACACATTGGTGCACAATAGGAGGGAATTTGGGTTGTGCATTGCATTTACGCTTTTGTTATGTTATAATCCTTCTGTTATGTTCTAATCCTGGTTTCTCATATGTTTCTGTTGTGGTGCTCGTGGGCTGTTGCTGTGGGAGGTTGTAGTCCCTTGCTTCATGAACTTCCATTTGATTGTTCTTTGGTGGTAGTACTTAGATGGTTAAAGGTCTCCTTATGGTTATCAAAGTAACCAAAAGGAGAAGTTGAGTTTGTCGATGGTCCCTGGTGCTCTAGTATAGTGGACAGGAGTGAAATTTACGCCAAAGGAATTTGAGGGATCGGTTTGCAATCTTGATGAGATGGAGCTGGTGTAAGTTTTTCTATATGATAAAGCTAGATCGGATAATCTAGATATTGCAGTAGTGGAGATGATAAATTAGTGTTATGAAGACTCATGTGACACCAAATCAATATGAGAAGCTCTTTCCTTTATCTATAACCATAGCCATAATTTCCACACTGATTCATTATTCTCCCATAAATTATTTCTATCTAGTCCTCCTCATGCACTTCTCATGCGCGAGAACCATCATCTAATTTGTTTTTTGATCCATCTCAACGAAGAATTTTCAATATTGCACTTCGAATAATCTCAACCTTCTTTTCTGAACTTTTTCAAGGTTTTCCATGCCACGTGAGAAGAGTGTCCTTTCCTGATATTCTTTGAGATATATTTTCTTGTTCGAGTCGCTCTTGATCCAATATGCGACTATTTCTTCCCACTTTTATCATCAATGACATTTTGTAGGATCATACCCAACCCTGAGAGTTTTGAGGGATCGCTAGACTAGCTTTTGT
This sequence comes from Avena eriantha, assembly GCA_910589775.1. Lineage (NCBI taxonomy): Eukaryota > Viridiplantae > Streptophyta > Magnoliopsida > Poales > Poaceae > Avena > Avena eriantha. The sequence continues at coordinate 483,624,757 of OU342743.1, read as the reverse complement.
AGGCTTCGCATAACGGATAAATAGGGAGCAACCCTGAACCTTGGTTCATGTCCATGAAATTGTTTTGCGACGTGAGGATGTCCAAGAGTTAGGTTGCGTCATTCACCTATTCACGTATGAAGCTAATAATTTGGGTGCGGGATGGACTGGCCCCCATACAGACTACTCTTATTGTTCGCTCTTGTTACGTTGGAGTGGTGAATCCATGAGTGCCTTTATCCTTTGTAGAGAGCCGACGATGTATAGCCCCGACTATAAATTGGTATATATGATGTTTCACCTTTACAAGAGGCCACCGTGGCCAGGCGTAGGATTTGCAGTGAGGATAATACAACCTGATGTTTCAGTGTACCTTGTAAGACATATGCTGTAGTAGGCCCTCCATGAGAGTTGTCGACAGTGAGCATAGTGATGGGTGGCTTGTGATCTATAAGGCTTGTTATCATATGGTCGAGGAAAGATGAGCTTTCACTGATGTCTAGGTCTCAAAGATGATTGCATGGTGACAAAATAACTATTATGTATGTCCAAGCTACAAGTTTTGCTTTAGAGCTTCTTCAAGACATTTGAAAACAATGAAAGTGCACTTGAGGATTGGATGAAGGTAAATTCATTACTTCCATATACTGAATTGGATGAAGTGATACATGATTAATGGATTGAGTTCAACCCTTGAGTTGCCCCAATGGGAAGAGTTGAGAATTCGAGGGCGAATTCTAATGAGTGGTGGAGAATGTAATGTCCCAGAAGTTTAAAGAACAGTTTGGACGAAAATTTGATTTATTTGACAATCCATTGTGAAAATATCAGAGACCTCAATTGAGTTTGTCATTGAGTTGATAAAAAAGAAACTCTAAGGTTGTTTAATCCAAAACTCAATTGATTTCTTTGCCAAGTCGTTCAATCGCAACAATTAGATAAATTTCAAATTTGAAAGAAATAAAATAAAATACTAAGTGAGGTCTGGATAAGGATAACTAAGGACAATAAAAGGCCTATCGTTGAGCAAGTCCGTGCACAGAACTACAACATCCAGATCCTACTGCCGCCACCAAGGGTTCGAGGCTCCTGCTACAGCCCGTCGCCAGAATCGCTGCGGGTTGCCGCCGCGCGTCCGTCGCGCCTAGGCTGCTGTCATCCCCGTCGCCATGGTTGTCGCTGAGGGCAGAAGTTCTCAGCTGGTGGCCATGATTAATCCAGGAACTTTGTCAACAACATGTTACGCTACTATTCGTTAGAGGCAAGTGCATGATGAACCATACTTCTTTATGATTGACTGTGTTATTGGTTTTGTTTGAGTGTGCCCAATTCTTATTTGGTACTTCTTTTGATTTGATGTTTTCCTTCTATACTTCATGGGTTGTGGGTTGGTAAATTTCGAGCCAACCCTGCGGCAGGCCGGTAAGTCCGAGCCGTCACGCTGGTAAATTCCAAGCCAGCACTGCCAAAATCCATAGCTGGCATATCCCGAGCCAGCGGTGTTCCACAGTTCAGATGAATTCCGTGTTTCTGAGCGAAGTTCTAATGGTGTTCATTGACTATTGTTCTTATGGTCTCATATTGTACTTGTTGAGTATTTGTATACTCACCCTTGAATTTTCATTTGGTTTTCAGGTATTTGATAAGAGACATGCATGGGAATGGGCGTAGCACCTCTACATCATCTGAGCACTTCACATAATTTCACATAACTTCTAGTGAATATCCATAGTATGGTAGATGCTTATTTTAAAATTACTTAGTTGAGCCAGGAGACTTTATGTTTCGAGACTTGTCAAGATATCTAGGAAATGGCTGAATGTTTCTTCCAAGATACAATATCACTAACTAGCTTGTTATTATCAACTGCGTGTCATGGATGTCCTTACATACAAAGGATATTCTGTCCAAATAACGAATAATTGTTCTTACTTGGTACTTTTAAGTGTAGTGTTGTAGCATTCCAGGAAGGGTTGATTCCTGGGGTGTTACAAGTAGCTACATTGATAGGTGCATCAATGGTAATTAATTAAGAGGAGTTATATACTAGGAGTAAGAATGGAGTATTGTTGGAGTGGCATGACCATGTCATCATATGATGATGGATATGGTGGAGTCAGATGATTGTCTTATTCAGGAAGATGTGGTCTTTGTGAATAAGATAAGACAGATATAGAGAGTATATTTAGGAAAGGAATTCCTTATCTCAAGATAATCCTAGTGAAGTATTAAGGTAAGGATTCTTTAGACACCTTTAATTAACAGTATATCAAGCCATGATAGAACCATGTCTATCTCTTTGTTTAACATCCTTGAATAAAGAGGGGAATTAAATAAATTCCTATTTTTGTAGGCATCCAATGGATATTATCTCTTAGTCAAATTAAATGCTAAGAGATAGGTATGATACCAGTGGAGAGTGTATTGATGGAAGCCCAGTCCATCTGATTGTCTTAAACCCTAATAGAGACCTACCCTCATAGGATTATTTAGATCACATTATGAAAGCAATCCCGACAACTCACTTTAAGTTGAGAGGTTATTCAGGATCACAAAACATGGTGGCAATACGTATAGCCTTAATAATCATCCATATCTCTAATTGAATATGTGTTGTTAAACCCTCTCAAAACCCATATACCTATATTTGAATAAACCTTAGTATTTCTCCACCAATGGTTATTATTGATTCACCATTATCAAACCAAAAGTGTTCTGTGGTGTTTCTAAACTCTGCAAATCAAGTAGAATTTGATTTGGTAAAATCACCAAATAGGGAGAACCATGAAATTCAAATCACCATAACATGAATCACAAGGTTTAAAACATTAATAGGGATATATATTAATCCCTATACAAGACTAAGATTGGACAGAATTCTATATACCTCCTTAGTCATCTTAAACCACTACAAGTATAGTCATTAAGTGAAAATGCAAATCATTTCTATAAGGTTTTCCTATAGGAAGTAAATCTCTAAAACCTTAAATCCTATTAATCGCATTTCTCTAAAAATAATTGTTCATATACTCATTAATTTTTAAGATATAAAGAAAAAATGAAAGAAGTTTAATAAAATGAATCTCTAAAACCTTCTGAATATGCCACAAAGTTTTTAGATATTTAAACCTTTTAGAAATCAAATTTGAAATGAATTTTGAAATAGAAAATAAAAGAGATAATAGAAACTGAATAAAAAAATAGAGCAGTCATCAGACTCGGCCCATGGCCCATTTACGCATCGCTATCCGTCGCTTGTGTGCACCAGTCGCCGCATTTCGCTCGCCTCACCATGGCCCAGCAGCAGCTCAGCCCAGATACCGGTTCGTCGTCATCAATTCCACGCACACACACTGCTCGCTGGAGGACCTCACCGCCGCTCGATTCCGTCCGCCGCCGTCAGCAGAATTGGACCACCGTGATGCTTGCTGACGGCCTAGACCTCGTTGATAAGATCGGCCGTGTCAATCCCTATCCTCCAGTACCAGTCTTATCCTCTCTCTCGGCCTCTAGAGCAAATCCCTTCTTCCACTGAAACCCAAGATACCGCTCATCGTTGTTCCGACCATCTCCGACCCCCTCGCCTATCCTTAGCCACCGCTGGAAACACCGGCGTGTCCTCGTTCATCTCCAATAAGTCATGTAAGCAGGCGCGCCACGAGCGGCGCGGATCGAGCTCGGAATATCATCGGTCACCATGGCCATTGCCGGTGATTCACCATCACCGGTCTTCCCCAAGCTTCGCCATCCTCACCATCGTCATCGGGGTGAGCTTCTGCATCTCCTTGTCCTCTCCACTTGCTTCCTCTCACTCTGGAACGTCTTACCGTTGTTCTCCGCTGTCGTCCGCCGTATGTGGTTGTCATCGGAGTAGCTCCGGTGACCAAAATGGGGTAGCGACGCCACCCCTAGGTTCGGCTTGCTCTTCTCTATCGAGTGCGCCCTTCCATTTTGCCCCGTGCGCTCTCCAACAACCTATCCTTGCTCGATAGTGAGCTCCGGCCATCGCTGACGTCATAGTGTCGTCACGCTTGCGTCCCCCCGGTCTCGCCAGCTCTGTTTGATTGGGTCCTTGCCTAGGTGGCAAGTGACGTGGCCCTGACCCCACGGGTCAGTGGCTGGGACTAGGTTAGTCTGAGTATAAAAGGTTTTCTCTGTTTAGTAAATAGATAAAACAAATAAGTTTAAATATAAATATAATTTCAGGAATTTAATAAAAATGATTAAATCTTAGAAATTAAATATCTTTTGTTTTACAATTCAGAAAAATGTATATAATATATCAAAATACTGAGAAAAATAAAATCTATAATTTAACTTTATTAACAAATATTATTGTGTCAACTATTTAAATAATTATTATTTGATAAAGATTTTATAAGTAATAATACTTTGAAAATTCATATTTTAATATTGGTAAATGAGAAAAAATATAAATAATAAACCAAAATTCTTAGAAGAACAAAATATTAATTTACAAAATTGTTTCATAGATTTTTGGTAATCACTTAGATAAATATTATTATTTATTAAGATTTATAAAGTGATAAAACTTATAAAAATCATATCTTATTATTTAAAAATCACAAAAATACATATAATATACCAAAATGATCACAAAAATGAAATCTACACCTTAAAATATCATATTTCATAATTAAAGTAAAATAAAAGGTAAAGGTCTAATAAATATTATTAAAACCCTTTTCTTTTATTTTAGTTCCTTAGAAATATTTAAATCTTTACTATTGCCTTCACCATTATTTGTTGGAAGTCTAAAAGTGTAATAACAAGTGCAAGTTATGTTTAAATGAATTTAATATAGGTCTAACCATTTCAAGTTATACCTACTAAAACTACCGTTTAGGATTAAGTAAATCTTGCTCTCCAAAAACATTTTATCAATTATAAAATCATTAAGATTTGAGTACTAATTCTTTTACAAGCTGGGAATCCATTTTAAAAGATAAACAGAGTTTGTAAGTGCCATTCCCATGTTTATAGAAATAAGCATTAATTCTATAATAGGTAAATGATTCTATTCACTTATAAAATCAAGAGAACACCACTTCCATAAAGACATAATACTTTTGTTTCACCTTTATGAAGTGTTAAAAGTCTCCACTTGCTAGTGGAATAGTTACTCAAAAATACTAATTGTTTTCTGCTTTAATGCTTGTAATTCATAAGAAAACCTTAAAGCGTTAGCTTCAAGTTTAAATGCTTTTACTTTGTAAAAGTAATTTTTTCTTCAAAAATTACTCTTTTAAGAAACATTAAAAGTAATCCTTAAACACTTCTTTAAAAGTTCTAATTGATTAACAATCTTGCTTAAGAAATCTTTTAGATACCATAACCATTTGAGTGCTTTAGTATTGTATACTACTTGTTGTACTTACATATTGTTTCACACACTCTCACAAGCCTTAAAAAGAAGCACATGTGTGAAGCTAGTATAAAAGTGCAACATATTCCAAAGATATCATCACAAACTCCAAACCCTAGATTAGATACGATTAGTCCGGGGATACGCGTTATCAAACCGCATTCCATTACTTATGCATAATTGCATCCTGCGTCTTTAAACATTAGTCCTTACCGGACCAATGATGTCACTTTCAGAATTTGGATCTTCTAATGTCTTGAAGACCGTGAGTGCATAATCTTGCAATCACAAAAGGCAATTTCACAACTTGCTCATGTCTTTGATTATTTTATATCAAATGCTCATAACTCAAATGTTGTCATCACCTGCATTTCAAAAAGGATAGAAAATACTATTTTCATAATAATATGATTATGGATTATTTACCAAGTGGTAATAATCTGTTGATACAGTTCCAGTGGTAAAGGAACATAATATCTAGGACTTAACAACCAATATCGCTAGTGATTCTAGCGCCGTATAATATGCGTCAAACCATGAGATTTGGAATGGGAAAGAGAAGTCAGTTGTATCTTCTTCCTTTTGTAGGGATGGATGACCTTATCGTGAGACTGTTGATTTCTCGTGGAGTTCCAGAGAATCCAACACATGGGTGGGACCCCTTAGTTCCCCGCGAGCTAGGTGTCTAGATCATCTGTGCATAGCTGTCTTGGTCTGAGTTCACCATAGCTGATGGTGACCGCCAGACAGAGTTTCTTACAGAGTCTTCGGGAACTCATCAGGGTTGTAGCTTGCCCGAAAGGGGGCTTAACAAAGATGTAGTCAGCGCCGAGGGATCGTGTCTTCAAGCAGGGTCACGAAGGGGGCAGTGATTGGCTTGGATCTTAGGTTGGGCCTCAAACCATGGAAGTTTGAACGGGGACATACTCCCGGCCGTGCAACAAAGCTTAAGGTCTCTTGTGGGAAAAGTGATGCACCTCTGCAGAGTGTAAGAATTGTGGCATGTTACTCCCTGTTCCGGGAAGGAGCTACGAACGCGTCAGGAAAGGAACCCCATGAAGGTTCTGGTCAACTTGTGAAGGCTGTCAGACATAGTTTTCAGAATAAAAGCAACATTTGAAGAAATGTTTACGAAAACCTGCATTGCCTACGACCTCTGGTCTGTGGCTATAGAGATAGTGCATCATACACTCCTTTTTAGTGAACTTGCTGAGTACGCTTCTACTCAACCGTACCTTCTTAACCCTTGCTAGATTCTAAGCCATTGAAGAATATGTTAACATCAATTTCTGCTCAAGAAATCATCATCAGCAGCTCAAGTTCTTCAATTAAGTCAACATGTACATCAGCTGAAGTGAAGACAAAGTCTCTGTTTAGATAGGAGTAGATACTCTAGCCATAAAACCTACTTCTGTAGAGCATTGCATTAGCAACTATGGCAAGCCAAATAGTTTAAATGCTAGTCTTAGTTGTTAAATAGCTCTAAGTTATTACTTCTGGTTCTTCTTTGTAAGAAGTTTCTTTCTATCTCTTTAACCTAGAGTGTTCTCTGGATCTTTTGTAAAGAGTTGAGTTGTAATCTAGAGTCATGTCTTGGACCTGCTATGTTTCTATTATACCACTCCGAGGGATGTAATACTAGTGAACGGTGTTTCATTGGTGTTATGTCAATGATTATAGTGTACTACATCATGCAATGGTATTGTGGGTCACCGCACGCACCCAAGAGGCTAACCCCACCCTAGGGTGCGGGCGGGGGAGCCCGTGACGAGAAGGCGGGTCCCCTGGAGGGAGAAGTCATCTCCTCCACCAGCGTGGCTAGGAAGAAAAAGTCGATGTTCTCTCAAGAGTGCATGGCAACCAAGAAGGTCCCGCTCAACACTATCGTCCCAGGTGCCACCATCACCATAGGGGCGCACCTCACGACGGAAGAGGAGCGGGCTATCATCACCTTCCTACACGCCAACGCATACATGTTTGCATGGACTCCGTCGGACATGACCAGGGTACCACGGGAGGTGATATACCACCACCTGGTGGTGTGCCCAATGGCACGTCCGATGAAGCAAAAGCAAAGTCGGCAATCTATCGAGAAGCAGTAGTTTCATCATCGTCAAGATGGAGAAGATGGTCAAGGTGCATCTTGTGTGCGAGGTCCTCCACACCAATTTGTCGGCCAACCCAGACGTGGTCCCGTTCCCGCTCCCTCAGATCGACCAGATAGTGGACTCAATGGTGGGTTTTGATCTACTATGTTTCCTCAACGCATTCTCGGCTTACCACCTGATCAAGATGGCTCGGAAGGACGAGGAGAAGACAACTTTCATCACTCCATGTGGGGGTCTACTGCTACACCTGCATGTCGTTTGGCCTCAAGAACACCGACGCCACCTTCCAAAGACTGATGCGCATCGCCCTAGACACGCGGATGGGAAAGAACATGTGGACGCCTACGTTGACGACATCGTAGTCAAGACCCGTGAGAAGGCCACGCTGGTATCATACCTAACAGAAACCTTCGGAAACATGTGCCGGGTGAACATCAAGCTCAATCCTGCTAAGTGCGTGTTCGGGTTTCAGTCGGGGAGGCTCCTTGGTTTCTTTGTGTCACACTAAGGCATCGAGGAAAAACCGGACAAGGTACGAGCCATTGAAGAGATCCGACCGCCCAGGCGACTTACGGACATGCAACACCTGCCAGGGTGCCTGGTGGCCCTCGGGAGGTTCATTTCCAAGCTGCGCAAAAGGCTTTGCCCTTCTTCAAGATCATGAAACAAACCGACAGCTTCTACTGGACCTCGGAGGCGAACGAAGCCTTCGAGGCCCTCAAGAGGTACCTCACCAGCCCCCGATGATGGTGGTGCCGAGGGAGCATGAACAATTACTGTTGTACCTAGCAGTGACCCCGTAGATGGAGAGCGTCGTCCTCGTCACTGAGTGTGAAGAGGAGGTCGAGAAAAAGGCCCAAACCCCAGCGCCTCATGAGGGCTCGGGGGCTGGGGCTCCCGAGCAAGGCGTCACTGTGCTAGGGGATGCCCCCGAAGACGAGTCAGCGAAGCCTCAGGAGGAAGATGCATGTGATGCCCCGACAAGGACTATGAAGCTGGTGCAGCACCCGATCTACTTCGTCAGACGGTGTTCCAAGACACCAGGGACCGATACCCAATGCAACCGAAATTCCTCTACACGCTCCTCGTGGCGTCTCAAAAGCTCCTCCACTACTTCCAAGGCCACCCCATCCGGGTGGTCACCAAGTTCCCCTTGGAGACCATACTACACAACCCCAATGTCACGAGGCGCATCTCGGAGTGGGCCTTCAAGCTACATGATTTCGAGCTGATGTTCAATACTACTCCCACCATCCGGGGGAGGGCCATTGCAACGTTCACCACGGAGTGGACAGACCCTGGCGGCAGCAAGGCCTGGGAGGAGATGTCCCAGCTTCCCGGGAAGCTGGACTCGGGATGTTGGGCGGTGAAGTTCGACGGGGTGTTCAATGGCGATGGAGTTGGTGCGGCGGCGGTACTTACATCCCCAACTGGCGACAAGCTCTGCTACATCGTACAACTACAATTCAGGGACAAGGCTAAGCGCTCCAACAATATTGCCGAATATGAGGTCCTAATCATGGGGCTCAAGGCCTCCATCGCCCTTGGCATCAAGCGGGTCATGATATAGGGAGACTCCTTGCTCCTTGTCAACTTCTCGAACAAAAGCTACAAGCCCAAAGATGAGCACATGGCAGCATACCTGGAGGAAGTCCGAAGATTGGAGAAGCACTTCCTAGGCGTAGACCTCTTCCATATTACGCGAGAGGGGGAGGAGGGAGGGAATCAGGAGGCCAACGAGATCGCTAAGTGTGCATCCCGTCTGGAGCCACAACAACCAGGAGTCTTTGAGGAGAGGCTCTTTGAACCATCGGCCACCCCCAGGAAAGGTCTAGGACGGCCCTCGCAAGGGCCCCCTGTCACCCCCCTTGACAGGCGCCCCAGATTGAGGTTTGCCCTCAGGGGATCTCCTAGTCCTAGTGTTGTCCGCTAAGGAGACATACTGGATCTCTGAGCTCAAGGATTATATAAGGTACGACACCCTACCGGACAATGAAGATATGGCGGAGTGCCTCGTCCGCCAGGCTAAGAAGTACTTCCTTGTGGATGGAGAGCTCTACTGCCATAGACCAAATGGTGTCACCTTGCGGTGCATCCCAGCCAAGGAGGGTCATGAACTTATGGCTGACATCCACACTGGGGAATGAAGCCACCAGTCCTTGGCGAGTAGCCTCGCTGGGAAGGCCTTCCTCAACGGCTTTTACTGGCTCACGACGCTTTATGATGCCACGACGGGGAATGCCTGCTAGTTCCATGCGAAGTAGATCCACGAACCCGCCCAACAGCTACAAACCATCTCGTTCTCGTGGCCGTTTGCGGTATGGGGGCTGTATATCCTGGGACCCTTTCCTTGGGCGCCTACTAGTATCTTTGCGTCACCATCGACAAGTTCACAAAATGGGCCGAGGTAGAACCCGCCAGAACCATCCAAGTGGGATCAGCGGTCAAGTTCATCCATAGCCTGGTGTGTTGTTTTGGTGTGCCAAATCGCATCATCACCAATAACGGAAGCTAATTCACGAGTGGGAAGATCAAATCTTATTGCAAAGACATCGACACCAAGATCTGCTACGCCTCTGTCTCCCATCCGCGCAACAACAGGTAGGTAAAGCGGGCCAACACGGAGGTACTGAGGGGCCTTAAGCAACCCTAAGGAGTGCGGCTGAGGCTGGATCGGCGCACTCTGCGGTATGTTGTGGTCCATCCGTACTACTACAACAAAGCCAACGGGCGAGACCCTGTTCTTCCTTGTCTACGGAGCAGAAGCCGTTATCCCAGCTGAATGGAAGCACGGGTCCCCGTGGGTCCTGGCCTTCAATGAGGCAGCGCAAGGGGAGCTCTGGCAAGAAGACCTCGTCCTCTTGGAGGACGCCGACCACAAGGTCAACATTCGGGTGGCCAGGTACCAGTAGGCGTTATGCCACTACCACTACTACAACATGCGAGCCCGTACCTTGTAGGTGGGGGACCTCGTCCTCTTGCAGGTTCTCTCGCGAGGGCCTCCACAAGCTTTCCCCGCTGTGGGATGGACCTTTTTGCGTTGCCCACGTCTCAAGACAAGGAGCGGTTCGCCTGGAGACGGAAGAAGGGATGCCAATCCCAAACGCGTGGAACATCTAGCACCTCCGTAAGTTCTACCCCTGAACCCCACCGGAGCCGACACCAAGCCTTGTCTTTGCTCCCCTTGTCTCCCTTGCATTGTTTCAGTTTTACCCATTCCTTTTCTGCCATCTAAAAGACATGAGAGTAGTTTGCGCTTTTCTGGTGTTCTGCACTATGGTTTTTCACTACTTCATTTTTCTATGGTGTTGTTCCCTTGTGCGAGTCGTGTGAGCGGGGGATAGGCACGGTGCATGTTGTCGGCGCTACCCTCTGTCGACATTGAGGCCTAAAGTGGCAAGCTCTGACTTACGAACTAGCTCCGATGGAAAGTCACCTGACCCACGATTCCCGATGCTCGATAATCCTCGCACGACACGCACAGAGAAAGCATTCAGCGTGCGGAACCTATGGTTCCTCCCCGAGGAACTGTGTAGGGGAAGTACACATCCTACGGCTCCCCCCTAGAGGGGCTTATAGGACGGATCTGAATGTACAGGGCCTAGAGGTTGCCCCCAAGGATACTACAGGATATGTACAAGCCTCGTGGACCACTCGTGGAGAGGGAAGTGAGGCAGCCCACGAGGAACTCCACCTCAAGTGGGTCAAATGCTGTCCTAGCCCAAGACTGCCTCCTCGAGGGGTCGATGGACTAGTACAGGGTCACCTCCCCAAGGAACCAAGAAGCAAGAAGGCACAGATGAGAGCGGGCAAACAGGTGAATCGCTCGTACAATCCTGGCCTAGGAGGACAGTTCCGGGGTGTCTTACGAACATTACACGGATGAAGTTCAAACTTCACGGACTACAACGTCGATGTCCAGGGCGTCATGCCCTTCAACATCGGCAAACTCGCTGTCTGCCACCTTGTCCACTTGGTGGGGGAATGCTTGGATCAGCAGTTCCGTGAGCTCAAAAACTTGGGGCTCCAAGGCGACCATGGTGGCGGCCAGTCGCACGGCCGAGGCATAATCCACAGCAGGAGTAAGATGCAGGACGTTGGTGAAGAGCGCTCTCCCCATGACGCCCAGCATCGCCCGACATTCCTGGGTAACGAAGCCATCCAAGCCTTTTGTCGCTCCCTCTAGAGGAGTGAGGATCCCGTGGGCAAGCTCGAGGAACTCCTCTGCTTCGTGACTGGCGAGCAGCCGGGAGCACAGAGGACCCTGAGGGTGGGGAGGATGGCTAAGCCCTACTTAGCGAGGGCGGAGAACGACTTACTCTAGGCCTCCAGCGCCTGGTGGGTTCACCGGTCACTCTCCTCGCGGACCCTGGCAGCGGCGGCAGCATCTTTCTTCTAGGCCGCTACCTCGCTCTTGAGGTCCTCGACCTCGCGAAGCGAGGCGTCGCAACATTTCCCCGCATCCTCCAGGGCATGGTGCAACTGAGAACTTTCCCCCTGCTCCTTGATCAGGGAGCCTCGAACATCCTCTAACTTAGCATTGGCCTCGTGGAGCTCTCCGTTGAGCTCGAGCTGGCGCTTAGCTATGTATGCCTCCCGCAAAGAAATGGATCATTCGCGTAGGGCGAAGGCTTGCTCCTGAGAAGAGGCGCGCGCCTCCGCATCCGTGATAACCTTCATCACGCATGCCGAGGCCTCCTGAAGCACCTCCTCCATGGAGAGGCGGTCCTTCTATTGCTTAGCTGCTGCCGCTTGTTGGGCCTCACTGAGCCGGTCCCGGTCCAATGATAGTTGGAGGTCCTCCCTCATGGCGTCCCCTAGGAACCGGTCTAGTTCCACCCGAACGCCAGAGATGAGCCTCCCCAGGCGTTTAACCCGGCCGAAGCTTGGGAGCTTCGGCGTGGCCAAGACGAGCTCCCAGGACTCGTCGGGACCGGCCTCAAAGGCGGCCGGGTGCTAGAGCCAGAAGGAGCAGGTGCCGCCATCCTACATGCTCCGTCCTGAGCCGAATACTTATCTAGAGAAGTCACAAGGACGGCTTGACACGGATCGGCAACCCCAACCACAGTGGTGGGCGCCGCCCCCTCCTAGGATGCCTGAGGGATGGCAGCGGCGACCTTGGGGGCAGCACCCCGCACGTCTTGCTCCGGGAGGGCGGTGAAAGCTAGGGGCTGCTCAGCCTTGGGGATCCGCCCGCCTCGCTATGCGCGGTCACGTCGGCTCCCCTCGCTTCGGCAGCCTTCGACGGGGCAGACTCGTCCACAGATCGGGCCAGGAGGTCGACACTGCGAGATGTTGGGCGGGCCTTCTACAAGGAGCTCCATTTCACCAGCCTCTTCCGAGGAGGATCGCCACTGTAAGCCATGTGGCAGTACAGTCAGGAAAGCATGGAATCGAGAAAGGCAGGACTTTGCCTAGAGTCAAGCGAGCCTTACCTAAGGGCGCCGACTGACAGGGGCTGGGATCCCCACTCCCTCGCCTCGCTCTGGGCGGCACGAAGGCCTAGGTTGGCCCCGAAGCGCCGGTACCGCTAGCACCGTCCTCGTGAGGCGAAGTCACCTCCCCACCAGCACCCTCGGGGGTGGGAGACCGGGCGTGCTTCTGACCGGGTGCCTCCCGAGGACTAGACTCACTGGCCCCACACTTGGCCTCCATGGTCTCTCTAGAGGCAACGCTGTGGCCTCCTTCGTCTAGGATTATCCCGCTTCCCTTCGTGTCCAGCGGGGACGATCGCCCATTCGTCGAACTAAGGGAGAGACGAACGTATCTCGGCCTTCCGAGGGTCGAGGCAGTGAGGGAGAACTCCCATAGGCAGCTCCGATGTGGTGGAGGTGTGGAGGAGCTCGTGGAGTAACCTCCCCACGGCGGAATCGTTCGTGATGCCGTCCCCCAAGGACAGGTGGTCCCCCTCACCCATATCCCACAGGTCCTTGCTATGCCTCTACAACGGGGCAATGCGGCAGCGAAGGAACTCCATGGCCACCAAGAGCCCGGTCAGGCCCGTGGCATTGATCTTCCCAACACGGGCATCCAAGGCGCCGACCTTGCCCCCCTCCAAATCAGCCATGGCCCACCGACTGCTGACCTTTTCAGCCAGGGCGGTGGGAAGATGAAGTCGCGGGTCGTCTTCTAGGACGTCCATGAAGAACCAGTGTTTCCGGAAGTCCTCCACCTACTTCGACCGGCCCATCAAGAATTCGAAGGCCCCTTCCTTCAAAAAAGAAATGCAGGCGGTGCTATGAGAGGTGGAGGTGAGGCGAAGGGCATACATACGTCGCAACAGCACCACCAAGGGCTTCACCCCGACAAACATATCAGACCAATAGGCGAAGATGGACAGGGTGGTGATGGAATTGGGATGGAGATGCAAGGCGGAGATATGGTGGTGCTCCTACACCACCATGAAGAAGGGAGAGAATGGGGAACCAGGTCCATGAGGATGGTGTGATCGAATAAGGGATGCATGGAACCGGCAAGGCTCGCTAGATATATGGAGCTAGGCCATGCTTTGGTCACCTCCACTCGTTCCAATCTGAGGCTAGCTGTGAGCGGAACTTGTCGATCCCTGAATCCAAGCGGATGGTGGAGGGGATCAACAACACGCTAGTCTCCTCCTCTTCGTCCTCCACCCGGGGGATCTCGGCAGGAGCCAGCCTTGTCTTGGCGGTGGAGGGCACTCGGCGGGACATTTTGTGTCGGCGGAGTTGGAAACAGGGCAGAGGAGGAAGCAGAAGCAAAGGCAGCTCGGTGGTTTGAAGTGGGGATTACCCCACGAGCGAGAGCACAACCCTATAAGGGCGATCCTCACCGCAGTGGGCCGGAGTTCCCGAACTGCGCCATGTGTCCACGTGGGCATAGTTCCCGAGGAGTGGGCATGGCGTCTGTCCTAGCGGTCCCAGCCAACCATTGGGCCTCCCAACCCTGCGCTCCCAATGGGAGGCAGGTGGGCAACATGCACGGGGGCTACTGTCGGACCAAGGGTATCGAGGGTACCCTGAGTCCCTAGTCAGCTGGGCCCTCAGGCGGTTCATCCGGGAGCCTTGCAGGGGCTTCAGGAGGATCCCCCCTCACGAGGGGTGAAGATAGAGGAATTCGGATGCAAGAGGTGACAAATAGGGCAAGGGTGACCCATAGAAGGCCCCGTCCCACTATGCTCCAAAGGGGTCCCAAGTGGTCAAAAGGCGCCCGTGGTAAAGGGCCCGACAGCTAGGGTGGTGTCTCCTAGTCACTACAAAGTATGTGCTAACTAGTGACCCCAAATATTGGTCATAGAAAGGTCATAGTAATTCATCTATGACCTTTCTATGACCAAAAACAGTAGGTCACATAACGAGGGTCACTATAGACAGCTCACGACCTTTTTTGAATTGGTCATGGACTACTATGACCAAAATAGATGGTCATGGTGTCCATGACCAAAATTTCGGTCATGGCATCATAGCCTGTCCACGTAAGCCAATCTGACGTGGAATCTGATGTGGCAGGAAATTCAGCCTGGTCCAGTCCGATCTTTTAAATGGGCCTAGCCCAAAATTCGGCCTTTTTAATTCTCTAGGCCGAAGCCTGTTTACGATGCAATTTATGCTAGGCTTTGCCATTTTACAGCCTAATTCGATTTGGGGCTTTTAGGCCTTTAAGCATCATAATTTGTTGGGCCACGACCTTTTAACAATCCCTCTGAACTGGAGCCTAATAGTAGAAGTCACATGAGTGATTAGAATATCATTTTGTTCATTACTGGCATCATATGTAAAAAGCCTATATTTTTGTCAATACAACCCAAATCACAGAAATCACACAAATGACAACCAAAATCAAAATATATATAGATATATCTTGTCATGGTTCACATCACCCAGGAAAATAAAACAACTATAATAGCAGCACTATTACAACTATATTCCATAGTTTAGATCAATGGGGAACATAGAATTAGCTACAAAAATATGACTACTCTCTGTAAGCCTTCCCTTCTTTGAACTTCTTCAGAATCTACAGTAGCACCTGCATATTGCAAAACATCTTCATCCATATGAACCTGCACTAAAATAAATCACAGTATAAGATTGCATGTATCCGAAAATTAGAATGCCATCAAAATTAGTAATAAACAAACATACAATTATTTCAGATTCAACATGGTAGGAGCATATGAACAAGCAAACAATTATACAGGAAGTATCCCCAAATCAAAGTGTGAATCCACACTATTATGAGTTTTCGTCAGAGAAGAGCACCACTCCGTTTCATAGGCAGTAAACTGTCTACCTATGTCAAGTTGTAGGAAAATAGTGCAAAACAGAGAGAATCCTAACAGATCAAGCATACATAAGGTATGTTGAGTCATGTAACTTGAAGCAAGCAACCCAGGAATATCATGGTTCAAGTGATCAAGCTAACACAACATACCATAAGCAAAACTGCAATTTACCACAAGGTATCACTTAAATCGCAGAACTCAATAATATTCTATTCTTATTATTGGTCTATTTCTAAAGCATAAGCCAACCATAGAGTGATCTAGATCAATCAACCATCAATACAAACAAACATTGGCAACAAATAACACAAAATCTTGAATTACCAGAAATACTAGCAACAGGACCTCTATTAACCAGGCCGAGATGTCATGTTCAGATTAGTACTCTCCACGCAAGAAGCCCCTGGGACTTGGTCATGCTTGAGGTTCTTGTAAGGGATCTGCAGGGGAGATTCGGAGACAATTAAGTGGATGAGTAGTTCATTATTAACTATCCCCTTATTACATTCCAATTCTGTATCTAGACACATGAAAGTAAGCAAGAGAGACAATAAGGTGGGAACAAGCATAATAAGAGGTGGTAAAATGTGATGCAGAGATGCTTTAGTTACATAGTTATAGAGTATGTTGCATAACACTACATATTAGCCATCATTCCAATTCTAGTTCTACCACTAGAGTTAGTGAACATCAAACTGAGCAACAGAAAAAATAGGCAATAATGAATGACTAAAATAGTAGCACTGTAATCATTCAATAGGTAGCACAGTCAAACGCAGAAGGCACGCAAGGACAAGCAGTTAACTCCTCAAATCAAAGTAGGCACTAATAGGAATAAGCAGGCCTAGATCCATTAGTCACTCCATGTGAGTATTATAGTTTATATTGTTATTCAGGTAGTGAGGTGGTGATGGTATTGAACAAATTTCACCTATTCCTTGCAGAGTTTCACGGTTCTACAACAATCAACAACAATAAGGGCAGCAACATGTACAAGTTCTACAACAATCTACAAAGTAGAAGCATGTATCAGTCTATACCATCAATATTTGATGTGTGAGTACTATTAGCCGGAACAAGATGAATGAGTGAGCGGCAAGGGTACATAGATCAAGCAGGATGTAGAGAAATCTAGCAAAATCGAACTCGGAAATTACCAAGAGCTGAGACACATCAGCTGCAATAGCACGGCAGGGAGAAGAGGAGGTACCGTTCCTGTCGAGATCATTGGTGACCGGCAGAGAGAAGACGGAGCAGAAGTGGTGTTGCAGCTTCAACAAGGTGGGAGCTAGTGGTGTCGGTGTTCGGACCGGGAACGGAAGAAGGTCTTGGGTCGCGGCGTTGTGGTGGCCTCACGCGCGGAGCGGCTCCTGATGTGGGCAAGCCCCCCCTTGTTGTGCAGATGCTTCTTGGCACGGCCGCTGCTGCTGGGGATGACGACCCAGCACGGGATGCGGGCAAGGTCGACGAGGCAACAAGGCGGCCTGGCGCGAGGTGGTTGACCCAGCACGGGATGCGGGCATGAGTGTCGAGACGAGCAGCGTGGACACGTTGGAGAAAAGAAGAGAGAAGGTGCCCTGGGTGTTTGCACTGTGCTGTGCGGCAGGGTAGTGAAAGGCAACCGGGTGGCGTAGGAATGATGCCCATGGTGCTAGGGGAGGAGATCTGGATGGGCGGAGGCGAGATGGTGGTGGCGGTGCTAGAGGGCGGAGGCGATAGGGTGGGGATTAGGGGAGGCACACGGCTAGGGTTTGGAGATCCTGTGGAGGGTAGCAATTTGGGTTGAGTTTATGAGTAGCATGGACAACTTTACCACAATACCCCTGCATAATTGTCGGTACAGGACAAGATTCATGGGTGTTCTAGTCAATTTTGGTGGGTCAGGGCGTGAGGCGTGAGTTCTAGAGCGTTAGATCGAGCTGTTGTGGATGGTTGAGATCCACTTTTGTGGGTGATCCGTGGGTAGTAGCATTCCTCCATTATGATTGGCTCGACAAAACTGTGCATGGATTGAGGGTTAGATTTTGTGTTAATGTGCCCATATTAGCACATATTTCACATATGCAACATGATAGTTCATGATAATGTGTCCATATTGTGCACCTATGTGCATCTTGGAATGGAGAATAATGTTGCAGGAGAAAGTTTTTCTTCTCGTCGCACAAAAAAGACATTTTCCATTTTTCGAGTGCAACAAACTATGTGTTTTATGAAGCAACCACCAAATGAATGTTTCAAAATGGTACCACCCCATTTAAAAAAAATACTAGACCACCTTACATAGACAATATCCCAACCAGGGTATCTCAAATATTTCCATTCACCCGTCATGAAAAAGACAAATTTCTGCCGAATCGATAGGAAGTGGGTCCGATTTGAACTACAGGTACATGATCTAATGCTCATGATTTTTTGCAAAAATCATTTTTAGACTTAGAATATGATGTTTCTTCAGAGATCCAATGAAATTTTAGCGAGGCTCATCCCATAGCTAAGAACCTTCATGCCTGCCGTTTTGACCATAGTATGAAACGGGCATAAGAAATTCAAAAACGATCCAAACAAGGTAAATCCTTCACGTGGTGTCATATTATGTGTCATAGTTGCAAGTAAAAATACCACCCTTGGTATATTGATTGCATCTCAAAAAAACCTTCACAGAACTGACCTATCATGTTCAAGGTTTCATGGCTTTCAGACCAAACGACCAATGTTATAGCCAGAATCGTGACATAGTTTGTGAAAATGTTCCCATATTCACTCATGTGCGTCTTGGTAAGACGAACAATGTTTGCAGGAGGAAGTTTTCCGTTTTGTCGCAGAGAAAATACATTTTCTATTTTCTGAGTGCTAAAAAGGGGGCGTTTTGTGAAGCAACCGAAAATGTTCAATTCAAAAATGCTACCACCCCATTTAAAAAACATACTAGACCACCTTAAATGAACAATGTCCCAACCGGGGATTTTAAAACCTTCCTGTCCACCCCTGATAAAAAGACAAATGTCTGTCGAATCGGTAGGAAGTGGGTCCGGTTTGAACTACAGGAACATGATCTAATGCTCATGATTTTGTGGAAAAAAAATCATTTTTAGACTCACAATATGATGTTTCTTTGGAGATCCAATCCAATTTTCAGTGAGGCTCATCCTCTATCTTCATGCATGCCGTTTTGACCATAGTTTGAAATGGAAAATTCGGAAACGGGCATAAAAAATTCCAAAACGGTCCGAACAAGGTAAATCCTTCATGTGGTGTCAGATTATATGACATAGTTATGAGGAAAAATACCAAACTTGGTATATTGACTGCATCTCGAAAAAACCTTCACAGAAATGACCTATCATATTCGAGATTCATGTATTTCAGGCCAAACGACCAATGTTATGGCCAGAATCGCAACATAGTTTGTGAATTATTTGCCCATATTGTGCACTCATGTGCATCTTGGGATGGCAAAAATTGTTGCAGGAGGAAGTTTTCCTTTTTGTCGCACAGAAAATACATTTTCTATTTTCTGAGTGCTAAAAAGGGGGTGTTTTGTGAAGCAACACCAATGTTCAATTCAAAAATGCTACCACCCCATTTTTAAAAAATACTAGACCACCTTAAATGAACAATGTCCCAACCGGGGATTTTAAAACCTTCCTGTCCACCCCTGATGAAAAAGACAAATGTCTGCCGAATCGGTAGGAAGTGGGTCCGGTTTGAACTACAGGTACATGATCTAATGCTCATGATTTTGTAAAAAAAATCATTTTTAGACTCACAATATGATGTTTCTTTGGAGATCCAATCCAAGTTTTAGCGAGGCTCATCCTCTATCTTCATGCATGCCGTTTTGACCATAGTTTGAAAGGAAAAATTCGGAAACGGGCAAAAAAAATTCAAAAATGGTCCGAACAAGGTAAATCCTTCACGTTGTGTCAGATTATATGACATAGTTACGAGGAAAAATACCAAACTTGGTATATTGACTGCATCTCGAAAAACCTTCACAGAAATGACCTATCATATTCGAGATCCATGGCTTTCAGGCCAAACAACCAATGTTATGGCTAGAATCGCAACATAGTTTGTGAATTATCTGCCCATATTGTGCACTCATATGCATCTTGGGATGGCAAAATTTGTTCCAAGAGGAAGTTTTCCTTTATGTCACACAGAAAATGCATTTTCTATTTTCTGGTGCTAAAAAGGGGGCGTTTTGTGAAGTAACACCAAATGTTCAATTCAAAAATGCTACCACCCCATTTTTAAAAATACTAGACCACCTTACATGAACAATGTCCCAACCGGGGATTTTAAAATCTTTCTGTCCACCCCTGGTGAAAAAGACAAATGTCTGCCGAAACGGTAGGATGTGGGTCCAGTTTGAACTAGAGGTAGATGATCTAATGCTCATGATTGTTTGAAAAAATAAATTTTAGACTCACAATATGATGTTTCTTTAGATATCCAATCCTAGTTTTAGCGAGGCTCATCCCTATCTTCATGCCCGCCGTTTTGACCATAGTTTGAAAGGGAAAATTTGGAAACAAGCGTAAAAAATTCAAAAACGATCAGAACAAGGTAAATCCTTCGCGTGGTGTCATATTATGTGATATAGTTATGAGTAAAAATAGCAAACTTGGTATATTGATTGCATCTCGAAAAAACCTTCATAGAAATGACCTATCATGTTCGAGGTTTCATGGCTTTTAGGCCAAACGACCAATGTTATGGCCATAATCATGACATAGTTTGCGATAATCTGCCCATATTGTGCACATATGTGCACATTGGGATCGCAAACATTGTTGCAGGAGGAAGTTTTCCTTTTTGTCACACAGAAAATGGATTTTCTATTTTCTTAGTGCTAAAAAGGGGGCGTTTTGTGAAGCAACGCCAAATGTTCAATTCAAAAATGCTACCACCCCAGTTTTTTAAAATACTAGACCACCTTACATGAACAATATCCCAATATGGTATTTTAAAACCTTTCTGTCCACCCCTGGTGAAAAAGACAAATGTGTGCCGAATCGATAGGAAGTGGGTCCGGTTTGAACTACAAGTACATGATCTAATCCTCATGATTTTTTATAAAAATCATTTTTAGACTCACAATATGATGTTTCTTTAGAGATCCGATGCAAGTTTTAGCGAGGCTCATCCCCTATCTTCATGCCCACCATTTTGACCATAGTTGTAATTTTAAACCCCTATTGTCAAAACCATGATTGAAAATCTCTATTCACCATAGTTCTTGTATTTGTGCTAGAAATGAAAAGTTTTCCATAATATTCTTAAAACATTATATGAAAGTTTACAAGTTCTTTGGATTTTATTTGACTCAATTTGGAGTTATGAATAAAATGATAAAAACAAATACATAAAAGAATAAAAAAATGGATCCGCTCGGCCGGAGTCAGATGGCCCAGCCCAGAATTTGCGTGTGCTCTCATGTGGTAGTCGGCCCAAGTCCGGCCTAAGAACAGCCCAAGCAACGGGAAGGCGGGGTGCTGCATCCACCAAAGGCCCAAGCCAACCACCGAAAGGATAATCTTATAGGGCCCGTGTGCTTACCTTGCACAAATGAATGCTTGCTCCAGTGGTTAGCAGCGTGGGGAATAGAGGGCGCGTCGTGAGTTCGATCCCCTGGCTCATCTATTTTTGCTAGGATTGTTTGCATACGTGCCTGCAGGTGGCGGTGGGGTCCTATGTGGGTCCCGCCTGCAGGCGGTGGTGGGGTTAGCGTGGGTCCTCTTTTCTAGTCAGCGTGGATATGTGGGTCCTACGGAACGACACCTGGACATGACATTTGGGCATAAATTGGCATGTGTATATGAAACGTAAGCAAGAATTGACATATGGACATGACATGTAGTGAAACAGGTTAGTTTGTACTCTGGTCGTTTCATTTGGCAGTAACGACCATTTAAATTGGTCGTAGTTGCCCAAAATTAAGGTCATGGACCAGTGATGTCTATGTTATGACCAACTGGTGTAAGCAAGTTATTACCTTATTGACAAAAAAGCTTGTGGTGCAACTCACTTGAAAATATTTGGTGACTCCAACCTTGTGGCACAACAAGCAATGAACAAGTGCGACGCTGTCAGCAACAACATGATTGCATACCTGATCTATATAGCATCATGGAAGCTCAATTTGACGGGTGTGAAGTTTCACATATAGGAAGGGCAAGCAATGAAGAGGCCGACAATTTGGAAAATATTGGATCCTTATGCTTACCAGTACCACCCGGAGTTTTTGGGGAGGAAATAACGGAACGCTCCATCAAAGTTAAAAGGGTATCTAAAGTCATAGTCCCAAAAAAAAGAAAGAGGGTCAAGTCGCAAAAAGACTCGGGGGCTGTGCCAACACCTGAAAGCACATCAGAAGTCCTTGATGAAGAGCTAGAACTAGACGAAGTCATGATAATAGAGCCCACGTGGATGCATCTGTATGTAGCATACATTATGAGAGGAGAACTCCCCGAGGATGTGATAGAAGCACGACGAATCACACGTCGTTCTAAAGATTTCAGAGTCATTAAAGGAGAATTGTACAAAATAAGCATTTCAGGGGTGATGCAGTGATGCGTTATGCCCAAGGAAGGGAAGATCATCCTTAAGGATATACATGAAGGAGTGTGTGGCCATCACGCCAGCAGCCGAGCCAATGCAGCCAAAGCTTTTAGCGCAGGGTTCTATTGGCTCATAGCAATACAAGATGCAAAAGATATCATGCGAACATATGAAGCATGTCACTGTTTTGCAACAAAAGCCAACACACCTGCTGCAGAACTTAACCCCATACCTCTTTCTTGGCCATTCGCTCACTAGGGCTTGATATGGTGGGTAAACTTCATAAATGTTCACCAGGAGGACATGTCTAAGTGGATTGAAGCAATGTCCATCACTAGTCAAGATAGAACATCAGCTGTGAATTTTATCAAATCAATAGTGTTTTGATTCGGCGTACCAAACAGTATTATCACTGATAATGGAACTAACTTCACCTCCAACGAGTCAAGGAGTACTGCAAGGAGATGGGTAAAAAGTAAGCTACGCTTCAATTTCTCACCCGCAAACCAATGGGAAGGTGGAAAAGGCCAATGATAGAGCAAAAGAAGCCTGGGTGGATGAGTTACCCTCTATCCTATGGAGCCTACGCATTACCCCAAACAATTCAATACAAGAAACACCCTTCTTTCTGGTCCATGGCATGGAAGTTGTCCTAGTAGAAGTAATTCATGACTCTCCTCAAGTCACCGAATATGATGAAGAATAATCCTAAGAAGAACTTGAAGATGATGTCGATGCACTCGACGAATCTCACGACGTTGCTTTATATCAACAGAATTTACGCAATTACTATAGACGATGATTACGACCCAGGTCTTTTGTCGTAGGGGAGTTGGTCCTTCGCCTCAAGCAAGATGGTCACCAAAAGCTGGAATCACCATGGGAAGGGCCTTATATCATTACAGAAGTAATCCCCGACGGGGCATATCGGCTCCAAGACAAGAAAACATGAGTCAAGTACTCCAATCCATGGAACGTTGCGCAGCTGTGACGTTTCTATGCTTAGAATTTTTTTTATTTATGCAATTTACATTAAATAAAGGCCAACGGCCAGACAATTATGCCGAAACTTGTACCTTCACCTTCATCTTTACAATAAAAGATAAGTTCTTCTAAAGTCATTTTTAGTTCTTCTTATTTCTATACTCGGGGGTTCCATCAATAGAATATATTGATGCTTGCATAAGTTGCCGCAATATCAGGTGAAACAGACAAACCGAGTCACAACCACGAGCCTATGTTCCAATGAAATCATCTGGACATAGTATCAGAGGTTACTCCCATTGGAAGCACTATCGCGCACCGGATAAAGGTGTTGCGTTGAAGACCTGAGTTGAAAATTTCCTCAGATGACTAGAGACATGAGAGCCTACAATCGAATAGAAATATTCGACTGTAGCCTTGGGGGCTACTCCCATCGGAAGCGTTGTCACGCACCCGATAGACAAACTTCACTGTACATATAGTCACAACATGACCCAAAGAAAATTATCCTCATGTGTTGAAAGCACACCTGATAAAATAAAATCTCCAATAGAATCAAAAGAAATGAATTTATGAGTATTACATCAATGTATCCTCAAATTTTTTCTCCCATCGAGAGCGTTTATACACATTTCTTGAAAAAATAAGAAGTTGACAACTTCAGCAACTCCAACAGCCAAACAAGGCAGTCGATAAAATCTCAAAAAATCTCGGACCACACCTGACACGATAAATAAGTCTGAATGTCGTGTCCATGACATGGAGGAAAGACCCCAGGATTTATCCTGTGTGGCCTGGTAACCGCACATGAATGCGCTCTATTAGTAAATTATATGTCTCAACAATATGATGAAAAATCCTGACAGACGCATTGAGTATCCAAAAAACTATAGAACTGGAATTTAGTATTTGATAAGACCTCAACGACCCGAACTGTATGCCAGCAAAACTCCGAGTTCAAGCCTAGTGACTTGAATTTGATGTAGGTTCAGAGTGTTTTTTCCCTGGAGCAATTAACTGATTCTCGATCTTTCGGATGCATCAGGCATGTTGTACCAAATCCCTACAATGATTTAAACAAAAGAAAACTATTCTTTATGGTAAAATTGTCTTTGAGACTCAACCCGAATCTGCGGTTTGGATGGAGTCTCGGGGGCTACTAACGTGGGTATAACTACTCGGGTTCTTATGACTAGTTACCCCGGTTACATGATGGCTCATAGCCCACAAAGCCCAAGAAGAAGGCCTAGGAAGCATCCAACGGAAAGCATAGCTTGCTAGATAAGGAAATATAAATCGACATTGTATTAGGGTTGTAATTGTAATATTGTAACCTATCCGTATACGATCTCGGGACCTAGATATATAGGCTAGGAGGAGCCAACAGAGAGGCACCGAAAAAGGCCTTGAGCGGTCTATAATCAATTTGACCATAATCAATCAGACAACTTAGACTCCCTTGTTTGTTTGATCAGCCGACGAAATCCCCAACGTTCTCTTTTCCACGAAACCCTAAGTCCATAACCATGGACATTTTCGAGGTTACCCCTCGCCAATAATACTTAAGCATCTGAATATGATTACATACTAGGAGTAGTTCTAGTTCCACACTACAGTTCAATAGGCAAAAGTGTACAAAATGCGTAAGGTAGCTCCATAATACATGTTCCATAGAAAAGCATACAAATCATAAAAAAGACAGCTCTGCATCACAATTCACCACCTTCAGGTGCAATAGTCTCTATAGATTGTAAACCCAATTCACCACTTCCTTTAGGTGGCACAATGATTTTGGGAGCAGGATCAACAACACCAATACGAGCACCAACACCGGTAGCATGAGTCTCCACAATAGGTAAACTATCGTGAACCACAATGTCCGCTGGAGGCTCTTCACTACCAGCTCCAGCCGCACAAGTATCTGCCGATGGTAAAACCAATCCACCACCTCCGTCATCTAGCACAACGATGGAAGGTGTAGGCTCATTAGTACCAACTACAAATGCATCAGTCTCCATAGAGGTAAACAAGGTGGCGTCTTAGGTGTAGCAATCTGACATACATTTTCTACTCCATCATGAGGAAACTAAGAATCTTCTTCAACTTTGTGCTTCTATAGTTAGAAGATAAACATAGATTATAGTGAAAGCATATGCATGGGACGACAAGAACATACGTCATTATATTGATTTACCTTGTCATCTGGGATAGCAAAAGTCACATAATTGGAACCTATTTCATCAAGAATCCTCTTTTTCGCTCCTTCCCCTATCTCCTTCTGAAGTAAGTTGCAATACTGATTACATGATATTGATTGTCAAATATATGCAAATGTTGAAAAGTTTGCGTTGTCGAACTACCAACTTTGAACGGATCCCTATTGTTCTTAGTTATGGGATCTAGCCTAGAAACCAAGCTTCCATGCAATCCTAGTCTACAAAAAAGGATGCATACCCAAGATAAGAACTACTCTACACATGACAATGCTGCGCAATCGACAATAAAAATTTAACCGCATCATCAACTCTATCATGTAAGTTCAGAGTGAATCCAGATACACTCGTTTCACATAAGATAAAACATATTATATTATGAAACGGGGGGAATAGGTATGAGTGTTCTAGTATTTCATAAACTGCCATTGCTGCTGCAGGACTGGGATGACGGATGCTCCACCGCCCTATAGAAGGTTGTCGCGCCGATCTCGCCACCACCTGTAGAGGACAGAACCGAGGAGCTAGTCAGAAACAATATGGAGCGAGGGGCCAGGGGAGGTAGTCGATGGAAGAAGGGACTAAGTAAAATAGGTTGTGTGGGGGGGGAGGCCGGTGAGGGGGTTAAATCTAGCTTGTTTCAGAAGGAACGCACTGCCACGTGCACCAGCGTGTGCAAAACTCCCTCCATCTCTCTTCTGCGGAAGCTACTATTAGTTGTACTCCAGCTAGCTCCATCGAGTTTGCTGGTACTAGTAGAACTTTACTACTAGGCAGACTAGCACTTGTTTAGAAGAAAAAACTAGACTAGCATACTGTCATACAATATTTCCTTGTCAAATCACTGGCGTTTCCATGATGAGCGACATGTTTTTACTGGTAAACCTAGAAACATCGTGTTTCTTCCACCGCATGCAGTTTCTGAGCGAAGTACGAACATGTCCAACTTACCTACAGTAGCTTGTTACATGACCCAAACTACAGTGAAAAGAAACAAAACTACAAATCTGCTAGGAGTAATACTAATAGTACTACTAGTATACAAAATTCCGAAAGAAATTATGTTGTAGTAGTAGTAGAGTACAACTGTACTCCTAATAAGGTTCTTTTACGAGCTTGGTGAAACATACATACTAGAGAAAGTACCAAGTGTACAAAAGGCGTTTGATCATACGGAGTATTTTACAAGCCGGACCAGGTGCAAAACTAAATGCTGAGTAGTACATCAGCTAAACCAGCCAAAAGAAAGAGTTCAACAGATGTCCAAGACCAAATGAGATATCCTTGAACTAGTTCGTTCCACTCCAAGGCATCTGAGAAGCTTGGGATGAACCAAAATGGAGTCTCTGTTCATATCCAGTGAGTGTTGGTGTGGAAACCAATAGTTGTGTCACCATTCAGACTGAAGCGGCAAATTTCAGCATGCTGCATGTACTCGTAGCCAGTTTCTTTGTGTGTTGTGTAAACACAGTTCCTTCTCATCATATGTCCTACTGGATAATTTGCACCGCCTACTGCAATGTTAATCGGATAGTTCATGCCAAGGAAAAGAGAATATGATCCAATGTCAGTAACCCTTTTCCATTGGTTAGATGCAGTTAACTGGCTTGTGTCCATCGAGAACACCATGCACTCAAACCTAGAAGGATAGGTGCGAACGGTGAGAGCATAGTGAACAACACTAGTATCATCAGCAATTGCATTGCCTGAGACACCATATGTATAGACCACAAGAAGTCTTGAACCATGGGGAGATATTGCTAACCACCACCTACCAGGATCATCATCCTCATTGTCCTTAGCAAACCTAGGTGTCGGGTAAAGCTCATCGCGTGGCGACAAGATAAGGAAAGGAACTTCAAAGGGAAAAGAAATGTAACATGGAAATAATACTAATATTGATTTGACATTGTAGAAGTTGATATACTCCCTCTATCCAGAAATAAGTGACTTCAATTTGTCTAGATTCGAATGTATCTAGAAATATTTTAGTGTATAGATACATTCGAATTTAGACAAATCCAAGTCAGTTATTTATGGACGGAGGGAGTACTATTTTGAAAAATGTTGATTATACTTAAGATGTTTGATTGCATAAAAAATGCCTACCTAGGGAGATGCTATGAAATTCTCCTTATTTTCAAAATGGGGATATGCTATGAAAATTCTCCTATAGACACGGTTGACTCATAGGATCACATGAAATAGGAAATAATCCTGTAGGATCTTGCAATGTAAAGTTCATAGGAAAAAAAGCAAGGTTCGATCCTACAAGATTTTGGTGTGTTATATGCCCAAGGATAACCAACAAGGATTATTTCTAGGAGGTTTAATATCTTATCTTATCTTACCACTATATAGTGTACGAATAACTTTGAATATTGATTGTTGGATCAGGACTTGTGAATCCCAATATTGCCAGCCATTGGATCTTCTTTCCCATTCTAGCATCTATTAGAAGATTCTATTGATAATCTTTAGCACAATGAACTCTGCACAATCCTCAAGACACACTTATCCATCATTCTAGAATCTTCTCCGTCGTTTCTCAAGACCATGTTAACAAAATTTTCAAGTAGTACCTAATAAACGTTGACTTCTACATGATAAAAAATACAAGAACTAAATATGCACCCATACTTTATACATGTCGATCAAATTTATAATTTTTTGAGATTTACCTAGTATTATAATTATATATAGTGATGATATGTCATATGTCTACTATTTGAGTCTCACATAAGTAGTACTAGTAGATATCATATTTTCCATAGATGTACTAGTACTAGGAGACAAGGCAATACTATCAGCAGAACTCAATCCTATCAATAAAATTACTTATATGTAAGAAAACTTACTAAGGATTGCATTCCTCTGAAATTCCTAGAGAATTCCTATGAATCAAAGAGGCTAAAATTCCTATGAAATTCCTACTAACCAACAAAAGTTCTGAAAAATTAGCTTACATCAATTCAGGAATAATATCTGAATCTCACGTAAGTACTACTAGTAGCTATCATATTTTCCATTGGATGTACTAGGAGACAAAGCAATACTATCAGCAGAACTCAATCATATGAATCAAACTACTTATATGTAATAAAAATTTCTAAAGATTGCATTCCTCTGAAATTCCTAGGGAATTCATTCGAATCAAAGTGGCTAAATTTTTTATGGAATTCTTGCTAACCAATGAAACTTCAGAAAAATTAGCTTACATCGATTCAAGAATAAAGCTAATAAAATACGTAGGGAGGAGAAGTTACTAAGTTCTAGAGGCTTCCATGCATAAACACAGCCGTTCTTGGTCACGACCTACACACGGTCGTGTTGGATAATAGCATCGCAGTATCTGAAGTAGCCCTGGAACTCATTCACACAAACTGACCATCCATAACTATCATTCCCCTTATGGACAACAATCTTGAATTCGAAAATGGCGATAAGAGAGAAATCCTTATATCCTCCAGCAACTGTCGGAACTTGGCAAATGACTATCTTCTGTAGTTTAGTATGTCGACCTTCATCAGCATCATCCTGGAATGTAAGTGCAGAACCTTCAGTCACTTCAAAGCCTGACACTGGCAGAATAACAATCTTGCGATGAGTGTACATGTTGACAAGGTCCACCTGAAATCGGGCCCAACTGTGATGATCCAATCTCCATTGTCGCTTGCTCGCTGCTCATCAAAACCATTTGGCATGACAGCATCGAAGGAGAACCTGTCTAGTGGCGTCAGCTTGCATGGGCTGCCCACCACTTTGAAGCAGTCTTTGGATTCCCACGGTCTCACCGTAGGGTGAGAATGAAGAACATGTGGGAGGCCAAACGGATGAGAACACTACAAGAAAAGTTTCCTTCCACAATGACTTGGCCCGACGGTTGCCATAGAAGGCGCGTCTTCCGTGACGAAATTCTTAGCTCAGCCATGGCTGATGGAAAACTTTTTTTCTGGTTTCGCGGCCCTCTACTACGACGGATCCGCTAAAAACATGGAGGAAGCTCGGCCAGCGCGTGGCAGAAGCAAGATTTTCATTTCCTCGCGCGATGTTAACTCGCCGAAGTCTTTTGAGACGTGTGGGTCCCGGACGTCAGTGTCTCCAGTGGACCATACTTTTCGGTCATGCCTCCTGTTGGGGGGATACCCCCGGATAGGGTCACGCCGGGGTATAAAGGCCGAGTTAGCCGAGGTACGGCAAGGCCAAAGCGAATGCTGGCCGAGTCGCCTCAAGCCAAAGCAAAATCTCGGGGTAACCTGGACCAGGGGATGTCCACCTAACTGGGTCTCAACCGACTTAAGCCGTAAGTCGGATGGATGAATCTAGCTTGTATGCAGGAATAGGTGTGACCAGATCAACTACGATCCGGGTCATGTCAAGCTTCTCGGAGAAGGAAGGTATCTCGCTGGTCAAAAGTAGCCCCGGTACACACGGCATGAGCGAAGCGGACAGAGGTAGGACCACCGAGGCGTGGCCGACAGAGGTGACGACGCTAATGTCGGCTGACGCAGGCGCCACAGAGGCTCACGTAGCCTCTGCATGGGTGACGCGGGGAAAAGCGACCCAGTCGGCTTCCTATTTTGGGAGGAGGCATATTCCCTGGAATATGCCTCCACGTATGCCCTAAGTAGAGACCTAGCCACCCCTATATAAGGAGGGCTAGGGCCTCTGTAGAAGGGGTTGGTCTTGAATGGGTTGAGTCTTACTAGGTTGATATCTATTGGGTAGTTTTTACTTGGTTCCTGAGGGCTATCTAGCGGTGATAGTAAGAGAGTTCCTTCTTCCTCCTCTCTCCAATACATCTCTAGGAGCACTTGTAAACCTTGGAAGTGAATCAAATATAAACCTTCTGTGTGAGGAATCACCTCACTATCCCTCCCTGGATTCCCCTAGTGCATTTAGTCCCCACCATTATCCTATCCATGGCATCTGCCATGACACCACCACGACAGTTGGCGCCCACTGTGGGGCTAGCGGCGCTAGCAGGAGTCAAGATCCAGATGGGAAACCTCATCGGCACCGGCGAACACATCGTCTCCGGGCTCGTTCAGCACTTTGGAGCGCTGGACTTTGTCAGCGACAACGCTGGCTACTTCAGCACGCGCCCACTTCCACGCAACGGCCTCTTCGTCAAGCTCGGCGCGCACAAGGTCTATGTTGTTGTCGATGTGTCGTGCGTTCATCCGCGACACGTCGTCGAGGCAGGGGATCCACCCCTTAGCGTGGTTCATGGGGTGCGTATCACTCGCTCCCCGGACCGTGCTAAGGTGATGATGACTCCGCCTGGTGCAGGCGCAAGCAAGGATCCGGCACTAGATCCGGAGGTAACGCCTAAGGCACCGAGGAAATGTAGAGGTCCTCCACTAGAGAGGCCTGAGAATGTGCTGCAGGAAGCGATGGAGAGCTTGGCAAACCCTGTAGTAGCAGTAGTATATCCGGCTCAGGCGCAGGCCGAGCTAGAGGAAACTAGGCAAAAAATACTAGAGGGTGCAAAAAAGATAGCCGCGGCTCAGCAGTCGTTGAACATGATGCTGTGTGAGTATGCAAAGGCAAATAAAGTTGATGTTGTAAAAGTGAAGGGGAGAAACCTCATAAGCGAAATGAAGAAAGAGGGAGACACTAGGATTGAGGAGTCAGAGAACTGTTTGTCCATGGGGCTGCCAAGGTATAGTACCCCCGGCTAAGAACCTCAGAGCAACGCATGCAGCTGCGTCCGAGTTAGAGGGTCTAACGGGTGAAGCTCGTCAGAGACAACAAGATAGGTCAATGAGTTGGTTCGGATCGCGAATAGGCAAAATGAGGAATTGCTCGGGGCTAACCCGGAGAGAGCTGGGGCCTCCAAGATCGTTCATTCGGCGGTGGGTAACCTAGATAAATCCGCTGGAGCCGCATCGTCTCCTCATGGTGGTCCTAGGAGAGAAGAGGTAGTAACCTCGGCCAGAAGGAACAAACAGATCGTCCCGTACGACCCAACAAGGGCAGGGAAAGGAAAAGAAGTACAGAGAAATGACGATCGACGAAGTGTGAGCCGAGGTGAAGCTGGTCGAGGTAACCATGATCAAGGCAATGCCGGTCAAGGAAATGCTGTAAACAGCAATGCCGGACAGTGAAACTCGGCAGGAGCAGGACAACCGCAGCAGCGGAATATACCGAGGCAAGAGGAAAGTGTCGGTCGAGGCATGCAACTGAGAGGTGCTCCACGAGAGCAGGACCGGTATAACGACGGAGATTCGGAAATGGTGAACGCGGGATACCCAAGGCCGGACTATCATGTGATAGGGTCAAGATTGGGAAGCAGGGATTTGATACCTGATGATGCCAGGTTAAAACTGGATCGACTGTATAGGTCAGAACAGATCGAATGTCAAGGTCCATTAGGTCCTGCATGTTTTGGGCCCCGAATCATGAAGGAGCCGCCGGTACCTAACTTCTAGCTACCTAGAGGCACAAAGACGTATGACGGAAGTACTAAGCCGGAGGATTGGTTGATAAACTATGCTACGGCTGTGAAAATTGCAACAGGCAACTTGAGATGGGCTGTGAGATACGTACCCCAGATGTTGGAGGGACCAGCAAGGGTATGGCTAAACAATTTGCCGCCCGGAAGTATTAACTGCTGGATCGATTTTGAGGAAATGTTTATCAGCAATTTCTCAAGTACGTATCAGAGGCCAAATAGGCCACAGACCCTAGCTATGTCTAAGCAGAGACCGAACGAGACGGACCAGGAGTTTTTAACCCGGTGGTGTACCGTGAGAAACTCATGTGAGGGTGTGATAGAGTCACAGGCCATAGCATGGTTTGCACAAGGGTGCAGATATGCAAGCGAGCTGTGGCAGAAGTTGCAAAGGAAAATGCCAACTACATTGGCAGAGATGATCCGGATTGCTGATTCGTATGCTTTGGGTGACCCGACTCAACCCAGGCTCGTGTCAAACGAGTCAAATGAGGAGTATTACCAGAGATGGAGCCGGATCATCCCGGAGGAATGATTATAGAGGTAAAAGAAGAGATGACAGACTGGATCACCGGTACAGTTCGCAACAAGTTGCAGCTGTGAATCAAGATCAGTCCGGAGCAGGAGGCAATCAACGTCAGAAAACTAGAGGGGGACAATGGACACCAAGAAATGATGGCAAGAAAATTTGGACGCCAGAGCAGAAGAAACAGTGGAAAGAAAAGAAGGACCATCTGAGGTACACTTATGAGTCGATGTTGGATCAGCCGTGTAAATTTCACACGCCAAATCCGAGTAACCCAGCTGGTCATACGACGAGGCAATGTGAGTGGATGCGTAAAATAGAACAAGGTGGTTCAGGGAATGCTCAGGCACCCCGGAATGATCAACCTTGGCAGGAATTGCTCTCTGGAGCGAACACGCAATAGCTAATGTTGCCTTCCCCTCCACCGAGGTATGATAACCACGAGAGAAGGGATGCAGTGCATCAAATAGAAAACCAGCATCAGCCGGATCAGAGGTACCCCGGAAATGAGGGGAGGAATGAGTACAGAGAGCATCATCAGAGTTACTATGTGTTTACCACTGAGGAAACAGATAGAAATAGCTTGCAGCGTCGACATATGGAGGTGAATGCGGTAATGCCAGCAGTGACGAGGTATATTCCTTGGTCGGACCAGGAAATCACCTGGAGCATTAAAGATCATCCCAAGCTTATGTCGAGTCCTGGTTCGTATGCGTTAGTGCTAGATCTGACATTCATTGGGCCAAACATCAATGTGAGGTTCTCAAAGGTACTGACTGACAATGGCAGTAGCATTAACATCATGTATGCGGATACAATGCGCAACTTGGGTATCTCGGAGAACATGCTCTAGGCTACAAGGACAACTTTCCATGGTATTGTGCCCGGCATTTCTTGTGAGCCCATAGGCAAGGTCCGGGTTGACGTATTGTTCGGCACGAGACATAATTGTTGAACTGAGAATTTGGAGTTTGAAGTGGTGAACTTAGAAAGTGCATATCACGCGTTACTCGGAAGACCAGCACTGAACAAGTTCATGGCAAGTTGTCACATCAGTTACTTGAAGATGAAGTTGCCCGGGCCAAATGGAGTGATTACCATTGCTGGATATTTCTGACATTCCATTGAGTGTGCGTCAGCGGGTCTAACCTAGCCGAGTCACTCGTGATTGCGCAAGAGAAAAGAAAAATCCAAGAGGTGGCGGCATTGGCTCAGTCCGCGCAGCAGTATATGTCGGCGCTGAGCAACCCGCATGGAAGTGTCTCATTCCAAGCCACGAAAGATACCAATAAGGTGCATGTTGAGAATCGGGAAAATTTTGCTTGGTCCACACATGACTTGCAAGGTGTTCCGAGGGAGTTGGCCGAGCACTCTTTGAATGAGAGACCCGGAGAAAAACCGATGAAGCAACCTCTCCACCGCTTCGCCGAAGATATGAGGAAAGTCATCAGAGATGAGATAGCTCGGTTGTTGGCTGCAGGATTTATAATGGAAGTTCTTTACCCGGATTGGCTATCTAATCCGGTGCTGGTGGAAAAGAAGAAGGATGATCCGAATGTGGCAGTGGTTTGGCGTATGTGTATCAATTACACGAACCTGAACAAGGCATGTCCAAAAGATCCATTTCCACTGCCAAGAATAGATCAGGTCATAGACTCGACTGCTGGATGTGAACTGTTGTCATTCATTGATGCATATTCTGGTTTCCACCAGATACCTCTGAATCCGGATGATCAAATAAAGACTGCATTTATCACCCCGTATGGGGCTTATTGCTATCGCACCATGCCGTTTGGTTTACGTAATGCAGGAGCAACGTACCAAAGATGTATGCAGAAATGTTTGCACGACCAAATAGGTTAAAATGTACAAGTGTATGTGGATGGTGTGGTTATCAAGACCAAGGAAAGCAAGACGCTCCTTGGCGATATCAGGCAGACGTTCACGAACTTAAGAAGGTTCCGGATGAAGCTTAACCCGGAGAAATGTACCTTCGGTTTCCCGGCTGGAAAGTTACTCGGTTTTCTTGTCTCCAGCCGAGGTATCGAAGTCAATCCAACTAAAATCCGGGCCATTGAGCGAATGGAACTGCCGAAGTGTCTTAACGATGTCCAGAAGTTCACTGGTTGCCTGGCATCGTTAAGTCGGTTGGGAGAAAAGGCATTGCCTCTCTATCAACTCATGAAAAAGTCGGATAAGTTCGTTTGGACGCCGCGGGCCAATGAAGCCTTTGCTCACTTAAAGAAGATGTTAGCCACTACACCAATGTTAGCCTCTCCACTATCAAAGGAGCCAATGTTGCCCTATATAGCCGCAACAAACCGAGTTGTAAGTGCAGTAATTGTGGTAGAGCGCGACAAAGAGGGTAAGTCGGTACAAAGGCCAGTGTATTATCTGAGCGAGGTGTTGTTTGCCTCAAAGAAAAACTACCCACACTATCAGAAAGTGGCATATGGTGTGTATATGGCAGCTAAGAAGTTGAAGCATTACTTTGAGGAGCATCCCATCAGGGTAATATGTGAGGCTCCCATATCCGAGATAATGAGTAACAAGGATGCGAGTGGTAGGATTGCAAAATGGGCAATTGAACTAGCTCCCTATGCACCACAATATGACAGAAGAGAAGCAATCAAGTCTCAGGCTGTGGCTGACTTTTTTGTGGACTGGGCCGAGGTACAATACGAACCACCGCTACCAGATCCGAATTACTGGAGGATGCACTTTGACGGTTCAAAATTTAAAACCGGGCTAGGCGCCGGAATCATACTTACCTCGCCAAAGAAGGACCAGCTGAAATATGTGCTACACATCCATTTCACGGCATCAAACAATGTCGCTGAGTATGAAGCACTTGTGCATGGGCACAAAGTGGCAAAAGAAATTGGGATACGTCAGATCCTATGCTTTGGCGACTCAGATTTGGTAGTACAGCAAGTGTCAGGACTGTGGGACGCCCTTGATCCAAACATGGCGCTATATAGATTTCATGTGAGAAGATATATGGTTACTTTGAGGATGTGAATTTCACCATGTACCCTGGGTGGAAAATGAGGCTGCCGACGTACTGTCGAAGCTTGGATCAACCCGACAAGCAATTCCACTGGGGGTAGCGTTGGAACACCTCAGAAAACCATCTATCAGGCCGTCCCTAGAAACTGACTCAATTTACGTCCCAGAGGATACAGAATCCGGAGCTATGCCCATGGACATTGACGTGGGAGATGGTGCGCGAAACCTGGGGACTGCCTCGGCAAACCTGGGGACTGCTTCGCAAGACCTGGGGACTGCTCAGCGGGATCCGGTTGAAGTTATGCCGGTGGATCAGATGGAAATTGATGAGGATGTGTTCCCTGTGCGAGCAATACCAGCTTGGGCACTACCTATATTTCGATTCCTGAAAGATGGAACGTTACCCACTAAGGAGGTGCTATCCAGGCAAACTCAGAGGAGAGCAAAGGCATACACAATCATCAATTCCGAGCTATACAAAAGGAGTGTGACCAATGTCCCCCCGCGATGCGTTGACCCGAAAGAAGGGCTTGACATCCTCCGAGATATACATCAAGGGGAGTGCGGGCATCATGCCTCGTCCCGAGCCTTGGTGGCAAAAGCTTTCCGGCATGGATTCTACTGGCCAAGTGCCTTAGAATAAGCAGAAGATCTGGTGAGAAAGTGCAATGGCTGTCAGAGGTATGCTACCAAGACACATATGCCAATGTCGGAGCTCAAGACCATACCAATCACCTGGCCATTTGCCGTGTGGTGTTTGGACATGGTGGGCCCGTTTAAACCAGCAAGGGGAAATATGACTCACATCTTGTTCATGGTGATCGAAGTGAAGGCAATAAGAAAATGTGATGGAGCTACGGCCGTGACGTTTCTCAAAGACATCATCTTGAGATACGGTTATCCTCACAGTATCATAACTGATAATGGCACAAACTTTGCGGAAGGAGCATTTGTGCGTTTCTACCGGGATAAGAAGATCCGGTTGTCTGTTGCCTCGGTAGCCCACCCCGCTTCGAAAGGACAAGTGGAAAGATCCAATGGATTGGTATTATCCGGGATAAAACCCCGGCTCATTGAGCCGCTGCAAAGATCAGCAGGGTGCTGGATACAAGAACTACAAGTGGTACTGTGGAGTTTAAGAACAACTCCGAATCGATCAACAGGCTATACGCCATTTTTTCTGGTATACGGGGCAGAAGTTGTATTACCAGCCAACATAGAGCATGATTCTCCTAGGGTCACCCAATACACAGAAGCCGAAGTGCAAGAAGCCTGGCAAAATGATGTTGATCTGCTGGAAGAAGTGAGAGAATTGGCACTGTCCAGATCCGCCATATATCAGCAAAATCTCCGAAGCTATCATAGCCGGAAAGTGAGCCCTTGAGTTTTCCGGGAAGGCGATCTGGTGCTCCGGTTGGTGCAACGTACTGCTGGCATGCATAAATTATCTCCTCCATGGGAAGGGCCATTCATTGTGAGCAAAGCATTGCACAATGATTCTTATTATCTTATAGATGCAAAGCCACAGGAAAAGAACAAGGCGGACAGGTCCGGCGAGGAGTCTAAGCGTCCGTGGAATGTAGCTCTACTTCGTCCTTTCTACACTTAGCAGAGAAGTGTATGTATCCGAATCTTCTCATATTTCGGTATGTATGCCGGCAATGATCTTATCAATGAAATGTTGGCACCTCGAGCAGTAACTCGAAACCTGCCTTAATAATATGTGTCTTCTGTTATTTATACATCAGCTGGAGTAAGTTGTTCTACTTAACTCGAATTAGTAGTGTGTGAGCACCAAAAACCCAACTCTTCGACTTGCTGTTGTCCAACAAGAATTGGCTTCATGGCAAGCAAGAGAACAAGTTTGGAATTGCGTAGCACATGAAAAACGACTAAGGAAAAGAACTTAATCGAGCCGACGTTTGTTTTTCGAACTAACCTTGTGTATTTTTAGTTTATTATGCTGATTTATTTTGAGCTAAGCCTAAAAGTTTCCAAGTATTGTTAAGACAATTTTTGAAACTCGGATTCGTAAGTCGTAAAACTGAATCAAGGTAGACACGAGCCGAGCCAAAAGATTGGACGAACAAGAAAATGAAACTCGGGGGCTACACCCAAGTTAATCCGGCATAAAAACTTAGTGGCAAAATATCACATGTGTACTGGATACAATTCCACCCGACATACCGGGGATCTGATAAACTTTAAAGTTTTTTCACTTAAGGAGCAACAGGAGGAGGAAGTTCGGCGTCATCTTCACTGTCTTCAATGTCCGAGGCGTCGCCCTCTTCGTCCTCATCCGAGCCATCTTCAACGTTTTCAGCGTTTTTGTTACCGGCGGTTTCCAGGAAGCTCGGTCCCTCAGTCCATTCATGAATGGGAGCGTATTCGATAAGGCTATGGGTGCAAGCCTTGCGCCGAGCTACCCACTTCGGGTCACTGGTCCATTTGGATCCAGTGCGCATGCGCGCTAAGAGGTTGAGGTCGATCTTCTCGTACCACGTAAGTACGTAGTGGAGAACGGTCTCAGCTGCGACGCGTCCAACGGATTCCCTCCAAAAGTCGAGTTGGGTCTCGCATTCCATCAACTTTTCAACAAGAAGTGTGGTTCCCTCTGGAGTGTCTTCTGCAGGCCAAAACGTGTTGAAGATTCAGACTGCAACGTCAAGGATATCCTTGCCATAGTTCTTGATGATTTCCACGCGAGATGACAGGCTGACCAACAGGTCCTCCATGTCATAGGGAATCTCTTCAGCATCAGGACCAACGGGAGTACCCCTCTCTCAGCGGAAATCAGCAACAGCGGCGCTCGCGATGGCAGTACCCTCTGGAAATTTGCCTGAAAACGAGATAAGAGAAGCAGGTAAAGAAAAGACATGTGAAGTAACCCAGAGAAATATGCCAGATAAGGGAAAGGAACTTACGTGAAATATGGCTGAGGATCCGAGTCAACTCCCTGGTACAGTCATCACGTCTTTTGCGAAGCTGCACAAGTTCAGCATTCACCGACTCAAGCTTGACATCGACCTCCTGGAGAAGTTCTCGGTCCTTGGCAATTTGGAGGTTGAGGCGCTCGCGCTCCTCAGTGAAGTCTTGGCCAGCCTTTTGGAGCTCGGATTGATGTTGTGCCTTCAATTTCTTCATCTCGGCCTTAAGCTTGGCGATCTCGTCATCCTTGGTTCGGAGGAGGGCAAGCTCATCGTCTTTCTTTTTGAGCTCCGCCTGATGCTGCCCTGCTTGTTCGAGAAAATGCAGCATCATATCAGGCATAGGCACACTATCTTCCTGCGATACTGAAATAGTTTGTCAACCCGGTAAAGCTGAGGTATGAATGTTTGCCGAGCCAAGGAGGAATGGAGATGGAAAGCATAGAAAGGTTGAGCAGATATAACTTACCCTTGATCTGATCCAGATTCTTCCTCATAAGCGTGTTCTCAGCCTCCACCCCAGCTGCGAAAACCGGATGATGGATTAGTTCGGCAGAAGAAGATGAAGGAAAATGGAGAAATGCTGAGGAAGAAACTTACCCCTCTTATCATGATCAGCCAGAAGTGAGTTATGCTTGGCGCGCAGCATCTTGTGAGTGTCCAGGAGATGCTGAAACTCAGCGCTACGGTGGTTGGTGGTCACCTAAAAAGAATACAAAAATACAACTTAGCCTTGTACATATTCGAAGTGTACAAAATCCGGGCCAAGTGGAACTTAACCTGGCTCTAGCTGTGTGCATATTCGAAGTGTACAAAATCCGGGCCAAGTGGAACTTAACCCGTCTCTAGGTGTGTGCATATTCGAAGTGTACAAAATCCGGGCCAAGTGGAACTTAACCCGGCTCTAGGTGTGTGCATATTCGAAGTGTACAAAATACGGGCCAAGTGGAACTTAACCTGCCTCTAGGTGTGTGCATATTCGAAGTGTACAAAACCCGGGCCAAGTGGAACTTAACCCGGCTCTAGGTGTGTGCATATTCGAAGTGTACAAAATCCGGGCCAAGTGGAACTTAACCCGGCTCTAGGTGTGTGCATATTCGAAGTTTACAAAATCCGGGCCAAGTGGAACTTAACCCGGCTCCAGGTGTGTGCATATTCGAAGTGTACAAAATCCAGGTCAAGTGGAACTTAACCCGGCTCTAGGTGTGTGCATATTCGAAGTGTTCAAAATCCGGGCCAAGTGGAACTTAACCCGGCTCTAGGTGTGTGCATATTCGAAGTTTACAAAATCCGGGCCAAGTGGAACTTAACCCGGCTCCAGGTGTGTGCATATTCGAAGTGTACAAAATCCAGGTCAAGTGGAACTTAACCCGGCTCTAGGTGTGTGCATATTCGAAGTGTTCAAAATCCGGGCCAAGTGGAACTTAACCCGGCTCCAGGTGTCAGCATATTCGAAGTGTACAAAATCCGGGCCAAGTGGAACTTAACACAGCTCTAGGTGTGTGCATATTCGAAGTGTACAAAATCCGGGTCAAGTGGAACTTAACCCGGCTCTAGGTGTGTGCATATTCGAAGTGTACAAAATCCGGACCAAGTGGAACTTAACCCGGCTCTAGGTGTGTGCATATTCGAAGTGTACAAAATCTGGGCCAAGTGGAACTTAACCCGGCTCTAGGTGTGTGCATATTCGAAGTTATCAAGGAGCTACGTTAGTTTTCTAAGGAGCATCCAGCCAAGTAACAAGTTACTCCCCCGGAGGCTCGGGGACTAATGGTTATATCATTAATATCTATAACATGCTAAGGAAAAGGGGAAGTAACGTACCTCCATCATCCGACCCGCGAGGTTGATTGCCTTAGCGGCTGTGTTCATTTGAGCAGAAAATTCAGCGGGGCCGAACTTCTTCAGAAGATCGTTGTTGTGGATGAACTCCGCCTTGTTCCAATTCATGACGAATTCAATCAGGGTCGGAGGGTATCGCTCGCTGCTAGGCATATGGGTCGCCACCAAGCCCTTCGCGTGCGCCTCTCTCCTCTCAACCAGGGCAAGAGCCGGGCTGGTGTGCAAAACCATCTGTTGCGCATCAGCTGGCTTGGCAGGGGAGTCCTTCGGTGCTGGAGGCTTCTTGGAAAGCATGGACGCGAGAGTATGTTGTCCAACCTCGACGGACGCTGCCCTAGTGGCGCCAGGGGCCTTTTTGCCCTTGGGCTGCTGAGAGGAGGAAGTGGTTGCAGCAGATTTACCCTTGGCAGCTGCCTGGGTACTTTCTCGCCGAGACTGGGAAGTCTCGGACGAGGCGGAGGAGCTTGGCGCTGCTGCTGTTTCCCTTGGTGCTGGTGCTGAAGTTGGTGCTGGTACTGGTGCTGGAGTTGGTGCTGGTGCTGCTGCTGGTTTCTTCTTCGGTGGAGGTGCTGAGGTAACCTCGGTTGTAGCTGGTTGCGGCAAAGCCAAAGTGGTGGATGCCGCTGCCTCGGCTGGATCTGTCTCCCCCACTCCAAGGTTACCCCCCTCTTGATGAGGTGGTGTGGAACCCGGAGCAGCCGCTGAACCCTCTGGAATAGGGTTCAGCGGGCGTGAATCGTCGCCACGAGGGGGAGAAGGGCTGAGCCAGAGCAGAGAAGCAATGCTAGATCCGCTCTAGGGGACCTCCACCGCGGCCCTGCCAAATCAAACAGTGTCGGATGAGAAACTATAACAATGCAAGAACAAGTAAGTGGCAGAGGGAAAAGAGGCTTATGCATCCGAGGTCAGGGGATCCTTGGGCTTCCGAGCCCTTCGTGCCGGGGCCTTGGTTGCAGGCTTGGAGGCAGTCTTGTCCCCGGACTTCTTTCGCCTTTTGGTTGGCTGAGAAGGTCCAGAGGAAGAGGTTGATGCAACTCCTCTCTTCTTCTTCGGTGCAACCGGAACAGGGTCACCCACGGCTAGGGGAGGGTCCTCATGGATGTGCCCACCGGGGTTAGCTGATGTCGGAAAAGCATAAGAAAGGGGGACAGCGTCAAATGCTTCCATCACCTCGACATCCGAGTCATCTTCATCGTCGGGCCAATCTCTAATGGAAGAGAGTTTACCGGTGGGTCGCTTCGTCGCATCGTTCATTGGGAGGAACATCTCCTGATCCAGCTCTTCCTCGTCCGAGGTCTCCCGGTCAGGCACCCATTTGAGGGAGGGATCGGGGCCATCCTCGATAGTTTGCTGAAGGAATTGCTAAAGGAGAGAAAAGACGACATAGTTAAATATACAACAGCAACCGACATAAGTTTTAATTCGGAGAAAGTTTGCGGCACGAAGCTTACCATGGGAGGAAGCCTATCTCGGCAATAGTGCTCAATTCCCCATGTCCACTCAGAGGAGAAGTCCTTGTGGGTGGTGAAGAGGGCCTTGACACGGCGGTAAATATCTGTGTTGCTCAGCTCAAAAGACGAGGTACGGTTGGGGTCGCGGCCCCAGCTCATGTGACACACCTTATGAGTGCGCTTCTGGAGGGGGGAGATCCGGTTGCGGATGAATGTGATCATGGCGTCCTTGTTGCGCAACCCGAGCTCCTTTAGCTCCGCGAACCTTTTGTTGACTTGGTTGGCCAAGACCGTGGGTTTCTTGGGGATAACGTCCCACAACTCCGGGTTAGGAGGACCCGGAGCATAGGGGCGCAGCCGGATCAGGCCTTCGGTGCCGTCGTTCCGAACATAAAAGAAAGTCCGGGCCCATCCCATGCAGGATTCCAGCCCGGTAACCCGGGGAAAGACGGATAGCCTCCGGGGAGAGATTGACGCAGCCCCGAACTATGTAAGCTTCTTGTCCTCCGAATCAAGCTGGGTGTTCGGAATCACGTTACGACGAAGGCCGAAGAACCGGATCCATAGCTCCTTTGTGGGCCATAATCCGGCATAGCCTTCGATCGTAGAGGCGAAAGCAGAGAGAGAGGTGATAGCATTGGCAGGAAGGTGGTGCGGCTGGAGTTCGTAGGTGTTCAACCAGTCGTGGAAAAAATCGCTGACTGGCAAACCGAATCCCCGTTGGAAATGTGACAGAAACACCACAAACTCACCCGGATTGGGTGAGGGGGCAAGTTCGGCGGAAGCGAGGCGTGCGGTGACGCCTGCGGGGATGCGCCTGGTGCGGTAGAGCCAGTCCAGGTCATCTTGGCAGACCTAGGATCTGGCCCACAGACCGCGGTCCACCGTCGCAACATCTTCCTCCATCTCCTGCTCGGCGACGGTGAGCTCCTCTTCGGTCATCTTGAGTTTGCTGCCCTCACTGGTGCTAGCGGTGGTGGGGGCAGCGACCTGGACTGACAGCGACCCGTGGCGGAGGAGATGCATAGCGGCGGTGGCGACGCAGATGCGTGTGGAAGCAGTGCGGCGGCGGCGTTACTGCTCAATCGCGGTGGCGGTGGCGCTGTCGCGGGAGAAAACGAGGAAGAAGAAAGGGCAGAGGGGCGCGGAAATGGGGAAAGGACCCAAGGGGTGCACCCCTCCCCTATTTAACCGCTCCCTCTGCGAGGAAGTGGGATCGCGTTTGCGGGCGGGCCACATCGTGTGGCCGTGTACACACCGGATTGACCAATCAGCATCAGGCCACACGGAAGATCACAAGGCGTAGCGGATCCCATGACGCGACGCATTGATGCAGTTAACGAGGAGGCATGCGTGACGTGACATGCCTACAGTAACTACTGACAATTACTGCGGCGGTTACGTGGCTGGCCCTTAAAATGAGGCGATGTGATGATTAGCCTCCACGTGGGGAAGCGTACGAGAGAAGGAAGAACAACCCGGATGAGAGTGTGGTAACCCAGCCAGCAAGTGAAAAATTGGAATGTGCCAAGGGAAAGTAAATCCATAGAATCCGAGATAAGGCGGTAACTCGGAAATAAAACCCAGAGCTCAGTGAAGTTGAACCTGCTGTGGCCTTAGCAGCCAAGGCAGCTAAGACCGCACCAGCTTCGGGGACTAATGTTGGAGGGATACCCCCGGATAGGGTCACGCCGGGGTATAAAGGCTGAGTTAGCCGAGGTACGGCAAGGCCAAAGCGAATGCTGGCCGAGTCGCCTCAAGGCAGGCCAAATCTCGGGGTAACCCGGACCAGGGGATGTCCACCTAACTAGGTCTCAACCGACTTAAGCCGTAAGTCGGATGGATGAATCTAGCTTGTATGCAGGAACAGGTGTGACCGGATCAACTACGATCCGGGTCATGTCAAGCTTCTAGGAGAAGGAAGGTATCTCGCTCGTCAAAAGTAGCCCCGGTACGCATGGCATGAGCAAAGCGGATAGAGGCAGGACCACCGAGGCGTGGCCGACAGAGGTGATGACGCCAATGTCGGCTGACGCAGGCGCCGCAGAGGCTCACGTAGCCTCTGCATGGGTGACGGGGGAAAAGCGACCCGGTCGGCTTACTATTTTGGGAGGAGGCATATTCCCTGGAATATGCCTCCACGTATGCCCTAAGTAGAGACCTAGCCACCCCTATATAAGGAGGTCTAGGGCCTCTGTAGAAGGGGTTGGTCTTGAACGGGTTGAGTCTTACTAGGTTGATATCT
Organism: Avena eriantha; assembly: GCA_910589775.1. Classification (NCBI taxonomy): domain Eukaryota; kingdom Viridiplantae; phylum Streptophyta; class Magnoliopsida; order Poales; family Poaceae; genus Avena; species Avena eriantha. The sequence continues at coordinate 483,580,806 of OU342743.1, read as the reverse complement.
ATTGGCTAGTTTTTACTTGGTTCCTGAGGGCTATCTAGCGGTGAGAGTAAGAGGGTTCCTTCTTCCTCCTCTCTCCAATACAGCTCTAGGAGCACTTGTAAACCTTGGAACTGAATCAAATATAAACCTTCTGTGTGAGGAATCACCTCACTATCCCTCCCTGGATTCCCCTAGTGCATTTAGTCCCCACCATTAGCCTATCCATGGCATCTGTCGTGACACCACCACGACACCTCCCTGATTTGAACTCGATAATGTTGCTCGATGCGTCTGTTGTTTAGTCAGGCTGCTAGGTCCACATGTCAGCCTCTCATTAGAAGGATCGTGTGTAAGATGGAATTTTTTTCCTTCACTCGCGCTACCCTGTTCCGAAGTTGATAACGCTGCTCGATGCATCTACCGTTTAATTAGGCTGATGGGACCCACATGTCATCCCCTCATTGGAAGAAACGTGTGTATGATGGAATTTTTCCCCTCGGTCGCGCCTCCGTGTTCCGAACTTGATAGTGTTGCTCGCTGCATCAGCCGTGCTGGTGGGTTCCTTATGTAGAATAATCGTGGGTATGATAGATTTTTTTCCTAGTCTAGCGCTACCATGTTCCTAACTAGATAGTGTTTCTTGACGAACTTGCCATTTGGTCACGCAGCTAGGACCCACATGACAACCTCTCATTAGAAGGATCGGTTGTATGATTGACTTTTTTATCTGCTCGCACCTCGGTGTTTCGAACTTGATAACGTTGCTCGCTGCATCAGCCATTTTTAGGCTAATGGGTCCCCCCATGTCAGCCTCTCATTAGAACAAACGTGTGCATGATGGACTTTTTTCTCGCTCGTGCCTCCCTGTTTCAAACTTGGCAACGTTGCTCGATACAGCACCTGTATAAGGCCGTGCTAGTGGGACCCACATGTTGGTCTATCTTTAAATGAAATGTGAGTATGATAGACCTTTTTTCAGCCACGTCCGATGTTTTGAGCTTTGCAACGTTGCTCCATGTGGCAGCCGTGTATGTTCTTGCTGCTAGGGCCCCCATGTCAGCTTTCCGGTATGTTCTAGCTTGTGGGTCCCTGATGCAGCCTTGTATGTTCTGGCGGGTAGGTCCCCGATGCCAGCCTCTATGTACAAGTATTTAACTTTTTTTCAAACCCATCCAATAAACTCGAGGGATGTTGCAGGTTGGTGGGTCCATGATGTCAGCCTCTCTGTAATGCAATGTTACTGCAGTAGAAAAAAACTCAAGACTTCCAATAGATTACTATGTGTGTCGCCACTACGCCAAAGATATTTATAGAAAATATATTATTAAACATTCCTTAGTACCTTCAAGTTATGTTTTAATGTTTTTAAAAAGATGTTGTGTGTCCTTGTTTATATTTTTTTAACGAAAGGCCAGCCTCCTGGCATTTCAATTTATAAAATGCCAGATATATGATGGACTAGTTTCTTAAACATATGGCGGAGTTTTTTTTAAGAGGTGGAGGTGGAGTTTTTTTAAGAGCTAGGGGGCAATGCTGAAAAGGCCGAATTAAAAATATTTTGGGCTATTCTACATGGTCCATCTACATGCGCTATATTCCATGGGCTCCTTTCTTAAATTTCATTGGGTTGTGATAAGCAGTCCATTGACCTTGACAAGGATGAATTAAAATGTTATTACATATGCTCCATCGGATCCTTTCTCAAATTTCACTGGCATGTGCTTAGCAGTTCCCTGACCCTGCGCTAAAAAAAGCAGTTCCCTGACTCCTAAAAGGCATGTTGTATGTTGGACTGTTTTTTTGGGTCGAACTTGATAACGTTGTTGGGTCCTCTATGTTAGCCTCTCACCACGTTGGACTTTTTTCTCGCTCGCGCCTCCCTATTTCGAACTTGGCAATATTGCTCGATGCAACATCTCTATAAGGCCGTGCTGCTGGGTCCCATGTGTCAGCCTCTCTGTAAATGAAATATGCGCATGATGGACTTTTTTCATCCCCGTCCGCTGTTTTGACATTGGTCCGTTGCTAGGTCTAAATATACATGGTACAAAGTAAAGGACAAAATATACACCCATACTATATAGATGTTGATCAAATTATATATATTTTTAAGAATTATATATTATAATTTTATATAGTGATGATATGTCATATGTTTATTATCTGGGTCTCACGTGCAAGGTACGTGAAACTTACTAGTAATGCAGTAGTTTCAACAAAAAAACATAGGTAGGCGAAGCTTTTTGGGGGGGGGAGCGGGGAAGGGGATGACCATAAAGGCCAAATTAAAAAGATTCTGGGATAACTGGGGCGGATGCCCTATTCTTCATGGGCTCACTCCGAAACTGAATGCGCTATGGTCGGCAGCCACAAGACAATAAAAAGGCTGAATCGAAGGTTTTGGGATATGCTTGGGCCTGATAGGCTAATTTCATGGGCTCCGTAATGAAAATTCCAGACCTCAACAAGGAATAAAAAACGAGGGAGAAACTTTTGGCCGATATTTCGCGTAAAAATTGTTGACAACCAAGACACATACCCCGCGAAAGCCAAAACTTTCCCAATCGCGCCTTCCAACTCACGCCTTCACTCCAGCAGCCAGCTACTGTCTCTTTGCGCCATTCTTCTAGAGACGCGCAAGCGGTTAAAACCACAGACCGCGCACCAAAACATTCACGCTCCGTCTATCATCCAGGACAGCCTGACACCATTGCTGGTGGCGCCGTTCTTTTCGAGATGCACACAGGATGGCGGTTAGCTGGTCGATCCCCATGGTATCCTTATAATATCCTTAGTTCGCTCGAATAATTCCCTAGAAGTAGTTTCGTACTCGATCTGTTCATTTGACATTGTTCTGCACTTGATCTGTTTGTTCGAATTGGTTGGCATTTTGTGCTTGGTCAATATGTTCTCTCAAATATGTAACATAGTTTTGCACTCAATTTCTGAAATAAGCTAAAATTACGTGGCATTTATAGTTCTATATTCAATCGGGTTGTTCAGATATCTTGGCTTAATTAGATATGTAATCAACCTGTTCGGTGAAATATCTTGAAAGCTTCTGACCATCTCTATCCTCACCAGATGGATAGATATTGGATACTGAATGCAAAAAAATAACACCTTCATATTGGGAAGGTGTTAATGACTTCATGAAGTTTGTTAGACAACATAACGGCGACTCGGATGTGTTTTGCCTATGCCGACAATGCCTTAATTATAAAAGCTGAGTCAGAGCATAGTCGCAGACCATACATTCGTTAATGGGATGCAACGCACATATATGAGGTGGACTAAACATGGTTGAAAGAGCATGTGGGCCCTCATGTGTGGTTTTGGTAATTAATGACAATCTCTATGGACTAATGTTTGCTTTAAGTTCCACTTGTACGAATTGTCCATTGGCATTGCTTGGAGCATGTGTTGGCTTCAAGGTAGAAGAAATGAAGAAGAAGCATTGTCCAAGGGCTTTGGGCCTGTTGGAATCTTGTAGAAGACGAAGAATAAAGAAAAGAAGATCAAGTATGTCTTGAAGAATTAGATGGAGTTCCTCATGTGTATTTTCAAGACATCATCCAATTGGAGTTAGAAGAAATGTTGTGCAAACTCAAGATGCCCCATCTCTAGAAGATCTCATGCTTGAAGCTTGCCATCCTCGGTGATCATGGGTCGATGAAGACACGGTCAAAGAAGAGGTTTCTCATGGTGTATGGGGGAGCATGTTTCAAGTCTTCATCATTCAAGCTCAAGGAAGATAAATCAAGAAAGGTGTCCATCTTGAGAAGGACAAGATCGTCTACATCAAGCTCAAGTGGATTGGTCAAGGCAAAGGTACTATCTTGATAGGTTTTCCCTTTTGTCGGTCTCATGTTGTTGTTGGGAGACCGGGTTTAGGATAGATAACCGTACTATCAAGAGGGTCTCTTGAGTGAGTAACTTGATCTTATCCTTCAAAGAGAGCTCAAAATTTTGCATACTTGGCATCATATTTCTTGGTTCTTATTTGGTTCTTATCCATGAGAGAATTTAGAGCTTGTGTTAATCTCCATTACAAGCTCAAGTTCATCAAAAACGGATTTTGTATGCATTCCCTATTGCGTTTCCGATTTGGAGGTTTTACCGATGTGTCTTTTATAGATAGGTTAACCCCTTCATCATTTGATTGTATTCTCCCTTGCTGTACTAGGATGGTTCCCTGCATAACCTTGTAGAGCTTGTTTTCCTCTTCGAAACGATCCCAAGATCATCAAAATCGGAGTCCGGATGCAAAAGATATGATTGTTTTGTATCAGTGTTTCTGCCAGTTTTGTGAGGGCCGGAGACTCCAGGGTTCGCACCCCGGAGACTCCGGGTGGCTGGAGACACCGGCCCAAATTCTGGCCCAGACTCTAGGGGGGGTATATAGAGCATCTGGAGGCTGCCCGGAGTCCTGGCCGGAGTCTGGACCCTAGAGACTCCGGTCCTAGGGGCCGGAGACTCTAGTCCTGAAGGCCGGAAACTCCGAGATAAGTTGTCTACAATGGCTAGTTCATGTGGGAGGACCTATAAAAGTCCCCCTTCTTCCTCCTTGGGCTGGTTGCTTGCTCTCTCTCTCCTCCATTGTTTCTACCTTCAAGAGCTTGCAAATACTCTCAATCTCTCCCATATTCTTGAATCTTGTTGTGGGATTTGAAAGAGGAGATCTAGATCTACAACTCCACCAATCCATCTCTCCTCTATGTGAGGGGAACATCTTGGAATCTAGATCTTGGGGTTTCTTTTGTGGATTTCCTCTTTTGTTCTTCCTCTCTTATTCCCACAATAGCTTTTGTAGCTTTGGTGGAATTTGAGAGTGAAGGACTTGCCACTGCATTAGGTGCATCGATTTGAGTTCTCTACGGAGGATTTGGTTGGTGAAATCAAGATAATTGTCCCTCTTGGGTTGTTGGAACCCTAGACGGTTGTGTGGCCTTTGTGGTGTGTTCTTGGGGCCTTCAATTAAGTTATGGAGCTCTCCCCAAGATAGTGGCCTTGGTGGTGATTATTGGGAGCCTCCAATTAAGTTGTGGAGATTGTCCCAATCTTGTACGGGTTCGGTGACCGCCCTCAAGTGTCCCATATTGGATCAGGTGCTTACCACGTGGTGGGTGCTCGGGAGAATAGGGTGAGGCCTCTTGTGGCGTTGGTGGTCTTAGTACCGCCCAACCCTCCAACGAGACGTACTCCCTTGTTGGGAGGAACTCGGTAAAATATCGTCGTCCCCGCGTGCCTCGGTTATCTCTATACCCGAGCTCTTTACTTATGCACTTTACCTTGTGATAGCCTTCATGCTTGAAGTAATCTTTTTCTATCACATTGTTGCTTGGCTTGCTTAGCATAAGTTGTTGGTGCACATAGGTGAACCTTAGTATATCTAGGTTTTGTGCTTGACAAAAGAAATGCTAGTTTTACTCTGCCATTGTTAAGCCCATCTCATAAAAGTTTTAAACCGCCTATTCACCCTCCTCCAGGCGACATTCGTGATCTTTCAATTGGTATCAGAGAGAGGTCTCTTGCTTTTAGGCTTCACCGCCTTGAGAGTAAAGATGTCATCTAGTGAAGTAGTGCACGATTCCTTTTATATATTCGATGGCACAAATTATGGTGTTTGGAAATCTCGCATGCTAGATTACTTTTGGGACATTCACCCATCTATTGAGGGAATTCTATATATGGGTTTATGTTCTCCTATGGATCCCCAAAACGAATCTTTAGATGAGAAGATGAACTCTTATATAGATGCTCAAGCTACTAAAATGATTTTACTTGTTGTGAGCAATGTAGTTATTTCTTCAATCATGTCTTATCGGAGTGCTCACGAGATATGGACCAAACTTCAAGACAAATATAATGGGTCCAACATTATTGAGGATGATTGTACTCCCTCCATCTCTAGCCGTAATGAGTTCTCATCTTCTACCACTTCACCTACATGTGATTTTTCACAAGGTAATGATATGGTGAGTGGTGATAGAAATTGCAATATGGATAATGTGTTTACTATTTGTAATCCTTCATCTCTATCTAGTTGCAATGGTCTATCTTTGGACTCTAACACTTGTAGCACTCAAAACTCCTCATATCCTAGTGTTGGTAGTCCTTACATATCATGTATAAATGGCTTGAATAATTCACATGATGATATGCTTGCTTTGTCTTGTTTCCATGAGAAAAAATGCTTGTATTTCCTCTAGTGCTTGTATTGCTAACCATGTAGAGGAAAACAAAGGTGTTATGGGCCAATACAATGTTTTAAATGGAGCTACAAATGCAATCTCATCATCACCTTCTTCCGGTTCTCATATATGGCTAAGGGAACAAAGGTAACCTATTTGGATCCTAGTGTATCTCATGATGATGATGATGATGATGATGTTGATAATGATAATGATGATGATCATATAGTAGATTATGATATTTCCTCCATTCAAGAGATGGGAGAGATTGTCTTTCCTGCTCTTCATAGAAATAAAATTGCTTCCTCCAAATTTTTTGAAATCTTAACTTGTGCTATTGAAGGCAAGAAACTTATTGAGGAATAAGAAAATATATTTTTTCAAAAGAATGAACATGATCATGAGTATGCTAACGAGATTGCTTATCTAGAGAGCTCCCTTGAAGAGGAACAAACCAACAAAGAATCTCTTGAGGAGACCTTTGCTCTAGAACTATCTAGAGTAAAGGAAAACCATGATAGAGAACTTGCGGTAGCAAATGTTCTCAAAACTATAAATGATGAACTCATAGTTGCCCATCCTAAACTCGTTGAGGATTTTAAGCACCTCAAAAAGGGCTCTCGGGTCATTAAGAGTGAGCTCATAAAACTCACCGAGTCACATGAGCAACTTAAAGCTTCATATTCAAAAGAGCTTGCAAAGTTTCCCTCACCTCTTGCTATTATTGATGATGCTTGTGCTACTAACTCTATTTCTTGTGAAGCATCAATGTTGAAAGAGAATGTTGAGATAAAGCCTCAACTTTCTTTGCTAACTAGCAAATATGGGATATTGGAAGAAAGTCATCTTAAGCTCTCAAGCTCACATGAGGATCTGCTAGTCTCCCATGATAGGCTAAAGTTAGCTCATGAGGCCATTGTGTCAAAGGTAACATCTACTGGGCCACATGTGGACATTAGCACTACTTCTACTCCTAATGTGATATTGCCATGTGCTAGTCCTTCTAATTCATCCTCGCATAACCATGCTATATCTTGTGATGAATTGCATTACGTGCCTTGTTGCTCTAACAATGAAAATTCTACTTCGTCTACTACTATTGTTGTTTACACTAACCATGTAGAGGAGATTAGAGAGCTCAAGGCTCAAGTCACTTCTTTAAAGAATGACTTGAAAAAGGGTCATAAAGGGAAGGCCACACTCAACCATATCTTGAGTGTGCAAAAATCCCCCAATGACAAGAGTGGAGTTGGATTCAACTCCAATATCAAGAACAAGTCCACTAACAAGTTGAAGCACAAGGGCAACAAGAAGAATGGCCAAGATCAAGTGAAGTATCTAAAGGGTTCCACAGCAGAAAACAAAAAAATTCCTACGTTGGAACTCTAATATTTCCCAAAATCTATCTATGTAGTAATGTCGTAATGGCCGGAGTGTATAGAATACATACCCTTGTAGACCGTATGCGGTTAACGTTCCGAGGGGAACGTGGTTGAAATAGTCGAACCCATAGTTGACCTCAAGGTCGCGAAGCTCCTCGCATGTCACCCCTTGCTCATTCTTCATCATGCAGCAGCTCCGGATCACGACATCCAAGGTGCCTCAAGTGAGGCCCTCATGGTTTCGTACACATATGGTGTATGATGACGACCTCCGGCTCCTTGATCCCTACCAGGAGTGCGGAAGTAGATCTCCGGTTTGGAATCCCTGTAGCGCAACGGCGTGCTGCAGATGCGATGTCTCTTGCTCGCACAGTCCTTACTTGGGACCATGCCAACGCATGGAGACGAGAGAGAAGGAAGGAGAAAGTAACCAAAGGACTTCTCCAAATATTGGTGTGTCTATTCCCACCCATGGGCACCCCTTTATATAGGGGGAGGCGGTGTGCCCTCCCCTTTGGGTTTCCCATGTGGGACTAAACAAGGGGGAGACGCATGGGCCAGCCGGCCAGGGGTGGGCCCCACCCCACGCACAGCCCTAGGATTGCCGGGTGGGCCCCCTTGAGGCGCCTGGGCCTTGGCCCTTCCCTCCTTCGGTTTTCCCCCATGGGCCCTTTTTTCCCTAGGAAGTTTGGCCCATTAGTGGAATACCCCTACAAATTAGATTTTAATATTATATTTAATATTAATTACATTAATTAATATGTAAATGCATATTACAAAATCTGACTTGACCCAAAATACCTTTCGGTTCCCTCTTGATTTCCTCTGAATGACTTCAGAACTTTCTTGGAATGATTCCGGTTCTCTCATGGAACTTTTCCAGTTTCCTTTTCTCTTTCATATGGTGATTCCAACTTATAGAGGATCTCTAGCTCATCGTACCCTTAAGTATATTTCCCCATGGCTCGGGAATGGCACATACATGATCTCCATCAATGATCAATAGCGGGACCAGGATGCCCATATTGACCCCTATGCATTCCACGATGATAATGTCGTTTGAACCGTAAACAGTTGTTTCCCATTCCCTTTGCAACTTGATACCTAGTTCACCTGATATTTGATCCATGGTATCTCCATACCTTCGTTCAATATCGTTACCAATGAACTTGTTCTCTCGTTTCCGTGTCATTGCATTATGTGACTCAGTCACATGCTTGCAAGCTTCGTTAATGCAACATCACCGAGATGGCCACTAATGTATCTGTCTGTTACATGGATCGTTAAATCCTGGGCTTTATATGTACACCTTTATGCACCCCTTTGGGAAACCTGAGTAGCACCTTTTCGATCACCCAGTCACAGTGTGATACTTGATAACCATCTAAGCTTCCTCCAGAACGGTGATTTGCATTATCTCACAGTCTAAGGATAGGTTGCAAGGTTTCCTTAGTTTTATCATTAATGGTGAACTTTGTAACTAGATCTCATTAAGATACAATTGGTTGGGTTGTTTCTCTATCACATCATTCAACTAATGACGTGACCTCATTGTCAATTGGCATAAATGGCCATGATCTCGAAACCCTAGATCATCCTCATGACCAATGAACTAGTTTGCTAGAGGTAACTAGAGACTTGGTTTGTTTACATACCACACGTGTATTAACATTTAGTATTAATACAGTTATAGCACATTATGAAACTATTACGAACTAATTGATATATGACAATAAAAACCTATTTATTATTTGCCTCTAGGGCATATCTCTTTCAGTATCCTGCCAACATTATTTGCTTCAAGTGCAAGGAAGAACAACATCATGTTAGATCTTGCCCATTGAAGAAGAAGCCTCTTGGTGTGAAGCAACAAGGGAAGCAACCTCAAGCTCTACCTCAAGTTGTAGATGGGCCTCTTCCTAAGAGGACTACTCGATCTCTTCCTCAAGTTGTGGCATCACCTAAGAAGAAAGGGAGCAAGACAAGAACTTGCTATATTTGCCATGAGAAGGGACACATTTCTTCCTCATGCACTAGTGGTATCTCCTCATCCAACCCTATCTTGATTGATGATGCTTATTCTCTTCGTAAGGATGAGATTGGCAGTGTGTTTGCCAAATTTGTTGGTGCTCAACATGGTGAAATTTGTTGGTGCCCAAATTCCTCAGAGGCTGTAGCCGAAAAGGCTGTGGCGTCAGAGACTGCCACAGACTCGAGGAAGCCCCCGAGTGCCAACGCCTAGCTGTAGTCTGTTGTTTAATCGCCTCTTTTTGTAATAGTCTAGCTTTTCCCTTTTGAATTGTACCTTGTGGGGGTGCCCCTTTTGAGACTTGCTGAACCTTGATGTTTCTTCTGCTGGCATTTATTTATGAATGGTTGGTCTTATTTTCTTCTTACTCTGCTTGTAATAGGGTCCTTCGAGTGGTCTATCCGACTCACCTCCCACCGATGAACCTATGGCGCAACCACGTTCAAAGGTGGAGGAGTTGTTGTTGCTATCTCGATTGCGTAACCGCATAAAACATTTGGAGCGAGAGATGCCCATGATCCGTGGTAGCGTGGACGTGGGGAAGTCAAAGGCTGAAAAAGCCAGTGTGCATGAGAAGAACCTTATGGGAGAGGTAGCTCAGTTGAATGAGCAATTAAAGTGTTAGTTCTATTAGCTTCTCATCCTTTCCTAGCCACTCGTGGTGACACTTTATCTTTACGCTTTATACTGCCTTTTGCAGTTGTTAGCTATCGTCACCCGCAGGATGAAACAGATCGAATCGCCATTCAACTGAATTGCTTGACCCAAGAGCAGCTGGAAGCTAGTGGGTACTTTTGGGTTGATCGTGATCATGCAGTCGTGTTGGCGACGCTGCAGGACCGTGCATAGCAGGTGCTTCTTCATTTGAAGAAGTCGCATTCATGCCTTAAGCATATTTTCCAACGATGTTCCCATTGGATGTCGTGCCCTCTAGCTTGTTAGCTTTAGTGAAGAAATTTTAGGATGCCAGCACAGTCCGCAAGTGTGTGCGTCAGCAGTTAGTTGTGGGTACCAAGGCTGCATTGGCACTTGTTCGCCCACATCGTCCTGACCTAGATTTCACACTTGTTGCTGCTGGACCGCCACCCCCACCAGAAGGAATTTCATGGAACATGGTGCCTCATTATCAGGCGGTTGATCAGCCAGCCGAAAATATCATTGAGTTCTTCGAAGAATGTACCAACGTTCTCCTCTTACGGCAATAGGGTAGTTTTGAAGTTTATTTATTCGCGGAATATCAGGAGATACAATGTGTGGCTAAGTAGCCTGGCTAAATAGCCTTATTCGTAAAGTAAAAACATCTAAGGGTAGAAATGACGCAGCTACGCGACGTTCTAGGGATTGGAGTATGCGACTCCTCTTTCTACGTCTTTAAGGCGGTAGGCGCCACTTGGGATTACTTCGGTAATAACATAAGGTCCCACCCAAGGGGACTCGAGCTTGAGGTGCCTTTGCTGCTTTAGTCGCAGGACCAGATCTCCTTCAACGAAGGACCGTGGGCGTAGCCTTCTGCTGTGGTAGTTGCGAAGGTTTTGCTGGTAGATCGTAGATCTCTCTGCTGCAATCTTGCGTGCCTCATCGAGGAGATCAACGGAGTCTTCGAGTGCAAGGGTTCACTCTGCCTCGCTATATGCGACGACTCGTGGGGCTTTGTAGCACACTTCTGCGGGTAGTACTGCCTCGGCTCCGTGTACCATGAAGAACGGAGTATAGCCTGTGGCGCTATTTGGACTTGTGCGCACGCTCCATAGTACTGATTGTAGCTCCTCGGGCTAGCATCCGGCAGCTCTTTCAAGTGGCCGGAGGAGCCTTTTCTTGATGCCGCCATAGATGAGGTTGTTCGCCTTTTCGACTTGATCGTTGGTCTGAGGGTGCGCCATAGAGGCGTAGCTGATGTTGATTCCCAGGTTTTCGCAGAAACCCTAGAATTCATTCGAGGTAAAGTTTGTCCTGTTGTCCGTAATAATGCTATGTGGCACTCCGAACCAGAAGACGATGGACTCGAAGAATTTGATGGCACTGGACCCGGACTAGTTTTTCACCAGCATGGCCTCAATCCACTTGGTGAATTTGTTGACTGCAATGAGGAGGTAGACGTATCCTCCGGGTGAAGATTTCTGGAGCTTGCCGACAATGTCGAGTCCTCATTGCGTGAAGGGCCAGGCCATAGGTATTGGTCTGAGCTCTGCGCCAGGTGCGTGCGGTTTGTCCGTGAATCGTTGGCAAGCGTTGCATCACTAGACAATGTCCTTGGCGTCATGCATTGTTGTTGGCCTATAGAATCCAGCTCGTAGAGCTTTGGCAACGAGGGCGCGACTGCCGGCGTGATGGCCACAAGTGCCTTCGTGTATCTCGAGGAGGATGGCTCTTCCATCTCTGTTGGAGACGCATCGCTGAAGGACTCCTGTGATGTTGCGCTTGTACGGTTCGCTGTTAATAAGGGCGAAAGCCTTGGATCGTTGCGCTATGTGACGCGCATCTATCGGGTCATCTGGCAACCTTTTGCTGAGCAAGTACATGATGTATGGTTGTGTCCAGGATGGCTCGATCATCATGACCTCCATGGGGCCTTCAAGTCCCATATCTAGATCCATGTCCTTGGGTGCCTTTGGCTCATCGGGTGGCGTAGCCCCCGAGTCTTTTAACATGCTAGCTTTATGATTTGGAGCCTTTGGTTTGATGGAGCGCTCGCAGATGCACTCTAAAAATACTCTAGGTGGCACTAGAGCACAACTGGCGCCAATGTTGGCGAGTATATCCGCTTCCTTGTTGCTTTCATGGCTGATGTGCCGTAGTTCACAGTCGTCGAAGTCCCCTTCGAGTGCATCGTAGAGGTCATGGTAGGTGATCATGTTGTCGCTCACATCATTGCACTGGGTAATGGTTTGATTCACCATTAGTTTGGAATCGCCATAGATGACAAGACGCTTTGCACCAGAGGCTTTTGCCATCCGCATTCCATGGAGTAAAGCTTCGTATTCAGCTTCATTGTTGGAGGCGGTGAACTGCATTCGCAGAACATACCTCATCTTGTCGCCTTGCGGCGATGTCAGTTTGACACCTATGACAGCTCACCCTTTACATTTGGATCCATCGAAGTGCATTGTCCATAGATAGGACATGTCTGGCTTGTCGAGGAGCTGGTTTTCCTTCCAGTGTACGAGGAAGTCCAGGAGTACCTGTGACTTGATCCCATCTCGCTTCTCGTATGTGATGTCTCGTGGAGACAGTTCTATCCCCCAAAGCGCGACTCGTCTGGTGGCGTCTAGGTTGTTGAGGATGTGCCCTAGCGGGGCATCATTCACCATAATGATCAGGTCCTCCTGGAAGTAGTGGCGCGGTCGCTTGGCTGTCATGAAGACGATGTATGCCAACTTCTGATAATGCGGGTACCATTGTTTTGTTGGTGTGAGCACCTTACTGAGGTAGTAGACCGGGCGTTGCACCCCATGGACTTTATTTTCTTCAGCTCATTCCACTATGAGCATAGTGCTGACCACCTGGTTAGTAGCGGAGATGTATAACAATAGCGGCTCCTTTTCTTGAGGTGTCACCAACAAGTCCATCAAGTTATGCAAGGTGTAGTGGTTCCACCATTCCGTTGATGAAGCCACTTGGGAACGTGAAGATGAGCTCCGTGCCAAGTATCCTACCCTCTTTGAGTTTTATTCTTCTTCCTAGAATCTCGGGGCGAGATTCCTGTTTAGTGGGGGAGAGTTGTAGCATCCCAATTGTCTAACCATTGTAATGCTACTTGGTCTAGTAATATAATGGCTACTTCCTACATATATTTGTTGCATCATAATTATATCATGCTCATGTCATCATGCCACCTTGCATTTGAGCATCATATTAAAACCCTTTTGAGTTGGTCCTTCTCTCATATGCATTATTAATTGTATTTGGCTCTTGATATATTGTATTTGAATCTTGATAAATGCTTGATGCCCAAGTTGAGTAGGGGGCATATCTTTTATTCCACTCCACCACCTTTCTTTGTCACCACCTTATAATTCCACCATTCTACTTACCCATGGGCTTTTATTTTCTTTTGGTATTTAATCTAGCTCATGGGAGATGGGATGGATCCAATTCTATTTTCTTTTGCTTGGCCTTTATTCCATATTTTGGAATGCATAAGAATAATGCCATGTTATTATTATTGTCTTCACAAGCATAAGAATATGGCATTTAATTATCATGCATGAGCCATGCAATAGTATCATCATCTTTAGGTCCTTTGTTTCTCTTTATTTTTAGTGGATCTTCCTTTTGTGAGATTCTCTCCATATCTCTCCACCATACCCATGCTCCCAACAAAAACCCTTTTCTCCATCATGCATGTTCATATGGAACCTTCTTTTTATTTATTTTTAAACCCCACCTCTCTCTCTTTTTGGTGTTGTCCTCACCATCACCTTGTGTTCCACTACAAAACCCTCATCTCCTTTCCCTTTTAATCAAATTTGCAAAAACTTCCAAAAGGGGTTATTTTTTTGGGCTTGTTTAAATCTGCAACAAAGCAAAAACAAAAGAGTTAATTAAAATAAAATAAAAAACGAAATAGAGAAAGCCCAGCAGCAGCCTCCCTACCTGGACGCGACGCAGCCTAGCTCCGGCCCGTCCCTTCCTTTCCTCCTGGGTCGTCCCTTTCCTTCTACCTAGCCCGTACCTCTTCGCCGTTCAGAACGACGCCACCATGTTCCTCTTCTTCCTCGACTGACGTCGTCTCGCTGCTCTCTCTCGGCAGCAGACGGAAAGCGGCAGCCGGGCAGGTCCCCGTCCACCTCCGTCTTCCTCGTCACACCGCATCCCACCAGCCTTCCTCCTTCTCCCCAAGCGAGTCCTCCTCAAACCCTAGTTCTATTCCCTGTCCCACTTCTTCTTCCTCGCCACCGACTCCGTACCGCGAGGACGCCATGACCAGCCCCAGGAGGAGTTGAGCCGCGGGATCGGGTCCTCGTCTTCCTCTGCGTCGAAGCGCCTCGCCAGGAAGGAGCCCACGCTGCCAAGTGCTACTCCCGGCTAGCTCCTCGTCCAGCACAGCTGATTCCTCCCCTATCATCGTCGTCCCCCTCCGCTCCGGCCATCCCATCCCCCGATTCCCTAGGGAATCCGACGAGGTGAGCGCCCCCTCGTTCCTCTCCCATTTCCTTCCCCCCCGCATGTCGTGCGCCGCCCGAATTTGGCCCCCGCCGATGAGGTGCCCCGTCGACGTGCAGACATGGACCGGGTGATTCCCCCGCTATTCCCCGCAGAACGCCGAACCCTGCGACCCTCCTTAGGCGAATCTCCCTTGACCAATCCTGTAGCCCGTGATGCCCTCTACAACTTCTGTTTTAGCGTATTCGCGATGCGTGCCACCGTTCGCCCGCTTTAGTCACCGGAAGATGGCCGGAATCGCCGCGCCGCACTGTCGTTTTCTTCGTCAGATTCGTCAGGCCAGTGCCGTCGCTGGCAGTTTGCGGTTAGGTCCCCCAGGTTTCATCTTCCCCAACCCGCGATCCCTAGGACCCCACCAGTCATCCCCTGTTCTTTACGGAAAACACCCCGGGGTCTTGTCTGCTTCACCCCGCGCCCCTGGACCGCCCACGTATCACCTCCCTGCTGGGCGACCCGCGCGAGTGGCCCCCGCTGATCCCGGCCCCACCTGTCAGCGGTTGCGCTAGGAAAGGTCCTGGTGAGAAAAGTTTTGCACGTGGTTTTCGCCCAGTCAGCAGCGGCCCACCCGTCAGCGACTGGGGCTGGAGTATGGCTAGGTGACAAAGTAATTCTGTTTATCTATTTTAATAAAATAATTTTAGTAAATGTTTAAATACAAATTCAAATCTGTTTTTA
Source organism: Avena eriantha (assembly GCA_910589775.1). NCBI lineage: Eukaryota > Viridiplantae > Streptophyta > Magnoliopsida > Poales > Poaceae > Avena > Avena eriantha. The sequence continues at coordinate 483,565,384 of OU342743.1, read as the reverse complement.
AATAACTTTAAAATTATAAATCCAAATAATACAAATGATGTATGTTTTTGAATCAGAAAAATGTGAGGAATTCAAATATGCTATTCCAAATAATTTTTGAACACTTTAAATTTTCGAGATGATTAAAATTACAATAAAATGCCCTTTTCTTAATAAATTAATAACTTTAATTCTATAACTCCAAATTTGACAAATAATATGTCTAAATCGATCAGCGCGACGAGCCCGTTCTATCTAAACAATCCTTGTTCTGAATGTAAGCATGCATCATGTCATTATTACAAATCAGAACTGTTTATGGTGATAAAACTTGACCGAAGAGATAATAAAATGCTTTATTCTTGTACCCCACACCTCACCATGCCATGCTACTTTAATGCCATGTAAATTGTGCATCATTCATCATGGCATGCTGGTTTGCTTGTCGCATTTTAATTCATATGCTTGTGCACTTTATTTATGTTGGCCCTTGTTTGTTTGGTTCTTCTTCGAATAGACGCCCAGCAGGAGAATTACCAGGAATCACAGGAGTACTACCCAGATCCATCTCTCGCTTCAACTGAGCTACCAGGCAAGCACTACCACATGCTTGCATACATATAGTACCTATTGCCTCTATCTTATTCTTGCATCATTGAGTCGCGATTGCATTAAATTGAATCTCAAGTACTGCATAGCCTTTACTTTTAAACCCCACCAAAGCTTGTTCCTCCATCCCATGAGCCATTACTACAGGAGTTGTTTGAGCCATGCGAGTCGTAGAAAAGCATGTGTAGGGTATGTGAGTGTCTGATGGATAATGAGGTACCTAAACAACTTAACCTGTGTAGTATTGGGATACCTAATGAAAGAGGCACCGGTGAGCAATATCTGCTATTTGGTTTTTCATGCTCACTTGTGTCCCGTAGGACCCCGAGTACTTGATTCCTGTTCCTTGACTATTCGCACTATCCACATCCGGGAGGCCTTATGGACCCCCCTGAGCCAGAGCTTGATTCATTCTTATGTCTTGGGGCCACAAGTAGTTTGGGGCTTTATTACTATCCTGTACTTATGCCATGCTTTACTGTTTTATTTAAGATTGTGCGTGGAGCACCTGTACTATTTTGGATGCAGAGTGATTTCGCGGTATCGACAAGCCCGGTCACATTTTCGGGTTCCCAGTCGTTTACAGCCATTGGCGCAAACCTTGGGTCCGTCTCGGAGCCGGCCAACTTCGTTGCGGGTAGCTTAATGGGGTGGCCCCCTGAAATATTTCTGAATCCTGTGATCGCTTTGTCGTGAATGCGTCGTTGGGTTTTGAGTTGGTTTTTCCGAGGTTGATCGAGTGTGTGTTGCTATTTGTGCACCCCTGCAGGGTAAATCTTTCTGAAAGCCGTGTCTGCAGTTATGGACGACTTGGAGTACAGTTTCTCGATCATAGACAAGTATAACAAAACTACCGCTTTTAATTTGACTAAGTACCTGACTAGTAAATAGTGCAATTCTCATGGAATGGTTAATAAAACTGCCAACGGATGGGGGTTGTTCGTCCGCTTCCTCATTGGTAAGCGAGGAGGAGGATGGATCTGTTAATTATACTGTTATAACTGTTGTTCTTAATTCACGGACATCCTTCCATCATTGGTTGGACGGATGGTTAGCGAGTAGCTATAGACTTGTTAGTTATTATCTTTTGCTGCAATTGCGTCACCCCAGGTTGTGTCCCCTTTAGAGGCATAAAGACTTGCTGAGTACCCCTAGGGTCTCACACGATAAATTGTTTGATTCAAATGAACAGGTGTACCCGCAAGATAGATACTGGGTGGAGGAGACAGATGATGTTGGCAACGATCACTCGGTGTAGAGATTCCGGGAACGGGGATCCGTGAGATCTGTGGGCAGGATGTGTATATTTAAGTGGCATCTTAAGCCGATTTGCTTCTTATCTGTACTCGGATCTTGTTTTCCGCTTCTGCATGATACTCTGATGTGTGATGTATGAGGAGCTATCCTAAAATATTATCTCTATCTAGGATATTTGAATCTTGCTGTATGGCGTTGCTATATTTCTATTTCTTTTAGATGGAATGGCTCTGAGGACTGTTGTATGTGGCTTGCATACATACTCATTTGTGTATGTAGTTGATCCCTTCGCCTGCCGATTACGCCGCTCGTTCTTGTCTCGATGTTCTGAAAGTGGTTAGGACGGCCGAAAGGTCTACGGTGAGTGGCCCCGGGCCCCACCGTACTATTTTAACCACTTTCGCTCATCCAGGCATGTAACTAAGAGCGTAATTCACTGAGGTAGTTACAATTGGTATCAGAGTCGTCCCGCCCTTCACGTAGTTACAATTGGTATCAGAGCCAAAATGGTCGTTGTCAGTCTAGCAAATATTTTTGGTAGTTATGTATACTAGGGAAAAACAAAACGTGAAAGTAGGACTGCTTCCATTTTTCTTCTTACCCACCCTTTTTCTGGTAAGGAAGTGTAACGTTTTCAATCCTCTTCTAAAAATTCAAACTAGGATTCACGTGTTCTGGGTTCCGTAGTACCATAGGTTGTGTATGTGTGTGAATTCCTTGTCTATCTGTTGCATCCAAATGTTATCTCTATCTGCCTTTTGGTTATCAACTGTTGGTACATTCCATACCGACAGGCCTTTGTAAACCGACGCAATCTATCTGATTCGTTGTATACCGGTGCGATCTATCTTACTCTTTGTTATCCGACGTTATCTTGTTTGGGGTGTTCGTTTCCGTAGTTACTAATCTTTAGGTTCATCTTAAGAAGAAGGTGTTGGGATATGTGTTTTATTGATTCATGTGCGGAGTAATGATTTGAGTGCAGGATGGAGTCGCGACCATACCACTACTTTTATCATTCGCTCTTGTATATTGAATTAGTAGAGTTACTAATCTTGATTCGTGAAGTGGTTTTGCGCATATAGTGGTATTTTAATGCCGAAATTTGCAAAAAAAAATCTTTGTTAGCTTGTGTACCACACTCCTTGTTCAGTCGTGTGCGTTATGCTTAATATCTTCTAGGTGTCTTGAACTTTGTTGATATTTTAATATAATCTCAGTGAATTGTATCCTTTAATCTTGGTTAATTCTATTTTGGTACTATTTTGGATTATTATTATTCTCCATCATAGTACTGACTTGTGTTTTATATCAATCACAGGATGGCACCACCACACCGTTCTGAGGAGGACATACCACCTGAACTGGGGGCTGCTTTGGCAAGTATTGCAAATGCTTTGGGCACTATGCAGCAGAACCAGCAGCGCTTCGAAGAAAGCGTGAGGAGGAATGAGTTTGTTCCGCTACCTCCACCTCCCAAGCGAGGAGACATCAAGAGTTTTCTCAAGTTCAACCCACGCCAATTCGAAGTGTCTGATCAGCCACTTGATGCGGATGATTGGCTTCGTGAAGTGTCAAGGTTGCTGATGACTGCGGATGTTCCCGAGCAAGAATGGGTCAAGTGTGCTACTCACCTTCTGAAAGGAGATGCAGCTCTCTGGTGGGAAAATTACCTCAAGGCAGATCTTTCTGGTTTTCAGCCTACTTGGGAGCGGTTCACTGCTGCTTTCAAAGAGCAATATCTGTCAGAAATTGTCATGGAAAGGATGAAGGAAGTGTTTCTCAACCTCAAGCAGGGCACTGACAATGTCAACACCTACATCAGGAACTTCATGAACCTTTCTCGTTATGGTGGCGATGAGATCTCTGATGACAAGAAGAAGCAAAAGAGGTTTCGACAAGGCCTCAATGCTTCCATCAAATATGCAATCACTCATGCAAGGCCGACATCTTTTCTGGAACTTCAACACACAGCTCTGCAGGAAGAAGCAAGTAGGCAAGTGTTTGAGGAGTCAAAGAAACACAGCCGTGATACAACAAGCTCTTCTGCTATGACTTCCCCTTCTAAGTGTCATGTCTGGGTTCCTAACACCCCACCGTCGCTCCCGGCTCCACCAAGACCGTCAAGCTACGCGGCAAGGCCACCAAACTCCTTCACTGCGGCTCCCAGGGGCTACAACCACAACTACCCTGGAGCGCCTGGCGGAGTCCCTGGCTACGTTGCTCCACATCCACCTGGTGCTTGCTATACTTGTGGAAACACTGGGCATCAGCACTAGAATTGTCCTATGAACAACAAAGCTCTTCCACCACCACCTCCAAGACCTGCGGCAAGTTCTCCTATGGTTCATGCACCTCCACCTCGGGCTCTCAACATCAACACCAAGCCTGGGTCTACGGTTGCTCGTGCCAACTGTGTCAACGTCGCTCAAGCTGAGCATGCATCTGGAGTTGTGATGGGTATGCTTCCTATTAACTCAGTCCCTGCACGAGTTTTGTTTGATTCTGGCGCATCGCATTCTTTTGTGTCTACGAGTTTTGCTGATAGGAATGTGTTATCTATGGATCCTCTCCCTAAGCGGTTAATGGTCCTTTTCCTGGAGCAACAATGGCATCTTCCAAAATCAGCCATAACAATCAAATTGAGATTGGTGGTTCTTCGTTTCCGGCTTCCTTAATTATTCTGGGCAATTCTGATATTGATGTTATCTTGGGCATGGATTGGTTAACAACAAATGCAGCTGTGATTGATTGTGCTGAACGTTCGGTTTCTCTAAAAATTCCTGAAGGCCATATAGTCTATTCTCCAAGTCTGAGTCCTGCAATTCAGCTTTACTCTTTGGCGGCTCTGAATGATGATGCTATGGAAGGTATTCAGAGCGTTCCGGTAGTCTGTGAGTTTCCAGATGTCTTTCCTGAAGAGTTGCCAGGTATGCCTCTGGATCGTGAGGTCGAGTTTGTGATTGAACTTGAACCTGGTACCGCTCCTATCTCCAAGCGGCCTTATAAAATGGGTCCTGCTAAGTTGGCTGAACTCAAACGCCATCTTGATGAACAAGAGAAGTTGGGTTTCATTCGGCACAATACTTCTTCTTGGGGTAGCCCAACCATCTTTGTGAAGAAGCGAGACAAGACTGATAGACTTTGTGTTGACTATCGGGCACTCAATGCTAAAACCATCAAGAATAAATATCCCCTTCCGCGGATTAATGATCTCTTCGATCAGCTAGCTGGAGCTGTGGTATTCTCTAAGCTTGATTTGAGAAGTGGCTATCATCAAATCAAGATTCGCAAGGAAGATGTTCCCAAAACAGCTTTCACCACCCGCTATGGCCTGTATGAGTACACGGTCATGTCTTTCGGTCTCACCAACGCACCTGCCACCTTCTCGAGGCTTATGAACTCGGTTTTCATGGAGTATCTTGATAAGTTCGTCGTGGTCTATCTGGATGACATTCTAGTCTATTCTAAGTCAAAAGAAGAACATGAAGAACACCTTTGGTGTGTCCTAAGCAAGCTTCGTGAGAACCGCCTGTATGCAAAGTTCTCCAAGTCTGAATTCTGGCTGCCTCAAGTCACCTACCTTGGTCACGTCATCTCTGCCAAGGGCATTGCCGTCAACCCGGAAACTATTAAGACAATTATGGACTGGCTTCCACCCATAAATGTCAAAGAAGTCCGGAGTTTCCTTGGTTTGGCTAGTTACTGTCGTCGCTTCGTTCAAAACTTCTCGAAGATTGCGAAGCCTCTTACCGATCTCCTCAAGAAAGGCAAGAAATACCTTTGGACTCATGCATGTCAAGCAAGCTTTGAAACACTCAAAGAGAAGCTCACTTCCACACCAGTCTTAGTTCCTCCAGATACATCAAAGCCTTTTCAGATATTCTGTGACGCCTCATTGCAAGGATTGGGTGCGGTCCTTATGCAAGAAAAGCAAGTTGTTGCTTATGCCTCTCGCCAGTTGAAGACGCATGAGATCAACTATCCTACACATGACCTCGAACTCGCAGCAGTTGTCTTTGCTTTGAAAGTATGGAGGCATTACTTGCTGGGCAACCGTTGCGAGATCTTTTCTGATCACAAGAGTCTGAAGTATATCTTCACACAGCCTGATCTCAACCTTCGTCAGAGAAGGTGGATTGAGACAATCAATGATTTCGATTTGACCATTAACTACACTCCGGGCAAAGCTAATGTCATGGCCGATGCTCTCAGCCGCAAAGCTTATGTCAACAATCTCATGGTGGAAGAACAACAGCCTCTCTTGTGCGAGGAGTTCCGCAAGCTAAACCTTGAAATTGTGGATCAAGGGTATCTTCTGAACCTTCTGGCAACACCACGTTTGGAAGAAAAAGTTCGTTCCATTCAACTTGGTGATCCTTACACTAAAAAGATCATCTCCAACATTCAGCTTCCGAAGTATGAGTTTTTCCACGTTGACGACCAAGGCACTCTTTTCTTTGAACACCGGATGTTTGTTTCGAACTACCCAGGTTTAAGAGAACAAGTTCTCAAGGAGGCGCATGATTCTGTTCTTTCTATCCACCCTGGCAGCACTAAGATGTACATGGATCTGAAAACACAATATGGGTGGCCTGGATTGAAACGATATTGTGCCAAGTACGTCTCGGAGTGTGATGTCTGTCATAGAGTTAAAGCTGTCCATCAGAAACCTTCCCGTCTTCTACAGCCATTGAAGCCTCCGGAATGGAAATGGGAGAAAGTAGAGCTGGACTTCATCACTGGTTTTCCAAGGTCGCAGAAGGGCAACAATGCAATCTTTGTTGTCATCGATAGGCTTTCTAAAGTAGCTCAGTTCTTTCCAGTCAAAGAAACAATTTCTGCAATTCAGTTGGCTGACCTCTATATCAACAGAATTGTCTCTCTGTATGGGGTTCCTCTTGAGATCAGTTCAGACCGTGGAAGCATCTTCACTTCCAAGTTCTGGGGAAGTTTCCAAAATGCTTTGGGAACAAAATTGAACTTCAGCACAGCTTACCACCCTCAGTCGCAAGGACAAGTTGAAAGGATCAATCAGATTCTGGAAGATATGCTCCGTGCTTGCGTTATCTCTTTCGGCATGAAGTGGGAAGAATGTCTTCCTTATGCTGAATTCTCTTACAACAATAGCTTCCAGAAAAGTCTAAAGATGGCACCATTTGAGGCTCTCTATGGTCGCAAATGCAGAACTCCGATTGGTTGGTCGGGCGCAGGTGAAAGAATATTGTTTGGCCCCGACATTGTAACTCAAGCAGAGGAGAAAGTTCACATCATTCTTAAAAATCTGAAGATTGCTCAAAGTCGCCAGAAGAGCAATTATGACAGGAAGCACACGGACATGGAGTATGTCCCAGGTGATCTCGTTTACCTTCGTGTCACTCCCATGAGAGGCACGCACCACTTTGGTATCAAAGGAAATCTGGCTCCTAGATACATCGGTCCTTTCAAAATTCGTGGAAGAAGAGGAGAAGTTGCTTATGCTCTTGAGCTCCCTGAAAAGCTCAAGGTTCATGATGTTTTCCATATCTATCAACTCAAGAAGTGCTTCAAGGATCCCGGCAGGACCGTGAACCATGAACTCATCAATCTCCAAGAAGATCTGTCTTATCAAGAATACCCCATAAAAATTCTTGAAGTCGTAGAAAGAAGGACTCGCAACAAGTCCATCAAGTTATGCAAGGTGCAGTGGTTCCACCATTCCGTTGATGAAGCCACTTGGGAACGTGAAGATGAGCTCCGTGCCATGTATCCTACCCTCTTTGAGTTTTCTTCTTCTTCCTAGAATCTCGGGGCGAGATTCCTGTTTAGTGGGGGAGAGTTGTAGCATCCCAATTGTCTAACCATTGTAATGCTACTTGGTCTAGTAATATAATGGCTACTTCCTACATATATTTGTTGCATCATAATTATATCATGCTCATGTCATCATGCCACCTTGCATTTGAGCATCATATTAAAACCCTTTTGAGTTGGTCCTTCTCTCATATGCATTATTAATTGTATTTGGCTCTTGATATATTGTATTTGAATCTTGATAAATGCTTGATGCCCAAGTTGAGTAGGGGGCATATCTTTTATTCCACTCCACCACCTTTCTTTGTCACCACCTTATAATACCACCATTCTACTTACCCATGGGCTTTTATTTTCTTTTGGTATTTAATCTAGCTCATGGGAGATGGGATGGATCCAATTCTATTTTCTTTTGCTTGGCCTTTATTCCATATTTTGGAATGCATAAGAATAATGCCATGTTATTATTATTGTCTTCACAAGCATAAGAATATGGCATTTAATTATCATGCATGAGCCATGCAATAGTATCATCATCTTTAGGTCCTTTGTTTCTCTTTATTTTTAGTGGATCTTCCTTTTGTGAGATTCTCTCCATATCTCTCCACCATACCCATGCTCCCAACAAAAACCCTTTTCTCCATCATGCATGTTCATATGGAACCTTCTTTTTATTTATTTTTAAACCCCACCTCTCTCTCTTTTTGGTGTTGTCCTCACCATCACCTTGTGTTCCACTACAAAACCCTCATCTCCTTTCCCTTTTAATCAAATTTGCAAAAACTTCCAAAAGGGGTTATTTTTTTGGGCTTGTTTAAATCTGCAACAAAGCAAAAACAAAAGAGTTAATTAAAATAAAATAAAAAACGAAATAGAGAAAGCCCAGCAGCAGCCTCCCTACCTGGACGCGACGCAGCCTAGCTCCGGCCCGTCCCTTCCTTTCCTCCTGGGTCGTCCCTTTCCTTCTACCTAGCCCGTACCTCTTCGCCGTTCAGAACGACGCCACCATGTTCCTCTTCTTCCTCGACTGACGTCGTCTCGCTGCTCTCTCTCGGCAGCAGACGGAAAGCGGCAGCCGGGCAGGTCCCCGTCCACCTCCGTCTTCCTCGTCACACCGCATCCCACCAGCCTTCCTCCTTCTCCCCAAGCGAGTCCTCCTCAAACCCTAGTTCTATTCCCTGTCCCACTTCTTCTTCCTCGCCACCGACTCCGTACCGCGAGGACGCCATGACCAGCCCCAGGAGGAGTTGAGCCGCGGGATCGGGTCCTCGTCTTCCTCTGCGTCGAAGCGCCTCGCCAGGAAGGAGCCCACGCTGCCAAGTGCTACTCCCGGCTAGCTCCTCGTCCAGCACAGCTGATTCCTCCCCTATCATCGTCGTCCCCCTCCGCTCCGGCCATCCCATCCCCCGATTCCCTAGGGAATCCGACGAGGTGAGCGCCCCCCTCGTTCCTCTCCCATTTCCTTCCCCCCCGCATGTCGTGCGCCGCCCGAATTTGGCCCCCGCCGATGAGGTGCCCCGTCGACGTGCAGACATGGACCGGGTGATTCCCCCGCTGTTCCCCGCAGAACGCCGAACCCTGCGACCCTCCTTAGGCGAATCTCCCTTGACCAATCCTGTAGCCCGTGATGCCCTCTACAACTTCTGTTTTAGCGTATTCGCGATGCGTGCCACCGTTCGCCCGCTTTAGTCACTGGAAGATGGCCGAAATCGCCGCGCCGCACTGTCGTTTTCTTCGTCAGATTCGTCAGGCCAGTGCCGTCGCTGGCAGTTTGCGGTTAGGTCCCCCAGGTTTCATCTTCCCCAACCCGCGATCCCTAGGACCCCACCAGTCATCCCCTGTTCTTTACGGAAAACACCCCGGGGTCTTGTCTGCTTTACCCCGCGCCCCTGGACCGCCCATGTGTCATGTCCCTGCTGGGCGACACGCGCGAATGGCCCCCGCTAATCCCGGCCCCACCTGTCAGCGGTTGCGGCTAGGAAAGGTCCTGGTTAGAAAAGTTTTGCGCGTGGTTTTCGCCCAGTCAGCAGCGGCCCACCCGTCAGCGACTGGGGCTGGAGTATGGCTTGGTGACAAAGTAATTCCGTTTATCTGTTTTAATAAAATAATTTCAGTAAATGTTTAAATACAAATTCAAATCTGTTTTTAAATAACTTTAGAATTATAAATCCAAATAATACAAATGATATATGTTTTTGAATCAGAAAAATGTGAGGAATTCAAATATCCTATTCAAAATAATGTTTGAACACTTAAAATTTTCGAGATGATTAAAATTACAATAAAATGCCCTTTTCTTAATAAATTAATAACTTTAATTCTATAACTCCAAATTTGACAAATAATATGGCTAAATCAATCAGCGCGACGAGCCCGTTCTATCTACTCAATCCTTGTTCTGAATTGAAGCATGCATCATGTCATTATTACAAATCAGAACTGTTTATGGCGATAAAACTTGACCGAAGAGATAATAAAATGCTTTATTCTTGTACCCCACACCTCACCATGCCATGCTACTTTAATGCCATGTAAATTGTGCATCATTCATCATGGCATGCTGGTTTGCTTGTCGTATTTTAATTCATATGCTTGTGCACTTTATTTATGTTGGCCCTTGTTTGTTTGGTTCTTCTTCGAATAGATGCCCAGCAGGGGAATTACCAGGAATCACAGGAGTACTACCCAGATCCATCTCTCGCTTCAACTGAGCTGCCAGGCAAGCACTACCACATGCTTGCATACATATAGTACCTATTGCCTCCATCTTATTCTTGCATCATTGAGTCGCAATTGCATTAAATTGAATCCCAAGTACTGCATAGCCTTTACTTTTAAACCCCACCAAAGCTTGTTCCTCCATCGCATGAGCCATTACTACAGGAGTTGTTTGAGCCATGCGAGTCGTAGAAAAGCATGTGTAGGGTATGTGAGTGTCTGATGGATAATGAGGTACCTAAACAACTTAACCTGTGTAGTATTGGGATAACTAATGAAAGAGGCACCGGTGAGCAATATCTACTATTTGGTTTTTCATGCTCACTTGTGTCCCGTAGGACCCCGAGTACTTGATTCCTGTTCCTTGACTATTCGCACTATCCACATCCGGGAGGCCTTATGGACCCCCTTGAGCCAGAGCTTGATTCATTCTTATTTCTTGGGGCCACAAGTAGTTTGGGGCTTTATTACTATCCTGTACTTATGCCATGCTTTACTGTTTTATTTAAGGTTGTGCGTGGAGCACCTGTACTGTTTTGGATGCGGAGTGATTTCGCGGTATCGACAAGCCCAGTCACATTTTCAGGTTCCCAGTCGTTTACAGCCATTGGCGCAAACCTTGGGTCCGTCTCGGAGCCGGCCAACTTCGTTGCGGGTAGCTTAATGGGGTGGCCCCCTGAAATATTTCTGAATCCTGTGATCGCTTTGTCGTGAATGCCTCGTTGGGTTTTGAGTTGCTTTTTCCGAGGTTGATCGAGTGTGTGTTGCTATTTGTGCACCCCTGCAGGGTAAATCTTTCTGAAAGTCGTGTCTGCAGTTATGGACGACTTGGAGCATAGTTTCTTGATCATAGACAAGTATAACTAAAGTACAGCTTTTAATTTGACTAAGTACCTGACTATTAAATAGTGCAATTCTCATGGAATAGTTAATAAAACTGCCAACGGATAGGGGTTGTTCGTCCGCTTCCTCGTTGGTAAGCGAGGAGGAGGATGGATCTGTTAATTATACTGTTATAACTGTTGTTCTTAATTCATGGACATCCTTCCATCATTGGTTCGATGGATGGTTAGCGAGTATCTATAGACTTGTTAGTTATTATCTTTTGCTGCAATTGCGTCACCCCAGGTTGTGTCCCCTTTAGAGGCATAAAGACTTGCTGAGTACCCCTAGGGTCTCACACGATAAATTGTTTGATTCAGATGAACAGGTGTACCCGCAAGATGGATACTAGGTGGAGGAGACAGATGATGTTGGCAACGATCACTCGGTGTAGAGATTCCGGGAACGGGGATCCGTGAGATCTGTGGGCGGGATGTGTATATTTAAGTGGCATCTTATGCCGATTTGCTTCTTATCCGTACTCGGATCTCATTTTCCGCTTCCTCCTGATACTCTGATGTGTGATGTATGAGGAGCTATCCTAAAATATTATCTCTATCTAGGATATTTGAATCTTGCCGTATGGCGTTGCTATATTTCTATTTCTTTTAGATGGAATGGCTCTGAGGACTGTTTTATGTGGCTTGCATACATACTCATTTGTGTATGTAGTTGATCCCTTCGCCTGCTGATTACGCCGCTCGTTCTTGTCCCGATGTTCTGAAAGTGGTTAGGACGACCGAAAGGTCTACCGTGAGTGGCACCGGGCCCCACCGTACTATTTTAACCACTTTCGCTCATCCAGGCATGTAACTAAGAGCGTAATTCACCGAGGTAGTTACAAGGAAGCAGAGGAGTTTGCATCCCACGGTGGAGTCGATTATCTGGTTGATCCGTGGCAACAGGAAGTGATCCTTTGGGCAATGCTTGTTCAGGGAGGTTAAGTCCACACACATCTGCAGGATATCCGTGTCTTTTTAGGAACGAGCACGGGGTTTTCTACCCAGTTGCTTTCCTTGATCTCGCGTATGAAGTTAGCGTCGAGGAGTCTGTTGACTTTCATACCACCGCTTTTGCCCTTGGCTCAAATAGTCGACGTATTGTCTGCTTTACTGGTCTTGCTTCAGGATTCACATTGAGTGAGTGCTTGGCGAATTCCCTAGGAACTCCTGTCATGTCTGCTGGACACCAGGCAAAGATTTCCCAGTGCTCACAGAGGAATTCGATGAGCGCGATTTCCTATGCGGGACTCAAGTTGTTGGGGATGAGGGCCATCTTGGTCGGGTCCGTTGGGTGGACCTAGACCACCTTGGTGTGGGTCGACGTGTCGAAGGATTGGTCGGGTAATCTTGGCTTACTCAGAGGAGGTAGATTGTTGTCTGTTGACTCCTTCAACCTCGCCAGTTCCTCCTGCATGTGGAAAGACTAGGAGATTCTGTTGAATTCCCTATCGCAGCTGTCGGACCTCTCGAAGCTTCCATTGACCAATATAATACTGTTCGGGCCCGACATCTTCATCTGCAGGTAGGCGTAGTGTGGCACTGCCATGAACCTCGCGAACGCGACGCGTCTAAGGATGCAGTGGTAGTGTGAGGGCCAGCCGACAACTTCGAATTCTATTCGCTCTCACCGGAGGTTTCCCGGTGTTCCTTAGATGACGTCCAAGCTTATCTTTCCTAGGGGTATACGCCCTTCCCTGGAACAATGCCATGGAAACTTGTGTCTGAAATTTCCAAGCATGACAGCGGGATTCGCATGGCGCGCAAGGTACTTGTGAACATGAGGTTGATGCCGCTTCCGCAGTCCATGAAGACATGACTCATCTCGAAGCCTCCAATTTGTGCCTCAAGCACCAGGGGCAGTGACCTGGGAGAGTTCATCGCCAGATTGACCTGGCGAGTGATTGAATTTTGCACCAGATTTGATGGGCGTCCTTTTTGGATCATCCCCATGTTTCCCAGTGCTCGCGGGTATGGCTCGCCTCCATGGTTTTGGATAGGCGCAGCTGCAGGTAGTGGTGGGCCGAGTGGTGGTGGTGGTGCTTCATGAGCCAGAGTGCCCGGGGCAGCTCCATAGCCCTGGTTTATTGCGTCGTGATTCATCTAGGCTAGGCCTTCGTGGAGCTTGAGGACTCGTGGCAGTCCTTTAGGAGGTGGCTGGATTTTTTCTTGACGCCGTGCTTGTCAATATATAAGTGTACATTGCACGGCCTAGACAGTTTGTCCTGGATGGATTTTCCAGGTGCCTCATCGCGAGTGCGGCATTGCCACACTGGCGTGGTTTTCCTGCTGTCACAGTATCCACCACTGGGAAATCTGCTATTGTGGTTGTTGTCGTCGCGTTTATCGGCGTAGCCATCCGCAACCATGTCAACTTCCTCGTGGTCCTCGTAACCGCGCATCCGACATTTTCTTCGGCGATCGCGTATGCGACCGAGGTCGTCGTCATCATCGGAGTGGACACGATTGTTTACCGAGTCCTCTCCGTCAGCCCACCTGTTCGAGATCTCCATTAGGTGGTCAATTGTTCTGGGCTTCGAGTGGCCTAGCTCCTCTGTGAGTTCTCTGCGGTGCATGACACCATTGAATGCGTCCATTACACGGTCTTCAGAGATGTCTTATACAGAGTTTTTGATGATGGACCATCTCTAGATGTATGAGCGCAACGACTCGCCAGTCTTCTACACTAGTGGAGAATTGCTTATCAGTGGAGCATATTTTTTGTTATCAATGGCGCATATGGAATGTGCCACTCATAATTAAGTATCAATGGCGCATATCAAATATGCGCCATTGATAGTGGGACAACCAGTGGAGCATCTACAATATGCACCATTGATGTTTTACTAGTGGAGCATATTTCCAAATTCTCCACTGATGTTAGATGCGCCACTAGCTGAATGAAAGATGTGCCACTGATGTTTCGTACAGGTATACAGAATACAGGGTTCTCAGGTATTTATACAGGTACATATACAGGTACATAGTGACAAGTGCCCGAATATTATACAAGTCTTGCATACAACAAGTTGATCATCATCTCACACATTACACATTACAATAAGTTGATCATCATCATTAGCCAAGTCCTAAACTACAAAAAAACCAAGTAGAGTACAACCGCAATGGCGGTGATACTTCCACACACTACAAATTTAAACCTGGACAGCCAGGCACAAAACAAGGTGCAACAAAACCATGAACTTCAAACAACAAAACCATCACCAGACAGTTGACATGGATAAGATTTACCACGGCGACGCCAAAGGCCTCATCTATAGCACCACACATAAAACCCCAACACGCAAGTGACATCAGAGAACATCAAATTCTGCGCATTTGGTTGATCTTATTCATCAAGAGGCAAACCCTATGTGTATATTTCAATCTTCCGGTACTTTCGCGACCTATATATATATGTAGAGAACTACTACGGACAAGCAATAAAACTAACAACTTTTCAGAGCTCAATACCATAGATGAACCATAAGCAGTAAGGCGACAGCTGTACACATTCCTATCTCACATGAGGAACCTCAGCAGGGAAAAGCTTTCTCCTCCTTTCTGGCACCCCTCTATGCGCTATGCTTCATTGGGTGGCTCTCGGTGCTGGGAGCGACAGAAAAAGATTTAGCAAATCATGATGGCTGGTTCCGTGAGTACGGCATGACATGACAGCTGCAGGACATGAAGATGGTGTTGAAAATGAGCATATACCTAAGTTGCCAGCCTCAGAGTTCTTCATGAGACGAAGGCGCTGGCAGGCATCCACAAACATCCTGCGTAATCATCTAGAGGTTAGGAAGTTAGTAACATGTCAGCGTAAGTTCTGGTGAGAACACCCATGTCATCTGCGGTGTTCCTTGCAATCCAAGTATCAAACCAATCAAAACTATCTGAAAGAAACTTGATGAGGGCCAAACCACAAAACTATCTAGAACCTATGCAAAGTAGTAATCGCAGCTCCTAGAAGGATCAAGAAAATATCGAGCCTCCTAACATGGTGTGTAGTTCAGTGCACAGTGTGAAGTGTAGTGGAGAGCATAACAAAAAAGGAAAGCTTATCCAAAGTAGCCTATCTTAACAAAGCGGATTCTTTTTATATTATACATAAGTCTGATAGGCATCATGGGTTTTCCTGCACTAGAAAGAAACTACAAATCAAAGTTTTCTTAATCTGCTAGGGCAGAACATAGATAGTAATGCACTATAATGTGCAAGAACCAAGAAGAAGCAGCCACCAAATTCTTAGAACTGACCTGCAGGGTCATCTTTGGATGCAACCTAAGCTTGATCAGAAACAGAAATAGAAATCGGGAAGGATGTATATTCATTGTCTTCAATCAATATCCATGTCCCACTAGATGGATTCAGATAAACTTCAGAAAAAAGGTAACCTTGTGAGACAATTCAGATCACTTAAAAAATGGTTTCTAGTTGGTTCCAAATCACTTTGCTCAGGTTTACCATATCGTATCCTTGTAAGTTGCAATATCACTGTTAGATCAATTGCAGACAGAATCAAGAGAAACAACTCATCTTATATGTTCATATCTCAAGCTACAAACCCAGGCAATGTTCACACCTCATTCTCTATGAAAAATCAATCTCTTGTTTTAAACCCCATGTAAAGCAACCTTATTGTTCCCTAACCAAATCTTAAAACATTAGTTCATCATTCGCAATAAAAAAACATCAATTCATCACAACAATGTTCACTCTAGATCTTGCTCGCGCAATCAATTGCAACAAGAATAATTTGTAAAAATAGTACCGGATTTTTTCAATTCATCCATAATCAACGATAATCCAATTTGATTGGTCCAAGATGCTAGAGAAAAAATAGGTCATCTAGTCCAACCAATCATGTAACTATGTAAGCACATAACAAACACTAGCAATTGGACAGTAAGTGCATTTGGATGCAGCAGGGAGGCTGTTGTCCCGTTCGGACATTACCTCGAGGTTGGTCGAAGCAGAGGGCCTCCCTGGCGAGCTCGAGGTGAGGTGGGCGGCATAGAGGACGCCGGGAAAAAGAGCCACGCGGGGAGGTCGATCGGAGGTCGCTAGCAAGCACAGCACCATGGCATAGGAGCTTGGGGGCGACGGTGAGGAGGCGGGGCTGCGGTGGTCGTCGGCGAGATACAGGTGGTGAGGCGGGGAAGGACGTCTGGTGGCAGAGCTTGCACGGGGAGGCGAGCTCGAGGCCATGGGTGCCGGCGTCGGGGACGAGGTTGGAGAGGCAACACACGGGGTCGGCGGTGCCTGTAGAGGGGACACGTCGAGGGCACGATCGGGGGGCAGCTCGAGTCGGCGTGGGAGGAAGCCTGGCGACAGGGCCGCGGGGATTTGAGCGAGGAAGATGAGGAAGGTGGCGGCGGCTAGATAGGGTGGCGAGGAGGGCTAAGCGGGTAGTGGCAGGAGGCGGTGGCACCAGCGAGGGAGGACGCGAGTAGGGACAGAGATGGGGTTGACCGGGTCGGGGGTAGGGGATTGCGGGGAGTGGGTGGGGCTGACAACATGTGTTGCTGGTAGGTGGGGATTAGTATAGTGTAGATTTATCAGTGGCGCATTTTTTGCAATATGTGCCATTAGCAAAAAATATATCAGTGGCGCATCTTTAATATGCGCCATTAATAATCCTGCCATCTTTCTGAGTGGTGGGGTCTAGGTAGGGCCCACAAATTATCAATGGAGCATATTTAGGAAGATGCGCCATTGGTGAGGAGAATATCAATGGCACATATTTTATATGCGCCATTGATGAGCATATATCAATGGCGCATATGGACATATGCGTCATTGACATTTGGTCCACAGCCCTCCGGGGTGCCGGGCCCACATTATCAGTGGCGCATTTTTTAGATGTGCGCCATTTGTTAAACAAAATATCAATGGAGCATATTTTTAAATGCGCCACTGATATTTATCAGTGGAGCATATTCAAAAAAAATGTTCCACTTATAATAAATCTATCCATACGCCTTTCTCTACTAGTGCTAGTAGCAGCCTCTTAATTCTTCGATTGATGTGGGCCTTTTGTAAGTACCGTTGAAGTTTCTCACGAAGCTGTAGACCAGCTCTTCCTAGCTGTGAATCAATCCGCGCGGGAGGTTGTTGAGCCACGCACGAGCGGCACCTTGCAGCTATAGCTGGAGGCGTTGCATTGCCGTGCTCGTGGTTCCGCCGTGCAGCTTGACGGAGGGAATGTGATCCTCCAGCCAGATCTTCGGGTCTTGGAGGTTGTCGAATTTCGGGTTCTCCAATGGGAGTTTGAACCCTTTTGGCATTCGATTTTGCCGTATGGCTCTGCTGAAGCAGCTTGTGCCGCATAGTTCTATCATATCATCTTCTGTGTCAGTCGAACGAGCACGCCTCGTGCGCATCTTGTCGACTTTGCATGATGTCATCATGTGCGTCGTAGTCATAGTCGTGCCGCCGTGAGCGGCGGCATCACGACATGTAATGGTTGTCGTCGCCGGAGGAGGGGGAAGAGTAGCGATTGGCCAGAGCCTTGTTTTTCTTTGGCTCTGATGCTGGATCCTTGATGAGGGCAGCTTCGACTAGTCCCAGACCCACGATCGTAGATCGGTGCATGGCAGCTCGCGGGTCCCCTGTCGGTGGCTGGTTGTTGAGCTGGTACATGGTGGCCCCTGTTACCGCTGCTTGAGGTGTTTTTGAGAGCACATTTCCCCGCTTATCCACTATCATAGATGAGCAGTCAAGGACTCGCGTGGCCTCTTCGCGCTCCTTATCGGTGAGGTGAGCCAGTCGAAAATGTATCTTGGCGGCTGTATGATCGTTACCCTTGGAGGAGGATACTCCAATGGAAGAGAGCTGACCTCGTTGAAGGCTTGACTCATTCGCCGCCTTCCTGCGCGTATCGAGCTGGGTGATTACTTGTTGTTAGCGCTTGAATTCTTCCTTGAGTAGCCAGTGATAACCCATCAGTATGTCTTGCGATGAGTTTGGTGGCAGGAGGTTGCCCTGCAAGGCTTCTCGGCAGCGAGCCCACTCGGCGTCGTTGAGCTTGATCAACACACGCTCTTGGGTATGTTCATTCGCACTAAGATGCGGATGACCTTCATGGAAATTAGCTAATAGACACACACTACAAGAGTTATCAAATTACATATAATTTTCATGGAAATTAGCTAATAGACACACACTACAAGAAAAGTTTCCTTCCGCAACGACTTGGCCTGATGGTCGCCATAGAAGGCGCGTCTTCCGCGACGAAATTCTCGGCTTGGCCGTGGCTGATGGAAAACTTTTTTTTTGGTTTCGCGGCCCTCTACTATGATGGAACTGCTAAAAACATGGAGGAAGCTTGGCTGGCGTGTGGCAGAAGCAAGATTTTTGTTTCCTTGCACGATGTTGACTCGCCGAAGTCTTTTGAGGCGTGTGGGTCCCGGACATCAGTTTCTCCAGCGGACCATACTTTTTGGTCGTGCCTCCCTGATTTGAACTCAATAACGTTGCTCGATGCGTCTGCCATTTAGTGAGGCTGCTAGGTCCCACATGTCAGCCTCTCATTAGAAGAATCGTGTGTATGATGGAATTTTTTTCCTTCGCTCGCGCTACCCTGTTCTGAAGTTGATAGCATTGCTCGATGCATCTACTATTTAATCAACCTCCTGGGACCCACATGTCATCTTCTTATTAGAAGAAACATGTGTATGATGGAATTTTTTCCTTCGCTGACGCTACCCTATTCCGAAGTTGATAGCGTTGCTCGATGCATCTACCGTTTAACCAACCTCCTGAACCCCACATGTCATCCTCTCATTAGAAGAAAGGTGTGTATGATGGATTTTTTTCCTTCGCTCGTGCTACCCTGTTCCGAACTTGATAGCGATGTTCGATGCATCTACCGTTTAATCACGTTGCTGGGCCCCACATGTCATCCTCTCATTAGAATAAACATGTGTATGATAGAATTTGTATCCTCTGTTGCGCCTTCGTGTTCCGAACTTGATAGTGTTGCTCACTGCATCAGCCGTTTATTCAGGCTATTGGGTCCCTTATGTCAGCCTCACATTAGAAGAATCGTGGGTATGATGGAATTTTTTTCTCCTCTAGCACTACCCTGTTCCAAACAAGATAACGTTGCTTGACGAATCTGCCATTTTCTCACGCTGCTAGGTCCCCCATTTCAGCCTCTCATTACAAGAAACATGTGCATGCTGAACTTTTTTCTCGCTCGCGCCTTCCTATTTAGCACTGGCAACATTGCTCGATGCAGCATCTATATAAGGTCGCGCTGCTGGGTCCCACATATCACCTCTCTATAAATGAAACATTCATATGATGGACTTTTTTGGCCATGTCCGTTGTTTTGACCTTGGCAACTTGCTAGGTCCCAGATGTCAACCACCTCTGTGCAGGAAATGTGTCTATGTTGGGTCCCAACTGACAGCCTCTATTTGAAAGAAACGTGTGTATGTTAGACAGTTTTTTTGGGTCCCAGATGTTAGCCTCGGAGTTCAAAAATGCTCATAAAGGCCGAATTAAAAAGATTTTGGGCTAACTCGGGGCGGATGCCCTATTCGTCATGGCTTATATTCCATGGTCTCACTCCTAAATTTAATGGGCTATGGTCGATGGCCACAAGACCACGAAAAGGCCGAATTAGAATGTACTGGGCTATGCTTGGGGCGATAGGCTAATTTCATGGGCTATGATTGGGCCTGTTGGGTCCGACATGTCAGCTTGTTTGTAAGTGCAACGTGTGCATGATGGACCTTTTTTTCGGCCGCGTCTGCTGTTTTCAAAGTGGCAGCCATGTATGGTCCTACTACTGGGCCCTTATGTCAGCCTCTCTAGCATGTTCTGGCTTGTGGGTCCCCGATGTAGCCATGTATGTTCTATCTGGTGGGTCCCCGATGCGGGCCTCTCTATACAAGTATTTAAACTTTTTTTGAACCCACCCTCAAAACAAACTCCAGGGACGCTGCATGCTGGTGGGTCCATGATGTCAGCCTCTCCGTAATGCGATATTGCTAGAAGAAAAAAATGTAAACCCAAGATACGATTCGAACAAAATACCTTCAAATCAAATAAACATAAACAAAGTGTGTTGCCACTACAACAAAGATATTTATAGAATAAATATCATTAATCTTTTATTAGTACTACAACTTATGTATTAGTCTTCTTAAAAATATTTTGTGTGCCTATGTTTATCTCTTTTAAAATATAAAAGGGCAGCGCTCCTGGCATCTCAATTTATAAAATGCCACATAATGGAGTATTCTGAAAAACATGGGTAGGCAGAGTTTTTTTATTTTGTGAGGTGGGGGGCAATGCCCAAAAGGACGAATTAAAAAGAGTGTGGCTATTCTACATAGGCTGCTCTACATGGGTTATACTCAGTAGGTTATGCTCCATGGGCTTCATTCTCAAATTTTACTGGGTTGTGCTCAGTAGTCCCCTGACCCTAAAAGGCTGAATTAATATATTCTCGGCTATGATGCATGGGCTCCTTTCTCAAATTTCACTGGGCTGTGGTCAGCAGTCCCCTGACCCTGAAAAGACCAAATAAAAATGTTCTGGTCTAAAGAGGGGCCGAATGAGCTACTAGATTTCTTCTCCTGGTTAATAAAAATTGCATTGTGATGTGCTCGACCGGATTCGAAACAAAGACCTCAAAGAGGGAGGGGGAAAAGCGATAATTCTTTTTGGCAGCTATTCATGTCAAAATTCAGTAGTATAGAATAAGGTAGAAAAATTATCAACATATTCGAAGTTCAAATTCAGGAGCACTTGACCAATTCAGCAGCATTTCAAAAGTGACCAATTCATCAAGACAGACAATGAAATACAATAGAAGTATAGAGAGAACCAGTTCTTATTTCAGCTCTAAAAACCTTGCCACGTGATCAGTTTGTCCTTTTCGCCAAACACAGTTGACCATTGGAGCAAGCAAAACTAACAATCAAGTCTGCTTTGAGTACCTTCTTCTCACATCAATGCATGTGTGACCCCGTATGCAACCCAAAATGCTCAGGTCTCATCTAGATTGTGACACGGCCATGTTTCAAAAGAAAAGCAAGTTTATCTACTGCCCTTGTTTTAAACAAATACCAGTACATCAGTATTAGTTCCACAAAATGCTTTAGTAATAGTAACGATAGAACATTTCAGAGATTCAGTAGCTTTCTTGCTTGAAATTCAATAGCAGTATAGAGATAATAAGTTCTTGTTCCATCTGAAAAAACCTTGGCGCATGATCAGTTTGCCCTATTCTCTAAATAGGCTCGATCATAGCAGCAAGAAAAAGTGATGATCATGTCTACTTCTGTGTGAATACCACCTCATTTCGTCAATGCCTGTGTGAACCCCCATATGTAACCCAAAATGCCCAAGACTCATCTAGATAATTGTGACAATGCTAGGTTTCAAAAGAAAAGAAAGACAATCTAATGCACTTGATCTAAACAAGTAACAATACATCACTATTAGTTCAAAAAAATACTTTGGTAATAGCAATGATAGAACTAAGGCAAAGCAAGACCATCTCCTTCCCTTGACCTAAACAAGTTCTACCAGTATATAGTAGTACAAAATACTCCGTAGTACAAGAACTAGTACTACTATGCATCCAAAATCCACCCTCCAACACACAGAGATCCCTCAGCATGTTGAATAAATTTTGTGTCAACTGAGGATTCTCCCCTGCGATTGATGCAAATTGAGTAATGCAGGCCGTTCACTACAGAACATAAAGGAATGTTTTTTCCTCCGAGTGATGCCCGACACCTCCCAGCTCCAAAGCATGGAGGAACTGTAGATTGTACTGGCCCAAAACCCCAGCTCTATTGTTGGGTAATAGGCAGTGATCAGCACATTGTACAAGGGCGACGAGCATGCGTCTGGCCTAACACACATGACGGATCCGCTGATGTTGCCCGACTCGCGCATGTCAAATAGCAGAGCAAACACCGTACCACCGTCCCCTGATCTGATCTTCTCTACTCTCGATGAGCGTGGTGCCAATAGCGGTTGAGAGATGTACCTGAAGTTTCTAAAGGAAGTAAGATTCAGTGGACTAAATTGCAGCATGCTAAATATTATAAGAAAAATGATAAAGTAAATATGAGTAACCTGACTGCAATAAAACATATGTAGTACTCCCTCCGTTTCAAAATATAAGATGTTTTAGCTTTTGTGAAACGATTGTATCTAGACCCCTTTTAGTATATGGGTTCACTCCGAACTACATACTAAAAAGAGTCTAGATACACTCATTTCAAAAAATCTAAAACATCTTTATATATTTTGAAATGGAGGGAGTAGATATAGAGTACATGTGCAAGGTCATTGTTTCAAAGGGAAAGCTACTTGATCTAAGAAAGTAGTGCTAGCTCCCAGTACAGAGAGCCATGTTTGAAAGGAAATGCTCGACCATTGGAGCATGATAAACTGATGAACAATGCTTGTGTGACCCCCATATGGAACCCAAAATGCCCAAGTCTCATCTAGATTACGACAAGGCCATGGTTCAAAAGAAAAGCAAGACTATCTACTGCCCTTGATTTAAACAAGTAGAGTACATCAGTATCAGTTCTACAAAATGTTTTAGTAATAGCAATGACAGAACATTTGAGAGATTCAGTAGCTTTCCTGCTTAAAATTCAATAGCAGTACAGAGAGAATCATTTCTTATTCCAGCTAAAAAACAGACTCGATCATTGGAGCAAGCAAAAGTGACAATGCCTGTGTGACCCCCCATATTCAACCCAAAATGCCCAAGACTCATCTAGATAATTGTGACAATGCTAACTTTCAAAAGAAAAGCAAGACAAACTACTGCACTTGATCTAAACAAGTAATAGTACATCACTATTAGTTAAACAAAATATTTCAGTAATAGCAATGACAGAATAAAGGCAAAGCAAGACCATCTCCTATCCTTGCCCTAAACAAGTACTACTAGTACTAGTATATAGTAGTACAAAATAGTCTGAAGTACAAGAACTAGTGCTATACTAGTACTACTCTACATCCAAAATCCAATCTCTAGTACACGTACGTCAGTGGTATGTAGTGAAAGTGGGATAAAAAATCTGAGGTAATAGAATAGTCAATTTGAAATTCTTCCTCACGATGGATGCATATTGAGTAATACAGGCCCTGGGTCTGAGACATTTGATGGTACACCACCATGGAATGCTTTTCCTTCTATATGATGCCAGGCACCGCCCTACTCCCAGGAGTGAAGGAATTGTGCACTACACCCTCCCAAAACCCAGCCTCTAGTGACGGGTGATAGACAGTGAACTACACATTGTACAAGGGTGACGAGCACCCGTCTGGCCTGACGCACATGACGGATACGATGATGTCGCCCCACTCGAGCATGTAAAATAGCACAGCGAACACCGTACCATCATCTCTAGATCCGATGTTCTCTAGCCTTGATGAGCGCGATGCCGACAGTGACTGAGAGATGAACCTGAGATTTCTAAAGGAAGTAAGAATCGGCGGACTAAATTGCAGCATGCTAAATATACATATAAGAATTTCTCAGGTGCCTGAGATCTAGGCACTCCCAAGAAAAAATATAGAGCCATGTTTCAAAAGAAATGCTAGATCATCTCTAGTGTTTGATCTAAATAAACTTGAACAGCATATCATCATCAGAATCATGATGGTCATATTTGCCATCTCCCACACTGTGGATGCAAAATGCATAATCCAGTGTGAACCTATCATGTTTCTTAATGAGGAAATTATGGTAATCTTTAGTAATCCTGATGGAGGTCGGCGACGCGCTGCTCTTCGGCTCGAAAAACAGGCTATCTTCAGCAAAATCCTCCAGGTCCTCTCCAATCATTGAAGGTTTATAAAAGTGCAACTCCACCACGTACCGTGGAAACAATTACACCGCCGACCTGATGCACTAGACGGATACGGTGAGGCCATAGTCGAGCATGTCAAATCGCACAATGAACAATGTACCATCGTCCCCAGATACCACGGTCTCTACTCTTCATGAGCCAGGTGCCAGCAAAGGCTGAGAGATGTACCTGTGTTCCTCGCCGTAGTGGAAACTCTGCACTTCAATCGAGTGGGCTTTTTCGAGGTGAGCGAGGAGCACTGTGGGCGGGGCGATGAACTCATAGTTAGGCTCAGTGCAGTTGCACGGGCCATGCGGGCACACCATCTTGTGGTTGAGGAAGTCAGGGAAGGCGACCAATGTCCCGCAGCCATCATTGGGGCATCTGCTACCTTTTCTTCTGACGACTTGGTGCTGCAACTCCTCGAAGCATGCGGCTAGCCGGATGGCACTGGTAGTGTCCATACGCATAGCGATTTCTCCGAAGGTGTCATCGCTGACCTTACTCTAGCCACCGTATCGAATGTTGTGCATCGAATCCGCCATTGCGTCCGGATGGACTAGGGGCGAGGGCAGACTCAAATATGATTGTTGGGGTTTCTTGGAGGAGAGTGACGGAGGCCTGCAAGAACCGATGCAGCGGGCGAGAGATTGCTAGGAAAATTTAGGAAGTGCACGCTCGAGAGGATCCAAAATGTGGCTAGCCAGCGTTAGCGAATGGGGATCGCCAGAGATGGGGAAGATGGGAGGCTCTTTGAACGAGGGGTGTTAATTTTGCGTGTTCCCTTGTCGGTCTCCTGTGGTGCACAACTAGATCGAAGACGCCTGCTAGAATTATAGCTAGAGTGATAGACTAGCAAGATGCCATGTCTAGGCTCAGTATTGTATCGTCTCATCACGTAGACTGTGTTTCAGGAAAGGACGTGAACCCACATTTCTCCCCTCCCTAGATAGCGTGCACCATAGAATCGCTTTTCTCGCACGCGAAGGATTTGAACCCACATGCCGAATTAAAAGGACGTCAATCCTCAAGCCAGCTCGCCCAACTCTGATAAATTGGACTACTAAAAAACTATAATAATAGGTGAATATCACAAAATAATTATAATTTTGAGCCACATCCATAGAATATCTGTTGTATATTTGGATCTTGTACTTTGTATCATGTAGTAGTAATCAACCTATTAGCTACCTAATAGTACTCGCCATGCTCTAGAGAAATGACGAAGAACATTCTAGAATTATTGAGAAGTGTGTTTTGAGGTTTGTGCATATCTTTTAGTGTGCTAAAGACTATCAATAGTATCTTCTAGATGCTAGAATGGATAGAATTAAGATCCAACGGTACTTTATGGACATAGCTCAAAATTATAATTATTTTTGTGCTTTAACTATTATAATTTTATATAAACTAGTAAAAGGCACGTGCCACACACGTATATACTGTATTAAATGTGATTTAACAAACATTAAGTTGTTATAAACCAATCGTCTTGTTAGAGAAAAATACATACATTAAGTCTATTAATAATAACTATCTACACATATTGAGAATACAGCCTATTATGCTATGAATTTTTTTAGGGGTGACATGATGGTTCTAGAATATGGTGGAGTTTTGTCTAGGTAGTACCCAACACAAATCCAGCTGCTCTGAACCATTGGATCTAACAGCCCAACGGTCAGGATTGGTACTATGGATCCAATTCAAACCTGCTCCTTTATAGTAGTAGAGAAAAAAAATATATGGCTTATACTTCTACTATCTAATTTTCATGTGCAAGGCATGTGCAACTTACTAATAAGATATGTAACACGAATAACTTTCAACATCGATCATCGGATATAGATTGACAGATTCCAACATTCCTAATTGTTGGATCTCTTGCAAATTCAAGAAAGAATCTATCGCGTTTACTTGTAGTTCAAATTTGACCTACTTTCTTTAAATCGACATAAAGTTATTTGAGTGCATATGTGTAGTTAGCTATTATATAGTAAAGCTTGACACGTGCTAAGACTAGGGAATTCTAACAAAATATGTCCATGTTTTCTGAAAATCGGGTGGTGGCATTTTATTTTTTTGACTAGGGTATGTCCCGAGGGAGTGAGAAGCTTAGAAAATTAACACAGCTATTGCATGTGTACATGTTACACCAAGGACCATAAAGAAGTGAAAATTGCATCCAAGTCCATATATTTAACACAAAGGACCCTTCAATCAAGCAATTAAAATTAGTAGTCGGGTCCTGCTCCTCCATCGGGGAGCTGAGAAATGCTCTTCGTAGTAGTACCAGTAAGTTGCATGTGCCTTGTACGTGAAACTGACATAATATACAGAAGCATGACATATCATTAGTATATAACAATGTAATAGGTAAAGCTTCAAATATCTATGAATTTGAGCCGCGTTCCTAAAGTATGAGTGTATATTTGGTTCTTGCACTTTATATCATGTTGTCGTGGTGGTGGCATGGCAGATGCCATGTATAGGCTAAAGATGGGGCCAATAATCACTAGAGGAATCTAGGGAGGGATAGTGTGATGATTCCACACACAAGTGTTTGTATTTTCACTCTATCAATGGTGGATTACAAGGGCTCCTCGAGCTGTTGGTGAGAAGGAAACTAGTTCTCTTACCCTGTACTACAGTGCTCTAGAGCTCTACCTTAGACAGAATGATCGATCCCCTTCTATGGAGGCCCTGGTGCTCCTTATATAGGGGAACCCATGTTACAAAGTTAGGGCATACGTGGGGGCATATTCCTCGAATATGCCCTTTGGCTAAAGCAAGATGCTTCTTTATTCACTTTAAACGGCTAGTCCGGACCATGGACATAACCCTCTATGAGCTCCTCGGCTTTTGGCGTCACCAGACATGGACTATGTCAGCCAACACTACTCGTGTCACCTTTGTCGGCCACGCCCTGCTGGTCCTTCCCTCTGCTCACTTCGCTCATGCTACAGTGGACAGAGGCCACCTTTTGACCAGCGGGTGATTCCTTCCTTCTCTTGGAAGCCAAGTGGTAAACCAGCTAGCGCTTGGCTAACTCGGCTACAAGGGTACCTGCATACATGGTAAATCATCCATAGCCGACATACATTTTATGTCGGTCGGGTTAGTGTTAGGTGAACACTCGCAAGGCCGGGTTACCCCGTAAGTTGGCCTGCCTTGAGGAGACCCGGCCGGCATTCGCCTTGACCGTGTTGTACCTCGGCTAACTCGGCCTTTATACCCCGGCGTGACCCTACCCGGTGGTATCCCCCAACATTAGTCCCCGAAGCTGTTGCAGTGTTAGCAACTTCAGCTGATAAGGCCACAGCAGGTTCCATTTATCAAGATCTGCACTTCTTTTATCGAGTTATTCCATAACTCGGTCTCTTCGGTTTGACATTTCCTTGATTCAATTCGAGTTACTTCTCGTTGGCCGGGTCATTGTCTATGTATCCGGGTTATCTTTCCTTCTCGCATACGCTTCCCCACGTCCCACGTGGAGGGTAATCATCATTTTGCCTCATTTTAAGGGCTGCGCCAGTTTATTGTGCCGGTTACTGTATTGATTGTTAGGGATAACTGATGCGCGCGTCACGTCGCGGCAGCCCCCTCGTTAATTGTATCATAACATCACGTCGTGGGATCCCCTGCTCCTTGTGTCCCTTGGTGTGGCACGAGCATGATTGGCTGGTTTGGAAAATACACGGCCACACCGTGTGGTCGTGCCGCAGCGGATGATCCCACTACGTGCCCTTGAGGCGCGGTTAAATAGGGGACATGGGCGGCTCTTGGGGACGTTCCCCCATTTCGCACGCGCCCTTGCCCTTTGCCCCCTTCTTCTCCACAACAACAACACCGCCGCTTCTGCCTTAGCATAGCACCGCCCTGCCGTGCTTCGCCGCTCTTTCGCGACCGCGTCACCGCTCCATTGCAGGCTCTTAGCCACAGGGCCTTGCAGCTCCAAACCGTCGTTCCCCACCGCAGACGATCCTTTCGAAGACCTCGATCTGGATATGACTGAGGAAGAAACCTCCATTGTTACTGAGGAGGAGAAGGAAGAAGAAGGAGTCCAAGAGTGTGGCGCCTAGGCGGGCACGTTCATTTTCCAAGACGACATAGATTGGCTCTACGTGACCCGATGCATCCCCGCTGGCATCACATGCCGCCTTGCCTCCCAGGAGATTGCTCCTTCTCCAAATCCAGATGAGGTCATCATGTTCTTGTCTCATTTCCAGCGCGGCTTCGGCCTTCCCGTAAGCGATTTATTTCACGATTTTATGTCCATCTACCAACTTCAGCCACACCATCTTCCTGCCAATGCTATCACTTCCCTCTCCTCTTTTGCCTCTAGCATAGGGGGATACATCAGCCTCTGGCCCACCAAAGAACTTTGGATCAAGTTCTTTGGTCTTAAGAAAAATGTTATCCTGGATCCTCACCTTGCCCCTGCTGACAAACACCTGACCCAGTGCGGTGGAGCCTCAATCTCTCCCCACAAGAACTCCGCTTTTCCCCGAGTTACCGGCCTTGAATCTTGCAAAGGCTGGGCCCGGCCTTTTTCTATATCAAGAACAACTCGGACGAGGACTTGATCCGGGTGCTCCCCTTTAAGATGGGTCCTTCGGATACCTCTTTGTGGGACAAGATCCCAAAGCGGCCTACTAATTTGGTGAATCGGGTAGATCGTTGGGTCAAGGAGCTTGTCAAGCTAGGGCTACGCAGCGAGGACGCCATGATTACCTTTGTCCGCAGTCAGGTCTCCCCCTTACAGAAACACTCTCACAAAGTTTGTTATTTGAGCGGTCCCCTTCACCCCAACCGTACCTCCTCCTTCGAACTTAGCAACTCTAACATATTCCGTCGGGTTAAAGCTATTTTCAAGATAGAGAAGGAGTTCTTGAGGCATGGAAATGGGGGCTTGTGCCCTTCACCTAGGCTAACTTGCCACCTAAGGTATGCTCATCGCCTGGCATTCTTTCTGAGTCTTGCGGTATGTAGGATTGCATCCTAACTTGACCATTAGTACTTTTGCTCTCAGTTGTTTCTCCAGCAGACAATTGAGGACGGCAAGGAGCCGGCCCTCAAAAGGGTGGGGGGCCACCCATAGCCGGACACGGACGAGCTTGACCCAGAGAGATTCTTGCCTACTTCGGATAGCACCAGGCAAACCTCTGGTAAGGCTTCTACTTTAAGGGATTGGTCGGATGACGATGACTCAGATGTTGAAATTATGGAGGTACTTGATCTGGTGCCCATCTCTTACGCGTTTCCAGTTACCTCGGCTTCAGCTAACATGGCTGGTCAGGTCCATGAGGTTCCTCCTCTTTCCATGGAGGATCCAGCTCCCACCCCTTCCCAGAAGCGTCCAACAACCTCAGCCGCAGCTTCGGAGGCGCCCCCACCCAGGAAGAGGCAGAAGAAATACGGGGTCAAGGGTCCGAGCAAGCCCGCGCCAAAGAGCACCGACCGAAGAGCGCCCAAGCCTCGGGAGCCTCCAACCTCGACTGAGTAAGTCACTTTTCTTTCCCTGCTCATTTCCGGGTCTTGCCCTTCTATTTCTGCATTTTAGTCGCTTTTCTTTCTCCCTTTGACTTTTTGTTCTATGATTCTGCAGTGCTCCTAGGGCGATTCCCTAGAGTGGCCCCAGCATCTCCTCTCCAATATGGAGCGCTCCATCCTCCCCCCCCCCCCCCCCCCTCGTGATGACGACGTTCGTCCGCTGAGTCCTATCCAAGTGGATTCCACAGCAGCGCCGGATCTAAGCCCACCTCACCATGAGGAGGGTAACATCGATGCGGGGGGTATTGGAGCTGCCGAGGATACGGTGATGTCGTATCTCTCTAGTTCTCCGGATCCGCCGCAAGCCTAGGCCTCCGAGGTGCCAGTTTCATCGGCACCGCCCCAGACAACTTCTTCTTCTGTTATAGTTTCACTAGCAGCGTCAGTACCGGCACCAGTAGTACCAGCACCAGTACGAGCACCAGCACCAGCGGCACCACCAGCACCAACAGCAGCAACAACAAAACCCGCCTCCAAGAAAAAGCCTCTAGCTGCCGCCTCCGGATCAACTGTGTCTATTAAGGACATACTTCAGCCGGCCCCTCAAGCTCACTCCGGAGCGTCAGCCTCAGCTCTTCTGCAGGGGCAGAAATCTGCCAGCAAAAGCAAGAAAGTCATCGAGACAGCAAAGGATTCATCCTCTGGCCCTTCTGCTACCAGATCTGAGCGCAGCAAACAACTAACCTTGCATACTAGTCTGACTGCTGCTCAGTTCGGGAGGCGCGAAGCCCATGCTAAGGGCTTGGTGACGAGCTAGTCGCTTAGCGGGGAGAGTTATAGTCCAGCGCTCATCGAGTATGTGAACAACTGAAATGACACCAAATTTATAAACCCACAGGATGATCTCCTAGAGAAGTTTGGTCCGGCAGAGTTCAGCGCTCAGATGAACACCAATTCAGCGCTCAGATGAACACCACACCACTAGGGCCATCTCCCTTGGTGTCCGGATGATGGAGGTAAGCCCTTTTTATGCTATGCCTTTTTTATATACAACCACTTAGAGATATACCCACTAGTCCCCAAGCCTCCGGGGGAGTAATCCATTACTTGGTCGGATGCTCTTACAGAATTAGCGCAAGTCCTTAATATTTTCAAATATCCACACTCCTAGAGCCAGGTTAGCTTCCACTTGGGCCGGATCATGTAGACTTTGAATATCCACACACCTAGAGCCCGGTTAAGTTCCACTTGGCCCGGATCTTGTAGACTTCGAATATCCACACACCTAGAGTCGGGTTAAGTTCCACTTGGCCCGCATCTTGTAGACTTTGAATATCTACACACCTAGAGCCAAGTTAAGTTCCACTTGGCCCGCATCTTGTAGACTTCGAATATCCATACACCTAGAGACGGGTTAAGTTCCACTTGGCCCGGATCTTGTAGACTCCGAATATCTACACACCTAGAGCCAGGTTAAGTTCCACTTGGCCTAGATCTTATAGACTTCGAATATCCACACACCTAGAGCCGAATTAAGTTCCATTTGGTCCGGATCTTGTAGACTTCGAATATCCACACACCTAGAGTCAGGTTAAGTCCCACTTGGCCCGGATCTTGTAGACTTCGAATATCTTTATTCCCATTTCTGAACTAACGTTGGCTTGTTTCAGATCACCACCAACCACCGAACTGCTGAGTTCCAGCGCCTAGTGGACTCATATAAGGATCTTCATGCCAGATATGGAAAACTGCTTATCGATCACCAAAAGAAGGGTAAATTACTTTGTTTAAGACCTTTTCCTTTTTGTTCCCTCGAGTTACTTGCTATTTGTATTAACTTATTATCCTGCAATCGAGGCCGAGGCTAAGAACGTCATCATGCGCAAGAACTTGGCTGAGATCCAAGGTAACCCACCTTGTTCATTTAGCCTTTTCATGCTCTTTCCTTGACTCGGCAGATATTTATACCTCAGCTCTATCGGGTCAATCCATTATTGTAGTTACACTTCAAGATAGCATGTCCATTCCTGACATGATGCTTCACTTTCTTGAACAAGCAGGAAAGCATCAGGCCGAGCTAAAGAAGAAAGATGATGAAATCGCTCAACTGCGCCTCAAGGACAACGAGATTACTCGACTGAACGCTAAAATCCAGAAGCTCCGGGATCTCCATAAATCTGAGATGGACAAGGCCGACCAGGAGTTATCCGAGGAGAAAGATTGCATCAAGACTCAGATCGCCAAGGACAATGATTTGCTTAAGGAAGCCGACGTCAAACTCAAGTCGGTGACCACTGAGTATGAGAATCTCCAAGCGAGGAACACCAACATACATAATGAGCTTACTCGGATCCTCTGCTAGATTGCCTATGAGTTCTCTTCCTCTTCCCGACACTTGTCTCTCCGGATCAAGTGTCCTTGCTTCACTGACATTTTCCATTTTGTTTACAGGAAAGTTCCCATAGAGTGAACCCCTTGCTTCTACTGTTGTAGCCAAGTCCCAAACGCAGCGGGGTATCCTGGCCAACCTTGCTTCCAAGTAAGTTCCTTATGACACGGAGGACTTGTTGGTGAGCCTCGCTGCCCGTGTTGAACTGATGAAGAATTATGGCACGGACATTGTGCTAGCAGTAGTTCGGATGTTCAATGCTCTCTGGCCCACTGATCCCACTCCCAAGGGCAGTGTCTCTTTTATAGAGAAATTAATGGAGTGCGAGACTTAGCTGAACTTATAACTGGAATCTTTTACACGAGCTGGAGCAGATATGGCGCTGAACTTTGTTCTTTCATGGTATGAGGGGCTGGACCTGGAGTTGCTTGGTCGTTTGCGCACCGAATCTAAATGGTCCAATGATCCGAAGTGCATCGCCCAACACAAAGCCTGTGCCAACAATCTCATCTAGTACGCCTTCTGCCATAGCTGGAACGAGGGTCCGAGCTTTCTCGATGCAGTTGATGACGCCTATGTTTTGGATGGTGCTGAGGGCGAATCAGATGAAGAAGAAGCCTCCGAGCTTGGCGATGATACTGAAGACCCGGAGGATGAGGAGGCTAACCCCGAAGATGAGGCAGGGACTAGTGCCCCGCCCACTGGCGCCAAAGTACCTCCTCCCTCAACCAATGATCCGTGTCCAGCTGTTGCTCCATGAGCTATAACACTTAATGGTATTCATTAGATCCCCGGTATGCTGGGTGCAGTTGTATCTATGCACAATGGTTCATTTTGCTACAGTTAGTTATGTTTTGCTACTAAGTTTTTAATGCTGGATTAACGTGGGTGAAGTCCCCGAGTTTACTTTTCTTGTTCCTCCAATTTTACGACTTGGCTCGCATCTACCTTGATTCGGTTTTTGACTTACGAGTCTGTTGGGGGGATACCCCCGGGTAGGGACACGCCGGGGTATAAAGGCCGAGTTAGCCGAGGTTCGGCAAAGCCAAAGCATATGCTGGCCGAGTCACCTCAAGGCAGGCCGAATCACGGGGTAACCCGGACCTGGGGGGTTCGCCTAACTAAGTCTCAACCGACTTAAACGGTAAGTCGGAAATGGACGTTTAATTTGTATGCAGGAACGGGTGTGGCCGGATCAACTATGATCCGGGTCATGTCTAGCTTCTAGGAGAAGGAAGGAATCTCGCTGGTCAAAAGAAGCCCCGGTACGCACTACCTGAGTGAAGCAGACAAGGGCAGGACCACCGGGGCGTGGCCGACAAGGGTGACGACACCCATGTCGGTTGACGTGGGCGCCGCAGAGGCTCACGTAGCCTCTACATGTGTGACGCGGGGGAAAAGCACCCCGGTCGGCTTACTACTTTGGGAGGAGGCATATTCTTAGGAATATGCCTCCACGTATGCCCTAAGCAGAGACCTAGCTCCCTCTATATAAGGAGGGCTAGGGTCTCAGTAGAAGGGGTTCCGCTATTCTGATTTGGCTAGGGTTTTAAGGGTGATCTGTGTGTGAGAGTAAGAGAGCTCCTTCTTCCTCCTCTCGCCAATACAGCTCTAGGAGCACTTGTAATCTTGGAAGCAAAGCAAATACAAACTTTTGTGTGAAGAATCACTTCACTATCCCTCCCTGGATTCCTCTAGCGTGTATTAGTCCCCACCTTTAGCCTATCCATGGCATCTGCCGTGACACCACCACGACAGTTGGCACCCACCGTGGGGCTAGCGACGCTAGCAGGGGTCAAGATCCGGATGGGAAACTTCATCGGCACCGACGAACGCATCGTCTCTGGGCTCGTTCAGTGCTTTGGAGCGCTGGACTTCGTCAGCGACAACGCTGGTTGCTTCGGCACGCACCCACTTCCGCGCAATGGCCTCTTCGTCAAGCTCGGCGCGCACAAGGTCTACATTGCTATTGACGTGTCGTGTGTTCATCCGCACCACGTCGTCGAGGCAGGGGAGCCACCCCTCACTGTGGTTCGCGGGGCACATGTCATTCGCTCCCCGGACCACGTAGAGGTGATGATGACTGCACCTGGTGCGGGCGCGAGCAAGGATCCGGCGCCAGATCCGGAGGTAACGCCTAAGGCACCGAGGAAAGGTAGAGGTCCTCCACTAGAGAGGCTGGAGAATGTGCTGAGAGAAGCGATGGATAGCTTGGCAAACCTTGTGGTAGCAGCAGTAGATCCGGCTCGGGCGCAGGCCGAGCTAGAAGAAACTAGGCAAAAAATACTAGAGGATGCAAAAAAGATAGCCGTGGCTCAGCAGTCGTTGAATATGACGCTGCGTGAGTACGCAAAGGCGAACAAAGTTGACGCTATAAAAGTGAAGGGGAGAAATCTCATGAGCGAGATGAACAGAGAAGGTGATACTGGAATTGAGGAATCAGAAAACTGTTTGTCCGTGGGGCTGCCGAGGTATAGTACCCCGGCAAAGAACCTCAGAGCAGCGAATGCAGCTGCATCCGAATTAGAGGTCTAACGGGTGAGGCTCGGCAAAGACAACAAGATAGGGTTAACGAGCTGGTTCAGATCGCGAACAGACAAAACGAAGAACTACTCAGAGCTAACCTAGAGAGAGTTGGAGCCTCCAAGATCGTCCATTCGGCGATGGGTAACCCGGAGAAATCCGATGGAGCCGCATCGTCTCCTCATGGTGGTCCAAGGAGAGAAGAGGTAGTAACCTCGGCCAGACGGAACAAACAGATCGTCCCGTATGACCCAACATGGGCAGGGAAAGGAAAAGAAGCACAGAAAAATGACGATCGACAGAGTGTGAGCCGAGGTGAAGCTGGCCGAGGTAACTGCGACCAAGGCAATGCCAGTCAAGGGAACGCCGTCAACGGCAATGCCGGACAGCAAAACTCAGCGGGAGCAGGACAACCGCAGCAGCAGAATATACCAAGGCAAGAGCAAAGTGTCGGTCGAGGTATGCAACAGAAAGGTGCACCACGAGAGCAAGACAGGTATAATGATGGAGATTCGGAAATGGCAAACGCAGGATACCCAAGACCGGACTATCATGTGATAGGGTCAAGATTGGGAAGCAGGGATTTGATGCCGGATGATGCCAGGTTGAAACTAGATCAACTGTAAAGGTCGGAACAAATTGAATGTCAAGGTCCACCGGGTCCAGCGTGTTTTGGACCCCGGATCATGAAGGAGCCACCGGTACCCAACTTCCAGTTAACCAGGGGCACGAAGACGTATGACGGCAGTACAAAGCCGGAGGATTGGCTGATAAATTATGCTACAGCTGTGAAAATTGCCACTGGCAACTTGAGATGGGATGTACGATATGTACCCCAGATGTTGGAGGGGCCAGCAAGGGTATGGCTGAACAATTTGCCGCCCGGAAGCATTAACTGCTGGATAGATTTCGAGGAAATGTTCATCAGCAATTTCTCGAGTATGTATCAGAGGCCAAATAGGCCGCAGACCCTAGCTATGTGCAAGCAAAGACCAAATGAGACAGATCGGGAGTTTTTAACCCGGTGGTGTATGTTAGAAACTAGTGTGAGGGCATGATAGAATCACAGGCCATAGCATGGTTTGCGCAAGGGTGCAGATATGCAAGCGAGCTGTGGCAGAAGTTGCAAAGGAAAATGCCGACCACGTTGGCAGAGATGATCCGGATTGCTGATTCGTATGCTCTGGGTGATCCGACCCAACCTAGGCTCGTGTCAAACGAGTCAAACGATGAGTACTACCAGAGAGATGGAGTCGGGTCGTCCCGGAGGAATGACTACAGAGGGAAAAGGAGAGATGATAGACCGGATCATCGATACGGTTTGCAACAAGTCGCGGCTGTGAATCAAGATCAGCCTGGAGCAGGGGGCAGTCAATGCCAGAAAACTGGAGGGCAGTGGACTCCGAGAAACGATGGCAAGAAAACTTGGACACCAGAGCAAAAGAAACAGTGGCAAGAAAAGAAAGACCGTCCGAGGTAGAGTCGATGTTGGATCAGCCGTGTAAATTTCACACGCCAAATCCGAATAACCCAGTGGGTCATACAACGAGGCAATGTGAGTGGATGCGCAAGATCGAACAAGGTGGTTCGGGGAATGCTCAGGCACCCCGGAATGATCAACCACGGCAGGAGTTACCCCGGCAGCAATTGCTCTCCGGAGCGAACACGCAACAGCTGATGTTACCTCCCCCTCCGCTGAGGTATGATAACAATGAGAGAAGGGATGTGGTGCATCAAGTGGAAAATCAGCATCAGCCGGATGAGAGGTACCCCGGAAATGGGGGAGAAATGAGTACAGAGAGCATCATCAGAGCTATTGTGTGTTCACCACTGAGGAAACAGATAGAAAGAGCTTGCAGCGCCGACATATGGAGGTGAATGTAGTGATGCCTGCAGTGACTAGGTATATGCCTTGGTCTGACCAAGAAATCACCTGGAGCATCAAGGATCATCCCAAGCTTATGCCAAGCCCTGGTTCGTATGCGTTGGTGCTGGATCTGACATTCAGCATTAACGTAAGGTTCTCAAAGGTACTGATCGACAATGGCAGTAGCATTAACATCATGTATGCGGACACAATGCGCAAGTTGGGTATCTCGGAGAACATGCTACAGGCCACAAGGACAACTTTCCATGCTATTGTGCCCGGCATTTCTTGTGAGCCCATAGGCAAGGTCCGGGTTGACGTATTGTTCGGCACAAGGGATAACTACCGAACCGAAAATTTGGAGTTCGAGGTGGTGAACTTAGAAAGTGCGTACCACGCGTTACTCGGAAGGCCAGCGCTGAACAAGTTCATGGCAAGCTATCATATTAGTTACTTGAAGATGAAGTTGCCCGGGCCAAACGGGGTGATTACCATTGCTGGGGATTTCCGACGTTCCATGGAGTGTGCGTCGGACGGGTCTAACTTAGCCGAGTCACTTGTGATTGTGCAGGAAAAAAGGAAAATTCAAGAGGTGGCGGCATTGGCTCAGTCCGCGCAGCAGTATATGCCGGCGCTAAGTAACCCACATGGAAGTGTCTCCTTCCAGGCCACGAAAGACACCAAGAAGGTTCCTGTTGATGACATGTTCCCGGAGCGCACCGTAACAATTGGTGCCAGGTTAAGTGATAAATAGGAAAGCGAGCTCGTCAGCTTCCTCCGTAAGAATCGGGACATTTTTGCTTGGTCCACACAGGACTTGCAAGGCGTTCCGAGGGAGTTGGCCGAGCACTCTTTGAATGTGAGACCCGGAGCTAAGCCAGTGAAGCAACCTCTCCGCCGCTTCGCCGAAGATAGGAGGAAAGTCATCGGGGATGAGATAGCTCGGTTGCTAGCTGCAGGATTTATCATGGAAGTTCTTTACCCAGATTGGCTGTCTAATCCGGTGCTGGTGGAGAAGAAGGATGATCCGAACGTGACAGTGGTTTGGCAAATGTGTATCGATTACACGAACCTGAACAACGCGTGTCCAAAAGATCCATTTCCGCTGCCAAGAATAGATCAGGTCATAGACTCAACTGCTAGATGTGAATTGTTGTCATTCATTGATGCATATTCTGGTTTCCACCAGATACCTCTGAATCCAGATGATCAAATAAAGACTGCGTTTATTACCCCGTATGGGGCTTATTGCTATCGCACCATGCTGTTTGGTTTACGTAATGCAGGGGCAACGTACCAAAGATGTATGCAAAAATGTTTGCACGACCAAATCGGTCAAAATGTACAAGTGTACGTGGATGATGTGGTTATCAAGACCAAGGAAAGCAAAACACTCCTTGACGATATGAGGCAAATGTTTGCGAACCTAAGGAGGTTTTGGATGAAGCTTAACCCGGAAAAATGCACCTTCGGTGTCCCGGCTGGGAAATTGCTCGGTTTTCTTGTTTCCAGCCGAGGTATCGAGGTTAATCCAACCAAAATCTGGGCCATCGAACGAAAGGAACTGCCGAAGTGTCTTAATGATGTCCAGAAGTTCACGGCTGCCTGGCCTCGTTAAGTCGGTTTGTATGTCGGTTGGGAGAAACGGCATTGCCTCTTTACCAACTCATGAAAAAGTCGGATAAGTTCGTTTGGACACCACGGGCCGATGAAGCCTTTGCCCACTTGATGAAGATTTAGCTATTGCACCAGTGTTAGCCTCACCACAATCAAAGGAGCCAATGTTGCTCTATATAGCCGCAACCAACCGAGTTGTAAGTGCAGTGATAGTGGTGGAGCGCGACGAGGAAGGTAAGTCGGTGCAAAGGCCAGTGTATTACTTGAGCGAGGTGTTGTCAGCCTCCAAGCAGAACTATCCACACTATCAAAAGATGGCGTATGGCGTGTACATGGCCGCTAAGAAGCTGAAGCACTACTTTGAGGAGCATCCCATCAGGGTCATATGTGAGGCCCCCATATCCGAGATAATGAGCAACAAGGATGCGAGTGGCAGAATTGCAAAATGGGCAATTGAGCTAGCTCCTTATGCGCCGCAATATGACAAAAGAGAAGCCATCAAATCTCAAGCTGTGGCAGACTTTTTCGTGGACTGGGCCGAGGTGCAATACGAACCGCCACTCCCAGATCCGAACTATTGGCGAATGCACTTTGACGGATCAAAAACCAAAACCGGGCTAGGTGCCGGAGTTGTACTTACTTCGCCAAAGAAGGACCAGTTGAAATACGTGCTGCAGATCCATTTCGCGGCATCAAGCAATGTCGTTGAGTATGAAGCACTTGTGCACGGGCTCAAGGTGGCAAAAGAGATTGGGATACGTCGAATCATATGCTTTGGCGACTCGGATTTGGTGGTGCAGCAAGTGTCGGGACTGTGGGACGCCCTTGATCCAAACATGGTGTTGTACAGATTTCATGTGCAGAAGATATCTGGTTACTTTGAGGGATGCGAATTTCACCATGTACCCCGGGTGGAAAATGAGGCTGCCGACATGCTGTCGAAGCTCGGGTCAACCCGACAAGCAATTCCACCGGGTGTAGCATTAGAGCACCTCAGGAAACCATCCATCAGGCCCTCCCCAGAAACCGACTCAATCTATGTCCCGGAGGACACGGAATCCGGAGTTGTGCCCATGGATATTGACATGGGAAGTGGTGCGCGAAACCCGGGGACTGCCTCGGCAAACCCGGGGACTGCTTCAGTGAACCCGGGGACTACTTCGCAATACCCGAGGACTGCTCAGCGTGATCCGGTTGAAGTTATGCCGGTGGATCAGATGGAGATTGATGAGGATGTGTTCCCTGTGCAAGCAATACCAACTTGGGCACTACCTATATTTCAATTCCTGAAAGATGGAACGTTACCTACTGAGTAAGTGATGTCCAGGCAAACACAGAGGAGGGCAAAGGCGTACACGATCATCAATTCCAAACTATAGAAAAGAAGTGTGACCAATGTCCTCCAGCGATGTATTGACCCGGAAGAAGGGCTTGACATCCTCTGAGATATACATCAAGGGGAATGCGGGCATCATGCCTCATCCCGAGCCTTGGTAGCAAAAGCTTTCCGGCACGGATTCTACTGGCCAAGTGCCTTAGAGCAAGCAGAAGATCTGGTGAGAAAATGTAATGGTTGTCAGAGGTACGCCACCAAGACACATATGCCAATGTCGGAACTCAAGACCATACCAATTACTTGGCCATTTGCTACTTGGTGCTTGGATATGGTCGGCCCGTTCAAACCAGCAAGGGGAAATATGACTCACATTTTAGTAATGGTGGACAAGTTTACGAAGTGGATTGATGTAAAGCCTATAAGAAAATGTGATGGAGCTACGGCCTTAACGTTTCTCAAGGATATCATCTTGAGGTACGGCTATCCTCACAGTATCATAACTGATAATGGCACACATTTTGCGGAAGGAGCATTTGCGCGTTTCTACCGGGATAAGAAGATCCGACTGGACGTAGCCTCGGTAGCCCACCCCGCATCAAACGGACAAGTGGAAAGATCCAACGGATTAGTATTATTCGGGATAAAACCCCGGCTCATTGAGCCGCTGCAAAGATCAGCGGGGTGCTGGATAGAAGAACTACCAGCGGTACTGTGGAGTTTAAGAACAACTCCGAATTGATCAACAGGCTATACGCCTTTTTTTGGTATATGGGGCAGAAGCTGTATTACCAGCCGACATAGAGCATGATTCGCCTAGGGTCACCCAATACACAGAAGCCAAAGTGCAAGAAGCCCGGCAAAATGATGTTGATCTGCTGGAAGAAGCGAGAGAACTGGCATTGTCCAGATCCGCCATATATCAGCAAAATCTCCGACGCTATCATAGCCGGAAAGTAAGCCCCCGAGTCTTTCAGGAAGGCGATCTGGTGCTCCGGTTGATACAACGTACTGCTGGCATGCATAAATTATCCCCCCCATGGGAAGGGCCATTCATCATGAGCAAGGCATTGCACAATGATTCTTATTATCTTATAGATGCAAAGCCACAGGAAAAGAACAAGGCAGACAGGTCCAGCGAGGAATCTAAGCGTCCATGGAATATAGCTCTCGTTCGTCCTTTCTACACTTAGCAAAGAAGTGTATGTATCCGAGTCTTCTCATATGTCGGTATGTATGCCGGCAATGAGCTTATCAATGAAGTGTTGGCACCTCGAGCAGTAACTCGGGGACTGCCTTAATAATATTTGTTGTCTTTTGTGCGTTAGCTGGAATAAGTTGGTCTACTTAACTCGGATTAGTAATGTGTGAGCACCAAGAATCCAACTCTTCGACTTGCTGCTGTCCAACAAGAATTGGCTTCATGGCAAGCAAGAGAACAATTTTGGAATTGCGTAGCACATGAAAAACGACTAAGGAAAAGGATTTATTCGAGCCGACGTTTGTTTTTCGGACTAACCTTGTATTTATTTTCAAGTTATTATGCAGTTTTATTTTTGAGCTAAGTCTAAAAGTTTCCTAGTATTGTTAAGACAGTTTTTGAAGCTCGGATTCGTAAGTCGTAAAACCGAATCAAGGTAGACACGAGCCGAGCCAAAAGATTGGACGAACAAGAAAAAGAAACTCGGGGACTACGCCCAAGTTAATCCGGCATAAAAACTAAGTAGCAAAATATCACATGTATATGGGATACAACTCCACCCGGCATACCGGGGATCTGATAAATTTTCAAGTTTTTTCGCTCAAGGAGCAGCAGCAGGAGGAAGTTCGGCATCATCTTCGCCGTCTTCAATATCCGAGGCGTCATCTTCTCCATCACCGTCCGAGCCATCTTCATCGTTCTCAACCTCTTCGTCCCCAGCGGCTTCCAGGAAGCTCGGTCCCTCGGCCCATTCGTGAATGGGAGCATATTCGATGAGGCTATGGGCGCAAGCCTGGCGCCGAGCTACCCACTTCGGGTCATTGGTCCAT
Organism: Avena eriantha; assembly: GCA_910589775.1. Lineage (NCBI taxonomy): Eukaryota > Viridiplantae > Streptophyta > Magnoliopsida > Poales > Poaceae > Avena > Avena eriantha. The sequence goes on along the minus strand of OU342743.1, from coordinate 483,524,052 downwards.
CTGGATCCTGTGCGCAGGCGTGTCAGGAGGTTGAGATCGATCTTCTCATACCACATGAGTATGTGGTGAAGAATGGTATCAGCTGCGGCACGTCCAGCGGACTCTCTCCAGAGATCGAGCTGGGTCTCGGTTTCCATTAGCTTCTCAACGAGGATTGCGGTGGTCTTCGGAGTATCTTCTCCGGGCCAGAACGTGTTGAAGATGCGAACTACAACGTCGAGGATGTCCTTGCCATAATTCTTGATGAGCTCCACGTGAGATGACAAGCTGACCAACAGGTCCTCCATGTCATAGGGAATCTCTTCACCGTCAGGAGCGGCAGGAGTACCCCTTTCTCGGCAGAAGTCTGCAACTGCTGCGCTCGCAATAGCAGTGCCCTCTAGAAATTTGCCTGGAAACAAGACAAAGGAAGAAGGTAAAGAAAAGACATGAAGTAACCCGGAGAAGTAGGTCGGATAAGGGAAAGGAACTTACGTGATATATGGCTAAGGATCCGGGTCAACTCCCTGGTGCAGTCATCACGTCTCTTACGAAGCTGCTGAAGCTCAGCATTCGCCGGCCCAAGCTGGATGCCGGACTCCTTGAGTAGATCCTGGTCCTTGGTGATCTGGAGATTGAGGCGCTCGCGCTCTTCTATGTAATCCTGGTCCTTGCCTTCATTTTCTCCATCTCAGCCTTGAGCCTGGCGATCTCATCGTCCTTGGTCCGGAGGAGGGCGAGCTCATCATCTTTCTTCTTAAGCTCGGCTTGATGCTGCCCTGCTTGTTCGAGAAAATGCAGCATCATATCAGGCACGGGCACACTATCTTCAAGCGATGCTGAAATAGTGTGTTGACCCAGCAGAGCCGAGGTATGAATGTTTGCCGAGCCAAGGAGAAAATTAAATGGAAAGAACTATAAGGTCGGACAAAAATGACTTACCCTTGATCTGCTCCAGATTCTTCCGCATAATCTTGTTCTCAGCCTCCACCCCAGCTGCAGAAACCGAATGATGAGATTAGTTCGGCAGAGGAAGATGAAGAAAAATGGAGAAGCGCCAAGGAAGAAATTTACCCCTTTTCTCGTATTCCGCGAGAAGTGCAGCTTGCTTTGCGCGTAGCATCTTGTGCGTATCCAGCAGACGTTGGAATTCAGCACTCCAGCGATTGGTGGTCACCTGAAAGGGGTACAGAAACATAAATTAGCTTGGTGCATATTCAAAGTGTACAAAAATCCGGGCCAAATGGAACTTAACCTGGCTCTAGGTGTGTGCATATTCGAAGTGTACAAAAATCCAGGCCAAGTGGAACTTAACCCGGCTCTAGGTGTGTGCATATTCGAAGTGTACAAAAATCCGGGCCAAGTGGAACTTAACCCGGCTCTAGGTGTGTGCATATTCGAAGTGTACAAAAATCCGGGCCAAGTGGAACTTAACCCGGCTCTAGGTGTGTGCATATTCGAAATTATCGCGTAGCTACGTTAATTTTCTGAGGAGCATACGACTGAGTAACAAGTTACTCCCCCGGAGGCTCGGGGACTAATGGTTATATCATCATTATCTACAGCATATAAAGGGGAAGCGACGTACCTCCATCATACGACCCATGAGGTTGATTGCCTTAGCGGCTGTGTTCATTTGGGCGGAAAACTCGGCGGGGCCAAACCTCTCCAGGAGATCGTCGTCATGGACGAACTCGGCCTTGTTCCAGTTGTTGACAAATTCAATCGACATCGGAGGGTACCGCTCGCCGGTGGGCATATGGGGCGCCACCAAGCCCTTCGCGTGCGCCTCTTTCCTCTCAACCAAGGCAAGGGCTGGGCTGGTGTGCAGAACCATCTGTTGTGCATCGGTTGGCTTGGCAGGGGCGTCCTTCGCTGCTGGAGCCTTCTTGGGAAGCATTGATGCGAGGGTACGCTGCCCAGCCTCGACGAATGCTGATTTGGTAGCATCAGGAGCCTTTTTGCCCTTTCCTTCCTAGGAAGAGGAAGTGGTTGCAGCGGATTTTCCCTGAGGAGCTGCCGGGGTAGTTCCTCGCCGAGGTTGAGAAGACTCGGACGAGGCGGAGGACCTTGACGTTGGTGCTCTTGTTGCTGGACTTGGTGCAGCTGCTGATTTTCTTGCTACCGGACTTGGTGCTGGTGCCGGAACTGGTGCTGGTGCTGGTTCGGTTACTGGTGCTGGTGCTGGTACTGGTGCCGAGGTAGCTTCGGTGGCTGCTGGTTGTGGCAAAGCCGAAGTTGTGGATGCCGTCACCTTGGCTGGGCCGATCTCCCCCGCTCCAAGGTTACCCTCCTCTTGACGAGGTGGAACAGAACCCGGAGCAGCCGCAGAACCCTCAGGAATAGGGCTCAGCGGGCGTGACTCATCGTCACGAGGAGGAGAAGGGCTAGGCCGGAGCGGCGAAGAGATGCTAGATCCACTCTAAGGGACCTCCACCGCAGCCCTGCCAAATCAAATAATGTCAAAAGAGAAATTACAACAATGCAAGGAAGAGCAAGTTGCAGAAGGAAAAATGACTTACGCATCCGAGGTTTGGGGCTCCTTGGGTTTCTGAGCCCTTCGTGCTGCGGCCTTGCCTGTTGGCTTGGAGGCAGTTTTGTCTCCAGACTTCTTTCCCCTTTTGGCGGGCTGAGAAGGTCCGGAGGAAGAACTTGGTGCCGCTCCGTGCTTTTTCTTCGGCGCTACCGGAGCAGATTCGCCTGTAGCAAGGGGAGGGTCCTCGTGGATATGCCCACCGGGATTAGCTGATGCTGGAAAAGCATAAGAAAGGGGGACAGCATCAACAGGTTCAATCACCTCGACATCTGAGTCATCTTCATCATCGGTCCAATCTCTAATAGAAGAGGATTTACCGGTGGGTCGCTTTGTAGCGTTGGTCATCGGGAGGAACATCTCCTGGTCCGGCTCTTCCTCATTCGGAGTCTCCCGGTCCGGCGCCCACTTAAGGGTCGGATCGGTGTCGTCCTCGAGGGTCTGCTGAAGAAATAGCTGAGGAAAAGAATGAACAGCAGATTCAAAAATGCAACAATGATCGACATATAATTAGTCCGGAGTAAATTTGCACCACGAAGCTTACCGTGGGAGGAAGCCTATCACGGCAAAAATGCTCAATTCCCCACGTCCACTCAGAGGAAAAGTCCTTGTGGGTGGTGAAGAGAGCCTTAACCCAGCGATAAATCTCCATGTTGCTCAACTCGAAGGATGAGGTCCGATTGGGGTCGCGGCCGAAGCTCATGTGGCACACCTTGTGGGTGTGCTTCTGGAGGGGGGAAATTTGGTTGCGCACGAACGTGATCATAGCTTCCTCGTTGCGCAACCCGAGCTTCTTCAGCTCCGCGAACCTCTTGTTGACTTGGTTGGCCAAGGCCATGGGCTTCTTGGGGACGACGTCCCACAGTTCCGGGTTAGGTGGACCCGGAGTATAGGGAAGCAGCCGGATTAAGTCTTCAGTGCCTGTATTCCGGACATAAAAGAAAGTCCGGGCCCACCCTTTGCAGGAGTCCAGCCCGGTGACCCGGGGGAAAACGGAAAGCCTCTGGGGAGAGATGGACGCAGCTCCAAATTGAGTGAGCTGCTTATCCTCCGGATCGAGTTGGATGTTTGGGATGACATTACGATGAAGGACGAAAAACCAGATCCATAGCTCCTTCGTGGGCCATAGTCCGGCATAGCCTTCGATCGTAGAAGCAAAAGCGGAAAGAGAAGTAATGGCGTTGGCAGGAAGGTGGTGCGGCTGGAGTTCATAGGTGCTAAGCCAATCCCGGAAGAAGTCGCTGACCGGCAAACCAAACCCCCGCTGGAAGTGGGACAAGAACATGACGTACTCACCCGGATTGGGTGACGGGGCCAGTTCGGAGGAGGCAAGACGAGCGGCGACGCCGGCGGGGATGCATCTGGTGCGGTAGAGCTAATCCAGGTCATCTTGGCAGACCCAAGACCCAGCCCACGCACCACAGTCCACCGCCGCGGTGTCCTCCTCCATCTCTTGCTCGGTGACGACGAGCTCCTCCTCCGTCATCTGGTGCTCGTTGCCCTTGCTGGCGCTAGCGGCGGTGGGGGGCAGTGGCCTAGATTGGCAACGACCCGTGGTGGAGGAGGTGCGTAGTGGTGGCGAAGATGCAGAGGTGTGGGGAAAAAGGTGCGGTGGCGGTGCTGCTACTTGGGAGCACTAGCGGCGGCGCGGTCGCGAGGAAGACGAAGAAGAAAAGAAAGGGGCAGAGGGGCGCGGAAGGGGAAAAATCCTAAGGGGTGCGCCCCTCCCCTATTTAACCACTCCCTCAAGGGGAGAGTGGGATCGCGTCCTACGAATGTGCCACACGCAATGGCCGTGTATCACCCGCACCGACCAATCAGCAAGGAGCCACACGGAAGGCCACAGAGCGGAGGTGATCCCATGACGTGACGCGTGGATGCGGTAAACGAGGGGGCAGGCGTGACGTGACCCCCGCACAGTGATAACTGACAATTACTGCGGCGGTTACTGTGCTGGCCCTTAAAATAAGACAACATAATGATTAGCCTCCACGTGGTTTGGCGTACGAGAGAAGGAAGCGAGATCTGGATGGGACTGTGGTAACCTGGCCAGCAAGTAAAGACTTGGAATGTGCAGAGGGAAAGTAAAACCATGAGGTCCGAGTCAAAGTGGTAACCTGGCCGGCAAGTGAAAACTTAAAATATGCGAAGGGAACATAAATCCATATAATCCGAGACAAGAAGGTAACTCGGAAATAACACCCAAAGCTGAAACATAATTGAACCTGATGCAGCCTCAGCAGCCAAGGCAGCTGACACCGCACCAGCTTCGGTGACTAATGTTGGGGGGATACCCCCGGGTAGGGACACGCCGGGGTATAAAGGCCGAGTTAGCCGAGGTTCGGCAAAGCCAAAGAGTATGCTGGCCGAGTCACCTCAAGGCAGGACGAATCACGGGGTAACCCGGACCTGGGGGGTTCGCCTAACTAAGTCTCAACTGACTTAAACGGTAAGTCGGAAATGGACGTTTAATTTGTATGCAGGAACGGGTGTGGCCGGATCAGCTATGATCCGGGTCATGTCTAGCTTCTAGGAGAAGGAAGGAATCTCGCTGGTCAAAAGAAGCCCCGGTACGCACTACTTGAGTGAACCAGACAAGGGCAGGACCACCGAGGCGTGGCCGACAAGGGTGACGACGCCCATGTCGGCTGACGTGGGCGCCGCAGAGGCTCACGTAGCCTCTACATGTGTGACGCGGGGGAAAAGCGCCTCGGTCGGCTTACTACTTTGGGAGGAGGCATATTCTTAGGAATATGCCTCCATGTACGCCCTAAGCAGAGACCTAGCTCCCACTATATAAGGAGGGCTAGGGTATCAGTAGAAGGGGTTCCGCTATTCTGATTTGGCTAGGGTTTTAAGGGTGATCTGTGTGTGAGAGTAAGAGAGCTCCTTCTTCCTCCTCTCGCCAATACAGCTCTAGGAGCACTTGTAATCTTGGAAGCAAAGCAAATACAAACTTCTGTGTGAAGAATCACTTCACTATCCCTCCCTGGATTCCCCTAGCGTGTATTAGTCCCCACCTTTAGCCTATCCATGGCATCTGCCGTGACACCACCACGACAGAGTCCGAGGTTCAAAAAATTGATTTAACAATACTTGAAACTTTGAGATTAGCTCAAAATAATCCGACAGAATATAGATAAAGTAAATACAGGGTTAGTTCGAATAACAAATGTCGGCTCGATTACGTTCCTTTCATTGGTCGTTTTTCATGTGTTTTGTGATTCCAAACTTGTTCTCTTGCTTGCCATGAAGCCAATTCTTGTTGGACAACAGCAAAGTTGAAGAGTTAGGTTTTTGGTGCTTACACACTACTAATATGGCTAAGGTATAAGCAATTTAAGCCAGCCGACATATAAAAAGGTACACACATAAGGCAGTCCCCGAGTTTCTGCTAGGGGTGCTGAAGTTTCATTGATATGCTCATTGCTGACATACATACCGACATATGAGTAACTCGGATACATTCACCTCTTTGTCAGGTGTAAAATGTACGAAGTAGAACTACATTCCATGGATGCTTAGATTCCTCTTCGGATATGTCTGCCTTGTTCTTCTCCTGTGGTTGTGCATTGATAAGATAGTAGGAATCATTATGCAAAGCTCTGCTTACAATGAAGGGTCCTTCCCATGGAGGGGATAACTTATGCATGCCAGCAGTGCATTGCACCAGCCAAAGTACCATATCACCTTCCCGGAAGACTTGGGGGTTTACTTTCTGGCTATGGTAGCATCAGCGATTTTTCTGATATATGGCGGATCTAGACAAGGCCAGTTCTCTCGCTTCTTCTAGCAGATCAACATTGTTTTGCCGGGCTTCACATACTTCGGCTTCTATGTATTGGGTGACTCTTGGCGAATCATGCTCTAAGTCGGCTAGTAGTACAGCTTCTGCCCCATATACCAGAAAATATGGTGTATAGCCCGTTGATTGATTCAGAGTTGTTCTTAAACTCCACAGTACTGCTGGTAGTTCTTCTATCCAACACCCCACTGATCTTTGCAGTGGCTCAATGAGCCAGGGTTTTATCCCAGACAATACTAGTCCGTTGGATCTTTCCACTTGTCTGTTTGATGCGGGGTGGGCTATAGAAGCAACATCTAGCCGAATCTTCTTCTCTCGGCAGAACCTCGCAAATGCTCCTTCAACAAATTTTGTGCCATTATCAGTTATGATACTGTGGGGATAGCCATATCTCAAGATTATATCTTTGAGGAATGTTACTGTTGTTGCCCCACCATATTTCCTGATTGGCTTAACTTCAATCCATTTGGTAAACTTGTCCACCATAACCAAGATGTGGGTCATTCCTCCCCTTGCCGGCTTGAACGGTCCCACCATATCTAGGCACCACACAGCAAATCGCCAGGTAATGGGGATGGTCTTGAGTTCCGACATGGGCATATGGGTTTTTGTGGCGTATCTCTGATAGCCATTGCATTTTCTCACCAGACCCTCTGCTTGTTCTAGGGCAGTTGGCCAATAAAAACCATGCCGGAAAGCTTTTTCCACTAATGCTCTCGAAGATGCATGATGACCACACTCTCCTTGATGAATATCTCGGAGTATATCAAGTCCTTTGTCCAGGTACACGCATCGGTGCAGAACATTGGTGACACTTCTTTTGTATAACTCGGCATTGATGATAGTGTATGCCTTTGCCCTTCTCTGAATTTGCCTTGAGAGTATCTCATCATCTGGCAATGTCCCCTCTTTTAGGAATTCAAAGATTGGCTTTGCCCATGCGGGGATAGGCCAATTAGGGAAAATCTCCTCATTAATTTCCATTGCATCCACCGACATAACTCCAGCCAGACCAAGTTGAACAGTCCCCGGGTCCTGCGCGATAGTCCCTAGGTTTATCGAAGCAGTCCCCACGTCTGCCAAAGCAGTCCCCGGGTTTGCTGAGGTGCTTCCCCAGTCTATTTCCATAGGAGTAACTTCTGATTCGGAAAGGTCCGGGATATAGATTGATTTGGATTCTGGTGATGGTGTAATGGATGGTTTTGTCAAGTGTTCCAATGAAATGCCTGGCGGGATTGGCTGCCGGGATGACCCCAACTTGGATAATACATCGGTTGCCTCATTTTCGATCCGAGGTACGTGATGGAATTCACACCCCTCCAAGAAACCACTTATCTTCTGGACATAAAATTTGTAAAGTGCCATGTTTGCATCCAGAGCATCCTAGTTGCCAGACACTTGTTGTACCACGAAATCAGAATCTCCAAAACACAGTATCCGACGTATGCCTACCTCCTTTGCTACTTTGAGTCCATGCACAAGTGCTTCGTATTCGGCCACATTGTTTGATGCGCTAAACTGGATCTGGAGGACATATTTCAACTGGTCCTTCTTGGGCGAGGTAAGCACTACCCCAGCCCCCAGTCCTTCTTTTAGCTTTGACCCATCAAAAGGCATTTGTCAGTAATTTGTGTCCGGCAGAGGTGGTTCGTACTGCATCTCAGCCCAGTTCACGAAGAAATTCGCCAGCGCTTGTGATTTGATCGCGTCTCTTCTATCAAACTGCGGCGCATACGGGGCTAACTCAAATGCCCATTTTGCAATTCGGCCGCTAGCATCTTTGTTATTCATAATCTCAGATATGGGTGCCTCACACGCCACTTTGATGGGGTGTTCTTCAAAGAAATGTTTTAGTTTCTTAGCCTCCATATACACACCATATGCCATCTTCTGATAGTGAGGGTAATTTTGTTTTGAGGCCGACAATACCTCGCTCAAGTAATACACCAGCCTTTGCACCGAATTTCCTTCCTCGTCACATTCCACCACTACCACTGCACTTACGACTCGATTGGTCGCAGCTATATAGAGCAGCATTGGATCTTTAGGTAGTGGGGCGGCTAATATTGGTGCAGAGGATAGCATATTTTTTAACTCTCGGAACATGCTATCAGCTTGTGGTGTCCACATAAATTAGTCTGCCTTTTTCATTAACTGGTAGAGGGGTAATGCCTTCTCTCCTAGTCGACTTACAAACCGGCTTAACAATGCCAGGAAACTAGTAAACTTCTGCACATCGTTAAGGGACTTCGGCAGTTCCATTTTCTCTATGGCTCGGATTTTCATGGGATTGGTTTCGATACCTCGGCTGGATATAAGGAAACCGAGTAACTTTCCTGCTGGCACACCAAAGGTACATTTTTCTGGGTTAAGCTTCATCTAGAACCTCCTTAGGTTCACGAATGTTTGCCGGATATCGTTAAGGAGCGTTTTGCTTTCCTTGGTTTTTATCACCACATCATCCACATAAACTTGCCCATTCCAACCTATTTGGTCATGTAGAGATTCTTGCATGCATCACTGATACATTGGTCCGGCATTACGTTATCCAAACGGCATAGTGCGATAGCAATAAGCCCCATACGGGGTGATAAACGCAGTTTTTATTTGATCATCCAGATTCAGGGGTATCTGGTGGAAACCAGAATACGTGTCTATGAATGACAACAACTCACACCCCGCAGTTGAATCTATGACCTGATCTATCCTTGGCAGCGGAAATGGATCTTTTGGACACGCCTTATTCAGGTTCGTGTAATCGATACACATGCCATACCACTGCCACATTCGGATCATTCTTCTTTTTCTCCACGAGCACGGGATTAGAGAGCCAATCCGGGTAAAGTACCTCCATGATAAATCCAGCTGCGAGGAGCCGAGCTATCTCATCTCCAATGGCTTTTCTCCTGTCTTCGGCAAAGCGGTAGAGAGGTTGCTTCATCGGCTTTGCTCCGGGTCTTACATTCAAAGAGTGCTTGGCCAACTCCCTCGGTACACCTTCTAGGTCATGTGTAGACCAAGCAAAAATGTGTCGATTCTCACGGAGAAAGTTGATGAGCTTGCTTTCCTATTTTTCACTTAACCCGGCACCAATAGTTATAGTGTGCTCCGAGAATAGATTGTGAACACGCACTTTCTTTGTATCTTTCGTCACTTGAAATGAAACACTCCCATGTGGGTTACTTAGAGCTAGCATATGCTGTTGCGCGGACTGAGCCAGTGCAGCTACTTCTAGAATTTTCCTCTTCTCTCGGGCGATCATGAGTGACTCGGCCAGGTTAGATCCGGTGGATGAACATTCAATAGAACGCCTAAAGTCCCCAGCTATGGTGATCACCCCCTTGGTCCGGGTAATTTCATCTTCAAGTAACTAATCTGAGTACTTGCCATAAATTTGTTCAGAGCAGGCCTGCCGAGTAACTCATGATATGCGCTTTCCAAGTTCACCACCTCAAACTCCAAGTTCTTAGTCCGACAATTGTCCCTTGTGCCAAATAACACATCAACCCAGACTTTACCAATTGGCTCACAGGAGATACCTGGCACGATGTCGTGGAAGGTGGTCCTTGTTGCCTAGAGCATATTCTCTGATATCCCCAACTTGTGCATGGTATCATTGTACATGATATTAATGCTACTGTCGTTGTCTATTAGCACCTTGGAGAACCTTACATTGATGAACGCCAGATCTAGTACTAGCGCGTAGGTCCCTGGACTTGGCATAAGCTTTGGGTGATCCTTGATGCTCCAAGTAATCTCCTGATCCGACCAAGGCATATACCTTACCATGGCTAGCATTACGGCATTTACCTCCATATGCTGGCACTGCAAACTCTTTCTGTCAGTCTCTTCTATGGTAAACACACAGTAAATTTGATGATGCTCTTTGTACTCATTTCTCCCCACATTGTCGTGATACCCTTGGTCCTGTTGTTGCTGGTTATTCACTTGATGCACAACATCCCTCCTTTCCTGATTCTCATACCTCGGTGGAGGTGGAGGCAACATTAGCTTCTGTCCATTTCGCCCAATGAGAAGTTGCCGCCGAGGTGCTTCATTCTAAGGTCCATCATGCCAAGGTTCCTGAGCATTCCCCAAACTACCTTGCTCTAATTTCCTCATCCACTCACATTGCTAGGTCATATGGTTCGCTGGACTATTTGGACTTGGCGTGTGGAACTTGCATGGTTGATCCAGCATAGACTCGGATGTGTATCTCAGACGGTCCTTTCTTTCCTACCATTGTTTCTTCTGTTCCGGGGTCCAAGGCTTCTTACCCTCACTCTTTTGTTGCCATTGGTGCCCTCTAGTTTTGTGGCAATGGCTTGCGCTGCATTGGGCTGATCACGGTCCACAGCGTCCACTTGCTACGAGCTGTACCGTTTATCCAGACGATCATCTCTTATTTTACCTCGGAAATCATTCCTCCTGGATGATCCGGAACCATCTCTGTTGTAGTATTCCTCATTCGACGCGCTTGACATTAGCCGAGGTTGTGTTGGGTCTCCCAAGGCATACGAATCTGCGATCTGGATCATATCAGCCAAGGTGGTTGGTATATCTCGTTGCAACCTCTGCCACAACATACTCCCATACCTACAACATTAGGCGAACCACGCTATAGCTTGTGATTCAATTACACCTTCGCACGAATTGCGCACATTACACCACCGAGTCAGAAACTCTCGGTCCGGCTCATTTGGTCTCTACTTGCATAACGCCATGAACAGCTCCTCGAAATCCAGCCAACGGTTGATACTTCCTGGTTGCAAATTGTTCAGCCAAACCCTTGATGGTCCCTCCAACATCTATGGTACATATCTCACAGCCCATCTCAAATTACCCGTTGCAATGTTTACCGCAGTTGCGTAATCAATGAGCCAATCATCCGGTTTTGTGCTGCCATCGTATTTGTTTGTTCCTCTAGCCAACTAGAAATTCGGCACAGGTGGTTCTCTCATGATCCGAGGTCCCAAGCATGCCGGACCTGATGGTCCTTGTACCTCAATCATCTCCGACCTATAAATCTGGTCCAGCCTTAGCCTAGCGTCATCCGACTACAAGTTCCTGTTTCCCAATCTTGATCCAACCACATGGTGTTCCGGCCTAGGGAATCCAGCATTGACCATCGCCGAGTAGCCATCATTGTATCTATCCAGATCCGGACGAGCATTTTGCTACTACATTTCTGGGCCAACACTTCTCTCCTGCCGAGGTGTGTATTGGTGCAGATGTTACCGAGGTGCATTTTGCCCTGTTTCCGCCGGATTACGCTGTCCGGCATTACCGTTGGCAACATTCCTATGACCGGCATTGCATTGGTCATGGTTTCCTTGACTAGCCTCACCTCGACTGGCACTATGACGAGGATCCTCATCAACTTGCACTGCTTTTCCTTTACGTGCCCTTACAGGGTCATACGGGACCATCTATTTATCTTGTCTCCCTGAGGTTACCACTTCCTCTCTCCTAGGACTGTGACCCGGGGATGACGCTGCTCCTGCAGATTTTGTCGGGTTATTCCTTGCCTAATGAACTACGTGAGATGCTCCGGGCTGTGCCGGGTTTGCCTTGTTTTTTTGCTTATTCTGCTGACATGCTACCCTCAACAGGTGGTTAACTCTTTCTTGTTGCCTCTCCCGGGATTCTCTGGTTAAACCTTCTAACTCGGAGGCAGCTGCATTGGTAGCCCTGAGGGTCTTACGCGGAGTGTTGTATCTCTCTAGCCCTCATGTTACGATAGTAGTTGTCTGACCCGGCTTGGGAACGTACTCCCTATGGATCTCAGTGATCAGGTTTCTACCCCAGATTTTTATTCCATCTATGTGGTTTGCCTTTGCATACTCCCATAGAGTGATATTTAGTGACTGCTGCAACTCAGCTACTTTTTTCGCACCAGCTAGCATCTTTTGCCTAGTTTCCTCTAACTCGGCATGTGCCTGAGCCGGATCAACTACTGGCGCTATGGGTGTTGCTAAGCTATCTATTGCCTATTGTAATACATTCTCTGGCCTCTCTAGTGAAGGAAATCTACACCTTGCCTTCTTTGGTGTTGTCTCCGGCTCTAGCGCTAGGTCCTTGCTCGCTCCTGCGTCTAGCGCTGTCATCATGACCTCAATGCAACTTGCGGGGCGAGTGACGTGCCACGAGCTGTGCTGAGAGGTGGTTCTCCTCCCTCAACGACGTGTTGCGAGTGAATGCAGGACTCGTCAGCGCCGATGTAGATCTTGTGGGCGCCAAGCTTGATGAAGAGGTCGTTGCATGGCGGAGGACGTCTGCCGAAGCTCCCAATGTTATCGCTGACGGAGTCTAGCGCTCCAAAGCGCTGAACCAGCCTAGAGAAGATGCGCTCGCCGGTGCCGAAGATGTTTCCCGTCCAGATTTTTACTCCTGCTAGTGCCGCTAGCCCCACGGTGGGCGCCAACTATCGCGGTGGTGGCACGGGAAATGCCATGTATAGGCTAAAGATAGGGACAATAAGCACTAGAGGAATCCAGGGAGGGATAGTGTGGTGATTCCACACACAAGTGTTTGTATTTTCACTCTATCAATGGTGGATTACAAGGGCTCCTCAAGCTGTTGGTTAGAAGGAGACTAGTTCTCTTACCCCCCCCCCCCCCCACTACAGTGCTCTAGAGTTCTACCTTAGACAGAATGATCAATCCCCTTCTATGGAGAGACTGGTGCTCCTTATATAGGGGAACCCAGGTTACAAAGTTAGGGCATACGTGGGGCATATTCCCTGAATCTGCTTCTTTATTCACTTTAAACAGCTAGTCCGGACCATGGTCGTAACCCTCTGTGAGCTCCTCGGCTTTTGGCGTCCCCAGACATGGACTACGTCAGCCGACACTGCCCGCGTCACCTTTGTCGGCCACGCCCCACTGGTTCTTCCCTCTGCTTGCTATGCTCACGCTACAGTGGATAGAGGCCACCTTTTGACCAGCGGGTGATTCCTTCCTTCTCTTGGAAGCCAAGTGGTAACCCGACTAGCGCTTGACTAACCTGGCTACGAGGGTACCTGCATACATGGTAAATCAGGCATAGCCGACATACATTTTATATCGGTCGGGTTAGTGTTAGGTGAACACCTGCCAGGCCGGGTTACCCCGTAAGTCAGCCTGCCTTGAGGAGACCCGGCCAGCATTTGCCTTGACCGTGTCGTACCTCGGCTAATTCGGCCTTTATACCTCGGCGTGACCCTATCCGGGGGTATCCCTCAACACATGTAGAAATAAACATTTATTAGCTACTTAATAATTGAAAATTTTAGAACCATGGTCTAGAGAAACAATCAAGAAGATTCTATAATGATGGATAAGTGTGTTTTGATGTTTTTCTACATATATATCTTATCTTATCTTACCACTATATAGTGTACGAATAAATTTGAATATTGCCTGTTGGATCAAGACTCGCGAATCCCAATATTTTCAGCCATTGCATCTTCTTTTCCATTCTAGCATCTAGAAGATTTTATTGATAGTCTTCATCACAATGAATGGTATGCACAAAACTCAAACACACTTCTCCATCATTCTATAATCTTCTCCCCTGTTTCTCTAGACCATGTTACCAGAATTTTCAAGTTTTAGATAGCTAATAATCGTTGACTTCTAAATGATATACAAAGTACAAGAACTAAATATACACCCATACTTTATAGATGTTGATCAAATTTATATTTTTTATGCTTTACCTATGAAAATTTTATATAGTGACGATATGTCGGACGTCTATTATCCGAATCTCACGTGTTGATCAGAAGGGACGTGGCACATGCGTATATACTATATGAAATGTGATTTAACAAACGTTAAGTTGTTGTTAACCAATATTCTTATTAGAGAAAAAATGAATACATTAAGTCTATTAGTAATAACTATCTACCCATATTAAGAATTCATCCTACTATACTATAAAATTTGGAGGGTGGTGACATGATGGTTCTAGAACATGTTGGAGTTTGCTCTAGGTACTATTCAACACGAATCCAGCTGCTCTGAACCAAATGATCTAACAGCCCAACATTCAGGATTTGTGTTATGGATTCAATTCAAAACTGCTCCATTGTAGTAGTAGAGAGAATACAACCTACTATGCTATGAAATTTTGAGAGTGGTGACATGATGGTTCTAGAATATGGTGGAGTTTTCTCTAGGTACTATTCAACACGGATATAGGTGCTCTGAACCATTGGATCTAACATCCCAACGGTTAGGACTGGTGCTAAGGATCCAATTCAAAACTGCTGCATTATAATAGTAGAGATAGAGATCTGATGTCGGTATGGTTAACCTTCATTTCTGATGTTTGGAAAGGAAGAGAAAAAATCCAAAGTTTGAATTCTACTAATTTTTTCCACCAATACCCGGTTTCTTCCTATGTACACCAACACACACGCCGGAGACACGGCTGAGCCGCCGTACCAAGACACACATGTGCAAAATTGTGGACGAGGGAGTGCTGAGATGGATGGTGAGGCAGCGACTAAGAGCGAAAAAACAAATTTGTTTTGTTTTGAGTGCACATAAGTTCTGAAATTTACTAGAGTGTGTACGTTGTAAAGGTTGTAGTACCTCATGTCAGGAATCCATCATAATTATGCTCTGACATCGCACCGCCTTCAAGTGCCCTGTCACGCTGCCCTCCCGCCCTGCCTCCCTTTATTCTCCGAGCTCCTCTTGCTCTTCGTTTTTCCCTCATCTACTAGTACCTCCGTCCCAAAGCTTAAGGCTTTTTTATAAGTCAAGCTACGGAAAGTTTGACCAAACTTTTAAAAAAATATCAAAAACTATTGTATGATATTAGTAGATACCATGTGAATATATGTTTTATGATGTATCAAAAGGTATGTATTTCATATTATAAATATTAACATATTTTTCTACAAACTTGGTCAAACTTTGCATAGTTTGACTTTTCAAAAAAACATAGGCCTTGAGCCTTGGATGCAGGTACTACTAGTATTTAGTACTCCGTCCCAGAACTTAAGTCTTGATATATATACATCGTGGGTCCCTTCGGACGACGTTAGGAAAATTCAATAGGAATCTACCGCGCTTACTTGTAGTTCAAATTTGACCTAATTTTTTAAAATCGATATAAAGTTATTTAAGTGGGCACGGTTCGCTAGGGAATCTTGAAATGTGCTAAGACTAGGGATTGTAAGAAAACATGGTCCCCACTTTTTCTGAAAACCGGGTGGTGGTACTTATTTTGACTAAGGTATGTCCCGAGGGAGCGAGATTCTTCAATTAATTAACACGGTAAGTGGATATGTACATGTTACACCAAGGACCTCAAAAAATGAAAAATACACCATACATTTAGCACAAAAGACCCTAAAATCAAATGCTTGAAAATTTTGGTAACATGGTCTATAAAAACGAGGGAGAAGATTCTAGAATGATGGAGAAGTATGTTTTGAGGTTTGTACACAGCATTTCATTATGAAGACTATGAATAGAATCTTCTAGGTTCTAGAATAGAAAAGAAGGTCCAATGAGTGGAAATGTTGGGATTCGTGAGCCTTGATCCAACAATTAATATTCAAAGTTTTCCGTACACTATATAGTGTTAAGATAGTGGTAATGGTAGGACTAGTACTTGCTTAACAAAAGAAAATAACGCACTTCTCACTTTTAGCAGATGTTGTTGAAGCAGTTGCACGAATCTACCAGATGCGGGTACTGTATATAAACTATATATGATGTCAATATGGTATGACCTTGGCTGTTCGGGTCAAAACTAGGAATGTTTATACACCATAGTCCAATACGCATTGTGAAGCAGCCAAAGCTTTTTTGTATTCAAAGGTGTCCAAACACATGTTTCTCTTTTTTTTTCTTAGTACTATATAGTGTACGAATAACTTTGAATATTGACCGTTGGATCGAGACACGAAACCCAACATTGTCAGACATTGGATCTTAATTTCTATTTTAGCATCGAGAAGATACTATTGATAGTCTTTTTTTCTTATCTTACCACTACTAGTAAAAGGCACGTGCCACAAACGTATATACTATATGAAATGTGATTTAATAAACATTAAGTTGTTATTAACCAATAGTCTTGTTAGAGAAAAAATACATACAATAAGTCTATTAATAATAACTATCTACACATATTGAGAATACAACATACAGTGCTATGAAATTTGGGGATGGTGACATGATGATTCTAGAACATGGTGGAGTTTTCTCTAGGTACTATTCAACATGAATCCAGCTGCTCCGAACCATTGGATCTAACAGCCCAATGCTCACGATTGGTGATATGGATCCAGTTTTGAATTGGATGCATAACACCAATCCTGACTGTTGGGCTTTAAGATCCAATCACTACAAGAAATCTGATATTCTATGGCCCTCCATTTTCATCATAGAATCGTCATAGTATTCTGTCTATGACGATCTTATGACAAAAACAAAATCATCGAAAGCTGGGCGTCACTAGTGAACTATAATGACGATTTTAGTAAAACCATCATAACCGTATATGACGATATTGGATCATCATAATCGTCATAACGATTATGAGGATCCAATATCGTTACGAGCAAACTAGCCTAGCCACGTCAGATCCTACGTGGCTGATCCGATGTGGCAAGCAATCAGCCCGGTCCACTTCATCCATTTATATGGGCCAAGCCCAACAATTCAGTGTTTTTATGTTTTTTTCATATCAATTCTAGCTAACTACATGGGCCAAGCCCAACATGTAGGCATTTTTATTTTCTGTTCTTGGCCTTTTCTAGGAATTTCTTTTTTATTTTTGGCATTTCATTTATTTTTAGCTGGTCCCACTTGCCAGTTTGATTTTTCACATCTCCCACTCATTAGGGTTAAATCTCCCACAATTTGACAGTAATTGATCAACTAATAATTTACTCAGAAAGGCATGAATACAAGAAATTCTTTTGCCAATAGCCATAATTAAGTCGATTACAATAGTTCTATTTTCAAATCACATACTATATAATAAATATCCCAGCACTGACACTTCAAATCACAAACTATACAATAATATCCCAGCGCTCACACTTCAAATCACAATAGTTGATTACAATAGTTCCATGGTTCAAATCACTAGCTATCTCATGTTACACCGACAATGTAAACCAGTCCTAGTCTTGACCAATAGGGTAAATCAAGAAAATAGCAGTAGCAGCTGCAACAGGAGCTGAGTAAGCTGTCACGAGAAAAAACCCAAGACAACAACCATCAGAGAGTAACCAAACACCACAGCACAGAGATAGCTGAACAAACCTTTCTTTTTCTTTCTACCACATTTGTTCTTCAATTTTGTAACCAACACGAGCTACCCTTTGATCTCAGCATTGTCCTCAATGGATACCATGGGCAGCAATTCACGAAGTGCATGTGATGTTACCTTGTCTGATCCATTCGGAATCAGCAACACAGTGAACTGTATGCAACAAGGTCGACTGCACAGAGCACTAACTAGTGAGACATATTAAGAAAGAGACAAGGGAGACATAAATAATTGAACATCAGATAGGATCAACAAAACTAACAAGTACACATCCAATTCCAATACAAAAATAATTGAACAACAGATATGATCGGCAAAACTAGCAGGTTGCATGTGGCTTGTATGGAAATCACCAGCAACAGCTAGCCGAACCTGGTAAGATAATGGTCAGCTTTATATATAAATAGTTGGTGACTGTATGACAAAGAATAATTTTCTATGAAGCCTCTTAGATACTAGGTGGGAACACGCGGCTTGCCGCACGCTTGCCCGTCAAGGCGATATGGACAATGGATGAAAGCGTGCGCTGTGGATCTAATATAAATCAGCGCTCAAACAAATCAGTATTTAGTAGTGCATAGTACATTAATAGAGCATAGAATTCTTCGATAGTTGAACCGCTCATACATGTACTAATGGGAGCCCTATACAATAGTACTCATATTGGGAAGATAATAGAAGTTGGAAAATAAAGATCAACAATCAGTCGCAAGCTTGCTATTTATTGATAGGAGTGATTGTAAAGTAGAAGTATGTTTAGAAGTGTTCTTAAGTACCACAGAACGTACTGTTACACATATTGGAATTATCCTATGAGAATTAGTCATGAACATTGTAGCCAAGACCGCACCGTAAATGGGCAGCGTAGAGAGGACGAGAAACCGAACCTTCTAAAGGCATGGCTCGAGAGAAACTATCATAGCCCATAGGCAAGTGCACCAAACCCTAGTCCGCTCAGTTCGTGAGGCAAACAAGGCGATGAACTCGGCATTATTGGTTGAGCAATTGGTATTCCTCCAGCAATTCATTAGCATGACCAGAGTGTATGCAGGGTCAGTACAGTCAAACTAACTCAAAGAAATCTTGTGAATGACCCCTTGGTATGCATGAAAAACTAAAACGCACTCTATCTTTAAAGGGAGGGAGAATTTCCTTTGACATCCCCTTATCGAGTGACATTCTATGACTTGCCTCTTGCAAAAATCAGAGAGCTACAGTTTCTATCCTTGGACTATATTTTGTCTTAATTATATAGAAACAAGGCAGAGATGAGTGCTTAACTAAGGGATTCACACGAACTTACCTTGGCAACTCAGGCTATCTTGAGTTCAAAAATACAGCCCAGCTGCAGTATCAAGACAGTGAATCTCCATTGAATTTCTCATATACAGGCCACATCGTAAGTCCTGCATGAAAAGCCTAAACTGTTAGCTATAAAACACTTCTTCGAGACAAAACCATAACAAACGTGACAGCTAAATACTTGAAAACATGATATAAGATGTGAATTACCTGTTAAAGAGCCATCGTCAGTAAGTCACCACACCATGATGAAACCACCTTCTTCTTTTTGTGTGCTGTCACATGAGGAAAGTGAATATCAATTGATACAACTATAAATACTGGAAAGCTTGACAGAATATTACGAGCACGAGAATAATATACTTCAGTTTTAGGTATAACACTTCTTCTGATAATTGTTTCACCAAAACTGAATGCACTAAAAATATAATATTAAGAGCACAAGAATAATATACTTTAGTTTCAGGAATAACGCTTCTTCTGATAATTGTTTCATAAAAAATGAATGCACTAAAACTGAATAGAACAAACACATATCTCTTTCTCAGTCAGTGAGTAATCGAACCCTTGGGTATTAAGGTAGTACATCTGTTCTAGATGTACTCAAAGCACAAACTGCATATTCAGATGGATTGTTCACATGCATAGCCTAAATTTGACATGCTCCAGTAATCTTGGGGAAAACAATTCCTTGCAATCATAAGCTTGTTTCCTTGCAAACATTTGGAACTAAAGGAAATTTTTATGAAAAAGGAACCTTTCATGTGTTAGAAATGCAACTGAATCAACAAATAATAACAATTCCTTCCAGTGACGTATATGAACACCATTGGGGGGCTAGAATGTTGCTTCCAGATGACAGCAACATAACAGTCAGTTTGACTAAGCCACCAAAATAAGACATCGAGTTATGTGTTAGTATAGAACTACCCCAGCAACCAACTGTTATGTCAAGACACAGGTCAGTAAAATATTTATCCATACTATAACTGACCAGCAACCAACTGTTATGCCAAGCAAAAACCAAAGTTCAAGATTTGCTGGAACTATGCAAAAAAAAATAGGGGCAAATCTTCATGAAGACACAGTTCAGATATGATGACTTGCATGCTATTTGTTAAGAAAGCTATAGAGATATCTCCATTCGTGTTACTGTACAAAGCAACCAAAACAGCCATAAAAGGGAGTCGCCAGGTAAAGAAGAAGACTAAAAGGCACAATATTAGGAATAACCGAACAATATGTAAAGAAAGAACAACCAATTTGCCCCTTTAATAGCCCATGAGTAATAAGTGTAGGCAAATTTTGTAACTGTACTGAAATGGTGAAGTAAACAATCCTTGCCTTTAAAAAATAATAATGGTAGAATACATAAGCTAATCTGGATCTAAGGATATACATGGTTCATCAACATATATGCTATTCACATATGAGATTATGTGCCTTCACATTCTAACAGATGATAAAACATATACAGAAAAAGGCTTTCTTGAGAAGAAATTGGAGGCAAGTTAGATGGAGTTACTGTGTAAATCAATGAGATATTGTTGGTGTGGTGCTTATCCATTTCTCAGTCTAAATGCAAAGGTCTCGAAATTTCCATTCCTACACATATTTCTCCAAAAACAATTAGCTAGGAAAGCTAGCTACCTAGCAACACTTTGCAAACGATCAAGAACACCTAAGTGCACCTAATTCTATGCTCAAACAATGTAACAATATCAACCATGTGACTCCATTAGTTTTCTGTGAGTAGCTTTCCTTATTAAGTTCTACTAGGAAACATGCCCGTGGGTTGCATCGGGAGACTGGGAAATACATTTTTTGATGAAAAAATACGTAACCTCAATTTACTTGCTTTTGATGGATAAGTCTCTGTCCTATGGTCTTTGTGGGACAGCACACATAATGATGGATAAGTCTCTGTCCTATGGTCTTTGTGGGACAGCACACATGGTCCTTGTGTCAAGGAGTAGCAGTTAGAGATAGAGCATCAAGGACTGGTTGTTAGATAGAGCATCCTTGACTGCTGCCTTTAGACTAGCATCTTAGACTAGCATCTAGCATATCCTTGGCTGGTTAGCAGCCTATAAGTATGTATCCCCAACCCCTCAGGTTGGCATGGCATTTGTGTGAGTTTGTGTGAGAAATAGAAACCAGAAAATTGCCCCAACTCCTTGTGTCATCCTCTCCCTCGATGAGAGTTAGAATTCAGCGACTAACAAGTGGTATCAGAAAATTGCCCCAACTCCTTGTGTCATCCTCTCCCTCGATGAGAGTTAGAATTCAGCGACTAACAAGTGGTATCAGAGCCAAGTTAGTTTGTAGCCTGAGCATCTCCTGCTCATCTCCTTCCCCGGCAGTAGCAGCAGCTCCGGCTGCCTCTACTCACTCCTCTCTCTCTGTGCAGACGAGCAGCAGCTCATCGGTTGCAGCCCCCTCTCCACCCAGCAGCTCCCCAGCGGCGAGCCATGTCCGCAAGCCACTCTCAGCACTCGGTAACCTCGAGCACGCGGCGTCGGCAGGAGGCCGAGCTCGCCGCGGCAGAGGAGCGCGAGCGAGTGGCGGCAGCAACCGCCGCGGCGGCAGCAAGGGCGTCGAGGCTGGCAGCAGCAGAGCTGGCAGCAGCCAGAGCGGAGGTGGAAGCAGCAGCAGTGGAGGATGCAGCACGTGAGGCAGCGGCGGAGGTCCAGGCTCTGCGCGGCAGCATCAGCGGCTCCGTTTCAGGCGACGGCAGCGTCGACGGAAACCACGACGCAGCCGGCGAGCGGACAGCGCGGTGGGCCGCCGAGCATGCCCAAGCGCACGGCGGTGGCGCTCCCGGAGGAGGCGCGCACGGCGGTGGCGCTCCCGGAGGAGGCGCGTGCGGCGACGGCGGCCGAAACGACCAAGACCGCGGCCTCCATGAGGTCCGGACTGTGGTCAGGGACGTTGGTCCCGGTGTTGGGTGGCCTACCCTCACCAAAACCAACTACGTCGAGTGGGCCGCGGTCATGAAGGTCCGGCTCCACGTGCGGCACATGTGGGAGGCAGTCCAGGATGCCAACATCGATCACCATGAAGATCGACGGGCGCTGGACGCCCTCCTCGCTGCAGTCCCGCCCGAGATGCAGTTCTCGCTTTCCAACAAGCGGACTGCCAAGGAGGCTTGGGACGCCATCGCTGCGGCACGCATAGGCAGCGACCGCGCCCGCAAGTCCACACTGCAAGTACTTCGCAAGGAGTGGGAGAACCTGGCCTTCAAGCCAGGTGAGGACGTTGATGACTTTGCTCTCCGTCTCAACACTCTGTTGCAGAAGATGGTGCAGTTCGGCGAGGACACCTACAACGAGGAGAAAGCTGTCAAGAAGCTTTTTCGCTGTGTTCCCGAGAAGTACAGGCAGATGGCTCGCTCGATCGAGTCTCTGCTGGACCTCTCCACGATGTCGATCGAGGAGGCGATAGGTCGCCTCAAGGTCGTCGACTCTGACGAGCCACAGCCTCAGTCAGGGTCCATCACCACTGGCGGGAAGCTACTTCTCACTCGGGAGCAGTGGGATGCCTGCCAAGGTGATAGGAAGAAGGGGGAGCCTTCTTCCACAACAGGCGGCCGCAAGGCGCGCAAAGACGCCCAGGGCGGCGCCGCCGGCAAGCAGAAGCCGGCACGAGACGACAGCTGCCGCAACTGCGGCCAGCTTGGCCGTTGGGCCAAGGACTGTCGACAGCCACGACGCGGCCAGGCCAACTTCGCACGGGCGGAGGAGCCGGCTCTGTTCATGGCACATGCAAGCATCGAGCTAACTCCAGCGGCACCAGCCGCGGCGGCTCTCCTCCACCTTGACGAGCCAAAGGCACACGCCCTCCTCGGCGATGGCTCCGGCGGCGACAAGACTGACGGGTGGTGCCTAGACACTGGCGCTACCCATCACATGACTGGTCGACGGGAGTTCTTCGCCGAGCTCGACCCCAGCGTGCGAGGCTCCGTCAAGTTTGGGGATGCCTCCGCCGTGGAGATTAAGGGCGCCGGCTCCATCATCTTCACCGCCAAGACTGGAGAGCACCGGCTGCTCACCAGTGTCTACTACATTCCCGCGTTGAGGAACTCCATCATCAGCTTGGGACAGCTGGATGAGAACGGCTCGAGCGTGCTGATCAAGCATGGGATCCTACGCATCTGGGATCGCCATGGTCGCCTTCTTGCCAATGCGAATCGACTCTACGTCCTCAACGTGCAGGTGGCACAACCCCTCTGTCTCGCCGCCCGTCGGGACGACGAGGCGTGGCAGTGGCACAAGCGCTTCGGGCACCTTCACTTCGAGGCTCTGAAGCGGCTCAGTACCACGGAAATGGTGCGAGGCCTACCGTGCCTTGACCATGTGGAGCAGTTCTGCGACGTCTGTGTGATGACGAAGCATAGGTGGACCCCTTTTCCCCAGAGGGCGAGCTTCCGAGCCAAGGAGAGGCTCGAGCTCGTGCACGGGGACTTGTGTGGCCCGGTGACACCGGCCACACCGGGAGGACGACGCTACTTCTTGCTGCTCGTCGACGACCTCTCCCGCTACATGTGGGTGATGGTCCTCGGCAGCAAGGGAGAGGCTGCGGACGCCATCAGGCGCGTGCAGGCTGTTGCAGAGGCGGAGTGCGGTCGCAAGCTGCGCGTGCTGCGCACCGACAACGGCGGCGAATTCACAGCGGCTGAATTCGCGTCGTACTGCGCTGATGAGGGCATTCAGCGTCACCACTCCGCGCCGTACAGTCCACAGCAGAACGGCGTCGTCGAGCGGCGCAACCAGACGGTTGTGGGGATGGCCCGGTCCCTCCTCAAGCAGAGAGGGATGCCGGCTGTCTTCTGGGGAGAGGCAGTGGTGACGGCCGTCTACATCCTCAACCGCTCGCCCACCAAGGCGCTCGACGGCAGGACGTCGTACGAGGCTTGGCATGGGCGCAAGCCGGCGGTGTCCCACTTGCGGGTCTTCGGCTGCCTCGCGTTCGCCAAGGAGCTTGGCCACATCGGCAAGCTCGACGACAGGAGCATTCCGGGAGTGTTCATCGGCTACGCGGAGGGCTCGAAGGCCTACCGCATCCTCGACCCGAAGACACAGCGTGCGCACGGCGCGAGACGTTGTGTTCAACGAAGGGCGAGGATGGGCGTGGGACAAGGTGGTGGATGACGACTCGACTCCGACGTATGACGACTTCATTGTCGAGCACGTCCACTTCGAGGGAGCTGGGGGAGTAGGTAGCTCTTCTTCGCCCAGCATGCCTACCTCAACCCCCGAGTCTTCATCGACCCCGGCAGCACCACGCTCTCCGACCACGACTTCAGCTGCGACGAGTCCTTCGTCGACTCCAGCACAGCCGGCGACGCCTCGTGCTCCAGCACCGACAGCCACCCCTCCGGGGACGTCTACTCCACCACCAGCTCACGCCGAGCACAGCCCGGTGGAGTTCGCTTCCCCGCTCCCTCACGACGAGGAGCGCATCGACGCGTAATACGACGGCGAGCCGCTGCGGTACCGCACGATGGAGAACCTTCTCGGCGACCAGCCGGTGCCGGGACTGGTGCCACACGACCTGGAGGCGCAGTTGCACCTTGCGTGTGACGAAGGCGAGCCTCGGTCTTTTGCAGAGGCCAAGAGAGACGCGGCATGGCGCGCCGCGATGCAGCTGGAGATGGATGCGGTTGAGCAGAACCGCACCTGGGAGCTTGCTGACCTCCCTCATGGTCACCGCGCGATCACCCTTAAGTGGGTGTTCAAGCTGAAGAGGGATGAAGCTGGCGCCATCGTCAAGCACAAGGCTCGTTTGGTGGCACGAGGTTTCGTGCAGCAGGAGGGGGTCGACTTCGACGACGCCTTCGCTCCCGTGGCACGGATGGAGTCCGTGCGACTCCTTGCGCTGGCTGCCCAGGAGGGCTGGCGTGTCCATCACATGGATGTCAAGTCGGCGTTCCTTAACGGTGACTTGAAGGAGGAGGTCTACGTGCACCAGCCGCCGGGATTTGCGATCCCCGGCAAGGAGGGCAAGGTGCTCCGCCTGCGCAAGGCTCTTTACGGCTTACGGCAGGCACCGAGGGCGTGGAATGCCAAGTTGGATTCCACGCTAAAGGGGATGGGCTTCGAGCAAAGCCCGCACGAGGCAGCCGTCTACCGGCGGGGCAATGGAGGAAATACCCTGCTAGTGGGCGTCTACGTCGATGACTTGGTGATCACCAGCACCAAGGATGCGGAGGTGGCGGCGTTCAAGGAAGAGATGAAGGCCACCTTCCAGATGAGTGACTTGGGGCCCCTCTCCTTCTACCTGGGAATCGAGGTGCACCAGGACGACTCCGGGATCACGCTTCGACAGACCGCCTACGCCAAGCGCATCGTTGAGCTAGCTGGGCTCACCGACTGCAACCCAGCCCTCACTCCGATGGAGGAGAGGCTGAAGCTCAGCCACGACAGCACGACGGAGGAGGTGGACGCTACGCAGTACCGGCGTCTTGTGGGGAGCCTTCGCTACCTCGCCCACACACGGCCGGACTTGGCATTCTCCGTCGGCTACGTTAGTCGGTTCATGCAGCGACCGACGACGGAGCACCAGCAGGCCGTGAAGAGGATCGTCCGCTACATTGCGAGGACTCTCGACCACGGTCTCTACTACCCTAGGTGCCCTGGGGCGGCACACTTCGTTGGGTACAACGACAGCGACCACGCCGGCGACATCGACACCAGCAAGAGCACAAGCGGGATCCTCTTCTTCCTCGGCAAGTGCCTCGTGAGCTGGCAGTCAGTCAAGCAGCAGGTGGTGGCCATGTCTAGCTGCGAGGCCGAGTACATAGCGGCCTCCACCGCTTCCACTCAGGCGCTCTGGCTCGCTCGACTGCTTGGTGATCTCCTCGGTCGAGACACTAGAGGGGTGGAGCTCGGGGTGGACAGCAAGTCCGCTCTGGCCCTGGCGAGGAACCCCGTGTTCCACGAGCGGAGCAAACACATCCGGGTGAGGTACCACTTCATCCGAAGCTGTTTGGATGAAGGGAGCATCACGGCGAGCTACATCAACACCAAGGATCAGCTTGCAGATCTGCTCACCAAGCCTCTTGGGCGGATCGCGTTCGTCGGACTCTGCTCCAGGATTGGGATGGTCCAGCCTTCCCACAAGACGACGCACAAGACTTAGGGGGAGAATGATGGATAAGTCTCTGTCCTATGGTCTTTGTGGGACAGCACACATAATGATGGATAAGTCTCTGTCCTATGGTCTTTGTGGGACAGCACGCATGGTCCTTGTGTCAAGGACTAGCAGTTAGAGATAGAGCATCAAGGACTGGTTGTTAGATAGAGCATCCTTGACTGCTGCCTTTAGACTAGCATCTTAGACCAGCATCTTAGACTAGCATCTAGCATATCCTTGGCTGGTTAGCAGCCTATAAGTATGTATCCCCAACCCCTCAGGTTGGCATGGCATTTGTGTGAGTTTGTGTGAGAAATAGAAACCAGAAAATTGCCCCAACTCCTTGTGTCATCCTCTCCCTCGATGAGAGTTAGAATTCAGCGACTAACAAGTGGTATCAGAAAATTGCCCCAACTCCTTGTGTCATCCTCTCCCTCGATGAGAGTTAGAATTCAGCGACTAACAGCTTTGAGTTTTGCTGAAGAGAAATATAATAAAAATGGTGGTTGCATTAATCCAGAAATCTTATGAAAGTATGGTCTATTTTGGTTTCCCCGTTTAACATTGGCGTCAGATTTTCAAAAGAATATTGCCAACGTGTGATGGGAGGTGTGATTCCTGCCAGGGGTAGTCAGCGGCTCATTGCACGCCCTTGACATGCCAATGATGCCATGGGTTTCATAGGTGCGCTGACCCTCCTTTTACAATGGCAAAGAGGTGATGTGGTGCTGTAATTGATGCTGCCTGTCCGCCCAATCGGCTGTGTCCATGCGAAAGAAAGGAGCGACGGCTGAATTTGCCCCAAAAATTGATTGAACCGCATAATCCTAGCGTTAGTTTTCCCCTTCATTTTAATTTTATTTATTTATAAAAAATATGCCTATGCGTCAATGTAGGTTCACTGTTTTATTAAACATTTGTAAAGCCTTCTAGAATTTCACTAATGAAGATACGACTATAATGCAACCCTTAGTCTATGTCCACCAGAGCGCATATACAAAACAAATTGAAAGAAAAAAATCTCCCTACGGTGTATGAATCTGCAAAGCAACACTGTTTGCATAGCTGAGGTGATACTGACTTATATAGTATACCTGCATTGTCTCTAACCAGCAAACCTCTCAGCGAAACCGTTTAGGATAGTGGCAGAGTGAACTCGTGAGCGTGTTGCCTCACCACATCAACCTAGACATGGAATTCTAAAACCGCCGCTCTTTTCCAATCACCCAAATTAGGCTTCCATCTGGTGAGCTCGCGCTCCAATTTTAATAATCATGAACATATCAGGTGCAAAGATCGCGACTCGTGCGTGGCCCCAAGCTCTCCTCTGCTGGCCACCAGTGCTGCTCGTGCGTGGCCGCCACCGCCTCAAGGCTTCCTCGTTCACATCGATCTCGAATCGCCCGGAGCACCACAGCTCGATCTCCTTCCTTCGAGAAAGAGAATGGCAGCCACCAAAAGGACAAGGACCTAGACGGACGGACCCTCCTCCACCTCCAATCCCTCGCTGCTGTCGACCCCAACGACAACAACGACGACGACTTTGGTGCCCCACTCCCACCCTTGATTACATTTTAG
The DNA here is from genome assembly GCA_910589775.1 of Avena eriantha. Classification (NCBI taxonomy): domain Eukaryota; kingdom Viridiplantae; phylum Streptophyta; class Magnoliopsida; order Poales; family Poaceae; genus Avena; species Avena eriantha. Next base: position 483,496,441 of record OU342743.1, on the reverse strand, counting down.
TCAATTTTCTCTTACGCTAGCGGTGTTATTATTGGTTTTGTGTTAGACACCTAGATGATTACCACAAGAACCGAAGAGGATTAAGCTAATTTCATTTAATTAATAGGAAACAAACCCGTGCGTTGCATCCAGAGAAAAATCTACAAACACAAAAAAAATACAACATAATTTTAAATACTTGTTTTCTTATCAACACGGCTGAGCAACTATATTACAGTAATTAACACATTTCATGTTTCCACCGTTGTGTTGGATGCCAATAATTTTATGTTGATACAAACAGTTCTTCAAGGTTAAACACTTTGGGAAAAATAGTCTCTCAACTTGATTACGTTCATTCTGGATCAAGAACAAAAACACAAAAACTCTCATCAAACTCTCGACAATCCATTAAATTGATCAACCACCAAATCTGCACGATGTTTCATCTCCATAGTTTCTGAAACTTCCCACAAATCATGGAGAACATGGATGAAAATACACCAAATTAGATGTACAGGTTATCCGAGACTACACCAAAAAAGGACATATGAACACTGCCAGAATTTTTGCACTAAAAGAACGAAAACGAAATCGTACATATCCTACTGATTGGACAGTCAACATGTATTATTACCCCCCATTCATTTACAGTGACTAAACATAACTAAATTAAAGGAAATATTTTTAGAAATTAAGGATGAACGCCTATATGAGTTGGATTTAAGAGGACAACAATGTGAAAAAAATAAAAAGACAAATAAAAATAAATAATTGGAGGATACACGACGGAGGACCATCACGTTGCCTTATCTATTCCCACCAGGCTTTCCCTACTCTTTAGTTCTCAACTAGATGGGTACGCGCGTTTCGCCGCCCCGCTTTTAGAAAGTTTAGGCATAGTGTAGTCAATGCGGAGGATTAGCATTTGTGTTTGGGTGCATTGCTCTCGGGCATAACTCCTGTAAAATGGGCTATCTGCACTTTGCCACCCTGGTACTACCAAGGATTGATTTATGCTTCCAAGCTAAAAAAAAACCTTGTGTTCAAACAACTTATCCACAATAGTTCTTCCAGAAGCTTAATCGAATAACGATTCTCCGATACCATGTAGAAAGCTACCACTTTAACTTATAAATGGTAGGCCTTCTTATTGGAGTTGCAACCTGATACAATACATAAGGCGCTAGAACAGTATAAGCTGGAAGGTGTCTTCCCTAGCAAATAATGCTAGCTATACGCGGCGTAGGCAAGGAGACATGAGTAGACCAGCAGCGACAGCGGTGGCCATCCTACCTTGGCCTCCTTTCTTCGCTCCCTCGTCCTCAAACCAGTGTTAATACTATGACGCTTGTCATAGCCCACACTAGCACCCATTGCTAGGCCCTGATCAGCAATGGCCTGTCGAGCAGCAGGAAAGTAGCAGTGAGCATGGACTCAGCCTCCTACATCCTATATTCCAAGCACGTACTGGCAGACATGGGAGTCACTACAGGCGAGAAAAGGGAAAGTCGGCCGTGGAGGAGAAACCGGGATGTAGAGGGCTAGAAGTGGCGTAGCTAAGCTGAAGCAGGCGCCCACCACGATTATAGTGTTGGCAAACCCCATGGCATCAAAATGGCAGTGAGCAAGGCAAGATTGGCAACCTTAGATGTCATCTCCGCAAGAGGCACACCGTCAGTAAAGACAATTATGGTTTCCCCGGAGGTCTAGCTGACGCCAAGAAATCAAGAGTTGTGCTCCAGATTGGCGAACCACAACCGAAGGGTGGCTCGTCCTCCATCCATCGAACAAATGGCTAAGGTGGAGCTGGACGGAGGAGAGCTACAACCTCAAGGCCGAGGACGAACCACCAAAGGATAGCGACCTCGGTGAACTGGTAAACTCCATGGAGTGGAAAGTTGACGGCGAGGCTGAGGTCGACATGGACGACGACAACAACTTTCTTGGGCAGAGAGGTGGAGATGGAGGTCACCGCCGGGGCCAAGATTCTAACGTCCATGAAGATTTGACCAGCATCTGCTCCTGGAGGGCGAGCGAGTGGGAGTCAGACAGGAAGGGCGGCGGCAGAAACCCTAGGACAGAGTGCGACGGGAGGAGCTGTGCTCGAGAGAGTTGTTGCGAGAGGAAATCGTTCTTGTGCTTTGATGCCTTCAGGTCCACACCTCAGTTACACGCCTCTAGCAGATGCACTCGAGCTTGGCAACGCCCACATCACAGCGTCAAAGCGATAGCTAAGAGCTACCACAACGCGGTGCTTAAAAGGCGGCGCTAGGATTAAAATCTTGTTATCTCGGCGGTTTAAGCTTTGAATCATGGGATCCCTGCACAAATCTTTTTGTTCGATGCTACTCTTTTTTTCCCGTGTGGCATGAAGAGCGGAGGCCAATTGGAGCTATAATTAGCGTTCAAACTAAGCGTGTCCAACTTTGCGTAGCTTACCGCTTCCTATTTTTTTAATTTATCTTTGCACTGTAAGCGCCTAGCGTCTAGGTAAGCGGATCAGTAAGCGTTGATCCAGTGAGGATGCTCTAAAAAGACTTGCAGCTCTTCAAGATTAAGCTATATAATAATAATTAGCTACTGGCACGTAGAATGTGGCTCAGAACCGTTAGATTAAGGATTATAACCATTAATGCATGAGGTTCAACTTAGTGGGATTAGTTGGTACTATAGATACCTGTCTAGATCCCTCATGGTTGACAAGTTGACTGCTTGTGGATGAAACCCAGCTGGCGATAATTTTAAATCACTATAGTAAAATTCGGAACTAAAATAAAAGTAGATTCATCAGTATTAACATCACATGAAACACATGTAGTTCAACATTTATAGCCGAAACAATAACAGTTCCCCCAATCTTCGAGTCCTAACATTTCATAAATAAAGCTTGGACTTCCGCCCACCTAAGAGAAATGTACGGAAAGGCTCTTAAATTTTATAGCAGTTACACTTCCTGAAGCAGCAAGGAGGACACAAGGCTTACTGGGTTTGAGCATCATGCTGCATTGTTCTGATGTAACCATCAAATCTGGTCGGACTGCTCAACTGCGCATTTGAATTTCAATAATTCAGGAGATGTATGCTGGTATAGGGAATTATGATCCACAGTGTACACTCTGAAATGAATTAGAGAATCGAGATTAAAACTTGGTTGAAAAAGCACAAATTATTTTATGTTGTCCTGTAATTCAATTAGCCCTCAGAAAATACTTCTTGGAGAATAATATATCTTGATCGTGAACTACGTTATGATGTTAAGAGGTCTTTATGCCCATTTCTTTTGCATCCTCCATGGAATCGCATTGCTGCATAAACATCCCCTGAGAAGATAAATAAGTAGCAGAGATAATGCACTATCACACTAAGCAATAAAAGTAAAATTGAACTACATGTAGTTGCATTGTTTGAATTACTGCATGAATAGTAATGCTCATAACTCTGGCCATTATTCTTAACGCTATTTTATCACCAGTTACATAAAACTTTATATTCCAGAGTAGTTTTTTCATGTTCACCCAAAATGTCTTCCTTAGAAATTCAACCGAAAGCCCAAAAAAAGGCTTCCAGGAGTGCCTATATCACTTACTCAACCAGCTGTATTAGATGCAGAGAGTATGTCAACTGTAAAATCAGCACCATGTTTGTTCTGTGAGTAGAGCATAGCTAGAGCTTCTTAGTGTTTTGAACTACTAGCTTCAAGTTTCACATGGAAGGTCATTGGGAATGTTGACTAATTTTTCTATGTGAACGGAGTCGATCTCTAAACCTTCAAGAAAGAAGATTTCGTTATCCGACCTGGTGGAAGTATTGCTGATACTATTAGTACATAAGTACTTTTGGATTGGCTATTAGTCAACCAGTGTGCTGCTCAAGCATGCAATAGGAATGAGAATCCGCTAGATAAACAGCAATTGGTAATAATCCATGCAAGATTCAAACTATGCAAAGAAATCTCAGGTGTTGAAGCACAAGCACGACCACAATGTGATATATTTGTAAAACAATATTGGTTTTTACACTTGACCAAGGTCATTCTGTTGTCAAATTATACGGTAGAACTGGAAATTAGCGTTCTTGAGAAGAACACTGACACACCACAGTTTGCTTATTTGGCACTAATGGTCTGATTCGCAATAGATTTAAAAATATAGCCACAAACGGTAAATATTATTGGAATCTAAACTCACTTCCTAACAAATGTTTACTTCTTTACGCATGACCAAAACCACAAAAGAAAGAGCATGTAAAAACAAAGTACTTGAATATGGAAGTAACCAGTTTCATCTGAAGAGCACACAATTTGTATATAGCAAGAGGACACCTATATTTGCTATCCTATCAACCTCTTTCATTACTTTTAATGACAACATCATCATCGCCAATACACCCCAAAAAATCTAAATAGGCAATGATGCATCCTATCAATTATATTCAGTCATGCTGCTGAACTTGTAGGCCTTGATTGTTGCCTTCCTCTTCGCCACAGAGGAAGTCCTAGAAGGGCGACATCATAGTGTCATGGCGGCAATTCCTACATGTTCATTCTTCTGCTTATGATTAGGATGTACTTCACGTATTCCTCTCTACATGGAAGATGTTATCTCATCGAGCCAAGAATCAATGCCATCCATCTGTTTATTCTATCAGCCTACTATACATATTGAATGGCCTAAATCTCTTTCGCCATTTTTATTGCAATGGAAAGATATGAAAGTAAGGTACAAATTGAGGGGGAAAACTCAGTATGTTACAAAGAGAAATGGCTCTCCTAGTGAGTAGAGTGTAGCACATATATTAGATACATACCTTATCCCATGAAAAAGCTAGAAGCAGGAAATATTTCACTCGTGAAGCAATCTGATGGCAGACAAAAGCGCATCTATACTTACTCAATGGAAAGTTTGTAGCGCTACAGCCTGCAACAAATGGAACTGTGACAAAAATAAGGTGGTCAAAATGAAGGATCTCTTAACACAAAACGTCGACAATATTAAAGTTGTCCATTTTCTTCCGAATTTTGAGGTTCACTAACTGAAATAGCATTATGTGTAAACCAATAGAGTCAAAATTCAGTAGATGTAGTATTTCATATCGATAACTCACAACATAGTAGCTCTTCGATGCCGCCTCAAATAAATCTATATGCCATGACATTTACAACCATTGAAGACTAAAAACAGTAGGCAGAATGTGCATAGACTGTCAGACATGAGAAACACATCCTTTTTCCTTTCTTTTCCACCTTAATCGTTTAAATCTATCGACTCAAGTGATAAACCTTGAACGTCCTACTTATAGGACAATCGAAGCACATACATGACCTACCTACACCTTGCATGGCTACGAATTTCCCCTTAAAACATGATCTGGTTAACTTGACTTGACATAATAACATGGGGAGATTATCATACTTGAAGATTTTTTCTGGAAGCTGAAAATCTCTGAAGTTGTGTATAATGATGTGGCCATTTAATTTAAATACACAACAATGCTTTTTTTGTTAACTAAGATGCAGAAGCAAATCTGGGTTATCTTAACTACAAAATTGGAACTATTCATGGCATCGATGTATTGAATCCAAAATACACACTCAATTTAATATCACAGATTCTGCCAAAAACTGCTAATTTAATTGCACACCCAGCACCAAGAGGTACACCCAATTCTCAAATACACTAAGAGGTACCTTTTGAGGTCATTTAGCTTCCTGTCTGGCATGGCAGCAACAACGATGCAAGCTGTCTTTCCCCGTAGAGGGTTGGACATGCTCCAACTTGCCCTTGACAACATGAAGAATCTCATGGCTCTAGTACCAGCTCTAGTGCCCTGCATATAACCTCGGCATTGTCCATCCCTGTTGTTCACCAAAGCTTATTTCAATTCAGCAAGCTAATAATCAAAGTCCCTCTAAAACATTTTCTGCAAGCAAATGCTCTGTCCTGAACATATAAAATCTATTTTATGCTCTCCTGACTCATATGATCGAAACCACTCCCTTTTTTGGACACCACGCGCTCACACGGGAAAAAGTGCGATTGCAAACAAACAACAATTCAGTCTCACCCTTTTTTTCCAATGTGGATAAAAACACAATCTTCTTGGGAAAAAATGTGCACGGATTTTAGACAGGTTGTCTAGTGTTTAAGTAAAAAATTGTCTTCCAGTTGTTTAAGTAAAACAAAACTTGTCAGTCTAGTTATTAATGCACGAGACCAAATCAACTAATCTCAGAGTTAGGAGTCTGCCAAACACTTGGAATCAATTCGTATCCCTCGATCACTACCAAAACGATAACTACATGTATAATAAAACATTAAGGATTTACAGGAAACATGAGCATCCGAAACTATAAATAGAACCAGCAAATTATATTGTAGGGCTGACATATGCATCTGCTGATATATATCATTGTATAGGCCTGAAATCCATGGAAGCCTTTTGTCCAGAGCCGGCCTCCCAATCGCCGACACCAATTCTTGACGATTTGATGCGGATACATCTAGTGGGCTCAGCCAGGAGGTAGGGGTGATGATCCAAACAAAAGAATGAGAGCCCGAGAGGAACGACATGCAGATTCATAGGAGACAAACACTGCTGAAAGGCCAGTGGGCAACAAAGGATGGGCCAAACGTCTCCCACGGCCGGGACGTTCACCCACAAGAACAGCTACAAAAAGAGGAAGACCAAGTTTGCTACTGACTGAGATGGCACTGCGTCGGTCTCATCGGCCGATTCCCCACGGCTCGACGTCGCTGTCGCCGCAGTTCCTGCCAGCTCCGAACGCCTCCCGGGTCGCTGCTCGCTGGCAACGCATCACACAGGTCTCCTCCGTAGAGTATGATGGCATGGCGGTGGGGCGGCGACCAACGGCGTTTCTCTTGAGGCGTCATGGCGAAGGATGTCGCCTTTTTTCTTTTTGGCAAAACGAAGGATCTCGGTCTGGAAGGGGATCTATGTAGGAGTTAAAGAGACAAGTGAGAAGAACCAAGCCTTTCAACAATTCCCCATACCACTTCCCAGCGACATGAACCGATGAGCTGACCCTCCGTCGTTGGCCATCTGCTCCACTACCTCGGTGTCCATCTCCACCTCCGCATCGTCCTTCTCCTCGACCTTCTGCGCGACCGTCGCGCACTGCATAAACTGCGCCACCGGACATAGACAAATACCCCGTCAGAAATAGGCTGGGGGCCACAGCGAGAGGAAGCAGCAGCGGGGGCAAAGTGGATTGATTCGTCACTCACCATGAGGTTCCTCAGCATGCTCGAGAGCCTCTTCTTTGCCGACATCTCGTCGCCGCCACCGGTCGTCGCTGATTCGGACCTTCTTCTCCTAACCTAGGGTTAGGGTTTGGTGGGACTCGCGCGAGGAGGAACACCGGACGGAACAGAGGAGGAGACAGGGCAGGGGCGCCATGAGGACGCGAGGAGCTGCACTAGGAAGTGGCAGAGGCGGCCAGAGTCGGCGGACCAAGCGGCGGCGATTTTGTCAGAGAGGCCATCAGGAGAAAGAAGGAAAGTGAAGAGACCAGCGACGACATGCCCCGCAAGTGGCCTGAGAGGTCTCGCTCACGCTTAATCTATAGAGTAATTCCCAAATCGTGTCTCAGGAAGGAAAAATTCAAGATAGCTATGATATGACGATGGAAACACAGACTGCTACGTACCTCCACTCGATTCTCTTCATTCGCCATCCATAATCCAACTCCACTGCACCTCCATCTCACCATGGATGAACCTCCCAAAGTCATGACCATACCTGGCCAACGCGGCGGCCCACGACACGTCGCGGTCCGCTAAAAAATTAGCGTGCCTGCACGGCTCATCTGAGCACGCTAAGCTACCGGGCCGTACCATCCCGGCCCGTGGGTTTCACTTTAAGACTCAGGCACGACACGTTAGCTAAATGGTTCTAACAGGACGGCCCGTTAAGGCATTTTTATACTATTTTTTAATAAAAGTTAATATAAAAAATAGAAATAAGGGTATAAAATTGAAAAAAAAACTCTTAACGGACGTGTCGTGTCGACACGTGGGCTTGGGGTAGAGGCCCAGGCACGGCCCCAGACGGATCACGGGCCGGGCATGGCCCGTTAAGCCACGTATCGGGTCGGCCCATGGCGTGCCGAAGTCTGCATGCTTCGTGTCGGCCCATGTTCGACATGGCCCGTTGGCCAGGTATGGTCATGACTACTCTGCGAGGCAAGGGACCACCTGGAGGCAACATTTAGCCACGGGTCCATGGCAAATCGACCATGGTGTCGACGAGCAAGTGCTCACGACAAATTCATCTGTGGGGTGGAATTGAGGAAGGGCGCTGCAAGTGGTCACCGGCAGCACGGCGGCGCTGGTCCTTGCCGGCAACTTGGAGCATCAGACCCATGAGAAATCAAACTAGGCAGAGGAGGACGAACAGAGATGAGGTCGCGCTGGTGAGGCCGCGTCAGCGCTGGAATGTGGTGGATTTAATCAGGCTATTTTTCTCTTGGTTTGATCTGGTTGTGTTTCTACTCGCGAGATCGGTGGCAGCGAACGAGGGAGAGGATAAGGAAACAGGGGACCGACTCTCTTGTATGATCGAAAAAAGCTGAACAAAGCCGTCGCTCCTCTCCGGTCGACCATGTCCGCCTTCACCCACCGGGCTTGCTCGTCCTCGACCACCTGCTCCGGCCGCTCGAGCCCAACTTCGGCAACCTCCCTGCACGCCTCCTTGCGCCTATGTCAGAATAAGCGCTAGCTCTATCTCGTCGATCTGCCCTGCTGACGCTGCAGCTCCGCCCATCCCATGCCGCTCAATCTCATTCCCGGTCGCTCCCATTCCCGGTCGCTTCTGCGTAAGAACCCCGTGCGCCAGCAGCTCCCTCGACCGCCTCCCATGTCTGGCCGACACGGGTGACGGGGCCAGTACGGTGCTAGAGCGAGGCAGCTTCTTGCTCGACCCTACGGAGGATCTTGGCAACGGCGTCCGCCTCGATTCGTTCATCCTATATTCATCCGGCACCGCTGACAGGGCCAGTAGGATCTTGGCAATGGCGTCCACCTCGATTCGTTCCTCCTATATTTGTCTGGCACTGAGACGATGAGAGGATCGTGACCACAACGAACCGTCCAATTTTACTAACTAGTGGCATAGTGGGTAAATATCTCTAAGAATTAGGGGTAAAATTGTCTAGAAAAGGCTGGTTGACAGAAGCGATCTGTCCTTTATTATTAGGTATAGATGAATGCAACACATAATGCAAGTAAACAAAACAGGATTAGATCATGAATATTTGAAGAGGAGAAAAGGGAGGAACCAGGGACTTATCTAGACCATGGAGATCATGAAGATGGTTAGATCGTGAAGACTTGAAGACATAGCCAGTGGATCTAGAGACGTGGGGAGCGAGGTAGTGCAGTAGTGGAGGTCACCTAGGCCCTGGGTCGTCGGACCAAGCAGGACAGCGAGATAGGCGTCGACCGGGACGACGACGAGCTGGGCAGCGACCCCTCCTCCTCCGCATCCACCCCTCTTTCCGCTCTCGCCACCGCTAGAGCCCCCATCCTTGGGGCCACCATCACCGGAGCCCCTCTACTCAGGTCCGCCATCGATGGCATAGACGAGCTGCTGGACCCGGCCCGCATCGATGTCGTCAGAGTCCTCCACCAGTAGCTCATGATAATGGGTCGTCCATGTTCTGGGCGCACGCCTGCACCTCTGCCACCATCACCGACCTGGGCTGCGACCACCACAACTCCCCTAGCCAACATGGCAAGACCATGTTGTGCCTTGTGCCGCTCCAAACATCCAGAAGGTCCTCCGCTGGATCAGGAGCCCTAGACCGCACGCTGTCGGCCGCAGATCTGGTGCTAGATCCCTCGATCCGCCGCGAACCAGACCGTGCAGCCGCACTACAGCACCGTAGCACCACTGAGAAAGGCGTAGCCACCACCATGCTCCGGGGCCGCCGCCCCGGCATCCGCTCGCTCCGATCTCCGGCCACCGCCCCTTATCCATGATTGTCGTCCTCCAACGGCCTCCACAATAGAGAGAAGGCACCCCCGCTACCTTAGGTAGTGGGGCATGCCACCACCGCGGTCGGAGGCCAGCAGCGGTGAGAGCAGGTGGGAGAAGGCCGAGCGGCGACGTGAATGGGAATCGCCCCTGCGTCGCCTGTGGAACAACTTTTTTTTAAGGAAATACTGTTGGGGATATACTTTCCGGGTATCCTCACAGTTCCTCACTGACCAGGGTGGCCCACTTCGGGTTAGAGCTTTGCTTCACGGGCGGCCCAGTCAGGGAGAAAGACGGAGTCCAATCCGGCTACGTGAAGGCTTAGAAGACTTACCGACTTAGGCCCATATTGTTACTTGTAGTTCAAGATGTACTCTGTAACCAACTCTTAGTCGTAGTCGGATAGATCTCTCCTGTAAACCCTAGGCCGGATATCTATATAAACCGTCCTAGGAAGAGCCTTAGGGCAACACCTCAATAGTTTACAATCTCAACTCCACATGCAAAACCCTTGTAACCCATATTCCGGCTCTGCCGTATTACTGGATTGCTAGCAGGAGTAGGATTCGTCCAAAGCCGGCGGATTCGAACATGGGTAAACTTGCGAGCTCACCGTCTCGGAACACCGTACGTCTCACACCCATCTCTTCTGCACGCCTCGAGGACCCCCTCATGGCGTACTTGTCCTCAATCCGACGATAGTTGGCGCCCACCGTGGGGCAAGTGAGCTTCGGATCTACGTTCCAAGCGGAATCTGCAAGAATCGGAATCGGCAAGACTATCGCCGTTGGTCGCATCCTCTACGCCAGCGACGTCCCTCTCGTCGTTCTCAACGAGACGTGGATTCCGGCTAGGGAGGCCGTGACTACTTACACAATCATGTCTTTTGGCGAGATCGATGTTTACATCGGTTTTGCTGAACCTGCCCCACCCACCCCAGCGGTGATGATAGAGGCAGAAGAACCTTCTGGGTCCCCTTTGTCCGCGGAGGCGGCGGAGTTCCGGATCTCAGAAAACCCTAATCCCACCTAGCCCACACCAGTTGCGGAGATAGTGGAGAAATCCGAGCCTGAGGAAGACCTAGCGGTCAAAATCGAATCTAGAGTGGATCTCCTTGGAGAAGCCGAATCCTAGATCGACCCACCCGCGGAGGTTGAAATTCAGGAGGAGCAGATCAACGACACTGATTCCAGCTCTGAGGACGCCGAGACAGACATGCCTTTCCTAAGGTACACACTGCGACGTATGATAATGGAAGATGCAAGCGCAGACGCAATCCTCGAGACCATCAAAAGTTTCGACATGGCTGACCGCGAGAGCCTCAGGTACCACAGGAAACACGCGTCACACTTCATCGGATATGTGGGATCCGGATCCGGCTCTGTCGATGCTAGAGAGAACACCGACTCTGTGCTAGAGGCAATTGGAACAAACGCCGACGTACCCGCATCCTTGGATGAATCGATGACGTCAGCGGATTTCCGAAAGTTTTCCGTGGAATACAAAGAGGAGTACAACTCCAAAGCTGCAGAAGAAGGAGAAGCCATGGATGAAGGATCCAGGGAACACTCTCCCAAAGCGCAGGATGACATGGAAGTCGGAGATAATCCCGAAGTCCAGATGTCCGAAAGTACCGATCAGAGCTTGACTCCGAGAAACGGACCCAAAGCCGTCTTTGCTACCGGCGCTGCCAAGAAGGCAAAGAAGAGGAACAAGAAGAACAAAACCCCGGCAAAAGACCCTCTGATAGAGGAGGTGATTGCCGAGGAATACGAAGAAGACTCGGATGGAGCACTTATCCCAAACGAGCCAAAAAAGAAGAATCGGTGGATGGACGCGTGATCACTGAAGGTGCGCGTAAACTCATCGATGCTGCATTAACCACACCTATTCCTACAACTGCAGAACTTACTGGAGGACTGGAGGAATACCGTGGCGGCTCGAGAAATTCTATCGGCTAATCGAGGACTGGAGGAAATCCAGTTGGGAATCAAACTACTCAACAAGGGACTGGAGCAGCAAAAGGTCGCCATGTCCGGAAGTCAAAAACTGGTCTCGGATTCCGACCAATGTCGCATAGATCCGGCATGGGCTGACGTAAGACCCCAGCGCGTTCCGGAGCAGTATTATCGCCCCGGGCGCTGAGAAGACAATTATTCGAGAACCGGAATAATGACGTTACGGACGGAGGCCGGTGATCAGCCGGAAACAATCCAGCTGCCCCCACCCTCTCCTCCACGCAGTCATCACAACGGCTCTCAAGGGGGACATGGAGGACGACATGGCGGAGGAGGTGGTGGCAGAAGCCGAAGTCCGGCTCCAAGGCACCACAGCCACAGCCGACATTCGGGACGATCACTATCCCCGAACGACGCAAGGCACAGGATCAATTCCAACATAGAGGCGCGACGCTACGAAAACGATGATATCTACGTGGGCCCAAAATGCTTCGGACCATGCATCAGAGCTACAAGATTCCTGGAAGGATTTGCTATCTCAAGACATATCCAAGCCTACGGCGGCATTGCTCGGCCAGATACCTAGCTACAGGATTTTTTCCAAGCTTGTTGCATCGCCAAAGGCGGAAACAGCCTGGTCGCAACCCGATATCTCCCACTCATGTTGTGGAAGACGGCACGATCATGGCTCAATGAACTTCCGGAGAACACCATCCACAACTGGTAGGATATGCAAAGTGCGTTCTTTTGGAATTTTGAAGGCACGTATCGGAGGCCCTGTACGGTTGGAGACCTACAACGTTGCACCCAAAAGGCCGGAGAAACTTGCCGGGATTACCTCGGATGATGGATCGACACCAAGAACTCCTGTGGAGGAGTAAATGATCAAACCGCGATGGAAGCTTTCATCGCAGGTCTTCCAATTGGTCTACTGCGCCATCGCTTGAAGTGTGACAAGGTCACTGATTTGGGAGAGATGATAGAAACAGCGAGCAAGTATGCAGATGCCGACGACGATGCAGAGGGATTACTCAATGCCCTGGTTGTGCCACGGTCGGCAAAACAACCAAAGCAACAGGCTCAGAAGCGCAAAAATACCTCGGAAGAAAAACCCAACATGGAAACGGCGGTGGTCACTGCCACTTTCGAGTCTGGAGGACGAGGAGGACGCGACAGAGGCCGTGGGCGTGGGCGTGGAACTTCAAGAGTCCAAGGTAGAGGAGAACAGCAACCAGGCAAAACCTACTCTTGGGCTGACATTGCCAATAACCCATGTGTGCATCACCTAGACGCCAATGGGGGCTCGTCCCACACCAACGCTGAATGTCGTTTCAATGACGACATCAAAAGAGATGACACCGCGGGCTACAAAGCTAAGCGGAAGAAGGGAAAGAAGAATCCCGAAAAAGAAAAAGAGACCAAGGAAGATTTCGTCATGGAGGAAGCTGATGCTTCAAATCCCAAGCCGGAAGGGAAGAAAAATTTTCCAACCAAGAAAGACACTTATGTCACCTTCCTCGGATCTCAACCAACAAAGGTCAAGAAAGCAGTTCTACACAAGCTCAACGCAACAGTTCCGGCTGTCCCCCAATTCTTGGACTGGTCGGAAGTGGCAATCACATTTGACCGCGCTGATCATCCACCTAAGTTGCACATGTGAGGAAAATACGCCTTAATCGTCAATCCACTTATTGACGGTTATGGTTTCTCCAAGACCCTCATGGACGGTGGCAGCTGCACAAACATTTTATATGTTGAAACGCTACGCCGGATGAAGATCTTGGAGAACCAGCTAAACCATAGCTCTGTGATCTTTCACGGGGTCGTCCCAGGAAGACAAGCCAATTCCCTGGGAGAAATCACTTTGGATGTTACCTTTGGAACTCCAAAGAATTATCGGACGGAGGCACCTTTCTTCGAAGTGGTCCCGTTCAAGAGCGCATACCACGCTATATTCGGACGTCCGGCTTACTGGGCTTTTATGGCTCGTCCGTGTTACATTTACAATATGATGAAAATTCCAGGTCCCAACAGCGTAATCACCATCAGGGGAGACCTGAAGAAAACGCGAGAGTGCGAGGATGGAAATGCCGCCTTCACTGAAGCCGTGTTGCACGCCCAGGAGTACTAGGAGATTAAGAAGAGCATAGATCCGTCTGAGATGCCCGCAACAAAGAAGGAGGTAACAAAGCCAAATCCGGAGTTCAAGGCATTAGAAGAGATGAAGAAGACGCTGTTGAAGGATGATGACCCCTCCAAGGTGACTCGGATAGGCGTAGGCCTAGGTAGCGCATAGGAAAGCGCGCTCGTCAAGTTCCTCCAGGCAAATCAAGATATCTTCGCATGCCAACCATCTGACATGACTGGAGTACCTAGGGAACTTGCCGAGCACTCTCTAAATGTAAACTCGAACGCTAAACCCATCAAACGGTCCCTATGATGTTTCGGCGAAGAAAAGCGTAAGGCAATAGCTAAGGAACTAGCACGGCTCGAGTTAGCCGGATTCATAGAAGAGGTCATCCACACTGAGTGGTCGGCCAATCCTGTAATGGTCCCTAAAAAGAACACCACTGATTTAAGGATGTGTGTTGATTATACTGCCTTGAACAAGGCTTGTCCCAAAGATCCGTTCGCTCTGCCTAGAATTGATCAAGTTATCGATTCTATGGCAGGCTCGGAACTCCTATGTTTTCTCGAGCATATTCCGGTTATCACCAAATCCGGATGAAGGAATCTGACAAAGTCAAAACTTCATTCATAACCCCTTTCAGAACCTTCTGTTTTGTTACAATGCCCTTTGGGCTGAGGAACGTAGGAGCTATGTACCAGCGCACGATGCAGCGTTGCCTCCATGACCAACTCGGACGCAATGTGCATGCATACGTGGATGATATTGCGGTGATGTCCAAAAAGAAGGAAACGTTGATTTCCGACTTGGAGGAAACATTTGCCAATCTATGAAAATACAACATCATGCTTAACCCGAAGAAATGCTTCTTTGGAATACCAGCCGGAAATTTTTTAGGTTTCATCGTGTCTCAAAGAGGCATAGAGGTGAACCGGGACAAAATCAAGGCTATACTCAATATTTCTAGGCCAACTCGCCTGAAGGACATAAAGAGACTAACTGGTTACATTGCCGCAGTCAGTCGGTTTGTAAGCTGACTTGGAGAAAGAGCCGCACCATTGTATAAACTCCTGAGAAAGGCCAAGGATTTTGTTTGGACCGACAAAGCTGAAGCCGCACTACAAGACCTAAAGAAAGTACTCTCATCTGCTACTATCCTTGCAGCGCCAGAACCTCAGGAACCGATGTTGCTTTATCTTGCTGCGACAAATAAGGTCGTTAGTATCGTCATGGTAGTGGAGAGACCGGAGGAAAATCAGGAGCACCTAGTGCAGCGTTCGACTTATTTTGTCAGTGAGGTCCTGCAGAGTCAAAACAGCGGTATCCGCACTACCAAAAGTTGGCTTACGGTGTTTTTTTTGTAAGTTACGACACTATTTTCGGGAGCATCCAATTACCGTGGTGAGCACAGCTCCCATGAGATATATAATCAACAACAGTGACGCCACAGGACGCGTCGCCAAATGGGGCATAGAGCTTTCAGCTTTTGATATTGAGTATAAACCTCGGATAGCAATCAAATCCCAGATCCTTACTGACTTTGTTGCAGATTGGATAGAGACAAAGGAGAACATGATCCTCCCCGAGTCGGAATATTGGACCCTCTATTTCAATGGGTCTAAGGCTCGAGGGGGCTCGGGGGCTGGCGTGGTGCTCAAATCACCCCAACGAGATAAACTTCTATACGTGCTGCAGATCCACTTCACAGCGACAAACAATATTGCCCAGTATGAAGCACTGCTGCATGGAATCTGGATTGCTAAGGATATCGACATCCAACGTTTGATGTGTTACGGAGATTCGGATCTTGTTACTCAACAAGTGTCGGATATTTGTAATGCAAATAAGCACATGGCAACATATAAAGCTGTCGTGGATGATTTATCTATATCGTTCGAAGGGTTTGAGGTTCAACACATCCCTCGAGCAGAAAATGAGGAAGCAGATGCACTATCTCAGATAGGCTCTACACGGAAAGAGGTCTTGGATGGTGCTTTTTTAGAGCACCTCAAAGTTCCCTCAATAAAGGGAGTAGATGAGGAATATCCGGCCAAATCCGACTCACCTCTAATAGCAGTTCTGACTGTAATTCCCAGCTGGACTCAACCCTACCTAGATTATCTGGTAGATGGCAAATTACCTAGAGACGAGGTTCTGGGCCGGCAGATTATCCGACGAGTGAAAGCCTATACTATTGTTAAAGGTGAGCTCTATAAGCGGAGTGTTTCTGGGGTTTTTCAGCGCTGCGTATCTCCGGAAGAAGGAGTGAAAATCTTAAGAGAAATCCACGAAGGCGAGTGTGGTCACCACACTGCAGCCAAATCTTTAGTGGCAAAAGCTTTTCGACACGGATTTTTCGTGCTTACATCTCAGGCGGATGCCGAACGATTAGTCAAGACGTGCAAAGGCTGCCAAAAGTACGCCAAACAAGCACATATTCTGGCTGATCAGCTGCGAACAATACCTATAACATGGCCTTTTGCGGTCTAGGGGCTTGATATGATAGGACCATTTAAACGAGCTCCAAGTGGATTTACTCATCTCTTAGTGATGGTGGATAAATTCACCAAATGGATTGAGGCTAAACCTGTCACTAGTTGTGATGGAGCAACAGCCAAAAGATTGTCGAGGATGTTATAATCCGGTATGGTATCCACATAGCATTATCACGGACAACGGGAGTAACTTTTCTATGGGAGAATTGGCTGAATTCTGCAACGAACAAAATGTCCGGCTTGACATTGCGTCAGTCGCACATCCACGGGCTAACGGACAAGTCGAAAGAGCAAATGGTTTAATCCTACAAGGCCTAAAACCAAGACTCGAAGCGCCACTACAACATGCTGCGGGGGCTTGGGCAGAGGAATTACCCTCTGTAATATGGAGTTTACGAACGACTATGAACAGGTCAACAGGATACACACCTTTCTTCTTGGTCTATGGCGCAGAATCAGTTCTTCCTAGTGATTTGATTCACACTTCTCCTAGAGTGGCCGCGTATATTGAAGAGGATGCCGATATTTCTCAACAAAATGATCTCGCCTTAGTTGAAGAAGTTCACATCGTTGCTGAAATGAGATCAACAGCCTATCAACAGAAGTTACGCAAATATCATAGCTAGAGAGTCAGAAACAGATCTTTCAATAAAGGCGATTTGGTTCACTGGCTTGTGCAGCAAAGGAAGCACAAACTTTTTCCAGTATGGGAAGGGCCCTTTTTAGTTAGTTGAGTACTGCACAATGGTTTATATTACTTAACTGACATGAGGCCAGTCAAAGAAAGACCTGCTACTAATAAGAGAAAGAGAGCTGGAGGCAGTACAGATCCGGATGAGTTAGACAGGCCGTGGAATATTGCTCAGCTACGTCCCTTTTATTCTTACCTTCTTTGTAATCATATATATGTACGTGTTCTATGAGAAATAAAAGTTTTGGTTGCCTCAAGTTTTTCTGAGAAGTTCTTACCATCTTATTTCTGAATGATCATGTCATAGTTGAAAATCCCAGAATGCTTGAAAGTACTTTATGCTCATGTTCGTTCTGGTTTAGATTTTCGATTCTAAAAATTTCTACCCTTGGGTATAACTCTAAAGTTTCTAAGTCTTTACTTTGGTTATTTGTCTGATTGCTAGATGCGGGTATTTTCCGAGTAGTGAATTGTTGGTACTGGAAGCCGGCTTTGTTTCCGAGTTTAAACTGGTTTAGCAATTGAGCTCTGTTGCTCGGCAAAGTTTCCGACAGAAGGTTTAGCCAGCTCACGAAAGGGACGAGGCGGAAAGCCAGATAAGTATAGACGAAAAATACAAGTGCTTATGTAAACATTTCAGGCACACAAAAAAAAATTAGCCAAAAGTGCTGAATAGATCAAAAGCTTAGCACTAGCAAAATTATAGTACTGCATATTTACAGGCGCATCATGTTTTTCAGAATAACAAAAATATTTCTGCTAATCTATGATGCAGGAGAGGGAGGAGTTTCCGGCTCGCTAGATACACCACCTTGGTATCGTTCCGAGATATCCACATCCGAAACAGTGTGTTCGTCGTTGGAAACTTCTGCTGATTCTTCTGGAGGTGGAGGCGGGGTGTCCACGCGGGTGAAGAAAGGAGTTTTATAGCTGGTCAAGTCAGCCACGTGACACCCATATCCGTTGTAGGAGCCCATGATGGCTTGAATGTCCTGCTCCTGGCCGTCTTCATCTACTTTGCAGTACCCCCTGGTCACTTGCCATATTTCCATGTTTCCATGGTGGCTCATGACCATGATGAGAGCATTCTGCGCCGCAGTCCGCGTGTAGGACATGTTCCAATCCTGGACAAGTTGCGGCATCTCTTTTGCCTTGTCCCGCACCTAAAAATCCGACATGTTATGCATGTCCGGAATCTTGAGAGCTTCGCCAATGTCCTCAAGAGATTGGCGGAAGTCATGAAGCAGGTCACCGACTTGAGTAAGCTGGTGGGTGCAGGGCTCGGCAGAGGAAGAGTCCGTCAAGTTCAGAGGACCTATGCACAAAACAAAGTTAAGAAAAATCCGACATTGAGATAAGTCGAAGAAAGTGGAAAAGTCAGACAGATGGAACGTACCGAAAATGACGTCGTCAATTTTGGTCTTCTCTTCCCGAAGACTCTAGAGTTCAGCCCGGAGCGCCTCGGAAAGGTCCCTCTCTCTGCACAGTTCATTGTTAAGGTCCGAGATTTTCTGCTCTTGAGCAGCAATCTTGCGATCACGCTCATCAGTAGCCATGGAGGAGGACTCGAGAACTTGAGCTATGCTCTTCTCATGATCCGCTTTGAGCTTATCCAGCTCTTGGCGAAGTTCCTTGTTCTCCACCACTAAAGTCTTGAGGTTCTCGGCCTCTTCAATCATGGCACAGGGTTGTTTCACCAGTGCTGTAAGTCAAAAAGAACAATAGTTCAACGAAAAAATTCGACATTGAAAACACAAAGACAAGGTTTGAGTCTTGGAATGTTTACCCTCGGCCTCATCTTTGGCCATTTTAAGTTCAGCATTTTTAAGTCGGAGAGCTCTGGTCTCTCTCTGCTTATCACAGACATTCTTCAATGAATCCTAGTTATAGGAATATACTTTCTGTAAGTCAGAATACCCAAAGTCAGAAAGCTACTAAAGACTCGGGCTAATATTTTTACTAATATCAGCACGAGCCTTGGGGGCTACACTAGTTTGTTCTTTGGCATCCTAAGGAAGCATAAACCCGGATTATTTATCCTACTTCATGCTTGGGGGCTAGAGGATATGGTATGAAATAAAGGAAAAACAGGAGTTAGAATTCCGACTTACATATTGTTCGCGAGTAAGTTTGCCCAAACTCGCGTTCACTTCAACTGCAACCTTCTCAGCGAGAGTCAGAGGGGTCACAGGAGAAGTTGGAAGCTCCCTGGACCTGATCCTCTCGTTGCGAAGAAGCACTTGCTCAAGAAGATTAGAGTGTTTGACGTCCTCTGCTTCTTGCGCTTCTTCTTCGGCAAATAAGGTACTTTTCTTCAGGCATTACCTGGCCAACCGTTGGATCTCTTCAGCAGATTTCTGAGATAGGCCAAACTTGGCAAGTGCCAGATTGCTGAGAAGGTTTTCGGCGAAGGTTTCTGCCGAGGGATCATTACCCAAAGAGGGTTCACCCTTATCTAAACCTGATTCACCCATGGTGACGTCAGTTTGCGATTCAAGGATCACAGGCTCCGTCGAAGGAGCCGGATCTTCTGTGATGGCCGAGGAAGGGATGATCACCGAGGTTGCAGAAGGTTGAGGGGTAGGAGTCGGAGGAGCCACGGCAGGAGAAGCTATGGTAAGCTTCGTCTATCGCAGGGGCTTCGAAGAAGTTCCCTTCCCCTTGCCCTTGATGAGCTGTTTAGCTCTGAGAATGTGATAAAGCCGGAAACATTACATCTTAGAAGAGAATTTGAGTAAAGTACAAAGGCGGAAGTTGTGGTTCAAAGTTACCTCTTCACGACGGGCACCTCCTTTGTGCCAACAGCCACTTTCGAAGCTTTGCGCTTCTTGAACGCAGCATCCGGCAAATGGTACCACTTCTGTCTCCTGAGAAAACTCTAGAGGATATCCTTCGAGCGGAGCAAATTCCGACTCGGGGAGGTCAACAAGATGAAAAGAAGAAAACATATGAGTATAACTCAAAGATTAAACACATAAAAAGGTGTACTGATAGAAGCTTACCAGCACTACAGGGTTTTCCGCCGTATGCATATCTAGAGAAACCTCCAGGATCCTCCTCTCGATCCGCTCCCTGATCAGCCACTTGATTTGGCTTATATAGCCCTGTGTGGTGTAGGCCTTGGGGCTGATGCGGAGGGAGTTTTTCTTGGACGACGTGATGGAGTGCATCAGTCGGTCTCCGTGGTACTGAAGGGGCTCGATCCGGCGTGAGACCCAGCATTGGACCAAGTCGGATCCCTTCAATCCCTTGTGTTTGATCAGATATTCGACCCACCTCTTAGCGAGGATCAGATCGTCACTAAGAGCCAGAGCGGCCTCGTCCCAAGACGGTTGGGCCATGGCAGCTCTGTCGACAAAAGCCGGCAAAGCAGTAGCTTTGCTGGGAGCCGGAATATCCCTATGGTAAAAGAATGTGGCTGGTCACTGTTTGACCGAGTCACTGGCTAAGATTTTGGGATATGCGCGCTCGCGTCTAAGCGAAAAGCTAATGGTACCGGTGATATAAGGGACACCGGCAGTAATAGAGTTTCTCCGGACATGAAAGTAGTACCGGAATAACGTCAAACTCGGCCTAATGCCGAGAAAGCCCTCACACAAAGAAGCGTAAGCGCTAATCTCTAAGAGAGAGTTGGGAGGAAGATGGTGGAGTTGAACACCGTAATGGTCAATCACCTCGGAGAAGAACTCCGATGGAGGAAACGACAAACCTCTGTCGAGGTGGGTGCCGAAGTGGACCCGCTCGCCGGCGCGCGGGTTGGGGACGGTTTCCTTGAAGCCGCTCCGCCAGTCACCGGCGCGGAGGAGCCCTTATTTCTCCATGTTCTGGAGCTTCTCGTCGTCGAGTACGCAGGGGATCCAGAGCCCGCGAAAGCTTTCCTACTCCGTCGCCGCTTCCGTCGCCGCCGCTGCCGCCAAGCCAGAAGAGGAAGAAGAAGCCATTTCTCCGGTGAGCAGATGACCTAGGATGGGCGGCGCTGGGAGTTTTTGGGGGAAAGCAGAGGAGCTCTGTGCGCGCGGGGGAGATTTGGGGGAGAGGAAAAGGCAAGGGAACAGGTGAAGAGAGAAGGAGAAAATCCTAACCCCTTATATCCACCTAACCGCGCCAAGATTCGTGCAAATGCTACAATGTAACCGCCACGCGTCGTGGAAGGAACTAGGAAGGACCCACGCGATGATTACGTCGCCTTGATCTCCGCGCACGCATTGAAACGGCGCCTCGGTTCCGCGAACTGCGGACCCACCAACGGTCGTGCTGACAGGATTTCTATTAGATGACATGACTTGACCATGACTTGTGTTAGGTGGCGTTAGAGACCAAATTCCGGCTTAGTTTGAAATCAAGCTAGGAAATCCGAGTAACCTATTGATAGGTCTGACTTATTTTTAAGACCCGGATCGTATTTTTTGTTGTAAAGTTTTAGGAACCCTTCAAGATTCTGCAAGCCGAAGATCAAGCTAGACGATGATAAATCCGACTTTGGATCTTGGAGACTTCCGGGGGCTGCTGTTGGGGATATACTTTCCGGGTATCCTCACAGTTCCTCACTGACCAGGGTGGCCCACTTTGGGTTAGAGCTTTGCTTCACGGGCGGCCCAATCAGGGAGAAATACAGATTCCAATCCGGCTACGTGAAGGCCCAAAAGACTTACCGACTTAGGCCCATATTGTTACTTGTAGTTTAAGATGTACTCTGTAACCAACTCTTAGTCGTAGCCGGATAGATCTCTCTTGTAAACCCTAGGCCGAATATCTATATAAACCATCCTAGGGAGAGCCTTAGGGCAACACCTTAATAGTTTACAATCTCAACTCGCATAGGCGAAACCCTTGTAACCCATATTCCGGCTCTGCCGTATTACTAGATCGCTAGCAGGAGTAGGATTCATCCAAAGCCGACGGATTCGAACCTGGGTAAACTTGTGTGCTCACCGTCCCGGAACACCATATGTCTCACACCCCTCTCTTTCGCACGCCTCGAGGACCCCCTCATGGCGTACTTGTCCTTAATCCGATGACAAATACGGTGGGTCTCGCGCGGTCATGCCTGTTGGACCCAATTTTTGGTCAGCCAAAAACCAAATTCAGCAGTGAGGTGGGGCGCCAAAGGGAAATATTCCCTCGGTCGCACGATGAGTGGGATGCCAACTCGTCGATCCGCGGCAAGTTCCCACACATGACTATCTCATCCGTCCATCAGGTTCACATCCAATGGCTGTTATTGCCCTCTCTTATATCTAGTCGCCTAGAACTAGGTTATGACGATTTCACCTAACAAAAATATGACGTTTTTAGCTAAATCGTCTTAATCAGGGTTTTGGCTCTCCCAAATGGCTTACAACCATATGGTGCAAAATCTCATAACTCTATGACGATTTTGTCCACGGTCACTATCAAAAGGTCATAGATTGACACATTTCTTGTAGTGAATGGTTCAGAGCAGCTGGATTCGTGTTGAACAGTACCTAGAGAAAACTCCACCATGTTCTAGAACCATCATACTTTAAATCTTGTTAGAGAAAAAATGCATACATTAAGTCTATTACTTATAACTATCTACACATATTTAGAATACAACCTACTATGCTATGAAATTTTGGGGGTGGTTACACAATGGTTCTAGAACATGGTGGAGTTTGCTCTAGGTACTATTCAACACGAATCCAGCTGCTCTGAACCATTAGATCTAATAGCCCAACGGTTAGGGTTGGTGCTATGGATCCAATTCAAAACTGCTCCATTATAATAGTAGAGATATGATGTCAATATGGTCATGACCTTGGTTGTTCGGGTCAAAGCCATGAATGTTCATACACCATAGGCCAATACACATTATGAAGAAGGCAAAGCATTTTTTTGTATTCAAAGGTGTCAAAACACAAGTTTCTCATTTTTTTCTTAGCACTGTATAGTGTACGAATAACTTTGAATATTGACTGTTGGATCAAGATGTAAATCCCAACATTGTCAGACGTTGGATCTTCATTTCCATTTTAGCATCAAGAAGATACTATTGATAGTCTTTCTTTTCTTATCTTACCACTAATTTTTATATATAGTGTGCGAACAACTCTAAATATTGACCGCTGATTCATGACCCGCGATTCCAAACATTTCTTCTAGTTATTGGATCCTCTAATCCATTCCATCATCTAGAAGATACTATTAATAGTCTTTGTTATCTTATCTTACCACTATATAATGTACGAATAACTTTGAGTATTGACCGTTAGACCAAGACCCACGAATCCCAACAATGCTAGCCGTTGGATCTTCTTTTTCCATTCCACCGGGTGGGGGGTACTTTTCTCTACTACTATAATGGAGCAGTTTTGAATTGGATCCATAGCACCAATCCTGACCGTTGGGCTATTAGATCCAATGGTTCAGAGCAGTTGGATTCGTGTTGAATAGTACCACTTTATAAAATTGTTTTCACCCATCAACTCAGTCATCCATGTAGGGCCCACATATTGGGGAGGTCACGGTCGCCTTAGACTCATCACAAAATTATGACTAGGCCATCGAGTGCGGGAAGAAGAGTCAGCATTCCGTCTAATCAGTTACCCTAGTGATCATCATTGATGTTTGCCACACGCACCGGCTTCATCAGCGACATTGATTGTCCCCTCGCTTTGGTAATCTGCCATATTAATCTTGGACCACCTCCTTCCTATTTAATCTCTCTCCTTCCCTGCACCAAACCATCCGTAATCCCCTGCTTCCAGCAACCATCTCCGTCCTTGTCTGTCATCCATGGCCACCTTCCGGCTGCCGCTCGCCGTACCAGAGCACAAAGACCCCAACATCTCCGCATAGGAGGACAATGCCCTGTGCATTTGGGCCTTCTCCCCACGGAGAACAAAGTGGCAGCTGGCGTGCGCCTTCCTTGACGCTATGTATGGTCACCACAAGTACCAGATGTATGGCCTCTACGACAATCCGGACGGGACATTGAAGGTTAAGTTCGTCAACTTCAGGGACGCCCGTCTCCTCTACGGCCAGACCTTCCACTGCGACTATGAGATGGTGGTTTTCACCAGCGGCAACATTTTTACCAACTACTGGAACCGGTTCCCAAACAATGACAACTTCATCCACAGTGTTCTCCTGGGGCTGTTGATGGCTCTGGAGGTGCCGCCTCATTATCCGGGCATGCCGCCGATGGCTGAGGAGGTTCTGCCGCCTTATCCGGAGGTGCCGATGAGTCAGGAGCCGGCTCTATCGCTGGAGCTGTTGTTGGTGCCGATGACACGAGGTGCCGCTGGCGGCATGGACTAGGTGCTAGGAGGCACCGGGCCTGCACTAGTTCATCAGCGAGTCCTATATATGTAAACTCGTGCTATTATGTTAATGGTTGAATGAAGTTTCTTTTGGTACTACACATCAAACAAAAGTTTCTTTTGGTACTACTCACTGTACCCTATAGTACTAGTAGTACTGCGAATGGTGATCTATTAAATATTCTTTCCCTCGGATGTTTGTGAAGGAAGTGAAATTTTTGAAACCGAGAAAGTTTGAATTCCTACTCTATAGTAAGGACCAAAATGGTTCCCACCAACGCAGCTAACGAACACACCAGACAAAGACACAGAGCCGCTGATAGAAGGCAGGTCGGCAGTCGACATGTGTGCGCAGCGCCACGTTGTGGACGAGGGAGAGATTAGCAGGTCGGGGTGTGGGGTGGTGATGAGAGAGTGAAGAAGAGAGAAAACACATTTTGTTTTGCGTACATATATATTGTGGTCCTGAAATTTACTCTACTCATTGTACCCCATACCTCGTGTCAGCAACCCATCCCAACTTTGCTCTAACATCGCATCGCCTTCAAATCCCCCTCTTTGTAGCTCTCTCGTTGTATCCTTTGTGCTCATAGTCTCTTCTCACTCATTATTTTTTAACAGAAAAAAGGAAATAAATTATTCTTACTTGCTTTCTAGAAAATAAATTTGGAAAATTGAAATTGATTATTTTTTGTTTTTAATATCTTCGATTGTTCTCAAAAGATGGCCAAATTTGTCGGCATGCAAATTCTTGGATATGGGGATCATAAGCATAAAGTACATTCTAGATAAAGGACCTAAAAAATGGAAAATTACATCGAGGTCTATACATTTAGCGCAAAGGACCCTAAAATTGAGCAAAGAAAACAGTCGGGTTCGGCTCCTTCTCGAGAGAGCAGCTGATCGAGCCATACTCTTCATACTACTTCCTCTTCGATTATTTTCAAAATATGGCCAAATATTTCGCCATGCAAATTCTTGAATATGGGATCATCAACATAAAGTATGATGTAGAGATATTGCCTTAACCTTGTGCTCGTTTGGCTTGAAATCCAAGATTTTTTTATACTCATTGACAACTATGCTTAAATTCATTTAAATTTCACCAATTACTTTTAGGTTAGCATTTTACATGGTCGATGGGAGTAAATTCTACATCAAGGACATAAAAAGGGAAAATTACATTGAGGTCCATACATTTAGCACAAAGGACCCTAAAATTAAGCAAAGAAAACAACTGGGTTCGGCTCCTTCTCGAGAGAGCAGCTAATCGAGCCACACACTCTTCATACTACTTGCTCTTCGATTGTTTTCAAATATGGCCAAATCTGTCGCCATGCAAATTCTTGGATATGGGATCATGAGCATAAAGTATGATGTAGAGATATGGCCTTGACCTTTTGGTCGTTCGCCTTGAAATCCAAGAATTTTTCATACTCGTTGACAACTATGCTTAAATTCGTTGAAATTTCACCACTTACTTTTAGGTTAGAATTTTACACGGTCAGTGGGAGTACATTCTACATCAAGGACCTAAAAAAGGAAAATTACATCGAGGTCCACACATTTAGCACAAAGGACCCTAAAATTGAGCAAAGAAAATAGTCGGGTTAGGCTCCTTCTCGGGAGAGCAGCTGATCAAACCATACTCTTAATACTACTTTCTCTTTGTTTGTTTTCACAATATGGACAAATCTATCGCCAGGCAAATTCTTGGATACTCGATCATCAGAATAAAGTATGATGTAGAGATATGGCCTTAACCTTTTGGTCGTTCGGCTTAAAATCCAAGAATGTTCATACTCGTTGACAACTATAGGCTGAAATTCATTTACATTTCACCACTTACTTTTAGGTTAGAATTTTACACGGTCGGTGGGAGTACATTTTACAACAAGGACCTAACAAGGGGGAAATTACATCGAGGTCCATACATTTAGCACAAAGGACCCTAAAATTAAGCAAGCAAAACAGTCGGGTACGGCTCCTTCTCGAGAGAGTAGCTGATCGAGCCACACTCTTCATAGTACTTCATCTTTGATTGTTTTCAAAATATGGCCAAATTTGTTGGCATGCAAATTCTTGGATATGGTATCATCAGCATAAAGTATGATGTAGATATGGCCTTAACCTTGGTCATTTGTCTTGAAATACAAAAAAGGTTCATTCTCGTTGACAACTAAGCTTAAATTCGTTTAAATTTCACCACTTACTTTTAGGTTAGAACCTTACACGGACGATCGGAGTACATTTTACATCAGGGACCTCAAAGCAAAAATTATATTGAGGTCCATACATTTAGCATAAAGGACCCTAAAAGGAAAAAATTCTGGTTCGGCTCCTTCTCGAGAGATCAGCTAATCTGAGCCAAAGTCTTGATACTACATCCTCTTCGATTGTTTTCAAAACATGGCCAGATCTGTTGCCATGCAAATTCTCTGACATGGGATCATCATCATATAAAGTTTGATGTTGATATGGCCTTGACCTTGGTCGTTTGGCTTGAAATCCAAGAATGTGCATACTCGTTGACAAGTAAGCTTAAAATCATCTAAATTTCACCAGTTACACTTTTAGACCTAAAAAGGGGGAAATTACATCGAGGTTCATACATTTAGCACAAAGGACCCTAAAATTAAGGAAGGAAAATAGTCGGGTTCGGCTCCTTCTTGAGAGAGTAGCTGCTCGAGCCATACTCTTCATACTACTTCATCTTCGATTGTGTCCAGAACATGGCCAAATTTGTTGGCATGCAAATTCTTGGAGATGGGATCATCAACATAAAGTATGATGTAGATATGGCCTTGACCTTGGTGGTTCATCTTGAAATACAAGAATGCTTCATACTCGTTGATGACTAGGCTTAAATTCATTTAAATTTCACCACATACTTTTAGGTTAGAACTTTACACGGTCAATCGGAGTAGATTTTATGTCAGGGACCTCAAAAAAGCAAAAAATGCATCAAGGTCCATATACATCTAGCAAAAAGGACCCTAAAAGAAAAAAAATCTGGTTCGACTCATTCTCGAGAGATCATCTGATCTGAGCCAAACTCTTAATACTACTTCCTCTTCGATTGTTTTCAAAACATGGCCAAATCTGTTGCTATGCAAATTCTCCAACATGGGATCATGAGCATAAAGTATGATGTTGATATGGCCTTGACCATGGTCGTTCGGCTTGAAATCCAAAAATGCTCATACTCATTGACAAGTAAGCTTAAAATCGTCTAAATTTCACCACTTACACTTTTAGACCTAACAAAAGGGGGAAATTACACCGAGGTCCATACATTTAGCACAAAGGACACTAAAATTAAATAAGGAAAACAGTCGGGTTCAGGTCCTTCTCTAGAGATTAGCTGATCGAGCTACACTCGTCATACTACTTCATCTTCGATTGTTTTCAAAATATGGCCAAATTTGTCGGCATGCAAATTCTTGGATATGGGATCATCACCATAAAATATGATGTAGATATGGCCTTGACTTTGGTCGTTTGTCTTGAAATATAAGAATGGTTCATACTCGTTTACAACTAAGCTTAAATTCGTTTAAATTTCACCACTTACTTTTAGGTTAGAACTTTAAACGGTCGATCGTAGTACATTTTACATCAGGGACCTAAAAAAGCAAAAATTACATCGAGGTCCATACATTTAGCATAAAGGACCCTAAAAGGAAAATTTTGTGGTTCGCCTCCTTCTCGAGAGATCAGTTGATCTGAGCCAAACTCTTGATACTACTTCCTCTTCGATTGTTTTTAAAACATGGCCAGATCTGTTGCCATGCAAATTCTTTGATATGGGATCATCATCATATAAAGTATGATGTTGATATGGCCTTGACCTTGGTTGTTCGATTTGAAATCGAAGAATTCATACTCGTTTACAAGTAAGCTTAAAATCGTCTAAATTTCACCACTTACACTTTTAGACCTAAAAAGGGGGAAATTACATTGAGGTCCATACATTTAGCACAAAGGACCCTAAAATTAAGCAAGGGAACTAGTCGGGTTCAGCTCCTTCTCGAGAGAGTAGCTGATCGAACCATACTCTTCATACTACTTCATCTTCGATTGTGTTCAAAATATGGCCAAATTTGTCGGCATGCTAATTCTTGGATATGGGATCATCAGCATAAAGTATGATGTAGATATGGCCTTGACCTTGGTGGTTCGTCTTGAAATACAAGAATGCTTCATACTCGTTGACAACTAAGCTTAAATTCATTTAAATTTCACCACATACTTTTAGGTTAGAACTTTACACGGTCGATTGGAGTACATTTTACATCAGGGACCTCAAAAAGCAAAAAATTACATCGAGGTCCATATACATTTAGCACGAAGAACCTGATACGTTGCAAACGTATATATAACTTTTGATGTTCCATGCTTGTTTAGTATCTACTTTACTTTGCTTTGCCAACACTTTGAGGTATTTTAATATGTTTTCTAGGACTAACCTATTAATAAGATGCCATAGTGCCAGTTGCCTGTTTTCTACTGTTTTTGGTTCCAGAAAGTCAGAAAATGAATATTCTCGGAATTGGATGGGACAAAAGCTAATATGCCTATTTTTCTCGGAGCAACACGGAAACATGAAGCAGAGACGGAGTAGGGCACTAGGGTGGGCACACCATATGGTGGCGTGGGCTAGCCCTGGCCGCGCCACCACGTGGCGTGGGCCCTCTGGCCGCCCATCGACCTTGCCTCTTCGCCTATAAGATGCCTCTCGATACAGAAACCCTAAATCGTCAAGCCCCCAGCCACGAAAAGTTCCGCAGCGCCGCCGCCACTGAAGGGGAGATTTGGGGGACAGAAAGTCTCTATTCCGGCACCCTGCCGGGACGGGAAGTGCCCCTGGAGCCATCTCCATTGATCTCCACCACCATCTCCATCACCGTTGCTGATTCCCATGATGAGGAGGGAGTAGTTCTCTCTCAAGGCTAAGGGTTCTACCGATAGCTATGTGTTCATCTCTCTCTCTATGCATGATCTTATTGAGATCATGAGCTTGTAATCTATAGATCTACCTTGCTACTCAAGTGCTTTATTAGATCTCTGGTCTCCCTATGTGTGTGAAGTTGACAGTGTGCACACCATGGTGGCACTTAGGCTAGAGATTACAAATACTTGTTATGAGTTATATTTGGAGTTGGATATCTTTATGAAATTGTGGTGTTTGTTGGAACCATCTAGTGCTCAAGGTGACAATGTGGGGTTATCTAGATGCGGAAAGCGAACTTTGAGGTGTGCTGTTATAGCCCTACCATCGATTAGAGTGTTCAACCGGAGAGTAGTTTATAGTAGTATCATGAAGATAATATATTTATATGAGAGTGTTCACTAGTGAAAGTATGATCCCTAGGCCTTGTTTCTAAGCATTGAAACACCATTTGCAACTAGATATATTACATGTTAGCTTGCTTCCATCTTTATTTCAGTTTGCCTTTAGTCTCTTCCATGCCATCAAGCTATTTTCTAGCACCGTTACTACTTATAATTATCTATACCACTTGTATTTCACTATCTCTTCGCTGAACTAGTGCACCTATACACCTGACAAGTGTATTGGGTGTGTTGGGACACAAGAGACTTCTTGTATCTTGATTGCAGGATTGCTTGAGAGGGAATACCTTTGACCACTTCCTCCCTGAGTTCGATAAACCTTAGGTAATCCACTTAAGGGAAAACTTGCTGCTGTTCTACAAACCTCTGCATTGGAGGCCCAACAACTGTCTACAAGGATAGAAGTGCGTAGACATCAGGACCCTAAAATAAAAAAATCTAGTTCGGCTCATTCTCGAGAGATCAGCTGATCTGATCCAAACTCTTAATACTACTTACTCTTCGATTGTTTTCAAAACATGGCCAGATCTGTTGCCATGCAAATTCTCTGACATGGGGTCAACAACATATAAAGTATGATGTTGATATGGCCTTGACCTCGGCCGTTTGGCTTGAAATCCCAGAATGCTCATACTCACTAACAAGTAAGCTTAAAATCGTCTAAATTTCACCACTTACACTTTTAGACCTAACAAAGGGGGGCAATTACATCGAGGTCCATACATTTATCACAAAGGACCCTAAAATTAAGCAAGGAAAATAGTCGGGTTTAGCTCCTTCTTGAGAGAGCAACTAATCGAGCCATACACTCTTCATACTACTGCCATGCAAATTCTTGGATATGGGATCATGAGCATAAAGTATGATGTAGAGATATGGCCTTGACCTTCTGGTCGTTCGCCATGAAATCCAAGAATTTGTCATACTCGTTGACAACTATGCTTAAATTCGTTGAAATTTCACCACTTACTTTTAGGTTAGCATTTTACATGGTCGGTGGGAGTACATTCTACATCAAGGACCCAAAAAGGAAAATTACATCGAGGTCCAACAAATTTAACACAAAGGACCCTAAAATTGAGCAAAGAAAACAGTCGGGTTCGGCTCCTTCTCGGGAGAGCAGCTGACCAAGCCATACTCTTAATACTACTTTCTCTTCGACTGTTTTCAAAATATGGCCAAATCTGTCGCCAGGCAAATTCTTGGATACTCGATCATCAGAATAAAGTATGATGTAGAGATATGGCCTTGAACTTTTGGTCGTTCGGCTTGAAATCCAAGAATGTTCATACTCGTTGACAACTATAAGCTGAAATTCGTTTACATTCCACCACTTACTTTTAGGTTAACATTTTACACGATCGGTGGGAGTACATTTTACATCAAGGACCTAAAAAGGAAATTTATTACATCGAGGTCCATAGATTTAGCACAAAGGACCCTAAAAGGAAAACATTCTGGTTTGGCTCCTTCTCGAGAGATTAGCTTATCTGAGCCAAACTCTTCATACTACTTCTTGTTCGATTGTTTCAAAATATGGCCAAATCTGTTGCCATGCAAATTCTCTGATATGGGGTCATCAACATAAAGTATGATGTTGATATGGCCTTGACCTTGGTTGTTCGGCTTGAAATCCAAGAATGTTCATACTCGTTGACAAGTATGCTTAAATTCGTTTAAATTTCACCACTTACACTCTTTGGTTAGAATTTTAAATAGATGGTGGGAGTACAGTTTACACCAAGGACATAAAAAAGGGAAATTACATCGAGGTCCATACATTTAGCACAAAGGACCCTAAAACCAAGCAAGAAAAACAGTCGAGTACGGCTCCTTCTCGAGAGAGCAGCTCATTGAGCCATACTCTTCATACTAGTTTTGACTAAGATATATGTCCCGAGGGAGCGAGATTCTTCAATTAATTAACACGGTAAGTGGATGTGTACATGTAACACCAAGGACCTCAAAAAAAATGAAAAATACATCCAAGTCCATACATTTAGCACAAAGGACCCTAAAGTCAAGCACTTGAAAATTTTGGTAACATGGTCTATAGAAACGAGGGGGAAGATTCTAGAATGATGGAGAAGTGTGTTTTGAGGTTTGTGCATATAGAATTTCATTGTGATGAATACTATCAATAGAATCTTCTAGATGCTAGAATGGAAAATAAGATCCAACGGCTAGAAATGTTGGGATCATGAGTCTTGATCAAAAAATTAATATTCAAAGTTTTTCGTACAACATATAGTGTTAAGATAGTGGTAATGGTACGACTAGTATACTTCCTTAACAAAAGAAAACATCGCACTGATCACTTTTAGTAGATCTTGTTGAAGAAGATGGACGAATCTACCAGATGCGGGAACTGTATCATAAACTATATATAATGTCAATATGGTCATGACCTTGGCTGTTCAGGTCAAAACCAGGAATGTTCATACACCGTAGGCCAATACACATTGTGAATAAGCCAGAGCATTTTTTTTGTATTCAAAGGTGTCAAAACACATGTTTCTCATTTTTTTCTTAGCATTATACAGGGTACGAATAACTTTGAATATCAACCGTTAGATCAAGACGTGAATCCCAACATTGTCAGGCGTTGGATCTTCATTTCCATTTTAGCGTCGAGAAGATACTATTGATAGTCTGTTTAGTGGACCCACCACCAGGAAGTCAATGTATCGAGAACGAGTGAGTGTTTGGAAAGATTCAACTTCTTGATAAGAATATGCATGCCTCGAAATTTGACCATGTTTTGAAAACAACCAAAGAGGCTATGACTCACCAAGTTTTGAAATTTTAGTTGTGTTTCGAAATTAACTTCACACCTTGCGATAATCTGTTCAGTGGACCCACTAGGCAGTCAATGTATTGAGAACGAGTGAGAATTTGGCAAGATTCAAATTCTAGCTAAGAATATGCATTTCTAGAAATTTGACCATGTTTTGAAAATAATCAAAGAGGCTATGACTCACCGTGTTTTGAAATTTTGGCTGTGTTTCGAAATTAACTTCACACCTTGCGATGGTTGTGAAGTGGACCCACCACCAGGCGGTCAATGTATCGAGAACGAGTGAGAGTTTGGAAAGATTCAACTTCTTGTTAAGAATATGCATGCCTAGAAATTTGACCATGTTTTGAAAAAAATCAAAGAGGATATGACTCACCATGTTTTGAAATTTTGGTTGCGTTTTGAAATTAACTTCACACCTTGTGATAATATCTTCACTGGACCCACCACCAGGCAATCAATGTATCGACAACGAGTGGGAGTTTGGAAAGAGTCAACTTCTTGCTAAGAATATGCCTTCCTCGAAATTTGATTGTGTTTTGAAAACAACCAAAGAGGGTATGACTCACCATGTTTTGAAATTTTGGTTGTGTTTCAAAATTAACTTCACACCTTGCGAAAATCTGTTCAGTGGACCCACCAGGCAGTCAATATATAATTAGAACGAGTGAGAGTTTGGCAAGATTCAACTTCTTGCTAAGAATATGCATGCCTAGAAATTTGACCGTATTTTTTAAAACAATCAAAGAGGCTATGACTCACCGTGTTTTGAAAGTTTGGCTGTGTTTCGAAATTAACTTCACACCTTGCGATATTCTATAAAGTGGACCCACCACTAGTCAGTCAATATATCGAGAACGAGTGAGAGTTTGGAAAGATTAAACTTCTTGCTAAGAATATACATGCCTAGAAATTTGACCGTGTTTTGAAAACAATCAAAGAGACTATGACTCACCGTGTTTTGAAATTTTGGCTGTGTTTCAAAATTAACTTCACACATTGCAAAAATCTGTTAAGTGGATGCACCACCAGGTTGTCAATGTATCGAGAACAAGTGAGAGTTTGGAAAGATTCAACTTCTTGCTAAGAATATGCATGCCTAGAAATTTGACTGTGTTTTGAAAACAATCAAAGAGACTATGGCTCACTGTGTTTTGAAATTTTGGTTGTGTTTCGAAATTAACTTCACACCTTGAAAAATCTTTTCAGTGGACCCACCACCAGGCAGTCAATGTATCGAGAACGAGTGGGAGTTTGGAAAGATTCAACTTCTTGCTAAGAATATGCATGCCTAGAAATTTGACTATGTTTTGAAAAATAGTCAAAGAGATTACAACTCACCATGTTTTGAAATTTTGGATGTGTTTCGAAATTAACTTCACATCTTGCGATAATCTGTTCACTGGACCCACTAGGAAGTAAATGTATCAAGAACGAGTGAGTGCTGGAATGATTCTACTTCTTGCTAAGAATATGCATGCCTCGAAAATTGACCGTGTTTTTGAAAACAATCAAAGAGACTATGTGACATGGGCATACCTTACAGGTACTCGAGCTTGGTATATATGACCCAGCTTGAGATACGCCCACGATGTTACTAAGGCCTAGTCGAGATTCGGTAACCAAGGAGATTCCGACTTCTTGTGGCACACGGCAAACTCAAGATAGAAGTTTAAAGGGAAAACCCTAATATGTAACCGACTTGGCCTGCTATCCTGAGACCTAGCCTATCTATATAAAGGCTATGAGGGGTTGGCGAGGAGGACAATCCACAACCCTAGTTTCCACACCATCGCCGGATTGCATCTGCGCACCCCCTATAACTTTCAACTCCTCGATAATTCCAAGAGCAAACAAGCAGGGGTAGGGTTCTCTACGAGGCCTGAACCTGGGTAAACCTTGTATCCCTGTGTGCTTGTTTGCTAGCCGATTGATGCCTCCAGCGCTCCCCACTTCCTCAAACCTAAGTCCATCTGCGATGGGCATTAATGAATTAACCCCTCGTTAATTGGCGCTGCCTGTGGGAAAAGGGAGTGCTGATGTTGTGGCTTCCTCGGCCCCATCAACCGCGATCTATGACTCCGCACCAGCAGAGATTCGCCTCCTCTTCGGTGCCTTCTACTTCACAGTCCACATGCCGGTCACTATCCCGGATTTTGAGTATGTGGGCGATGGAATCGGCCTAGCGATCAGGAGCTTACGCTTCCAAGTTGGTCGGCTAGGCACACTTCGCCTCCCTGATTAGCCGAAGGTCCCCGCGATTGCTCTAGCATCGTGGTTTCCACCACCGATCGGCACCCTAAGCAATCTCAACGCCTCTACAGTAATCGGGAATACGGACAGTGACATAAGTCGCGAGTCCGATCTGGGTGATATTGCCACAGAGGATGGAGCTTATGGCTCCGGATCTAAAAGTTGCAAAAGCAATAGCTTCCCCAAACATTACATGCGCACCGTCATCTACACAGGCGACAACGACGGCACTCGGGACAACACCGGTACTGGCGGTGGTATCCTAGTCGCGAACGGTGGTCCCTCCAACGGAGCACCCACCAACAATGAGCCAGAAGGTCATCCGCATGTTATTGCGAATGAACATACCCAAGAGCGCGTTTTGATCAAGCTCAACGACACCGAGTGGGCTCGCTGCCAAGAAGCCCTGCGGGGCAACCCCCTGCCACCAAACTCATCGCAAGACATGCTGATGGGTTATCACTGATTGCTCAAGGAAGAATTCAAGCGCCAACAACAATTAATCTAGCTGGAGGATCACATTTTCTCCGTCAGGCTACACGGCAGAACCACGAGCACGACAATGCAATGCCTCCAGCTACAGATGAAAGGTGCCGCTCGTGCTTGGCTCAACAACCTCACGCGTTGATCGATTCGCAGCTTGGAAGAGCTGGTCTATAGCTTCACGAGAAACTTCAAGGGTACTAACAAAAGGCCCGCATCAATCGAATAATTAAGAGGCTGCTACCACAAGACTAGTGAGTCACTACGCTCATACATCTAGAGATGGTCCATCATCAAAAACTCTGCAAAAGACATCTCCGAAGACCGCGCAATCGACACATTCAATGGTGGCATGCGCCGCAGAGAACTCAGAGAGGAACTAGGCCGCTCGAAGCCCAAAACAATCGACCACCTAATGGAGATCGCGAACAGGTGGGCCGATGGAGAGGACTCGGTAAAAAATCGTGTCCACTCCGATGATGATGACGACCTCGGTCGTAGACGCGATCACCGAGGAAAACATCGGATGCGCGGTTACAATGACCGTGAGGAAGTTGACATGGTCGCGGCTGGCTACGCCGACAAACGCGACGACAACAACCGCAACAACGGATACCGTAGTGGTGGATACCGCGACAGCGGGAAACCATGCAAGTGTGGAAACACCGTACTCGCGATGAGGCACCTGGAACATCCATCCAGGACAAACTGGCCGGGCCATGCAATGTACACTTCTACATCGACAGGCACGACTCCAAGAAAAAATCCAGCTACCTCCTAAAGGACTGCTGCAAGTTCCTCAAGCTCCACGAAGGCCTAGCCCGGATGAATTGTGACGCAATAAACCAGGGTTATGGAGCTGCCCCGGGCGCTGTGGCTTATGGAGCACCACCACCACCACCCGGCCCACCACCACCTGCAGCTGCGCCTATCCAAAACCACAGAGTCGAGCCATACTCGCGAGCACTGGGAAACATGGGGATGATCCAAAAAGGATGCCCATCAAATCAGGTGCAAAAATCAATCACTCCCCAAGTCAATATGGCGATGAACTCTCCACCCTCCACCACTGAGTACCTTAGTGGAAGTGTGTCCTGCATTACTTTCAACAAGCGCGATCATCCGCGCCAAATTGCTCACCCAGGTCACTGCCCCCTGGTGCTCGAGGCAAAAATTGGAGGCTTCGAGATGAGTCGCGTCTTCAAGGACGGCGGAAGCGGCTTCAACCTCATGTTCGCAAGTACCCTGCACGCCATGTGAATCCCGCTATCATGCCTGGAAACTTCAGACACAACTTTCCATGGCATTGTTCCAGGGAAGGGCGTA
The DNA here is from genome assembly GCA_910589775.1 of Avena eriantha. Classification (NCBI taxonomy): domain Eukaryota; kingdom Viridiplantae; phylum Streptophyta; class Magnoliopsida; order Poales; family Poaceae; genus Avena; species Avena eriantha. Next base: position 483,459,697 of record OU342743.1, on the reverse strand, counting down.
TACCCCCTGGGCAAGATCAGCTTGGACGTCATCTTCGGAACATCGGCAAACTTCCGACGAGAGCGCATAGAATTCAAAGTTGTCAACTGGCCCTCACAATACCACTGCATCCTCGGATGTGTTGCGTTCACAAGGTTCATGGCAGTGCCACACTACGCCTACCTGCAGATGAAGATGCTGGGCCCGAACGGTATTATCATAGCCAACGGAAGCTTCGAGAGGTCTGACAACTGCGATAGGGAATTCAACAGAATCTCCCAGTCTTTCGGCATGTAGGAGGAACTGACGAGGTTGAAGGAGTCGACAGACAATGGTCTACCTCCTATGAGTAAGCCAAGCTCACCCGACCAATCCTTCGACACGTCGATCCACACCAAGGCGGTACAGGTCTACCCAACAAACCAGACCAAGACGACCCTCATCACCAACAACTTGAGTCCCACATAGGAACTCACGCTCGTTGAATTCCTCCGTGAGCGCTGGGAAATCTTTGCCCGGTGTCCAGCGGACATGCCAGGAGTTCCCAGGGAATTCGCCGAGCAATCACTCAATGTGAATCCTGAAGCAAGACCAGTAAAACAGACAATACGTCGACTATCTGAGCCAAGGGCAAAAGCGGTCGGTATGGAATTCAATAGACCCCTCGACGCTAACTTCCTACGCGAATCAAGGAAAGCACCTGGGTAGCAAACCCCGTGCTCGTTCCTAAAAACGACACGGATATCCTGCGGATGTGTGTGGATTTCACCTCCCTAAACAAGCATTTCCCAAAGGATCACTTCCCGTTGCCACGGATCGACCAGATAATCGACTCCACCGCGGGATGTGAACGCCTCTGTTCCTCAACGCCTACTGAGGCTATCACCAGATTCGAATGAAGGAGGAAGACCAGGAGAAAACGACGTTCATCATGCCCTTTGGCGTCTTGTGCTATGCAACGATGCCCTTCGGGCTAAAAAACGCAGGGGCCACCTACCAGCGGTGTATGCAGGCCTGTCTCAAGAGCCATCTTGGTCGCAACATTCAAGTCTACATCGACAACATCATTGTCAAAACTAAGGAGGAAGCCTCATTAGTCGATGATCTCCGCGAGACGTTTGACAACCTCGCTGTTACCGGATCAAGCTAAATCCAGAAAAATGCGCCTTCGGCGTACCATCTGGACAATTAATCGGGTACCTTATCTCCGTGAGAGGGATCGAGGCAAACCCAAAGAAAATAAAGGCCATACTGGCCATGGAGAAGCCGAAGAACTTGAAAGGAATCTAGCAGCTAGCTGGGCGAATCGCGGCGCTCAGTCGATTCATCAGTCGAATGGGCGAAAATGCGTTGTCCTTCTACCAACTCCTCCGCAAGGCCGACAAATTCGAATGGACGGACGAAGCACAAGAGGCATTCGAGGACCTCAAGCGTCTATTGTCCACTTCGCCGGTGTTAGTGACACCTTAAGAAAAGGAGCCGCTATTGTTATACATCTCCGCTACCAACCAGGTGGTCAGCACTATGCTTGTAGTGGAACGAGCTGAAGAAAATAAAGTCCACGGGGTGCAACACCCAGTCAACTACCTCAGTGAGGTGCTCACACCAACATAACAGCGGCACCCGCATTATCAGAAGCTGGCATACGACGTCTTCATGACAGCCATGTGATTGTGCCACTACTTCCAGGAGCACCCGATCATTGTGGTGAATGACGCCTCGCTAGGGCACATCCTCAACAACCCAGACGCCACCGGATGAGTCGTGCTTTGGGGGATAGAACTGTCTCCATGAGACACCACATACGAGAAGCAAGATGCGATCAAGTCGCAGGTACTCCTAGACTTCCTCGTACATTGGATGGAAAACTAGCTCCCCGACAAGCCAGACATGTCTTATCTATGGACAATGCACTTCGACAGATCCAAACGTAAAGAGGGAGCTGGCATAGGTGTCATACTGAAATCACCACAAGGCGACAAGATGAGGTATGTTCTGCGAATGTGGAAGCTGAATACGAAGCTTTACTCCATGGGATGCGGATGACAAAAGCCCATGGTGCAAAGCGCCTCATCATCTATGGTGATTCCAAACTGGTGGTGAATCAAACCATGAACCAGTGTGATGCTCTGAGTGACAACATGATCGCCTATCGTGACCTCTATGACGCACTCGAAGGGGACTTCGATGGTTGCGAACTACGACACGTCAGCCATGAAAGAAACGAGGAAGCAGATATACTCGCCAACGTTGGCTGCACTTGTGCCCCAGTGCCACCTGGAGTACTTTTAGAGCGCATCTGCGAGCGCTCCATCAAACCAAAGGCTCTAGAGTATAAAGCTAGCACGTCAAAAGACCCGGGGGCTACGCCACCTGATGAGCCAAAGGCACCCGAGGACATGGATCCAGATACGGGACTCGAAGGCCCTATGGACGTCATGATGATCGAGCCATCCTGGACACAACCATACATCACGTACTTGCTCAGCAAAAGGTTGCTGGATGACCGGATAGATGCGCGTCACATAGCACGACGATCCAAGGCTTTTGCCCTTATTAACGGCGAACTGTACAAGCGCAGCATCATAGGAGTCCTTCAGCGATGCATCTCCAACAAAGATGGAAGAGCCATCCTCCTCGAGATACATGAAGAGACTTGTGGCCATCACGCTGGCTGCCGCCCCCTCGTTGCCAAAGCTTTGTGAGCTGGATTCTACTGGCCAACGGCAATGCGTGACGCCAAGGATATCATGCAGCGATGCAATGCTTGCCAACAATTCGCGGACAACCCGCATGCACCTGGCGTAGAGCTCAGACCAATACATGTGGCCTGGCCCTTCGTGCAATGGGGACTCGACATGGTCAGCAAGCTCCATAAATCTTCACCTAGAGGATACGTCCACCTCCTCGTCACGGTCGACAAATTCACCAAGTGGATTGAGGCCATGCTGGGGACAAACCAGTCCGGGTCTAGCGTCGTTAAATTCTTCGAGTCCATCGTCTTTCAGATCGGAATGCCACATAGCATAATTAAGAACAACGGAACAAACTTCACCTTGAATGAATTCCAGGGTTTCTGCGAAAACATGGGATCAACATCAGCTACGCCTCTGTGGCGCACCCTCAGACCAACAGTCAAGTCGAAAAGGCCAATGGCCTCGTCTGCGGTGGCATCAAGAAAAGGCTCCTCTGGCCACTCAAAAGAGCTGCAGGATGCTGGCCCGAGGAGCTACAGTCAGTACTATGGAGCCTGCGCACAACTGCAAACAGCACCATAGGCTATACTCCGTTCTTCATGATACATGGCGCCGAGGCAGTACTACCCACAGAAGTGCGCTACAAAGCCCCACGGGTCATGGCATACAGCAAGACAGAGTCAACCCTTACACTCGAAGACTCTGTTGATCTCCTCTATGAGGCATGCGAGATTGCAATGGAGAGATCTACGATTTACCAGCAAAACCTTCACAACTACCATAGCAGAAGGCTACACCCACGGTTCTTCGCCGAAGGAGATATGGTTCTGCGACTAAAGCAGCAAGGGCACCTCAAGCTCGAGTCCACTTGGGAGGGACCTTATGTTATTACCGAAGTAATCATAGGTGGCGCCTACTGCCTTAAAGACATAGAAAGCAGAGTCGCATACTCTAATCCCTAGAACGTCATGCAACTGCATCATTTCTACCCTTAGATGTTTTTACTTTACAAATAAGGCTATTCAGCCAGGCTACTTAGCCACACATTGTATCTGCTGATATTCTACGAATAAATAAATCTAAGTGCCTCCAACTTTGTGTCTCTATTTTTATTTACAATTGTATCACTCAGGGGCTATGCCACCCTTTATACCTCGTTACATGAATAACGCAGTAGCCTGAGTAGTTGATGTAGTATCAATCGAACCCTTGGTAAAACCAACTCAACTATAACGCACCTAACAGGTTGACAAGGTGATGAGATGAATATGCTCAGGCTAACGAAAAGGAACTGCAGAGTACAAGCTACTCGAAAAATACATAAGCTAGCAAGATCTTACATATAAATGGGTAACAAAAACCACCCAATGTACTTATACGAACTTTACAACACGTACGCCTCTATGTGCAGGTTCAAAACTACCCTATTGCCATAAAAGGAGAATGTTGGTACGTTCTTTGAAGAACTCGATGATATCTTCGGCTCGCTGATCAACCGCCCGATAATGAGGCACCATGTTCCATGACATTACTTCTGGTGGGGGCGGCGGTCCAGCAGCAACAACAGCGAAATCCAGGTCAGGAAGGTGCAGGTGAACAAGTGCCAATGCAGCCTTGGCACCCGCAACTAACTGCTGACGCACACACTCGTGGACTGCGCTGGCATCTTGAAATTTCTTCAGTAAAGCTAACAAGCTAGAGGGCACGGCATCCAATGGGAACATCGCCTGGAAAATATGCTTAAGGCATGAACACAACTTCTTCAAATAAAGCAGCACCTGCGATGCACGGTCCTGCAGCGTCGCCAACGCGACTGCACGATCACGATCAACCCAAAAGTACCCACTAGCTTCCAGCTGCTCTTGGGTCAAGCAGTTCAGTTGAATGGCGATTCGATCCCTTTCATCCTGCGGGTGACTGTGACACCCCCGGGATCAGGGTTAAAAAATCCAGACCTTAGCCTGACATAAGCTTAACCTAGAGCTCGAGGATATCCAGTGAGAAATCGGTAACACAACAGTAACCCTGCGACACAAAAAAATATTACAACAAGCTCATAACTGAGCGAAGAACCCAAAATATTACAAGCAGAGGTCACTGACCACAAACATCAAACAACGGGAGGCAAATTATGCTATTAAGTATAGCAAACTTAACAAATGGCCTAAGAGGCCTGAAGCATAATGATGACATCCCAGCCACAGATTCCAGGCTGCCGGCCGGGAACCCCAAGCTACTCGTCGGTGTCGATGTCGTATAGTACTCATCTTCAGGGGAACACTTACACTGCTACAGAAATATCAACAAAGCAAGGGTGAGTACAGGGTGTACTCTGCAAGACTTATGGCTGATGGGGTTATTTTGCATAAAGCCATCTTTGTTTATAAAACAAGAGGGAGAAGAAGCTCGTCTAATCAGAATATTTTAAAAGGGGATAAGAGAGCGACATCTCCGAAGCATTGATCATCATCTTTTGATATCCACCAAAATAATCCTCATCTCACAACTAGGATCACCCCCTCGTACCCGTGAGGAAGCATCCTTAACCACATGTTGATCTGCCAAGTTTTATGATCAGGTTAATGTTTTCTATGATCTTAGAATTCGGTCACCAAGTGTTCATAACCATGAACATGACTTTTTGAAAAGATTTAACCCTGCAGGGGTGCACAACTTTACCCACACGTACCAACTGACTCTTAGCGCCACTTGACACACTTCCTTGGTGTGCTGGTAGAGGGTGATTAGACACGACCATTTTACCTTGCTTCGCCGAGACCATGAGTCACACCCTAAGGATGGTTCCTCCATAATAGGTCAAATTCCGAAGCCGGTCCCTAGAGATGTGGGCGAGGTTACTTTATCAGGGGTGCCATCTACCCCAAGCAACCCAATCCACGCTTACCTACTTGTTATGATGCTGCTCCTTCTCCTCCGCTTTCGAAAACATTTTCAATGCGTATGACAAATGGAACACCCAAACTAGGTGACTCATGGAATCTACTAGGCAAGTTAGTTAATCGCGAGGTCCCCATAAACCCCGTGTGGTTGTACGCTCGTCTTGGTCCAAATGCAAGAACTCGGTTCCTAATGGTGGCGTGCATGGGACTACAAAAACCACATCCCACCATGGCCTCTCATACAAGCCTTATCATGTTTAGCCTTTACCACTAATCTTACCTTATCAGTATACCTCGTTCTCGTGTCATACTAGATTCTCTACATCTGATACATCTTCTAGATGAACCAGCATTGACAGCTATGCATGGCTAAGCAAGACACAGATATAAGCTCTAGCAGTGCACACAAGCCAAACCTAGTTATGCTAGGAGCAGTGGATCAGGTAATATAAGCTCAAAGGGAGTAATGTAATAGATAGGATACTCTATCTATCGATAAAAGACCACAGTAAAATCGTAAGCATCATGGCAAGAATTGAAATGATTTCGAAATCATAGGATTGTATAATGGTGGGGCTTTGCTTGCCTTGTTTGTTGATACCAAGATATAAATCTTCGGAAGCCTTGTGCTTGACTTGATTATAGTTGGTCAAGTATTGTTCGTCGGTCTTTGATGGTGTTGATATCGGTCTTCAATCTTGATCTTGATACCGTATTCTACCAGAAAGAACCAAACACTAGAAAGAAAGGGGAAACAACAATCAACACATGGCATCAATGCAATGATCAAGCAAGGATGATGATATGAAAAGTTAAATAGATCTTAAATGAAACCCCAGGGCATGCTTGATCATTTTAAATAGGGTCTGAAGGGTACAAACCCTAGGACATGGGAACCCCGGAACACCTGTGAGGGGTTGATTTAGTTCTCTAATTAAACTTGTCATTTAAGTTGCTTAACAATGCATGATTATAGTTTAAACATATAGATCTCAATTTTCTGGACATTTTGATATATTATACATATTTTTCCAACTTATAAATATTTAGTTATTGAATTTACAATATTTATAACATTTTCTGTAATTAATAAACCAATTTAAATAGATTTATTGCGTCATGCTAACATCACCACGACGCTAGCACAGACACTGGAACTTTTATCACCAACGCAGGACTACCCACGGTGACTGACTGGTGGGTCCTGGGCCACGTCAGCAAGCCACGCAGGCGGTCAACGGTCATTGGACCCGCGAGCCACGTCAGCACGACGTCACGGTGACGTCACCCCGCCAACCACCTATAGAGGGTCATCGGCGCCGGCATTTTCAAGCACGCGTGCACGAGATGGGCATATGGTTCAAACCGGGGCTGCAAGGCGAGCTAGCTAATGGTGGCACCGCTGCGATTTGACTACCAGAACAGTGGCTGCGACAACGGCGGCGGCAGAACTTGCGGAGCAACTACAGCAGGGGCTACAGGGCGTAAGCGGGACGGGGAGAAGGTCCAGGAGGCTCGCGAGCTTACCCTCGACACATCGGAAGGGTCGGCGAAGACGGAGGAGACTGGGGTCGCTCGAATGGATGGTGGGGAGCGGCTGCCGGAGTTGGGGATGCCAAAGACGGGGAGCTCGATTTTGGGCGCCCGCGTCCGATTCCTTTGGCGAGGACGTTCAGGGATACAAGGCGGACACACGAGCGTCATCGGAGGAGCTCAGGGGAGGCTGGAAACAGCGGGGGTCGTCGGCACCTGGCGAGGCTAGGGTTTTGGCCCTACTCGCTACAGAGAGAGAGAGAGAGAGTGCGTGAGGGGGAGAAGATAGGGACGGGGAAGGCATCGTGGCAGTCTTATCCTCCCTGGACGATAGTGGCAGCACGGATCACAGCGCATCGATGACAGACGGTGCCGGCGTCGCCACCGAGCTGCTTGGCCGGAGGAGGAAGATGACAGAAGGGGGTTGAAGGGTACTGGGCCACGGTGGGCTGGTTGCTGGGCTGCTAGGTGCTGCGCGCGAGAGGCAGAGAGGGAGAGGAAGAGATGGGTCGGCCCGGGTCAGTTCTGGCTCTGTTTTTTTATTTGTAAAACCTTTTCCTTTTCCTGAAATATTTTCTCTCTTTGTATTTGAATTTCTTTTCTGTTTTGAATCATTTCAAAAATACCAGAAGGATTGTAAATATATGAAATAGTGTAGAGCCCCTTTATTCCAATTGGGCTCCATACATTTTGTAGTTTTCGAAATTCAAACTATTTTGAATTCATTTTCAAAGAGGGAGGGGATTAGGGTTTTGCATTATTTCTTATGCAAATTTTATATTAGCAAAGATAGATGATGCTTATGAATGCACAAACAAACCCTAATTAAGATTAACTGGAACCGGGGTGTTACAATGATGAGAGCTAACAAACGCAAAAGGCAGTACATAGCGTAAAGACAAAGTGTCACCACGAGTGGCTGGGAAAGGATGAGAAGTTAAGAGAAATAACACTTAAATTGCTCATTCAACCGAGCCACCTCGCCTAGAAGGTACTTCTTGCACGCACTGGCTTTTTCAGTCTTTGACTTCCACACGTCCGTGCTACCACGGATCATGGGCATCTCTCGCTCCAAATGTTTTATGCGGTCACGCAATCGAGACAACATCGACAACTCCTCTACCTTTGAACGTGGTTGCGCCACAGGTTCATCGGTGGGAGGTGAGTCGGACAGACCACTCGAAGGACCCTATTACAAGCATAGTAAGAAGAAAATAAGACCAACTAGTCATAAAAAAATGCCAGTAGAAGAAACATCAAGGTTCAACAAGTCTCAAAATGGGCACCCCACAAGGTACAATTCAGAAGGGAAAAGCTAGACTATTACAAAAAAGGCGATTAAACAGCAGACTACAGCTAGGCGTTGGCACTCGGGGGTTTCCTCGAGTCTGTGGTAGTCTCTGACACCACAGCCTTTTTGGCTACAACCTCTAATGCCGTGACTTTCGCCGTCTTCAACCGCCTCAGTTCCCTCGAATACTTGGCAAGTGTTTCAATGAGACGAGGCCCATATTTATTGCAACTAGTGGCAAAGGGAGCAAACACTACCTGCTGGCCATCCAAAGTGACCGGCATCACCGAGGAGATCCTGCTGGGGTTCAGATCAACATCGTGAGACTGCACCATGGCAAGTCCCATGGTCGCTCCAACACCCCTTTGATCATTCTTGAAATCCATGGGCACACCTCCAGCGAAGGACTCCACCAAGCCATCGAGATCCTCGATCAGCTTGGCTGTGGGGACCATCTCCTTTCGAAGATGCCCAAGCACGTCCTTGGCCTTCTCGAGTGAGTCCTTGACGGAGACACTACGGTCTTCGACTGCATCCACGGCACCGCCCAATGCATCTGAGTAGGCCAAAGCCTGGGCGTCGAAATGCACGTCAGCAGCAACTGTAGAAAATACACATGAGTACAACAATGAACAACCAAAGTATACAGCAAATAAAATAATGAAGTAGCTCACCCGAGAGTTCCTTAGCAACAGAGAAAAGCTATTCTACCAACTCCTTTTCCCTATCAGTTGCAGCTGCCAGCAGGTCCTCCTCGCAAGTCTTTGACTCCTGGGCGGAGCATTCCATGCCTTGGAGTGCCTCGTCGCGCTTTTCTCAACAACTACAAGACCCTTCTAGAGGGAATCGATGTGGCGCAGAAGCTCATTATGCTCACCTACAAGTGGAAACAACACTCACAATCACCATTTTTTGTGCATAACAGCACGGATGAGAGAGTACGAACTCACCTTCAAAGGTGCGATGGCGGGCTTCTAGCGAAGCATGCTGACAACCCAGGGAAATAATCTGCTCAGCGAGACAAGTGGATTCCTTCATGACAGGCTGCCAAAAAGGGAAGCATGAGCATTAACCAAATTTCGACTATGAACGACATGACAACTTACATGTTCCTCTAGGGACTCTGAAGTTTTCTTCTGAGTAGATGTCTGGGCAACAATCTAGTGCCCCCGACATGGGGGGAACTCGAAGCATGAGCACCAGAGGTGGCCGCCACCAGGGGAGAAGGAGACCGCACCACCACCTCCTTGTCTTTGGAGTCTACGACTCCAGACTCCTTCATGAACATACAATCATAGGATGATGACGACTCAGTTTGGCTAAAAACAACCAGTGCGACTTTAGAATAGAAGATTTTGGGACACAAGGACGAAATCACAAGAATATAAAGCATACCCGTTGAAATTATCGAGGTCGAAGGAGTCCTCGGATGCCTCCTTTGGGGTCCTTAGTTTCTTCCGCGGAGGAGGAGCCACGGTGCGCACATGCATGGCAGGAATAGGCTGATCTACAATAGTGGAGGACCCTCAGGAGTTGTAGGCAAGGATGCAGCCGAGTTCTCGCTTCGGGAACACTTGCGAGTGCCGTTCCCGCTGGACTTGGGGGCTTCCTGCTCTTCGTCGATAGGGATGGTGGATTCTGACTCGTCGTCGTCTTTAGCTTCGTGAGGGATTACTCCCTCAAGACAAGGAGGCAACACAGTGGTCACTTTCCAATCCTAAAACAAGGACCAAACATCAGTATAAAGGACACCTAGTAGGCAATCGAAAAACAAGAAGAACTTTACAAGAAATCCACCTTAGGCGGAGGATGACTCGCACAGAAGGGAGGCATGACTGAGTCACCAGGGAGTTTGTCCTTGGCGGTGTGCTTGGTCAGTAGTCAAAACCTCCTGTCTATTTTGCCCGAAGAGATTCTCTCGTGAGATGCGAGTCACATCGTCAATGCCAACGCCAGTCGAGCAGCAAATCGGATGCGCCCTAGCCTACAGTGGCTACACTTGATGACGCATCCATGTGCGAATGAGGTCTGCGCCACCTACTTCCTTGCCTATGCGGCGTTCAAGGTCACAGACAGACTAGTACACAGTCTCTGTTTCCTCGGCTTCGCCGGGAATCACAGTGTTCTTTCACGACATCCTTCTCTTGCATGCTGCCACCGGATCAAAAGGCGTGAGTCCATAGTGTTCATCATCAACCTTTTGGTCAGGAATATAAAACCAATTCTCCCGCTAACCTTGGACAGAGGCATTGAAGTTGATGGCAAAATAGGTGACATTGGAGTCGACATGGATACCGCATCCTCCAATATCATAGACTACCAACCCAGAGCCCGACTGACGTTTGAGTTTGAAAAGCTTTTTGAAGATACCAAAGTGTGGCTCGATTCCAAGCCATCACTCACAGAGGGTAATGAAGCAAGCGATATGAAGGATGGAGTTTCGGGTTAGCTGGTGCAGCTACAGCCCGTAGAAGCAGAGAAACCCCCTCACAAACTTTTGAAGGGGGAGAGAAAGACCGCGGATGATAAACACGAGGAACATCACCCGAAATCCGGCGAGGGGACTGGGGATTACCTCATCACCAGGAATTAGGCAGTCATCTTCCACATCGGGGAGAGCACCATCTTGGCGCTGGTTAAAGAGCTATGTGGCCTTCATGGTGGTTGGCCGCCACGACCAATTCGTGACGTGCGTGCCTAGGCCTTTCTTTTTTCCAGCCGCGGCAGCAGTGCTGGTGCCCGGGGCAGTGGCACCCTTCTTCTTGACCGCAACAGTGGCGGCCGCAGATCCAGTAGCAGTAGCACCCTTCTTCTTCCCCATCTGGCGCTTGTAGTGGGAGCGCAGGAAGTAGTTGGGAAAGGTGCGGAGGCCGTCCATCGCAGCAAAGAGGTGCGAACAATGGAACAACGAGGAGTAGCAATGGAGGTAGTGCGCGAGGACGAAGATGAGCTATGGGGAATATTACCGCACAGTAAACCCCTACTTAACCTCACCGCAGATGCCATCGAACGGCCAGGAGGAAACCAGTTAGACGCGTGGCGTGCATCAATACACACATGTGGCAGAGGAAAACAATGAACCGTCGCTCCACTCCCCCCATTACGCACGAGAATCGAGGAGACGCAGTTAAAATCGAAGATTACGCACACCTGGTCAAATCCAAGTCAGAAATAGGGCCCCACGTTCGTCACGTCCCGTCAAAACCGCTCACGCGGGGAAGTGAAATCATCTCATCATCAACACTGATGTCATTAACTCCAGCAGGAGCACCCTTCTAACTACTCTAGTCCTCACTCAATTCTTCGACTCAACCAAGCACTCGGGGGCTACTCCTAATAGGAGAGCTGGCCGCGCACCCGAGGAACTTTATATACTTCCATGCATTATAAACCCTTCACTTGAATCAACGATTCAAGTGTGGACTCAGGGCTACTCCCATAGGGAGCATTGGAAACATGTTGGAATGAAACAAGCAAAGACGATAGCAGTCGCATAATATTTTTAGTCCCCACTCGAGTCTACGACTCGAATATGCACTATGGGGCTACTCCCATAGGGAGCGCTGGTTGTGCACCCTATGAATTTTTCTTGTACACAACTGTGTGTTGATTACACATACACTCGGAAGCATTGATGACTCCGCCTCATATTTTCCCTACAAAGAGACTGCGTCTCCTGGGCCACCCGAATCATCTTCGCGATGACAAAATTGTTGGATGCCACGCTTGCAGCGTGAAGGTAAGACCTGAAGAAGGCCAGGCAACACACCTACTTCACTCTACCATAAATAATCCGTGCCTATAGGTACAATGAAATAAAGCATTGACGGACGCATCGAGTGCTCACACTTATACACTGGGATTCGATTCTATAAGACCTATGCGGCCTGAGTCGAATTATGCTAGCACTTCTCGAATTCGAGTCCGGGGACTCGAATTTGAGTAGATTGAGTTGTTTTTCCCTAAGGCAGTTAACTGGTTCCGATACATCGGATAAATCAGGCACGTATATCAACAATCCCTATGATACAAATTAAAGCACTCGAAAACATGCTCGATTGTGCACTCAAAAGCTTCATAAGTCTCCAATCGAATTTGCGATTCAACCGGACACTCGGGGGATACTGACATGGGCATACATTACAGGTACTAGAGATTGGTATATACATCCCAGCTTGAGAGAAGCCCACGTCGTTGCTAAGGCCCAGTCGAGATTCGGTAACCAAGGATACTCCGACTGCTTGTGGCACACGACAAACTCAAGATAGAAGTTTAAAGGGAAAACCCTAATATGTAACCGACTCGGCCTGCTATCCCGAGACCTAGACTATCTATATAAAGGCTAGGAGGGGGCGGCGAGGAGGACAATCCACAACCCTAGTTTCCATACCATCGCCAGATTGCATTTGCGCACCCCTGTAACTTTCGACTCCTCGATTATTCCAAGAGCAGACAAGCAGGAGTAGGGTTCTCTACGAGGCCTGAACCTGGGTAAACCTTGCATCCATGTGTGCTTGTTTGCTAGCCGATCGATGCCTCCAACACTCCCCACTTCCTCGAACCTAAGTCCATCTGCGATGGGCATTGAATAATTAACCCCTTGTCACTATGACTCACCGTGTTTTGAAATTTTGGCTGTGTTTCGAAATTAACTTCACACCTTGCAAAAAACTGTTCAGTGGAGCCACCAGGTAGTCAATGTATCGAGAAGGAGTGAGAGTTTGGCAAGATTCAACTTCTTGCTAAGAATATGCATGCCTAGAAATTTGACCGTGTTTTGAAAACAATCAAAGAGGCTATGACTCATCGTGTTTTGAAATTTTGGATGTGTTTCGAAATTAACTTCACACCTTGCGATAATCTGTTTAGTGGACCCACCAGGCAGTCAATGTATCGAGAATGAGTGAGAGTTGTTTGGCAAGATTAAAGTTCTTGCTAAGAATATGCATGCCTAGAAATTTGACCGTGTTCTGAAAATAATCAAAGAGACTATGACTTACCTGTTTTGGAGTTTTGGCTATGCTTCGAAATTAACTTCACGCCTTGCGAAAATCTGTTCAGTGGATCCACCATGAGGCAGTCAATTTATCGAGAACGAGTGAGAGTTTGGAAATATTCAAATTCTTGCTAAGAATATGCATGCCTAGAAATTTGACCGTGTTTTGAAAACAATCAAAGAGACCATGACTCACCGTGTTTTGAAATTGTGCCCGTGTTTCGAAATTAACTTCACACCTTGCAAAAATCTGTTCAGTGGACCCACCAGGTAGTTAATATATCGAGAACTAGTGAGAGTTTGGCAAGATTCAACTTCTTGCTAAGAATATGCTTGCCTCGAAATTTGACCGTGTTTTGAAAACAATTCTAGAAAGCAACATGGATTCATAAACAACCTCACAAATTTCAAATTATAAAAAGCAACACAAAGAGCCTCACAATTTTCAAAATGTAAAGGGTCATATATTTATAAACATCCTAACAAATTTCAACTTATAAAAAGGATAAAAAAATACTCACAAAATTCAAATTATAAAAGGAATCCTATATTTGTAAACATCTCATAAATCCTATCCTATAAAAAGGATCACAAAATGACTCATGGATTTAAAATTATAAAAACATCAAAGAAGCCTCACAAATTTCAAATTATAAAAAACATCACCGAAAAAAGCCTCGGGTTTTTCGAAGAACTTTTTTATGGCTTCAATGTCAAACTAGTGCTCTAGTGCCAAATTTGAATGAAAAGGGAGATACCATGGAGATATCAAGCTCGTTGGATCGTAGAAGATCCTAAAGTGGGTGGCCATGATCCGTCTGAGGTAGGTCTCGACCAATCAGGGTCCGACCCTACAACACATAGAAGAACACCTTGTGCACCCAAAAAGGTGTTTCGTGAATCTTTTTTGGAAATTTTGATGAAATGACATATTGTGGAGCTACCAATGTTAAAAAAACATGATCAAAACTATGCGACACTTGTAGAGCAAATGGAGGATGTTTTAAGTGAAAATCAGCATGAACTCAGAAATAGAAGAGAGAGGAGAGAGGGAACATCAATTTTCTATTTCTTCTGGGCAACCCACAAGTGAGGTGCACCTTAATGCTGATGTAATCGCAGGTGCCTCTCTGGTGAGCATCAAAGGGACCTAGGCTATCTAGGGCTATGATTATGATGTTTCCGTGTCAGTTGGATTCTTCTGGCGTATATAGACTGATGTTTCGTGCTTGCTTGATTTTGCAGGCGATGCATCCTTTTTGACGTGCCGTGGTGATGGCTAGGGGATAAGGGAGAGCATGTGGAACACTGGGCACAGTTGAGTTTTCAAATCAATGTGACATTAAATAATTTAAAATCAATGTCGCGCAATGAGATGATTTACGTGGACTGTACATAGGTTATTTTTTATCCATGGACTTTGATATAATACTAATTCGTATTTCACTTATAATGATTGATATTAGTAATTAAAGAATACATGCGGGTTCCTAGGCTTCTTCCTTTTAGTATTAATTACCTGAATTCACGTGAGTAATTAACGTGGGTTTCTCTGTATTTGCACCCTTCTTTCCTCGAACACATGTAGAAATTAAGGGGAGGAAGTAATTTCACCTTCCTCGGTAATACAAGAGGTTTTATTGCGTCGCAGTGGAAGATGAAATGACAAATGGAGTACTTATGCTAGTACTAGATCGCAAACACCGTTCCAATTTGCACTTTTTAATAATATTCAATCTCCAAACATTATTACAGAAAGGAAGTAGAGGTGAAATTAAACAAAATTAATCCTAAGACTTCTTCGTCTTCTTGGATATGGATCCTTCTACTGTCACCTTCGTGCTAGCATCGTCCTTCCGCTTCCCGTGGTATGCACCAGCTCTCGCCGTCTTCTTCTTCAAGCGTCCCGCCTCCTTCTCCTTCCTCTTCTCATTGCCAATGAAGGCGAGATCAAGTGCACTCTTCTTGGAGACGAAGTCGAGAAATGGCCATAAATCTTCCGATCCCTCATCCTCCTGCTCCCTCTTATTCTTGCCGATGGAGGATGGATCGAGTGAACTCTTCTTGAAGATGAAGTCTCCTTCATAGAGGAATTACCAAGTATCCTCCTTCCCCTCCTCCTCATCCTCCTCTTTGCTCTCTACCGGTTGTGTCCCCTCCAGCAGATGACGGTAAGCAGGTTCCTCATCAGAAAAATTACCATCCGGTGTGTCCAAATAGTAGGCTCGTCAACAGACTCCTCGCTATCACCATGGTAGGGACTGATATCCCTGTTCTCCCATGTGTTGGACTCATAAATGGAGGTGCATTGATCCAGGCAGCTGCACGGCATTTGTGTGTGTGTGGTGGCTTGGTCGGCCTAAAGGGATAGGGAGAGACAGAGAGAGTTCTTCGCTGTGTGCGTCATGCCTGGATGGGAGAGGTGGTCGTTGTTGATGGCCACTTAAAAAAGGCTTGCTCGAGACATCTAGGAGTTTCCACGTGCCGTAGGAGCAGCCTGATAGTTCCCTTCCATCGTTTTTATACAAGAGTTCCCTTCCATCATTGAAACAAGATCGAACGGTTGGTACTCCTTCGCCCCGAGAGCATCAGCAGCGAGGATATTGCAAGTACCACCACATGTTGGGGAGGCTTTTGCACATAACAACAACCATAGACCTTTTCTGCGCAAAATACAGACATTTTCTGTAATCATTGCACATAATACATAACCAGTCATTGAATGTTTCTTAGTTTTTTGGGAAACGTTTCATAGTTAATTATACAATATAGTACTAACATATAATTTTTATCTAAATTAATAATAGGTAAAGCTCAAAAAATAATTATAATTTTGAGCCACATCCATAAAGTATCTGGTG
Source organism: Avena eriantha (assembly GCA_910589775.1). Taxonomy (NCBI): domain Eukaryota; kingdom Viridiplantae; phylum Streptophyta; class Magnoliopsida; order Poales; family Poaceae; genus Avena; species Avena eriantha. Next base: position 483,443,441 of record OU342743.1, on the reverse strand, counting down.
TATTTTTGGTTCTTGTAAGTTGTATCATTTGGAAATCAACCTATTAGTAGGTACGTAATACCCGACATGCTCTAGAGAAATGATATATAGATTCAATAATGATGGACAGTGTGTTTTGAGGTTTATGCATAGCGTTCATTGTGCTAAAGACAATATCAATAAAATCTTCTAAATGTTAGAGTGGAAGGAAAATCCATTGGTTAGCAAGTTTGGGATTTCCAGTCTTGATCCAACGGTTAAAGTTCAAAGTTATTCGTACACTATATACTGGGGTATGCTAAGATAATTAAATGTATAACATGTCATTAGAATCTTTGTGGTTTTTGCATAGCGTTCATTATGCTAAGGACTATCGATAGAATCTTCTACGTGCTAGAATGGAAAAAAAAGATCCAAAAGTTAACATTGTTGGGATTTGCCAGTCTTGATTCAATTTTCATTGTTTAGAGTTACTCGTACATTATATAGTAGTAAGATTTGCAAGAAGTCACACGCTACTTCCTACTAGTAAAAGGCACGTGCCACACTCGTATATACAGTATGAAATGTGATTTAACGAACATTTAGTTGTTATTAACCAATAGTCTTCTTAGAGAAAAAAGGCATACATTAAGTATATTAATAATAACTATCCACACATATTGAGAATACAACCTATTGTGCTATGAACTTTTTTTGCCGGGGGGGGGGGGGGTGACATGATGGTTCTAGAACATGGTGGAGTTTTCTATAGGTACTACTCCTTCAATACGAATCCAACTGCTTTGAACCATTGGATCTAATAGCCTAACAGTCAGGAGTGGTGCTATGGATCCAATTAAAAACTGCTCTATTATAGTAGTAGAGATAATTCGAAAACATTGGTGATAATGCTATATGTGCATGACCGAACAACTTTCGGATAATCTCAAGGAAAAACAAGGCTGCATGTATCAATGAGCGTGAATGGACAATAAGAGTTGTGAGGACAGATTACTTGTGGGGACTAGCAACCCCACATCTCTTCTTGTTTTTAATGAGCTTACCTTATGGGTGGCCTTGATGTCGTTGCTCAGGCGCACTATATTATTCATGTTAGCGGAATAGTGGGTTCCCAAAATTTTCTTTTAAACATAAGGTTGGACACTCCCAACCTAAAATTGTGTGGCTGAGTGGTTGACTCCACATGTCATTGTCATGTAGACATGATTTTTGCTAGGAAGGGCAAACACTAATGAATGCTTATAGGAAGGCTAGGAAATTGGAAATTGTGTTCCATTGATAAACCTTCACGCTCCTCTTCCTATAGTCTGAATTTTAGCAATTCAATACAAAAAGCTTATTGGACATGCTCTCAAACCCAATAATTTTTCTTTTTAAATAAGAACAATAGTGATTAGCTCGACTAATTAATCGCGGTCTACGTATGGTGTACTACTGTGCTTCATAGAATATTCTATGTGTGCATTGCCACATTAATCAATGAGCACGAAGTAAGGATGGCAATGGGTCAGGTATGAGTAGGGTAGAGCAATATCATACCCCTTTTATTTAGTCAGTGGGTAGAAAATTGTACCCATACCCATACTCGCGGTTATAAAACTTTACCCATGCCCGTACCCATAAAAATTATCGAAGTTTAGAAGTCACAGTATCATACTCTTCCCTAGGTTGCTCGGCCCCATAGGTTGTAACTCTACAGGTAAGTTTTACTACTATGTTAGTTTAAATGGGTAGGGTATGGGTCTATGTACCCGTGACCGTACCCATGACTTAACGGGTTAGGGTATGGGTATTACCTATGGGTATAAAAGTGTGCCCATTCCCTACCAATGTGAGTACGGTACCTGTGGGCACTCGTCGGTAAAATTGGCATCCTTAGCACGAAGGGACAATAAGAGTTGTGACAACAAAGTACTTGTGGGGCCTAGCAACTTTCACATTTTTTCGATGAAAACACCATTGATGCTTACCTTATGAGTGGTTTGATGTCATCGCTCGGGCACTAGATTATTCACGTTAGCGAAATAGTGGGTTCCTGTGGTGACCCAACATACCACTGCATGATGTAGTACACTATAGTCGTTGGCATAACACCAATGAGACACCGTTCACTAGTATTACATCCCTGAGAGTGGTACAACATAAATATAGCAGGTCCAAGACATGACTATAGATTACCACTCGACTCTTTACAAAAGATCTAGAGAACTCTAGGTTAAAGAGAGAGAAAGAAACTTCTTACAAAGAAGAACCAGAAATAATAACTCAGAGCTATCTGGCTAAAAAGACTAACATCTAAACTATCTGGCTTGTAATTGCTACTAATGCAATGCTCTATAGAAGTAGGTTTTATGGCTAGAGTATCTACTCCCATCTAATCAGAACTTCGTCTTCACTTCGGTTGATGAATATGTTGAATTCATTGATTTTATTGAAGAACTTGAGCCGTCAATGATGGTTTCTTGAGCATAAGTTGGTGTTGACATCGTCTTCAACGGCTTAGAACCTAGCAAGGGTTAAGAAGGTATGGTTTAGTACGAGCGTACTCAGCAAGTTCACTAAAAAGGAGTGTATGATGCACTATCTCTACAGCCACAGACCAAAGGTCGTAGGCAATGCAGTTTTTCATAAACATTTCTTCAAAGGTTGCTTTTATTCTGAAAACTATGTCCGACAGCCTTCACAGGTTGACCAAAACCTTCATGGGCTTCCTTTCCTGCCGCGTTCGTAGCTCCTTCCTAGAATAGGGAGTAACATGTCACAGTTCTTACACTCTGCAGAGGTGCGTCACTTTTCCCATGGGAGACCTTAAGCTTTGTTTCACGGCCGGGAGTATATCCCTGTTGAAACTTCCATGGTTTGAGGCCCAACCTAAGATCCAAGCTAATCACTACCCTCTCCGTGATGCCGTATGTTTGCACGATCCTTCGGGGCTGACTACACCCCGGTTAAGCCCCCTTTTGGGCAGGTTATAACCCTGATGAGTTCCCTAAGACTCTATGAGCTGGTGATGCCCCTGGAAAGTTCCATGTAGAGCCAGCTATACCTCCGGTAGCCACTCATAGATAATCAAGACACCAAACTCATGGGGCGTAAGGGTGCCCACCCATATACTAGATCCACACAAGGAATCACAACATCACGTTAAGGTCGCCTTGCCTACATACAAAAGGAAAAGGATACATCTGACTTCTTCGTGCCATTCCAAATCTCATGGTTAACGCGTAATATACGATGCTAGAATCACTAGCAACATTGGTTATTAAGTCCTAGATATTATGTTCCTTTACCACTAGAACTATATCAATAGATTATTACCATTGGTAAATAATCCATAATCATATTATTATGAAAATAGTGTTTTTTGTCCCTTTTGAAATGCAGGTGATGACAACATTTGAGTTACAAGCATTTGATAGAAAATAACCAAAGGACATGAGCAAGTGTGAACTTGCCTTTTCTGATTCCAAGATTATGCAATCACGGTCTTCAAGACAATAGAAGATCCAAATTCTGTAAACAACATCATTGGTCTGGTAAGGACGAATGTTTAAAGAAGCAATATGATGATGCATAAGTAATGTAATGCATTTTGTAAAATCTCGAGATAAATCCCCAATAACGCGAATGATTTTAATTTAGGTGATGCATATACGATTTAGTTATTTCTCATGTTTTCTTCACAAGTAAATATAACTACAAAGAATTTAAGTGTTTAATATGCCAAGGGTGCAAGTGAAGTGTAATAACACTTTGAGATTGAGGTGAATTACTATCTAGTAATTATGGTGGATGTTGGTGTGATAGATTGTTAAGAGTTAAAGGAGTTATTTATAAGGTTGTTGTTTGAAATGACAAAACAAATAATCTTTGAGGAAAAGGTTAAGCTGATAAGGTTTAAACAATTGTTAGGATGAATAGATTATAATTGATGACATTTGCATTGGCTTGATAAGTTTGGACTCGACATGCTATAAGATTTAACTGAAATGGACAAAAGTTACCTATAAAAACATATTTAAACTTTATACGGTGTGTATATAACTTTATGAACCAAAGTTATCTTTAAAACATAAATAGACCTAGGGTGTGATGTGTTTAAAGTATTATAAAGTCTTAAGCTTTGTAATAACCATGTTTGAGACTGTGAGATCATTCACTTTCTATTTAAGTGAATGATGAGTTTAAATGTGCTTGGTTATTATGAATTTGATTTGACTTATTAAAGAAAGCAAATGTGGCTAATGACATTAATGTGTTAGGGTTTCAAAATCATGTTAAACACGGTTGAGTCAAAAGGTAAGAAGCATGTACTTTTATTATAAATGATTGATGTTTAAAACTTAGTTAAAATTGTTGGTTTACTTGGATTTAATGTTTTATAAGAGTTTTATAAAGTTAATAGTTTATACTTTATGTTTTGCATAACTTCAAGTTATGGTTTTGGAAAAAGAATTTGAATATAAAGGATTTAAGGTTTTATATGTTATTTAAGAAATGTTTCTAAAGAATTTATAAAATAGATATTTTACATAATAGATAATAGATAAGGATTTATTACTTTAAAACTTTAAAAACCTTTAGAATAATATAGTTAGTATTTTTCTAGTAAACTATATTTATTCAAGATCTTAAAAATAATTTTTATTTATTTTTAAATTTTATTATGATTTTCATAAAATTCTACAAAGGATTAATTGTCTTTGAATATTTGCTTCAAGATTTATTTGTAAAAATTTAAGTTAATATTTTTACCAAATGGCAGATTGATTTTAATACACAAAAATGACTGTTAATGATTTTAAAGATTTTTTCTTATTTGATGAAATTTCATTTAGGATTTAATAGTGTTAACATTAATTTGCATTTCATCTAACTTAAGTAAGTAGATTTGTATTTTATGAAGTGGAGATTATTTTTCTTTATTTTTTTGTAGAACCTTTTATTTCCAAGGGTATATTTGTAATTAAACACTTTTACTATGGTCTTCCTTTTAAAACCCTAGGCCTGGCCCAGCCCGAGCCGGCTCACTGGGTTGGGTTCAACCCCACCCCAAGTGTTGGGTCGGCCTAACCCATACTCACTCGACCCCGAGCTCACCTCACTCCTCTCTCTCACCCGTACTCTCTGGCGACGCTATGGCGACGCCGTCACCGCTCTGATGCCGGCGTCTCCAGCCTCCTCGGCCACCGCCGCTGATCAGGGGGTCATTGCTGATGGCGCCGCGTCGCTCTACCCTCTCCGATTTGTGGCTCGTGCTCTCTACAGGTGGTGCTGGCCTCCCTTGGAAACTAGGGTCAGGAGTTTTCTTGTGATTTGGCGCTCCGATGCTCATCCGACGCCGCTCGGGTGCCTTGGCGGTGGTGTAGGGTCGCCCTATCTTGTGGCCGTCATGGTTGCAGCTCGGCTCGGGTTTGTAGCGCCCCTCCGGGGTGCTCCTCGTGCCGCCACGTGCTTTCCCGACTCTGGCCCCTGCTTCTTCTTCAATTTTCTAGCGAGGACCAAAGGTAAGTGCCTCTCTTCTTTCTCTGTGTTCTCTCCCTCTATGTTCCCTCTCTTTGAGTGCTTGCAGTGATGAACTAGGGTTCGTCCCTCTGTGCTAGGGTTCAACCCATGTTGCTGTTTTTATCAAAGATGATTTACCTTGTCCATGCATATCCCCGTGTGATCACTTACGTAGAATGATCTAGTAAATCAATTTAGAGTTGCGGATATAACTCCCTATCAAAGGAATTGCTGTTTGAACTTCACTATTGTCAGTGTTTACTTATATTTGGTTGAACCCAATCCCTCCACTGAACCATTAGTTCATTGTGATGATTCAGTTGTGTACCTATTAAGCTAGAATTATTGAAAGGATAATGAACACACTAAGAAATTGATTCTTAGTGTTATAGTCTTAAGAAGAGGGTTCCTTTTATTGTATGGATAAGCTTTGCAAGTAAAGCTTGCTTATGTTCTTGTTGCTATCATCATGATAGGGTTTCTATGATAATGCAATGACCCTTTTCAGAAGGTTTCTGCTAGCTAGCAGATAATCCAAGTTATACAAGGTTGTGCTTGGGTTATTCCTATGGTGATCAGCTGTGTGGAAAAACATATAATTGCCTAATGCTACTCTGGTTTACTATCATTCCTAGTAGAAAATGTGTACATGGTTGATAAAATGATTCCTAGAGACAGAAACTAAGAAAATGATTTGAAGTTGATTTGATATGATTCTTAGTGACCAACACTAAGAAAATAAATTAGGTTATTTAAGGTTTTATAAAGTTTATGCTTTGATCTGTTAGCTATGTCCTGAATGCAATACTTGTGGCTTTTGTAGATGATCTAGCTAAAGTGGTACCTCTTTGGAGGATGCATAGTAGCCAGATCAAGCACATGATCTGCTGTATGTTCGCTTGACCAATATTTGGTCTAACTCTTGCCAATGATGCAGGTCTGAGGTTTTACCTTTGTTTCACATGATCATAAATTATTGTTGCCTTTTAGTTTGCCTTGCAACTGATTTGGCTAATGTCCAACTACCGTCAACAAGACAGTGGTCATATGATTCCTAGATGATTTTAGCTAGGAAAAGGATTATGTGGTTATGTTCTCTTGTGTCTGTGTAGATCCACTAATGAGATGCCACTTTGATGCCTCCTTTGGGATGGAACACAGTGATCTCCACTACTGAAGCTGCTAGACTCACCAAGTAGGGTGTGGGAAAATGATATCATCCAGTTTGGATAATCTAGATGCACAACCCTAATATGTGATCTTGGTCAATGATGCATAAGGCTGAGACCATATTGGTTAACAAGAGAAGATATTTATTTGGGTGGCTTTCATTCTCTGTGATGAGCTTGCATAGCACCTCTATGCAACCTGAGAGAAATTTTCCTTCTAATCCTCCTAGACTAGCTCTAGTTGAAGGGTAGTTGGAATTGGATGGATTTGCAACATAGCCATTATTTTACTTGAGTTTGATGGTGCAAGCTAATAAGAATAGATGATGCATGATCTAGATCATGAACTTCTACCTGTTGTTGGTGGTTTGTTGGAGATCTTGGTTCATTCCAACTTGTTTTTCTATCCTGGTTGCTTCTCCTCCTTTATAAGGTTGATCTGCTCCTGCTACTTTGATATTGCTGGCATGCACCTCATGTGATGATGCTGGCCTGCTCCTTCTTGAGCTTATGCCCCTCCTTCCGTTCCAGCTTCAGCTCCTCCTCCTCCTTCTCCTTACTAATTACATGAGATCTTGCTGAAGTGATCTTGGTTGATAAGCTGCAAGAGTAGATGTATTCTTTCTGGTAGTTCTTGTAGCTAGCTGATGGTTTGGTGTTGATCTATTATTGATGTGGTACGGTGGTCTAATGGATCTAATGTTGGACTGGTGGAAACTAGTGATATCTTGTGGTGCTGTGAACTAAGAGGGGAATAGTGTTTTGGTTAGCTGCTGTGACTAACCTCTTCTGTTTCTACTACTACTGCTCCTACTGCTGTGTCGATAGCACACCATTGTGCATGGTTGTGTGAGTAGCTTGTCTCCTTACCTCCAGCGAGTGGACCAGATCAAGTGAGACCTGATATTTTCCTAAGTTTACCATTTTATTTTTTACCTGTCCTTGGTGAGCATTGCCCCTTAAGCCTGTGATACTGGATTGAGGCAAAATCCTGATATAAGAATAGATACTACTCTCTGGCTCCCTTTTAACATACTCTATGATGATCATGCCAGTAGCATCTCTCTGCCTAACCTGAGAGTAAAACTATTCCCAACTAACTCTTTCACCATGCTCTTCTCTTTTTTTATTTTTATTTTGTTTTGCAGGGCTAAAGAAATAAAAGAGGATATGAAGATATGTAGCTAGGAAATAGTTTAGGCTTTTTTATACTTTTGTAACCTTTCTTTTCTATTTGGGACAATTGTAAATACATTGTAATATTTGTTTAGATTAGGAGAGTTAATATTTTCCTTCATTTCTGATTTGTACATTGTTGTTTATTCCTTTATTATAAAGGACAATGTAATTTTGTTTATTTTAAATAATAAAGTGGAAATTTCTTTTGTTACACATATTGTGACAGCAATATCTTCTTGTGTTCAAAATTATTTATTATTTAGTCTATTTCATGGTAATTGACTTTTATTCCTTTATTTTAAAAAAATGTATTACTACCTATAAATATATGAGAATACATTTATATTTCTTATGACATCCATTTCTTTTATACTAGTGATTCTTGATAAATAGTATCTCAAATATGTATTTATAATCATAGTTATAATATCATTTTCAATTATAGTTCTATTTCAAATTATTTTAGAATTCAAATATATCTTTTGAATATTCAAATTTGAATTGCCTTTCCTCAAACACAAAGGTACAACAGAGATCATGTCGAAATCTGTCGCACTTGCCCCGATGCCTCCATCAGAACAAGAGAGATCTCGATCCCTCTATAACTTCTTTAGTTTTGCGCGAAAATTCCCTAGATTTTCTTATGCATGAATGCAATGCACAAACATGTGGCTTATCTATTTCGAGGTGCTAATCCTAGGATGTTACAGTTCCCAAATTTTTGTTTAGAATAGAAGTATGAACAATCCCAACCATAGTGATTGAAAAGTTATCGATAGAAAGCACTTTATTTTTTTTCAAGCTCAGGGCGCTTTATTATTACACTCGATTCCCCATACCACTGATGTCTACGCACTTCTATTCTTGTAGACAATTGTTGGGCCTCCAAGTACAGAGGTTTGTAGAACAGCAGCAAGTTTTCCCTTAAGTGGATCACCCAAGGTTTATAGAACTCAGGGAGGAAGTGGTCAAAGGTATCCCCTCTCAAGCAACCCTGCAATCAAGATACAAGAAGTCTCTTGTGTCCCCAACACACCCAATACACTTGTCAGGTGTATAGGTGCACTAGTTCGGCGAAGAGATAGTGAAATACAAGTGGTATGGATATAAGACAATGGTGCCAGAAAATACTTTGATGGCATGGAAGAGACTAAATGCAAACTGAAATAAAGATAGAAACAAGCAAACATGTAACATATCTAGTTGCAAACGAAGTTTCAATGCTTAGAGACAAGACCTAGGGACCATACTTTCGCTAGTGAACACTCTCATATAAATACATTATCTTCATGATACTACTCTGAACTACTCTCTGGTTGGACACTCTAATCCATGGTAGGGCTATAACAACACACCTCAAAGTTTGCTTTTCCCATCTAAGTAACCCCACACTGTCACCTTGAGCTCTAGATGGTTCCAACAAACACCACAATTTCATAGAAACACCCAACTCCAAATATAACTCATAATAAGTATTTGTAATCTCTAGCCTAAGTGCCACCATGGTGTGCATGCTGTTACTTTCACGCACATGGGGAGAGCAGAGATCTATTAAAGCACTTGAGTAGCAAGGTAGATCTACTTGATTACAAAGCTCATGATCAGAATATGATCATGCATAGAGAGAGAGAGATGAACACATAGCTACCGGTAGAACCGTTAGCCTCGAGGAAGAACTACTCCCTCATCATCATGGGAATCAACAACGGCGATGGAGATGGTGGTGGAGATCGATGGAGATGGCTCCGAGGGCACTTCCCCGCCCCGACAGGGTGCCAGAACAGAGACTTTCCGTCCCCCGAATCTCCCCTTCAGTGGCGGTGGCGCTGTGGAACTTTTCGTGGCTGGAGGCTGTTCGATTTAGTGTTTCTGCATCGGGAGGCTTCTTATAGGCGAAGAGGCAAGGTCGGTGGGTGGACCAGGGGCCCACACCACCTAGTGGCACGGCCAGGGCTAGCCCGCGCCACCACATGGTGTGGCCAGCCCCTGGACCCTCCCCGTCTTGTCTTCTGGCTCCGTGAGTCTTCCGGTAAAATATCGACTTTGGCTTTTGTCCGGTCCAATTCCGAGTATATTTGTTTTCTAGCTTTTCTGGAACCAAAAACAGCAGAAAACAAGCAACTGGCACTGTGGCATCTTATTAATAGGTTAGTTCCAGAAAATGTGTAAAAGTACTTCAAAGTGTGGACAAAACATAAGAAAGTAGATATAAAACAAGCATGGAACATCAAAAATTATAGATACATTAGCAACGTATCAACATCCCCAAGCTTAACTCCTGCTCATCCTCGATTAGGTAAGTGATAAAAAGAAAGAATAATTTTTGAGGTGACATGCACCATCATAAACTTGATCAAAGTATTTGTAAAACATGGATAGCTGGGATCATAGTACTTCAACATAGCATGAAAGATAAAGTTCTAACAATAAGACAAAGCAACTATCCTACAACATGAAAAGGCACAAACAAAAGATTCATGAATAACAATGCTTTGCAGAACATTTGTTTGTTTCACATAAAGAAAACATAGCATAGTAGCATTCAGCTTGTCCCTCATAGAGTAGCAAACATAAATGCATAGGACACCTTCAAAGTTCATAAGAGTGACTAGATACAAATAGTTTAAAACAAGCAATATCAAAGCTATGCATCAATCAATAAGTCTTGGGACAATGCACATATAACTAAGAATGGCCATTATGCTCTCAAAGTAGGTGCATAAAGATAGAAGGTGGAGACTCAACATAAAAGTAAAAGAAAGGCCTTCATAGAAGGAGGCAAGGATTCAAGTCTCATAAAGAGCTTCCAAAAATTATGGTACTCTTTTCCAATCCAAACTGTCAACACCCATATTTTTAATCCCAGATGCCCGTTATGCCATACCTCGCAATCCCAGGATTACCATTTTTGCAAGACATAACAGATTGGATATCACAGTACATCATCCATTACAAACCATACATAAGATTTTACACAAATAAGGATCGCATGATCCAGTCTTAATACAACAAGAAGTGGAAATAAAAGATAGCTTAGCGGTGGGGTCCATCTTCAGGGGCACAGGCAATGCCGACGAAGGCAGATAGTCCTAGATATCATAGCCGTCCTACTGACCATCATCTTGATAATCTCCTTCATAGTCTGGCCATGGGAATAGCCAGGGACAAAAGCCATGAGTACTCTTTAAGTACTCGCAAACTACCACTAACAAGTATGATAAATCTAGGTTAAAATGCTAACTCTATGCTTAACTATCAAGTTAAGTTTGAAACCTAAGCTGAGTTCTGAAGCAAAGAAAGATAAAATAAAGCACTAGAATCACTTAAGTTAGGGAAATTATTGTCATACACACAACCCTGTTGTGGTCAAGTCAAGATTCATCATTCTTTTCAAAGTCTTTAGAAAACATCTGACAACGAAACAGGATGGCCATTCCAACTGTCCATAATCGTGGACGCGGCTATTCGAATAGTTTGTCACTCTGCAGAGGTGGTACACTTTCACCACAAGATTCGATACATCTGTCAGGGATAACCCTGAATCATCATACTTAGTATGCAGATAATCAAACATAACCTTCCCTTTACACACCCTAGTATAAGCACCTCTTCTATGAGCATGGCCTCCCAACCATGACCATCAGTCATCTTGGACAGTGCATAGGTGGACAACATTGAGAGGTAGCCTCAGCTCAAACCTCTCCCGTGAGGGAACTAATACTAATGCATATAAATTTCCAGCTAAGCCTTACCCAATTCAGGTAATGTGGTTGTACAGTAAATTTGGAATGGTATCGCATCCGAATCCAACCATCAGTTTTATAAAAGGGTTAAGGCTCATGCCTCAACATTTTCATCATCATCAACCAATTGTGTTTCTCAACACATGTCAAAACATCTCAATAGAATGACTCATCATTCTAAGGTTTTCATAATTCATTTTCACCTAGTGTTCCCATCTAAAGTGACTCAAGTTTTTGATCTACTCTAAACTACTAAGTTAAGAGTGTTCACTAAGGTGGTAAAGATGGGTTCAATCTCATGCCATAGAATGACATCTAAAGGTTTCTAAATAGGTCAACTTTTATACTTTTTATGCTACCTTCAAAACAAGTAAAGAACTTTGTATAACCCAAGAAGGGTAACACTTGTAACTAAGACTTGGGGTACTATTAGTTAAATAAGGGGTGTGATCAAAGCATGCTTAAGGCATCTTTGCTAAACCATCTAGTTTGATTCTAGTTGGATAAGTACTACACTTGCAAGGGTAAATCTTGGATAGTGCTAGCTTGCTAATAGTAGCTGGCATTGTTAATGGTGGCTTGCCTTGGTTGGTGTAGTGGTTGAAGTTTTCTTCTTCTTCTTCTTCTTCTTCTTCTTCTTGGTAGAACTCCTCCTCCTCGAAAGCTTGGTCGGTACTATCGTCTATAAATACATAGGGAGTGCACAATCACCAAACAATACTTAACTAGGCTAGATAGCATTCTAAGACACACAATTGATGATCTATCATCATCACAAGCATCCCAAGTTTAAATCAAAAGTTTCCTTCTTTTTATTTTAGAAAAGTAATTTCTACTCATTGAAAAATTAACTAAAATTTAATATTCACCACCAAAATATGGGATCATGTGGACACCTGTCCTCACCACATATTCTAACATGTGGGAATGAGATTTAAGCGTTGGATCAATATTACTTTGGTTTAAGTTCATTATTTAATGATTTAAAGTGACTAGAAATGCCTATATAGCATTATTTTGGTACTAGTCCAAAGTCACTACATGTAAACCTTAATATTATTACATATTTGGATAGATATGGTAAAATGTGATTTTTGAGAGTTGGAATCAACTCAAAAGCTAACTTGGTTGATTTTATAAAAATGTTGCAAGTTGCAAAAGCTTCTGTCTTCTTATTTTTATTAGGAGAGATCTATAACTGTAATTGAATTAAATCCAACGGTCTTGGATAGATCATCTTAATACCTTTCAGACAAAATTGGTTTCATGCTATTTGGATTTGTAAAACTCACAGAATGGATTTTTGAAATACTGGACAGAAACTAGATTCAACTAAAAAGAAAAATCCAGATTTGAATAGGTGGGCTAGCGCGGGAAAAGGAATGGGCCGGCCCAGTGGCGCTCCGCGGCGCGGGGCTCAACTGACAGGGGGTCCCGCGTGTCAGCGGCACTTAAAATGTGAAACGGTACGCGCGCTGTGGGCCATAGGATTAGAAGCTAGATCTACGGCCGAGGGTCATCGTCGACGACGAACAGGTCGCCGGCGAGCTGGAACCCTAGCGGCTCGGTGGGGGTCTGCTGAGGGCGTACCAGGGCTCCGGCAGGGTCGGCGAGGCGGGCAAACGACGTGGAAGACAATGACGAGGCGAGGCGTGGTCGCGGTGGAGCTTGGGGCGGTCGCAATCAACGACGCCCTTCTCCTCCTGCCGCGGCGGCTCTGACTCCAATTCCGGCGAGCTGCTGCTCCACTTGCTCCGGCTAGAGGTGGGTGAGGTTTAGAGAGGCGAGGGGAGTGGAATGGTGTGTAGAAGAGAGGCTGGGGAGGGCTCCTTTTATAGGCTCGACGGTGAGACCGAACAGGATGGGCGGTCGACGGTGGTGACATGGCTACGGCGAGGTAGAGGCATGGCTGGGGGTGGTGATCGATGGGCGGTTCCCTGGCGGTGCTCTAGAACTTAAATGCGGCCGTAGGGGCGGTGGCACGCGGTCGGGGCGAGGTGGCGCTCTGCGTGGCAGAAGCGGCGGTGTCCACGGCGAGCGGTGGCTATGAGGATTTGGGCGGCGAATGGGGATGTCTGTCGTGTTCCCTCTGTCGTGGCGGAGCGGTAGGCGTGGGCTGCGGTCGAGCGGCGGCTTGTGCACGCGTGCCGGGTGCGGCGCTCAGGCGTGGACTCGGCATGGTGCGGTGGCACTAGGCGCGGTTTGTGCTCAATGGTCCACTGCACTCCTGGGCTCGGGCAAGGGATAGGGGGTGGCGGTGAGCTCCTGGCTACCTCCTAGACATGGAGAGAGAGGGGAAGGTGGTCTGCTAGGGTGAGGGCAAGGTTGGCCGGCGAGTTGGTGATCGGCATGGCTTGGCCTTGCCACTAGGGTGTAGGGGATGGGGTGGTAAGGGGTTTGGTTAGATCAAGAGGGGACATAGGAGATAAATGAAGATCATTTGGGGGCAAAACCCTGTAGTAAACAGTGAGCTAGGATTAGAGTAGAGATTATGCATGCCAAGTGTTTGATTAAATGGCCGCAAGAAAGAAAGTTTTGAATTTTGGGTTCAAAATTTTTGAGTGATCTCCACTAGTGCTAGGCAGTCTCTGGTTGCAAGGGTTTTGAAAGTGGAGCTCAAAAAGATGGGTTTTGAAATAGGGGTGATCTATGCATATGCATTAGATTCAATTTTAAACTATCATTTAAAATAGTTAACAGAATGTTTTTAGCAGATCAAAAGGTGGGCCTTGGTACCTCATTATGTGTACTAGCAAGGGGTGCAAAGATCAAGAATCGTTTTTGTTAGGTTTTGAGTACTAGGACTAGCCAAAGTAGGCATGAGAGTTAAATTTGCCAAAATGACCATTCCTCCTTTTTAATTCTTTTTAATTTGATTTTCTTTAGGAAAAGTTTGGAAATGATGTAGATGATGTTTAAATCACCTAAGAAACATTCTACAAGCATTGGATCACTCAATCATGGCAATTCAAACAACTCCTAAATTAAATGCACACATATATGAATGCTTTCATATTAACTTTGGAAAAGTTTTTGTTAACCCCAAATTTGATTGATTTGATCTTGATAAGCTTGGATTGAAGTTTTGGGATGTTACAAACCTTCCCTCCTTAAACAAAATCTCGTCCCGATATTTACAAAGAAAACTAGGAACTAAAGAGATCTGGGAACTCTGTCCTAATGTAATCTTCACGCTCCCAAGTAACTTCCTCCTCAGTATGGTTGCTCCACTCAATCTTGAGAAACTTGATACGCCTGGTCCTGGTGGTTATGTAGGCTTCTTCTAAGATACGGATGGGTACTTCTCGATAGGTCAGGTCCTTGTTGATTTCCACAGCTCTGTGATCGATGTTCTTGAAAACTTTAGTCTTCTCAGGCACTTACAAGCATTTGCGAAGTAACGAGATATGGAACAGATTGTGGATGGCTGACATCTCTTCAGGAAGTTCCAACTGATACGATACTTCTCCTCGACGGTTTAGAATCTTGAAAGGTCCAATATATCTAGGGGCTAACTTTCCTTTCAGACTAAAGCGTTGAGTTCCTTTCAAGGGTGAAACCTTGAGATATACAAAATCTCCGACATTGAAAGTCAAGTCTCTTCTTCTTTTGTCAGCATAGCTCTTTTGTCTAGATTGGGCAGTCTTGAGATGCTCATGGACTTTGTGAACTTTCTCTTCTGCTTCTCGGAGAATGTCGGGTCCGAAGATCTGACTCTCTCCTACTTGCGACAAATTCAAAGGGGTATGACACTTTCTTTCGTAAAGGAATTCAAATGGTGCCATCTGCAAACTAGCTTGATAACTGTTGTTGTATGAGAATTCTGCGAAAGGCAGGCAGTCTTCCCATTTTGATCCATATTCTAACACACAAGCTCTAAGCATATCCTCTAGGATTTGGTTGACTCTCTCAGTCTGTCCATCTGTTTGTGGGTGATATGCTGTACTGAAATTCAACTTGGTTCCTAAACCTTCCTGTACTTTCTGCCAAAATCTTGAGGTAAACTGGGTTCCTCGATCTAATACGATGGTCTTGGGGGTTCCATGCAGACTAACAATCCTAGCAATGTACAACTCTGCTAACTTTGCACTCTGGTAAGTTGTTTTGACAGGTATAAAGTGGGCTACCTTGGACAATCTATCAACTATGACCCAGATTGAGTCATTTCCCCTACTAGAAGTAGGTAAACCGGTGATAAAGTCCATTCCGACGGAATCCCATTTCCATTCCGGGATCTGCAATGGTTGCAACAGTCCTGCAGGTCTCTGATGCTCTGCTTTGACTCTTTGACAGATGTCACGTTTGGCGATATAGCTTCCGATCTCTCTCTTCATCTTGTGCCACCAAAATTGCTCCTTCAAATCCTGATACATCTTTGTTCCTCCGGGGTGGATAGAATAAAGAGTATCATGAGCCTCCTTCATGATAACTTCCTTCAGCTCCGAATCTGCTGGAACACAGATACGTCCTTTGTACCACAGTACTCCTTCTTCGTCTTCGGTGAATCCAGGTACCTTTCTTCTACCAATACGACGTTTGATTCCGTCGATACTTTCATTCCCCTTCTGGGCTTCCTTGATTTGGCTAATCAAAGTGGGTTGAAGTTCAATGCTAGCTAGGAATCCTGTGCTAACTAATTCAGTCCTGAATTGCTCCAACTCTTCATACAAACTTGGTTGCTTCTCCTTGATCATGGTGTTAAGCCTACACGGCAATCTGCTAAGAGCATCCGCTACCACATTGGCTTTGCCGGGGTGATAGTGAATGTTAAGGTCATAATCCTTGATTAACTCTATCCATCTTCTTTGCCTCATATTCAGCTCCTTCTGAGTGAAGATATACTTTAAGCTCTTATGATTTGAGTAAATCTCACATCGATTACCCATCAAATAATGACGCCATGTCTTCAGTGCTAGAACTACAGCTGCTAGTTCAAGATCATGGGTCAGATAGTTCTGCTCATGCTGCTTCAGTTGTCGAGACAGATAAGCGATGACTTTGCCTTCTTGCATCAATACACATCCTAGACCAATCTTGGATGCGTCACAATATACATCAAATGGCTTCTTGATGTCTGGCATGACCAAAATTGGGGCTGATATCAATCTCTTCTTCAGCTCCTGGAAACTAGCTTCACATTTGTCTGTCCATTCAAACTTCTTGTCCTTTTTCAACAATTGGGTCATGGGTCGGGCTATGCTCGAGAATCCTTCTACGAACTTGCGGTAATATCCCGCTAATCCGAGAAAGGCACGGACTTGGGTTTGAGTGGTTGGGGCTTTCCATTCTTCAACATCTTTGATCTTTGTGGGATCAACAGAGACTCCTCTAGCAGACACAATATGTCCTAGGAATCCTACTTCCTTCAGCCAAAACTCACACTTGCTGAACTTGGCATATAACTAATGCTCCCTCAGGGTTTCTAGTATAAGTCTTAGATGTTGCTCATGCTCTTCTTCTGACTTGGAGTAGATAAGGATGTCGTCGATAAACACAACTACAAACTTATCTAGGAAATTCATAAAGATCTTATTCATGAGATTCATGAAATAAGCAGGGGCATTGGTTAATCCAAAAGACATAACCATATACTCGTATAAACCATAGCGATTAGTAAAGGCGGTCTTCGGAATATCCGTTGCACGGATCTTAAGTTGGTGATAACCAGTCCTAAGATCAATCTTTGAGAATACCTGAGCTCCAGTCAACTGATCAAATAGATCCTGTATCTTTGGCAAAGGGTACTTGTTCTTGATGGTGACATCGTTCAATTTTCTGTAATCTGTGCACAGACGGTTGCCTCCATCTTTCTTGTCGACGAATAACACTGGTGATCTCCATGGCGATGCGCTTGGTTGAATCAGACCTTTGACTAGCATAGCATCCAACTGCTTCTTCAGTTCCACTAACTCTGATGGGTTCATGCTATAGGGTCCCTGGGCTATAGGTCCGGTTCTGGGGATTAGCTCGATAATGAACTCAATATCCCTATCTGGGGGCATACCTGGCAAGTGACAGGAATCAGTCACGGTACTCCACTACAGTCATTCTTCCTTGCTTCAATTCATGGAACTCATCTCTCATCCGGTTGACTAGACCCTGCGGCACGTGGGTGCGGCTGAACTTGACTTTGAATGCTTCCCATGTCATTACTTGACCATGGTTCATATTGCGGATACTATTCCACCAAGCTCTGGCATCTCCCGCCAGATAGTGGGTGGCGAAGAGAACTTTCTCATTTTCATCAACTCTGGCAACTTCTAAGTTGTTCTCCATGGTCTGGAACCAGTCATCAGCATCTAATGGGTTCTCAGATTGGTTGAAGATTGGGGGATTGGTGTTCTGAAAGTTTTTGAGTTTGGATCCCTGGTGATCCTGATTTCCATGCCCTTGGTTGTTGAGCGCCATCTGGGCGATCTGTTGAAGTGTTGCTAAGTTGGCTTGGCGTTCTGCCCCGCTTGCTTCACGGTCTGCGATGAGATTCTGCAAGATATGCAGCACTAGGTCCTGCGATGAGCTGCTCCCTCCTTGGTTTCCACGAGTCATCTGAAGATTGAGATATAGGGGTAAGAGGGAAATTTCTAAGGTTCATGGTTTTGGGTTTTCAAGGCTAAAACTTTGAGTTAGACTCAGGTTTTTCTACTAACTTCATTTTCATTCATGCAAGCAAGCACACGATACAACACACACCACAACAATCAAAGGGAAAAAAGATGGTTTGAAGAACCATTCTGCAAGCTAAGATACATTGAGATCGATACATCTCATGCTACAACAGTTCCCTAGTGCATCTACTCATCGTCGATGAAGTCGGAGTCCTCATCATCAGTGTAGAATTCTACGACATCCTCCGCTAGAAAATCATCATCGTTGCTGAGGTAAGAATCCATGTCTCCTTGGATGTCTTCACCCTCATCTTCTTCTTCCTTGGTGGCCAGCTGAGCTTCCTGCTCCTTGACGGTCTTCTCGAGGTCGGCCACCTTCTTGCGAAGACGGGCGATGGTGCGATCCTTCTTGGCACGCTGGCGGTGAAGAGACTGACGGTCTTGGACAAGCAGTGCGAAAGTCTGGGCCTTCTGGTCGGCAATGGCGCGATTCTGCTTGGCTAACTCTCTGGCACTGTCCAGTTCCTGCTGTCTGTCGTGAAGCAAGAAGTCAAGGTTCTCCACTTCACGCCTCAACTCGGGGTGGCCCGTCATTTCCATTGGCAGTCCCATGAAGTCACGTCTTGCATAGTGGGCAAAACGAGTTCATTGGGTCTTGTTGACGCTGAGGGCACATAGACGTGCGAGAGCTTCATGCATTGCCCTGGCTAATCCATCTAGCCAGTTGTTCTCTCTCACGGAGAACTGAATCCTTCCAGAAGTTGGCGCTTCAATGCTTCCTCTAAGATCTGCGGTGACTAGCCACTGTAGGTCTCCTCCTGGGGGTCCTAGAAGTTGAGCTCCAAGAAACTCCGGGTGCAGGCGTCCCAGTAACTCTGACAGTGAATCCAGATCCCTCTCGAAGATCAGCTGACCTCCGTTTCCCAACTAGTAAAACTTGCTAAACTGGGTCTCCATCTACAAGAATTAAGGATGAGGAAGTTAGTGAGGTGATCAAGTGTGTCAAATTTTAAGTAGTAGTGTAAGAATTTTTTGAGGATCATGAAGTTTTTGATAAAGAATCCACAAGGGTAAGAGAGGAGATAGTTTTTCATAAATACGCACTTTGGTTTGGAAAATAATTTTTTGTTTGACGTCCATTCTAACTAGGGTCTCCTATGGTCAGGATGGCTCTGATACCAACTTGTCAACACCCAGATTTTTAATCCCAGATGCCCGTTATGCCATACCTCGCAATCCCAGGATTACCATTTTTGCGAGACATAACGGATTGGATATCATAGTACATCATCCATTACAAACCATACATAAGGTTTTACACAAATAAGGATCGCATGATCTAGTCTTAATACAATAAGCAGCAGAAATAAAAGATAGCGTAGCGGTGGGGTCCATCTTCAGGGGCACAGGCAATGCTGACGAAGGCAGATAGTCCTAGTTATCATAGCCGTCCTGCTGACCATCATCTTGATAATCTCCTTCATAGTCTGGCCATGGGAATAGCCAGGGACAAAAGCCATGAGTACTCTTTAAGTACTCGCAAACTACCACTAACAAGTATGATAAATCTAGGTTAAAATGCTAACTCTATGCTTAACTATCAAGTTAAGTTTGAAACCTAAGCTGAGTTCTGAAGCAAAGAAAGATAAAATAAAGCTCTAGAATCACTTAAGTTAGGGAAATTATTGTCATACACACAACCCTGTTGTGGTCAAGTCAAGATTCATCATTCTTTTCAAAGTCTTTAGAAAACATCTGACAACGAAACAGGATGGCCATTCCAACTGTCCATAATCGTGGACGCGGCTATTCGAATAGTTTGTCACTCTGCAGAGGTGGTACACTTTCACCACAAGATTCGATACATCTGTCAGGGATAACCCTGAATCATCATACTTAGTATGCAGATAATCAAACATAACCTTCCCTTTACACACCCTAGTATAAGCACCTCTTCTATGAGCATGGCCTCCCAACCATGACCATCAGTCATCTTGGACAGTGCATAGGTGGACAACATTGAGAGGTAGCCTCAGCTCAAACCTCTCCCGTGAGGGAACTAATACTAATGCATATAAATTTCCAGCTAAGCCTTACCCAATTCAGGTAATGTGGTTGTACAGTAAATTTGGAATGGTATCGCATCCGAATCCAACCATCAGTTTTATAAAAGGGTTAAGGCTCATGCCTCAACATTTTCATCATCATCAACCAATTGTGTTTCTCAACACATGTCAAAACATCTCAATAGAATGACTCATCATTCTAAGGTTTTCATAATTCATTTTCACCTAGTGTTCCCATCTAAAGTGACTCAAGTTTTTGATCTACTCTAAACTACTAAGTTAAGAGTGTTCACTAAGGTGGTAAAGATGGGTTCAATCTCATGCCATAGAATGACATCTAAAGGTTTCTAAATAGGTCAACTTTTATACTTTTTATGCTACCTTCAAAACAAGTAAAGAACTTTGTATAACCCAAGAAGGGTAACACTTGTAACTAAGACTTGGGGTACTATTAGTTAAATAAGGGGTGTGATCAAAGCATGCTTAAGGCATCTTTGCTAAACCATCTAGTTTGATTCTAGTTGGATAAGTACTACACTTGCAAGGGTAAATCTTGGATAGTGCTAGCTTGCTAATAGTAGCTGGCATTGTTAATGGTGGCTTGCCTTGGTTGGTGTAGTGGTTGAAGTTTTCTTCTTCTTCTTCTTCTTCTTCTTCTTCTTGGTAGAACTCCTCCTCCTCGAAAGCTTGGTCGGTACTATCGTCTATAAATACATAGGGAGTGCACAATCACCAAACAATACTTAACTAGGCTAGATAGCATTCTAAGACACACAATTGATGATCTATCATCATCACAAGCATCCCAAGTTTAAATCAAAAGTTTCCTTCTTTTTATTTTAGAAAAGTAATTTCTACTCATTGAAAAATTAACTAAAATTTAATATTCACCACCAAAATATGGGATCATGTGGACACCTGTCCTCACCACATATTCTAACATGTGGGAATGAGATTTAAGCGTTGGATCAATATTACTTTGGTTTAAGTTCATTATTTAATGATTTAAAGTGACTAGAAATGCCTATATAGCATTATTTTGGTACTAGTCCAAAGTCACTACATGTAAACCTTAATATTATTACATATTTGGATAGATATGGTAAAATGTGATTTTTGAGAGTTGGAATCAACTCAAAAGCTAACTTGGTTGATTTTATAAAAATGTTGCAAGTTGCAAAAGCTTCTGTCTTCTTATTTTTATTAGGAGAGATCTATAACTGTAATTGAATTAAATCCAACGGTCTTGGATAGATCATCTTAATACCTTTCAGACAAAATTGGTTTCATGCTATTTGGATTTGTAAAACTCACAGAATGGATTTTTGAAATACTGGACAGAAACTAGATTCAACTAAAAAGAAAAATCCAGATTTGAATAGGTGGGCTAGCGCGGGAAAAGGAATGGGCCGGCCCAGTGGCGCTCCGCGGCGCGGGGCTCAACTGACAGGGGGTCCCGCGTGTCAGCGGCACTTAAAATGTGAAACGGTACGCGCGCTGTGGGCCATAGGATTAGAAGCTAGATCTACGGCCGAGGGTCATCGTCGACGACGAACAGGTCGCCGGCGAGCTGGAACCCTAGCGGCTCGGTGGGGGTCTGCTGAGGGCGTACCAGGGCTCCGGCAGGGTCGGCGAGGCGGGCAAACGACGTGGAAGACAATGACGAGGCGAGGCGTGGTCGCGGTGGAGCTTGGGGCGGTCGCAATCAACGACGCCCTTCTCCTCCTGCCGCGGCGGCTCTGACTCCAATTCCGGCGAGCTGCTGCTCCACTTGCTCCGGCTAGAGGTGGGTGAGGTTTAGAGAGGCGAGGGGAGTGGAATGGTGTGTAGAAGAGAGGCTGGGGAGGGCTCCTTTTATAGGCTCGACGGTGAGACCGAACAGGATGGGCGGTCGACGGTGGTGACATGGCTACGGCGAGGTAGAGGCATGGCTGGGGGTGGTGATCGATGGGCGGTTCCCTGGCGGTGCTCTAGAACTTAAATGCGGCCGTAGGGGCGGTGGCACGCGGTCGGGGCGAGGTGGCGCTCTGCGTGGCAGAAGCGGCGGTGTCCACGGCGAGCGGTGGCTATGAGGATTTGGGCGGCGAATGGGGATGTCTGTCGTGTTCCCTCTGTCGTGGCGGAGCGGTAGGCGTGGGCTGCGGTCGAGCGGCGGCTTGTGCACGCGTGCCGGGTGCGGCGCTCAGGCGTGGACTCGGCATGGTGCGGTGGCACTGGGCGCGGTTTGTGCTCAATGGTCCACTGCACTCCTGGGCTCGGGCAAGGGATAGGGGGTGGCGGTGAGCTCCTGGCTACCTCCTAGACATGGAGAGAGAGGGGAAGGTGGTCTGCTGGGGTGAGGGCAAGGTTGGCCGGCGAGTTGGTGATCGGCATGGCTTGGCCTTGCCACTAGGGTGTAGGGGATGGGGTGGTAAGGGGTTTGGTTAGATCAAGAGGGGACATAGGAGATAAATGAAGATCATTTGGGGGCAAAACCCTGTAGTAAACAGTGAGCTAGGATTAGAGTAGAGATTATGCATGCCAAGTGTTTGATTAAATGGCCGCAAGAAAGAAAGTTTTGAATTTTGGGTTCAAATTTTTTGAGTGATCTCCACTAGTGCTAGGCAGTCTCTGTTTGCAAGGGTTTTGAAAGTGGAGCTCAAAAAGATGGGTTTTGAAATAGGGGTGATCTATGCATATGCATTAGATTCAATTTTAAACTATCATTTAAAATAGTTAACATACTGTTTTTAGCAGATCAAAAGGTGGGCCTTGGTACCTCATTATGTGATCTAGCAAGGGGTGCAAAGATCAAAAATTGTTTCTGTTAGGTTTTGAGTACTAGGACTAGCCAAAGTAGGCATGAGAGTTAAATTTGCCAAAATGACCATTCCTCCTTTTTAATTCTTTTTGATTTGATTTTCTTTAGGAAAAGTTTGGAAATGATGTAGATGATGTTTAAATCACCTAAGAAACATTTTACAAGCATTGGATCACTCAATCATGGCAATTCAAAGAACTCCTAAATTAAATGCACACATATATGAATGCTTTCATATTAACTTTGGAAAAGTTTTTGTTAACCCCAAATTTGATTGATTTGATCTTGATAAGCTTGGATTGAAGTTTTGGGATGTTACGCAAACCAACTTATTTGAAAGAACTCACAAAGGTAATAATAAATAAAGATCAGTGAGCTTGTCTCACAAATCCAAAAGGAAGAACTCAAAGGTTCTAAGCTGAAAGCACAAGAAAAGTAAGGCTAAACACAGTGCTAGCAAAAGAGAACACTCACAAAACAATAATAATGAAAACTAGAGTGTTCTAAACGATGAAAGCAGAGTGTGTCTCTCTCCAAAAGAAGTGCTGGGATCCAACCAACTTACTGCCGCAAACAAATCAAAAGAAAACTAAAAACAAAAACAAAGATGCTCCAAGAACAACACAACTGTGCATGAAACAATAAAAATGAAATGTTTGGAAGAAACCTGAGATTTTTATTGATGAAGAAGGGGATGCCTTGGGCATCTCCAAGCTTTGACGCTTGTACCTCTTGAAAATTTCTTGGAGTGACACGGGGTGGCATCCCCAAGCTTTATCTTTTGTCCATTCTTCATCTCATTACATCATTCTCTCCATACACCTGAAATTCTTCCTTCATACAAAACTTCACACAATCTTTATTTGCAACATTAGTGCACTCATGATAATAAGTCTTTAGGTTCAGTTTCAACACCAATGAAACTTCCAGTAAAACACAAGCTACTGTAGCACTTCCCTCAAAAATCTCAATTCTCCAAAGAGAACTCAAAAAGGAACCAACAAGAAGAAAATGCAAATAATGGTAGAAATCCGTCAAAACAGACCAGCAGGTAAAAACCAAATTTTTTGAAGACCTTATGTTGCTCAAATCAAAAAGTGTTAAACTAACAAAAGTTGTATCACAACCTGGGGCAGAAGCACAAAAAATCACAGATCAAACCGACGTACAGAGATTTTACACGAATTTTTACAGTGAAGCACAAAAATCTGTTTCGGGACAGCAACTTTCCCAAGCATTACTTCTCTCTCATTAGAGGTTACTCTTGGCACAAAAACCAAATAAAAAGGATAAGGAGAGGTTATTATAGAGGTAATAACTTCTAAGACTCATCTAAAACTTTTGGGTTATCTCCCAATAAGTACTTTTCTTTAACGCCTTTAAATTAGGCATGATAGTTTGAAAAAATGCTCACATAAGAAATATGAATTGAAGTAAAAGAGAGCATCAAGAAGCAAATTCAAAGAACATTTAAGTCTAACCCACTTCCTATGAAAAATAATCTTGTAAAGAAACAAGTCATGAAAGCACAAATCAACAAGCATAGGAAAGCAAAACAAGTGCAACTTCAAAATTTTCAACATAAAGAGGAGAAACTTAATATTGTTGAGATACATAAAACCATGTTTCCCTCTCTAATAATAACTTTCAGTAGCATCATGAGTAAAATTAAAAATATAAGGATCACATAAAACATTCTTATCATGAGCCATATGCATAAAATAATTAATACTCTCCCTATAAGCATAGTTATTCTTATTAATCATAGTGGGAGCAAATTCAACAAAATAGTTATCATTATTATTCTCATCACCATAATCATCAAATATAAGAGGCATATTGTAATCATAATTAATTTTATCCTTAATAGTAGGTAGACTAAAAATATGATATTCATCATTGTAATCATCATATATTGGAGGCATAGTATCATCAAAGCAATTTTTCTCCTCTAAAGATGGGGGACTAAAAATATCATTTTCATAAAAACTAGCTTGCCCAAGCTTAGACTTTTGCATAGCATTAGCAATAATGGTGTCCAAAGAATTCATACTAACAACATTGCTATTAGCATGCAAATAAAGTTCCATATGTTTTTTAATTTTCTCTTTAAACACTTCATGTCCTAACTCAAGATAAATACTATAAAGCTCTCTAATTTTGTTATTGTTTTCCATTAAGCCCAACTAGTGAAAACAAGAAAAAAAAGACAAAATTGCAGAATCTAAATGAAATAACTTCGAGCACTCACACCGGAGAATGTGAGTACCTTTTACCTTACCTCCCCGGCAATGGCGCCAGAAAATACTTGTTGGCGTGTGGTTGACATGGGAGCTTCTTCTTCTTCAGTCCCCACCAATGGCGCTAGAAAATAGCTTGATGTCTACACACTTCTATTCTTGTAGACAGTTGTTGGGCCTCCAAGTGAAGAGGTTTGTAGAACAACAACAAGTTTTCCCTTAAGTGGATCACCCAAGGTTTATCGAACTCAGGGAGGAAGTGGTCAAAGGTATCCCCTCTCAAGCAACCCTGCAATCAAGATATAAGAAGTCTCTTGTGTCCCCAACACACCCAATACACTTGTCAGGTGTATAGGTGCACTAGTTCGGCAAATAGATAATGAAATACAAGTGGTATGGATATAAGACAATGGTGCCAGAAAATACTTTGATGGTGTGAAAGAGACTAAAGGCAAACTGAATTAAAGATAGAAACAAGCAATCATGTAATAGATCTAGTTGCAAACGGTGTTTCAATGCTTAGAGACAAGGCCTAGGGATCATACTTTCACTAGTGAACACTCTCATATAAATATATTATCTTCATGATACTACTCTGAACTACTCTCCGGTTGGACACTCTAATCCATGGTAGGGCTATAACAACACACCTCAAAGTTCGCTTTTCCCATCTAAGTAACCCCACACTATCACCTTGAGCTCTAGATGGTTCCAACAAACACCACAATTTCATAGAAACATCCAACTCCAAATATAACTCATAACAAGTATTTGTAATCTCTAGCCTAAGTGCTACCATGGTGTGCATGCTGTCACTTTCACACACATGGGGAGATCAGAGATCTATTAAAGCACTTGAGTAGAAAAGTAGATCTACATGATTACAAAGCTCATGATCACAATATGATCATGCATAGAGAGAGAGAGATGAACACATAGCTATCGGTAGAACCCTTAGCCTCAAGGAAGAACTACTCCCTCATCATCATGGGAATCAACAACGACGATGGAGATGGTGGTGGAGATCGATGGAGATGGCTCCGAGGGCACTTCCCTTCCCCGGAGGGTGCCGGAATAGAGACTTTCTATCCCTCGAATCTCCCCTTCGGTGGTGGCGACGCTGCGGAACTTTTCGTGGCTACAGGCTGTTCGATTTAAGGTTTCTGCATCGGGAGGCTTCGTATAGGCGAAGAGGCAAGGTTAGTGGGTGGACAGGGGCTAACACCACCTGGTGGCGCGGCCAGGACTATCTCGCGCCACCACATGGTGTGGCCAGCCCCTGGCCCCTCTCTGTCTCATCTTCTGGCTCTGTGAGTCTTCCGGTAAAATATCGACTTTGGCTTTTGTCCGGTCCAATTTCGAGAATATTCATTTTCTAGCTTTTCTAGAACCAAAAATAGCAGAAAACAGGCAACTGACACTGTGGCATCTTGTTAATAGGTTAGTTCCAGAAAATATATAAAAGTACTTCAAAGTGTGGACAAAACATAAGAAAGTAGATATAAAACAAGCATGAAACATCAAAAATTATAGATACGTTAGCAACGTATTAACCACCGGCCTACCATTCTGCTATTATTAGTTGGACTATGGACAAATTCAAATTCAGTCGAGTTGGTTGGGGCTTTAATCGTAATTTTCGGGCTCACTACCTATCTTGCTGATAACATCTTCATACGCATCATCCTTGCTGAATAGATATATTACGGAAATATATCAATGCCATAGTATTTTAGTGCTTACCAAAGTAATACTTCCGTTTTTTCTCTTCTTAGTTTCTTCAAAAAGGGATCTGACCTCTTTCTCAATTATTTAAAAAAAACATAGTTTTGGAGAATACTTCAGTTTAAACTCGTATTATTTGTTGGAAAACACTAAAAGGTATTCAACAGTTCAATTTATTTAGAAATCAAAATGTTT
This sequence comes from Avena eriantha, assembly GCA_910589775.1. NCBI lineage: Eukaryota > Viridiplantae > Streptophyta > Magnoliopsida > Poales > Poaceae > Avena > Avena eriantha. The sequence continues at coordinate 483,416,232 of OU342743.1, read as the reverse complement.
TCTAAATAATTTAAAAATACTTTGATCCCAAACTAGGCCTTAATATCTGAACCGAGCCAATCTGGGCCATGGATGATCAATATTTAGATGCCAAATGGCCAAATGGGCCCTTAATTTCTGAACTGACGTAGTATGGGCCATGTATGATCACCAATATGCATGTCGGCCTTTGATTCCAGGGAGTACGGCTTACCAATTTACTACTACTTGGACTATACATAAATCTGAATTTAGTCGATCGGGAAAATGCTTTATTTTGATTTTGAATTTGGTCATGGTCCATGTAATAATATAAAATTGGTAGGCCGTACTCCCTCTCTATTCAGGACTCCAAGGCCGTACTCCGTCAATCCAACACCTCAACTGATCATCCATGGCCATACTCCCAATGTTCAGGAATCTCAAAGAAGAATGGATATCATACTCAGGAGTTTCAAAAATTATAAAATAAATTACATCATATTGGGAGGATGATGTTATACAATCATGCAAATTTGCAAGTTCCAACTCATGTTCATTTCATGGTCATATAAAAGATAAAATTCAGCAACAAATAGTAGAGTTTACTGTATTCTACTATTGATTGCTCAATTTAGTATTTTCATAGATCCTAAATAATTTTGAGTTTCAAATTGAAATTTTACATGTATATAGAACTCTATCTCCCAAATACAATGCATATTTTTTAGTTTTTTAGGAAATCTAAACATCATTTTAAGTGGTTTTCACTGGTTTCGACTGAAAGTTGGTTTCCACTGGATACTTTTCTCTTTATACTATGCAGCCATTACCAAGGTCTAATTAATTAGTAGTAACAAAAATCAGACGCAAAGTTGAGGCAAACCTCCACACAAAAAATGAGGCAAAACAAATAGTGATGCAAACTATCATAACACACCCACACGCACAAACGGACCTGCACACAGCTGTAGCAACAACTTCAAATATACTCTCTTTGTTCCACAATATAAGCCTTTTTAGCAAATAAGGGTGGAAGGATTTATTTAAACGTTTTTGCAAGATAGGTTTACAAATAAGTGGTTAATGACATGACAATTTCATCACATAAACACAAACCCACATAATAAACAAACATCCTACAGAATGAACCTGAATGCCCGAGCTACAACTAGCAGCTACCGTTGTGGAGCTACAAAACATACAAGGGTGCAAACATAGTTGATTTGTCGTGCTAGGGTCCTTTATGTAAAGTGAGAGGCCTTATCCTTAATTTTTTGGATTTTTTGGACAAGGAATGTTATGGGTCTCCCTATAAACTTGTATCCACCGATTTTTTAATATAGCTTCTGGGCCCTTGAGGCCTATTCTGTTCAAAAAAAGTACGTGAGAGAGATAGAGAGAGGATTCACCAATTTTCTTCGATCGAAGGGGAGACCCTTTATTGTACTATATTATGGTGGTCAGTTCCATTTCTATTCTACTTAGCACCCCTATTCCCTGCATAATAATTCGCACCACTATTTCGAGAAACTCCCATCCATACCTTTAATTAAGATCATGTCCCACGTAGCCTAGCTATTGGAAATTTAATAAAACTCGGGGATTAACCATAAAACACGGTCCACTTTGTGTGAAATTGGGGTGGTAGCATTCTAAGCCATACTATTTAAGTTACACATGCCTTGCACAAGAGAACTCATATAATGAAAGTATGGCATATCATTCGAAAAGATGTCTCTTCTAATTAAGTACCCCGTTTTTTACCTGCAAATGGAAAACAAAAATGACTATTTATAAAAATATAGTTTCGTCATAAGATAAGAAAATAATAAAACAATGGCAGTTCTATTCAAAAATTAATTTGGAATATTTTAAGCATAAAAGATTGTAGAATGGTTAGAGAAGTGTCTTTCGAGCTCTATACATGGTTTCATTGTGTTAAAGGAAAAATCTTAGCAAAAGGTTAAGCCTATTGTGAAAACTCTCGGTGGTTTCTGATATATTAGGTAACCCCTCGATAGGTACCTCCAAAAGCTTTTTCAGAAAACTTTCAAAGCAAACTAAACTTTGGATGTAGTTCAAATTTGACCTAATTTCGATAAATCGTCATAAAGTCATTCAAGTGGGCAGAGTTAATTAGCTAGGGAGTTTGAGAACTCATAAAACATGGGAATCATAACTAAAACACGCTGGTCCATACTTAATATGTCTAGAAGCTTGGCTTATGGCTTTGAGATCCATATTCGTTGGACTTCTTGAAGGAAAGGAACAATCTCGTCATCACTCGAAAAACTAAGAATTTTCTTTCCTGATAGTTGGAAACTCACACCGACGACATTGTTTACTACAAGAATATGCACCAATCCGCCTCCAAAAAGACATTTAGTTCATCAAGAGAAATCTATCATGCTTACTTGTAGCTCAAGTTTGACCTAATTTAGTTAAATCGACAAGAAGTCATTAAAGTGTGCGAAGTTAACTAGGAAGCTTGAAAAATCCTAGAACTAAAAACTTGGGTATTGCATGTAAGAAATTGTGGTACACTTTGTGTGATAATTGGGGCGGTTGCATTTTCTTTTAACTGTGGTAGGTCCCGTAGGAGCGAGGTGCTTGAGTTAACACGGTCAGTGAAAGTACAAGTTATATCAAGGACCTCATAAAAATGAAAATTTCATCAAATTAAGTCCACACATTTAGCACAAGGACCCTAAAACTGAGAAATGAAGTGTGTTTCTAGGTTTGCGCATATACTAGCATTCATCTTGCTAAAGACTATATATATAATCTTTCTAGATGCTAAGAATGGAAAAGAAGATCCAACGGTTAGCAATGTTTGGATTTGCCAGTCTTGATCCAACGGCCAATGGTCAAAGTTATCCGTACACTATATAGTGGTATGGTATTGTAAGAGATAAGACAAAATAAATATAAGATAAGAAGTACTGCGAATGGCCGATCTTTTGAATAAACTTCCCTCCCGATGTTTGGGAAGCAAGGGAAAATTTTGAAAACTGGAAAAGTTTGATTTTTTTCCGCCAAGGACCAAAGTGGTTTTCTTCCTATGTACTACTCCTACTCCACAGGCTACCGAACACGACAGAGACACAAATGCGCCATACCAAGGCACACGTGCAAAACACCATGATGTGGAAGAGGCAGAGATCAGTTAGGCCAGTACGCGAGGGGAAAGGGGAGGAGAGATGGAGGATGGATGGTGAGAGGCAGCGAAGGAGAGAGAAAACACACAATTTGTTTTGCGCACATAGGTCCTAAAATTTCCTACTACTAGAGTGTACACTATAAGGCCACTAGAGTACCTCGTGTCAGGAACCCATCATAACTTTGCTCTGACATCGAACATCCTTCAACTCCTCTTAGATGCTGCCCTCTCCCCATGCCTACATTTTATTCTCCCAGCATGTACAGCGTCTAGACAGAGGTTAGCACATGTCTAAGCAAAGAAATATACGACATTGTACTATTTGTGTTTTCCCACTATGTGCAAAAAACCACACCATAAGCAAAAAAAGTACAGCTTAAGAGCTATCCATATACATACTGGAGGTTCTCCACACAAGCCAAAAATCTTAAGGGTGACCCATAAGCTTATGGGTAGTCCACAAGCACTGAATAATAATATCAAGTATACATAGCAATATTAAACTAATTTCATTCACAAGAATGTATGTTGTTAGCTCTTACCTGTGGGTCCTAGCGTATGGAAAAGTTTATCAGCATACATTGTGCAGTGGTGCAATCAATTAGCTTATTATGGTCTAGTATTGGGGAGCCATCTATCGACAAGTTTTTTCACATACATAGGTGATGTCCTAAGGTCATCCGCAATGTGTAAAAAGGCAAACCTTAAGGCCTATGTGGCATCTGCTAATGAAGGTACACCTTATACATTGTGGATAAAATGAAGTTGTCTTTAAGACTAAGGTGCACCTCAAGCTTGTGGGTTGCCCATAGAAAATAGAAAAATCATTTCCGCTCTCTCCTTATTTCTTATCTGATCATTTTCAAAAGGGGTTCAAAATTTTCAAGATTCTAAACCTTAGCTAGAAGTCCAACCAGTCGTCAAAACTCTCTGTGGTTTCTGATATATTAACTAACCGCTCGATGGGTACCTCCAAAGCTTTTTCATAAAACTTTCAAATCATTCTACAATTTATTACTTGTAGTTCAAATTCGACCTTATTTCGATACATCGACATAAAGTCATTCAAGTGGGCAGAGTTATATACTTAGGAAGATTGAAAACTCCTAAAACATGGGAATTGCAAGTATGACATGTTGTTGATCCACTATATATGTCTGAAAACTTTGCTTGTGGCTTTCATATCCAATATTCTTCACACTCGTGTTACGGAAAAGAACGATCTCATCATCACTGAGAAAATTGAGAATGTCCTTTCCTGGTAGTTTGACACTCACACCGATGGAACTTCTTACTACTAGAAGATGCACCCATCTACCTCTGAAATGACATTTAATTCAAGAACAAACTATCACGATTACTTGTAGCTCAAGTTTGACCTAATTTCATTAAACTATCAAGATACAAAATCTTAGCAAGAAATTTAACCTGTCGTCAAAACTATTGGTGGTTTCTGATATATTAATTGCCCCCCGATGGGTACCTCCAAGAGCTTTTTCATAAAACTTTCAAAACAACCTATAGTTTACCTTTAATAGTTGAATTTTACCTAATTTTGATAAATTGGCATAAAGTCATTCAAGTGGGTGAAGTTAGCTAGGAAAATTTTCAAACTCATAAAACATGGTAAATTGTAAGTACAACATGTTGTTCCACTATACATGTCTGAAAACTTGGCTTGTGGCATTCAGATCCATATTGTTCAGACTTTCTTTATAGGAAAGAACAATCTCTCGTCATCACTTGGAAAATTGAGAATGTTCTTTCCTGAGATAGTTGGAAACTCACACTGCTGACATTGTTTGCTACAAGAAAATGCACCTATCTACCTCCGAAAAGACATTTAATTCAAGAGCAATATATGGCACTTACTTGCATTGTAGCTCAAGTTTGACCTAATTTGGTTAAACTATCAAGATGCAAAATCTTAGCTAGAAGTTGAACCTGTCGTCAAAACTCTTGGTGGTTTCTCATATATTAATTGTGACCCCCCTATGGGTACCTCCAAAAGCTTTTTGTAAAACTTTTAGAGAAAAAACTACAATTTTGTTTGTAGTTTCAAATTTGACCTAATTTTGATAAATTGACATAAAGTCATTCAAGTGGGCGGAGATAGATAGGTAGTTTGAAAACTCATAAAACATGGGAATCATTGGTACAACATGTTGGTCCATTATATATGTCTATAAACTTGGCTTGTGGCATTCAAATCCATATTCTTCAGACTTTCTTTATGGGAGATAATAATCTCGTCATCACTCGAAAAATTGAGAATGTTCTTTCCTGATAGTTAGAAACTCACACTGATGGTATTTTCTACTATAAGAAGATGTACCCATCTACCTCTGAAAGGACATTTAATTCAAGAGTAATCTATCATGCATACTTGTAGCTCAAGTTTGACCTAATTTTGTTAAATTGTTAAGATGCAAAATCTTAGCAAGAAGTTGAACCTATAGTCAAAACTCTCGGTGGTTTTTGATACATTAACTATGCCCCTTGACGGGTACCTCCAAAAGCTTTTTCGTAAAACTTTCAAAGCACCCTACAAAATACTTGTAGTTTCAAATTTGACATAGTTTCGATGAATGGACATAAAGTCATTCAAAAGGGCAGAGTTAGCTAGGAAGTTTGAAAACTCATAAAACATGGGAATCATTGGTATAACATGTTGGTCCACTAGGTAAAATTGGCTCGTGGCATTCAGATCCAATATTATTTGAACTTTTCTTTACGAAAAAGAACAACCTCGCTTGTCATCGCTTGGAAAATTGAGAATTGAATGTTCTTTCCTGATAGTTGGAAAATCACACCGACGACACTGTTTACTACAAGAAAATGCACCCATCTACATTTGAAAAGACATTTATTTCAATAGCAATCTATTGTGCTTACTTGTAGCTCATGTTTGATCTCATTTTGTTAAATAGTCATGATGCAAAATCTTAGCAAGAAGTTAAACCTGTTGTCAAAACTCTCGGTGGTTTCTGATATATTAATTGACCCCGCGATGGGTACCTCCAATTTCCGTAAATCTTTAAAAGCAACCTACAATTTAGTTTTAGTTCAAGTTTGACCTAATTTCGTTAAATCGGCATAAAGTCATTCAAGTGGGGCAGAGTTAATTAGCTAGGGAGTTTAAAGACTCATAAAACATGGGAAACATAAGTAAAACACTTTGGTCCACTTAGTATGTCTAGAACCTTGGCTTATGGCATTGAGATCCATATTCTTCAGATTTTCTTTACGGAAAAGAACCATCTTGTCATCACTCGAAAAACTAAGAATTTTCTTTCCTAATAGATGGAAACTCACACCGACGACATTGTTTACTACAAGAAGATGCACCCATCTACCTCGAAAAAGACATTTAATTCAAGAGCAATCTATCGCGCTTACTTGTAGCTCAAGTTTGACCTAATTTCGTTAAATCGACAAGAAGTCACTGATGTGTGCGAATTCAGCTAGGAAGCTTGAAAAATCCTAGTACTAAAAACTTGGGTATTACGTATAAGAAATCATGGTCCATGTTGTGTGATAATTGGGGCGGTTGCATTTTCTTTTAACTGTGGTAGGTCTCGTAGGAGCGAGGTGCTTGAGAGTTAACACGGTCGGTGGAAGTACAAGTTCCATCAAGGACCTCATAAAAAATGACAATTGCATCCAAGTCAATGCATTTAGCACAAGGATCCTAAAACTGAGAAATGAAGTGTATGTTTTGAGGTTTGCGCATACTAGCGTTAATCGTGCTATAGACTATCAATATAATCTTTCTACATGCTAAGAATGAAAAAGAAGATCCAACGATTAGCAATGTTTGGATTTGCCAGTCTTGATCCAACAGTCAATGTTCAAAGTTATCCGTACACTATACAGTGGTGTGGTACTGTAAGAGATAAGACAAGATAAAGATAAGATAAGAATTACTACGAATGACCGATCTAATGGTAGGTCTCGTAGGAGGGAGGTGCTTGAGAGTTAACACGGTCGTTGGAAGTACAAGTTACATCAAAGACCTCATAAAAATGAAAATTAATTGCATCCAAGTCCATGCATTTAGCACAAGGACCCTAAAACTGAGCAATGAAGTGTGTGTTTTGAGGTTTGCGCATACTAGCGTTCATCGTGCTAAAGACTATCAGTAGAATCTTTCTAGATGCTAAGAATGGAAAACAAGATCCAACGGTTTTAGCAATGTTTGGATTTTCCAGTATTGATCCAATGGTTAATGTTCCATACACTATACAGTGGTATGGTATTGTAAGAGATAAGACAAGATAAAGATAAGAAGTACTACGAATGGATGATCTTTTGAATAGCTTTCCCTCATGATGTTTGTGAAGCAAGGGAAAATTTCGAAAACTAGGAAAGTTTGAATTTTTTGGCTGCCAAGGACCAAAGTGGTTTCCTTCATATGTAATCCTCCTACTCCACAACAATGCGGCTGGCGAACAGGCCAGAGACACAGAGCCACTGTACCAAGGCACACGTGCGCAGCGCAACGCTGTGGACGAGGGAGAGATTAGATGGGCCAGTGCACGAGGGGAAAGGGGAGGAGAGATGGAGTATGGATGGTGAGAGGCAGTGAATGAGAGACAAAACACACAATTTTTTTTGCGTGCAGAGGTCCTGAAATTTACTACTAGTAGAGTGTACACTGTAAGGCCACATGAGTACCTTGTGTCAGGAACCCATCATGACTTTGCTCTGACATTGAACCGCCTTCAACTCCTCTTCACTGCTGACCTCTTCCCCTGCCAACTTTTTATTCTCTCGGCATGTACAACGCGTAGACAGAGGTGAGCATATGCCTAAGCAAAGAAATATACTACTGTACTCCTATTTGATTTCCCCTAATAAGGGCATCCGCAATGTGTAAAAAAAGCACACCTTAAGGTGTATGTGGCATCCTCTAGGCACTACAAGAAAAGTTGGCTTTTACAATAGACAATTTTCGTGGTTGAAGGCCCATTTTTCATGGCTAAAAAGTCTTCCGCAACGGATGTCCTTTGTGGTAAAAGCCCTGTCACAAATGAATCAACCATGGTTTTTTCTAACTGTGGCAGATCACACCCTTCAGCCACGAAAACTTGTTCTGTCGAAGATCTGTTCGCCAGCCACGCTGACTGCTGACGTCACGCAAGCTGCCACGTGGCAGCCGCCGTTAACGTCCATTTATCGCCATTAACAGTCACTGAAACCCTGGTGGAAGCCAGGCCCACCCAAGACCTGCTAATAAATAAATGGGTCGGCCCATGTGGAGAGCCCAATAGGAACATGGCCCTTTACTGTGTCATCCTGCACTATCTGGAATCGGCCTAGTACTGCAGCCAGCAGCGGCCTATAGAGTTTCGGTCCCAACACTATTGTGGCCTATTTAAGGCCCAAGTTAGCCCAGCACTGTGCTATCACTTGAGGCCTGCACAAAGACGACCCGACACTGTTCAAGCATGTTGCCAATCTAGACTTTTACTGTTCAGTCTAGTTACTATTCCAGCCTTTTAGGAATTTTACCCCATTACTGTATAGGCCCTTTAGAGTTTGGGCTTTTGCCCATTCAGGATGGTACTATTCGGCCTATTACTGTACTGGTTTACCACCGTACTGGCCTTTTACTATTTTGGACGTTTACTGTTCTGGCCATTTACTGTTGGGACCATTCACGGATCCGACCTTTCACTGTTTTGGCCTTTCTCCGCTCTGGCCTTCTACTATTCTGGGATTTTACAGTTCTGGCCTTTTACTATTCTGGCCTTTTATAGTTCTAGCCTTTTACTATTCTGGTGTTTTACTGTTCTGGCCTTTTACTATTCTGGCCTTTTGTTATTCTAGATTTTAAGCGTTCTGTCCTTTTACTGTTCTAGTCATTTTGGGCCGTCCATGCGCATGTTGTTTCAACGTTCGTCATTTACTACTCCGGCCTGTTACTATTTCGGATTTTTTGCTAGCGCCTACTTTCGGCAGAACATATGAATATGAAGACATCAATTAATAAACACGCACAAATTAAAACTACTTATTACACAACAATAAAAGTTTGTTACAATAGGTTATAGAACAAGATCAAAATTCTAAAAGATTACAATGTGTCAGTATCATCAATAAGAGAATAGTACATGGCGATTCACTTCAATGTACCATCTGTCCTCTTCTTCAACATTTCAGCTACAGATCTAAGAGCATCTACACCCTTTCATTCTGCATGTAATACAACCTTTATAGATTTATCACCTGCAGAAGTTGTTCTAGGTGGACTGTTAAGTAAGTTGTTTGCTTCAGAAGTGCAATGGGAGGATGAATGGGAAGAGGGATCACAACTTTCAGTCCTGCCTTCTAAGGACTCCTGCTGGGTTTTAACTTCAGTCTGCTAAAATATGGTGAAAGAGGTTAAGATAAAGAACAAGGGAAATAAGTAGTATTATATAAACTAGAGATCATTTAAAGTAAGTATAATCTTATAGTAGCACGTTCAGGCTGATAGTAGCTCCTCGAGCGGGTGCGCCTCCTGGTTAATCTGCTAGAAGAATCTGAGCCGAGCAGTTGGAACTCTGGTCCTTGTACTCCATTGTCATTTCTCTGCATGACATTTAAAACCAAGTTAGCTGGTTTGGAAGGATGAAAACTCTTGAAAAACACCAAAAACATAGCATTAAAAATGACCAGATATATGATTCAAACTAGATGGACATTTTTTGAATTAAGCATTCACAAATAGAAAAACAATAGAATATGAATGCAAATGTCATGGCAAGGTCTTAGGTAGAATGACTTTTAAACCTATCAGTCATGCATGTTATACAACTTATTAACATGTTAAGAAACTGGCCTAAGTAACACAAGGAAATCTCAAACTTTGGCCTTGCTGGGCGTCAGATTGTCAGTGTTGGATACTCTATGAGCTGTTTGCATGACCTGTAACACCCTCGAATCGGCCCTATGAAAGTTTTAGCGCTTCCCGCCAAACCCGCATAGAAACGATTCAAGGACGCCCACCAGGCACTTTCGTGCGGGTGGAAAACGAAGTAATACCATTACACATTAGTCCACGATGGAACCCACAGAACACATATATACAACAACTACTCCATGAGTCAAGAATACATATATACTATACAAAGATTCAAATCACCTTGAAAACGATAGAGCGTCCGACTACGGACAAGAGGCAAATGGGGCTAAGAGCCCTGAAGAATAACCAATGGCGTCCATAACCCTGCCCAGGCCAAGCCGAAAGGGTAACCCTGCTAACGATGTCGAACTCGTACCTGCTAAACAAAAGGGGTACCGACAAAGGGCGAAGGGAAAAAGAGGACCGTCAATACAGAGGCCAGTACACGGCGAGGCTATAATTCGGCGGCTCTCGCCTACATAGGTATGGTGGACTGAAGCGGCAGCGCAACATGCACTAAACAACCTATAGAGACTCGATTAACTGTCGGCTATTAGAGAGAGATAAGAAAGACCTATTCAGAACCAACCTTATACTAACACCAATCATACCCATCCTGGTATTCCCCCTCAAGACCAAACGAGGAAGTCAAACCGAGGAACTCACATAGTTGGCAGTTTTATTCATTCCCTTATAGTTTCAGCACTTACTAGTCAGGTATAGATAGCATGAGTCATCCTGATAGCATAAGTAGTGGGCAGTTTTAGTTAACCATTCAGTTGTAGTTGCATTACTTACTATTCAGATACAATAAGCATGTGACACCCAAACCCAGCAGTTGTTGGCACTTTTATCTCATTCCATTAGAGTCGCGATACTTACTAGGCAGGTATAACATGACACGATACACCCTAGTTCCACCAGTTGTTGGCACTTTTATTATCCATTCCATTGTAGTGAAGCTGATTACTAGTCATATATTAAGTCAAATTTATAGCACTACTTTAGTTATGCTTGTCTATGATCGAGATACTGTGCTCCAAGTCGTCCATAATCGCGGACACGGCTTTCAGAAAGATTTACCCTGCATGGGTGCACAAATAGCAACACACACACGATCAACCTCGGAAAAACCAAATCAAAACCCAACGAGGCTTTCACGACAAAGCAATCACAGGATTCATAAAATATTTCAAGGGGCCACCCTACTAAGCTACCCGCAACGAAGTTGGCCGGCTCCGAGATGGACCCAGGGTTTGTGACAATGGCTGTAAATGACTAGGAACCCAAAAGTGTGACTGGGCTTGTCAATACCGCGAAAACATTCCACGTTCCAAAACAATACAGGTGCTCCACGCACAATCGTAAATAAAGCAGTAAGCATGTCATAAGTACATGATAGTAATAAAGCCCCAAACTACTTTGTGGCCCCAAGAAATAAGAAATGAATCAAGCTCTGGCTAAGGGGGATTCATAGACTCTCCCGGATGTGGATAGTGCGAATAGTCAAGGAACAAGTATCAAGTACTCGGGGCCTACGAGACACAAGTGGACATAAAAACCAAATAGCATATATTGCCCACCGATGCCTCTTTCATTAGTTATCCAAGCAATTTAATAGTTGTATTTAAAGTCATGATCAGCTCCACCATTAAGCATCTCCACCATTTATCATGTGCCAACTTGCCGTCAACGGTGGAAAAACAATGACGCGAACCAGCACATGAGCAAGCGACTACGACTTGCAAGACTGACTATCTATCAAACAACAGGCAATAGGATGTGTCCAAGGCAATATAAAGGCTGTAAGGGATATATCTGGTACAAAACACTAAAGCATCGCGATACGAAGAGCAATAGATCAACAGGAGGAAATAAAGACTATAAATGCAAAATAGGTAGAAAGGGGGAGAATGCTCGCCTAGGAAACACTGCCGAAGGATCATATCCGGAGAACTTGTCGATACTCGCATCTACTCATCGGTCTATTCCGCGAAGAAGCAAGCACTAGAAGAAGCACCGGATGCAATATTTAATACTACGAAAAAAGATCCGGCATGATTATGATATGATGCATGGCATGGCAAAGATGCGGTGCAATTAGGCAATATTAAGCGAAACCGGGGTCTCGATAATTAATTAGATGGTTCATGTGGTTTAGCTACCCTACAATTTAAATGTTGTCTTATCAAGGCAAAACATGGCATCGGTTCTCTACACAAATTTAAATGGAGTCTGGAATAAGACTAGAATAACCCGCATATAGACTCCATATTTAATTTAGGTGAATCGACTATTTAACCCAACCCACCAGATGACATGTATGCAAGCATGATGATTTAATGATGTGACATGTATATGTCATATTATAAAAATAGAGGCTTAGGGTCACACATCTGGGTTCGGAAGATCTTGGGTTCCGGGGGTTCGGGTCTGGGTCTCAAGGTTCGATGGGGGGAACGGTTCGACGGGAACATTCTCGGAAAACGGAAGGAGAGCTTGGCGTTCCAGGAAGAAGGACTTGGTTTGGCGTCAGGGGCATATCGGATTCGCCCCGGTCGGTGTCGATCTTGTCGTCGCGAAGATCTTGTCGGGTCCGCCCCTTCGAGTCGGTCTTGGCGTGCGGGATGAAGAACTTGGCGTTCTACGTCGACGACCTCGGTGTTCCGCGATGAAGTGCTTGTCATTCCGGGATGGAGAACTCGGCGCTCCGGGAAGAAGGACTTGCGGTTTCCGTGTCTTTGGTTCCATGAAGGAGTGCTTGTCATCCGTGATGGCGAACTCGATGTCCTGAGAAGAAGATCTTGTCGCACCGGCGGTACCGGATCCTCAGAGGAGGGCATGGCGTCCTTGGATGGAGAACTTGTTGTTCCGAGGGTTCAACATTGAGGGTTCATCGGGTTTGGGCCTCGAACTCCAAGATCGGTCTTCAGGTCCGTGAAGAAGAACTTGGTGTTCCGTGAAAGAGACCTTGTCGATTTGGCGTCATCGCCTCTGGGTTCCACGCCGGCGTACTTGGGGTTCTCACTTAGATTGCCGGTGTCGGACTCGGGTTGCTTGTCAACGAGAGGCCTTGTCGCACCAAACTTGTGGCGATTATCTTCGAAATACCATGTCGTTCCACGGAATAGGGCTCGACTTAGGCAGTAACATCTCCACAATGTCACCCCACAATACTCCAATAGTACAACATCTGTGACACGAGTACAATAGGAGTAACAGAGGGCACGGCCGGGTCACACGAGACAAAGATGAGACGAGATGCGGGGAGGATACGGATGCCGACGCGGGCACAGAGGTAGGGGTCGAACGGGACAAGGACGATGTCGACGCGCGGCAGAGCCCGGGCCGGGGACGAGTGCCAGGCGCTGAGGCGAGCTCGGGGCGGCACGGTGCAGGGAGCCTCACGGGGTTGACCTGCCAGGTACGCGAGCACACCGGCGGAGGACGGCGAGGTGCAGCCGCACCGACGCACGCGTGTAGGAGGCGGAGGAGCTCTGCGGAGGTGCAGCCGCACCGACGCACCGACGAGGCAGCATCCGGTGAGGAGAGGGCCCGCTGGCGGCAGGGCTCACTGCAGGGAGACAGTGGTGAAGCCGACGGCGGCGACGCGCGCCTCGGGCAGAGAGGAGCGGGGCGCGACCTTGGCGGCGTCGACGTGTGGCCGGGCTTCGACAGAGGCCAGCATGACCGCGGGGAGGAGGGGTGGTGGAGAGGCGACGACGAGGTCGAGGACAACCTGGGCCTTGGCAGCGGCCGAAGCTCGCATGGAGGCGGACTATCCACGGAGAGAGATGAGGTGGTCTCCGGCGGCGAGGAGAGGGAGAGCCGGCGATGCGGGCCGCGTAGGGTCCAGGAGGCGGCGCACGGGCTGGGGTTCGAGGGTGGCGAGGGCGACCGGAGGCGCGCAGAAGCAGAGAGCGGCGACGATCGCGGCCTCGTGCACAGGCAAGGACGGAAGGGAGCGGGGTAGGTGGGGATAGGATCGAGGGAGGGGCGGTCGTGGTGGGCCAGGTGAGCGGTCGATCGGGGTGGGCAGGGTGGCACACGCGATGGGGGTAGGGCCGGGCTGTGTGCTGGCTTGCGTGCTACGCGTTGTGTGCTGTCTGTCCTGTGCGTGTGTGCGTTTTGGGGCCAAGGGGTGGGGCCAGGCGACGACCAGGTGGGTGTGGGGGAGAGAAGGGAGTGGCTGCGGCGGGGTGGAGAGAGGGAGGTAGGATTTCTAGGGTTTTGGTTGGCGGGGTAGTAGGCTGGCTGGCTGGGCTTTTGGGCCTGACCGGCTGCCTCCCCTAATAAAAATATTTGTTTTATTTTTATTTTTATAAAACCTTTCGCAAACAGTTTTTAGACAAAACAAAATATTCGGAAAAGACCGGGGTTTTAATTTGAAATAAAGACAGGGGATATTTAGAAAACAAATATAGGCTTTTAGTAAATAGTTTTAGACAAACATATGCATGATGATGACGATGCTCAAATGCAATGTGGCATGATGACATGAGCATGCGGTCATGATGATACAATGCACAAAAACACCGCGATTTTCTCGTAGTGGTTTTATCGGGGTGCTACAATTCGACAACACTAACATTGGATCTCGCCCTCGAGATCCGCCTCATGGTACGGGGAGGAAGGCTGATGGTCGGACTCTTCTCGCTTCGTATAGATCCTCGCGACACCACTAACAAGGGTTCTTTCTCCATCTTGAAATCGGCGTCACCACCAAGAAGGTGTCATTGCTCCCATCCATCGAGAGAACACTCCGGATAAACAAAGGAGGAAGGTAAAGGTATCAACAAATAAAGCCACCTCTAGCTTGAGTGGACGGAGTAAAATTGCTGGATCCACCGATTCGATGTACAAAAGTGCACAGTGAGAGGCGGGAGGGTGATCAGTCCATCCCGTACTCAAAGCATCCTTCTGTAAATGAATCGCAGAATCGTGCAACCAACTCTCGGGATTTAGACTAAAGATCTTCTCAAGCGGTGTTCGGAACAAGAGGGGTGATGCAGGATCTTCATCGGACCTGGCGTAGATGATGTCATCGTGCTGGGGACCGCCGGAAGATACACAGAAACATCGTACGAAAATACACAATGATCAAGTTTTGCGATGGTTCCATTGGCATGAACGACACATGCTCAAGGTATACTCCAACTTCACCAATGCTCATCCTTCTCATATGCTTTTCAACGATAAAGATATCTGTCAAGGGGCACATACGGATAAAGAGTTCAAGGACAAAAGATTGGATGAAGGTACAACAGCCGAGAAGCAGATTGATGATTGTAGAACCACCGTTATAAAGGGAGGAAGCGAAACCCTGAAGGTACGACAGAAACCCAACCACGAGAATTCCTGGACTCGAAGGAAAGATAAGAGAACAGATCCAAAACACGCAGAGGTAAGAGGAGATCAGTAGGGGGATAAGGAGTAAAAGCAGACCTAACCAGATCTATCCAACCGATTTTGCAAAATAGTTTTAACACTCTACTTCGACCGTTAGCTAGGTTATCCTACAGGCTGGACTTGTGGACAAAACAAAATATTCGGAAAAGACCTGGGTTTTAATTTGAAATAAAGACACGGGATATTTAGAAAAAAATATAGGCTTTTAGAAAATAGTTTTAGACAAACATATGCATGATGATGACGATGCTCAAATGCAATGTGGCATGATGACATGAGCATGCGGTCATGATGATACAATGCACAAAAACACCACGATTTTCTAGTAGTGGTTTTATCGGGGTGCTACATGACCCGTGCAAGCGCTCGGAAAGAATAACATCTATGAGTTGGTGTTGGAGGATTAAACCGATAGCATGAGAATGTAAGAAAGGGAATAAAAGCGAGAAGCTAATTATGTCGATAGGACCTACCAGATGAAGGGTGCAAACGAAATGGCAATAGCATCCAGGATATTGAGCAACATCCTAATGATTTCGTAGCTTACGAGTACCAAAAATATAGCAAACAAGCAAGAGAAATTACTGCTACGCGGCAAGGACGGGTGGGACGGGCAAGAGGGCGGCAGGGAGGCGGCTCAGCATTTCGGGGTCAGCAACGAGTGATTCAGTGAAGCGGCCCTGGTAGGGTAGACAACAGCGTTGGCGAAGTAGATCTGGTGCAGGGAGGGAGTCGGTGAAATAGTTCTAGTGAAGAGCGCTGGCAATAGAGGAGCTCCGGTGTGGAAGAGAGGGCGCGGTGAAGCAGCTGGAGGAAGGTCAAGGTTGGAGGGGTGATACATTGCAAATGTATCTATAATTTTTGATATTCCATGCTTGGTTTTATCCATTTTCTTGTGTTTTGTCCACACTTTGGAGTACTTTTCATATGATTTCTTAGACTAACCTATTAACAAGAGCCACAGTGCCAGTTGCCTGTTTTCTACTGTTTTTGGTTCCAAGAAAGTCAGAAAAAGAATATTCTCGGAATTGGACGGGACAAAAGCCAAAGTGCCTATTTTTTCGGAAGACATCAGATGCCAGAATACGAGACGGAGAAGGGCTAGGGGCCGGCCACACCACCTGGCCGCGCGGACAGGCCTGGCCCGCGCCAGGGTGTGGTCTGGCCGACCCCAGCACCCCCTTGGTCTCTCCTTCAACCTATATATTGCCCTTGGGACGAAAACCCTAGTACCCAATCAAAAATCCACGAAATAGTCTGTAGCCGCCGTCATCTCCATCCCTAGAACGGGAGGGATCTGAAGCTCTTCCCAGCACCCTGCCGGAGAGGGGAATTCACCCTGGAGGCCTTCTTCATCACCATGCAAGCCTCCGGTGTGATCCGTGAGTAGTTCATCTTTGGACTACGGGTCCATGTAGTAGCTAGATGGCTAGTTCTCCTCCTTTGTGCTTTCATGTTTAGATCTTGTGAGCTCCGTTCATGATCAAGATCATCTATTTGTAATTCTGCATGTTGTGTTTGCAGGGATCCGATGGATATTGAGATGCTATTTCAGATTGATTATTGATTCTATCATGTCTTTGTTATTTGTGATC
The DNA here is from genome assembly GCA_910589775.1 of Avena eriantha. NCBI lineage: Eukaryota > Viridiplantae > Streptophyta > Magnoliopsida > Poales > Poaceae > Avena > Avena eriantha. The sequence continues at coordinate 483,399,218 of OU342743.1, read as the reverse complement.
TTGCATGCTTTCCGTTGTTAGTATCTATCTTGGCCAAGTAGATGCTAGCAACTCCAAGAGTTAGTATTTATGCTCGATAGTGGGTTCATGCCTATGGTAATCTGAGGAAGTGACAGAAATCTCTAAGGTACTAGATGTGCTATTGCTACTAGGGAGAAAACAACAATCCTTTGTTCATAGAACAATTGTATTGTTTACATTACACGCAATTCGTAAAGCAATAATCTGTTGCCTACAACTTAATACTGGAGGGGGTTCGGATGATAACCTGAAGGTGGATTATTAGTCATAGATGTAGTTGGATGGCGGTCTATGTATAATGTTGTAATGCCCAATCAAGTTCCGAAAGGAGTCAAGATGATTAGTATATGCATGTATTGCTTTCTCGATGTTTGTCAATTGCCCCGCTGTAATTTTTTCACCCAACATGTTATCTATCTTAAGGAGAGCCACCTCTAGTGAACTATGGATCCCGGTCCTTTTTCTTTACATACAATCTATAAACTGTTTACTGCTTTGTGTTTACTTTCTGCAAACTTTTACTTCCTTCCATTCGATACGTTTAATCCTTTGTTTTCAGAAAAACCGGTGAGATTGACAATCTCATCGCAAGTTGGGGACAAAGTTCTGTGGTTGTGTTGTGCAGGTCTCCACGTTGCTACAAGCACCGGTAGTGCGCCCTACCAAGGCTCAGCTAGCAACACCTTTGGGGTGTTTCCTTGCTCCTACTGGTTCGATTAAACCTTGGTTTCATAACTGAGGGAAACTTGCTGATGTGCTCATCATACCTTCCTCTTGGCGTTCCCCAACGAGCTCTACATCAACACTGAGCCATCAAGCATATTTTCTGGCGCCGTTGCCGGGGAGTCAAGGACATCTTCACAAGGGAAGTCCCTCGTAACCAATCTCTTTACTTTGTTATTTTTGTTTTTCTTAGATTCTTTTTGTTTTGTTTGCTTGTTTTGTTATCAAAAACACAAAAAAATTAGTTTTACAAGTTTGCTTTCTTATTTGAGAACACAAAAAAATTAAGTCTCCCTTAGTTGTTGCCTCTTCCTTAGCACACCATGTTGATCCCTAAATTCAACCTGAAAGACCTTTCAATTGGTAGTGGTTCTATAATTGGGAAAGATAATATTGAAGAATTCTTTAATCATGTTAGTAAACATGAGGATACTGAGGATAGATCCCTTGCAGAACTTGCTCCCAACTATGAGATTGTTGCAGCTTCTTTAATTCACATGTTAGAAGCTAGGTTTGTTTACCTCAACCCCTTAATGCAAGTAATGTTTCTAAGCTTAAGGAAATTTAGGACCCTGAAAAGAGGGATTTTATTCCAGAAACTTTGTTTAAGGAGTTGTATGATGTTTCCAAGGAAGCTAGGAAAGTCTTTGAACGTTTAAATATGCTAGGCTCATGTGTAGATGTTGTTGGTACACAAGAAAAGATGAACAAAACCGAACCTAATGGGGAGGAACCTAAGATACCAATACCCTTTAAACTGGTAGCAATACATGAAGCCATAGAAAAGAATCTTGATTGGATTGTCCTGAAAACCCTTTTGATAAAAATAGTGAACCTAAGATCATTGAGAGAGGATCCTCTAGAACTTATTTGGATGATATACCTTGCCTTGTTGAAGATATTTCTGTTATTAATCTTAATGCTTCTTCATTTGAGAACACTTGATTCGTTTTCTTGCTTCTTATGCCTAACTTAAAGGCGTTAAAAAAGTACTTATTGGGAGATAACCCAAAAGTTTTAGTTGAGTCTTGGAAGTTATTATTTCAGTAATAACCGCTCCTTATCCTTTTTATTTGCTTTATGTGCCAAGAGTAACCTCTAATGAGAGAGAAGTAATGATTGGGAAGGTTGCTGTCCCGAAACAGATTTCTGTGCTTCACCGTAAAAATTCGTGTAAAATCTCTGAACGTCTTTTTGAGGCGTGAATTTTTGGCTTCTGCCCCAGGTTGTTATCTAACTTTCGTTAGTTCAACACTTTTTGATTTGAGCAATGGAAGGTCTTCTAAAAAAATAGTATTTACCTACTGGTCTGTTTTGACAGATTTCTGCCATTTTCTGCATTTTCTTCTTGTTGGTTCCTTTTTGAGTTCTTTTGGGGAATTGAGCTTTTTAAGGGAAGTGCTATAGTAGCTAGTGTTCTAATGGAAGTTTATTTGGTGTTAGAACTGAACCTTAAGACTTATTATCTTGAGTTCACTAATGTTGCTAATAAAGATTGTGTGAAGTTTTCTATGAACGAAAAATTTCAGGTGTATGGAAGGAATGAGTAATGAGATGAAGGATGGACTAAAGCTCAAGCTTGGGGATGCCACGCGTGTCACCCCAAGAAATATCCAAGAAGTACAAGCGTCAAAGCTTGGGGATGCCCAAGGCATCCCCTTCTTCATCAATAAAAATCCCAGGTTTCTTCCAAACGCTTCATTTTTATTGTTTCATGCACAGTTGTGTTGTTCTTGGAGCATCTTCTTTTTCGCTTTCGTTTTGGTTTTTTGTTTGCTTTTGTTTGCTTAGTTTTCTGAATAAATTGGTTGGACCCCCTCTTTCATACATTGGTTTTCAAATAGTTTGGTTTGGATTGGAAAAGAGTAGGAAAGCTCATGCTTAAGTGGTAAAAAGAGCTCGTTTTTTACGGTGGCTTATGCTTTGTCATGCCATGCTTGATATTGTTTTGGCTTTATGCTTAGTATTCTTTGCTGTAGCATGACTTATTATAAACAATTGATATTGCTTAATGTGCTTTGGATGAATCATGCGTTGTTTTAGCATATTAAAGCATAGTATAGTGGTATTCTCCTTTGATGCTTTATTTGGGTTGACTTGGCGCATGCTCACACCATGTTATGATTATCTCAAGTCACCTAAGCCTTTATGATACTTTAGTTTTCAACTTGTATTATCACTGTATGCTTTGATCAATGGTGTTTTGTCGCTCTGCATGATTATGGTCGTTATTGCTCTCTTAGTTCGTCGCTCCCAGTCTTTTGCTAGCCTCCATAACCAAGTATGAGTTCCACTGATGCATCCAACTCCCTAAACCAAGTTATTCCAAAGAGTCCGCCATACCTACCTACTAGCTTATGATATTCCAAGTATATTCATGCTTTTGTTTACCTTCCAAATTAAACTTGTTATGAGAAAAATAGTGATTAAAGCTCTCACGAACTTGATGGCGCACTTTTCTTTTCTTGCCCTTAATAAACTTGAACCATTGGGTCCTTCTTTGTTACGTATATGCTTGTGCTTTATAAGTTGAAATTAGTAGAACCATGTATCATGGGGAACGCTTTCAACATTGCACCTATACTTTGTACCCCGTTGATATCATGTTCTTTTGCTTATGGATCCCGGCGGTGTGAAATAAAAGTAGAACTTGTAAGATCATGGAGTTTGTATGTGTGTTAGAGAAACGCCTGGGCCGCTAGCCTAAGCCATGCCTAATCATGGTGGAAACTTGCAGCATCACCATAATGAGCACTCTATGAAGCATCCTCAATAAAAACCTATGCAAATAGCAAATAAAAAGATCGCTGAGATGCTCATTGTCTGCTTGCCTTGTCATTTTGATTATGGGATAGCTCCTGTATCATGTGCAAGGGGTACCCCGTTGGCGGTTCTTTATGATACATATGTACTTATAATGACAAGAGCTTACTTGTGACTAGAGTTGAGTAGCATGAGGTTTAGTCTTCGTAAATAAGGGGCATTAGATTTCGATTTATAACTTGTCAAGCATATCCTCTTAGTTGTGTCACTTTAACCTTAATCACCTTCAAGATGCTTATGATAGGGGCAATGAGAGCTGAAAGCTATAAGTACCATAATTTTTGAAAGCTCTTTATGAGACTTGAATCCCTACTTCCTTCTATGAAGGCCTTTCTTTTACTTTTATGTTGAGTCTCCACCTTCTATCTTTATGCACCTACTTTGAGAGCATAGTGGCCATTCTTAGTTCTATATGCATTGGCCCAAGACTAGTTGATTGATGCATAACTTGATATTGCTTGTTTTAAACTATTTGTATCTAGTCACTCTTATGAACTTTGAAGGTGTCCTATGCATTTATATTTGCTACTCTATGAGGGACAAGCTGAATACTATTATGCTATGTTTTCTTTATGTGAAACAAACAAACGTCTTGCAAAGCATTGTTATTCATGAATCTTTTGTTTGTGCCTTTTCATGTTGCATCACAGTTTCTTTGTCTTATTGCTAGAACTTTGTCTTTCATGTTATGATTGAAGTACTATGATCCCAGCTTTGAATGTTTTACAAATACTTTGATCAAGTTTATGATGGTGCATGTCACCTCAAAAATTATTCTTTCTTTTTATCACTTACCTACTCGAGGATGAGCAGGAGTTAAGCTTGGGGATGTTGATACATTGCAAATGTATCTATAATATTTGATGTTCCATGCTTGGTTTTATCCACTTTCTTGTGTTTTGTCCACATTTTGGAGTACTTTTCATATGATTTCTTGGACTAACCTATTTACAAGAGCCACAATGCCAGCTGCCTGTTTTCTCCTATTTTTGGTTCCAGGAAAGTTAGAAAATGAATATTCTTGGAATTGGATGGGACAAAAGCCAAAGTGCCTATTTTTCGGAAGACATCAGATGCCAGAATACGAGACGGAGAAGGGCTGGGGGCCGGCCACACCACCTGGCCACGCAGCCAGGCCTGGCCCGTGCCAGGGGGTGGTCTGGCTGACCCCAGCGCCCCCTCGGCCTCTCCTTCCGCCTATATATTGCCCTCGGGACGAAAACCCTAAGTACCTGATCAAAAATCCACGAAAGAGTCTATAGCCGCCATCATCTCCATCCCTAGATCGGGAGGGATCTGAAGTTCTTCCCGGCACCCTGCCGGAGAGGGGAATTCACCCTGGAGGCCTTCTTCATCACCATGCAAGCCTTCGGTGTGATGCGTGAGTAGTTCATCTTTGGACTACGGGTCCATGTAGTAGCTAGATGGCTGGTTCTCCTCCTTTGTGCTTTCATGTTTAGATCTTGTGAGCTCCGTTCATGATCAAGATCATCTATTTGTAATTCTGCATGTTGTGTTTGTGGGGATCCGATGGATATTGAGATGCTATTTCAGATTGATTATTGATTCTATCATGTCTTTGTTATTTGTGATCTTGCATGCTTTCCGTTGTTAGTAGCTATCTTGGCCAAGTAGATGCTAGCAACTCCAAGAGTTAGTATTTATGCTCGATAGTGGGTTCATGCCTCTGGTAATCTGGGGAAGTGATAGAAATCTCTAAGGTACTAGATGTGCTGTTGCTACTAGGGAGAAAACAACAATCCTTTGTTCATAGAATAATCGTATTGTTTACATTACACACAATACGTAAAGCAACAATCTGTTGCCTACAACTAATACTAGAGGGGGTTTGGATGATAACCTGAAAAGGTGGATTATTAGTCATAGATGCAGTTGGATGGCGGTCTATGTATAATGTTGTAATGCCCAATCAAGTTCCAAAGGAGTCAAGATGATTAGTATATGCATGTATTGCTTTCTCGATGTTTGTCAATTGCCCCGCTGTAATTTGTTCACCCAACATGTTATCTATCTTAAGGAGAGCCACCTCTAGTGAACTATGGATCCCGATCCTTTTTCTTTACATACAATCTATAAACTGTTTACTGCTTTGTGTTTACTTTCTGCAAACTTTTACGTCCTTCCATTCGATCCGTTTAATCCTTCGTTTTCAGCAAAACCGGTGAGATTGACAACCTCATCTCAAGTTGGGGACAAAGTTCTGTGGTTGTGTTGTGCAGGTCTCCACGTTGCTAGTAGCACCGGTAGTGCGTCCTGCCAAGGCTCAGCTAGCAACACCTTTGGGGTGTTTCCTTGCTCCTACTGGTTCGATTAAACCTTGGTTTCATAACTGAGGGAAACTTGGTGCTGTGCTCATCATACCTTCCTCTTGGGGTTCTCCAACGAGCTCTACATCAACACTGAGCCATCAAGTGGTGTGGGCGGGGAAGAGACGATGGGGGGGACATAGGTGGGATGAGGCACATTTTCCACCTATACCCAATTTAATGAAATTATGCTTATATTCGTCAAATAGAATGGTGTTACCCAATTTAACAAAATTATCTTAAATTTTGATCTATAGGTGCATGCTACGTGCTTGGTCAGGGTTTAGGGTTACTAGTTGAATGCCCGTGCATTGCCACAGTGCACAAGGTTTGATGCTGTCATGTGTTTATCATCGCGGCACATGTGTTGCGTGTAAAACATAAATTACACCTAAATATCCACACATAGGCTCTATAGCCAGTAAATATCTTTTGGTGGTGTATAACCCAATAAGTACCCGGTCTCTTCTGAAAGCATCGCCTTATATCCTATGTCGGTGGATTATCTCGCGGAGTCCATACTATTTATGTCCCGTCGGTGATCAATATGTGCCATGCATACAAATCATCTCGCTATATGTACCTCAATTGGTCGTGTACACTCGATATACTGATGTATATTTATCTATAACTTCCACTCCATTTCATTATTATATGTTGTCGGCTCATTCATCCTGGTCGCTTGCCGTTTAGCCCGGCATCTTGCCCCCCTTTTCCCATGCCTCCTAGCTTCATCTCCCCTCCCCAAATATGCCGGTGGCCTACCTCCGCTCAACTCCCCTCTCCTCTCTTGGTCAGGGGATCATGGCATCCTCTCCTCCTCTCTTTCTAGCACCGACAACTCAAGTGGAATGGAAAGGGGCTATGTCTCCTTCCTCAGTTCCCTTGAGTCCCAGAGTCTCACAACAGCGGCCAGACACGAGCAAGAGAAAGGAGCAGTGCCACTGCCGCTGACCTCAGCCACTCAATCCCCAGCTTACACTGATGACTTGAGGTCGATATGTCCACTAATTTCCTTTCAGTATTTAATTATTATAATTGAAGATAGTAGATCACTGTAGATTTCAAGGTGGGCTACAATGTTATAGAAATAATTTCTAGTTAACTGCATGGTAATCCAAAAGTAAATTGTCAGTGTAGACTGCAAGAATTGGTAATTCAATTATAATACTTTTCTCGTGAGTTGACAACATAAGAAATTTATATACAGGGTTAGCATAACAGAATTATTAGATGGTTCTTTATTGATCTTATTACGTGTAAGGGCTTACTATGATAGCTCCCAATGGCTGCTGAGGTAGAGTGTAAACTGTAATCCATCATTTCGACTAGCTAGTTTTTCTGCTTGTCGGAAATTAACAGGAGGAGGAAACAAACAACAACTTAGTATAATAAAAGGAGACTAATTAGATGGAGAAAGAAAGAATTCGGGATCTCACCCAACTGAGCAACAAGAAGCAGCAAAGAGCATGAGACTCGCCCCTTATTTTCTATTCTGCACGGCTCCCGTCCTTGTTCCCCATGCGGTCATCTATAAACACATACCAACACCTGTCAGAGGCAAGACAGGAGAGAAAATAAAGGAAGGGAAGGCAGTCCAGCAGATAGAGAGTGAGAGAAAACGTCTACCTGAGATGGACAGACAACAGTTCCAGTTGAATGAATCACCATGTCGTTAAGCAACGACGAGGGCCCGTGGTGGGGGAGGCGGCATAGCGGAGTCTTTCTATGGACGGTGACGCATCCTGCTTCCACAGCCGAAGCAGATCCCTCCAATGCCTCGCCGGGAGCCTGGGACCACCTTGGGCTCCTCGACCACATGCTTCGTCTTGACGACATCATTGGTAGCCTCCTGCGCATTTCCATTTACCTACCTGCGCGCTCGACTGGCAGGCTAATGAGCCGTGCAACTGCGACCTCCTACACCTCCTTGACGGCACCAGCGAACATCCCCTTGGTGGACAGGATCGACTCGGGGCTTGGGCCGCCTAGACCACGACGATAGCGCTGGCTAGCCGCCGTCGCGTGCGCTCACACTGGACTTCGTCTCCCCTCCGTAGAAACAACCGCCAGTGGCGCCTGGGAAGCAGGGGAGAAGGTCCAGACGGCTTCCCTGGCCGAGAAGGTCTGTGCGCAAGGCGAACCGCTCCACAAGGCCCTCCCTGCTGACGCACACCAACACATGCCTTTGTGACACTGGCATGCCGTCATGGCCGTCACGGGTGAGTATTCTAGTAGTTTGATTCTTTTGTTGCGGTAGGAAAGTTTGTTAGTAAATTGGTTATATTGTTGAGTAGATATGGGCTAAAAAATAGGTATAACTCTACTATGTTGTTGTGGTGGCATTTCACAGTAAATATGTCAAAGTGTGACACCGTATGACACCCCCGTTTTGCTTTTAATAGTAAAGATAGGGTTTAGGCGTTTATGATTTGGGTTTTAGGGGTTTAAGGTTTCGGCAATTTTCAATAATGTTCAAGCTTGATGCTTATATTCATGGAATAGAATAGTTTTATCCAATTTAATGAAAGTATATCAAATTTTGATATAAAAGTGTACGATACCTGCTTGGTCAGGGTTTAGGGGTTTAGATTTTATGGTTTAGGATTCCGTGAAATATCAATAATATGTTCAAACTTTATGGTTATATATATTCGTGGAATAGAATGGTGTTACTGCATTGTAAACAATGTTTACAAAAAAGCGTGCATCCAAATCGAAGTTATTTTAAATTGTCCAAGTGACAACAATGGCTTCCATTGTGAAGCAACTACAAAGATTATATGTGGTTCAAAATCTCACCGCACCAATTTTCTCAAAGAGTATATTTTTTGACAGATAATGCCCAAGTTTCATGAATTTTCAAGCTTCCGAGAAAGGTTCGATGATTTTAATGATTTTATATCAGTTTAGCAAAAAAAATCGAATTTTGAACAACAAGCGATGGGAATCTCTACTTCCTGTAATCTTGGCTCACTAACATGTGGGTCACTTGCATAGTGGGTCCAAAAGTCAGTGTAGATTGGAGTGGGTAGGCAGGTGAATATTGAAGAAGGGCTAGGAAACATCGATGGGGTGATGCCCTTTGGAGAACACAAATTTACCACCTATATCCCTGTATTATTGTAGTGCTCCTCCCTCGGATTCTTGTTTCTGGAGCAGAGATAGAATAGGAATTTTGCATTCTAGAAAGAGGTGAAGCATGTTTGAATGGATGTGCGGGATATTTTAATGGATGGGTGCGATTTTTGGGCGCCATATCATAATTTTGAAGTCGAAGCTTCTAGCATACGCTACTCTGGCGTGGGGCCTCTCAAACGCGTTGTCACCGTCTAGACCCACCCGCCAGCGTGAGTTGCTTCCCAACATTTAAACGAGTTTCTAGACATTTGCTGAAATTTTCGAACAATTTATGGATTTCAAGAAGATGGCCATCGTCCAAAAAGAGGTGACCAAGGTCATGTAAATAGTTTATGATGACGTGTCCGTATTTTGTAGACCGGCGCATCTTTTCAAATCAACCAATATGTTTGGTTCCAAAATTGAAGTTTGTTTTCGAATTTCCAAGTAACAAGAATGCATTTTGTTGTGAAGCAACTACAAAGATGATGGCTCAAAATGCCACCACCCCCTTTTTTCACACAATGTATAACGCCCTTTCAAGCTTCCAGGCTAAATTTGTGCAATAAAATAATTTTTGGGGCTGAATGTTTGAATGGATGGGCGGGATGTTTGAATGGGTGGGCGGGATATTTCGGTGCTCTGCTGAAATTTTGAAGTTGAAGCTTCTAAGGTACGCTACTCCCACTTGGGATGTTTTCCCCGTCAGATGGACCCATAGGCCAGTATGATTTCCATCATTTAATCCCAGATGGCTCTGATACCAACTTGTCAACACCCAAATTTTTAATCCCAGATGCCTGTTATGCCATACATCACAATCCCAGGATTATCATTTTTGCGAGACATAACAGATTGGATATCACAATACATCATCCATTACAAACCATAATAAGGTCTTAGACACATAAAGGATATCATGATCCAGTCTTAGTACAAACAAGTAGCGGAATAAATAGCGTAGCGGTGGGCTCCTTCTTCAGTGTCACAGGCAATGCTGACGATGGGAGGTAGTCCTAGTTGTCATAGCCGTCCTGCTGTCTTTCTTCCGGATAGTCCTCCTCGTAGTCTGGCCACGGGAATAGCCAGGGATAAAGCCATGAGTACTCTTTAAGTACTCGCAAACTATCACTAACAAGTAAGGTAGTTCTAGTAGGAGTGCTAACTCTAAGTTTATTTGTAAAGTTAAGTTTGAAACCTAAGCTGAGTTCAGAAACAAAGAAATATAAAATAAAGTTCTAAATCACCTAAGTGGGAACTTAGTTGTCATAGTCACAAACCTGTTGTGGTCAAGTCATGTCACAATTCATTTCATAAGTCATTTTGAAAACATCTGACAACGGAACAGTATGGCCACTCCAACTGTCCATAACCGCGGACGCGGCTATTCGAATAGTTTGACACCCTGCAGAGGTGGTACACTTTCACCACAACATTCGATACATCTGTTAGGGATAATCTTGAATCATCATACTTAGTATGCGGATAATCAATCATAACCTTTCCTTTACACACTATAGTATAAGCACCTCTCCTATGAGCTTGGCCTCCTAGCCATGGCCATCTGCCATCCTGGGCACTACATAGGTGGACAACATTGAGAGGTAGCCTCAGCTCAAACCTCTCCCACGAGGGAACTCATACTAATGCATATAAACTTCCTGCTAAGCCTTACCCAATTCAGGTATTGTGGTTGTACGGTAAAATTGGAATGGTATCGCATCCGAACCCAACCATCAGTTTTTTATAAAAGGCTAAGGCTCATGCCTCAACATTTTCATCATCATAAACCAATTGTGTTTCTCAACACATGTCAAAACATCTCAATAGAATGACTCATCATTCCAAGGTTTTCATAATCATTTTCACTAAGTATTCCCATCTAAAGTGATCAAGTTTTTGGTTTAGCTCCAACTACTAAGTTAAGAGTGTTCACTAATGTGGGATGCCATAGAATGACATCTAAGTCTAACTAGATAGGCCAAGTTTTATACTCTTTATGCTATCTATAAACCAAGTAAAGAAACTTTGGTAAAGTAAAAGAAAGTAAAGCTTGCAAGTAAAACTTGGGATTGGTATAAATCAAAGAGGTATAACCAAAGCATCCCTAATGCATCTTGCTTAGGTTAACTTGCATGTAGTGATGGCTTTCCATGGTTGGTGCAGTGGTTGAAATTATCCTCGTCTTCTTCGGGGTAGAACTCCTCCTCTCGTAGACTTGGTCGGTACTATTGTCTATAAATACATACGGAATACACAATAACCAAACAATACTTAACTAGTCTATTTAGCACACTAAGGCACATACTTGATGATCTAGTATCATCACATTCATCACAAGAATTAATAAATTAGTTTCATTTATTTGATTTGAGAAAAATAATTTCTACTCATTGAAAAATAATTAAGATTTAATATTCTCCAATTAAAATATGGATTGATGGATCAATGCACGGCGCCCAGAAAATTGCTTGATGGCGGTGTTGATGTAGAGCTCGTTGGGAACCCCAAGAGGAAGGTATGATGAGAACAGCAGCAAGTTTCCCTCAGTTATGAAACCAAGGTTTAATCGAACCAGTAGGAGCAAGGAAACAGCTCAAAGGTGTTACTAGCTGAGCTTTGGCAGGGCGCACTACCGGTGCTAGTAGCAACGTGGAGACCTGCACAACACAACCACATAACTTTGTCCCCAACTTGCGATGAGGTTGTCAATCTCACCGTGTTTTGCGGAAAACAAAGGATTAAACGTATCAAATGGAAAGAAGTAAAAGTTTGTAGAAAGTAAACACAAAGCAGAAACAGTTTAAAGATTGAATGTAAAAGAAAAGGACCGGGATCCATAGTTCACTAGAGGTGGCTCTCCTTAGATAGATAACATGCTGGGTGAACAAATTACAGCGGGGCAATTGACAAACACCGAGAAAGCAATACATGCATATACTAATCATCTTGACTCCTTTGAGACTTGATTGGGCATTACAACATTATACATAGACCACCTTCCAACTGCATCTATGACTAATAACCCACCTTCAGGTTATCATCCGAACCCCCTCCAGTATTAAGTTGCAAGCAACGGATTATTGCTTTACGAATTGCGTGTAAAGTAAACAATATGATTGTTCTATGAACAATGGATTATTGTTTCCTCCCTAGTAGCAACAGCACATCTAGTACCTTAGAGATTTCTGTCACTTCCCTAGATTACCAGAGGCATGAACCCACTACCGAGCATAAATACTAACTCTTGGAGTTGCTAGCATATACTTGGCCAAGATAGCTACTAACAACGGAAAGCATGCAAGATCACAAATAAAAAAGACATGATAGAATCAATAATCAATCTGAAATAGAATCTCAATATCCATCGGATCCCCACAAACACAACATGCAGAATTACAAATAGATGATCTTGATCATGAACGGAGCTCACTAGATCTAGACATGAAAGCACAAAGGAGGAGAACCAACCATCTAGCTACTACATGGATCCGTAGTCCAAGGATGAACTACTCACGCATCACACCGGAGGCTTGCATGGTGATGAAGAAGGCCTCCAGGGTGAATTCCCCTCTCCGGCAGGGTGCCGGGAAGAGCTTCAGATCCCTCTCGATCTAGGGATGGAGATGACGGCGGCTACAGACTCTTTCGTGGATTTTTGATCGGGCCCTTAGGGTTTTCGTCTCGAGGGCAATATATAGGCGGAAGGAGAGGCCGAGGGGGTGCCGGGAGCGGACACACCACCCCCTGGCATGGGCCAGGCCTGGCCGCGCGGCCAGGTGGTGTGGTGGCTCCCTGGCCCTTCTCCGTCTCGTATTCTGGCACTTGATGGCTTCCGGAAAAATAGGCACTTCGGCTTTTGTCCCGTCCAATTCCGAGAATATTTATTTTCTGACTTTCCTGGAATCAAAAACAGCAAAAAATAGGCAGCTGGCACTGTGGCTCTTATTAATAGGTTAGTTCAAGAAATCATATGAAAAGTACTCCAAAGTTGGAACAAAACACAAGAAAGTGGATAAAACCAAGCATGGAACATCAAAAATTATAGATACATTTGCAATGTATCAACACCCCCAAGCTTAACTCTTGCTCGTCCTCGAGTAGGTAAGTGATAAAAAGAAAGAATAATTTTTGAGGTGACATGCACCATCAAAGACTTGATCAAAGCATTTGTAAAACATTCAAAGCTGGGGTCATAGTACTTCAATCATAACATGAGAGACAAAGTTCTAGCAATAAGACAAAGAAACTATGATGCAACATGAAAAGGCACAAACAAAAGATTCATGAATAACAATGCTTTGCAAGACGTTTGTTTGTTTCACATAAAGAAAACATAGCATAATAGTATTCAGCTTGTCCCTCATAGAGTAGCAAATATAAATGCATAGGACACCTTCAAAGTTCATAAGAGTGACTAGATACAAATAGTTTAAAACAAGCAATATCAAGTTATACATCAATCAAATAGTCTTGGGCCAATGCACATAGAACTAAGAATGGCCACTATGCTCTCAAAGTAGGTGCATAAAGATAGAAGGTGGAGACTCAACATAAAAGTAAAAGAAAGGCCTTCATAGAAGGAAGTAGGGATTCAAGTCTCATAAAGAGCTTCCAAAAATTATGGTACTTATAGCTTTCAGCTCTCATTGCCCCTATCATAAGCATCTTGAAGTGATTAAGGTTAAAGTGAACAAACTATGGTGTACATGCTTGACGAAGTATAAGTCAGAAATATCATGTCCATTGTATACCAGGGCCGCTCCTCATGCTACTCAAGTTTAGTCACCGGTAAGTTCTTGTCATTGTAAGTACATGTGTATCATAGAGAACCGCCAACGGGGTACCCCTTGCCCGATGATACAGAAGAATCCCCATATCAAAATGACAAGGCAAGCAGACAACGAGCATCTCAGCATTCTTCTTATTTACCATGGGAATATGGTGCTTTTTTCTCTCTTCCCTCTTTTCATAGTATCTTTTTTTTCTTTTCTCCTTTTTTTTTCAATATAGGACTCTTTTTTTATAAGAAGAATGCTTCATAGACAGCTAATTATGGTTACGCTGCAGGTTTCCACCATGTCAGCATGGATTAGACCAGCAGCCTAGGCGTTTCTCTAACACGTATACATAACTCCATGGACTTACAAGCTCCCCTTTCATTTCACACCGATGACATCCATATACAAAAGAGCATGATATCAACTAGGTACAAGTACCAAGTGAAATGTTGAAAGCGTTCCCCATGAAAGCATGGTTCTGCTAATTCCCAACAAATAAGTGCAAGCATATACAACATAGAAGACACAATGGTTCAAGTTTATTAAGGGCAAGTAAAGTAAAGTGTGCCATCAAGTTCGTGAGAGCTTTAATCACTAGTTTTCTCATAACAAGTTTAATTTGGAAGGTAAACAAAAGCATGAATATACTTGGAATAGCATAAGCTAGTAGGAAGGTATGGTGGACTCTTTGGAATAACTTGGTTTAGGGAGTTGGATGCATGAGTGGAACTCATACTTGGTTGTGGAGGCTAGCAAAAGACTAGGAGCGACAAACTAAGAGAGCAATAATGGCCATAATCATGCAGAGCGACAAAACATCATTGATCAAAGCATAAAGTGATACTACAAGTTGAAAACTAAAGGATCATAAAGGCTACGGTGACTTGAGATAGTCATAACATGGTGTGAGCAGGTGCCAAGTCAACCCAAATAAAGCATCAAAGGAGTACCACTATACTATGCTATAATATGCTAAAACAACGCATGATTCATCCAAGGCACATTAAGCAATCTCAATTGTTTATAACAAGTCATTCTACAACAAATAATACTAAGCATAAAGCCAAAACAATATCAAGCATGGCATGACAAAGCATAGGCCACAGTCAAAAACGAGCTCTTTTTACCACATAAGCATGAACTTTCCTACTCTTTTCCAAACCAAACTATTTGCAAACCAATATATGAAAGAGGGGGTCCAACCAATTTATTCAGAAAACTAAGCAAACCAAGCAAACTAAAAAACCAAAACGAAAACGAAAAGAAGACGCTCTAAGACAAACACAACTGTGCATGAAACAATAAAAATGAAGCGTTTGAAAGAAACCTAGAATTATTATTGATGAAGAAGGGGATGCCTTGGGCATCCCCAAGCTTTGACGCTTGTACTTCTTGGATATTTCTTGGGGTGACATGCATGGCATCCCCAAGCTTGAGCTTTAGTCCATCCTTTATCGCATTAGTCATTCCTTCCATACACCTGATTTTTTTCCTTCATACAAAACTTCACACAATCTTTATTAGCAGCATTAGTGCACTCAAGATAAATAAGGCTTAAGGTTCAGTTCTAACACCAAATAAACTTCCATTAGAACACTAGCTACTGTAGCACTTCCCTCAAAAAGCTCAATTCTCCAAAAGAACTCAAAAAGGAACCCACAAGAAGCAAATGCAGAAAATCGCAGAAATCTGTCAAAACAGACAAGCAGGTAAAGACGAATTTTTTCGAAGACCTTCTGTTGCTCAAATAAAAAAGTGTGGAACCAACGAAAGTTATATAACAACCTGGGTCAGAAGCACGAACAATTACAGCTCAATCCGACATACCGAGCTCTCTCACGAATTTTTACGGTGAAGAACAAAAATCTGTTTCGGGACAACAACTTTCCCAATCATTACTTCTCTCTCATTAGAGGTTACTCTTGGCACAAAAAGCAAATAAAAAGGATAGGGAGCGGTTATTACAGAGGTAATAACTTCCAAGACTCATCTAAAACTTTTGGATTATCTCCCAATAAGTACTTTCTTTAACGCCTTTAAGTTAGGCATAAGAAGCAAAGAAAGAATCAAGTGTTCTCAAATGAAGAAGCATTAAGACCAAATTTTGTTTTCATAGGAGAAGCAAAAGAAATATTTTCTCTCTTTTTAGGGAAATGTTCTATACCTTTCTTAAGTGGGAGTTGATATTTAATGGTGCCTTCTTTCATATCAATGATGGCACCAACAGTTCTCAGAAAAGGTCTTCCCAAAGTAATAGGACAAGAAGCATTGCATTCAACATCCAAAACATAGAAATCAATAGGGACATAGGAATTGTTAACCATAATAAGAACATCATTAAGACTCCCCATGAGTTTCTTTTTAGCATTATCATCAAGTGGGACATTCAAATAACAATCTTCAAGAGGAGGCAAATCAAGCATATCATAAATCCTTCTAGGCATAATAGAAACACTACTATCAAGATCACATAAAGCTTTGAAATCAAAGTCATTCACTTTCATATTAATGATGGGTTCCCAACCATCTTCTTGTTTTATAGGAATATAAGCTTTGTGTTTCATCTTTTCTTCTTTAATCTTTATGAGAGCATCAGTAATGTGTTTTGTAAAGGCCATGTTCATAGCACTAGGATTAGAACTTTTAGCAAGATTTTATAGGAACTTAATAACTTTAGAGATATTGCAACCATCAAGATCAAAATCAAATTTATCATCTAAAGTGGTAGAACTATTACTAGCCTCAACACTAGTAGTGGTAATAGTAGAAACACTAATGTTTCTAGCAATTTCATCTTCTCTTTCCCACTTAGCATGTAACTCAGCTAATAGTCTAACATTTTCATCAATTCTTACCTGTATAGCATTAGTAGCTGCAAAGGGATTATCATTAGTTTCAGGTTTAGCAGCCATTTTATTGATCAAAGAGGATTGAGCTTCAGACAAAGATGATATATTTCTTTCAGCATTAGAGAATTTCAATTGTAAACTAGGAATTTCCCTATTTAGACTCTCAAGTTGATGGCTAATGTTCTTCAAAATGGTAGATTGTTCCTCCATAGTTTTAGTGAATAGTTTATTTTGCTCAAATTGCATTTTCATGAAGTTTTTAGGGGCTCTTTCAACTTCTAAAATTCTTCCTTCACTAGGTAATCTAGGTTTACCATTATAGCCATCAGTATTATTAGGAGGATAGGGCCTATAATTGTTATTACCATAAGCATTGTTGCCAAATTTTTTATTTCTTATGAAGTTCACATCAACTTGCTCTTCTTGAGCAACCAAAGAAGCCAAAGGAACATTATTTGGATCAATATGGGCTTTCCCATTAACAAGCATAGACATAATAATATCAATTTTATCACTCAAGGAGGAGGTTTCCTCAATAGAATTTACCTTCTTACCTTGTGGAGCTCTCTCAGTATGTCATTCAGAATAATTAACCATCATATTGTCCAAAAGTTCGTTTGCAGCACCCAAAGTGATGGTCATAAAGGTACCTCCAGCAGCAGAATCCAATAGGTTCCTTGAAGAATAGTTCAATCCTGCATAAAAGTTTGGATGATCATCCAAGCAGTCAGTCCATGAGTGGGACAATTCTTTACCAAAGATTTCATTCTTTCCCAAGCTTGAGCAACATGCTCATTATCAAGTTGTTTAAACTTCATTATTTCACTTCTCATGGATATAATCTTAGCAGGAGGATAGTATTTTCCAATAAAAGCATCTTTGCACTTAGTCCAACAATACTATTACCTAGTTAAGGAATTCAACCACTCTTTAGCTTTTCCTCTCAAAGAGAAAGGAAACAATTTCAGCTTAATTATATCACCATCTATATCCCTATGCTTTTGCATCTCACAAAGTTCAACAAAGTTATTTAGATGGGAAGCAGCATCTTCATTACCAATACCAGAAAATTGTTCTCTCACAACAAGATTGAGCAAAGTAGGTTTTATCTCAAAGAAAGTATTTTCAGCCACTGGTGGAGCAATAGGTGTGCTCATAAAATCATTGTTGTTGGTGCTAGTAAAGTCACACAACTTAGTGTTTTCAAGAGTAGTCATTTTTTTTGGGTTTTCAAATAAGAAAGCAAACTAGTAAAACTAATTGTGTTTTTGAAGAACAAAACAAGCAAACAAAGCAAAAATAAAACTAAGCAAAACAAAAACAACAAAGTAAAGAGATTGGTTATGAGGGACTCCCCTTGTGAAGATGTCCTTCACTCCCCGGCAACGGCGCCAGAAAATCGGCGTGTAGTTGACGTGGGAGTTCCTTCTTCTTCATTCCCCGGCAACGGCGCCAGAAAATCACTTGATGGCTCAATGCACGACGCCAAGAAAATTGCTTGATGGCGGTGTTGATGTAGAGCTCGTTGGGAACCCCAAGAGGAAGGTATGATGAGCACAGCAGCAAGTTTCCCTCAGTTATGAAACAAAGGTTTAATCGAACCAGTAGGAGCAAGGAAACAACCCAAAGGTGTTACTAGCTGAGCTTTGGCAGGGCGCACTATCGGTGCTAGTAGCAACGTGGAGACCTGCACAACACAACCATAGAACTTTGTCCCCAACTTGCGATGAGGTTGTCAATCTCACCATGTTTTGCAGAAAACAAAGGATTAAACGTATAGAATGGAAAGAAGTAAAAGTTTGCAGAAAGTAAACACAAAGCAGAAACTGTTTATAGATTGATTGTAAAAGACAAGGACCGGGATCCATAGTTCACTAGAGGTGGCTCTCCTTAGATAGATAACATGCTGGGTGAACAAATTACAGCAGGGCAAATGACAAACACCGAGAAAGCAATACATGCATATACTAATCATCTTGACTCATTTGAGACTTGATTGGGTATTACAACATTATACATAGACCACCATCCAACTACATCTATGACTAATAATCCACCTTCAGGTTATCATCCGAACCCCCTCCAGTATTAAGTTGCAAGCAACAGATTATTGCTTTACGAATTGCGTGTAAAGTAAACAATATGATTGTTCTATGAACAAAGGATTGTTGTTTTCTCCCTAGTAGCAACAACACATCTAGTACCTTAGATATTTCTGTCACTTCCCCAGATTACCAGAGGCATAAACCCACTATCGAGCATAAATACTAACTCTTGGAGTTGCTAGCATCTACTTGGCCAAGATAGCTACTAACAACGGAAAGCATGCAAGATCACAAATAACAAAGACATGATAGAATCAATAATCAATCTGAAATAGCATCTCAATATCCATCGAGTCCCCACAAACACAACATGCAGAATTACAAATAGATGATCTTGATCATGAACGAAGCTCACAAGATCTAAACATGAAAGCACAAAGGAGGAGAACCAGCCATCTAGCTACTACATGGATCCGTAGTCCAAGGATGAACTACTGACGCATCACACCGGAGGCTTGCATGGTGATGAAGAAGGCCTCCAGGGTGAATTCCCCTCTCCGGCAGGGTGCCGGGAAGAGCTTCAGATCCCTCCCGATCTAGGGATGGAGATGACGGCGGCTACAGACTCTTTCGTGGATTTTTGATCGGGCCCTTAGGGTTTTCGTCCCGAGGGCAATATATAGGCGTAAGGAGAGGCCGAGGGGGTGCCGGGAGCGGCCACACCACCCCTTTGGCGCGGTCCAGGCCTGGCCACACGGCCAGGTGGTGTGGTGGCTCCCTGGCCCTTCTCCGTCTCGTATTCTGGCACTTGATGTCTTCTGGAAAAATAGGCACTTTGGCTTTTGTCCCGTCCAATTCCGAGAATATTTATTTTCTGACTTTCCTGGAACCAAAAAAGCAGAAAACAGGCAGCTGGCACTTTGGCTCTTGTTAATAGGTTAGTCCAAGAAATCATATGAAAAGTACTCCAAAGTTGGAACAAAACACAAGAAAGTGGATAAAACCAAGCATGGAACATCAAAAATTATAGATACATTTGCAATGTATCACGGATCATGTGGCACATGACATCACCACATATTCTAATACATGGGAATGTTATTTAAATGTTGGATCACCTTTTATAAAGTCTAAGATTAATACTTAAATGATTTAAAGTGACTAGAAATGCCTATATAGCATTATTTTTTTACTAGTCGAAAGTCACTCCATGCAAACCTAAATATTATTACATATTCAGATAGGTATTATCAAATGTGATTTTTGAGAGTTGGAATCAACTCAAAAGTTATTATGGTTGATTTTTGAAAAATGTTTGAACATGGAAAAGTCTCAGTCTTGTTATTTTTTGCTAGGTGAGATCTCTAACTCCAATTGATTTAAATCCAACGGGCTTGGATAGAGATTCAAATTACCTTTCTAGAAAATTTGAATCATTCAATTTGGTTAAGTAAATATTTCTGAATTGATTTTTAAACTAGTGGATAGAACTGAGTTTAAGTCTAAATAGAAAAATCTTGATTTGAATCTGCGGGCTAAGGCGGGAAACTAAATGGGCCGGCCTAGTGACACTCCACGGCGCAGCTGGCAACTGACAAGGGGTTCCGCATGTCAGCGGCAGAACTAAACGCGAAGCGGTACATGGCGATGTGGACCGTGCGATTAGAACCTAGATCAACGACTCTGGCTCATCGTCGACGACGGACTGGTCGCCGGCGAGACTGAACCCTAGCGGCTCGGTGGGGGTCGATTGGGGGATTACTAGGGCTCTAGCTAATGTGGCGATGGGGGCATCGATCAAGTGGACAACGGTGGACTCAGGCGTGGTCGCGGCGGCTCCTGGGGTGGTCGGCATCGACTGCCCCCTTCCTCCTCTGCTACGGCGACTCCGATGGAAATTCCGGCGAACGGTGGCTCGAGTGGCTTCGGGGATGGTCTGAGGTGGTTCTGAGAGAGAGGGGAGTGAGGTAGTGTGGAGAAATGGTGCTGGGGAGGGCTCCTTAATAGGGTCGACGAAGGGGCAGAACGGCATGGGCGTGTGATGACCCACAAGTATAGGGGGTGTATCGCAGTATTTTCGATAAGTAAGAGTGTCGAACCCAACGAGGAGCAGAAGGTGCTGGCTAGTGGTATGGATCAGGAATTCTCTACAAATACTTAGCAAACGGATTTTTAGGGGTTTTTGATAATGCAAGTAAATAAAGTACGAGTAAATAAAAGACAATAAGAATGAATGAAGCGAGTGGCCCAATCCTTTATTCAGCAAAGGACAAGCCGGTTGTATTACTTAAGATGACCAAACGTTCTCGAGGACACATGGGAATATCGTCAAGTGCTTTCGCTTCATATAGTTGATTAATCTTCTTTAGTTTGCTAAGTGTTGTGTGGGTGAACCTGTGCTAATGCACCGACCTTTCTAGGACTAATACATACTTGTTATTATACCCCTTGCAAGCATCCACAAGTACAAGAAAGTAATTAAGGTAGAAACCTAACCACATGCTTTAAACTCTAAGACCCTGACGTCCCTTGTGCAATGGTTTCCTAATGGGGGTTTAGGTTTCTGTCACTCCGGCAACCCCTATGATTAGTAGCCAAATACACAATGCATTCCCCTAGGCCCATATAGGCGAGTGTCATGTAGTCGACGTTCACATGACACCACTAGAAGAAGTTCACCACAACTTGATTAACAAACCATTGAAGCTTTCTCAACACAATTCCACTACTAACGACATGACTTCTCCCATGTCCTCAAGAACAAAACTAACTACTCACAAGACATCATATGGATCATGATCACATATGGAATAATGATGTATAACAATCTGAACATAAACAATAATTCAATAGTTCACTCAATAGCATCAACTACAAAGTGTAATCAACACCGGGAAAGTTTCCCCTAAGAACTATGCAAGATTCAACCCAATTGTTACAGTGGTATGGAGGTGGTGATGATGGTGCTGGTGATGATGAGGGTGGTGGTGATGATGATGATGATCCTGATGAAGTCCAGCGCCATGGTGGTGTTGATGGCGACGATCTCCCCTCTCCGGGAAGGAATTCCCCCGACAGAATTCTGTCTGCCGGAGAGATCTTTCTCTCTCGGTGTTTTCTGCCCCGCAGAGGCGGCAGAATTTTTCTGTGGTCGCTCCTGGTATTAGGGTTCCATGGAGATAATATACGCCAGAGGGGAGAGCTAGAGGTGGACCAGGGCGGCCATACCACCTGGTGGCACGACCCGGGGTGGCCCGCGCCAGGGGTGGTGTGGGCCCCCTATGGCCCATTTCCACTCCCCCTTCTGGCTTTCTTCGTCTTCTAGAAAAACAGGATTTTCCATGTATTTTCCTAGATTTTATGATCTTCGTGAATTTCGCCTCCAAACAACACCTTTTCCATCAAAATGCTGACTACAGCAGTCCATGCTCCAAAAGTCATCAACCATGCAAAAACAAATGAAATAACATGTATCATCTCTTAATATGAAATATACCAATGAATAACAGTAAATTATGATATGGAATAGTGATGCAAAATGGACGTATCAACTCCCCCAAGCTTAGACTTCGCTTGTCCCCAAGCGAAACTGAGCTCAATGAACATGGCCTTGGGTTTATG
The DNA here is from genome assembly GCA_910589775.1 of Avena eriantha. NCBI lineage: Eukaryota > Viridiplantae > Streptophyta > Magnoliopsida > Poales > Poaceae > Avena > Avena eriantha. The sequence continues at coordinate 483,376,908 of OU342743.1, read as the reverse complement.
GAGTGAAGAGTCGATAACAGAATACGAACATGAAGCATCACATTCATCAATACATAGATCATAATAGGAGACAACTCACTATCATATAACTTAACTTGCAATAAGTAAAGGAGACACAATAAAGATACATAAAGTGAATCATAATTGGTAATGGCAAACTTAGCTCTTGGTTGAAGAATAGTTCACAATTTGCTGGAGTTCATAAGTAACTGATTTTCAATGATAGCTTTCAAAGTAGTAAACACCAAGATAAGAGCAATGTGCAAACTAAGGAACATAGGAAACATGATTGAATAAATCATCATATGAATGAATGAAACACAACAACTCAAAATACTTGCTGAGATAGAAAGGAATAGGTTTACTGACTCAACTAAAAAGTAAAAGAAAGGCCCTTCGCAGGGGGAAGCAGGGAATTCAAGTTTCATAAAGAGCTCCCAAAAATTATGGTACTTATTAGCTTTCAGCTCTCATTGCCCCTATCATAAGCATCTTTAGGTGATTAAGGTTAAAGTGATCAAATATGAGGATATGCTTGACAAGTTGTAAGTTAAAAATCTCATGTCCCTTGAATATGAGGGCCGCTCCTCATGCTACTAAAGTTTAGTCACCGGTAAGTTCTTGTCATAGTAAGCACATGTGTATCATGGAGAACCGCCAACGGGGTACCCCTTGCCCGATGATACAGAAGAATCCCCATATCAAAATGATAAGGCAAGCAGACAACTAGCATCTCAGCAATCTTCTTATTTACCATGGGAATATGGTGCTTTTTTCTCTCTTTCCTCTTTTCGTATCTCTTTTTTCTTTTCTCTTTTTCTCAATCTCTGTCTCTTTTTTATAAGAAGAATGCTTCATAGATGCTCATTATGGTTACGCTGCAGGTTTCCACCATAACAGCATGGACTGGACCAGCAGCCCAGACGTTTCTCTAACACACATACATAACTCCATGGACTTACAAGCTCCCCTTTCATTTCACACCGACGACATCCATAGACAAAAGAACATGATATCAACTAGGTACAAAGTACCAGTGCAATGTTGAGAGTGTTCCCCATGACAGCATGGTTCTGCTAATTCACAACTTACAAAGCGCAAGCATATACGCAACATAGATGGGTACAATGGTTCAAGTTTATTAGATGCAAGAAAGTAAAGTGTGCCATCAAGTTCGTGAGAGCTTTAATCACTAATTTTCACATAACAAGTTTAATTTGGAAGGTAGATAAAAACATGAATTTACTTGGAATAGCAATAGTGCTAATAGGTAGGTATGGTGGACACAAATGGCATAGGTTTGGTTTAAGTATTGGATGCACGAGAAGAATTCCCTCTCAGTACAGGTTTTTGGCTAGCAAGGTTGGGTAGCAAGTATAAGAGTTGAAGGAAACAAACAAACATACAAGCGACAAAAGCAAACATGCAATCTTCCTTGGAAGCACAAAAGATCTTAACCAGAGAATACTAAACTTATGAGCAAATCAAGAAAGAAAGATGGTGAAATTATATTTCTTTAGAGTACTTTAATATTTTTCATTCAATTCTCAAAAATAGTGTTGCTACTAACCAAGCCAGGTTTGCCAAAACCAACTAAATTAACTCAATGATCCCAAAGTGATACCAATACTAACAATAAGATCAATCATATAACCATGAATTGAAAACTAAAATAAGATATGCAAAAGAATGAATGATAGAACTTCTCATTAATATTCTATAATGGCAACTCACCCCAAGGGATACATATCTAACGAGAGAGGGGACACTTCCATAATGCAAACCATCCTACATGATAACTTCTCTATTCATGATATGACTCTACTACAAAGGTAAAAAGATAGAAGATAGTGATGTGATACCGCGGCACTCCCCCAAGCTTGGAACAAACCAAGGGGATGCCAAACCTGATGACGAATTACTCCTTCGGTGGTGGTTGTCTTCTCTCGTCATCGTCTAACTTCCAAGGTAAGGGCTCCCCATCAACAAAGGACATCATGGTCTCCAGCATCCTAAAACTTGCAGCAGCACTTATGCGTTTAAACCTAACCTCGGACTCACCATTTTGATTTTGAACATCGTAGAGCTGTGCTTGCAGTTGGTTGGTTGTTTTGCAAAGTGAGAGGACTTCATCCTTGAGCTCAGCAGTCTCCTTTTGGTGCTCGGCGATGAGTTCGAAACAAATCTTGTGGATGATATCCACTTCACGTTCTACCATCTTCTTGTACCTAAAGACTTCTTGCTCCAGTGCTTCCATCCTGTCCTCCAGACTTCCTTCACCTTTAGGGCCTGGAACCTCTTTTATCTGTATCTCCCCATCTTCAAGCAACAACTCCTTGGGATGTATCTTCAACTCTCTCATATATGGGTTGAGGATATCCGCTGAAGAATCTTCCTTGGATGATCCAAAGGAAGACATTGTGGCTCCAAAACTGAGACTCTTCCTATTAGGAACAGATCGAAAGGAAAACATGATGAGAACACGATATACAAACCTCGTGGGATCCGGGGGATTATATATTACGAAGTTTTACAACAAAAGGAAGGTACTGGGAGAAAACGGGTTGGAGACAGAGTCCGAGGTGGCCACACCACCTGGTGGCGCGGCCAGGGGTGGGCCCGCGCCACAGGGTGGTGTGTGCCACCCTGGCTCCATTTCCATCCCTCTTTCGCTTCGTAGCTTTCCTTGTTGGATAAAAACTGCAAAAATATAACTAGACAGATCTTTCGCGGAACTTTTCTTACCAGAACTGTTACCTATTCGAAAACGGACTCTACATGTCTCTGAATTTGGTTTTTGATACATTTTTCCGGAGTTATAACTTGAAAAGCATCAACACCTTCATTATAAGAATCTCCAGCAATGTAGTGCTTAAGTCGCTGCCCATTCACCACTTGTGTAGTGTTATCTTTTAAACAACAGATTTTTATTGCTCCTGAACGATACACTTCTTCAATAATGAAAGGTCCTTCCCATTTTGACAGTAGTTTTCCTGAAAAAATTGAGACGAGACCTATACAATAGAACTTTCTCACCAACATGGAATTCTCTCTTAAGTATTCGCTTGTCATGCCATCTTTTAACTTTTTCCTTAAAGAGTCTAGCATTCTCATATGCTTCACTCCTCCATTCATCCAAAGAACTTAAGTCAAATAATCTTTTTTCACCAGCAAGCTTACAATCTCTATTAAGTTCTTTAACTTCCCAATAAGCTTTGTGTTATAATTATAAAGGTAGGTGACAAGCTTTCCCATAGACCATTTTATAAGGAGACATCCCCATAGGGTTTTTATAGGCAGTCCTATAAGCCCATAAAGCATCGTTCAACTTTTTAGCCTAGTTTTTTCTAGATCTATTAACAGTCTTTTGCAAGGTAGATTTAATTTCTCTATTTGATAACTCTACTTGCCCACTAGTTTGGGGGTGATAAGCTGAAGTGATTCTATGATTAACATCATATTTAGCAAGGGTCTTTCTAAAACCACCATGAATGAATGAGAACCTCCATCAGTCATGAGATACCTAGGCACTCCAAACCTAGGAAAGATAACATCCTTAAGCATTTTTAGAGAGGTCTCCCCATCAGCACTCTTCGTAGGTATGGCTTCTACCCACTTAGTAACATAATCAACGGCAACAAGAATATGAGTATAACCTTTCGAGGGAGGAAAAGGACCCATAAAGTCAAATCCCCAACAATCAAAGGTTTCAATAACTAGAGAGTACTTCATAGGCATTTCATTGCGTCTAGAAATATTACCAACACGCTGACACTCATCACAAGATAAAACAAATTTTCTTGCATCTTTAAAAAGGGTAGGCCAGTAGAAACCTGATTGTAGCACCTTTTGCGCAGTTCTGTCTCCCGCATGATGTCCTCCATAGGCACTACCATGACATTTCCGCAATATCTCCTTTTGTTCATATTCTGGAACACATTTTCGCATAATACCATCCACTCCTTCTTTATATAAATGTGGGTCATCCCAAAAATAATGCCTCAAATCATAAAAGAACTTCCTTCTTTGCTGAGCTGTGAAAGTTGGAGGAAAATACTTGGAGATAATAAAGTTAGCATAATCAACATACCAAGGGTTCCCTCGTGAGTTTATCCCTATTGCGGCCAAATGTTCATCCGGGAAACTATCATTAACATGCATAGGATCAAAAGAGATATTTTCCAACCGAGATAAATTATCAGCAACAGGATTTTCTGCACCTTTCCTATCTAAAATATGTAGATCAAACTCTTGTAAAAGCAGCACCCATCTAATACGCCTAGGCTTAGCATCCTTCTTCGTCATAAGGTACTTAATAGCAGCATGATCAGTATGAATGGTAACTTTTGAGTCTACAATATAAGGTCTAAACTTATCACAAGCAAAAACGACAGCTAGGAATTCTTTTTTAGTAGTAGCATAATTCCTTTGAGCAGCGTCAAGAGTCTTACTAGCATAATGAATAACATTTAACTTTTTATCAATTCCTTGCCCAAGGACAGCACCTACAGCAAAATCACTAGCATCACACATTATTTCAAAGGGTAAACTCCAATCGGGTGGTTGAATGATAGGAGCTTTAGTTAAAGCCTTCTTAAGAGTTTCAAAAGCTTCCTTACAATCATCATCAAAAACAAAGGGTACATCTTTTTGAAGAAGATTAGTGAGGGGTTTTGATATCTTAGAGAAATCTTTAATAAAGCTTCTATAGAAACCAACATGACCAAGGATACTACGAATACCTTTGATGTCTCTTGGGCAGGGCATTTTCTCAATTGCCTCAACTTTAGCTCTATCCACTTCTATGCCTCTTTCTGAAACCTTATGCCCAAGGACAATACCTTCATTAACCATGTTGTGGCATTTCTCCCAATTAAGAACAAGATTAGTTTCTTCACACCTCTGCAAAACTTTATAAAGGTTGTGCAGATAATTATCAAAAGAAGTTCCATAGACGGAGAAGTCATCCATGAACACTTCCACAATTTCCTCACAAAACCATGAAAGATATCAGACATGCATCTTTGAAAAGTAGCAGTAGCATTACATAAACCAAAAGGCATACGTCTATAAGCATAGGTTCCGTAAGGGCATGTAAAAGTAGTTTTTTCTTAATCTTGTTGTTTAACAACAATTTGAGAGAAACCGGAATATCCATCAAGAAAACAAAAATGGGTCTTTTTAGACAACCTTTCTAACATTTGATCGATAAAAGGAAGTGGGTAATGATCTTTCTTAGTAACTTTGTTAACTTTCCTGAAATCAATGCACATACTATAGCCTACTACTATTCTTTGGGGAATAAGCTCATCATTATCATTAGGGACGACGGTAATTCCCCCCTTTTTGGGGACACAATGAACATGACTAACCCATTCACTATCAGCAATAGGGTAAATAATACCAGCATCAAGGAGTTTCAATACCTCATTTCTTACCACTTCCCCCATCTTAGGATTTAAATGCCGTTGGTCCTCGACCACTGGCTTTGCATCTGGTTCTATATTGATAGCATGCTGACATATAGTAGGATAAATCCCTTTTAAATCATCCAGAGTATAGCCCATAGCCCCTTGGTGTTTCTTCAGTACCTCCAATAACTTTTCTTCTTCCTTCCCTAATAGTTTAGAGCTAATAATAACAGGATATATCTTATTATCATCAATGTAAGCATATTTAAGATTGTCAGGGAGAGGTTTTAGATTGAAGACCGGATCCTTTTTAGGTGGCAACATGGTACCAAAATCTTCTACATGCAAGTTGTGCTTAAGCATCTTAGGTTGACGATGGAGAATCTCGTCAATCTCATTTCTTTCTTCCATGAAGATTCCACTTTCATGATCCTCCATAAATTGCTGCAAAGCATTGTTAGGAGCAAGAGAGATAGAAGCAAGTTGTTCAACTCTAAAATCCTCATTATGGGTTTCATTTTCACAAGGTTCTTTAGTAAATTTCAAAAAATTAAACTCATAAGATACCCCATCAAACTTAGTCAAGATTTTCTCCATTTTGCAATCTATAATAGCTCCAGAAGTACTCAAGAAAGGTCTACCAAAAATGATGGGATAAGCTTTACTAGCAGCTGAACCAAGTACTAGAAAATCAACAGGATATTTAATCTTACCACAAAGAACTTCTACATCCCGCACAATACCAATTTGAGAGATGGTCTCTCTATTAGCAATGTGAATAACCACATCAATCTCTTCCAATTCGCAGGGACTGATTTCATGCATAATTTCTTTGTAAAGCTCATAAGGAATAACACTTGAACTTGAACCAATATCACATAAACCATAATAGCAATGATCACCAATTGTAATAGAAAGCACAAGGACACTAGCCTTTTTAGTTTTATTAGGACGTGAGACAATATTAGAAGCATCCTCACAAAAGACTATGTGTCCATCTTCTACACTTTTAGTGACAAGGTCTTTCACAATTGCTACAATAGGTTCAATGTTTATTTGTTCATCAGGTTTTACGGTTCTCTTTGCACTTTTAGTGATTACACTAGTTATCATAGGATGATCCTTTACCTTATCCAGGAAGGGTATTTTCTCGATATAAGGTTCAGGTAAGATGTGATCAATAGTGCAAAACTCATTACTCCCAACAAGAACACATTCAACACCATCTTTATAAGGTGGATGGTACTTGTTCCATCCCCTTTTAGGGATTTAAATATAAGAACCAAAAGCCTTAAAACAATTTGTAATAACTTGTAAATCAAGACCATAAGCATTACTAATATTTTGAAAGTCATCAGTTCCCATAAAAGATTCAATGCATTCATAATCATAATTTATACCTGACTTTCTTCCTTTGTCATTCTCCCATGCTTCAGCATTGTCTTGAATACGGTCTAGAAGATCCCATTTAGCTTCTTCTTCCATGCGAGTGAATGATCCAGCACAAGAAGCATCCAATAAATCCTTATCATGAAGAGAAAGCCCTGCATAAAAGTTATTGATAATACTATTGTTGGGGAGCTCATGAATGGGACATTTGAGCATTAGTAACTTCAATCTCCCCCAAGCTTGAGCTGTACTCTCTCCATCAAGAGGCCAAAAGTTGTATATTTGATTCTGATCTTTATGAATCTCACTAGGAGGATAAAACTTTGAATAAAAGAGAGGTACTATTTCCTCCCATTCAAGAGCTTGACCATTCTTCAACAGCTTATACCATTCCTCAGCTCTTCCATTCAGTGACAATGAGAATAACTTCTTCTTAACTTGATCTATAGTAATACCTGCACACTTGAACAACCCGCATGATTCGTGTATAAAGAGTAAATGATCACCGAGATGGACAGTTCCATCCCCAACATAGTAGTTATCCATAACACAATCAATAATTATTGTAGGTATTTTAAAAGTATCATTCTCAGCAGGTGGTGGTTCATATACTACCTTAGAAGTGGTAGTAGCATTACGAAAAAAGAAACTTAGCGAATTAACCATATTGAAATAAAGCAACTAACAGAAGTAAACAATACTCACAATAGAAGTTGCCTTTACCAGTTCCACTCTCCAATAGCGCTTCACTCCCCGGCAACGGCGCTAGAAAATAGTCTTCATGACCCACAAGTATAGGGGGTGTATCGCAATATTTTCGATAAGTAAGAGTGTCGAACCCAACGAGGAGAAGAAGGTGCTGGCTAGTGGTATGGATCAGGAATTCTCTACAAATACTTAGCAAACGGATTTTTAGGGGTTTTTGATAATCCAAGTAAATAAAGTACGAGTAAATAAAAGACAATAAGAATACATGAAGTGAGTGGCCCAATCCTTTATTCATCAAAGGACAAGCCGGTTGTATTACTTAAGATGACCAAACGTTCTCGAGGACACACGGGAATATCATCAAGTGCTTTCGCTTCATATAGTTTATTAATCTTCTTTCGTTTGCTAAGTGTTGTGTTGGTGAACCTGTGCTAATGTACTGATCTTCCTAGGACTAATACATACTTGTGATTATACCCCTTGCAAGCATCCTCAAGTACAAGAAAGTATTTAAGGTAGAAACCTAACCACAGCTTTAAACTCTAAGACCCTGACGTCCCTTGTACAATGGTTTCCTAACGGGGGTTCAGGTTTCTGTCACTCCGGCAACCCCTACGATTAGTAGCCAAATACACAATGCATTCCCCTAGGCCCATATGGGTGAAGTGTCATGTAGTCGACGTTCACATGACACCACTAGAAGAAGTACACCACAACTTGATTAACAAACCATTGAATCTTTATCAACACAATTCCACTACTAACAACATGACTTCTCCCATGTCCTCAAGAACAAAACAAACTACTCACAAGACATCATATGGATCATGATCAGAGATGGAATAATTATGTATAACAATCTAAACATAAACAATAATTCAATGGTTCACTCAATAGCATCAACTACAAAGAGTAATCAACACTGGGAAAGTTTCCCCTAAGAACTATGCAAGATTCAACCCAATTGTTACAGTGGTATGGAGGTGGTGATGATGGTGCTGGCGATGATGATGGTGGTGATGATGATGATCCCGATGAAGTCCAGCTCGATGGTGGTGTTGATGGTGACGATCTCCCCTCTCTGGGAAGGAATCCCCCCAGCAGAATTTTGTCTGCCGGAGAGATCTTTCTCTCTTAGTGTTTTCCGCCCCGTAGAGGCGGCGGAATCTTTTTGTGGTCGCTCCCCTGGTATTAGGGTTCCGTGGAGACAATATACGCTAGAGGGGAGAGCTGGAGGTGGACCAGGGCGGCCACACCACCTGGTGGCGCGGCCTAGGGTGGCCCGCGCCAGGGGTGGTGTGGGCCCCATGTGGCCCATCTCCACTCCCCCTTATGGCTTTCTTCGTCTTCTAGGAAAATAGGATTTTCCATGTATTTTCCCGGGTTTTCTGATCTTCGCGAATTTCGCCTCCAAACAACACCTTTTCCATCAGAATCCTGACTACAGCGGTCCATGCTCCAAAAGTCATTAACCATGCAAAAACAAATGAAATAATATAAGTATCATCTCTTAATATGAAATATATCAATGAATAACAGTAAATTATGATATAGAATAGTGATGCAAAATGGACGTATCAATGTGCTATAAAATGGCTTTTTGACAATTTAAGTAAGTATGTCTAATTACGAACTTCAAAGTGTGTGATATAACTTGCTCTTGAGTTTTTACAAATAGTTTAAATGTACCGAATTAGTAAAATATTGGAAAACCACCGAGAGTTTTGTAAGATTTCAATTTTCTGATATGAATGGTAATGACACCAAATTTGGGACATTTATAAAATGAAGAAACAAAATAGAAAACGAAATACAACCATTCATTTATCTGTTGGTGTCTCACTGTCACTACAAGAAAAGTTGGCTTTGACAATAGACGATTGTGGTGGAAGGACCATTTTTTGTTGCTAAAAAGTCTTCTACAATGGATGCCCGTCATGGTAAAAGCCTCGTCACAAAAGAATCTACCATGGTTTTTTTTCTGACCGTGGCGGATCACACCCTTCAGCCATGAAAACTTGTTCCATCGTAGATATGTTCACCAGCCCCGTTGACTGCTGACGTCATGCAAAATGCCACGTGCTGAACACCGTTAACGCCCAGTTACCACCGTTAACGGTCACAGAAACCGTGGCAGAAGGCAGGCCTAGACAAGGCCTGCTAAATATTAAGTAGGCCATCCCATGAGGAGAGCCCAATAAGAAGGATCATTACTGTTTTGTCTAGCACTATTTGAAATGGGCCAACTAGTTCAGCAATTCTTGGGCCGTAAACTTTCAGGACCGACACTATTTTAGTCTATAGAAGGCCCACCTTAGTCCAATACTGTGTGACCCATTCTCCGCCTAGGACAAGTTTGTCCGTTACTGTTAAAACCTATTGTCGGCCGTCACTTTTCTTGCACCCATCATGGGCCCTTACGGCCCTCTACCATTACAACCCTTTATTGTTCTAAACATTCACTGTTCCGGCCTTCTACTATTTAGTCCCATAAACGGGCTGCAAAGTTTCTGGCCTCCTACTGTTCTGGCCTTATTACTGTTTCTGGCCTGTTACTGTTCTGGCGTCCTATAGTTTTCCTGTACCAGTCTTTTACAATTCTGGCGTTTAACTATTCTGGCCTTTCACTATTTTGGCATTTCACTGTTTTGCCCATTTACTGTTCTGGCCTTTTACTGTTCTTTTATTTTGTGGTCGAATTCTACATATAATGGCATTAGTGTAGGCCCATCACTATTGATTGGTGGTCCATCAAGGACTGATACAAACGTTGTGGGCATGCTACTGTTTAAGCCTATCTAACTTAGATCCATTGCCAGAACATAAAGGTGGATAAACAAAGAACACAAGTTCTCTAAAATGCTAAATAAATTCTGGAACTGTGGAAAAAACTTATAACTGGAAAAATAGTAAATTATTACAGTCTTGAAAAATTCCGTGGCTTGTAAAGCATCATCCGGGTACAACACAGCTGATAAACAATATAATCTCAGTTTCAAAAATGTTCCTTTTAGGGAGCTCGCGCCGCCTCACATGTAACAGCGGGATTACCACGAGACTTATTGAGGATATTATTAAGCAGATTCTTCGTCAAAGCTTGCCTGTTTTTCAACTCAGATAACTCCTTCCTTGCTATGGAGACTACTACATCTGTTCTGTTAGCTTCCTGTCCAACTACATCAAGTGCATATTGGAGTGCGGCACCAAAAATTCTTTCTACTGGAATGTATGGTGCAGTCGAGATCATGTACCAACGTGAGCAATACGCACTTTCACTGCTGCTCTATCCAAAGAGATCTACACTAGAGGTAGTTTTTTTATTTTTTGCCTTCATATTTATATTTGCAACCGAAAACAAAAATAAACGTCATATAACATCATTACCAAGGAAAACAAAAACCAAGGAATTTGAAATCAGTCCTTTTGCTAAAAGGAAGAAAGCAATTAGTAACAACAGGGCATCATACATCTCTTTCTTCTGGAATAAATGGAATAGTAGACTTCATAGAGGGATGAGATAGTGTGCAACTGTCACTTCTGCCTTGCGAAATGACTGCTCTACTTGATGAAGGCTGAAACTAAGATAAAAGAAGTTACAACATCATACAAAGGAACAAAACTACCATGTTCATTCTCAAAGATTTTCAAAAGATTATTTGGTCTATTATAGCAACGTAAGCACTCAACACAAGGATCTCATGCAGACATGTGCCTCTAATAGACTAGCCAAATCATTTTAGAGAAATGGTCAAACAATCTATCGAACAGTTAGAATGTTTAAATTTTTTGATTTTCGGTCCAAAGACAAAGTGTACTATCATGTTCCTCGTTTTAAAATAGCCATACACGTGTAGATACTAGAGTGATATTTGAAGTGCGCGGTTGCTTATGGTCCTTCCATTTCTGTTATATTGGAGTCCGTTGCATGTTTGTCCTTGTTATAATCACCCTAGTGCCTTTGACAAAAATAACAACTCAACTAGAGTCAATGGCAAGACACCAGGGGACTTAAACCTTAAAAAGGGGGGCGTCCTTACAGTAGCTCTATGTAGAGTCTTAGGGTTGCTGATCTGGTTATAGGTATGTTCGTCGCCGATGTCTACTGCATCAAGTAATTGGACTGGTGGTCTCCATACTTCAGTGTTGGTCCTCTGCATAATGGTGCAGCGAATAGTAAACACAAAAAGGTTCCAGTCTCACAGATGTTAGCATGAAGTGATACAAAAGCAATAGATACTTACGAGATTATAGGGGGCATTCATTCTATGATTTCTAGTATAAACTTCACCTGTTCATTGCGTAACAACAACAAATGGTTAGGATTAGATGGCTAAGCAGAAAAAATGAAACATACTTCTTAGTGGAAGCAGTATAACGAATGTAAACGTGTACTGCATAGATAGGACAAAAGCATCAAGCAAGAAATAACAGTTAGTGCCATAGCCTACGGCATGCCAGAGAGAAATTATAACCGCATCACATATGGGCATTTACTAAAGTAGATAATGGAAACAAATGTGTTAACCATTGGCTGACTCATATTTCTCCATGACATACAAAATCATAGTTGAATGCCTTACGGTTAAACCTGACTACAAAAAAAAAATTAGGAAGATACGGGTAACAAGTATAGTACTTGTAAGTTACTACAAAAGTAGCACCAATACAAAATATAGTTAACTGCTAGATATTTAACTTACCAAACTCCAAGGAGATATGGTTACCTCGGTCGCGACGGTGTTTAGGCATCCTTCGAATCCTGGGTGGTCATGTCGAGGTTGTCGAGGGTGCTATGGTTGCGGTGCTTGTGGGTGAAGGTGAAACAGAACATGGGTTCCTCCACACGCAGGACGACAACGACAAAGAAGCAGATTCCTGTCGGTGGGAATGTGTTTGGCGCACCAGGGGAGTGGGTCGGTGAAGCAGATCTGGTGCAATGCACGGCGACGATGGTGAATCAGATCTAAGGTGGTGAAGGTAGATCTAGGGTTTTCTGCAAGGCTTGCGTAGCTGGGGGTGAGGATTATGTGTAGGTGTGGGGGTGGAGGGGAGGGGGTCAGTGGTAGGGGCGGGCTATAGAGGTACTGATCGGGGAAATTACGATTGAAGCCCCAACATACCGACTTCACTAGGGGTAGAAGGGGGATTCCAAGATGTTTGAAACATTGGATAGCAGGAGGTAAAATCTCCCGCCTATCTGGACATACTTCGTGTCCCAAAATTTCATATACTTTGAAATTTTCATTTGACCCCTAGTGAATTTGGTGGGTGCGGGGATTCACTTGTATTTTTTCCAGTATAGTACTAGTAGTACCTCTAAACCCTACCCCCTCTCTTCTCTAGGAATACGTCACTGGCTAGAACATCCCGCTGCACTTTAGCCAGCGTACCCGCCACACCTGATCTGCTCAACAAACCCTCTTGTCTGATGCACTGAGCACATCATCGACCACCCCGGATCTGCTCCACAGACGCAATGGTCCAGCGCTCTGCTCGTATCCTCGCCCATCCAAGATTTGCTTCCCTGTCATCGACACCCACTATGATTGCAGCAACTTTGGTGACCTCGACGTGACCCGTGAGGATGCGGAGGAGGCCTAGACGTCGCCCCGACCGACGTAACCAGATCTCCCTGCGCAATTTTATTTGTTGGCAATGTACTGTATTCGTGCTAAATTTCCTAACTAACATGTTCTTTACTTGATATACCTATAATCTACTAAATTAACCCGTTGTGGTTAGGCTTAAATTCCACGCATTGAACTATTTTTATGTATATTTCTTTGTGAATTATTAGTCACTTAATATATTTATTTACATTCTCTGTTGTACCTGTCCACATGAGATATGATTATATAATATCTCTCTCATTGGCTGATTTGCGAACTACAGTATTTCCATCCTGCTATTGTCCTACTATCCTATACTACACGTTTACACACATCATACTATTTGACCATTACGTACTATCGATTTGATCCCTCTTAACCTATGGCTCTAACTATTTTATGTTATTATGCAAGGAGCAACCTCAGTTTGCACACAATATCATAGAATGAATGGATCCTATAATCTCGTAAGACCCTATTACTTTTGTTTCTCTTCATGCCAACGTATATCATGTTGTAACATGTTTGTATTTACAGTTGGCCTTTACCTTTATGCAGAGGAGCAACAATGGAGTATATAGTCCGCCCATCCACATGAGCCACCGTAGAACTCGTGTAACACCTACCGTAAGCCCCCCTGAAGTTTGGCTGCCAAAGTTTGGTTCTTGCCACATTTTTTTGCTTAAATTTACCATTTGTCTATCTTGTTTTCATTTTTTTTGCCAAAAATTAGCGTCAAACATTTTAGCCCCACTATGGTATGTTTTTGTTCCATGTGCTTACTTCAATTTCCTAGATATGCAGAGGACGGGTGTATTGCATCTGAGTTGGCTAATGATAAGAACAAGGCCACACTAGCAATTAGATCATGTATAATACACATGTATCATAAGGAACTCTGTGGACTTCATCTCACTCTTATATCTACTATGTATCATAGTTACATGAACTTGCTATTTTAATACGAGGCACATGATGGTTCAGTTTATTATTCTTAGGCCGCCGAACTGTTGAAATTATCTGGCTGTTCATGAATAACCCAATGTATGATTGCTTGTTTCATTGTTTGTCTGAAATGATCTGGCTAGTATATTCAAGGCACACAATTTATGTGTTTTTGTTAACTAAGGTACTCTTTTTTTATCTATGATTAAATTAGTGGCAAATTTCATTATGTAGTGCCTGGCTAGTTTATATATAAGAAACATAGTGGCTTAGTTTTCATATTCGTTTTATTCATGTTCTGCACATTCTAGTTTGATCAGTCCGCATCACGTACTTTGGTTAATTGCTCGCACTGTTATTCGAAATGAACTTGCAGTTTGTTTTCCAAGTCTGTTGTTTAAGTAACTTGTTTTGTCTTGTTCTTAGCCATCTTCAAGAAGAGCACTCAATTCACAGAGCAGCACATGCTCGCATCGCTCCATGGCACCAACTGGTCTAGTTATTCAAGAAGAAATAGATGTATGAGCCACCACAGTTAATTGCTTCCTTCCTTATATATAACCGTATTGACACATTTAAAATTCATGGTGGTGTGATTGCATGGAAAGGCTATTATAACTTGTTTTGTGTTTGTTTCAGGCTACAAATAACTCTCTGAATGCCGAACAAAGACCCGCTTCTCCAAGTTTAGATTTTGTTTCACACAACAGTAGTGACAATATCTATTACTCATGGCACACCGCTTCGACTGATCCTCTCATTCCAGCCAAAAGATTAAATAGATTCAATAATCACCATAGCATGCAAAGATTTATATGAATTAAAAAACAGGCAAGCTTTGACACAGAACATAATTAATAATCTCATCTGCAGCTCTCGTGGGAAGCCAGTTGTGACATGTCTCACGATGCAAGCTCCATAGAGACCTTTTCTGTAAAACCAGTTATGGTGTCTTTTCAGTTGTCTCGACTCTAATGCAACTTTTATGCTTCATTTTATTACTGTCAAGTTTGCTGAGGATTGTAATAATCTACTGTGATTCGCAGTTGTAAGTTGTTTGAGGATTGTTACAAACCAAGCATCTATCAGAATTACTACACATACATGAAAAATAGTGAAGTGGTAAGAGGTACAACACACGATCTTCTGGAAGCAGGGAGAACATCAATTTTATTACACGAGAACCATAGAACTTGCATGATTCATAGACGTTCACTCAACAAAGTGAACACACAAAGAGCTGACCTGAAGAGAATACATTAGAAGCATACCCACAAGATCCATCAATCTGAAGGATAGCCGTCGTAGTAATCATAGTGGGTGGTACCGTCCTCACCATAAGGCGGCACCATCTGCAGCTCAGAATTCTCGACGATTCTGCAATATTCTGCTAGCAATCGATCGAGTTCGAAAGGACGGTCATTGATCCATAATCCTCCTACTCCATACCCATATACAACCCTTGGCTCTCAAAGTTGTAAGATATAATCACGGATAGGTCCACATAGTATATGGTGCCGGCCTGCACCGTGGGTACCCTGGCGCTATCAACGCACACACACCGATTGTCAGCAACAAAGAGAGAACTACTTCTGATGCTTCTGACCGGCTGAAGGACACGGTTGTGGGTATCAACCCAGTAAACAACCGGCCAGCCACCATAGGCCGGTCCATCCACAATGAATAACAACTCCCCATTGGACCCGACGAGGTAAAAACAATTCTCTAGGAACTGGCAGCCCAGAACAGGGCCTGCAATGGTGGGATGCATCTCCAGGGTTCATGCAGAGTGCTGTAGCTAGACATCTCCATGAGCAGCACCACACATAGTCGAGAGGACAAACCCGTATCTGTCTTTGACGGAAACATCACCGGTGTAAGAAGTCACGCTCCGGAGTTCTGTGAAGTCATACAGTAAGTACCACCCTTCACCAAAGACTGGGTGACTCCCTTCCTACGTGCCCTCATCCTCCCACTGAATGGTGGTGTTATGATGGTTTGATGTAAATACCATCAACGGTGGGAACATCTTCATAGCAACAGAAGCCACCTTCTCGGTCAGTATCTCCATCCTCAGGCGCTTGATAGCACCCAAGAATGGGTTGTACAATCGGGTCTTGTACGGTTGCACCCTCTGTCCAAGCACAAGGAGGCTATCGGTTATGCCACCGACATAAAACTACCTTCCAAAGAGAGAGGAGAAACAGAGATTCAGTCAAGGTAAATAGACTAAGATTCAATCAAGGTAAACCATGGAGAAAAACCCTGGCCAACAAGTAGATGAAGAAACATAACTTAAAATACAGATAGTATAGGAGGTGAATGCAAAAAAGTATTGCATATATACAGATGAATATCAAAGAAAGCACATGCGAATAACCCGGCTAATCTTCTTCTCAAGGTGGCGACCAGTTCTCACGTTCAGCAACATGATGGCGTCGTCGTCTACCGATACTCCTTCGACAACTGGTTCTCTAGAATTATCCAGTTTTTGAATGTCAACACCTAGATTTTTAATCCTAGATGCCTGTTACGCCATACATTGCAATCCCAGGATTACCATTTTTGCGAGACATAACAGATTGGATATCACAGTACATCATCCATTACAAACCATAATAAGGTCTTACAAAAATAAAGGATCTCATGATCCAGTCTTAATACAATCAAGTAGCGGAATAAATAGCGTAGCAGTGGGCTCCATCTTTACTGTCACAGGCAATGCTAACGATGGGAGATGATCCTAGTTGTCATAGCCGTCCTTCTATTCTCCTTCAGGGTAGTCCTCCTCATAGTCTGGCCACGGGAATAGCCAGGGAAAAATCCATGACTACTCTTTAAGTTCTCGCAAACTACCACTAACAAGTAAGATAGTTCTAGTAGGAATGCTAAACTCTAAGTTTATTTGTAAAGCTAAGTTTGAAACCTAAGCTGAGTTCAGAAACAAAGAAAGATAAAATAAAGTTTAAAATCACGTAAGTGGGAACTTAGTTGTCATAGTCACAACTCTGTTGTGGTCAAATCATGTCACAATTCCTTTCATAAGTCATTTTGAAAACATCTGACAACGGAACAGTATGGCCACTCCAACTGTCCATAACCGCGGACGCGGCTATTCAAATAGTTTGACACTCTGTAGAGGTGGTACACTTTCACCACAAAATTCGATACATTTGTCAGGGATAACCCTGAATCATCATACTTAGTATGCAGATGTTATGACCACGAATCGTGTAAGATCCTAAGTCCCTGTGATTAACATGCTAGTCCCTGGATCATTAGCTAGCACTCACAGTCGATGAAATATCATGTAAAACACAAGTCTTTATTACATGAATCGAATAATCCAGAGTTTACATTATTACAACAGAAGCAAAATATATACAACTTGGAGTCCCATCAATGCCACAGGCAGGTTGAGTGAAGACTCGCGATCCTAGCGCACCTTTCAACGATCTCCAAATTCTGCACATAAAACGTGCAGCCAAACGAGTTGGTCAATACTTTGAATGTATTGGCAAATTACACCAAGGAAAGAACAAGACTAACTCTACATGCAAGGCTAGAGTAGGCTTTGGGGTTTATTTGCGTAAAGCCAATTTTATCAAGGTAATGAGAAAAGAGGAAGAAAGTTTTCCCTACTTTGTAAACTTTGATAAATAGTATAGGGTCAAATGGAACACGAGGATATTACTCACCAAGTGCCCAATCAACCTAACACTTGGATATTACACACCAGGTGACACTTGGATATTACGCACCAAGTTACTTGGATATGACACACCAAGTTCCCAAATTCCCACCTATTAGCGATATTACGCACGCCATAGGGTTTGAAAAACTTTTGTTTGAAAAGAGAGAGAGGAAGATCTTTCAGAGGCTCCATCCTTCAGATGCTCAAAATGTTCTTTTCCGTGAACTCGGCTGATCGATCAGATTGCAATACTCTCGAGAGGTTGTGCACTTTCCCCACAATCCACGATCAAGTCCTTTTACAGACAAGACCATGGCGAAGCCTTCCCTTAGTAGCCCCTCTACCAGCTGGATCCAACCGTGCCAAGAACCTCCAAATGTTGGTACCCCGGTGAGGTTTCCCACTAAGTACTAAGCCAAGACAGAGCCCATATGTATTGTGGTTGCACGGGAAGCTTCTGAATTCTGAAACATGGCAGACTTCTTTGATTCCTGGGCGGCCGTCCTCCACCAAAATCTCACTCGTTGTCCCGACAACCATTCCGCCTAGAAGAAAACTTAGTTTTATTTTGAAGGGGTTTTGGAGAAGAAAGTTCGCTCGAGAGAGCTATCATACTTAGAAAATTCTTGAGTCTTTTGAACCCTCCCAACGGTATTTGATATATATATAGCATAGCAAGCAATACTTAGCAAAACAGGGGGAACCTATTAGGACGGAAAATCCTCAGTATAAAGCTACTCAAGGCATACTACAAAACCGCACTTGCAAAAATAGTAATAAGAAAGCTACTAAAAACCTACACATGCATACTACAAGATTTTGAAGAGTAAAACATGCATAGTCAAAAACTGGGACATAACATGAACAAGTGGTGTAACTTGCCTTATGTTTGTGTTATGGGTGATGATTGAATTCTTCGGCAACAATCGCACTCTCCGAACAATCTAACGCGAGGACAAAACAATTCCAATCAACACAATTACAAACATAACAACCACAACAATGATGAACACAAGCATGCATGATGATTTAATATTAGTTCTTTGAATGGTATTAGATCATATGATGCATGTAGGAGATCATTTAATGCAATAGGGTATTTGTTATTAAATCTTGATGACCAAAAAAAAAAGCTTTAGTAGTTCTGTTGCAACTTCTGTCCTAATTGTCCAATTAAATTTGGTTATTTGTTTTATTGGATAGAGGACATTAATACGGACCAGGAGGAATTGGATTCATCTTAATCGGAGTTATAGATCTTTTTCTAGGATTTATTTAGTGTTTAATGGAGTTTAATAAATCTGAACAGATCGTGCTGACAACGAACAAAACTAAGTACATATCTGAAAACTACGCAAGATTATGAACTCAGGGACATATTACTCATATTTTTCGGATATGTAGATTATTTACTATGAATTTAATGATTTAAAAGGCCAATAATACTAAATAATTATTCGCCAGTAATCTATAAAGTAAACTTGTAATTTTATTCCAGAATCATGTTCTATACAATTTTATGAATCCAGGGGTATATTATTTGCGATGTTTGGACATAGTATGAATTTTCTATAGATTTTACAAGTTAGATCTATAATCTGCAATTTTAAATTCGAACGGAATATTCCGGAGAATATTCCGCTGACTGGACAGGTTGACCGTGCAGGCTGACTGGGACTAGATGCTGACCTGACGACGACGTGGCGGTGACGAGGCAACTGATCGGGACGATTGAATCTCGACCGTCGGGATGAGATCCGGTGGCTAGAAGAGAAGTTGGCTCAAAATAGACCCGATTTTGCCTAACAAAGGACTAGAAGTAGATCTGTGTTAGAGAGATAAATCCGTAGGTCAAATCGAAAAACTTTGAACATGAAAGTTGTGGAGGATGATTAGATCTACCTTTTCACCAAAGGAATTTGGATTCCAAAAAACGAGCGCGAGTAGATCTTGGAATTACGCCATCAGATCTGAAATATTGCGTTGCGAAATTCTCCGGCTGTGATGGACGAAAAGAGGTGAGGTTTGTCGGAATTGAAAGATTTCGACGAGATCTACAACTTTCGTGTTGAAGCCGAAGGCAGCCGACGAAGTTTAGATGGGTTTAGAAGCGAAATACGATTCGGTAGGGTGTAGATTCGGGATTTCGGGAAGGAGAAGTGTTATAGCTGTGGCTCCGATGGATTACTTAGGCTTTTATGATGATGGGAAGATAGATCTTGGAGTAGGGAACAAGTAGAAACAAACGGAAGTCAATTCGGAGTTGTAGATAAAAATTTATAAGTGTTTGAATAGAGATAGGTTTAGAAAACAGATTTTCGCACGCTTTTTAAAGCGGAGGTGGGATCGATGCGGTACGATGGCTGGTTCGGTCGGCTGAGGTGGGCCGGCCGGCGGCCCATTTCATTTTTTTCTTTTTCTTTTTCTATTTTGGTATTTTCTTTATATCTTTTGCATACGAACTCCAAATGACATGATTCTTGTTTCTAAATTTTTCTAAAATTCCATAGATCATTATAAGATCATATTTATAACATTTTCACTAGTTTAGAGATGATTTATTTATAAATGTCTTTATATTCCTTATAGGAACATTTGGGTAAATCAACTATCGGATCTAGATATTAGAATTTGGATTCAATTTTTGGGAACTTTGCATGGATGCAAAGGAATTCTTATGAATGCTTCATGATTTTTGTTTTTGCAAACATTCACACAAATCCTAAAGCTAAAACTCAATTCACGCCTTTTTGCCTATATGGCTACTTAGGTATTATCAAAAAGGATATAGGGTTTTATGCATTTGGCCTTATATGGCTACTATGCAATATTTCTAAATAGCTTCTTAGGGTTTTATTTTAACCACTCAACCAAAACACACAATACCACAAATGCCCAAAACAACAAGTTCAATCATGTAACATGAAGGAACACATTCTTAACATCCAATGAAAATGAAGATGTCATGTTATCTTCTCTCTTTTCAAGCAAGTGGTGAAAAGCATCTAGAATGGTTTCATAAATCGAAGTAGAGACTTTAAGGGTCAAATAGGGAAATTAGAATATCACTCCACCATAATTGGGAAAGTCATTTTATTCCCTTTCTTTAATCATCTAAGCATGGTTGGATATTTAAAGAATCAAATAGTTGAAAAGAAAATGAAAACAAGTTGGATAGTCCTGTAAATCCAATCTCATACAAGTTTTCTAAATTCAAGGAAGGAAAATCATAACAGAAAGTTTCTTTTCTTTGAGAAATTTCAAAAAAGTCAAACAATTCAACCAAGTTATTTTATTAACTTTACATTCCAAAATTAGGAGAATTTTGGGATGTGACAAACTACCACCCTTAAAAGGAATCTCGTCCCGAGATTCGGGAAGGCTAGAAAGAAATAGGTTCAGGATACAGTAGAGTGCTACCACCCTTAAAAAAAATGTCTCCCTTCAGGTATACCAAATTTGGTGTGTACTACTTTGGACTCACATCTCTTATAGTTAAGCTTCTATTCATTGTGAAGGGCTTCAAAGCTGATAGCCTTTTGATGTCTTGATGTTTTTGTCTTTTCTTTCACATATGGATGACGAAGTGAGGCCATTTTAGAAGCACCTATGAAATGACGATTTCTTCTTGTTGGTCTTCAAAGGCTTGGTGCATCATCCACCATTTGGGTGTTCTCCTGTAGCTATTGATTGATATGATAGAATATCATCTTTGCATTTGTATTCGCGTCATTTGCTTCATCTTCATGTCCTTAATTTAGTCTTCTTGCTTCGTGGGTTTAAGATAGAAAGAATAGAATCTAGGAGGGAGATAGATATACCCCATACAAGCAAACAACCAAACGAAATATCAAATTAAGCCAATTTCACTCAAACAATTTTTTTTAATACCGCAAGAAATTGAGAACAACATTGGGGGGTAAGCATTTATCCTTGTGTTTCCTAAAACTTGAAGCACTTGTGTGTTGTTTATCTTTAAGGACTTGTAGCATCCTCCACCATGTGAGTGTTCTTCTTTTGATGGCGCCCTCATTCAAGTTCTTCGGTTTGTCTCCCTTCTTCCGTCTTCAAGATTTAAGGTAGGGAGAGTAAAGTCTATCAAGAAGGACATGAACAACCCAGACAAACAATTTTTTTATTGAAAATAAGTATTATTTGCTGCTGTCAAGAAAACCACACAAATGGCAGCTCACAAATCACCGCATCTAATCGTAGTGTAGTCTATCCAACTTTGGTTTCTAATGGGTCACTTGAAATCTTCATGATCTTCATAATCTTCATTGTCTTTGAGGTCTTCGGTCAATAACTTTAACTTAAGGCCTTCGATGTTTTTGGTACTTTCTTTCAAGTCTTCAATTCTCGTAGCTTCAGTCTTGAACATCTTCTACAGAGGTTCTCAAGTCCTAACTTGAGCAAGATGGTCTTCTCTAGAAAGGTAGTCTTGAGAGGAGTTTCTTCTTGAAGTTCATAGCGGTCATTTCTAATTTTGAAAAGAAGATACTTAAGAAATTTTAAACTCCAAAGATAGATGATGAGAAGTATGAGATTTTTTTTCTGAAATAACTTAGAAAATATTAATCCTAAGGCTTTTCCAATGCTAGGTCCACGATCTACAGTCAACTTATGCTCTGATACCATCTGTTATGACCTCGAATCGTGTAAGATCCTAAGTCCCTGTGATTAACATGCTAGTCCCTGGATCATTAGCTAGCACTCACAGTCGATGAAATATCATGTAAAACACAAGTCTTTATTACATGAATCGAATAATCCAGAGTTTACATTATTACAACAGAAGCAAAATATATACAACTTGGAGTCCCATCAATGCCACAGGCAGGTTGAGTGAAGACTCGCGATCCTAGCGCACCTTTCAACGATCTCCAAATTCTGCACATAAAACGTGCAGCCAAACGAGTTGGTCAATACTTTGAATGTATTGGCAAATTACACCAAGGAAAGAACAAGACTAACTCTACATGCAAGGCTAGAGTAGGCTTTGGGGTTTATTTGCGTAAAGCCAATTTTATCAAGGTAATGAGAAAAGAGGAAGAAAGTTTTCCCTACTTTGTAAACTTTGATAAATAGTATAGGGTCAAATGGAACACGAGGATATTACTCACCAAGTGCCCAATCAACCTAACACTTGGATATTACACACCAGGTGACACTTGGATATTACGCACCAAGTTACTTGGATATGACACACCAAGTTCCCAAATTCCCACCTATTAGCGATATTACGCACGCCATAGGGTTTGAAAAACTTTTGTTTGAAAAGAGAGAGAGGAAGATCTTTCAGAGGCTCCATCCTTCAGATGCTCAAAATGTTCTTTTCCGTGAACTCGGCTGATCGATCAGATTGCAATACTCTCGAGAGGTTGTGCACTTTCCCCACAATCCACGATCAAGTCCTTTTACAGACAAGACCATGGCGAAGCCTTCCCTTAGTAGCCCCTCTACCAGCTGGATCCAACCGTGCCAAGAACCTCCAAATGTTGGTACCCCGGTGAGGTTTCCCACTAAGTACTAAGCCAAGACAGAGCCCATATGTATTGTGGTTGCACGGGAAGCTTCTGAATTCTGAAACATGGCAGACTTCTTTGATTCCTGGGCGGCCGTCCTCCACCAAAATCTCACTCGTTGTCCCGACAACCATTCCGCCTAGAAGAAAACTTAGTTTTATTTTGAAGGGGTTTTGGAGAAGAAAGTTCGCTCGAGAGAGCTATCATACTTAGAAAATTCTTGAGTCTTTTGAACCCTCCCAACGGTATTTGATATATATATAGCATAGCAAGCAATACTTAGCAAAACAGGGGGAACCTATTAGGACGGAAAATCCTCAGTATAAAGCTACTCAAGGCATACTACAAAACCGCACTTGCAAAAATAGTAATAAGAAAGCTACTAAAAACCTACACATGCATACTACAAGATTTTGAAGAGTAAAACATGCATAGTCAAAAACTGGGACATAACATGAACAAGTGGTGTAACTTGCCTTATGTTTGTGTTATGGGTGATGATTGAATTCTTCGGCAACAATCGCACTCTCCGAACAATCTAACGCGAGGACAAAACAATTCCAATCAACACAATTACAAACATAACAACCACAACAATGATGAACACAAGCATGCATGATGATTTAATATTAGTTCTTTGAATGGTATTAGATCATATGATGCATGTAGGAGATCATTTAATGCAATAGGGTATTTGTTATTAAATCTTGATGACCAAAAAAAAAAGCTTTAGTAGTTCTGTTGCAACTTCTGTCCTAATTGTCCAATTAAATTTGGTTATTTGTTTTAT
This sequence comes from Avena eriantha, assembly GCA_910589775.1. Taxonomy (NCBI): domain Eukaryota; kingdom Viridiplantae; phylum Streptophyta; class Magnoliopsida; order Poales; family Poaceae; genus Avena; species Avena eriantha. The sequence goes on along the minus strand of OU342743.1, from coordinate 483,352,837 downwards.
TGGATAGAGGACATTAATACGGACCAGGAGGAATTGGATTCATCTTAATCGGAGTTATAGATCTTTTTCTAGGATTTATTTAGTGTTTAATGGAGTTTAATAAATCTGAACAGATCGTGCTGACAACGAACAAAACTAAGTACATATCTGAAAACTACGCAAGATTATGAACTCAGGGACATATTACTCATATTTTTCGGATATGTAGATTATTTACTATGAATTTAATGATTTAAAAGGCCAATAATACTAAATAATTATTCGCCAGTAATCTATAAAGTAAACTTGTAATTTTATTCCAGAATCATGTTCTATACAATTTTATGAATCCAGGGGTATATTATTTGCGATGTTTGGACATAGTATGAATTTTCTATAGATTTTACAAGTTAGATCTATAATCTGCAATTTTAAATTCGAACGGAATATTCCGGAGAATATTCCGCTGACTGGACAGGTTGACCGTGCAGGCTGACTGGGACTAGATGCTGACCTGACGACGACGTGGCGGTGACGAGGCAACTGATCGGGACGATTGAATCTCGACCGTCGGGATGAGATCCGGTGGCTAGAAGAGAAGTTGGCTCAAAATAGACCCGATTTTGCCTAACAAAGGACTAGAAGTAGATCTGTGTTAGAGAGATAAATCCGTAGGTCAAATCGAAAAACTTTGAACATGAAAGTTGTGGAGGATGATTAGATCTACCTTTTCACCAAAGGAATTTGGATTCCAAAAAACGAGCGCGAGTAGATCTTGGAATTACGCCATCAGATCTGAAATATTGCGTTGCGAAATTCTCCGGCTGTGATGGACGAAAAGAGGTGAGGTTTGTCGGAATTGAAAGATTTCGACGAGATCTACAACTTTCGTGTTGAAGCCGAAGGCAGCCGACGAAGTTTAGATGGGTTTAGAAGCGAAATACGATTCGGTAGGGTGTAGATTCGGGATTTCGGGAAGGAGAAGTGTTATAGCTGTGGCTCCGATGGATTACTTAGGCTTTTATGATGATGGGAAGATAGATCTTGGAGTAGGGAACAAGTAGAAACAAACGGAAGTCAATTCGGAGTTGTAGATAAAAATTTATAAGTGTTTGAATAGAGATAGGTTTAGAAAACAGATTTTCGCACGCTTTTTAAAGCGGAGGTGGGATCGATGCGGTACGATGGCTGGTTCGGTCGGCTGAGGTGGGCCGGCCGGCGGCCCATTTCATTTTTTTCTTTTTCTTTTTCTATTTTGGTATTTTCTTTATATCTTTTGCATACGAACTCCAAATGACATGATTCTTGTTTCTAAATTTTTCTAAAATTCCATAGATCATTATAAGATCATATTTATAACATTTTCACTAGTTTAGAGATGATTTATTTATAAATGTCTTTATATTCCTTATAGGAACATTTGGGTAAATCAACTATCGGATCTAGATATTAGAATTTGGATTCAATTTTTGGGAACTTTGCATGGATGCAAAGGAATTCTTATGAATGCTTCATGATTTTTGTTTTTGCAAACATTCACACAAATCCTAAAGCTAAAACTCAATTCACGCCTTTTTGCCTATATGGCTACTTAGGTATTATCAAAAAGGATATAGGGTTTTATGCATTTGGCCTTATATGGCTACTATGCAATATTTCTAAATAGCTTCTTAGGGTTTTATTTTAACCACTCAACCAAAACACACAATACCACAAATGCCCAAAACAACAAGTTCAATCATGTAACATGAAGGAACACATTCTTAACATCCAATGAAAATGAAGATGTCATGTTATCTTCTCTCTTTTCAAGCAAGTGGTGAAAAGCATCTAGAATGGTTTCATAAATCGAAGTAGAGACTTTAAGGGTCAAATAGGGAAATTAGAATATCACTCCACCATAATTGGGAAAGTCATTTTATTCCCTTTCTTTAATCATCTAAGCATGGTTGGATATTTAAAGAATCAAATAGTTGAAAAGAAAATGAAAACAAGTTGGATAGTCCTGTAAATCCAATCTCATACAAGTTTTCTAAATTCAAGGAAGGAAAATCATAACAGAAAGTTTCTTTTCTTTGAGAAATTTCAAAAAAGTCAAACAATTCAACCAAGTTATTTTATTAACTTTACATTCCAAAATTAGGAGAATTTTGGGATGTGACAGCAGATAATCAAACATAACCTTTCCTTTACACACTCTAGTGTAAGCACCTCTCCTATGGGCTTGGCCTCCCAGCCATGGACATCTGCCATCCTGGGCACTTCATAGGTGGACAACATTGAGAGGTAGCCTCAGATCAAACCTCTCCCGTGAGGGAACTCATACAAATGCATATAAACTTCCGGCTAAGCCTTACCCAATTCAGGTATTGTGGTTGTATGGTAAAATTGGAATGGTATCGCATCCGAACCCAACCATCAGTTTTTATAAAGGGCTAAGGCTCATGCCTCAACATTTTCATCATCATAAACCATTTGTGTTTCTCAACACATGTCAAAACATCTCAATAGAATGACTCATCATTCCAAGGTTTTCACAAGTCATTTTCACCAAGTATTCCCATCTAAAGTGATCATGTTTTCGGTTTAGCTCTAAACTACTAAGTTAAGAGTGTTTACTAATGTGGGATGCTAAGATCAATCTCATGCCATAGAATGACATCTAAGTCTAACTAGATAGGCCAAGTTTTATACTCCTTATGCTATCTATAAACAAAGTAAAGAACTTTAGTAAAGTAGAAGAAAATAAAGCTTGTAAGAAAACTTGGAGTAGGTATAAGTCAAAAGGTATAACCAAAGCATGCCTAATGCATCTTGCTTAGGTTATCTTGCTTAATTATAGCTTGCTAACAATAGCTTTCCTTGATTGGTGTAGTGGTTGAAATTCTCCTCTTCTTCCTCGGGGTAGAACTCCTCCTCCTCGTAGACATGGTCGGTACTATCGTCTATAAATACATACGGAATACACAATAACCAAACAATACTTAACTAGTCTATTTAGCACACTAAGGCACACACTTTATGATCTAGTATCATCACAAACATCATAAGATTTAATGAACTAGTTTCATTTATTTTCTTTAAGAAAAGTAATTTCTACTCATTGAAATTATCTAAGATTTAATATTCTCCATTTAAAATATGGGATCATATGGACACATGTAATCACCACATACTCTAATACATGGGAATGTGATTTAAATGTTGGATCACCTTTTAATATGTTTAAGATTAACATTTAATGATTTAAAGTGACTAGAAATGCCTATATAGCATTATATTGGTACTAGTCCAAAGTCACTGCATGCAAACCTGAATATTATCACACAATTAGATAGGTATGGTTAAATGTGATTTTTGAGAGTTGGAATCAACTCAAAATCTATTATGGTTGATTTTATAAAAATGTTTGAATGTGAAAAAGCTTTTGTCTTGTTATTTTTGCTAGGACAGATCTATAACTCTAAATGATTTAAACCCAACGTTCTTGGATAGAGTTTTTAGTTATATTTCTAGCAAAATTAGAATCATTAAATTTGGATTTGTAAAACTCCCTGAATTGATTTTTAAACTAAGGGACATAAACTAGTTTACTTCTAAAAAGAAAAGGATTCATTTGAATCTGCTGGGTTGCGCGGGAACACTAATGGGCCATACCGGTTTCACTCTGTGGAACAGAGGATAACTGACAGGGGGTCCCACATGTCAGTGGATCTTTAAATGCGAAGCGGTACGGGGCAACGTGGATCGTAGTATTAGAACTAAGATCTACGACTGGGGCTTATCATCGACGACGGATCTGTCGCCGGCGAGGTGGAACCCTAGAGGATCGGTGGGGGTGTGGGGCGGCTTACCGGAGCTCCGATGAGGGTCGGCAAGGCGAGCAAACGGACGAGTCAAGGACGGCGGTTCTCCTGGTACTAGCGGCGTCTCGGGAGATGGCCTTGATTAGGGCGCCCTTCTCCTCCTTCCGCGGCGGTCTTCGGCAAAATTCCGGTGCTACGGGCGGCGGCTTGCTCCGGTGGGGCTCAGGGAGGTTTCTGAGGGGAAGTGGATGGGGATGGTATGAAAAAATGGTGCTGGGAGGGCTTCCTTATATAGGCTCGGCGAGGCGGCAGAGAAGCATGGGCGGAGCTCGATGTGGGCGACAGCACAACGAGCTAGAGGCTTGGACGGTGGGCTAGGACGGTGGGCGGTTCCCTGGTGGTCGTCATGGCGGTGCGCATGCAGTGACTTGTGGTCGGGAGGTGCGAGCGTTGCTGCACGCACGCTGACTCTGTCAACAACGAAGTTTGCGGCAGCCGGCGGCTACGGGTCATGGTCGGGGGAACAGGCTTGTCTGGTAGCCTCCTGGGACGGTGGTGATCGTGTAGGCGGGCGGCTCGAGCGAGGCGAGGTCTGGCTGAGCGGGGACAACGCGTGAACTGCGGGCAGCGTCGGCATGGCAGACACAGACCGGGCGCGGCGGGTCCTGGCTCCTCCTCTCTCTGTCTTCGAGCTAGGGCTGGCCTGGAGGAGGGAGTGGTGCACGGGCGATGCGTTGGGCATGGTGGGTGAGGCTGGCAGCGCTAGGGCGCACTGTCGACGGTGAGGGAGCTCAAGGTGCTCGGCATTAATGGACATGACCATTTGGTCGTGGGCACAGTGGTTAGCCATGCTAGAAAAGGGTAGGGGTGCACTGGGGAGGCTGTGGTTGCAATGTGGGAGACAAATTTGGCCAGAACACTGCTCACACTAGTGTTTTGATCTTTGCCTAATTTGTGCACACAAAGTGTTTGACAAAATGGCCGAAAGAAATCAAGTTTTGAATTTTGGATGATTTTTGGTGGAGTTGTTTGTCACATGCTTAAGCATCTCTGGTTGCTTGGGATTGTAAAATTGAGTTCATTTGAATGGTTTTTGAAAAAGGGTGATCTAGATACATACACTTGATTCCATTTTCAAATGTCATTTAAAATTAGTGTTTGAATATTTTTGGAAGATCACAAAGTGGGCCTTGGTACATCACTACTTGTACTAGCAAGGAGTGCAAAGATCCACCATTGTTTCTGTTTGAATTTGAGTTCTAGGAACACCCAAAGTGACCTAGTTGGTTAAAATGGCAAAAGTGACCATTTCCATTATTAATTCTTTTTGATTTTTTTCTTTGTATTTTTCTTGGGAAAGATCTAGATGATGTCGAGTTCACCTTAGATCCATTTTACAACCATTAGAACAAAAAATCATGGCAATTCAAAACAATTCCTATTTAATGCAACACACATATGCATGCTTAATTTTTTAAATGGGAAAAAGTTTTTGTTAACCCTAAATTGAGTGATTTGGATCTTGATAACTTTGATTAAAGATTTGGGATGTTACAAACCTTCCCCCCTTAAACAAAATCTCGTCCCGAGATTTAAGAAAGAAAACTAGGAACTAAAGAGATCTGGGAACTCAGTCCTAATGTAATCTTCTCGCTCCCAAGTGGCTTCTTCTTCGGTATGGTTGCTCCATTGAATCTTGAGAAATTTGATACTTCGGGTCCTGGTGGTTCTGTAAGCTTTCTCCAAGATACAGATGGGCACTTCACGATATGTCAGATCCTTGTTGATATCAACGGCTCGGTGATCGATGTTCTTGAAAACTTCGGTCTTCTCCGGCACTTCTAGGCATTTGCGAAGTAACAAGATATGGAACACATTGTGAATAGCAGACATCTCTTCTGGCAGTTCCATTTGATATGATACTTCTCCTCGATGATTCAGAATCTTGAAGGGTCCGATATATCTAGGGGCTAACTTTCCTTTCAGACTAAAACGTTGCGTCCCTTTCAATGGCGAAACTTTGAGATACAAAACATCTCCGACATTGAAAGTCAGGTCTCTCCTTCTCTTGTCATCATAACTCTTCTGTCTGGATTGGGCGGTCTTGAGGTGCTCACAGACTTTGTGAACCTTCTCTTCGGCTTCCCGGAGGATGTCGGGTCCGAAAATCTGACTCTCTCCTAATTGCAACCAATTCAAAGGGGTACGTCACTTTCTTCCATATAAGAACTCAAATGGTGCCATTTGCAAACTGGCTTGATAACTGTTGTTGTATGAGAATTCTGTGAAAGGCAGACAATCTTCCCATTTTGATCCATACTCTAACACACAAGCTCTTAACATATCCTCTAGGATTTGGTTGAATCTTTCAGTCTGTCCATCGGTTTGCAGGTGATAAGTTGTGCTGAAATTCAACTTGGTTCCTAATCCTTCTTGGACTTTCTACCAAAATCTCGAGGTAAATTGGGTTCCTCGATCCGATACTATGGTCTTGGGTGTTCCATGTAAACTGACGATTCTAGCAATGTACAACTCTGTTAGCTTTGAAATCTGGTAGGTTGTCTTAACAGGTATAAAATGAGCTACCTTGGACAGTCTATCAACGATGACCTAGGTAGAGTCATTTCCCCTACTAGAAGTAGGCAAACCAGTGATAAAGTCCATTCCGACAAAATCCCATTTCCATTCCGGAATCTACAATGGTTGCAACAGTCTTGCGGGTCTCTGATGTTCCGCTTTGACTCTCTGACAGATATCACACTTGGCGATGTAGCTTCAGATTTCTCTCTTCATCTTGTGCCACCAAAATTGCTCCTTCAAATTTCTCTCTTCATCTTGTGCCACCAACTCTTGTTGCACTTGAATTGACGGGGCAAGGTTTCAGATATATGCTCTACTGATACTCCAGAGCTACTGGTCATGGTGATGGCTTCTTGGCACAATCATTTAATCCTTTATTCTTTGACATCCAATCCATTCCTAGTACTACTTCCAAACCTTTGGTTCCAAGTACTATTAGATTGGCATAAAAATCTATCCCATGTATTCTGATAGGCACAACCTTGCAAATTTTTCTAGCTTTGGTAGTTGAACTGGGTATTTGAACTATCATGACATGCTTCAAGTTGGTTGGGTGAATCTTACTAGTGCATGCAAATTCTTCGGTGATAAATGAGTGCGATGCTCCAGAATCAAACAACACTCTAGCTAAAACTGAGTTGACAGAAAACATACCCAGCACTACATCTGGCACTTCTTGGGCTTCTTCGGTGTTCATGTGGAAGAGACGGCCGTTGTGGTTGTGAGGGTTCCCTAGGGTGAATCTTCTTCCGGGCTGAACATGACGCTGCTGTTGAGCTTGGGCATTCACATTGGCAGTGGCGGCAATCTTCTTGGGACACTCATTGGAGTAGTGACCCTTCACTCCACACTCAAAACAAGTAATCCGAGACTTGTCTTTCGCTGCCACGGGCACAACATTGCTTCCAGTTCTGGGTGCAGTGTTGTTGTTGTTGGGGTTATTGTTGTTGTGCTTGGGAGGTCCACAGTTGAAATTGCTCGAGTTGCCGGGGTGGTTGTTGTTGTTTCCTCCAGACTTCCCATTTCCTTTGCTACGGTTGAGGTAGCTTGGGTGAGACATTGGGGTTCGGTTGTTCCGTGGGGCATATCCGGCAGACGGGTTGGGACGATACTTCTGGTGACTGTTGGATCCAACTTGGTGCATCATCCGACGTTTGTGGTTGTTGTTTGCTTGATTAATCTTCCCTTCCATCTGAATGGCAGAGTTGACTAGCTCTTCGAGATCCTCGAAATGGATGTTGACGAGAACTGTCTACATCTCATCATGCAATCCGTTCAGGAATCTCTCCTTCTTGGCCTCTGTGTTGATCTCATCAGGTGCATACCTGGCGAGGGACAATTATCTGTCACAGTACTCCACAATAGTCATTCTGCCTTGCTTTAACTCTCTGAATTCATCTCTCATTCTGGTGACTAAACCCTGCGACACATGGGTGCGGCTGAATTTGACTTTGAAGGCTTCCCATGTCATCACTTGACCATGGTTCATCGTGCGGGTGCTGTTCCACCATGCTCTTGCATCTCCGGACAGATATTGGGTGGCAAAAATAACTTTCTCGTTGGCATCCACTCCGACGACTTCTATGTTGTTCTCCATGGTCTGTAACCAATCATCAACATCCAGTGGGTCTTCAGACTTGCTAAAGACTGGGGGATTGGTATTCTGGAAGTTTTTGAGTTTGGATCCATGATGATCCTGATTTCCATGGTTCTGATTGTTGTGAGCCATCTAGGCGATCTGCTGCAGGGTGGCTAGATTTGCTTGGCTCTCTGCCCTACTAGCTTCACAGTCTGCAATGAGCATATGCAGAATCTACAACATTGGGTCTTGCAATGAGCTGCTTCCTCCTTGGTTTCCACGAGTCATCTGAAGGCTGAGATAGATAATGGGGTAAGAGGGAAAGTTCTAAGGCTCATGGTTTTAGTTTCAAAGCTAAAACTTTGAGTTTGACTCAGGTTTTGCAACTAAGTTCTTTTCATTCATTCAAGCAAGGCACACGATACAAACACACACACACCACAAAAAAACGAAAATAGATGGTTTTAAGAACCATTCTGTAAGCTAAGATACAATGGGACCGATACTCCTCACTCCTACGATAGTGCTATAGTGCATCTACTCATCATCGATGAAGTCAGAGTCATCATCGTCGGTGTAGAAGTCCATGGCATTATCCTCCAGGTAGTCATCATCATTGCTAAGGTATGAGTCAATATCCCCTTGGATGTCTTCACCTTCCTCTTCTTCTTCTTTTGCTGCAAGCTGAGCTTCTTGCTCCTTGATGGTCTTCTCGAGTCCAGCCACCTTCTTGCGAAGACGGTCGATGGTGCGATCCTTCTTTGCGTGTTGACGGCGAAGTGACTGACGATCCTTGACGAGCAAGGAGAAAGTCTGGCCTTCTGGGCGGCAATGGCGAGGTTGTGGTTGGCGAACTCTCTAGCATTGTCCAGTTCCTTTTGTCTGTCGTACAGTAGGAAGTCGAGGTTCTCCAATTGACGCTTCAACTCCAGGTGACTTGGCATCTCCAGAGGCATTCCCATAGAATCACACCTTGCATAGTGAGCACAGCGGGTTCCTTGGATTAAGTTGACATTCTATGCCCAAAGACGAGCGAGAGCTTCATGCATTGCCCTGGCTAATCCATCTAGCCAGTTGTTCTCTCTCACAGTGAATTGAATCCTCTCGGACATTGGTGCTTCTAACTTGCCTCGAAGATCAGCAACTACTAGCCATTATAAATCTCCTCCTGGGGGACCATTGAGGTGAGCTCCAAGAAATTCCGGATGCGGACGCTCCAAGTACTCAGACAGTGCATCTAGATCCCTCTCAAAGATCAGTTGGCCTCCGTTGCCCAACTGGTAGAACTTGCTGTACTGAACTTCCATCTATAAGAATTTAGGATGAGAAAGTTACTGAAGTGATCAAGTGTGTCAAAATTGTATGTAGTAATGTTAGAATTTGGAGGAACATGTATTTTTTGAGAGAAAGAATCCCAAGGGTAAGAGATGAAATAGGTTTTTATAAATACTCACTTCTTTGTTTTTGATGTAAACACCATCAACGATGGGAACATCTTCATAGCAACAGACGCCACCTGCTCGGTCGGTATCTCCGCCCTCAGGCGCTTGATAGCACCCGAGAATGGGTTGTACAACCGGGTCTTGTATGGTTGCACCCTCTGTCCAAGCACAAGGAGGTCATCGGTTGAGCCACCGACATAAAACTACCTTCCAGAGAGAGAAGAGAAACAGAGATTCAGTCAAGATAAACAAACTAAGATTCAATCAAGGTAAACCATGGAGCAAAACCCTGGCCAACAAGTAGATGAAGAAACATAACTTAAAAAACAGATAGTATAGGAGGTGAATGCAAAAAAGGATTGCATATATACAGATGAATATCAAAGAAAGCACATGTGAATAACCCGACTAATCTTATTCTCAAGGTGGCGACCAGTTCTCATGTCCAGCAACATGATGGCGTCCTTGTCTATCGATACTCCTCCGACAACTGGTTCTCTAGAATTATCCAGTTGGCTGGCATAATATGCTCCTTCGTGAATGTCAACACCTGGATTTTTAATCCTAGATGCCTGTTATGCCATACATCGCAATCCCAGGATTACAATTTTTGCGAGACATAACAGATTGGATATCACAGTACATCATCCATTACAAACCATAATAAGGTCTTACACAAATAAAGGAGGATCCTGTAACATCCCAAAACTTTAATCCAAGGTTATTAAGATCCAAATCATCAAGTTTAGAGTTAACAGAAACTTTTCCATTTAAAAATATTAAAGCATTCATATGTGTGTGCATTTAAATAGGAGTTGTTTTGAATTGCCTTGATTAAGTGATCCATTTCTTGTAAAATGATTCTTAGGTGAAATAAACATCATCTAGATCATTTCCAAACAAATCCCAAAGAAAAACAAATCCAAATGAATAAAAGAAGCAAATGGTCATTTGTGCCATTTTAATCAACATGCCTACTTTGGCTATTCCTAGAACTCAATTCTTAACAGAAACAAATGTGGATCTGTGCACCCCTTGCTAGTACATGTAGTGATGTACCAAGGCCCACTTTGTGATCTACCAAAAACTTTCAAACACTAATTTTAAATGGCATTTGAAAATTGAATCTAGTGTAGGTATCAAGATCACCCTATTTCAAAAACCACTCAAATGACTTCCAGTTTCAAAACCCAAGCACACCTAGAAGCCCAAGCATGTGATCAACCACTCCACCAAAATTCAGCCCAAAATTCAAATAAAACTTTCATGCGGCCATTGTGTCGAACACCTTGCAGACAGAATCAAACTTAGCCTAACTTATACTATTTTGATCAAATCTTGTCGAGCATTTAGAGCTGTATTGATCGCCCTTGTCCCCCTGAGCCCAACCAGACCCTCACCGGCCTACCCCTAAGCCACGGCAGTAGTGGAGCACCGCCACTTTGTGGTCACCGCTGGCCAGAAGAGGGCAAAGCGCCAGGGACAACGCCGCGCCATTCCAACAAGTCCCCTAGCTCCACCCAACCCTACCGCACCTCCCTGTCCACCCCTCGATCACCCACAGGCCCTGGACCACACCTAGCACCGCCACCCATTCTCTCTGCAAGCTCGCCAGAGAGCGCCAGAGCACCCTCACCGCCAGCATGCCACATACCGCCCCTCGACCCAATACCATGCACGCCGCTCCGCCTCGACCCCAGCACCCCACCAGACACGGCCGTGCATCGCCGCGCGACCCACAGTCGCCGTGCACCGCGTCGAGGACCGCCTCTGCCTCCCAGAGTGCGGGACGCTCCTGACCAAACGCCACCGCCCCTAGCCGCACATTTAAGCCGTAGATGACCGCCAGGAGGCATGCCACCGTCCGCATACGCCGCCCATGCCTCTAGCCGCCTATATCAACGTCACCGACGAGCTCACCGTCGTGTCGTTCGGTCCCCTCGTCGCCCTATAAAAGGAACCCTCCCCAGCACAAACTACTCACACCACTCCACTCCCCTCTCATCACTGATCCTTCCCCACCTCTCGCTAGAGTCGCTCGAGCCATAGTTCGCCGGAATTGTGTCAGAGGAGCCCGCTGCAGAGGAAGAGAAGTTGCCGTTGATTCCGTCCACCGCAGCCCCTGCCGCGACCTCGCCTGAGCTTTCCGTCATCCACCAGTTCGTTTGCCTGCCTCACCGCAGTAGCTGGAGCCCTGGTACGTCCCCGGTAGACCCCCGCCGGCCGTTTAGGGTTCGGTCTCGCTGGCGACGAGTCCGTCGTCGACGATGACTGTGAGCCGTCGATCTCTGTTCTAATCGTGTGGCCTAGATTGATAGATACCGTTTCGGGTTTTAAGTCTCACTGACAAGCGGGACCAACCTGTCAGCCGCCCTTTGTGCTGCTGAGCGCCACTGGGCCGGCCCATTTCCTTTCCCGCGCAACCCAGTTAGTTCAAATGTAGATTTTTCTATTTTAGTTTGAACTCAATTCTGCCCCTTAGGTCAAAAATCAATTCAGGAAGATTTACTAAACCAAATTGAGTGATTCCAATTTTGTTGGAAAGCCTCTGAAAAGATCTATCCAAGCCCGTTGGATTTAATTAATTTAGAGTTAGAGATCTCTCCTAGTAAAAATAACAAGACAGGAGCATTTGCACATTCAAACATTTTTATAAAATCAACCATAATAGCTTTTGAGTTGATTCCAACTCTCAAAAATCACATTTAACAATACATATCTGAATATGTAATAATATTAAGGTTTACATGCAGTGACTTTGGACTAGTACCAAATTAGTGCTATATAGGCATTTCTAGTCACTTTAAATCATTAAATAATAAACTTAAACTTATTAAAATGTGATCCAACATTTAAATCACATTCCCATATGTTAGAATATGTGGTGATGACATGTGTATACATGATCCCATATTTTAAATGGAGAATATTAAATCTTAGTTATTTTTCAAAGAGTAGAAATTACTTTTCTGAAATAAAAAGAATGAAGCTAGTTAAATAAAACCTTGTGATGCTGGTGATGATAATAGATCATCAAATGTGTGCCTTAGTGTGTTAAGTGGACTAGTTAAGTATTGTTTGGTGATTATGTATACCGTATGTATTTATAGACAATAGTACCGACCAAGCTTTCGAGGAGGAGGAGTGCTATCAAGAGGAGGAAGAAAACTTCAACCGCTGCACCAACCAAGGCAAGCTAACCCTTGCAAGTATTATACTAGCAAGCCATCATTAGCAATGCAAGCTATTGTTAGCAGGCTAGAATATTTAGATAACCTAAGAAAAATGCCCTAGGCATGCTCTGCTTATACCACTTTGACTAGTACCTACTCCAAGTTTACTTTCAAGCTTTTACTTTCTTTACTTTACCAAAGTCCTTTACTTGTTTTGAAGGTAGCATAAAAAGTATAAAACTTGACCTACCTAGATAACCTTAGATGTCATTCTATGGCATGAGATTGATCCTATCATCTCACCTTAGTGAACACTCTTAACTTAGTAGATTAGAGCTAACTCAAAACTTGAGTCACTTTAGATGGGAATAATTGGTGAAAATGAATTGTGAAAACCTTGGAATGATGAGTCATTCTATTGAGAGGTTTTGACGTGTGTTGAGAAACACAAATGGTTTATGATGATGAAAACGTTGAGGCATGAGCCTTAACCCTTTTACAAAACTGATGGTTGGATTCAGATGCGATACCATTCCAATTTTTCCGTACAATCACAATACCTGAATTGGGTAAGGATTAGCTGGAAGTTTATATGCATTAGTATTAGTTCCCTCATGGGAGAGGTTTGAGCTGAGGCTACCTCTCAATGCTGTCCACCTATGCAGTGCCCAAGATGACAGATGGTCATGGTTGGGAGGCCATGCTCATAGGAGAGGTGCTTATACTAGGGTGTGTAAAGGAAAGGTTACGTTTGATTATCTGCATATTAAGTATGATGATTCAGGGTTATCCCTGACAGATGTATCGAATCTTGTGGTGAAAGTGTACCACCTCTGCAGAGTGTCAAACTATTCGAATAGCCGCGTCCGCGGTTATGGACAGTTGGAGTGGCCATACTATTTCGTTGTCAGATGTTTTAAAAATGACTTATGAAAGGAATTGTGACATGATTTGACCACAACAGAGTTGTGACTATGACAACTAAGTTCCCACTTAGGTGATTTCAAACTTTATTTTATCTTTCTTTGTTTCTGAACTTAGCTTAGGTTTCAAACTTAGCTTTACAAATAAACTTAGAGTTTAGCATTCCTACTAGAACTATCTTACTTGTTAGTGGTAGTTTGCGAGTACTTAAAGAGTACTCATGGCTTTGTCCCTGGCTATTACTGTAGCCTGACTATGAGGAGGACTACCCTGAAGGAGGACAACATGATGGCTATTACAATTTTTAGTTATCTTTCCAGCAAAATTGGAATCATTCAATTTGGATTTTAAAACTCTCTGAATTGATTTTAAAACTAAGGGACAGAAACTAGTTTACTTCTAAAAAGAAAAAGAATCATTTGAATCTGCTGGGTTGCGCGGGAACACTAATGGGCCGGCCTGGTTTCACTCCGCGGCACAGAGGATCGCTGACAGGGGGGTCCCACATGTCAGTGGCTCTTTAAACGCGAAGCGGTACGGGACAACATGGACCGTAGGATTAGAACTAAGATCTACGACTGGGGCTTATCATCGACGACGAACCTGTCGCCGGCAAGGTGGAACCCTAGCGGCTCGGTGGGGGTCTGGGGTGGCTTACCGGAGCTCCGGCGAGGGTCAGCGAGGCAGGCAAACGAACGAGTCGAGGACGGCGGTTCTCCTGGTACTGGCGGCGTCCCGAGAGATGGCCTTTATCTGTGGCGCCCTTCTCCTCCTTCCGTGGCGGTCTCCGGCGAAATTTCGGCGCTACGGGCGGCATCTTGCTCCGGTGGGGCTCGAGGAGGTTTTTGAGGGGAAGTGGATGGGATGGTTTGAAGAAACGGTGCTGGGAGGGCTTCCTTATATAGGCTCGGCGAGGCGGAAGAGAAGCATGGGCGGAGCTCGATGTGGGCGACGGCACAACGAGCTAGAGGCTTGGGCGGTGGGCTAGGATGGTGGGTGGTTCCCTGGCGGTCGTCAAGGCGGTGCGCGTGCAGTGACTTGCGGTCGGGAGGTGCGAGCGTTAATGCACGTACGCCGCCTCTATCGATGGTGAACTTTGCGGCGGCCGGCGGCTACGGGTCACGGTCGGGGGAACGGGCATGACTGGTAGCCTCCTGGGACGGTGGTGATCGTGTAGGCGGGCGGCTAGAGCGAGGCAAGGTCTGGCTGAGCGTGGACAGCGCGTGAACTGCGGGTGGTGTTGGCCTGGCAGACACAGTCCAGGCGCGGCGGTTCCAGGCTCCTCCTCTCGCTGTCTTCGAGCTGGGGCTGTCCTGGAGGAGGGAGTGGTGCACGGGCGACGCGTTGGGCAAGGTGGGCGAGGCTGGCAGCGCTAGGGGCGCGATGTCGACGGTGAGGGAGCTCAAGATGCTCGGAATTAATGGCCATGACCATTTGGTCGTGGGCACAGTGGTTGGCCGGGCTATAAAAGGGTAGGGGGTGCACTGGGGAGGCTGTGGTTGCAATGTGGGAGACAAGTTTGGCCAGAACACTGCTCACACTAGTGTTTTTTTTATCTTTGTCTGATTTGTGCACACAGTGTTTGACAAAATGGCTGAAAGAAATCAAGTTTTGAATTTTGAGATGATTTTTGGTGGAGTTGTTTGTCACATGCTTAAGCATCTCTGGTTGCTTGGGATTGTGAAATTGAGTTCATTTGAATGGTTTTTGAAAAAGGGTGATCTAGATACATACACTTGATTCCATTTTCAAATGTCATTTAAAATTAGTGTTTGAATATTTTTGGAAGATCACAAAGTGGTCTTTGGTACATCACTACTTGTACTAGCAAGGGGTGCAAATATCCACAATTGTTTCTGTTTGAATTTGAGTTCTAGGAACACCCAAAGTGACCTAGTTGATTAAAATGGCAAAAGTGACCATTTCCATTATTAATTCTTTTTGATTTCTTTTTCTTTGAATTTTGCTTGGGAAAGATTTGGATGATGTCAAATTCACCTTAGAGCCAACTTACAACCATTAGAACAAACAATCAGGGCAATTCAAAACAATTCCTATTTAATGCAACACACATATGAATGCTTAATTTTTCAAATGGGAAAAAGTTTTTGTTAACCCTAAATTGAGTGATTTGGATCTTGATAACTTTGATTAAAGATTTGGGGTGTTACAGTGAAGCCGCACCAGGCACTGCAGACTACCCGAAAGGCGACATAGTAGTCGAAGGCGTCCGTCGAAAGGAAGATGTCACCTATCTTCTAGACAAGTCCCTTAGAGAGACCAGCCCACAGCGAGTCCCGCTGCTTCTAGTCGGACATGGATGATGGCGTTTATGTGGTCTCGGTCCCTTCGACTGGCAGAGGAAGTGGTTCCAGGGACACACATTAAAAAATACCTAGGAAAACCAAGCAAAGTGTGTGGAAACGAGACGAAGACATGCACATAGCAACCGCAACTGCATTTCATGAAACTGGCATGGGCACGCGCCTACGCACGCACACTAATTACGGGACAACGGACGTGCACACTAGCATACGACTCCTGGAGCACGCAAATATGTAGGATGATACTAGTAGTAGTAGTATCATAACCTCATTGTATTTAATTATCCCAAAATCTAAGGAGAAAACATGCGCTCCCTGGTCGCTCAGAGCACACGCAAATCTAAGTTGTCAGGGCATTTTTTATTTTTTGCATGGAATTTTTCATTTACTTATTTTGGATGTGCCGTTGGATGCTCATCGTATGGCCAAATAGGGTGTATGCTCCATGGAGCTAAAAACCTCACATTCGCTCACGATTCTTAATTATTGGTATAGTCTCAATTTCTTGACCGGAGGGACAAATTGGTAGTACCAAGACATCCTACTAATGCTCCTAGTTTTGCTCAATTACTCATCTAGTTGACCCAAAAATATGAACCACCACGTCTTATTAATGCTCATGGCCGCTCATATTGTTAAAACGGGAGTGCATGCATTGGCTTGCATGTTTTCTATTAAATGCGGTGACCACGTGCATTACCTAGGTTTTAGGATTACTACTTCATGGAATAACTAGCGATAATGCGAATAGGTGAAGTTAATTCTCCGAACTAAGTATTTAGGAAATACTATGTATGTGGTTTTACTCTCCGGCCTAGTAATCCCAAACACAGGGAGTACTCAAGTGTGGTTATGGATGATCAGTTGATGTGACTCTCGACAATGAATACCTGACCAGATAGTCATACGTTCTACCACCTTTTTCCACTACTACTAGTAGTAGAACATGGATGCTAGCCAAATTCAAAATCTCAATCGAGCGGCAAAATCACATACCCCGACTTTGAAGCATTTCCCGCGTAACCATTTCAAAAACTTTGAGGCAAAATCTCCCACCAAGGGAGTACCATTTTTGTATTATTATTAGATGTATGCTAGCAAATGTAAAATCTCAATCGAGCGATAAAACAACACACCAACTTTGAAGCATTTCATGCCTCTCCGTTTCAAAAACTTTGAGGTAAAATCTCCCACCGAGGGAGTACCATTTTTGTATTATTATTAGATGGACGCCAGCCAAATCAAAAATCTCAATTGAACAGCAAAATTACACACCGACTTTGAAGCATTTCCTTCCCCTCCTTTTCAAAAAACGTTGAGGCAAAATCTCCCACCGGGGAGTACCATTTTTCTATTATTATTAGATGGAGAGTCACCAAATTCAAAATATCAATCGAGCGGCAAAATCACACATCGACCTTGAAGCATTTCGCGCCCCTCCATTTCAAAAACTTTTGACTTCAGAATTCCATTTTACCCATTGTTCAGACGCCATATGGGCAAGCTAAAGTCGTAGCTTGGGGGCATGATCATAATTATTTTTCTGTTCACCTCCTTAGTCCTGATTCTTGCAGTTTTTCCCGCTTGCTCACCCAAAAATCCCAGGATCCTCTCCCACTCCCTCACCTCCACGACCACCACGTGCACCGGCGACAGAAATACCACGACGGCCGGAGCTGTTTCAGCTGCGATCTCGTTCACCGTCGTGGAGCTACTTCACCGACGCTCACCCACTGGATCTAGTTCACCGGGTCTCTCTGCCACTACAGTGGAGCTGTGCTGTCATTCACCACATCGATGGCGTCATCGATCGCCCAAGCTCTGCTTCCCGTTTGCCGAAAGCTACCGAAACGTACTAGATCCGCTTCACCGGTGTCCACCGGACGTGATCTAGTTCAAGGAGTTCCATGTACACCGCTCTAGACCAGCTGCATGGCTGTCGCCATTCACTACACCAGATATGTCTCAGCAACGCTCTCGTCCACCGTGCTCAAGCCAGGATCGGCCGCCTAAGATCTGCTTCCCTGACGCCAACAGCCACCACAACCGCAGCACCCTCGATGACCTGGACGTTACCCACACAGTACTGGCAATGCTTAGATGCCTCTTTGACCAAGGTTAACCAAATCTCTAACCCGTTTTTGTTTTGTTAGACGTATAGCAGGTTCAAGCCTGTAGTAGTGAACTTCATTTTTGTAATCGTGCTAGTACATACAAATCACTAGGCCCGCCTGTTCTTGGTGCCAGAACATACAAGGTCATTAGACATGTTGGTTTGCATTCGCTACTCTACAAATTTCAAGTCATGCACATGTTTGTTATTTTTTCATGCACATGTTCTTAGCTAATCCATACAACAGTAATTGCCTGCTATTGTGTAGTTTTTGCAAAATGTGAAATTAGTGGAAAATATTAGTGTGGATTCGCTGCTCCATAGTTACTAAATCTATCTGGTTCGTCTTGTGCTAAGTTCTTGCTATTATTTCCTCCTTGACATCGGTATGCTATCTTGTAGTACCCGTTTAAACTCAGCATACAAGTTCGATTATAATTTTTTTGTTGCCATGTGGTTCTTCAAAATTTGCAACACTAACTATTTTCTTTTTCTTGTATAGAGCTCAAAATGGAACAATGAACATGTTGGTTTGCATAGCCTATTCTATAGGTTCAAAAGCGATGCCATTATTTCCTTATATGGTGTTGGTTTGTCCTAAGCAATGACATAACTATTGTCTACATTTAGTTCATTCATGGTTTGTATTCCTTCTCTAGAAGTTCTCTTATGATGCCATTATAATTTCTATCTGGTTGATTCTTAGCTATAATAGTAACTACATGCAATTGTGTAGCTCACCGCAAATCATGAATCACACAACATATCTTGCATTCTAGGAGATACCACTCCTTCCATATATATTTGCTGAAATGACCTGGCTAGTTTATATTTGTTGATATTCTAAGAAACACTTTGTTTGATTGCCCATTGGATTGTAGGCACACTTGTCTAATGCTTGTTTGTCCTGTTCTACAGGTTCACGAGCGACGTCATTATATCTCGTATTTGGTTCTGGTTCATCCTAAGCAACGACATAACTATCTTCTACTATATATAGTTCATTCATGGTTTGCATTCCTGCTCTACAAGTTCTTGTATGATGCGGTTATAATTTCTATTTGATTCATTCTTAGCTACGGCAGTAACTACATCTCATTATGTAGCTCAGTGCAAATTCTGAGTCACCCAATGTTTCTTGCATTCTAGGGTATACAACAGCTTCCATATATATTTATTGAAATGACATGGCTAGTTTATATTTTCTAACATTCTAAGCCACACACACACTTTTTTTGATTGCTTATTTCATGGTAGGCACAATTGTTTAATGTGTGTTCGCTTGTCCTGTTTATTTGACGTGTTGGTCAATAATTGAGCCATGGACCAGTTGTAAACTCCAGTTCATAGCTCCCGTCATATCAGTCGAATGAGTAGTTTGTCTTGTTTGATGTATTAACTTATTATTACTTAGTTTCAGACTGCAATTATTGCTATCGCCACCAAAGAGGGGGCTGCAAGATCATGTCTCCTCCAATGTAGCTGTCACACTCAAACGGAGATGCAGGTGATAGATTGAGAAAACAAATTGAGGACTCTGGTATCAACTAAAATGCCGATTTTTTCCCTTTAACTGATAATATGTAATAATTTTAAGAAGTTTGTAGCTGAGGTAATATCTAGATAACTCGCATAGTCCATGTAGGCATTTAGTTGGCGCCGTCCTTGCATGGCCATAGGAGGTACCATAACTGCGCCAGCCAGGTCGATTAGGGAACATTATCAGGATTTGTTATTGTCCCGTCTTGTATTGGGCCGACCATTATCGGGATTTGTTATTGTCCGTAAACGTAATGGGCCTACCCACACGTGGCAACTAGTAACAGTAACAGGCTAGAACAGCAACATGCCATAACAGTAACATGCCAGAACGGTAGAAGGCCAGCACAGTAACTGACTAGAATAGTAATGGGCCAAAGCAGTAACAGGCCAGCCAGAAGAGTAACATACCACAACAGTGGTAGGCCACAACAATAACAGGCCAGAACAGTGGCATGACCGAATAGTAGTAGGCTAGAATAGTAAAGGACCTCAACTGTAATAGACTAGAATAGTAAAGGGCCAGAATAGTAATGAGCTAGAATAGTAACATGCCAAAAAAATCACCAGAAAAGAACAGTAATAGGTAAAAAAATAACAAACAAGAACACTAATAGGACGCCTGTGGTCCTGAACAGTTGATGGTCGAAATAGTAAAAGACCAGAAGAGTAACAAACCTTCTCAAAGAAGGGCCGTCAGTAGACGTCCCATGGCGAGCTATGAGAACAGTAATAGGCCGACCGTAGGCCTTACCAGTATAGGACCGACTTGATGCAGGCTGCTAATGGGCCGCGTAGTATTCGACCAATGTGGGCCTTCTATAGACCAAAACAGTATTGAGTCCAAAAGTTTGCAGGCAATGGCTGGCTGCATTAATGGGCCCATTTTAAATAGTACAGGACAAAATAGTAAAGGGTTGTAATCTTATTGGGCTCTCCTCATGGGCCGGTCGACTTAATAATTAGCAGGCCTTGGTTGCGCTAGGCTTCTACTATGGTTTCTGTGACCATTAACGGCGGTAACAGGGCGTTAACAGCGTTTGCCACGTGGCAGTTTACATGACGTTAGTAGTCAACACGGCTGGCAAACAGATCGACGATGGAATAAGTTTTTGTGGCTGAAGGGTGCAATCCGCCACGGTAAAAAAACCCGTGGTAGATTCTTTTGCGATGGGGCTTTTACCACGAAGGCCATCCATCGTAGAAGACTTTTTAAACACGAAAAAACGGGCCTTCAACCATGAAAATCGTCTATTGTAAAAGCCAACTTTTCTTGTGGTGAATGTGAATATGTGATTGATAGTGTTAAATGAAGTCCTATGCCAAAAATGAAGTTCATATATTGAAGATAGTTTCCGACATAGTACAAACTTCGGATGTTACCCTAAAAGTTCTGCTGCTTCCTATTGTCGATGTAGTCATTACAAGGCAAACTTGCACAAATGTTTTGGAGTTCAATTATTATGCTTCCTTGGTGTTAATAATTGAATCTCCCATCCATTTGGAACATTTTTTCCATGTATGTTTCATTCAAATTTTGAAAATATGCCGTGTTCAAGATGGTCGTAAAATATAACCGCCTCTATAATGAATAAAATGTCAGAAAATTGTGAAGTAAACTTTACATTTGTTCATTTTAGGATACCTATATTGAGTTTTCATCTTTATTTTTCCTTTTGTTTTTGAATAATTCTGAAATTCTAAGAGTTTTCAAAATCCAGATAGCATGATAAATCCAGAGGGTTCGAATAAAAAATATGAACCAACTGATTGACATATCATATTTGAGTAATATATGTAGCTAATATCATAAATTTATAATTTATAGTCAATAAACTACTTATATATATATCATATCATTAATTTACTAGGGTGTCTCTAACTTTTTTATTTAATAAAATATAAAACATGTCAAATAATCTTGTGTCTCTAGTTTTCGGCCCAGATCATCCGGATTTTAGGTTCTTTGAGTCGGTTATTACTTTTATCCGCTTCAGCGTAAAATTACATTGGCCCTCCAGCGAGATCCATAAACAAAACTAGAGACCATATAATTAGTGGAGAATATGTAATTATGGCCATATAATTATGGCGAGATCCATAAAATTACTAGCTGCCTATCTGCCACACCGAGAACCCCCACTGGCAAGGCAAGTTTGTCGCTCTCCTTCCATACCTACAACACCATGATGCATCGGCTCGAGATGTTGCATCTCCATCTGGATCGACCAGTCAACCCAGCATTTGTGTTTAATATTTGGTTAACTATAGATCATATAATTAGTGGAGAATATGTGAAGAATTATTGGACATGTTGGACATAGAGTTACTTTCTAATTCTTGGAATTCTTTAATGAGATTAAGATGGACTCCACCGTGCTAGATGTCAAGACAACAAATTTTGCCCAAAAGTATGTGTGTGTACATTTCATGGTTATAGATTAATTGCTAGCTGTATTTAGTTATTTAAGGTTTTTATTCTTGTAGGTTTTAGTCCCTATTATGTACTATCTAGTATACTAACTAATAACTTGTAATTTAAATTATTATGATAAGATATGGCACTGTGCCTTGTTTGAATGACTCGTTGCAAGGAGTCACTGCCAACGGGATCACTTTTCAGTGTTCATCTCATACTGGGATGTTTCGAGAATTCAGTGGTATATATCTTTTACAGAAATTTTACCTAGCTAGAAAAGTTTGCATTGCATTTGCTAGAATTTATTAATTTAATCTTTGCTTTTTTGCATAGATTGTGCCATGCAACGCAAGGGCACAATTCAATGAATTCACAGGAGTGTGCAATTCCTCGCTTGTGGGCACAAATACAAGATTAAAGTGCAAAAAGGGATAACTATGACTTGCTTGGGAGGTGCAGGGTGGTGTTGGTTCATTTCTTGGAACCATCTCACCGGAGATGAGATCTTGTGCTTTTCCTTGGCACGAGACACCCCGAGGATTATTGTAATCTATCTCAACATATCTAGCGAAGAAGATCATAATAAGTTATCCCTAATTACCTCCCTGAGATGCAAACATACTGAAGGTGAGAATAAACACCTCCTACAACTCATCCCTCCAAGTAATTCCTTCATCTCGGTCCATTTGTCACCCGGTTAACAAGGAACAATGTTGAGAGGCTCCTTATGGTACATATATTATTTGAAGGCCCTACAACTATATATCTTAATTTGTTTTTGTTCTTGTGATTCACAATTTGGTAATGATCGTGTGTTTGTATAACATCAAGTTATATCACTTCTGCATTGTAGAAATTACCACGGGCCATGATATGTCAGCTTGATATCCCTAAAGATGGCTTGGTTGGACTATGCATTGGATCACGAGGTCGCATCACCACCGTCGAGTACAAGACTGTAGGGTTCACAACATAGAAAACAAAAAAATTCCTACAATACAACGACTAAGAACCAAGATCTATCTCCCTAGATACAATCAATGGGTGGATATACATCCATAGAGATCTTACCCTCGAAGACCGAAAAGCTTTGTTAACAAAATCTGATTTAGTGGATGATGTAGTCGTTCACTTGCCGATATCTAGATCATGATGAAGTCCAGCACCACAAAGCAGCAGTGCATCTGTGATCGCACACACATCCGGTACCCCCGACAACCTCCGCGTCCTCACTCTAGTGATGCAGCAGAAGCAACAACTCCTTTCAAACAAAGCCATTGGGAACATGTATCTCGCTAATCCGAGACCATGGGTCATAACCTAGAGGGTGGAGAGATCATTCACGAGGAGGTGTAAGGGTGGAGGAAGAGGTTGTGCTCCTTATATAGGGGAGGGGGCAGCCCCCATGCCATGGCCGGCGGCCAAGGTGGGTGCCCCTACCTCTCCCTCATTCATGTGGGTGGAGCTCCCAGTCACATAAACACACCTCCACTCACATGTCCACTTACATGCATTAATTTTCCACCAAAATTAATGCATTTATCATTTAATAAAACTATTTTATTTATTTTATTCAGAATTTTGTTAATTACTTTAATTAACAAACATTCACATAAAACCTCCTGCAACATTTCAATATCACATGCAGAACCAGTTTCAGCAGTTTCACCCGAAACAATTCCAGTGTCCACCAAAATGATTCTAGCGCTTTTATAATCTTTCTCTGAAACATATTTGCTCCAAATAGTGTCGGTATCCCTTAAGTGTGCACCATACGGTTCATGAATAATGTAGACATGATCAAGACCCCTCTCCGATGAATAACCATCAGCGGGAACTGGAGATCCGTACTGACTCCCACACATTCAATGATGACTCTAGTGATCGTGTGAACCTTTAATATCGTAACCAAATCCCTTTGTCTCGTGATATATTACATGTCTGAGATTCAATCATCGGTATCCCCATACCTAGTTTGATCTCGTTACCGACAAGTACTCTTTTCTCGTTCCCGTGATGTAACATTCTTGTGATCTTATCACTTGCTTGCAAGCTATGTCAATACAATATTACTGAGAGGGCCCAGAGTATATCTCTCCATCATCGGGAAGGAAAAAATCCACTCTTGATCCATGAGCCTCAACATAACACTTTCAAAGTACCCAAACCCACCTTTATAGTCACCCTGTTACAGTGTGACGTTTGATGTTATCAAAGTACACTTTTGGTGTTAGCAATTAACATGATCTCATGGTCTAAGGATTAGGGTTACTTCATATGATGTTTATAGAAATGTAAACATAATGACTTTGATCGTATTACTATACTTCGGATGAATGTTTATCACATAATTCCACCACTGTTGTAACCTCGTTATTAACAACAACCAATGTCCATGATCAGAAACTTTGATCATCTTGTCAATCAACGAGCTAGTTTATATGAGAGGCATAACTAGGAACTCTTTATTTGTTTATGAAACACGCATGTATTAATGTTTCCAATTCACACAATTATATCATGGGAAATAAACATTTATCATAAACATGGAATAAGATAATAAATGCTTTATTATTGCCCCTCGGGCATATTTCCTTCAGTCTCCCACTTGCACTAGAGTCAATAATCTAGTTTGAAAATCCCACGCATTCAACACCTATGGCTTTCTGGTGTTGTATATACTCGTTTGCTAGTGGTAAACGTAATATCCAGATCTGCCATTTTCAAGTCCGTGTGTATTTGCATGTCTTTGCGTCTCTACGCATCACTCATTCTGAAATGAGATGGCATTGTATCAATTTAGTCCATTGGTGAGACCTTTAGTTCCTTTGGGTTAAAACATGTGATATAATTGTCATACAATATATCTTCATAATACTAGCCCACCGTGAATGACACCTAGTTTAATAATAAACTACTTAACACAAATGCCCTCCTATGCTGCTATTATAGCAGTCATATACATAGACTTTTGTTGTAGTATCCGTCACAATGTCTTAACTTTGGAACTCATCCAAATTCATCATGGAACCTCCTTTCCATTACATTGTGCCACCCATAGTTTAAATTGAGATAAATTTAATTTGTATCTTGTGAAAAAACTAGTATCAATGTAACACTTTACAATGAACTATTTGTAATTATTTGTCACCTCTACATAAATATATTCTTAGTTCTTCCATAGATCATAAGAATATCCTTCCTATCGTCCAATGATCATCTTATGAGTCAGCCCAATATACGCTCATAACATTTAGGTCATAGGACATATCTGGATATGTACATATCACGGTATACATTATTGATAAAAATATTAATGTGATTTCACTCATCAAGTGTCAAAACACTTGAATCTTGTTTCACTTACCAAGTGTCAATACACTTGGATCTTGATTCAATCCATTCCATGCGGCAAGAACCTTTCTTGTCGTTTCCATATTGACCTCTTTTAATATCTCATATATGTACGTCTAGCACAACCATATTAGCGCATCAATCTATCCATAGAGACATTGATGCATAATATTATGGTTTTTCTCAAGTCTTTCATTGAAATAATTTTTTAATGAAATTATTAACCTATGTCAATAAAAGGTACATTATTTCTAATCAACAACATGGAAAGATGTCTGAGCACTCCCACTTAATTTCTTGCAAATGCAAGCATCTTCATTGCCTTCGATGAAATTAAACTTTTTAAACATTTTCATCATGGTGAAGATTCCAACTCCGCTATGCTTAATTCAACCATTGAAGTTTGCATGCACTTTTAGCATCCTTTGAATTAACAAATCCCATTTGGACTATGTCATTTACACGTCCTAGGTTACCATTCTATTAGAAGAAAGTTGTTTTGTTTGTTTAACTACCATATACCAAATTATATGTAGTGGTTGCTACATTAATCCGTCCAGACTAAATATGGATATGAAAGATCAAATCTTGTCATAGTTAACTCCTTGAACATAGTCGTAAACTCGTTTCCGACATGTCGACTATTTCATAGATGTGAAACATCCATGTCTATTTTTTTATAGATCCAAATATGACCAATAGGCTTTATGCCTTTTCAGGGGGTCTTACAAGTTCAAAAAACTTGATTTCTCGTATATGGAAACTATCACAAATTTTATGACTTCTAGTCATTTTATGGAGTCAGATCCCATCATCGCTTCTTTACATGCAGTCGGTTCATCATTGTGATAACAATAACGACTTGTTTATCAAATCTCACTATTTGATTCTTAGCCAAACCATATGGTTCAAATAGTAACTCTAATCTACGAGATCACAACCTTTGTAATCATGTGAGCCATGAGCATTGTGGCCGCCTTCGGGACACTATCCAGCGATGCACTACTTATCACATGTTGCTTAGGTTCATTAACCTAATGAAAGTTCTATTGTCATCCCACTTAACTTTTGTGAAAAATTCCTTCTCAAGAAACTTGACATTCTAAGTGACAAACTCTTTTGACTTTAGTGTTATGGAGGAATACCCAACTATTACTTTGGGATAACCTATAAAAAATTGCTTATCCAACTTTTGTTGTATAGATTTTACTAATGCCTAGCATAACAAAATTTAAGGAAAGACAACTCGGGTTTTATCCCAAACCATAACCCGTACGGTGTCATTTCAACAGATCATGATGGTGCTCTTTTTAGTGTAAAAGTGGTAGTCTCTAAAGCTTTAATCCTTCAAATAAAATGGCAGTTTTATAAATGACACATTTGATTTTACCATGTCAAACAAGGTTTGATTTCATCTCTCGAACACTCCATACTCTTATGGTTAATCGGGAAACACAAATCCATGGAACGATTCCTCAAACCTTAGGTGTTTTTCTAAACTTGTAACTCAAATATCTTCCTTTATGATCCAATCATAAATTATTTATTTTCTCGTTACTATGATTTTCCACTTCATCTTGAAAATCTTTGAACATTTTTCAAATGTTTCATACTTCTTCCTTATTGAGTAAATATACACATATATCCAGTCAAATTTTTGGAGAAAGTGTATGAAGTTGAAAGATCCACCGCACATGGCTACACATAATGGACTATATACATCAACATGTAGAATTTCCAATAAGTTAGTCATCTGTTCCTCTTTGGCCTATGAATGGAGTTTCAATTATGTCCAAGAAAGTCTCACAACCTTCTATTGATCAAAATCAAAGACTCCAAGAATATATCAACATGGAATTTCTTCATGTTTTCTTTCCAATATAATTTTAATAGTGATGTCACTTCGTAAGTGGCTTTCAATCATTTGTCTTGCAACATTTTAGCATTAGTTTTTGTGGATGTGATTTCTCCAACTAGACTTGTAAAAGTTCATCCATCATCTATGGAATACGGTAATTATTTGAACAACCTTTTTTCTCATAATTCCTGAAGAAAATAACAATTATTAAAACAAATCTTGAAGGAAAGCTTTGATGTCAACGAGAAACACAATAACACTTTATTTGTTTTTGATGAACATCGTCACATATTCCTTTGCTAATTACTTAGGCCATTGTGGTTCGTGAATTTTGTTGTTTTGTATGACATTTCACACCAACCAATTTGGTATCCAATACCCAAGAACCACATTGTTTAACAAGCAAACAATACAGCCATAACATGTATATCTTCTATATACCTAAGCTAGACATTTTCAGTCTTTTTATTTTCTGCCAAATATTTTCCAGATTCTCTTTCAGCATTCCCTTTCCTTTTAAAAATAATCTATCAACATCAATAGTGGCGCCATACACATGACACATAGTCCAAAACATGTATAGTCAAATACTAATACTTTTGGACTTACACTTTGAAGTGGGTCACCATCATCAAATGTGGCGTTCTTTCAAAATCCATTATCTAGTAATCTTTTAGTGTAGTAAACATTTTACCTACATCTTCTATTCATCCTTATCATGACAACTTTCATTATCAAGCTACTATAGCCTATAAGGGTGAATCACGAGTATAATGTTAGTTCCCAAAACCTTTTAGAAAATTAGGACGCCTAGCGTCTCCAACCTTCACAAATTCTCATACAATATGAGAACATGTATTTTGCCAAATTATACTCTATCATATTGCAACCATGTACATTCTTTCAGATATTACAATATCTTCCACACACAATGGTTTTTGAAACAATTATTTTAGATCCTAGATAACCTTGATACTAAAACATCTTTTGAATATCAAGGATCATGGAGGCAAACATGATACTTAGATACTAACAGTGGAATTGTTACTCTTGATTTAATACTACTTATTAAATTTGATGGAGTAAACAGAGCTCACTGAAAGTTTGCAATATGACTTCTAAACTTTAGATTGACACTCAAAACATTACGATGCCAGTTAGTAAAGTAAATATATAGAATTCTATAGTTCTATTATCCTAATTATAACTAAGCATAAGGCAGTAAAGCCAATGAATACAAAAAACTATGCAAATTCACTTTGATTTAGTTTATGATAAATTGAGTTCGACTAATCCAAATTACGAATGAACTCCCACTCAAAAACAACATCCCTCGTGTCTTTTTGGTGATTACATGAACCAGATCCACTACACCAAGACCGATCATCACGTGAGTTGGTGTAGCTAGGCGAGCATCTAGATGGTCATCATATCAACCATATGACTCATGCTTTACCTTTCGGTTTGTGTTCCAAGGCGATGTATGTACATGCTAGGCTCGCCAAGTAAGAACCTTAGTACTCACGTGTGTAAAACTGTCTTACACCCATTGTATGCGGACGCAGAGTCTATCACACCCAATAATCACATGGTGTCTCTAAATGACGAACTTTCTTAATGGTGCATACTAAGGATGAACACATTTTATCTTGACACTTTAAATGAGGGATCATTTTATAATGCTACTAAAGCGCCATACAAGCAAAATAAGATGCAAATAAACATCATATGGAAAAAGTGATATGATATGGTCCTTGCACTTGATCACTATCGTGTGCATCGTGCTATGATTTTCATCATTCCTATATGTGTAAGGCCAAGGTCTATGTAACTTACACTTTGGTATGTTATAATTTCCAAGAGTATCAATCCATACTACAAATTATAACATCACCATATCATGACACTTGCCCATCAACAACTAAACTAGACACCTCTAATTTGTCAATTGCAAGTTTTATGTGGCTTAGGTCTTTCAAAGATAGAACCGTTCATACCTACGAACATGGAACCACAATGATGATAATCAAATTATGAGCAACTCGTTGCAAATCAAATATTGACTATAGTAGGAGAGACAGACACCCGCTAGCCATTTATGCAAAACTAGTTGCATGTCAAGTGTGGAACTGGTCTCATGTGTCAGGACATGTAAAGTTAGTCTGGGCCGCTTCATCCCACTATACCACCAATATCCAAAATACATATATAGACAATAACATGATCATCAACGCCCACATAATCATATGTGTTCTACCTGTGCAAAGCATCTACGCATAGATCAGGCTCTAATACCATTGTTGGGTTCACAGCATAGAAAACCAAAAGTTTCCTACGATATGAACGACTAAGCACCACGATCTAACTACCTAGATACAATCAACAGGTGGATATACATCCATAGATATCTTACCCTTGAAGGCCAAAAAGCTTTGTTAACGAAATCGGATTTCGTGGATGATGTAGTCGTTCACTTGCTGATCTCAAGATCGTGATGAAGTCCAGCACCACAAAGCAGCAGTGCATCCATGATCACACACACGTCCGATACCCCTACAACCTTCACGTCCTAGCTCTAGCGATGTAGTGGAAGAAGCAAGTCCTTTCAGACAAAGCCACCGGGAACATGTATCTCGCTAATCCGAGACCATGGGGGAATAAACTATAGGGGAGAGAGATCCTTCATGACGAGGTGTAAGAGTGGAGGAGGAAGTGGTGCTCCTTATATAGGGGAGGGGGTCAGCCCCCATACCGTGTCCGGCGGCCAAGGTGGGTGCCCCACCCCTCCCTCATTCAGGTGGGTGGAGCTCCCACTCACATAAACACACCTACACTCACATGTCCACTCACATGCATTAAGTTTCCACCAAACTTAATGCAACTCTCATTTAATAAAACTCTTTTATTTATTTTATTCAGAATTTTGTTAATTACTTTAATTAATAAACATTCACATAAAACCCCTACAACATTTCAATATCACATGCAGAACAAGTTTCAGTAATTTCACCCGATACAATTCCGGTGTCCATCGAAATGATTCTAGCGCTTTCATAATCATTCTCTAAAACATATTTGCTCCAAATGGTGTTGGTATCCCTTAAGTGTGTCACCCTACAGTTCGCAAATAATGCAGACATGATCAGGACCCCTCTCCAATCAATAATCAGCAGCGGGACATGGAGATCAGTACCGACTCCCACACATTCAACGATGAGTCTAGTGATCATGTGAACCTTTAAGTTTGTAACCAAATCCCTTTGTCTCGCGATATATTACATGTCCGAGATTATATCATCGGTATCCCCATACCTAGTTTGATCTCGTTACCGACAAGTACTCTTTTCTCGTTCCCGTGATATAACATGCTAGTGATATTCTCACTTGCTTGCAAGCTATGTCAATTTGATATCACCGAGAAGGCCCAGATTATATCTCTCCATCATATGGATGGAAAAATTCCACTCCTGGTCCATGAGCCTCAGCATAACACTTTCAGAGTACCCAAACCCACCTTTATAGTCACCCTGTTATGGCATGACGTTTGATGTTATCAAAGTACTATTCCGGTGTTAGCAATTAAATTGATCTCATGGTCTAAGGATTAGGGCTACTTCGAATGATGTTTATAACACAGTAAACTTAATGACTTTGATCATATTACTATTCTTCGAATGAATGTTCATCACATCATTCCGCCAATGTTCTGACCTTGTTATTAACAACATCCAATGTCCATGATTAGGAAACATGGATCATCTTGTTAATCAACGAGCTAGTTTATATGAGAGGCATACCTAGGAACTTTTTTTTATTAAACACGCATGTATAAATTTTCCAATTAACACAATTATAGGATGAGAAATAAACATTTATCAGAAACATGGAATAAGATAATAACCACTTTATTATTGCCTCACGAGCATATTCCCTTCAAAGACGACGTCTGACGACGACATCTCTTCACCGATGAAGGGTGGAAATACTTCCTCCAGACCGAGGAAATATAGATCAGACAAGCCATACTCATCACTGCGAGGTTCAATAGGTGTAGGGACCTACACATGATGTTTGTCATTGACTTCATCGATGATTTGGCCTCGTTGTTGGAGTTGGAATCGAACTCAGACTCGTACTCGTGCTCGTGCTCGTACTCGTACTCATATCCATATTGATACTCAGATGTGTATTGTGACTTGATAAATTTGTTTTTCTTGTGTTGAAGTGGTGTATGGCTACTTTCATCTCTAAATTTCTTTTTTTTCTTGTGACTTAATAAACTAGTTCTTTAAACCTACTTATGTGAATTTTCTCCAAAATCTGAATTTCACAAACATATCTATAATTAGTAAGAACGTCGATGCCAACTATCTCCCTTAAATGGCTAAGAATTATAACTGTCCCTTTGACGTCTTTCTTAGAGGTGGTTTATTTTCTAAGCCGTCTGAGTATAATTATGGGTTCAATTTGAAATATTCGGTGAAAATTTGGGCACGAGGGCGCCCTTTTTCCTCTTAAGCCCGCCTCGACCCCCAACCTATTTCAAAATTCCCCTCGCTGCCACCCTCCCCTGCCACTCCTTTGTGCCATTGCCAGTTCCCTGCCTCTACTCGCCTCCCCCACCCTCTCCGTCCACTATGGGGGAGGTCCATCGCCTCCGAGGACTCAGGGACGTTGTCCAAGTACATATGCACCCTCCCCTTCCTCTCCTCCGAGCCGCAGCCAGTTCCCTATTGTCCTCCCCACAGCCGCCGTCCTCTCTGTCCACTAGGGTGAGGAAGCTCTGTTGTGTTCGTTGCCTGAGCCACTTCCCCGAATAATGCTCCCTCAATCCCCTCAATATCATCCAAAAAATCCATAGAATTTTCCCTCTTTGTGCAAGTTTAGGTGAAACCCCGGTTTATATTGCATATTGAAATTTTTATGGAAAAATGGCATGATTGTTTTATTTGTAGTATTAGCATTGGTATAATATTCATTTGAAAAAATTCAGGAGGTTACCTTTGCTTAGAACTAAATTTTATATACATGGTACTTGGTTCTGTTCATATTATCAACATGTGTATGAGTTGTCATATGTTTGTTGCCATCACTAGTACAAACATGTCACTCCTCCATGTTCTTCTATTTATGTTTTCCAGTTTTAGAGATTCCTCGTAGATTGTTTTTGAATTTTACACCATGATAATTAAACAATTTCTATCTATTCAATAGATGGGAACCAACCATGATGATGCAATTGTGCTATCTAGCGGTGACAGCACAATGTCATCAAGCAAAGAGCCCGAGCCTCTGTTTAGATGTATACATGAAGAGCATCAAAATTTCTGCATTTAGTGGTGTATATGAAGATTCCATGTGACCCTAATGTAATATCTATGTTTTGCATGAGAACCCAATTTGCAGGGGGATAGAGACTTTGATAAGAAGTGCCTTTTTGGAAACGAGATATATCTGAATGAAATGCATGTCTCCCGGCTGATAGATTATTGTGATCCCAAATGTCCACCAGCTATCAAGTACTATGTCTACAAGATGACCCATTCATCTGTCGTGGAGAATAAGTAAAAGATGGTAATTTCAATGATATTTGAACATGAACAAGCATATGATATGTAATTACTTGAATAATTACAAGCATGCTAAACTTCATTTCTTTGTATTTCCATAGACATTTGGAGCAGAGATCACAAAGAGCTACATCAAGAATCACCTTGATCAACCTATTGATGTCCATATTTGCAATTAGTGCATGATCAACACGAAGGTAAATATTATAACCATGAAAATGGCATCTAGGTCAAACAATTTTATCTTCACCACTAGATGGGACAAGCTCTTGAAGAGGTTCAAGTTTTTAAATGAGAATAGAATTGTCATGTTTTGCTTCACTAAAACAAAAGATGGAGAGCTCCATATTTTCACTGAACCTATTCTAGGATGTTAGCTAGACTTCTTAGTATGTATGGACTGTGATCAGTAGACTAAGTTGATGAACCATCGCTAGGTTGTGGAACCAAATTAGTATATATATGGGTAATTAGTTGTTATAATATCTATCCGAATTCTTATAATATATGTGCCTGCATGTGATTAGTGCTTCAGCTAATCTCTGTATGAATTTATGGCTTGTGAATCATGTAATGCATTTGAAATGTCTATTCTGAGTGATTTTGAATTATATCCTGCTATATATTATTTAAAATATGAAATAACAACTGGAGATGGCCTCTTTTCTGAATCGCCTTAAAATGAAAATCGTCCCAGACTAGAAAATTATTTGAGACGATCAATAAAGAATGCCAACTCAGAGTGAAAATTCAATAGAAAGGGACGTAAAAACAAAGTGCCTCAGAGCAGAAAACAATGGAGGTGGTGCATAAAATAAACCACCTCCGGGCGTCGAAGCAACAGAGATGGCCGTGAGTACCAGCCGTCGCAGATATGTAATAGTTTAGAGTTAGTCAATAAATACATCCATCTCTAGACAAATATTGTTAGGGACAGTTTTTATGCACGACCGTTTGAGGCTTTGGTTCTTTGATCTGGATGGAAAAACTGGCTCAGGTTGGTGCATTCTTTGATACTGAGGCATGGAGGCGAAACTGGAAACCGGCTCAGGCTTATGGGGATTTACCGGCTCCAAGTCTGAGTTTGGTACTACTGTGACTAGAGGTCAAGAATGATGGGTAGTATAGAGTTAGCATAGTACTAATTATTGTTATGAGTTGAAATGAGTGGGATTTCGTGCGAATAAGTGAGCTAAGACTCATGAGAATGCGTATGTTTGTAAACGATTGTAAATATGACTATGTGAATACATGATATATTTTCAGAAGTGTTTAGATTTTTGATGGATTTTGATTGTGTGACTAGCACTGTACATTAAAAACAAACAACCCTCTATGCATGGAACGATGTAACATGATTTTATGACATAAATGTTATAGGACTAGAAGGTTATGCTACATGTAAAAATGATAGAAACCGAATCCGATAGATTAGCTAGGGAAACCCAAGAGAAATAAGATGCCTAGACAACATCAAGAGGAGAGGCCACAACATCATCACGTCCATTCTCAGAGCAAAATTTCATGCAGTTTATGCAACTGGTGGAAGAAGGATGGAAAATAGACCAAGAAGTCTAGAATAAGTTGGTTCACCACATCATATCACAAAGTGGACAAGGGAGAGACAACAGAGGACAATGAGTGAGTCTATCTGATTTTCAAAATACCTGACAACTTCCTTTTGCCTCAACACCAGAACCTATGGATGCCGAAGATTGGCTAAGAGATATAGAAAGAAAACTAAATACCATCAACTATAACGATGAGGAAAAGTTGAGGTATGCAACCTATCTTCTTAGTCGAAAAGCAACAAAATGGTGGGAAAGCATGTTAGAAATACAACCACCAAGGGTAGTGATTACTTGGGCAGAATTTAAACAGAAATTTAGAGAGACTCACGTTCCCGATAATGTTATGAAACTTAAGAGAAGGGAATTTGAGAATCTTATACAGAATGATGCCCCACTAATGAGATATGTTAGGGAATTTAGTGTTTTGTCTCGCTATGCAACTGATGAGGTGGGATTGAAGAGAAAGGGAAGAAAATATTCATG
The DNA here is from genome assembly GCA_910589775.1 of Avena eriantha. Taxonomy (NCBI): domain Eukaryota; kingdom Viridiplantae; phylum Streptophyta; class Magnoliopsida; order Poales; family Poaceae; genus Avena; species Avena eriantha. The sequence continues at coordinate 483,318,123 of OU342743.1, read as the reverse complement.
ACGGGATTGCACCCATACATGAAAATGCAACTTAGACTAAGTAGCCCTAAATAATTCCAAGAGTTAGTAGATGCAACTATTAGTTTGGAAGATGACTATAAGAATGTCCAGGAGGAAAGAAATAAAAGGCACATATAGAATCAAAGAGATTCCATACCTCAAACCAAATCCCAGTCCAAATCTAACTTTTAAACCAAGACCTAGACTTGAAACCAACAATCATAATTAAGGCACACATGCTAAGTTCTAAAAGCCAAGTTGTTTGTCTCAGTTGTGGATATAAAGGACACTATGCGGCTGAATGTCGATAACCAAAAGTTATCTACTATGGATGCGGACAAACGAGACACATGTGAAACAATTGTCCTAATAAACAAACCAGTACACAACCAACCAGTGGAATAAGACCACCACACAATGCAAACAGCTTCCAAAGGAATGAACTTTGGAGTAAATGATGCTGGATGGAAAGGAAGTTCGTTTGGAAAACAAAATTGCACTAGTATTAGTGAAGTACAACATTATGACTAGGCACTAATAGGCACACTTAGTATTTCAACCTATCCAGGCAAAGATTTGTTTGATACCGGAGCAACAACCTCATTCATTTAAAAAGAATTTATTGATCAGTATGGAATGAAATGTGATGAACTAGAGTTTCTGATATCGATTTTGTTAGCCAGCGGAACGATCTTAGTAACGCATGTTAGTAAACAACAAGTCCTTATGATTTGTAGTTACGAGTACTTTGTGGATCTATATGTTATCCCTATTAGCAATATAGTAATCATTTTTGGTATGGATTGGTTATCTAACCATGGAGGCTAGATTGATTGTGAAGCTAATACTGTTTTGATTAGAGATCCATGCACTAGTTGAATAGTATATCAGGGAGATAACCAGACTCATCTGGAAGTCAAGTTACAATTGAATTCACTTAAGGAAGTGAAACTACAACAGATGCCAATGGTAAAGGAATTTCAGGATGTATTTCTTAAAGAGTTACCAGGAATGCCACCAGACAGAGAGATAGAGTTTATGATTGATATAATACCTAGAACAACACCGATTGCACAAGCACCATACAAAATGGGTCGGATAGAGTTACCAAAATTAAAGGAACAGATAGATGAACTTGAGGAGAAATGATTTATAAGAGAAAGTGTATCTCCTTTTGGAACACTAGTGATATTCGGACACAAGAGATATGGGGTTAGAAGAATGTGCGAAGACTATAGAAATCTGAACAATGTCACAATCAAAAACAAACATCCCTTACCAAGGATACAAGATTTGTTTGATCACGTCAAAGGAGTAGGAGTTTTAACAAAGATTGACTTAAGATCGGGATATCATCATATAAATATCAAGGAAGAAGATATTCCTAAGACAGCGTTTGTATCAAGATATGGACACCATGAATACTTGGTTGTACCATTTGGATTGACCAATGCACCAGCAATATTCATGAATTTGATGAACAGAGTTTTTATGTTGGACTTGGACAAGTTCTTCATATTATTCATCAATGACATATTGGTGCATTCCAAAGATAAGGCGGAGCATGCCAAGCATCTAAGAATAGTTTTACATATCCTAAGAGAGCACCAGCTCTATGCCAAGTTTAGCAAGTGTGAATTATGGCTAGACAAAGTAGAATTTGTCAGACATGTGATTTTGAAGGAAAGAATCGTAGTTAACTCAAACAAAGTTCAATCAGTTTTAGATTGGAAGCAACCTAAGAATGTCAAAGAAATTTGAGGATTCTTGGGAATGGTTGAATACTATCAAAGATTCATGGAAGGATTCTCCAAGATAGCTAGACCAATGACAAAGTTATTAAGAAAGAATGTACCATTTGAATGGACAGACAAATGTGAGAAGAGTTTTCAAGAATTAAAGACTAAGTTAACCACAACAACAGTCTTAGCAGTTCTAGAGGATGGAAAGGACTATAAAGTGTATTGTCATGCATCAAATAATGGATTAGGATGTGTTATGATGCAATACATAAAAATAATAGCTTATGGTTCAAGACAGTTGAAACCACATGAAGTGCACTATCCAACTCATGATTTAGAATTGGCAGCAGTAGTGTATGAACTGAAAAGACATTTTCTATGTGGATCCAAGTGTGAGTTATACATAGACCATAAGAGTATCAAATACTTTTTGACTCAAAAGGAGTTGAATATGAGACAAAGAAGATGGTTAGAGTTAATCAAAGACTATGACATGATGTCAACACCCGGATTTTTAATCCCAGATGCCTGTTATGTCATACATCACAATCCCAGGATTACCATTTTTGTGAGACATAACAGATTGGATATCACGGTACATCATCCATTACAAACCATAATAAGGTCTTACACGAATAAAGGATCTCATGATCCAGTCTTAATACAACAAGCAGCGGAATAAATAAGCGTAGTGGTGGGGTCCATCTTCAGTGGCACAGGCAATGCTAACGATGGAAGATAGTCCTAGTTGTCCTAGTCGTCCTGCTGTCCTTCATCTTGGTAGTCTCCTTCATATTCTGGCCATAGGAATAGCCAGGGACAAAAGACATGAGTACTCTTTAAGTACTCGCAAACTATCACAAATAATTAAGGTAGTTCTAGTGGGATTGCTAACTCTAAGTTTACTTGTAAAGTTAAGTTTGAAACCTAAGCTGAGTTCAGAAACAAAGAAAGATAAAATAAAGTTCTAGAATCACTTAAGTTGGGAAGCTAGTGTCATAGTCAGACCCCTGTTGTGGTCAATTCAAGATTCATCATTCATTTTATAAGTCATTTTGAAAACATCTGACAATGAAACAGTATGGCCACTCCAACTGTCCATAACCGTGGACGTGGCTATTCGAATAGTTTGACACTCTGCATAGGTGGTACACTTTCACCACAAGATTCGATACATCTGTTTGGGATCACCCTGAATTATCATACTTATTATGCAGATAATCAAATATAACCTTCCCTTTACACACCCTAGTATAAGTACCTCTCCTATGAGCATGGCCTCCCAACCATGACCATCTGTCATCTTGGGCACTACATATGTGGACAACATCGAGAGGTAGCCTTAGCTCAAACCTCTCCCGCGAGGGAACTAATACTAATGCATATAAACTTCCGGCTAAGCCTTACACAATTCAGGTATTGTGGTTGTACGATAAAATTGGAATGGTATCGCATCCGAATCCAACCATCAGTTTTGTAAAAGGGCTAAGGCTCATGCCTCAACATTTTCATCACCATAAACCATTTGTGTTTCTCAACAGATGTCAAAATATCTCAATAGAATGACTCATCATTCCAACGTTTTCACAATTCATTTTCACCAAGTGTTCCCATCTAAAGTGACTCAAGTTTTGATTTAGCTATAAGCTACTAAGTTAAGAGTGTTCACTAAGGTGGGATGCTAATCTCAATCTCATGCCATAGAATGACATCTAAAGTTATCTAGATAGGTCAAGTTTTATACTTTTTATGCTACCTTCCAACAAGTAAGGGACTTTGGTAAAGTAAGGAAAGTAAAACTTGTAAATAACATTTGGAGTAGGTATAAGTCAAAGGGTATAACCAAAGCATGCCTAATGCATCTTGCTTAGGTTATCTAACTTGCAAGGGTTAGCTTGCATTGTTAATGATGGCTTGCCTTGGTTGGTGCAGTGGTTGAAGTTTTCTTCCTCTTCCTTTTGGTAGAACTCCTCCTCCTCGAAAGCTTGGTCGGTACTATCTTCTATAAATACATACGAGATACACAATCACCAAACAATGCTTAACTAGTTGACTTAGCATACTAAGGCACACATTTGATGATCTATTATCATCACAAGCATCACAAGGTTTAATTAACTAGCTTCAATCTTTTTATTTGAGAAAAGTAATTTCTTCTCATTTAAATTAACTAAGATTTAATATTCTCCAGTTAAAACATGGGATCATGTGGACACATGTCATCACCACATATTCTAACATATGGGAATGTGATTTAAATGTTGGATCACATTTTAATAAGTTTAAGTTTAATATTTAATGATTTAAAGTGACTAGAAATGCCTATATAGCAATATTTTGGTACTAGTCCAAAGTCACTGCATGCAAACCTTAATATTATTACATATTCAGATAGGTATGGTTAAATGCGATTTTTGAGAGTTGGAATCAACTCAAAAGCTAATATGGTTGATTTTATAAAAATGTTTGAATGTGCAAATGTTTATGTCTTGTTATTTTTACTAGGAGAGATCTCTAACTCTAAATGAATTAAATCCAACGGGCTTGGATAGAGATTTTCATTACCATTCCAACAAAATTGGAATCACTCAATTTGGATTTCTAAAACTCCCTGAATTGATTTTTGAACTAAGGGACATAATTGATTTTAAGTCTAAATAGAAAAAACCTAATTTGAATTACTGGGTCGGCGCGGGGAAGTAATTGGGCCGGCCCAGTGGCACTCAGCGGCACAGAGGGCGGCTAACAAGTTGGTCCCGCGTGTTAGCGAGACTTAAAACCCGAAACGGTATCTAGCGATCTGGGCCACATGATTATAACGTGGATCAACGGCTCATAGCTGTCGTCGATGACAGACTCGTCGCCGGCGAGACCGAACCCTAAACGGATGGTGGGGGTCTAGTGGGGACATACCAGGGCTCCAGCAAGTGTGGCGAGGCGGGCGATCGAACTGGACGGCGACTGTGGACTCAGGCGAGGTAGAGGCAGGGCCTGAGGTGGACGAAATTGACGACAACTTCTCCTCCTGTGTAGCGGCTACCTCTGGTGCAATTCCGGCGAACGGCAACTCAAGCGGCTCCGGCGAGAGACGGGAAATGGTCAGTGGAGAGAGGGGAGTGGAATGGTGTGAAGAGATGGTGTTGAGGTGGCCTCCTTATATAGGCTCGACGGTGAGACCGAGAGGTGTGGGCGGAGCTCATCGGTGACGACGGCACATCGGGCTATCGGCGTGGGTGAGGTAGGCGGATGGTGGGCGGTTCCCTAGCCGTCAGCTACCGCACAATGGCGTGGCTAGGGGTGGTGACATTTGGTCAGGAGCGTCGCGCGCTCTAGGAGACAAGGGCGGTGCTCGACGGCAATCACGGCGACTGTGGGTCATGCGACGATGCACGGCCGTGTCTGTTGGGTTGCTGGGGTGGAGGCGGAGCGGCGTGCGCAGGATGGGGTCAAGGGGCGGTCTGCTGCGTGCTGGCGGCTATTGCGCTCTGGCTTGCTCGCAGAGAGAAAGGGCGGCGCTGTTGGGGAGTGGTCCACGGTCTGGGGTTGATCGAGGGGTGGACCGTGGGTGGCGGCGGGGTTGGGCAGAGCTAGTGGCACACTGGTTTGGCGCGGCGCGGTCCCTGGCGTGCTGTCCGCGTCTGGCTGGCGATGACCTCAAACGGGCGGCGCGCCACTTCTGCAACGGCTAAGGGGGAAGCTGGTTGGGGACTTGGTTGGACTCAGGGGGGACAAGGATGATCAATGCACACCAAATGGATCGACCAGATTAACCCCAAAACTGTAATAGTTAGGCAATAATGATTCTGCTAACAAGGTGTTCGATCAAATGGCCGCAAGAGAAAAAGTTTTTAATTTTGGGCTAATTTTTGGTGGGGTGATGTAACTTATGCTTAAGCATCTAGGTTTGCTTGGGATTTTAAAATGGAGTTCATTTGAGTGGTTTTTGAATAAGTTTGATCTTGATACCTACACTAGATTCAATTTTCAAATGTCATTTAAATTTAGTGTTTGAAAGTTTTTGGGATGAAACAAAGTGGGCCTCTTGTACTAGCAAGGGGTGCAAAGATCCACAATTGTTTCTGTTAAGATTTGAGTTCTAGGAATAGCCAAAGTAAACTAGTTAGTTAAAATGGCCCAAATGACCATTTGCTTATTTTAATCGTTTTGATTTGTTTTTCTTTGGGATTTGCTTGGGGATGATCTATATGATGTTTAATTCACCTTAGAATCATTTTACAACCAATGGATCACTCAAACATGGCAATTCAAAACAACTCCTAATTTAAATGCACACACATATGAATGCTTAATGATTTTAAATGGAAAAGTTTTTTGTTAACCCTAAATTGGGTAGATTTGATCTTGATTACCCTTGGATTAAGTTTTGGGATGTTACAAACCTTCCCCCCTTAAACAAAATCTCGTCCTGAGATTTAAGAAAGAAAACTAGGAACTGAAGAGATCTGGGAACTCTGTCCTAATGTAATCTTCTCGCTCCCAAGTGGTTTCTTCTTCGTATGGTTGCTCCATTGAATCTTGAGAAATTTGATACTCCTATTCCTGGTGGTTCTGTAAGCTTCTTCCAAGATACGGATGGGTACTTCACGATATGTCAGGTCCTTGTTGATATCAACAGCTCGGTGATCGTGTTCTTGAAAACTTCGGTCTTCTTCGGCACTTCTAAGCATTTCCGAAGTAACGAGATATGAAACACATTGTGGATGGCTGACATCTCTTCTGGCAGTTCCAGTTGATACGATACTTCTCCTCGGCGATTTGGAATCTTGAAAGGTCCTATATATCTGGGGGCTAGCTTTCCTTTCAGACTAAAGCGTTGCATTCCCTTCAATGGCGAAACCTTGAGATACACAAAATCTCTGACATTGAAAGTCAGGTCTCTTCTTCTCTTGTCAGCACAACTCTTCTGTCTGGACTGGGCGGTCTTGAGGTGCTCACGGACTTTATGAACCTTCTCTTCAGCGTCTCGGAGAATGTCAGGTCCAAAAATCTGACTCTCTCCTACTTACGACCAATTCAAAGGGGTACGACACTTTCTTCCGTATAGGAACTCAAATGGTGCCATCTGCAAACTGGCTTGATAGCTGTTGTTATATGAGAATTCTGCGAAAGGCAGGCAATCTTCCCATTTTGATCCATACTCTAACACACAAGCTCTCAACATATCCTCTAGGATTTGGTTGACTCTTTCAGTCTGTCCATCAGTTTGCGGGTGATAAGCGCTGCTGAAATTCAACTTGGTTCCTAATCCCTCTTGGACTTTCTGCCAAAATCTCGAGGTGAATTGGGTTCCTCGATCTGATACTATGGTCTTGGGTGTCCCATGCAGACTAACAATTCTAGCAATGTACAACTCTGCTAGCTTCGAACTCTGATATGTAGTCTTGACAGGTATAAAATGAGCTACCTTGGACAGTCTATCAACGATGACGCAGATTGAGTCCTTTCCCCTACTAGAAGTAGGCAAACCGGTGATAAAGTCCATTCCGACGGAATCCCATTTCCATTCCGGAATCTGCAATGGTTGCAATAGTTCTGCGGGTCTCCGATGCTCTGCTTTGACTCATTGACAGATGTCACACTTGGCGATTTAGCTTCCGATTTCTCTCTTCATCGTGTACCACCAAAATTGTTCTTTCAAATATTGATACATCTTCATCCCTCCGGGGTGGATAGAATAAAGAGTATCATGAGCTTCCTGCATGATAACTTGCTTCAGCTCCGAATCTGCTGGCACACAGATACGTCCTTTGTACCACAGAGCTCCTTCTTCGTCTTCGGTGAATCCAGGTACCTTTCCTGTACCAATACAATGTTTGATTCTGTTGATACTTTCATTTCCCTTCTGGGCTTCCTTGTTTTGGCTAATCAAAGTGGGTTGAAGTTCAATGCTTGCGAGGAATCCTTGGCTAACAAGCCCAGTCCTAAACTTCTCCAACTCCTCATACAAACTTAGTTGCTTCTCCTTGATCATGGTGTTTAGCCTACAAGGCAATCTGCTAAGAGCATCCGCTACCACATTGGCTTTGCCTGGGTGATAGTGAATGTCAAGGTCATAATCCTTGATTAACTCTATCCATCTCATTTGCCTCATATTCAGCTCCTTTTGAGTGAAAATATACTTCAAGCTCTTGTGATCTGAGTAAATCTCAAAGCGATTACCCATAAGATAATGACGCCATGTCTTCAAGGCCAACACTACGGCTGCTAACTCAAGATCATGGGTCGGATAGTTCTGCTCATGCTGCTTCAGTGGTCGAGATAGATACGCGATGACTTTGCCTTCTTGCATCAATACACATCCGAGACCAATCTTGGATGCATCACAATACACATCAAACGGCTTCTTGATATCTGGCATGATCAATATTGGGGATGAAATCAATCTCTTCTTCACTTCTTGGAAACTGGCTTCACATTTCTCAGTCCATTCAAACTTCTTGTCCTTCTTCAACAATTGTGTCATGGGTCTGGCGATGCTCGAGAATCCTTCTACGAACTTGCTGTAATATCCAGCTAATCCAAGAAATGCACGGACTTGGGTTTGATTGGTTGGGGCTTCCCATTCTTCGACATCTTTAATTTTGGCGGGATCAACAGAAACTCCTCCAGCAGACATCATATGTCCTAGGAATCCTACTTCTTTCAGCCAAAACTCACACTTGCGGAACTTGGCATATAACTGATGCTCTCTCAGGGTTTCTAGGATGATTCTCAGATGTTGCTCATGCTCTTCTTCTGACTTGGAGTAGATAAGGATATCGTCGATGAACACAACGACAAACTTATCTAGGAAATTCATAAAAATCTTATTCATGAGATTCATGAAATAAGCAGGGGCATTGGTTATCCAAAAGACATCACCATATACTCGTATAAACCATAACAAGTAGTAAAGGAAGTCTTCGGAATATCCATTGCACGAATCTTAAGTTGGTGATAACCAGTCCTAAGATCAATCTTTGAGAATACCTGGGCACCAGTCAACTGATCAAATAGATCCTGTATCTTTGGCAAAGGGTACTTGTTTTTGATGGTGACGTCATTCAGCTTTCTGTAATCGGTGCACAAACGGTTGCCTCCATCTTTCTTGTCGATGAATAATACTGGTGATCTCCATGGCGATGTGCTTGGTTGAATCAAGCCTGTTCCTAACATAGCATCCAACTGCTTCTTCAACTCTACTAACTCTGAGGGGTTCATGCCATAGGGTCTCTGGGTTATGGGTCCGGTTCCGGGGATTAGTTTAATAATGAACTCATTATCCCTATCCGAGGGCATACCTGGCAATTCATCTGGGAATACGTCAGGGTATTCACAGACTACTATGACTTGGTCTATGGTGGGTAGGGCTAGACTCTTGTTGCACTTGAATTGACGGGGCAAGGTTTCAGATATATGCTCTACTGATACTCCAGAGCTACTGGTCATGGTGATGGCTTCTTGGCACAATCAATTAATCCTTTATGCTTTGACATCCAATCCATTCCTAGTACTACTTCCAAACCTTTGGTTCTAAGTACTATTAGATTGGCATAAAAATCTATCCCATGAATTCTGATAGGCACAACCTTGCAAATTTTTCTAGCTTTGGTAGTTGAACTGGGTATTTGAACTATCATGGCATGCTTCAAGTTGGTTGGGTGAATCTTACTAGTGCATGCAAATTCCTCGGTGACAAATGAGTGCGATGCTCCAGAATCAAACAACACTCTAGCTAAAACTGAGTTGACAGAAAACATACCCAGCATTACATCTGGTGCTTCTTCGGCTTCTTCGGCATTCATGTGGAAGAGACGGCCGTTGCGGTTGTGAGGGTTCCCTGGGGAAAATCTTCTTCCTGGTTGAACATGACGCTGCTGTTGAGCTGGGGCATTCACATTGGCAGTGGCGGCAGTCTTCTTGGGGCACTCATTGGAATAGTGACCCTTCACTCCACACTCGAAACAATTGATCTGAGACTTGTCTTTAGCTGCGACGGGCACATCATTGCTTCCAGTTCTGGGTGCAGTGTTGTTGTTGTTGTTGTTGCTCTTGGGAGGTGCACAGTTGAAATTGCTGGTGTTGCCGGGGTTGTTGTTGTTTCCTCCAGACATCACATTGCCTCCGCTATGGTTGGGGTAGCTTGGCCGAGATATTGGGGGTCAGTTGTTTCTTGGTATATACCCTGCAGACGGGTTGGGACGGTACTTCTGGTGACTGTTGGATTCAGCTTGGTGCATCATACAACGTTTGCGGTTGTCATTTGCCTGGTTAATCTTCGCTTCCATCTGTATGGCAGAGTCGACTAGCTCTTCGAGATCCTCGAAGCGGATGTTGACGAGGACAGTCTACATCTCATCATACGGTCCGTTCAGGAATCTCTCCTTCTTCTTTGCCTCCATGTTGATCTCATCAGGTGCGTACCTGGCAAGTGACAAGAATCTGTCACGGTACTCCACTACAGTCATCCTGCCTTTTTCAATTCTCTGAATTCATCCCTCATTCTGGTGACTAGTCCCTGCGGCACGTGCGTGCGGCTGAACATGATTTTGAAGGCTTCCCATGTCATCACTTGACCATGGTTCATCAGGCGGATGTCGTTCCACCAGGCTCTTGCATCTCCGGCCAAGTAATGGGTGGCAAAGAGAACTTTCTCGTTGTCATCAACTCTGGCTACTTCCAAATTGTTCTCCATTGTCTGTAACCAGTCATCAACATCTAATGGGTTCTCCGAAGTGCTAAATATTGGGGGATTGGTATTCTGGAAATTTTTCAGCTTGGATCCTTGATGATCCTGATTTCCATGCCCTTGGTTGTTTTGGGCCATCTGGGCGATCTGCTGCAGTGTTGCTAAGTTGGCCTGGCGCTTTACCCTGCTTGCTTCACGGACTGCAACTAACATCTGGATAATCTGCAGCATTGGGTCTTGCGATAAGCTGCTCCCTCTGGGGTTTCCATGAGTCATCTGAAGATTGAGATAGATGAAGGGTAAGAGGGAAAGTTCTAAGGTTCATGGTTTTGGTTTCAAGGCTAAAACTTTGAGTTTGACTCAGGTTTTGCAACTAATTTCTTTCCATTCATTCAAACAAGCACATGATACAAACACACACACGCACCACAACAACAAGGGAAAACAGATGGTTTAAAAACCATTCTGTAAGCTACGATACAATGGGACCGATACATATCATGCTACGGCAGTGCTCTAGTGCATCTACTCATTGTCGATAAAGTCAGAGTCATCATCGTCGGTGTGGAAGTCCACGTCATCCTCCTCCAGAAAGTCATCATCATTGCTGAGGTAAGAATCCATATGTCCCTGGATGTCTTCACCTGCCTCTTCTTCTTCCTTTGCTGCAAGCTGGGCTTCTTGCTCCTTGATGGTCTTGTCAAGGTTAGCCACCTTCTTGTGAAGACGGTCGATGGTATGATCCTTCTTTTCGCGCTGGCGGCGAAGAGACTGACGGTCCTTGACAAGCAGTGAGAAAGTCTGGGCCTTCTGGGCGGCAATGGCAAAGTTGTGGTTGGCGAACTCCCTAGCATTGTCCAATTCCTTCTAGCGGTCGTAAAGCAGGAAGTCAAGGTTCTCCACTTGACGCTTCAACTCCGGGTGACTTGGCATCTCCATTGGCATTCCCATGAAGTCACGCCTTGCATAGTGAACAAAGCAGGTTCCTTGGATTTGGTTGACACTGAGGGCACATAGACGTGCGAGAGCTTCATGCATTGCCCTGGCTAATCCATCTAGCCAGTTGTTCTCTCTTACAGAGAACTGGATTCTCCCAGACATTGGTCCTTCTATACTTCCTCGAAGATCAGTGGTGACTAGCCATTGTAAATCTCCCCCTAGGAGTCCAGGAAGTTGAGCTCCGAGAAACTCCGGATGCGGGTGTCCCAAGAGCTCAGAAAGTGAATCTAGATCCCTCTCAAAGATCAACTAGCCTCCGTTGCCCAACTGGTAGAACTTGCTGAACTGAGTCTCCATCTACAAGATTTTAGGATGAGGAAGTTAGGGAAGTGATCAAGTGTGTCAAATTTTATGTAGTAATGGTAAGAATTGGAGGAACATGAATTTTTGAGAAAGAATGAATTCCCAAGGGTAAGAGAGGAAATAGTTTTTCATAAATAATCACTTTGGTTTTGAAATTAAGTTTTTGTTCGGATGTCCATTCTAACTAGGGTCTCCTATGGTCAGGATGGCTCTGATACCAACTTGTCAACACCCAGATTTTTAATCCTAGATGCCTGTTATGTCATACATCGCAATCCCAGATATTTGCGGGACATAACAGATTGGATATCACAGTACATCATCCATTCCATACCATAATAAGGTCTTACACAAATAAAGGATCTCATGATCCAGTCTTAATACAACAAGCAGCGGAATAAATAAGCGTAGCGGTGGGGTCTATCTTCAGTGGCACAGGCAATGTTGACGATGGAAGATAGTCCTAGTTATCCTAGTCGTCCTGCTGTCCTTCATCTTGGTAGTCTCCTTCATAGTTTGGCCATAGAACTAGCCAGGGACAAAAGCCATAAGTACTCTTTAACTACTCGCAAACTATCACTAATAAGTAAGGTAGTTCTAGTGGGATTGCTAACTCTAAGTTTACTTGTAAAGTTAAGTTTGAAACCTAAAATAAAGTTCTCGAATAACTTAAGTTGGGAAGCTAGTGTCATAGTCACAACCCTGTTGTGGTCAAGTCAAGATTCATCATTCATTTCATAAGTCATTTTGAAAACATCTGACAACGAAACAGTATGGCCACTCTAACTGTCCATAACCACGGACGCGGCTATTCGAATAGTTTGACACTCTGCAGAGGTGGTACACTTTCACCACAAGATTCGATACATCTGTTTGGGATCACCCTGAATTATCATACTTATTATGCAGATAATCAAATATAACCTTCCCTTTACACACCCTAGTATAAGTACCTCTCCTATGAGCATGGCCTCCCAACCATGACCATCTGTCATCTTGGGCACTACATATGTGGACAACATCGAGAGGTAGCCTTAGCTCAAACCTCTCCCGCGAGGGAACTAATACTAATGCATATAAACTTCCGGCTAAGCCTTACCCAATCCAGGTATTGTGGTTGTACGGTAAAATTGGAATGGTATCACATCCGAATCCAACCATCAGTTTTGTAAAAGAGCTAAGGCTCATGCCTCAACATTTTCATCATCATAAACCATTTGTGTTTCTCAACACATGTCAAAATATCTCAATAGAATGACTCATCATTCCAAAGTTTTCACAATTCATTTTCACCAAGTTTTCCCATCTAAAGTGACTCAAGTTTTGATTTAGCTATAAGCTACTAAGTTAAGAGTGTTCACTAAGGTGGGGTGCTAATCTCAATCTCATGCCATAGAATGACATCTAAGGTTATCTAGATAGGTCAAGTTTTATACTTTTTATGCTACCTTCAAACAAGTAAGGGACTTTGGTAAAGTAAGGAAAGTAAAACTTGTAAATAACATTTGGAGTAGGTATAAGTCAAAGGGTATAACCAAAGCATGCCTAATGCATCTTGCTTAGGTTATCTAACTTGCAAGGGTTAGCTTGGATTGTTAATGACGGCTTGCCTTGGTTGGTGCAGTGGTTGAAGTTTTCTTCATCTTCCTCTTGGTAGAACTCCTCCTCCTCGAAAGCTTGGTCGGTACTATCTTCTATAAATACATACGGGATACATAATCAACAAACAATTCTTACTAGTCTACTTAGCATACTAAGGCACACATTTGATGATCTATTATCATCACAAGCATCACAAGGTTTAATTAACTAGCTTCAATCTTTTTATTTGACAAAATTAATTTCTACTCATTGAAATTAACTAAGATTTAATATTCTCCAGTCAAAATATGGGATCATGTGGACACATGTCATCACCACATATTCTAACATATGGAAATGTGATTTAAATGTTGGATCACATTTTAATAAGTTTAAGTTTATTATTTAATGATTTAAAGTGACTAGAAATGCCTATATAGCATTATTTTAGTACTAGTCCAAAGTCACTTCATGCAAACCTTAATATTATTACATATTCAGATAGGTATGGTTAAATGTGATTTTTGAGAGTTTGAATCAACTCAAAAGCTAATATGGTTGATTTTATAAAAAAAATTGAATGTGCAAATGTTTCTGTCTTGTTATTTTTACTAGGAGAGATCTCTAACTCTGAATGAATTAAATCCAACGGGCTTGGATAGAGATTTTCATTACCATTCCAACAAAATTAGGATCACTCAATTTGGCTTTCTAAAAATCCCTGAATTGATTTTTGAACTAAGGGACATAATTAATTTTAAGTTTAAATAGAAAAAACCTAATTTGAATTACTCGGTCAACGCGGGAAAGTAATTGGGCCGGCCCAGTGGCGCTTAGCGGCACAGAGGGCAGCTGAGAGGTTGGTCGCGCTTGTCAGCGAGACTTAAAACCCGAAACGGTATCTAGCGATCTGGGCCACACGATTATAACGTGGATCAACGGCTCACAGTCATCGTCGATGATGGACTCGTCGCCGGCAAGACCGAACCCTAAACAGACGGTGGGGGTCTACTGGGGACGTACCAGGGCTCCAGCTAGTGTGGCAAGGCGGGCGATCGAACTGGACGGCGATGGCGGACTCTAACGAGGTAGCGACAGGGGCTGAGGTGGACGAAATCGATGGCAACTTCTCCTCCTCTATAGCGGCTACCTCTGGTGCAATTCCGGCGAACGATGGCTCGAGCGGCTCCGGCGAGAGAGGGGAAATGGTCAGTGGAGAGAGGGGAGTGGAATGGTGTGAAGAGATGGTGCTGGGGTGGCCTCCTTATATAGGCTCGACGGTGAGACCGAGAGGTGTGGTCGGAGCTCGTCGGTGACGACGACATAGGGGGCTATCGGCGTGGGTGAGGTAGGTGGACGCTGGGCGGTTCCCTGGTGGTCATCTACGGTGCAATGGCGCGGCTAGGGGCGGTGGCATTTGGTCGGGAGCGTCGCGCACTCTGGGAGACAGGGGCGGTGCTCGACGGCGATCACAGCGACTGTGGGTCGTGCAGCGATGCACAGCCGTGTCTGCTGGGTTTCTGGGGTCGAGGCGGAGCAGCGTGCACGGGATGGGGTCAAGGGGCAGTCTGCTACGTGCTGGTGGCTATCGCGCTCTGGCTTGCTCGCAGAGAGAAAGGGCGGCGCTGCTGGGGAGTGGTCCAGGGGTTGGGGTTGAACGAGGGGTGGACCGTGGGCGGGGGCAGGGTTGGGCGGAGCTACCGGGCATGCTGGTTTGGCGTGACGCGGTCCCTGGCGTGCTGTCCGAGTCTGGCCGGCGATGACCTCAAACGGACGGCGCGCCACTACTGCAATGGCTAAGGGGGAAGCTGGTTGGGGACTTGGTTGGACTCAGGTGGACAAGGATGATCAATGCACACCAAATGGCTCAACCAGATTAACCCCAAAACAGTAATAGTTAGGCCATAATGATTCTGCTAACGAGGTGTTCGATCAAATGGCTGCAAGAGTAAAAGTTTTGAATTTTGGGCTAATTTTTGGTGGAGTGATGTAACCTATGCTTAAGGATCTAGGTTTGCTTGGGATTTGAAAATGGAGCTCATTTGAGTGGTTTTTGAATAAGTGTGATCTTGATACCTACACTAGATTCAATTTTCAAATGTCATTTAAATTTAGTGTTTGGAAGTTTTTGGGATGAAACAAAGTGGGGCTTGGTACATCACTACTTGTACTAGAAAGGGGTGCAAAGATCCACAATTGTTTCTGTTAAGATTTGTGTTCTAGGAATAGCCAAAGTAGACTAGTTTGTTAAAATGGCCCAAATGACCATTTGCTTATTTTAATCTTTTTGATTTGTTTTTCTTTGGGATTTTCTTGGGGATGATCTAGATGATGTTTAATTCACCTTAGAATCATTTTACAACCAATGGATCACTCAAACATGGAAATTCAAAACAACTCCTAATTTAAATGCACACACATATGAATGCTTAATGATTTTAAATGGAAAAGTTTTTTTGTTAACCCTAAATTGGGTAGATTTGAACTTGATTACCCTTGGATTAAGTTTTGGGATGTTACACCTGACAATCAACTATGCACCTAGAAAAGCCAATGTGGTAGCAGTTGCATTGAGTAGAAAAGTTACATGTAACATCTTAATAGGAAGGAAGAAGTTACCGAAAGAATTAGAAAAGGAACTAAACCAAGTCCAAATAGAACTTTGAAAAGGAAAATCCACGGTAACCACCAAAGCTTTTAGAGCTATGGTAGACATGAGTGTAAATCTCAGAGATGAAATCATCAAGACACAGAAAGAAGATATATTCATCAGAGAAGAGATAGATAGAATTGCCGAAGGAAGGCAAACGACTTTCAAACTTGGAGAGAAGAATTCTCTATGGTTCAAAGGAAGAATCTATGTACCAGATATTCCCAAAATTAAGGCGGTAGTACTTAAAGAAGTAGATAAAACACAATACTTAATACACCTAGGTAGTGCAGAGATGTACATGGATCTGAAATAAGTATTTTGGTGGAATAACATGAAACAAGAAATAGCAAAGTATGTTTCAGAATGTCATACTTGTTAGAGAGTAAAAAGCTGAATATGAAAGTCCAGTAGGGAAACTACAACCATTACTGATTCCCTTATGGAAATGGGAAGATATTGGAATGGATTTTATTACCAGGTTACCCATGACCAAAAACCATAAAGATTTGATCTGGGTAATAGTAGACTAATTAACAAAGAGTGCATATTTTATAGTAGTAAATCAGAAAGACATTTGTGAGAAGCTAGCAGAAATATATGTGAAGGAGATTATAAGTAAGCATGGAGTACCTAATAAAATAGTAATAGTCCAAGTATGTATTTACTTCACCATTTTGTACACTTACAACAAGCTTTAGGATCACAACTGGACTTTAGTACATCTTATCACTGGAAACGGAGGACAAACATAAAGAACCAATTAAATTCTTGAGTATATGTTAAGAGCCTTTGCTTTAGATTTCGGAGGATCATGGAATGAAAACCTACTATTAGCCAATTCTTCCTATAACAACAATTATCAAAGTAGTATTAAAATGCCACAATATGAAGCACTATATGGAAGAATGTGCCGATCACGATTTGTCGGTATGAAGAAGGCAAAGATAAAGAATTAGAGCCTGATTTCATTAGAGGCCAATAGAATATCATAGACATTATTAGAGGTAGATTTAAGATAGCACAAAGTAGATAGAAAAGTTACGCACATCTTAAATGATGAACATGGGAACCAATAGTCCCAATAGTCGTATATATGGTATATTTAATAGTCAGTCCGACTAAAGGAGTTAAGAGATTCGGGGTGAAAGGAAAGTTAAGCCCTAGATATATCAGAACATTCTAAATCTTAAGTCAAAAAGGAAAAGTAGAATTAGCTCAAGTTCATAACGTATTCCACGTATTGGAGTTACAAAAATGTTTGAAAGAAGTAAATGACGTAGTACAATATCCAGAATTAGAATTACATTCATACCTTACTTACCATCAAATATTTTAGAAGAAAATTGGAAACAATTAAGAAATAGAGCCATTAAGTACTATAAAGTACAATGGAAACATCACCAGAAGGTGAAGCTACGTGGGAAAAAGAGGATGATTTATGCCAGGACTATCCTCAACTCTTGAGGTACTGAGTTCTGTAAATTTAGGATGAAGTTCTTATAAGGGGGAGAGGATATGATTACCCGAAGAATAGGAGCGTTTAGATGACAAAGTTCCGATGAGTGTTTTTGCACAGCATGCATTTGCAAAAGTGTGAAAAATTTAAACTTTTCTTAAAAGGGTTACAAGTGATTGTGACTGAAGTCTAGTGATGAAGTTTGACTTAGGTCAACACTAGGATTTGAATTCAAATTTCAAAGTGAGCTTTTAAATTTAAAAGTTAGGATTTTGAAATAGTTTTCATCTTGTTTAAGTGCAATGCTAAAAGCAATGATTGCATTTGCATTAGAAACAATTATCAACTCCAAGTGATTATGCAATTCAAATTGCAGGTCTGAATAATTCAAACTTGAATTCATATAATCCCAAATAAAATAAAATATACAAGTACAATATAATAAAAGGGACAATGTAAAGGAACGTAATCTTTATTGATATATCCATAGAGATGATTCTTTACAAGAGATCTTACCAAAGAAATCACCTATTACAAACTACAAGAAAGAAAAGAAAGGACGCTAAAACTACAACCTAATCTACTTATCCCTTTTATTGCTCTTTCTTTCTTTTCTAGCCTATCCTGACCTATACAAGAAACAAAGACAAGAATTGTTGTGATGTTAAAATGTTGGTTCTTCCCTAAGGAAAAACCATTTGATATAGAATCCAAGTTGGAATTCTAAGAACTAGTCCTAGAACTCTTTTGTTTGAGGGGTTAAGAAAAGGCAAATAAAAAACATAGGTTTAAGCAAAAGCAAATAGACAGCAGCAACATATAGCAACAATAAGAATAGATAGCAACAGTAGATAGCACAATAGTAGTAGATAGCAAAACCAACATTAGCAATAGCTAGCACAAATCACTAATTAGAGTAGAAGTCAAATAGATATCACATAGCCACCAAATACATCAAAACAAGTTAACAGAGCTAGTATGAAAATCTTAATGTTTGGATGTATGAAATTTAGCTCGGAATTGAATTGGGATAGAAATTCTAAATCCAGAATGGAAAGGAAATGACTCGAATTCTAATTCTTTTGTTTGGATGTGCGTGGAATTTGCTGTTGGAATCAAAGGGAAGCACCCATTTCCAATTCCTATTTGGATGTACAAATAACGGAATTGAATGTTTTGTTGAGTTCGGCTAGTATAAACTGGTCTGCCTATATGGAAAAATAGTACTCCCTCCGTCCCAAAATAAGTGACGTGAGTTTGTCCAGATCCGAATGTATCTAGACGCGTTTTAGTATATAGGTACATGCGAATTTAAACAAACTCAAGTCACTTATTTTGGGACGGAGGGAGTATGTGTATATCTGAATATTTAGATATTATTTTCACATGTAATGACAATAAAATATTCTGAATGAAGTCACAACAAAAACAATTACAACATGGATAATAATTTTGTCCAATTACAACATGCTACGGAGGATTCATGGAAAATAGAAAAAAATCGTGATCTCCAAATCCAGTGAACTTGCAAACCGTATCCGAAAACAAAAGATTAATTATACATTTGTCCGCTAAAACTAATCAGGCAAAACCATAATCCAATGCCCAAAATTGCTGGCCTGCTGATCTTGTCATGATCTACCTAGTACGTCCATTGACTTGGCTCCTAGTACCTATCCATGCTCTCCTCGATTAGGCAGGTCCTTGTCCTCGTACAAGACGAGAGAAGCATCTAATCGGAAGTATCACGCAACATCGTGGAATCCGAAGCATCTAATCACAAGCATCAGCATCACACCATAGCAGCATCAAGCAGCCTCGTGGAGGCGCAGCTGTGATCTGCAGGTCACAGACGGAGAACGAAAAATCGGAAGGAAAAAAGAAGGGCCAGATAGAGGACTGCTTGGGGAGGGCCAGGGGAGTGTCCGCCGTTCACCTATGTCATCGTTCCCTTCCGGTCGATCTAGGGTTACTGTTGGGCGGGGGAGCGGACGGCCGGGGTCACGCGAGCCGCCCTTGCAGGGCAAGGTGGAGAGGGAGAGGATGGAGGGGAAGGTGGGAGAGAGAGGACGACAAAGAAGACCTTGCCGGCGCTGGATCCACCGCCGGTCCTCCAGGTTGTGGTCGAGCTCCCGTGCAGGCCTCGCTCTGATTTTTCTCTACCGAACACGAACAGGTACATGGGGGTCTGTTTTCGTGCATTTCTGAGGGTCCGAGGTCGGAGTTGCGGGCGGGCTCGTTACACGCGTGGAAGCAAGGCATTGGATTGGTCTTAGTTTCCAGCCAACAATTCTGAGCGCGATCCAAACGGCGGAAACAGATCGTGAATTCCAGATTCCTCGATTTCGAGGTCAAATTCTTACATCCAAACATAGCGTTAGTAGAAAAATCAATAGGACATGCAAATTATAGCAAGACACTACAAGAAAAGTTGGTTTTTACAACGAATGATTTTTGTGGTTGAAGGCCCATTTTTCGTGGCTAAAAAATCTTCTACGACGGATGCCCTTCGTGGTAAAAGCGCTGTCACAAAAGAATCTACCACGGTTTTTTTCCGGACCGTGGCGGATCGCAACCTTTAGCCACGCAAACTTGTTCCATCGTAGATCTGTTTGCCAGCCAAGTTGGCTACTGACATCATGCAAACTGCCACGTGGCAGCTATCGTTAGCGGCCAGTTACCGCCGTTAACAGCCATAGAAACCGTGACAGAAGCCAGGCCCAGCCAAGGCCTGCTAAATTCTAACTAGGTTGGACCATTAGGGGAGCCCAATAAGAAGATGGTCGTTACTGTTTTGTCATGCACTATTTGAAATAGGCCCAAAGTTGCAGCCAGCAGCGGCCCGCGAACTTTCCGGCCCAATTCTGTTTCGACCTAAAGAAGGCCCATGATGGTCCAACACTCTGCGGCCCATTAGCAGCCTGCGCCAAGTCGCTCCTATACATTTAAGGCCTGCAGGCGGCCCATCACTGTTTATCGCAGCCCATCGTTGGCGGCCTACTGACGG
Source organism: Avena eriantha (assembly GCA_910589775.1). Classification (NCBI taxonomy): domain Eukaryota; kingdom Viridiplantae; phylum Streptophyta; class Magnoliopsida; order Poales; family Poaceae; genus Avena; species Avena eriantha. Next base: position 483,297,693 of record OU342743.1, on the reverse strand, counting down.
CCCTTGTATGAGATGACCTGTAACTGTACAGGCATGTTACTGTCCTAGCCTTTCACTGTTCCAGGTTTTACCTGTTCAGGCCCACAAGCGGTCCTTTACTGTTCTAGTCTGATAAATGTGTTGGCCTATTACTGCCCTCGCCTGGAAATTTCTCGGGTCGTTACCGTTCTGGCTTTTCACTATTCTGGCGTTTTACTGTTGCGACCCTTTACTATTGAGGCCGACTACTGTTTTAGCATATTACTGTTCTGGGATTTCACAGTTTCTTGCCGGTTACTGTGATGGGTTGTTTCTGTTACGGCCTGATACTAATAAGGCCTATTACTGTTATGGCATGTTACAGTTATGACATGTTACTCTTACGGCATGTTACCATTAGGCATGTTACAGTTCCGTCTAGTTAAACTAGTAGGTCGGCCCATTACGTTTACGGCCTTTTATAGTTTCGGCCTTTTCTAAAGCCCATGTCAATATCATAAAATATTTATATAATCCAGCATTTTTTGTTGTTCATCGTCGGCCGAATACACGACGGGCCAATAACAAATCACTGTACTTCCCTAATCGACCTGCCTAGCGTAGTTACCGTAACGACCACCGCATATGTGGATAGCATCAACTAAATGCATACATGGCCTACGCGAGTTATCTAGATATTACATCAGCTGGAAACTTCTTAAAATTATTACATATTATCAAATCAAGGGAAAGAAAAATCGCCATTTCAGTTAATAATCAAGTTGATAACAGAGTCATCAATTGATCACCTGCATCTTCCTTTGAGTGTGATAGCTACATTGGAGGGGACATGATCTTGTAGCCCCCTCTTTGGTGGCGATAGCAATATTTACACCCTGAAACTAAGTAATAACAAGTTAATACATCAAATAAGACAAACTACTTATTTGATTGATATGGTAGGAGCTATGATCTAGAGTTTACAACTGTTCAATGGTTCAATTATTGACCAACACGTCAAACAAATAGAACAAGCAAGCATGCATTAAACAATTGTGCCTACCGTGAAACGAGCAATCAAAAAATGTGTGTGTGGCTTAAAATTTCAGACAAAAATAAACTAGCCAGGTCATTTCAATAAATACATATGGAAGCACTTATATACCCTAAAATGCAAGAGACGTCAGGTGACTTGGAATTTGCACTGAGACATAAAATGGCATGCAGTTACTGTCATAGCGAAGAATGAACCAGATAGAAATTATAACCGTGTCATATGAGAACTTGTAGAGCAGGAACGCAAACCACGAATGAACTATATATTGTAGAGAATAGTTATGTTGTGACTTAGGACGAACCAGACCCAGAACCAGATGCAAGATATAATACCGCCGCTCGTGAACCTGTAGAGCAGGACAAACAAGCATTAGAAAAGTGTGCCTAGAATGAAATGAGCAATCAAACAAAATGTTTCTTAAAATTTCAGCAAATATAAACAAGCAAGGTCATTTCAGCAAATATATATGGAAGTAGTGGCATCTCCTGAAATGCATAGTCGTTGGGTGACTCAGAATTTTCGGTGAGCTACACAATGGCATGTAGTTACTATCATAGCTAAAAATCAACCAGATAGAAATTATAATGGCATCATAAGAGAATGTCTAGAGCAGAAATGCAAACGACGAGTGAACTACATAGTAGAGGACAGTTATACCGTTGTCAGGACGAACCAGCACCAGATAAGGAATTAATGGAATCCCTTGGGAACCTGTGGAATAGGCTATGCAAACCAACATGTTCATTGTTCCATTTTGAGCTATATGCAAGAAAAAGGAAATAGTTAGTGATGCAGCTTTTGAAGAAGCAGATGGTAACAACAAAATTATAATCGAATTAGTACAAAGAGTTTAAACGGCTACTACAGGATAGCAGAACGATGCCAAGGAGGAAATAATAGTAGGAACTGATCTCAGGATGAACCAGATAGATTTAGCAACTGTAGAGCAGGGAATCCACACTAATATTTTCCGCTGACTTCAAATTTTGCAAGAATTACACGGTAGCAGGAAATTACTATTGTATGGAGTAGCTAAGAACATGTGTATGACAAAATAATAGACATGCCCACTGACTTGTATGTACGAGCACGATGACAAAAATGCAGTTCACTACGACAGGCTTGAATCTGCTATGCTGCTAACAAAACAAAATCAGGTTGCAGATTTGGTTAACCTTGGTTGGAGAGGCGTCTAAGCATCGTCGGTACCGTGCGGGTGACGTCCAGGTCACAGAGGGTGCTGCGGTTGCGGTGGCTGTTGGTGTCGGGGAAGCAGATCTTGGGCGGTCGATGTCGGCTTGAGCGCGGTGGACGAGAGCGTCGCTGAGGCAGATCCAGTGCAGTGAACGGCGACGGCCGAGCAGCTGGTCTAGAGCGGTGTACATGGAACTTCCTAAACTAGATCACATCCGTTGTACACCGGTGAAACGGATCCGCGGTTGGGTAGCTTTCGGGGGCCGGGAAGCAGAGCTTGGTCGGTTGATGATGCCATTGGCGTGGTGAACGACACTGCACCTCTGGCAGAGAGACCCGGTGAACCAGATCCGGTGAGTGAGCATCGGTGAAACGGCTCCGCGGCGATGCACGAGACCGCCGCTCAAGCGGGTCCGGCCATCGTGGAATTGCCGCCGGCCGGTGCGCGTCGTGGTTGTGGAAGTGAGGGCATGGGAGAGACGAGGCTGGGATTTTTGGAAGGACCAGCGGAAAAATCTGGGCGAATCCAGACTAAGGAGGTGAACAGAAACATAAATTACGATCGTGCCCCCAAGCTACCGACTTTAGCTTGCCCATAGGGCGTCAGAACAATGGGTAGAATCAGAATTTTGAGGTCAAAAGTTTTTGAAACTGAGGGTGGGAAATGCTTCAAGATCAGCGTGTGATTTTGCCGCTTGATTGAGATATTGAATTTGGTGACCGTCCATCTAATAATAATATAAAAATGCTACTGCCCCGGTGGGATATTTTGCCTCAAAGTTTTTGAAACTGAGGGGCGGGAAATGCTTCAAAGTCAGTGTATGGTTTAGCCGCTCGATTGATATTTTAAATTTGACAAGCGCCCATCTGATAATAATACAAAAATGGTACAGCCCTGGTAGGAGATTTTGCCTCAAAGTTTTTGAAATGGAGGGGCGGGAAATGCTTCAAATTCGGTGTGCGGTTTTGCCGCTCGATTGAGATTTTGAATTTGACAAGCGCCCATCTGATAATAATAATAATAATAATAATAATATAAAAATGGTACTCCCTAGGTGGGAGATTGTGGCTCAAAGTTTTTGAATCGGTTAGGCGGGAAATGCTTCGAAGTCCGTGTGTGTGATTTTGCCGCTCGATTGAGATTTTGAATTTTTCTAGCATCCATGTACTAGTAGTAGTAGTAGTAAAAAAGGTGGTAGAACGTACGGCTATATGGTCAGGAATTCATGGGCGAGAGTCACATCAGCTGATCATCCATATAACCTCACTTGAGGTACTCTCTATGTTCGGTATTACTAGGCCGGAGTAGTACTAGTTCGGAGAATTAACTTCACCTACTCGCTTTATAGCAGTAGTAATCCTAAAATCTTGCCAATGCACGTGTTCACCGCATCTAATTGAAAACATGCAAGCCAATGGATGCACTCTCATTTTAACAACATGATCGGCCAGGACCATTACATGACGTGGTGGTTCATATTTTACGATCAACTAGAGGAGTAATTGAGCAAAACTAGGAGCATTAATTAGTCCTCTGGCCTAGCAATTGAGGATGTAAAATAATTAAGAGGTATATATACCTTTAGTCCCACATCTTACACCGTGAGAATGTTTTAGTCCCACATATTGAAAAATGAGCAATACTAGTCTCTCAACTTATATCTCGAGAGCATTTTAGTCCAATTTAATAGAATTTCAGTGAATTTGACTTAATTTCTCCACAAATGACGTTGCTTTTTTTAAAATGACCCTCTAGATTTTTTATGTCATTTGTGTCCCTATGCGGACTGATAAGTGGGCCACCTGTTAGTAGACGTACAAATAAAATAGTTAAATCTCTAAGAGGAGAATGGATTCGAACTTAACACTTTTGTACAACGACACACACACCCACACACACCCACAAGCCGCTATGCTGGTAGATGCCCACGACTAGTCATGTGAGACGAGGAGTACTTGAGAGGACGTAATTATGCCAGACGAGGAGTACTTGAGGGGAAGTAATTATTTATACAATAAAAAAGCACATACGAACGCAAAAAATGCTCACGTCTCTGTTGGCACGGTGCATAATATCAATTGTATAGCTTCGCTGTTAACCTAGTAGCTAGCTACAGTGTCTAGAATAAACTTGAGTTTTTTCTTATTCGCAAAAATGAAAAGGAATGAAGTTGAGTTGTTATTGTACCCCAGAACACATATTTTTGAATATCCAAAATAAAGAACACATCAGCCAGAGAGCTCTTCAGTTAATCACTTCTGTGTGGATGTTGTAGTGGCAAGGTTGATTTCTTCAGTAGCACATGTAATTAGTTTGATATCCTACAATGCATTGGTAGTTTTTCTTATTTGTTTTCTTATTCAGATCCTCCTACCAAAGTCACAACTAGAAGGCCGAAAATACACATGGGTCATTTTACAAAAAATATGATGCCACATGTCACTTCCAGAATTAGTTACGACGAATTCGAACAAAATCACAGAAATTTGATTGAATTGGACTAAAATGTTCCTGCTTACAAGTTGTGGGGCTAGTGTTGCTTACTTTGCAAGATGTGGGACTAAAACGCTCCCGCAGTGCAAGTTATGGGACTAAAAACGTATATACCTCAATAATTAACGACCGTGCTATTGAGAGAACATGAGGTTTTTAGCTCCACGGACCATACACCCCATCCGGCCACATGGTGAGCATCCAAGGGCACATCCAAAAAGAGAAATTGAGAATTGAAAAATACCATGCCAAAATGGAAAATGCCCTGCATTTGCGTGTGCCCTGAGGGACCAGTGAGCGCAGGTTTTCTTCTTAGATTTTGGGATAATGAAATACAATGAGGTTATGATACTACTACTACTAGTATCATCCTACACCTACACACTCGCGTGCTCCTAGGAGTCGTAATATGGTGTGCGCATGACCGTTGTACCGTAATTAGTGCGCGTGCGCATGCGTGTGCCCGTGCCAGTTTGATGAAACGCGCTTGCGGTTGCAGTCTGCATGCCGTCGTCCTGTTTTCACACGATTTGCTTGGCTTTCCTAGGCCTTTGTTTAAATGAGTGTCTCTGGAACCTCTTCATGTGCCAGTCGGTTTGACCGAGACCACACTAACGCCATCATCCATGGCCGACAAGAAGCAGGAGGACTCGCCATGGGCTGGTCTCCCTAAGGGACTCGTCTAGAAGATAGGTGACATCTTCCTTTCGACGGACGACTTCGACTACTACGCCGCCTTTCGGGCAGTCTACAGTGCCTGGCATGGCTTCACGGAGGAGCGCTTTATGCTAGCCAACTGGATTGTTCTAGAGCACCAGTTGTTGGAGGAGTATCGGGTAGAAGATGCCGCCATCACGTTGTTGAACATGAGAACTGGCCACCACCTTGAGAAGAAGATTAGCCGGGTTATTCGCATGTGCTTTCTTTATATTCATCTATATATATGCGATCCATTTTTTGCATTCACATCCTATACTATTTGTTTTTCATTTCTTCGTCCACTTGTTGCCCAGGGTTTTGCTCCATGGTTTACCTTGATTGAATTTCAGTCTGTTTACCTTGACTGAATCTCTGTTCTTCTCCCTCTATCTCTGGAAGGTACTTTTATGTCGGTACCACTACCGGCGGCCTCCTTGTGCTTGGACAGAGGGTGCAGCCATACAAGACCTGGTTGTACAACCCCTTCTCGGGCGCTATCAAGCGCCTGAGGGCGGAGATATCGACCGAGCAGATGGCTTGTATCGCTATGACGATGTTCCCGTCGTTGATGGTGTTTACATCAAACCATTAGAACACCACCATTCGGTGGGCGGATGAGAGCACGAAGGAAGGGAGTCATCCGGTCTTTGGTGAAGGGTGGTACTCGCCGTATAACTTCGCGGAACTCCGGAGCATGACTTCTTATGCTAGTGATGTTTTTGTCGTAGACAAATACGGGTCTGTCCTCTCAACTATGTGTGATGCTGCTCATGGAGATGTGCAGATGCAGCCCTCCGCACGAACCCTGGAGATGCATCCCACCGTTGCAGGCCCTGTTCCGGGCTGCCAGTTCGCAGAGAATCGTTTTTACCTCATCGAGTCCGACGGGGACTTGTTGTTCGTTGTGAGTGGACCGGTCTATGGCGGTAGGCCGGTTGTTTACCGGGTTGATACCCAGAACCGTGTCCTTCAGCCGGTCAGAGACATCGGAAGTTGTGCTCTCTTCGTTGTTGACAATCGGTGCGTCTGTGTCGATAGTGCCAGGGTACCCATAGTGCAGGCCGGAAGCATATACTATGCCGACCTATCCGAGATTAGATCTTACAACTTTGAGGCTCTTGCGTGGGAAGAGGAGCCAAGCGTTGTATATGGGTATGGAGTAGGAGGATTATGGATCAATGACCGTCCTTTCGAACTCGATCGATTGCTAGTGGAGTATTGTAGAATCGTCGAGCATTCTGAGCTGCAGATGGTGCCGCCATATGGCGAGGATGGTACCACCCGCGACGATTACTATGATGGCTATCCATCAGATTGATGGATTGTGTGGGTCTGCTCCTGATGTATTCTCTTCAGTTCAGCTCTTTATGTGTTTACTTTGTTGAGTGAACGTTTATGAATTTTGCAAGTTCTATGGTGCCCGTGTAATACAATGGACGTTCTCCTTGTTCTGGTAGATCGTGTGTTGTACCTCTTACAATTTCACTATTTTTTCATGTGTGTGTAGTAATTCTGATAGATGCTCAGTTTGTAACAATCCTCAAACAACTTACAACTGCAAATTATAGTAGATTATTACATTCCTCGGTAAACTTGATAGCAATAAAATGAAGCATAAAAGTTGTATCAGAGTCCAGACAACTAAAAAAACACCATAAATGGTATTATAGAAAAGGTCTCTATGGAGCTTGCATCCCGAGACATGTAACAACGGGCTTCCGATGAGAGCTGCAGATGAGATTATTAAGTATGTTTTGCGTTAAAGCTTGCCTGTTTTTCAATTAATATAAGTCTTTGCTTGCTATGGTGATTACTAAGTCTGTTTTGTTGGCTTCTTGCTCAACAATATCACGGGCATCCTCAAATAATCTTTCGGCTAAAAACGAGGATCAGTCGAATAGGTATTGCCGCTGCTGTTGTGTGAAACAAAATCTAAACTTGGAGAAGCGGGTCTTTGTTTGGCATTCAGAGGGTCATTTGCAGCCTGAAACAAACACAAAACAAGTTATAACAGCATTACCATGCAATCACACTACCATGAATTTTAAATGTGTCAATGCGGTAATATATAAGGAAGGAAGTAATTAATAGTGGTGGCTCATACATCTATTTCTTCTTAAATAAGTGGACCAGCTGGCGCCATGGAGCGATGCGAGCATGTGCTACTCTCTGAAATGACTACTCTACTTGAAGATGGCTGAGACCAAGACAAAAAAGTTACTTAAACAACAGACTTGAGAAACAAACTACAAGTTCATTTTGAATAACAATGCGAGCAATCAACCAAAGTACCGCAGACTGCTCAAACTAGAATGTGCAGAACATGAATAAAACGAATATTAAAACTAAGCCTTTATGTTTCTCATATACAAACTAGCCAAGAACTACACAACAAAATTTGCCACTGATTTAATCATAGACAAAAACAAGAGTAACTCGGCCAATAAAAACACATCAATTGTGAGCCTCAAATATGCTAGCCAGATAATTTCAGACAAACAATGAATGAGGCAATCATACATTGAATTATTCATGAATAGCCAGATAATTTCAGTGCTTCGGCAGCCTGAGAACAACAAACTGAACCATCAAGTGCCTCGTATTAAAATATCCAGTTCATTTAACTATGATACGCAGTAGATACAAGAGTGAGAAGAACTACACAGAGTTCCTTATGATACATGTGTCGATCTTATCGCTAGTGTGGCCTTGTTCTTATTATCAGACAACTCAGATGCAATACACACGGCCTCTCCATATCTAGGAAATTGAACTAAGCACATGGAACAAAAGCAGACCATAGTGGGGCTAAAATGTTTGACGCTAATTTTTGGCAAAAAAAATGAAAACAAGAAATACAAATGGTAAATTGAAGCAAACAAAAAATATGGCAAGGACCAAACTTCGGGTGGGGGGCCTTACGGTAGGTGTTACAGGAGATATACGGTGGCTCGTGTGGACGGGCGGATTTTGTACAACATTGTTGCTCCTCTGCATAAAGGTAAGGCCAACTGTAAATACAAACAGGTTCCAACATGATATAGGTTAGCATGAAGTAAAACACAAGTGATGGGGTCTTACGAGATTATAGGGGCCATTCACTCTATGATATTGTGTGCAAACTGAGGTTGCTCCTTAGATAATAACAGCAAATAGTTTGAGCCGTAGGTTAAGAGGGATCAAATCGACAGTACATAATGGTCAAATAGTATGATGTGTGTAAACATGTAGTATAGGATAGCAGGACAATAACACGATGGAAATACTCTAGTTCGTAAATCGGCGAATGAGCGAGATATTATATAATCATATCTCATGTAGACAGGTACCGCAGAGAATGTAAACAAATATGTTAAGTGACTAATAATTCACAAAGAAATAGTACAGTACATAAAAACAGTTCAATGCATGGAGTTTAAGCGTAACCACAACGGGTTAATTTAGTACTCCCTACGTTTCAAAATATAAGATGTTTTAGCTTTGTGAAAAGAGTGCATCTAGACCTGTTTTAGTGTGTAGGTTCATCTAGGTTTATAGTGAACCTACATACTAAAATGAGTCTGGGTACACTTCTTTCACAAAGCTAAAGCATCTTATATTTTGAAACAGAGGGAGTACAAAACTGATGGGTTCGTAGCATGGAAAACAAAAAATTTCTACCGCAAGAACGAACAAAACCCAGATCTAATCTAGATAAAAGCCAAGATCTAATCTATTAGACATGTGCAACGAGATAGATCTGTACTAACCCTCGTAGATCCGAAAGCGTTAATGAGATTGGATTTCGTGGTTGATGTAGTCGATCACTTGCCGATCTCAAGATCGTGTGGACGATCCTTCCGGCGCGGCGTTCCGGCAGCGCTTCCGCAGTTGGTCACACGTGCGGAGTCGAAGCAGACCTTCCTCTCCTCGTTCCAGCGAGTAGCGGAGGTAGTAGATCTCTCCACGGAAACCCAGCAGCACGAGGGCGTGGTGGTGGTGGTGGAGTAGAGAATTCTGCAGGGCTTCGCCTAAGCCTGAGCAGAAGGAAGGAGGAGGAGAGAGGCGGCTAAGGGCAAGAGTGGAGGAGCAAGGGGGGTGGCGCCTCCACCCCTCTATATATAGAGGGAGGGGTGCGGCCTAGGGTTCCCACCCCTAGGCCCAACCCTTAGGGCCGGCGCACCAAGGAGGTGGGGGGAGGTCCCCCCCCCCCAAGTCTCCTCTTTAAATTTCCCTTATCTTATCTTGGTTTTCAAATAAACTCAAAAATATCTTCTAGAACCTTCCGGAACATTCCGAAACCTTCTAGAATCCCCATACAAACACTCCGGAACATTTCCTAACTCAGAAAAAGATCCCCATTATATGAATCTTACTCCCCGGACAATTCCGGAGCTCCTCGTGATGTCCCGAATCCAATCCGAGACTCCGAACAACATTCGGTCTCCAACGCACATTCCATATCTACTTAAAACAACTTCGAACCTTAAGTGTGTCACCCTACGGTTCGTGAATATGTAGACATGACGGAGACACCTCTCCGATCAATAACCATCAGCGGGATCTGGAGATCCATAATGGCTCCCACATACTCAACGATGACTTCGTGATCGATTGAACCATTAACATACGAAACCAATTCCCTTTGTCTCGCGATACTCTACTTATCCGAGGTTTGATCATCGGTATCTCCATACCTAGTTCTACCTCGTTACTGACAAGTACTCTTTACTCGTTCCATGATATGTCATCCCTTGTGACCTAGTCACATGCTTGCAAGCTAACTAAATGACATTCCACCGAGAGGGCCTAGAGCATATCTATCCGTCGTATGGATGGACAAATCCCAATCATGGTCCATGCGCTTCAACTCATACTTTCAGAGTACCCAACGACACCTTTATGACCACCCAGTTACGAAGCGGTGTTTGATGTCATCAAAGTACCCATCCGGTGATGGTGATTAACACAACCTCATGGTAGAAGGATTAGGTCACTATGCATTTAAAAGCTTATAGCAATACGAACTTAATGACTTGATCTTATGCTACGCTTACTATGGGTGTGTGTCCATCATATCATTCTCCTAATGATACAACCTTGTTATTAATGACATCCAATGTCCATGACTAGGAAACCATGATCATCTATTAATCAACAAGCTAGTTCAACAAGAGGCTTACTAGGGACTCTTACATGTTTACAAAACACACAAGTATTAGTGTTTCCTAATAATACAATTATAGCATGGGATGTAAACATTCATCATAAACACAAAGATATAATAATAACCACTTTTATTATTGCCTCTTGGGCATATCTCCAACAGTATCCCACTTGCACTAGAGTCAATAATCTAGATTACATGGTAATATACCTAACACCCATGGCGTTCTGGTGTTGGTCATGCTTTGCCCTAGGGAGAGGTTTAGTCAACGGATCTGCCACATTCAGATCAGTGTGTACTTTGCAAATATTTATGTCACCATCTCGGACATACTCGCGAATAGCGTGGAAACGTAGCTTGATATGCTTCAGCTTGCTATGTGACCTTGGCTCCTGTGCATTAGCTATGGCACCTGTGTTGTCATAGTAGATGGCCATCGGGTCCAACGCACTGGGAACCACGCCAAGTTCAGTAATGAATTCCTTCATCATATGGCTTCTTGTGCAGCCTTCGAAGCAGCTATGTATTCCGATTCAGTTGAAGATTTCGCCACAACGCTTTGCTTGGCACTCCTCCAGCTCACTGCAGCACCATTCAAAATAAATATGTATCCCGACTGTGACTTCGAGTCATCCGGATCGGTGTTCCAACTAGCATCGGTGTAACCATTTACAACAAGCTGTTCATCACCTCCATAAGAAAGAACCATATCCTTAGTCCTATTCAGGTACTTTAGGATATTCTTGACCGCTGTCTAGTGCTCCATTCCAGGATCACTTTGATATCTGCTAGTCAAACTAACAACATGTGCTATATTCGGTCTTGTACACAGCATGGCATACATGATAGAACCTATGGCCGAGGCATAGGGAATATTATTCATTCTCTATCTATCTTCTGCCGTAGCTGGACTTTGAGTCTTACTCAAGGTCTTACCTGACAACATGGGCATGAACCCTTTCTTGCTCTCTTCCATTCTAAACTTCTTTAGAACTTTGTCTAAGTATGTACTTTGTGAAAGCGCTATTAGGCGTCTTGATCTATCTCTATAAATCTTGATGCCTAGAATGTATGCCGCTTCGCCAAGATCCTTCATTGAAAAACTATTATTTAAATAGGCTTTGACACTTTTAAGAAGTTCTATATCATTCCCAATCAACAATATGTCATCTACATATAGTACTAGGAATGCTACAGAGCTCCCACTCACTTTCTTGTAATACAAGCTTCTCCATAAGTTTGTATAAATCCAAAGTTTTTGATTACTTTATCAAAACGTTGATTCCAACTCCGGGATGCTTGCTTCAGTCCATAAATGGAGCGCTGAAGTTTGCATACCTTGTCAGTATCTTTAGGATCGACAAAACCCTTGGGTTGTACCATATACAACTCTTCCTCAATGTCACCATTAAGGAACGCCGTTTTGACATCCATCTGCCAAATCTCATAATCGAAATGTGCAGCAATTGCTAACAAAATCCTCACAGACTTTAGCTTCGCTACTGGTGAGAATGTCTCATCGTAGTCAACTCCTTGAATTTGTCGGAACCCTTTCACGACAAGTCGAGCTTTATAGATGGTAACATTACCATCAGCATATGTTTTTCTCTAGAAAATCCATTTGTTCTCGACAGCCTTACGGCCATCCGGTAAGTCCACCAAAGTTCACACTTGGTTTTCGTACATGGATCCCATTTTGGGTTTGATGGCTTCTAGCCATTTGTCGGAATCTGGGGTCACCATAGCTTCTTCATACGTCGCAGGGTCATCAGCGTTGTCCACCAAAATGACGTTCAAGGCAGAGTCATACAAATCAGGAGTGGTACGAACCCTCGTTGACCTACGAGGTTCAGCAGTAACTTCGTTCGAAGTTTCATGATCACCATCATTAGCTTCCTTTCCAATTAGTGCAGGCGGGACAAAAACATCTTCCGGTGTTGCGCTACTCTCAAATCCGAGAGAAGGTTCAATAACCTCGTCGAGTTCTACTTTCCTTCCAGTCACTTCCTTCGAGGAAACTCCTTCTCAAGAAAGGATCCATTCTTGGCAACGAAAACTTTGCCTTCGGATCTATGATAGAAGGTATACCCAATTGTTTCTTTAGGGTATCCTATGAAGACGCATTTCTCCGCTTTGGGTTCAAGCTTTTCAGGTTGTAACTTCTTTACATATGCTTCGCAACCCCAAACTTTAAGGAACGGCAACTTAGGTTTCTTACCAAACCACAATTCGTACGGTGTCGTTTCAACGGATTTAGATGGTGCCCTATTTAAAGTGAATGCGGCTGTCTCTAATGCATAGCCCCAAAACGATAGCGGTAAATCTGTACGAGACATCACAGACCGAACCATATCTAAGAGAGTTCGATTACGACGTTTGGACACACCATTACGTTGTGGTGTTCCCGGCGGTGTCAATTGCGAAAGTATTCCACATTTCTTTAAATGCATGCCAAACTCGTAACTTAGATATTCACCTCCGTGGTCAGAATGCAGAAACTTAATCTTCTTGTTACGATGATTTTCCACTTCACTTTGAAATTCCTTAAACTTCTCGAAAGTTTCGGACTTATGTTTCATAAAGTAGACATACCCATATCTACTTAAGTCATCCGTGAAAGTGAGAACATAACGATATCCACCACGCGATGCTACACTCATTGGACCGCACACATCTGTATGTATTATTTCCAATAAGTCTGTAGCTCGCTCCATTGTACCAGAGAATGGAGTCTTAGTCATTTTTCCCATTAGACATGCTTCGCATCTTTCAAGTGATTCAAGAAGTCCATAAGAATGGAGTTTCTTCATACGCTTCACTCCAATGTGACCAAGACGACAGTGCCACATGTATGTAGAATTATCATTCAGTTTTATTCGTTTAGCATCTATGTTGTGAACATGTGTATCACTACTATCGAGATTCAACAAGAATAAACCACTCATCTCAGGTGCATTACCATAAAAGATATTACTCATATAAATCGAACAACCTTTATTCTCAGACTTAAAAGAGTAACCGTCTCGCAATAAACAAGATCCAGATATAATGTTCATGCTTAACGCAGGCACCAAATAACAATTATTCAAATTTAAAACTAATCCCGAAGGTAGATGTAGAGGGAGCGTGCCGACGGCGATCACATCAACCTTGGAGCCATTTCCAACGCGCATCGTCACCTCGTCTCTTGCCAGTCTTCGTTTATTCTGCAGCTCCTGTTTCGAGTTACAAATATGAGCAACCGAACCAGTATCAAATACCCAGGCACTACTACAATTACTAGTAAGATACACATCAATAACACATATATCAAATATACCTTTCTTCTTGATGTTGCTGTTCTTCAGATCCGCCAGGTACTTGGGGCAGTTACGCTTCCAGTGACCAGCACCCTTGCAGTAGAAGCACTCAGTTTCAGGCTTAGGACCAGCCTTGGGCTTCTTAGCAGGTGCGGCAGCTTTCTTGCCGTCCTTCTTGAAGTTGCCCTTGTTCTTAGGCTTGCCCTGTCTCTTGAAATTGGTGGTCTTATTGACCATCAACACTTGGTGCTCCTTCTTGATCTCCACTTCAGCAGTTTTTAGCATGGACGATAGTTCAGGCAACGTCTTGTTCATGCAGTGCATATTGTAGTTCATCACAAAGTTCTTGTAACTTGGTGGCAGTGATTGGAGGAGACGGTGAATCCCCAACTCATTAGGAATCGAAATCCCCAACTCATTAGGAATCGAAATCCCTAACTCTTGGAGCTTGTTTGCGTACCCAGACATGGTGAGCACGTGCTCGCTAACGGAGCTTCCCTCTTCCATCTTACAGTTAAAGAACTTTTCGGAGGCCTCATAGCTCTCCATGGTCGCGCGAGTCTCAAAAATTAGCCTAAGATCCTTAATGATCTCGAACGGGTCGTGGTGCTCAAAACGCTTTTGGAGCTCCGCTTCTAAACCATATAGGATGGCACACTGAACTGTGGAGTAATGATTTTTCCGAGTGGCGTAAACATTCTTTACGTCATCGGTGGCATCATCTGCAGGTGGGTCACCTAGAGGTGCTTCGAGCACATAGGTCAACTGACCAGCCCTGAGGAAGATCTTTAGTCCACGGAACCAGTCCGTGAAATTGCTTCCATTGTTCTTAAGCTTTTCTTTCTCTAGGAACGCATTGAAATTGATGGAGGGGGTCGCCATAATCTACAACAAATTTGCAAGTAGTTTAGACTAAGTTTATGATAAATTAAGTTCAAATTTAATTCTTAAATTAACTAGGTGAACTCCCACTCAAAACAACATCCCTCACATTGTCTTAGGGATTACACGAACCAAGTCCACTACACCAAGCCTGATCTTCACGAGAGAAGATGTAGTTTCATCGGCGAACAATCTTCATGTTCATCATATCATTTATATGACTCATGCTCTACCTTTCGGTATTCCTTGTTCCGAGACCATGTCTGTACATGCTAGGCTCGTCAAGATAACCTTAGTTTCCGCATGTGCAAATCTGGCTTGCACCCGTTGTATGCACACGTAGAATCTATCACACCCGATCATCACGAGATGCTTCGAAACGACGAGTCTTAGCAACGGTGCCAACTAAGGGTGAACACTTTATTACTTGATATTTAGTGAGAGGGATCATCTTATAATGCTACCGTCGCGATCTAAGCAATACAAGATGCATAAAGGATTAACATCACAGGCAATTCATAATTAGTGTGATATGATATGGCCCTTTCTTCTTGCGCTTTTGATCTCAATCTCCAAGGCACGGACATGATCTCCATCATCACCAGCATTGCGTCAAGGTCAGTGGCGCCGCTTCATGGTTGTCCATCATCACTAGCAACTATTACAACTACTTGGAATAAAGCTATTACAAGATGAATAGACACACAGGTCTTAACAGAATTAAAGACAACCATTAGGCTCCTGCCGGTTGCCATATTACAATAAGGATCATTGCATACATCAAATATAATCACAATCACATGATGGCCATATCACATCACAAAACCCCTGCAAAAACAAGTTAGACGCCTCTAATTTTCTTTGCATGTTTTACGTGGTTTGGGGCTTTCGAATAAGAACGGATCTTACCTACGAAACTGAACCACAACGTTGATATAAGTGCTATCAAAATTTGCAAAGTGTAAATTGGATCTATACTATGGTGGGAGAGACAGACACCCGCAAAGCCACTTGTGCAAAGCAAGTTACACGTCAAGCGTGGAGCAAGTCTCATGTGCGATGACATGTAAGGTTAGCCCGAGCCGCTTCATCCCACCATGCCACAAGATGCAAAGTACACAAAACAAAAGACGGCACGAGCACCAACGCCCATAAAACCATTGTGTTCTACTCGTGCAACAGATCTACGCATAGACACGGCTCTGATACCACTGATGGGTTCGTAGCATGGAAAACAAAAAATTTCTACCGCAAGAACGAACAAAACCCAGATCTAATCTAGATAAAAGCCAAGATCTAATCTATTAGACATGTGCAACGAGAAAGATCTGTACTAACCCTCGTAGATCCGAAAGCGTTAACGAGAGTGGATCTCGTGGTTGATGTTGTGGATCACTTGCCGATCTCAAGATCGTGTGGACGATCCTTCCGGTGCCGCGTTCCGGCAGCGCTTCCGCAGTCGGTCACACGTGCGGAGTTGAAGCAGACCTTCCTCTCCTCGTTCCAGCGAGCAGCGGAGGTAGTAGATCTCTCCATGGAAACCCAGCAGCACGACGGCGTGGTGGTGGTGGAGTAGAGAATTCTGCAGGGCTTCGCCTAAGCCTGAGCAGAAGGAAGGAGGAGGAGAGAGGCGGCTAAGGGCAAGAGTGGAGGAGCAAGGGGGTGGCGCCTCCACCCCTCTATATATAGAGGGAGGGGTGCGGCCTAGGGTTCCCACCCCTAGGCCCAACCCTTAGGGCAGGCGCACCAAGGAGGTGGGGGGAGGAGTCCTCCCCCCCAAGTCTCCTCTTTAAATTTCCCTTATCTTATCTTATCTTGGTTTTCAAATAAACTCCAAAATATCTTCTAGAACCTTCCGGAACATTCCGAAACCTTCTAGAATCCCCATACAAACACTCCGGAACATTTCCTAACTCAGAAAAATATCCCCATTATATGAATCTTACTCCCCAGACAATTCCGGAGCTCCTCGTGATGTCCCGAATCCAATCTGAGACTCTGAACAACATTCGGTCTCCAACGCACATTCCATATCTACTTAAAACAACTTCGAACCTTAAGTGTGTCACCCTACGGTTTGTGAATATGTAGACATGACGAAGACACCTCTCCGATCAATAACCATCAGCGGGATCTGGAGATCCATAACGGCTCCCACATACTCAACGATGACTTCGTGATCGATTGAACCATTAACATACGAAACCAATTCCCTTTGTCTCGCGATACTCTACTTATCCGAGGTTTGATCATCGGTATCTCCATACCTAGTTCTACCTCGTTACTGACAAGTACTCTTTACTCGTTCTGTGATATGTCATCCCTTGTGACCTAGTCACATGCTTGCAAGCTAACTAAATGACATTCCACCGAGAGGGCCCAAAGCATATCTATCCGTCGTATGGATGGACAAATCCCAATCTTGGTCCATGCGCTTCAACTCATACTTTCAGAGTACCCAACGACACCTTTATGACCACCCAGTTACGAAGCGGTGTTTGATGTCATCAAAGTACCCGTCTGGTGATGGTGATTAACACAACCTCATGGTCGAAGGATTAGGTCACTATGCATTTAAAAGCTTATAGCAATACGAACTTAATGACTTGATCTTATGCTATGCTTACTATGGGTGTGTGTCCATCATATCATTCTCCTAATGATACAACCTTGTTATTAATGACATCCAATGTCCATGACTAGGAAACCATGATCATCTATTAATCAACAAGCTAGTTCAACAAGAGGCTTACTAGGGACTCTTACATGTTTACAAAACACACAAGTATTAGTGTTTCCTAATAATACAATTATAGCATGGGATGTAAACATTCATCATAAACAAAAAGATATAATAATAACCACTTTTATTATTGCCTCTTGGGCATATCTCCAACAATAACAGGTGTATATCAAGTAAAGAACCTATTAGTTAGGAAATTTAGCATGAATACAGTACATTGCCAACAAACAAATCGCGCAGGGAGATCTGGTCTTACCTCATTCGGGGGGTGTTTAGGCCTCCTACGCATCCTCATAGGTCACGTCGAGGTCGTTGAAGGTGCTACGGTCGTAGTGGGTGTCGACGACGGGGAAGCAGATCTTGGGCGGGCGAGGATACAAGCAGAACGATGGACCACGGCGTTCGTGGAGCAGATCCTAGGCGGTCGATGATGTGGTCAGCGCATTGGACAAGATGGTTTGTTGAGTAGATCAGGTGTGCGGGTACGCCGACAAAAGTGCAGCGAGGATGTTCCGGCCGGTGACATATTCCTGGAGGAGAGAGAGGGGGAGGAGGGTTGGGTTTAGGTACTGCTAGCACTATACTAGGAAAATTACAAGTGAAGCCCCCCACCTACCTAATTTAATAGGGGTCGAATGGGAATTTTGAAGTATCTGAAATTTTGGGGCGCGAACTATGTCCGGATGCATGGGATCGTTTTCAAAAGGTGTTCAAAATTATCATGATGCAAAGTCTTAGCTAGAAATCGAACCACTCATCAAAACTCTATGTGGTTTCTAATATATTAATTAACCGCTCGATGGCTACCTCCAAAAGCTTTTTTCATAAAACTTTCAAAGCAACCTACAATTTATTACTTGTAGTTAAAGTTTGACCTAATTTCATTAAATTCAAGAGCAATCTATCGCACTTAGTTGTAGCTCAAGTTTGACCTAATTTCATTAAACTATCAAGACGCAAAATCTTAGCAAGAAGATGAACCTGTCGTCATAACTCTCTTTTGGTTTCTGGGTACCTCTAAGAGCTTTTCTGTAAAACTTTAAAAGCAACCTACACAGTTTACTTGGTAGTTTAAATTTTACCTATTATATTTTCTCCGCTTTGCCTATTATAATTTTATGTAGTGATGATATGCCAGATGTCTATTATCTGAGTCTCACGTGCAGGGCACGTGCAATTTACTAGTACTTGTAGTTTCAAATTTGATCTTATTTCGATAAATCGACATAAAGTCATTCTAATGGGTAGAGTTAGCTGAGAAGTTTAAAACCTCATAAAACAAGGGAATCGTTGGTACAACATGTTGGTCCAATATATATGTATGTAAATTGGCTTGTGGCATTCAGATCCAATATTCTTCGGACTTTTCTTTAGGAAAAAGAACAACCTCGCTCGTATTCTTCACTCGGAAAATGTAGAATTGAATGTTCTTTCTTGATAGTTGGAAACTCACACCGATGACACTATTTACTACAACAAGATGCACTGATGATCTACCTATGAAAATACATTTAATTCAAGAGCAATCTATGGCGTTTACTGGTAGCTAGCTCAAGTTTGACCTAATTTCGTTAAATTACCAATATGCAAAGTCTTAGCGAGAAGTTGACCCTATCGTCAAAACTCTCTCTCGTTTCTTGTATATTAATTTTGATCCCTCAATGGGTACGCCAAAAAGCTTTTTCGTAAATCTATCAAAGCAAAACCTACAATTTACTTATAGTTTCAAATTTGACCTAATTCCGAGATATCACTATAAAGTTATTCAAATGTGCGGGGTTAGCTATAGGAAGCTTCAAAACTCATAAAACATAGGAATCACAAGTACAACATGTCATCAATCCACTATATATATATATGTGTGTGTGTGAGTGTGTCTGTCAACTTGGCTTGTGGCATCCACATCCAATATTCTTTGGACTTTTCTTTACGGAAAAGAACAACTAACCTCATTCGTGTTCACTCGGAAAACGTAGAATTCAATGTTCTTTCCTGGTAGTTGGACACTCACACCCATGCCACTGCTTACTACTAGAAAATGTACCCATCTACCTCTAAAATGACATTTAATTCAAGAGCTATCTATCGCGCTTACTTGTAGCTCAAGTTTGACCTAATTAATTTCGTTAAATTGTCAAGATGCAAAATCTTAGCAAGAAGTTGAACCTATCGTCAAAACTCTCGTTGTTTTCAGATATATTAATTGTGACCCCTCGATAGGTACCTCCAAATTAAAAGCTTTTTCATAAAAGTTACAAAGCAAAACCTATAATTTACTTGTAGTTTCAAATTTGATCTAATTTTGAGAAATCGACTTAAAGTCATTAAAATGGGTAGAGTTAGCTAGGATGTTTGAAAGCTCATAAAACATGGGAATTGCAAGTACAAAGTGTTGTCGATCGACTATATATGTCTGTCAACTTGGCTTGTGGCATCCACATCCAATATTCTTTGGACTTCTCTTTACGGAAAATAACAACTAGTAGCCTCGCTCGTCTTCACTCGGAAAATGTATAATTGAATGTTATTTCCTGATAGTTGGAAACTCACATTGATGGCATTGTTAACTAAAACAAGGTGCATCGATCTACCTCTGAAAATACATTTAATTCAAGACCAATCTATCGCGCTTACTTGTAGCTCAAGTTTGACCTAATTTCATTAAATTGTCAAGATGCAAAATCTTCGCAAGAAGTTGAACATATCGTCAAAACTCTCGGTGTTTTATGATATATTAATTGTGACCCCTCAATGGGTACCTCCGAAAGATTTTTTGTAAAACTTTCAAAGTAACCTACAATTTACTTGTAGTTTCAAATTTGACCTAATTTCGATAAATCGACATGAAGTCATCCGGTCAAATGGGCAGAGTTATCTAGGAAGCTTGAAAACTCATAAATAAAACATGGGAATCGTTGATACAACATATTGGTCCACTATATATGTCGGTAAACTTGGCTTCTGGCATTCAGATCCAATATTATTCTTCGGACATTTCTTTATGGAAAAGAACAACCTCGCTCGTCATCACTCGAAAAATTGAGAATAATTGAATCTTCTTTCCTTGTATAGTTCGAAAATCACACCGTACCGATGGCACTGTTTACTACAAGAAAATGCACCCATCTACCTCTATGAAAAGTCATATATTTCAACAGCAATCTATCGCGCTTATTTGTAGCTCAAGTTTGACCCAATTTTGTTAAATAGTTTCATGCGATGCAAAATCTTAGCAAGAAGTCAAACCTGTTGTCAAACCTCTCGGTTGTTTCTCATATATTGATTGTGACACCTCCCCCCTTGATCGGTATGGTACCTCCAAAATCTTTTTCGTAAAACTTTCAGAGCAACCTACAATTTAGTTATAGTTCAAGTTTGATCTTATTTCGATAAATCGACATGTAGTCATCCAAGTGGGCGGAGTTAATTAGCTAGGGAGTTTGAAAACTCAAAAAACATATGGGAATCGTAAGTAAAACACATTGGTCCACTAAATATGTCTAGAATCTTGGCTTATGGCATTGATATCCATATTCTGCTTCGAGCTTTCTTTACAGAAAGGAACCATCTTGTCATCACTCGAAAAACTGAGAATTTTATTTCCTGATAGTTGGAAACTCACACTGACGACATTGTTTACTACAAGAAGACGCACCCATCTACCTCCGAAAATACATTTAATGCAAGAGCAATATATCGCTCTTACTTGTAGCTCAAGTTTGACCTAATTTTGTTAATCGACAAGAAGTCACTGAAGTGTGCGAAGTTAGCTAGGAAGCTTGAAAAATCCTAGTACTAAAAACTTGGGTATTACGAATAAGAAACCGTGGTCCAGTTTGTTTGATAATTGGGACGGTTGCATTTTCTTTTAACCGTGGTAGGTCTCGTAGGAGCAAGGTGCTTAAGAGTTAACACAGTCGGTGGAAGTACAAGTTACATCAAGGACCTCATAAAAATGAAAATTGCACCCAAGTCCATGCATTTAGCACAAGGACCCTGAAACTGAGCAATGAAGTGAGTGTTTTGAGGTTTGCGCATACTAGCATTCAGTAGAATCTTTATAGATGCTAAGAATGGAAAAGAAGATCCAACGATTAGCAATGTTTGGATTTGCCGGTCTTAATCCAACGGTCAATGTTCGAAATTATCCCTACACTATGGTATGGTATGGTATTGTAAGAGATAAGACAAGATAAAGATAAGATAAGAAGTACTGCGAATGGCCGATCTTTTGAGTAAACTTCCCTTCCGATTTTTGGGAAGCAAGTGAAAATTTCGAAAACGGAAAAAGTTTGATTTTTTTTGCCGCCAAGGACCGAAGTGGTTTCCTTCCATGTACTCCTCTTCCCTACTCCGCACCAACGCGGCTGCCGAACACGCCAGAGACACAGAGCCTCCGTACCAAGGCACACGTGCGCAGCACCATGTTGTGGATGAGGGAGAGATCAGCCAGGCAGGTGCGCGAGGGGAAGGGTAGGAGAGAGGGAGGATGGATGGTGAGAGACAGCGAAGGAGAGAGAAAACACACAATTTTTTTGCGTGCATAGGTCTTGAAATTTACTAGTACTAGCATAGTGTAGTACGCTGTAAGGCCGCAGGAGTACCTCGTGTCAGAAACCCATCATAACTTTGCTCTGACATGGAACCGCCTTACTCTTCTCTTCGCTGTTGTCCTCTTCCCCAACCAACGTTTTATTCTCTCAGCATGTACAGAGCGTGGACAGAGGTCACCATATGTCTAAGCAAAGAAATATACTACTCCCGCATTGTGTAAAAAAGCACACCTTAATATGGCCTACTACCCGTTCAAAAAAATGGCCTACTATGTGGCATCCGCTAAGGTTCACCTTATACATAGTGGAAAAAATAAATTTATCTTTAAGACTAAGGTGCACCTCAAGCTTGTGGGTTTCCCATAGAGAATAGAAATATAATTTCCCCTCTCTCCCTATTTCATGTGATTGTTTTCAAAAGGTGTTCAAAATTTTCATGATGTAAAATCTTAGCTAGAAGTCGAACCACCAGTCAAAACTCTTTGTGGTTTCTGATATATTAATTAACCGCTCGATGGGTATGATGTCTACGCACTTCTATTCTTGTAGACAGTTGTTGGGCCTCCAAGTGCAGAGGTTTGTAGCCAGGAGCAAGATTTCCCTTAAGTGGATCACCCAAGGTTTATCGAACTCAGGGAGGAAGTAGTCAAAGGTATTCCCTCTCAAGCAACCCTGCAATCAAGATACAAGAAGTCTCTTTTGTCCCCAACACACCCAATACACTTGTCAAGTGTATAGGTGCACTAGTTCGGCGAAGAGATAGTGAAATACAAGTGGTATGGATAAGTGGTAACGGTGATAGAAGATAACTTGATGGCGAGGAAAAGACTAAAGGCAAACTGAAATAAAGAAGGAAGCAAGCAAACATGTAACAGATCTAGTAGCAAACGGTGTATCAATGCTTAGAAACAAGGCCTAGGGATCATACTTTCACTAGTGAACACTCTCATATAAATATCTTCTCTGTATGATACTACTCTTAACTACTATCTGGTTGGACACTCTAATCCATGGTAGGGCTATAACAGCACACCTCAAAGCAAGCCTTTCCCATCTAGAAAACCCCACACTGTCACCTTGAGTACTAGATGAGTCCAACAAACACCACAATTTCATAAAGACATCCAACTCCAAATATAACTCATAACAAGTATTTGAAATCTCTAGCCTAAGTGCCACCATGGTGAGCACGCTGTCACTTTCACACACATGGGGAGAGGAGAGATCTATTAAAGCACTTGAGTAGCAAGGTAGATCTATAGATTACAAGCTCATGATCTCAATAAGATCATGCATAGAGAGAGAGATGAACACATAGCTACCGGTAGAACCCTTAGCCTCGAGAGAGAACTACTCCCTCCTCATCATGGGAATCAGCAATGGTGATGGAGATGGCGGTGGAGATCGATGGAGATGGTTCCGGGGGCACTTCCCTGTCCCGGCAGGGTGCCAGAATAGAGACATTCTGTCCCCCGAATCTCCCCTTCGGTGGCGGCGGCGTTGCGGAACTTTTCGTGGCTGGAGGCTTGATGATCTAGGGTTTATGCATCGGGAGGCTTCTTATAGGCGAAGAGGCAAGTTCGGTGGGCGGCCAGGGGGCCCACACCACCTGGTGGCGTGGCCAGGGCTAGCCCGCACCACCACATGGTGTGGCCGCCCTGTGGCCCCTCTCCGTCTCGTCTTCTGGCTCCGTGAGTCTTCCGGTAAAATATCGACTTTGGCTTTTGTCCGGTCCAATTCCGAAAATATTGATTTTCTGACTTTCCTGGAACCAAAAACAGCAGAAAACAACCAACTGGCACTGTGGCATCTTGTTAATAGGTTAGTCCAAGAAATCATATGAAAAGTACTCCAAAGTGTGGACAAAACACAAGAATGTAGATAAAACCAAGCATGGAACATCAAAAATTATAGATACATTTGCAATGTATCAACATCCTCAAGCTTAACTCCTGCTCGTCCTCGAGTAGGTAAGTGATAATAAGAAAGAATAATTTTTGAGGTGACATGCACCATCATAAACTTGATCAAAGTATTTGTAAAACATTCAAAGCTGGGATCATAGTACTTTGAATCATAACATGAAAGGCAAAGTTCTAGCAATAATACAAAGCAACTAAGTTGCAACATGAAAAGGCACAAACAAAAGATTCATGAATAACAATGCTTTGCAAAACGTTTGTTTGTTTCACATAAAGAAAACATAGCATAATAGTATTCACCTTGTCCCTCATAGAGTTGCAAATATAAATGCATAGGACACCTTCAAAGTTCATAAGAGTGACTAGATACAAATAGTTTAAAACAAGCAATATCAAGTTATGCATCAATCAACTAGTCTTGGGACAATGCACATAGAACTAAGAATGGCCACTATGCTCTCAAAGTAGGTGCATAAAGGTAGAAGGTGGAGACTCAATATAATGGTGGAAGAAAAGCCTTTTGTAAAAGGAAGTAGGGATTAAAGTCTCATAAAGAGCTCCCAAAAATTATGGTAATTGTAGTTTTCAGCTCTCATTGCCCCTATCATAAGCATCTTGAAGGTGATTAAGGTTAAAGTGACACAACTAAGAGGATATGCTTGACAAGTTATAAACCAAAATCTCATGCCGCTTACTTACGAAGACCGATCCTTATGCTACTCAACTTCAGTCACGAGTAAGCTCTTGTCATTGTAAGTATATGTGTATCATTAAGAACCGCCAACGGGGTACCCCTTGCACATGATACGGGAGCTTTCCCATAATCAAAATGACAAGGCAAGCAGCATCTCAGCGATTTTTATTGAGGATGCTTCATAGAGTGCTCATTATGGTGATGCTGTAAGTTTCCACCATGATTAGGCATGGCTTAGGCTAGCGGCCCAGGTGTTTCTCTAACACACATACAAACTCCATGATCTTACAAGTTCCACTTTTATTTCACACCGCCGGGGTCTGTAAGCAAAAGGACATGATATCAACGGGGTACAAAGTACAAGTGTAATGTTGAAAGCATTCCACATGAAACATGGTTCTGCTAATTTCAACTTATAAAGCCCAAGCATATACGCAACAAAGAAGGACCCAATGGTTCAAGTTTATTAGAGTCAAAAAGTAAAGTGTGCCATCAAGTTCGTGAGAGCTTTAATCACTAGTTTTCTCATAACAAGTGGAAGATAAACAAAAGCATGAATATAATTGGAATAGCATAAGCTAGTAGGTAGGTATGGTGGACTCTTTGGAACAACTTGGTTTAAGGAGTTGGATGCATGAGTGGAACTCATACTTGGTTGTGGAGGCTAGCAAAAGACTGGGAGCGATAAACTAAGAGAGCAATAATGGCCATAATCATGCAGAGCGACAAAACATCATTGATCAAAGCATAAAGTGATACTACAAGTTGAAAAATAAAGGATCATAAAGGCTATGGTGACTTGAGATAGTCATAACATGGTGTGAGCATGTGCCAAGTCAACCCAAATAAAGCATCAAAGGAGAATACCACTATACTATGCTTTAATATGCTAAAACAACGCATGATTCATCCAAGGCACATTAAGAAATCTCAATTGTTTATAACAAGTCATGCTACAACAAAGAATACTAAGCATAAATCCAAAACAATATCAAGCATGGCATGACAAAGCATAGGCCACAGTCAAAAATGAGCTCTTTTTACCACATAAGCATGAACTTTCCTACTCTTTTCCAAACCAAACCAAACTATTTGCAAACCAATGTATGAAAGAGGGGGTCCAACCAATTTATTCAGAAAACTAAGCAAACTAAAGCAAACGAAAACCAAAACGAAAACGAAAAAGAAGACGCTCCAAGAACAACACAATTGTGCATGAAACAATAAAAATGAAGTGTTTGGAAGAAACCTGGGATTTTTATTGATGAAGAAGGGGATGCCTTGGGCATCCCCAAGCTTTGACGCTTGTACTTCTTGGATATTTCTTGGGGTTACACGTGTGGCATCCCCAAGCTTGAGCTTTAGTCCATCCTTCATCTCATTACTCATTCCTTCCATACACCTGAAACTTTTCCTTCATACAAAACTTCACACAATCTCATTAGCAACATTAGTGCACTTAAGATAAATAAGTCTTAAGGTTCAGTTCTAACACCAAATAAAATTCCATTAGAACACTAGCGACTGTAGCACTTCCCTCAAAAATCTCAATTCCCCAAAAGAACTCAAGAAGGAACTAACAAGAAGCAAATGCAGAAAATGGCAGAAATCTGTCAAAACAGACTAGCAGGTAAAGACGAATTTTTTAGAAGACCTTATGTTGCTCAAATAAAAGAGTGTTGAACTAACTAAAGTTATATAACAACCTGGGGCAGAAGCACAAACAATTACAGCTCAATCCAACATACAAAGCTCTCTCACAAATTTTTACGGTGAAGCACAAAAATCTGTTTCGGGACAGCAACTTTCCCAATCATTACTTCTCTCTCATTAGAGGTTACTCTTTTCACAAAAAGAAAATAAAAAGGATAAGGAGAGGTTATTACAGTGGTAATAACTTCCAAGACTCATCTAAAACTTTTGGGTTATCTCCCAATAAGTACTTATCTTTAACGTCTTTAAGTTAGGCATAAGAAGCAAAGAAAGAATCAAGTGTTCTCAAATGAAGAAGCATTAAGATCAATACCAGAAATATTTTCAACAAGGCAAGGTATACCATCCAAATAAGTTCTAGAGGATCCTCTCTCAATGCTCTTAGGTTTACGTTTCTCATCAAAAGGGTTTGTAGGAACAATCCAATCAAGATTCTTTTCTATGGCATCATGTATTGCTACTAGTTTGAAGGGTATTGGTATCTTAGGTTCCTCCCCATTAGGTTCGGTTTTGTTCATCTTTTCTCGTGTACCAACAACATCTACACATGATCCTAGCATATTGAAACGTTCAAAAACTTCTCTAGCTTCCTTGGCAACATCATAGAACTCCTTAAACAAAGTTTCTAGAATAAAATCCCTCTTTTCAGGATCCTCAATTTCTTTAAGCTTAAGAAACATAACTTGCATTAAGGGGTTGAGGTTAACAAACCTAGCTTCTAACATGTGAATTAAAGAAGCTATAGCGATCTCATAATTTGGATCAAGTTCTACAAGGGATCTATCCTCAGTATCTTCATGTTTGCTAATATGATTAAAGAATTCTTCAATGTTATCTTTCCCAATTATAGAACCACTACCAAATGGAAGGTCTTTCCGGGTGAATTTGGGGATCAACATGGTGAGCTATGGAAGGGGTGACAACTAAAGGAGACTTAATTTTTGTGTGTGCTTTTTAATAAGAAAGCAAACAAGTAAAACTAATTTTTTTGTGTTTTTCAAATAAGAAAGCAAAACAAGTAAAACTAATTTTTTGTGTTTTTGAAGAACAAAACAAGCAAACAAAGCAAAAATAAAACTAAGCAAAACAAAAAAAACAAAGTAAAGAGATTGGTTATGAGGGACTCCTCTTGTGAAGATGTCCTTGACTCCCCGGCAACGGCGCCAGAAAATAGGCGTTTGCCATGGGAGGTTCTTCTTCTTTAATCCTCCGATGTGAATACCTTTTACCTTTCCTCCCCGGCAACGGCGCCAGAAAATAGCTTGATGTCTACGCACTTCTATTCTTGTAAACAGTTGTTGGGCCTCCAAGTGCAGAGGTTTGTAGAACAGCAGCAAGTTTTCCCTTAAGTGGATCACCCAAGGTTTATCGAACTCAGGGATGAAGTGGTCAAAGGTATCCCCTCTCAAGCAACCCTGCAATCGCGATACAAGAAGTCTCTTGTGTCCCCAACACACCCAATACACTTGTCAGGTGTATAGGTGCACTAGTTTGGCAAAGAGATAGTGAAATACAAGTGGTATGGATAAGTGGTAACGGTGATAGAAGATACCTTGATGGCGAGGAAAATACTAAAGGCAAACTGAATAAAGAAGGAAGCAAGCAAACATGTAACCGATCTAGTAGAAAATGGTGTATCAATGCTTAGAAACAAGGCCTAGGAATCATACTTTCACTAGTGAACACTCTCATATAAATATCTTCACTTTATGATACTACTCTTAACTACTCTCCGGTTGGACACTCTAATCCATGGTAGGGATATAACAACACACCTCAAAGTAAGCTTTCCCATCTAGAAAACCCCACAGTGTCACCTTGAGTACTAGATGAGTCCAACAAACACCACAATTTCATAAAGACATCCAACTCCAAATATAACTCATAACAAGTATTTGAAATCTCTAGCCTAAGTGCCACCAAGGTGAGCACGCTGTCACTTTCACACACATGGGGAGAGCAGAGATCTATTAAAGCACTTGAGTAGCAAGGTAAATCTATAGATTACAAGCTCATGATCTCAATAAGATCATGCATAGAGAGAGATGAACACATAGCTACCGGTAGAACTCTTAGCCTCGAGAGAGAACTACTCCCTCCTCATCATGGGAATCAGCAATGGTGATGGAGATGGCGGTGGAGATCGATGGAGATGGCTCCGGGGGCACTTCCCCGTCCCGGCAGGGTGCCGGAACAGAGACTTTCTGTCCCCCGAATCTCCCCTTCGGTGGAGGTGGCGTTGCGGAACTTTTCGTGGCTGGAGTCTTGATGATCTAGGGTTTATGCATCGGGAGGCTTCTTATAGGCGAAGAGGCAAGGTCGGTGGGCAGCCAGGGGGCCCACACCACCTGGTGGCGCAGCCAGGGCTAGCCCGCGCCACCACATGGTGTGGCCTCCCTGTGGCCCCTCTCCGTCTCGTCTTCTGGCTCCGTGAGTCTTCCGGTAAAATAACGACTTTGGCTTTTGTCTGGTCCAATTCAAAGAATATTGATTTTCTGACTTTCCTGGAACCAAAAACAGCAGAAAACAGGCAACTGGCACGGTGGCACCTTGATAATAGGTTAGTCCAAGAAATCATATGAAAAGTACTCCAAAGTGTGGACAAAACACAAGAAAGTAGATAAAACCAAGTATGGAACATCAAAAATTATAGATACATTTGCAATGTATCAGGGTACCTCCAAAATCGTTTTTCATAAAACTTTCAAAGCAACCTACAATTTATTACTTCTAGTTCATGTTTGACCTAATTTCATTAAACTCAAGAGCAATCTATCGCACTTAGTTGTAGCTCAAGTTTGACCTAATTTCATTAAACTATTAAGACGCAAAATCTTAGCAAGAAGATGAACCTGTCGTCAGGACTCTCTCTTGGTTTATGATAGTATATTAATTCCCCCCACCCCCACCCCCGCGCCCCTCCAATGGGTACCTCTAAGAGATTTTCCGTAAAATTTTCAAAGCAACCTACACAGTTTACTTGTAGTAGTTCAAATTTCACCTATTATATTTTGTACGCTTTGCCTATTATAATTTATATAGTGATGATATGCTAGATGTCTATTATCTGAGTCTCACATGCAGGACATGTGCAATTTACTAGCACATCAGAATCGTTGGTACAACATGTTGGTCCAATATATATGTATGTAAACTTGGCTTGTGGCATTCAGATCCAATATTCTTTGGACTTTTCTTTAGGAAAAAGAACAACCTCGCTCGTATTCTTCACTCGAAAAATGTTCAATTGAATGTTCTTTCTTGATAGTTGGAAACTCACACCGACGACACTGTTTACTACAAGAAGATGCACCGATGATCTACCTATGAAAAGATATTTAATTCAAGAGCAATCTATGGCGTTTACTTGGAGCTAGCTCAAGTTTGACCTAATTTCGTTAAATTACCAATATGCAAAGTCTTAGCAAGAAGTTGAATCTATCGTCGAAACTCTCGCTGGTTTTTGGTATATTAATTTTGACCCTCGATGGGTACGTCCAAAAGCTTTTTCGTAAATCTATCAAAGCAAAACCTACAATTTACTTGTAGTTTCAAATTTGACCTAATTCTGAGATATCGACATAAAGTTATTCAAATGTGCGGGGTTAGCTATAGGAAGCTTCAAAACCCATAAAATATGGGAATCACAAGTACAACATGTTGTCGATCCACTGTATATATATATGTCAACTTGGCTTGTGGCATCCACATCCAATATTCTTTGGACTTCTCTTTATGGAAAAGAACAACTAACCTTGTTCATCTTCACTCGGAAAATGTAGAATTCAATGTTCTTTCCTGGTCGTTGGACACTCACCCCCACAGCACTGCTTACTACTTGAAAATGCACCCATTTACCTCTGAAATGACATTTATTTCAAGAGCTATCTATCGTGCTTAGTGTAGCTCAAGTTTGACCTAATTAATTCCGTTAAATTGTCAAGATGCAAAATCTTAGCAAGAAGTTGAACCTATCATCAAAACTCTCGTTGTTTTCAGATATATTAATTGTGACCCCTCGATGGGTACCTCCAAATGATTTTTCTTAAAACTTTCAAAGCAACCTACAATTTACTTGTAGTATCAAATTTGACCTAATTTCGATAAATTGACATATAGTCATTCGGTCAAATGGGCAGAGTTAGCTAGGAAGTTTGAAAACTCATAAATAAAACATGGGAATCGTTGGTATAACATGTTGGTCCACTGTATATGTCTGTAACTAGCAAGAAATTGAACCTATCTTCAAAACTCTCGGTGTTTTATGATATATTAATTGTGACCTGTCGGTGGGTACCTCCAAAAGTTTTTTTTTAAATACCAAAGCAACCTATAATGTACTTGAAGTTTCAAATTTGACCTAATTTTCATAAATCGACATAAAGTCATTCGGTCAAATGGGCAGAGTTAGCTAGGAAGTTTGAAAACTCATAAAAACATGGGAATCATTGGTACAACATGTTGGTCCACTATATATGTGGGTAAACTTGGCTTCTAGCATTCAAATCCAATATTCTTCAGACATTTCTTTACGGAAAAGAACAACCTCGCTCGTCATCACTCGAAAAATTGAGAATTGAATGTTCTTTCCTGATTGTTGGAAAATCACATCAACGGCATTATTTACTATAGGAAAATACACCCGTCTACCGCTGAAAAGTCATATATTTCAAGAGCAATCTATCGCGCTTACTTTGTAGCTCAAGTTTGACCCAATTTCGTTAAATAGTGTCATGATTCAAAATCTTAGCGTAAATTCAAACCAGTTTGAGAAGTCATAAAACACGGGAAATCATAAGTACAATATGTTGGTGCACTATATATGTGTGAAAACTTGGCTTGTGGCATTTAGATCCTATTCTTCAGACTTCCTTTATAGGAGAGAATAATCTCGGTATCACTCGAAAAATTGAGAATGTTCTTTCACGATAGTTGGAAACTCACACTAACAGCATTGTTTACTACAAGAAGATGCACCCATCTACCCTAGAAAAGACAGTTAATTCAAGAGAAATATATCGCTCTTACTTTCTTGTAGCTCTAGTTTGACCTAATTTCGTTAAATAGTGAGGATGCAAAATCTTAGCAAAATGTTGAAACTATCATCAAAACTCTCGGTGGTTTCTGACATATTGATTGTGGCCCCTCGATGGGTGCCCCCCAAAAGCTTTTTCATAGAACTTTCAAAGCAACCTACAATTTTCATGTAGTTTCAAATTTGACATAATTTCGATAAATCGACATAAAGTCATTCAAATGGGCAGAGTTAGCTAGGAAGTCATTCAAATATCGACAAACATTTAATTCAAGAGCTATCTTTCATGCTTAGTTGTAGCTCAAGTTTGACCTCATTTTGTTAAACTATCAAGATGCAAAATCTTAGCATGAAGTTGAACGTGTCCTCAAAACTCTCGGTGGTTTATGATATATTAATTGTCCCTTGAATAGGTACCTTCGGAAGAGTTTTCATAAAACTTTCAAAGCAACCTACAATTTACATGTATTTCAGATTTTACCTAAATTCGATAAATAATTGGCATAAAGTCATTCAAGTTGGTGGAGTTAGCTTGGAAGTTTGAAAGCTCATAAAACATGGGTATCGTCAGCACAACATGTTGGTCCACTCTTTATATCTGAAAACTTGTCTTGCGGTATTCAGATCCATATTCTTCGGAGTTTCTTTACATAAAAGAACAATCTCGTCATCACTCGAAAAATTGAGAATTAAATATTCTTTCGTGATAGTTGGAAACTAACACCGACGACATTGTTTACTACATCACCCATCTACCTCAAAAAATACATTTAATTCAATAGCAATCAATTTCCCTTACTTGTGTAGAAAATGTTTGCCCTAATTTCGTTAAATCGGCAAAAGGTCACTAAAGTGTGCAAAGTTAGCTGGGAAGCTTGAAACATATTTCTAAAAACTTTGGAATTATAAGAAACCATGTTCCACTTTGTCTGATAATCGGGGGTAGTGTAATTATTTTTTAATTGTGGTAGGTCCCGTAGGAGCGAGGTGCTTTATTAGTTAACACGCGATCGGTGGAAGTACAAGTTACATCAAGGACCTCATAAAAATGAAAATTA
Source organism: Avena eriantha (assembly GCA_910589775.1). Taxonomy (NCBI): domain Eukaryota; kingdom Viridiplantae; phylum Streptophyta; class Magnoliopsida; order Poales; family Poaceae; genus Avena; species Avena eriantha. The sequence goes on along the minus strand of OU342743.1, from coordinate 483,265,246 downwards.
AATCCAACTCCATGCATTTAGCACAAGATCCCTGAAACTAAGCAATGAAGTGTCTTTTGAGGTTTGCGCGTATGCTAGATATTGTAGAGCCAAAATTTGTTCTGAAACAATCTACATTCTAGCTTTTACTACTAGTACGTATAGTAAACAAGAATCATAAAACAGAGTGATCGTACTATCTATTAGAGTAGTAACTTGGATTGGTTTTTCACATATCTAAGTACTACTACTAATTATAATTTCTCAAAAAAAGTACCACTAGAAAATGCAGTACTAGTTTGTCTAATTTGTTCTAAGATGTAGTACTACTACTATTACTAGTACTCCCTCTGGCTGGGATTATTAAGGCCATTTAAATTTTATAAGACCAAAAAAGTTAATTACAGGTTGGTGTCGAAGAAATGCATACAGTCCTTGGTCTCTCCCCTGCAGCACTATACACCCTCAGCAGGCTGCATGCTTTTTGTCTCTCTCTAGGAGTAGATCTTCTTGCCTCTCACTCACCTGGATCTTCTTGGCTCGGTCTCTCCCTCTATCTGTACTGTACTATATGGTACAGTACAGCGTGACACCTGCTTTATTACTCACCTATCAACTTTCTGCAGCCTTTTTGTTTTGACGAAGCATGTACAGCGTGTGGACACTGTTTAAGAAAAAAGTGGCCAAGTGCAGCTACCGCCGGTGCGCCCATCCCTAGTGTATTCCTGTACAATCGTACCAGTACAGTACGAAACTCAGTCAGTATACTCTTCAGTATACCCACCCAACCCGAGTTTCTGGCCGACGGGCACTACGTCGGTGAGCCGATCTTCCCTCTGTAACCACTCCCACAAGTTCATGTACCTTGTCCACGGATTTGACCGAGAGCCGGCTGCTATGGACTTCGTCCAGTCTGAGGCGATGATTGAGTGCCCCTATGACGGCTGCTTTAGCTTGGTCGCCTTCGACAAGCTCGACAAGCACAAGATCGCGTGCTCGCACGGCCCGTGCTCCTGCATTGATTCCACCTGTGATTTCATTGCCTCGCCGGCAGGACTCCTTCCCCACATGAAGGAGGCCCACGGGGTCATAGTAACCAGGGCCATCTACGGTAGCGCCTTCTTTTGCCTTATCCCGACTCTACCACCAACAAGCATGAGGGGATTCATGCGCTTCCTCTGCGGGGATGACGGTGTCGTGTTCGGCCTGACCATCAGCACGCTCGGGCCGGCCACCGTCATGTCCTTGGTGTGCATCAGGCGGGAAAGGTGCTTGTGGCTGCGGTACACGGTGAAACTGTGTGCGCCTAGCCCGCCAGGGTCGGCGGACATGTCGATGGTTGAGAGTCTTAATGCGGTAATTGAGCTGACGAGCAGCTCGTCGCCGGCCAACTTCCCGTCTGACAAGTTCAGGACGTACCTCGGGGTGCCGCCGCGGTTCCTGATGAAGGTTGGACAGTCCACCCATGTATCTTTCTGGATTTGCATCGATAGAAAAAATGATCTTAAACTACGGCTGATGATCAAGACTTTAATGGTGTATTAGCAGATAAATAGTACTACTAGTAGTACTATTTTACTACTCCAGTTTACTAGTAGTATTCGCATGTAGGTTCTCTTTTGGTACTAGGAAGGATGCATTTTGGATGTAAACTAAGTTTGCTGCTAATGTTATTATGGAGTATTTAGGGGTTTAGGACGACTTTTATGTAATTGTTCACTTCTACGACATGGACTAGAGATAAACACACTAACCGTTCTTACGGTGTTTCGATTTTAGTCATCTAACTCGGTGATTACGGAATTTTATGTCCAAACTTGTCAATTCGACTTGATTTAAGTCTTGAACCAAGATGTCGTCGAAATTGCGCTGGTGTGGACAACGCATCGACGTGGGTCCAGCGTGCAGGATAGGCGGCCCTGGAATTTAGCCTAAATATGTAGAAAATAATATAGACATCTACGACCTCAACTCAATGTTATCAGAATCATCACGAACCATGTTTTCATATTATATGCGTTTGATATTATGTAAGTTAGTATGTTTGTACATATAGTTGGTCAAACTTTATAAATATTGACTTTGACAAAACCTAGTATGCTTTCTAATTTGGAAATGAGCGAGCATCTAAGTACTAAAATGTGTCGAAATACATGCGTATCTAGACAAAGCCAAGTCAGTAACTACTATTTTAGGATAGAGGGAGTAATTATTTATGAGTAGTCTATTTTCCACAATTTTTTTACTGCTACGACATGTGCCCATGACTAGAGCATGGACCAATGCATAATAATCATGCGACCATGCGGTGGCGATCTACTCTATACTGGCTTACCCTATGTGCGGAGGCGCACTAGTGGAGCACATGCTTGTGCCGTTCCTGAGTACGTAGTAGTACAACTAGTATATGAAAATAGGAGTACAAAAATAGATAGATCTTGTTGCTCATCGTACTATTTTTTCCCCTGTAAGACAACCTGGACGTGACTACTACAGTACTATATTGGCACTACTTCTGCTTTTGGCGCTACAAGATGAATGTGGAACTCTCTGTGTCCGTTCTAAAAAAACTCTCTCTGTAACATTAGTGTACTAGTATTTCTTGTACTCCCTAGTTTTTCGGATGTGTAGTAAAGTAGTGCAGTAAGTCTATTTGGTCAAGCTGCATACAACGAGCATTGGTTTGACAGGACAATTTAGGTTTTTAGATATCCAAATTTCTACTCCAGCTCGATGGCTCAAGACACAAAGCAGCTAGTACTCCTCTATCCTCCGGCTGTCGCCCAGATCAAAATGAACAAGCAAAAGATTGTGTATCTCGGAAATTTCCATAGCCATTTATTACCTGCAGAGCTTTATTTCGTTTCCTTTGAGGCACCTGCAAAGATTAATACTGTGTTGTACTAGTAGTACTACTTGTAAATAACGTGCTACGGTTGGGCCCTACACCTAGTACTAGATATAGACTTTAGTAGCTACTCTCATCATAGTGAATCATCCAAGAGGTGGAGTTCCTTTTTTTTCTCCAAGAGGTGGAGTTCCTTTTTTTTCCTGAGAGATGAAACCTTTTTTATTCCTTCTTTGATTCAAAGAAAATTCAAAGGTTTTGTGAAGGATCTTGTCCCTTAGGAAATAATCCTACGCTGTGTTGTTTGATTCATAGGATTCCAATATGTAGGAATTATGTCCCGTTTAGAACGCAGGATAGGAAAAATATAGGAATAGGAAAAACACAGGAATTGAGATTCCTTCAAAGTATTTCTTTGACCTCTATTTTAAGAAAATTTCCATCCACTCCAACCTCATGGTATAATTGCTTTTATTTTCCTGTGATTCAAACACATACTTGATCCAAATTCCTGTAGTTTCCTCTTCTTATATTTTGAGAATCCTGCAAATCAAACGAGCCCTGAGAGATGGTCTTTTTTTGTCTTTGATCATTTTTTGAACATAGGGTCATAGAGCTTCCTCGGAACACGAGGATGGTGGAAATTGCACAAACCTCCAACAATTGGATTCGAAATTGCAAGGAAATCCAGATAATCAGGATAGTCTAGTTGCAAAAACTACTGTACTACAATTAATTTTGGGTTCAAATGTTGCACATAGCAAAAAATTCTCGATTAGCCCTCTTAGCATTATTTCTTACATACCGGGGCTCAACAGTTAGAGCTCTTTCCAACTACGGCTCTAATTGTTGGAGGTTTGTGCAACTAGCCTCTATTGGAGCACCACCCCCCACTCGCCCACCTTTTGCAGCACAACTAGTAGTAGAGTACTAGTACTACGGACCATCAGCCTTTGTCTTCTCCATCGCACCCCGGCCGCCAGCTCACGCCAACGATCTTCCATCCCTCCCCCACCCCACCCCACCCAAAAGAAAGCCCCCAAAACACCATATGCAGGCTCCTTCCATGGTGAGATCGAGCAAGGTCTGTAAAGATCCTGAGCAGTTTTAGAAGGTGTTCACCGAAGGCCCTCTTAAGTACTCATCAACCATTGCGACGCCACCACCGCCGCGAGCCTCGTCGGTTCGTCCAAACATATTCTTCAATCAGAAAAAGAGAGCGGAACTACGCCTTCTTCTCATCCGTTTGGCCTCCCATGTGTTCTTCATTCTCACCCGATGGTGAGACCATGGGAATTCAAAGACTGCTTCGAAGTGGCGGGAAGCCCATGCAAGCTGACGCCGCTGGACAGGTTCTCCTCCGATGTTGTGATGCCAAATGGTTTTGATGAGCAGTGAGTAGGCGGCAATGGAGATTGGATCGTCACAGTTGGGCCCGATTTCATGTGGGACCTTGTCAACATGTACACTCGTTGCAATATTGTTATGCCACAAGTGTCGGGGTTTGAACCGACCGAAGGTTCTACACTTACATTTCAGGATGATGCTGATGAAGGTCGACGTACTAAATTGTAGAAGATAGTCATTTGCCAAGTTCCGACAGCTGCTGGGGGATACAAAGATTTCTCTCTAGTCACCATTTTCGAATTCAAGATTGTTGTCATCAACGGGAATGATAGTCATGGATGGTCAGTTTGTGTGAACAAGTTCCAGGGCTACTTCAGATACTATAAAGCTATTATCCAACATGATCGTGTGTTCGCCGTGACCGAGAACGGTTGTGTTTATGTATGGAAGTCTCTAGAACTTGGTAAATTCTCCTCCCTACGTATTTTATTAGCTTTGTTCCTGAATCGATGCTCAAGGGTTCGTAGCATGGAAAACAAAAAATTTCTACCGCAAGAACGAACAAAACCTAGATCTAATCTAGATAAAAGCCAAGATCTAATCTATTAGACATGTGCAACGAGATAGATCTGTACTAACCCTTGTAGATCCGAAAGCGTTACGAGATTGGATCTCGTGGTTGATGTAGTCAATCACTTGCCGATCTCAAGATCGTGTGGACGATCCTTCCGGCGCCGCGTTCTAGCAACGCTTCCGCAGTCGGTCACACGTGCGGAGTCGAAGTAGACCTTCCTCTCCTCGTTCCAGCGAGCAGCGGAGGTAGTAGATCTTCTCCACGGAATCCCAGCAGCACGATGGCGTGGTGGTGGTGGAGTAGAGAATTCTGCAGGGCTTCGCCTAAGCCTGAGCAGAAGAAAGGAGGAGGAGAGAGGCGGCTAGGAGCTGGAGTAGTGGAGGGGGCTAGGGGGTGGCGCCTCCACCCCTCTATTTAAAGGAGGGAGGCGCCATGGGAGGGGGAGTCCTAGTAGGACTCCCCTCCCTTCCTTGGCCGGCGGATTGTGAGGGGGGAGGAGTCCTCCTCCCCCACGACTCCTTGTCTTGCCCCACAAGGACTCCTTGATCCTTTCTTTGGTTTTCAAGCAAACTCCAAGAAATCTTCCAGAACCTTCCGGAACATTCCGAAACCTTCTAGAATCCTCATACAAATACTCCGGAACATTTCCTAACTCAGAAAATGATCCCCAATATATGAATCTTATTCTCCGGACAATTCTGGATCTCCTCGTGATGTCCCGGATCCAATCCGAGACTCTGAACAACATTCGGTCTCCAACGCACATTCCATATCTACTTAAAACAACTTCGAACCTTAAGTGGGTCACCCTACGGTTCGTGAATATGCAGACATGATGAAGACACCTCTCCGATAAATAACCATCAGCGGGATCTGGAGATCCATAACGGCTCCCACATACTCAACGATGACTTCATGATCGATAGAACCATTAACATACGAAACCAATTCCCTTTGTCACGCGATACTATACTTATCCGAGGTTTGATCGTCGGTATCTCCATACCTAGTTCTACCTCGTTACTGATAAGTACTCTTTACTCGTTCCATGTTATGTCATCCCTTGTGACCCAGTCACATGCTTGCAAGCTAATTAGATGACATTCCATCGAGAGGGCCCAGAGCATATCTATCCGTCATATGGATGGACAAATCCCAATCTTTGTCCATGCGCTTCAACACATACTTTCAGAATACCCAATGACACCTTTATAACCACCCATTTACGAAGCGGTGTTTGATGTCATCAAAGTACCCATCCGGTGATGGTGATTAACACAACCTCATGGTCAAAGGATTAGGTTACTATGCATTTTAAAAGCTTATAACAATACGAACTTAATGACTTGATCTTATGCTACGCTTACTATGGGTGTGTGTCCATCACATCATTCTCCTAATGATATAAGCTTGTTATTAATCACATCCAATGTCCATGATCAGGAAACCATGATCATCAATTAATCAACAAGCTAGTTTAACAAGAGGCTTACTAGGGACTCTTTTATGTTTACAAAACACACAAGTATTAATGTTTCCGGTTAATACAATTATAGCATGGGATGTAAACATTTATCATAAACATAAAGATATAATAATAACCACTTTATTATTGCCTCTTGGGCATATCTCCAACAGTCTCCCACTTGCACTAGAGTCAATAATCTAGTTAAAAAACTTGTGCATTCAACACCTATGGCTTCCTGGTGTTGTATAGACACTATTGCTAGTGGTAAACATAATCTTCGGATCTGACACTTCCAGGTGTGTGTGTATTTGCATGTCCTTGCGTCTCTACGCATTACTCATTCTCCAATGAGATGGCATTGTATAAATTTGGTCCTTTGGTGAGACCTTTAGTTCCTTGGGATTAAATCATGTTGATACAATTGTCATACAATGTATCTTCATAGTATTATCCCGCTACGAACCACGCCTAGTTTGATAACAAACTACTTAACACAAATGCCCTCCTTTGCTGCTACTATAGCAGTTATATACTTAGCCTTTTGTTGTAGTATCCGTCACAATATCTCAACTTTGGAACTCATCCAAATCCATCATGGAACATCCTTTCCATTTATATTGTGCCACCCATAGTCTAAATTGAGATAAATTTAATTTGTATCTTGTGACAAAACTAGTATCAATGTAACACTTTACAATGAACTACCTTTAACTATTTGTCACTTATACATGATATATTCTTAGTTCTTCCAAAGCTCATAAGAATATCTTTACTATTGTCCAATGATCATCTTATGAATCATTCTGATATATGCTCATAACATTTAGAGCATAGGACATATCTGGATGTGTACATCTCAAAGAATGATTGATCAAAATATTCTTGTGATTTCACCAAGTGTCAAAACACTTGAATCTCATGTCAACACACTTGAATCTTGATTTATTCCTTTCCGTGCATCAAGAACCTTTCTTGTTGTTTCCATATTGAACTCATTCAACATCTTATCTATGTACATTTGGCAAAACCATATTAGCGCCTTAATCTATTCATATAGACATTGATGCCTAATTCTTGAGTTATGCCTAAGTGTTTCATCGAAATGAAATTCTTAACCTGTGTCAATAAAAGATACATTATTTCTAATCAACAATATGTCTTTCACATAATGTATTAGAAATATGTCTTAGCGCTCCCACTTAATTTCTTGCAAAAATGCAAACATCTTCATCGTCTCTGAAGATTCCAACTCCGCGATGCTCACTTCAACCATTGAAGTTTTGCATACTCTTTTAGCATCCTTTTAATTTAACAAAACCCTTTGGATCGTGTCATGTACACGTCTTAGGTAACCATTCTATTAGAAGAACTTGTTTTGTTTGTTCAACTACCATATATCAAAATATATGTAGTGGTTGCTACATTAATCCGTCCAGACTAAATATCGCTATGAAAGATCAAATCTTATCATAGTCAATTCCTTGAACATTGTCGTAAACTCTTTCCGACATGTCGACTATTTCATAGATTTTAAACATCCATGTCTATTTCTTTATAGATCCAAACATGACCGATAGGCTTCACGCCTTTCCGGAGGGTCTTCTAAGTTCAGAAACTTGATTTCTTGTGTATGGATACTATCACGGATTCCATGACTTATAGTCATTTTATGGAGTCAGGGCCCATAATTGCTTCTTTGCATGTAGTCGGTTCATCATTGTCAAAACAATAACGACTTGCTTATCAAATCTTACTATTTGATTCTTACCGACCCACACGGTTCTATAGGAACTCTAATCTCCGAGATCACACTTTTTGTAATCACGAGAGCCATGAGCATTGTGGCCGCCACCGGGACACTTTCCGGCGCTGCGCTACTTAGCACATATAGCTAAGGTTCAACAACCTTATCAAAGTTCTATTGTCCTCCCACTTAACTTTTCATGAAAAATTCCTTCTCAAGAAACTTGACGTTCCAAGCGACAAACTCTTTTGTCCTTGGTGTTATGGAGAAATTCCCAACAAATTCTTTGGAATAACCTACAATGACGTGCTTATCCGACTTTGGTTGTAAACATTTTACTTATGCATAGCATACCAAAATTTAAGAAAAGACAATTCGGGTTTTATCCCAAACCATAACCCATATGGTGTCATTTCAACGGATCACGATGGAGCTCTTTTCAGTGTAAAAGCGGTAGTCACTAAAGCTTTAATCTTTAAAATATAATGGCAGTTTTATAAATGACACCTTTGATCTTACCATGTAAAACAAGGTTTCATTACATATCTCGAACACTCCATACTCCTATGGTGTTTTGGGAAATGTAAATCCATGGAACGATTCCTCAAATCTTAGGTGTTTTGCTAAACTTGTAACTCAAACATCTTTCTTTATGATCCAATCATAAACTCTTTTATTTTCTTGTTACAATGATTTTCCACTTCATCTTGGAAGTCTTTGAACATTTGTCAAATGTTTCATACTTCTTCCTTATTGAGTAAGTATATACATATACTCACTCAAATCTTCGGAGAAAGCATATGAAGTTGAAATCCATCGCCCGCGACTACACATAATGGACTATATACATCAATATGTACAAATTCCAATCAGTTAGTCGTCCGTTCCTCTTTTTGCCTACGAACGGAGTTTTAATTATCTCCAGGAAAGTATCACAAGCGTCATTTGATCCAAATCAAAGACTCCAAAAATCCATCAACATGGAGTTTCTTCATATATCCTTTCAATATAATTTAAACGGCGATGTCACTTCGCAAGTGATCTTTCAATCATTTGTCTTGCGACATTTTTAGCATTAGTTTTATGGTCATTATTTCTCCAACCAGACTTTTATATCATCCATCTATTATGGAATACGGTAATTATTTGAACAACCTTTTGTCGTCATAATACCTGATCAAAATAACAATTATTGAAACAAATCTTGAAGGCAAGCTTTGATGTTAACGAGCAACACAACAACCCTTTGTTTGTTTTCGATGAAAATCAACAGATTTTCTCTTGCTAGTTACTTAGGCCATTGCAGTTCATGAATTGTGTTGTCCTGTATGACACTTCATACCAACCAATTTGGTATCCAATACCTAAGAACCACATTGTTTAACAAGCATGGAATACAACCATAACATGTATATCTTGTATATGCCTAAGTTGGACATCTCCAACCTTTTATTTTCTGCCAAATATTTTATAGATTCTCTTTTAGCAATTCCTTTTCTTCTAAAAGAATCTATCAACATCAAAAGTGGTGTCATCAACATGACACATGGTACAAAGCGTATATAGTCAACTACTAATACCTTTGGACTTGCACTTTGAGGTGGATCACCATCATCAAATGTTTGGTGTTCTTTCAAAAATCCATTCTTTAGTAATCTTTTAGTGTAGTAAACATTTTTCTTACATCTTCTATTCATCCTTATCATGACAACTTTCATGATCAAGCTGCTATAGCTTATAAAGGTGAATTGCGAGTATAATGTTTCTTTTTCAAAACCTTTTGGAGGATTAGGACGACTAGCGTCTCCAACCTTCACAAATTCTCATCAAATATGAGGACGTATACTCTATCATGTTGTAACCAACACATTGTTTTAGATATCGCAATACCTTTCACATATGATGGTTTCTGAAACATTGCTTTCGGCTCTCAGATAAACTTGATATTAAAAACAATCTTTTGAGTATCAAGAATCATGGAGGCAAACATGATATATTAGATACTAAAACTGGAATTGTTACTCTTGATTTAATACTATTTATTAAACTTCATGGAGTAAATGCAGTGTGCTGAAAGTTTGCAATAGGACTTATAAACTTTAAATTGACATTCAAAACAATACGATACCAGTTCGTAAAGTAAATATCTAGAATTTCTATAGTTCCACTATCTCAACTATAACTAAGCGTAAGGTGGTGAACGGATGCCAATGACTACAACAAACTATGCAAATTCACTTTGATTGTGTTTATGATAAATTGAGTTCGACTAATCCAAATTACAAATGAACTCCCACTCAAAACAACATCCCTCGAGTTGTTTTAGTGATTACACGAACCAAATCCACTACACCAAGTCCGATCATCACGTGAGATGATGTAGCTTTAAACGCGAACAATCAACATGTTCATCATATCATCCATATGACTCATGCTTTACCTTTCGGTATTCCGTGTTCCGAGACCATGTCTGTACATGCTAGGCTCGTCAAGGTTAACCTTAGTTTCCGCATGTGCAAATCTGGCTTGCACCCGTTGTATGCACACGTAGAGTCTATCACACCCGATCATCACGAGATGCTTCGAAACGACGAGTATTAGCAACGGTGCCAACTAAGGACGAACACTTTATTACTTGATATTTAGTGAGAGGGATCATCTTATAATGCTACCGTCGCGATCTAAGCAATACAAGATGCATAAAGGATTAACATCACAGGCAATTCATAATTAGTGTGATATGATATGGCCCTTTCTTCTTGTGCCTTTGATCTCCATCTCCAAAGCACGGACATGATCTCCATCATCACTAGCATGGCGTCAAGGTCAGTGGCGCCGCTTCATGGTTGTCCATCATCACTAGCAACTATTACAACTACTTGGAACAAAGCTATTTCAAGATGAATAGACACGTAGGTCTTAACAGAATTGAAGACAACCATTAGGCTCCTGTCGGTTGCCATATTACAACAAGGATCATTGCATACATCAAATATAATCACAATCGCATGATGGCCATATCACATCACAAAACCCCTGCAAAAACAAGTTAGACGCCTCTAATTTTCTTTGCATGTTTTACGTGGCTTGAGGCTTTCGAATAAGAACGGATCTTACCTACGAAACTGAACCACAACGTTGATACAAGTGCTATCAAGTTGCAAAGTGTAAATTGGATCTATACTATGGTGAGAGAGACAGACACCCGCAAATCCACTTGTGCAAAGCAAGTTACACGTCAAGCGTGGAGCAAGTCTCATGTGCGATGACATGTAAGGTTAGCCCGAGCCGCTTCATCCCACCATACCGCAAGATGCAAAGTACACAAAGCAAAAGACGGCACGAGCACCAACGCCCACAAAACCATTGTGTTCTACTCGTGCAACAGATCTACGCATAGACACGGCTCTGATACCACTGATGGGTTTGTAGCATGGAAAACAAAAAATTTCTACCGCAAGAACGAACAAAACCCAGATCTAATCTAGATAAAAGCCAAGATCTAATCTATTAGACATGTGCAACGAGATAGATCTGTACTAACCCTTGTAGATCCGAAAGCATTACGAGATTAGATCTCGTGGTTGATGTAGTCGATCACTTGCCGATCTCAAGATCATGTGGACGATCCCTACGGCGCGGCGTTCCAGCAACGCTTCCGCAGTCGGTCACACGTGCGGAGTCGAAGTAGACCTTCCTCTCCTCGTTCCAGCGAGCAGCGGAGGTACTAGATCTTCTCCACTGAATTCCAGCAGCACGATGGCGTGGTGGTGGTGGTGGTGGAGTAGAGAATTCTGCAGGGCTTCGCCTAAGCCTGAGCAGAAAAAAGGAGGAGGAGAGAGGCAGCTAGGAGCTGGAGTAGTGGAGGGGGCCAGGGGGTGGCGCCTCCACCCCTCTATTTAAAGGAGGGAGGCGCCATGGGAGGGGGAGTCCTAGTAGGACTCCCCTCCCTTCCTTGGCCGGCGGATTGGGAGGGGGGAGGAGTCCTCCTCCCCCACGACTCCTTGTCTTGCCCCACAAGGACTCCTTGATCCTTTCTTGGTTTTCAAGAAAACTCCAAGAAATCTTCCAGAATCTTCCGGAACATTCCAAAACCTTCTAGAATCCTCATACAAATACTCCGGAACATTTCCTAACTCAGAAAATGATCCCCAATATATGAATCTTATTCTCCAGACAATTCTGGATCTCCTCGTGATGTCCCGGATCCAATCCGAGACTCCGAACAACATTCGGTCTCCAACGCACATTCCATATCTACTTAAAACAACTTCGAACCTTAAGTGTGTCACCCTACGGTTCATGAATATGTAGACATGACAGAGGCACATCTCCTATCAATAACCATTAGCGGGACCTGGAGATCCATAACAGCTCCCACATACTCAACGATGACTTTGTGATCGATTGAACCAATTACATACGAAAACCAATTCCCTTAGATGGCATTCCACCGAGAGGGCCCAGAGCATATCTATCCGTCATATGGATGGACAAATCCCAATCTTGGTCCATGCGCTTCAACACATACTTTCAGAATACCCAATGACACCTTTATAACCACCCAGTTACGAAGCAGTGTTTGATGTCATCAAAGTACCCATCCGGTGATGGTGATTAACACAACCTCATGGTCAAAGGATTAGGTTACTATGCATTTTAAAAGCTTATAGCAATACGAACTTAATGACTTGATCTTATGCTACGCTTACTATGGGTGTGTGTCCATCACATCATTCTCCTAATGATATAACCTTGTTATTAATCACATCCAATGTCCATGATCATGAAACCATGATCATCAATTAATCAACAAGCTAGTTTAACAAGAGGCTTACTAGGGACTCTTTTATGTTTACAAAACACACAAGTATTAATGTTTCCGGTTAATACAATTATAGCATGGGATGTAAACATTTATCATAAACATAAAGATATAATAATAACCACTTTATTATTGCCTCTTGGGCATATCTCCAACAGATGCAAGCTACTTTTTCTGAAGTTTCATTGGTTAGTAGGAATTCCATTAAAATTTTAGTTTCTTTGATTCGAAGGTATACAATCTTTAGGAGGTTTTGTTACATATAAGTAGTTTGTTTCATATGATTTAGTTTTGCTGATAGTATTGCTTCGTCTCCTAGTACATCCCATGGAAAATATGGTATCTACTACGTAGTAGTAAGTACTTATGTAAGACCCAGATATTATTCTTAAATCAATGTAAGTTATTTTTTCTAAAGTTTCTTTGGTTACTAGGAATTTCATAGGAATTTTAGCCTCTTTGATTCTTACGAATTCCCTTGGAATTTCAGCGGAATGCAACCCTTACTAAAGATTTCTTACATATAAGTAATTTGATTCATAGGATTGAGTTCTGCTGATAGTATTGCCTTGTCTCCTAGTACTAGTACATCCATGGAAAATATGGTATCTACTAGTAGTATTTACGTGAGACTCAGATACTAGACATATGACATATCATAACTATATAGAATTATAATACTAGGTAAAGCTCCAAAAATTAGAAATTTGATCGACATTTATAAAGTATGGGCGCATATTTAGTTCTTGTATTTTCTATCATGTAGAAGTCGATGTTTATTAGGTAATAGTACTTGTAAATTTTGTTAACATGGTCTTGATAAATGGAAGGCGAAGATTCTAGAATGATGGAGAAGTGTGTTTTGAGGATTGTGCATAGCGTTCATTGTGCTAAAGACTATCAATAGAATCTTCAAGTAGATGCTAGAATGGAAAAGAAGATCCAACTACTGGCTATGTTGGGATTCGGAAGTCCTGATCCAACAGTGAATATTCAAAGTTATTCATACACTACATAGTGGTAAGTTAAGATAAGATATTAAACCTCATAGAAATAATCCTTGTTGGTTTTACTTTGGTATATAAGACACCAAAATCTTGTAGGATCCAACCTTGCTTTTTTTCCCTATGAACTTTACATTCAAGATCCTATAGGATTATTTCCTATTTCATTTGATCCCATGAATCAAATCGTGTCTCTAGGAGAATTTCTATAGCATATCCCCATTTCGAAAAGAATTAGAATTTCCATAGTATCTCCCTAAGAAAAGAATTAGTATCTCCCTAGTATCTGCCGGTGGTTCAAGGCTTCTTCTAGTCTATACATATGTTGTCTCGGGCAATGCAATTGCTGATGATACTAGTGTTGTTCACTATGGTCGCACCATTCACAACTATCCTTCTGGGTTTGAGTGCATGGTGTTCTCGATTGACACAAGCCAGTTAACTGCAGCTAACCAATGGAAAAGGGTTACTAACCTTGGATCATATTCTCTTTTCCTTAGCATGAACTATCTGATTATCATTGCAGTAGGCGATGCAAGTGATTCGCCAGGACATCTAACGAGAAGGAACTGTGTTTACAGATCACACCAAGAAATTGGCTACGAGTATAGGGTGCATCCTAAAATTCACCGCTTCAGTCTGAATAGTGATGCAGCTTTTGGTTTCCACCCCAACACACGCTGGACATAGTTGGAGACTCCATTTTGGTTCATCCCAAGCTTCTCAAACGCCTTGGAGTGGAACGAGCCTATTCAAGGATAGCTCATTTGGTCTCGGCCTTCTGTTGAACTCTTTCTTTTGGCTGGGTTTTAGCTGATGTACGAGTACTCAATATTTAGTTTTGCACCCGGTCTGGCTTGTAAAATACTCCGTATGACCAAAACCCCCTTTTGTACACTTGGTAGTTTCTCTAGTATGTATATTTCACCAAGCTTGTAAAAGAACCTTATTAGGAGTATAGTTGTACTCTACTACTACTATTCCGTATATAATGTCTTCCAAAATGTTGTATAATAGTAGTACTATTAGTATTACTCCTTGTAGGTCCATAGTTTTGTTTCTTTTTCACTGCAGTTTGGGTCCTGTAAGACTAAGTTGGACGTGTTGGTAAGTACTTCGTTTAGAAACTGCACGCGGTGGAAGGAACACGATGTTTCCAGGTTTACCAGGAAAAACATGTCGCTCATCATGGCATCACCAGTGATTTGACAAGGCAATATTGTACGACGGTGTGCTAGTCTAGTTTTTTTATTCTTCTGAACAAGTACTCCTTGTCTACCTAGTAGTAGTAGTATAGGTATACTAGTAGGAGTACCAGAGAACTCAATGAAGCTAGTTGGAGTACTATTTTCAGTAGCTGCCGCAGAAGAGAGAGGGAGGGAGTTTTGCACACGCCGGTGCACGTGGCAGCATGTTCCTTCCGAGACAAGCTGGATTTAACTCCCTCACCAGCCTCCCCACACACACAACCTCTTTTACTCGGTCCCTTCTTCCCATCGACTATCGCCCCCTGGCCTCTCGCTCCATATTGTTGCCAACTATCTCCTCGGCTCTGTCCTCTACAGGTGGAGGCGAGATCGGCGCGGCAACCTTCTGTAGGGTGGTGGAGCATCCGTCATCTCTATCCCACGACAGCAATAGCGGTTTGTGAAATACTAGAACACTCGTACCTATTACCTCCATTTCATAATATAAGATGTTTTGGCTTATGTGAAACGAGTGTATCTAGATTCACCCCAAACTTACATGATATAGTTGATGATGCGGTTAAATTTTTATTGTCGATTGCGCAACATTGTCATGTGTAGAGTAGTTCTTATCCCGGGTATGCATCATTTTTTTGTAGACTAGGATTCCATAGAAGCTTGTTTTATGGGCTAGATCCCATAACAGTGGAGATCCGTTCGAAGTTGATAGTTCGATAGTGCAAACTTTTGAACATTTGCATATATTTGTCAATCAACATCATGTAATCAATATTACAACTTGCTGCAGAAGGAGATAAGGGAAGGAGCGAAAAAGAGGATTCTCGATGAAATAGCTTCCAATCCTATGACTTCTGCTATCCCAGATGACAAGCTAAATCAATAGAATGACATATGTTCTTGTCGTTACGCGTAGATGCTTTTGCTATAATCTCTGTTTATATTGTAACCGCAAAAGCACAAAGTTGAAGAAGACTCTCAGTTTCCTGGTGACGGAGTAGAAAATGGATGTCAGATCGCTACACCTAAGACGCCTCCTTGTTTACCTTCTATGGAGACTGATGCAGTTGCAGCTGCAGCTGGTACTGATGAGCCTGCACCTGCCATCGTCATGCAAGATGATGGAGGTGGTGGATTGGTTTTACCATTCACGGAGACTTGTGTGGCTGGAGCTGGCAGTGAAGAGCCTTCAGAGTACATTGTGGTGCTCGATAGTTCACCTATTGTGGAGACTCATGCTACCACTGATGGCGTTGTTGGTGGTGCTGCTGATCCCGCTCCCGAAATTATCGTGCCACCCAAAGGAGGCGGTGATTTGGGTTTACAATATGTAGAAACTGTTGCACCTGAAGGTGGTGAACTGTGATGCAGAGCTTTCTTTCTTATTATTTGTATGTTTTCTCTGGAACCTGTATTATGGAGCTACCTTACGCATTTCTTATACTTTTGCCTATTGAACTGTAGTGTGGAACTGGAACTACTCCTAGTATGTAATCATAATATTCGGAGGCTTGAGTATTATCGATGATAAACCAATGCTAGTCGAGCTGCACGAGAATTGGCCTCTGCCACCTGTAGGCGTGGTTCCTGGCTCATCTCCTTTTCATAAGCACGGTGAAAAGATGGTTTTGTTCCTTTTCTTACAATGCCATTATGCTTGTGTTATTGATCTAGAAATTTTATGCTGATATTGTCACCCAATCCGCATTTATGTCTCTACATACAAACATATTTGTTCACATGACTTGAACAGAAAACAATATCTTCTTTACATTGACTAAAACAAGAAGACATGCAAATATTTATTTATTTTTCAAACAAGGCAAACGATATACCATTTTCATTGATAGAGAGGGACATGCAATTCAATTAAACTACAATAACTACTCGTACAAGTCATAGAATGGTAGGGATTTCCATAGGAAATCATCACCTCCAGCATCTTGTTCTACAAAAGGCGTTACCAGATCCACAACCTTCTTTTTCTTGGGACGACAATGTCAAGTGCAGGATTTCAAATCTAAACGCAATCCAGTACAGGTTCATCGGGACAACCTCCACCTGCGTCAGTCTCCACAGAAGGTACATCAGCACTATGGCAGACACCGTTGTAAATGCAAGCTGAAGCTTTTGTTATACTCCTATCAGGACCACAGATAAGGGCCAGAAATTCAAGCTCCGAAATCTAGCGTTACAAAATAGACAAGAGGTTACCCCATCTGGACAATTCATAGAAAATTCATAGTGCAATTTGAGTGTCTTACATGATCCTTAGATCTTAGTCCATCCGGTCTTTTTATTGGTGGAACGAAATTTGTTGGTACTTTTATTTCTACGAAGAACCTACAAAACATAGCCAAACCAGACATCTGAATTTATCTAACTTTTCTACAGTCTTATATGTGAAGATATCGTTGCATAACACTCACTTATCAAACGGTCTACGGATATCTTCCCGCTTCTTGGAAATGCGAAGTTGACGTTCTATAGGGTACATCCATCTATACTGTACTGTACCTCTAAGTACTTCCTCGTTAGGTACATCAATAGCCAAATGCTCCATCGTATCAAAGAAGGATGGGGTATATATCAAGTCAAAAGCTTGCACAAGATCTCTGCCAAGTCCTTTTTAAGATGTTTTCAAACTCTTCTGTCCAGAGCTTTACTATAGATTTACCTAAAGGACGTACCTACCCAAATCTGCAAGCACCTTGTAAATCTAGATGGTCACAAGCTTTAACTATTTCTAGGAGAGGTGGAGAATAAACCAAAGCCAAGAAGAACGTCAGTGCCTGAATCTAGCAGGCGAAGCGTGGGGATCGCCCAGCTGACCGCCGGCCGGTGCGTCTCGTGAAGAACAGCGCGGCCAATGGTGGTAGGCTCGCATTGTTGATAGAAAGGCGTGGAGAAGGTTTTTTAAGGCGTGGAGAAGTTTGCGGCCTGGTTCTAATCCGTTGCATCTCCCATAAGAATGGCGCAAATTTTGAAGAGATAGGGGATGGTCACTCGATTGAGGGCGGGCTTAGGAAAGTTTGGGTTCTCGGCGAAATGTTTTGGCGACCGCGGGGTGTTTGTCCACAATTTTCACAGAAATATCTATGAATATTTTATTGGATTTGCTAGTTCTCAAGAGTCACCTCTCTTGCCATTAGATTTACCTCGCGATTGGTGCAACGTGAGGGTTACACATTTGTTGCAACAACTTGTAATTGGGAATTTAATGAGTTGCAACTAGTAGGTTCAACTGAGTATTAGCACAATTAGTAGGGTGACATCAGCTCCTTGACATAACAAGTTCTCAAGCGCATGGGATCTAGGCGCTCATATTCTATACCTTTTTTCCCTTGTTGACGACTTTCTTTCGAATCCAGCCGAGCTTCAGCACGTACCTTGGGATTTTAACTATTGAGCCCAAGAAATTAGACCATCCGGCCTCATTATAGCCTAAGACCTTCTAACTCGGCCATGTTTTGGGTCATTCGTCCGTGCAAATAGTCCAGTTAGATTGGGCAAGAGCCCATGAAAAATAGCCCATCAACCCCTGCTTGGCCCATTTTTCTTCAATTCGGCCTTTTTCGGGCACTGTCCACCCACCCCTAAAAAAACTCCACATATCCATGTTTTTAAGTACTACCTACTACATTATTTATACTTAAAAAAATTTAGTTGAGCTGCTAGCAATCATGCGTAGCAGATGGACAAGCAATTTTTTAAGAAGAAAAATAAATAAGCTATATATGATGTTAGTATATATTTTTTACGTCTTATAGAAGGATAACAATTTTCTTGTGTAGTGGCAAGGCATGCAGTTTATCTATAGCAATATTTTTTACTGAGAGGCTGACATGGCCGACCCACCTGCCTGCAGCTAGCGCCTATCAACCTTATCATACAAGAGATCATGTTTAACAAGCGCGTTCAAAAAGTACTTGTACAACAGTCTCGACCAGAAAAAATAAGACCAAGATCGACACGTTTCTTGTCGAGAGAGGCTGACATGTGGGCCCCATCAGCAAGACCATACATGCCTGCCACATGGAACAACGTTACCAAGGTCAAACCGGCGGACGCGACAAAAAAAATGTCCAACATACACACATTTCCTCTACATAGGCGGCTGACATGTGGACCCAGCAGGAAGACATTATACGGGTGTTGTATCGAGCAACGTTGCCAAGTTCCAAACGGGGAGGCGCGAGAGAAGAAAAAAAAGGTCTAGCATGCACACGTTTCCTGAATAGAGGAGGATGACATGTCGAGCCCACCAACCTATATAAACGGTTGAAGCAGTGAGCAGCGCTATCAAGTTCGGAACACGAAGGCGCGACAGAGGGTAAAAATCCATCATACATACGTTTCTTCAAATGAGAGGATGACATGTGGGGCCCAGCATCATGATTAAACGATAGATGCATTGAACAACGCTATCAAGTTCAGAATAGGGTAGCGTGAGCGAAGGAAAAAATCCATCATACACATATTTCCTCTAATGAGAAGATGACATGTGGGGCTCAGGAGGTTGGTTAAACGGTAGATGCGTCGAGCAGCGCTATCAACTTCGGAATAGGGTATAGCCAGTGAAGGAAAAAATTCCACCATACACACGTTTCTTCTAATAAGAGGATGACATGTGGGTCCCAGCAGGTTGATTAACGGTAGATGCATGGAGCAGCGCTATCAACTTCGGAACAGGGTAGCGCGAGCGAAGGAAAAAAATTCTATCATACACACGATCCTTCTAATGAGAGGCTGACATGTGGGACCTAGCAGCCTGACTAAACGGCAGACGCCTAGAGCAACGTTATCGAGTTCAAATCAGGGAGACACGACCGAAAAGTATGGTCCGCTAGAGACACTGACGTCCAGGACCCACACGCCTCAAAAGACTTCGGCGAGTCAACATCGCGCGAGGAAAAGAAAATCTTGCTTCTGCCATGCGCTGTCCGAGCTTCATCCATGTTTTTAGCAGATCCGTCGTAGTAGACGGCCGCGAGACTAGAAAAAAAAGTTTTTCCATCGGTCACGGTCGAGCCGAGAATTTCGTCGCGGAAGACGCGCCTTCTACGACGACCGACGGGCCAATTCGTTGCAGAAGGAAACTTTTCTTGTAGTGAGATCTTACCTCAAACATGGATTCTGTAGAAATAAATGAAAATGGAAGATGGAAATGAAAATGAACATCTGATGAAAGCTAACATAATAACATAACATTAATAGACGCTAGGATTTTTTACTAGAAATGAATTTGTCAATAAAATACATAAACACATTAACCAAAGTATCCACTTCTCAAATTCCAAAAACAGTAAATTAACCAATTTATCCTTAACCATGATGCCACTTATGGGACATGACATAAGATGATTAGCACACTAAAATCCAAGCTAGAGGGGCGGTATAAGGAACTTAGTAACTGTTTGTGTGCATTAAGGTGGCACAACCACATGAACCCTAGAACACTATAAAAAATTCCCTCAACCTAGCTCTAAGATCACAATCCTTAGAGCCAAGCTCATAAAAAACACTCTCAGGCTAGAGGTTGAGAAAGTGGAAAACACTTCCCACACTCACTAGTGGGAGAGAAAGATCTAGAGGAGCAATTGAAGCAAGAACAAGAGAAATAAGTAGGAAGAACTGCATCATATCTTCTACAACCCCATTTTGGAATCTTCAAAGGTTTATAACTTAACTTTTTAATAGAATTAGGCTGACAGAGTGTATCATTAGGTAGCACCTAGGCTAGCCTAGGGCTAACTTCTATGCATCCCCATTAATGGAGAACACCACAGAAGCCATGCCTCTATAATTAGCTCACACATCCTAGGCACATTTAGATAACAAAATCATCTTAAAAGAACTTAAACTTTACATCTCTATTTCCTTCCCTATGTAGGATAAATTAATCACCTAAGGAAAATAAGGGAGAGTTAGAGAAGAGGCTCTGAATACATTAAACCCACATAGAAGTAAATCATACTAATTAAAACACACTGACATTAACACTCAATCTAAGATTTAGAGAAAGCAAGTGAACTATATAAGAATACATAACAACATCATGCTATAAAGTATAAATTAGTATAATAGTAACTGAATCCTTAAGTATTCAACTAACAATAGTAATAAAAGATACACACCTAAACCTAACCGATGTGATTGAGTTGTCGATTTTGAGTACACTGATAACAACCACAACATTGTCACACTAAAATTAATTCTTACTGACAGACAAACACCAAAGCACTAACAGATAGCAGTAAACAAGTAAACTAACTAGAATCCGATAGTATTGTTCATGGAAATGCAGTGAGCAATACCACATTACCCTAGTAACTACCTGACTAAGTAGATTAAAAGAACAATCTTAGCAACCACTAATAAAAACCTAGAATAGTTAACAGAAATGTTCACTGAACCTACACTATTGATA
This sequence comes from Avena eriantha, assembly GCA_910589775.1. NCBI lineage: Eukaryota > Viridiplantae > Streptophyta > Magnoliopsida > Poales > Poaceae > Avena > Avena eriantha. The sequence goes on along the minus strand of OU342743.1, from coordinate 483,243,822 downwards.
GAGTTAACTAGAAGTAGTTTAGCAAGCAAACCTAGAACTAGTAGAACACTAGTAGTCTAAGATTAAGAAATAATCTACTAGAAGCTTCCAGAGGGTACTAGAAACCCTAGAATACATTAACAGAACTAGATAAAAAACAATAGAATCAAGTAGTAGTAGAAATAGTTGTACAAGAAGAAGTAGTGGAGAGAGGAGGCCTACCTTTGGCCAAAACAAGAGTCGGGCTCACCGGGGCTAGTGAGGAGAACGAAGAGAACCACGAGCAACACAGAGAGATCCCAGGGAAGGTAACTCAACCTACATAAGCCAGTAGCGCATAGGGGATACACCAAGGAGTGCATCGGTACCATCTCGACGACAAAAGAGCGCCGAAGGAGCACCAGAGCACGACGATGCTATATCACGGAAATCCTAGGGTTTGGTTTAGGGTAGCATGAGGCCGCAAGAGGGGGAGTTAGATGAATCAAAGTGGTGGAAAGGTAGAGCGTCGAACACTGGTTTGATTGCTGGCCATGGCGGTGACGAAAGCCGGGAGTGACCAGAATCTAGTGTGGTGGTGGTGGCGGCGGGCGGAGTCGCTAGAGGAATCATGAGAGAGAGAGAGTGAGCCCGAGTGAGGAGAGAGGCGAGTGAGTGCGTGGGTTGATTTGGTCCCACCAAACTATGTCACCTGATTTTGACCAATTGGGTCTGACTAGTGGGCCTAGAGGTATTTTGGTCTTCTCAATTTTTCTTTAAATGGCCAATTCACAAAAACAACCCTAGGCATTTTCTAAAAATAAAATAAAATTGTCTAGATAGGAAAAAATGTGAGGATTCCAAATCCTATTTTTTTTGAATTATTAAAAATAATTTTAATAGGATGAAAATTTCAAGTAAATAATTTGACTTAATAAAATACTTTAAAAATGAGTAGAAATACTCAAAAATCCTAATAATCCAAAATAATATTCTTTAAAACTAAGGGACTATTATTTCAAATCCAAGAGTTCACAAAAGTGAAGTTTAATATAATTTATGTAATACATATATATGAAAAATTGTAAAGTGAAATCCAAATAAAACCCTAAAAATAGGGAAAATCATAAAAAATCACAGTAAATCAAATAAAACAGGATCTAGAAGCAATAAAATGAAATCGTTGCATAACATATAGTTGCATTAAAAGCATATTGATTTTTAAAAGAATTGTCTTTATTAGACAATGGTTCTTTTTACATAACCCGAAGACAAGGGTTAACTCGAACCTTCAAACTGCACTATCTCCCAGTTACTAGGCAAGTTCAACCTTGCGTAGAATTGGTAAATTAAAACTTGCATACGTCTTGCAAGTTATATTTAGCAAATACTTTTCCAAAGTATCATGAATGTTCATACAAAAGCAAATATTGTTTTATGAATGATTAAAAGGTAAATGGAAACCACAATTCGAGATATTGTGGGAACAGATTCCATTGTACCAAGAGAAAACGTAGGAGTAAGTAACCATCATGGTCAGTTATTCTAAGGTGCCGTACGAACCGTATTGACCACAAATCTTGGAATAGGACAAGCAAGTTAGATATTTTGCTTTGTTCCGTATATCTTCACATGACTAAGTTGAGTTGTATTCCCGGAGAGGTATTGTAGTGGGTGGGAGCCCGTAACGTCCCTATCATGTGTTGTAAGATGACAACTTTAGTATCTCGGAAAAAGGATAGCATTTGAGCAGTGATCATTGATACGTCCATTTTGCATCACTATTCTATGTCTTAATTCACTATTATTCATTGATATATTTCGTATTGAGAGGTGATACTTATGTTATTTCATCTATTTTTGCATGGTTGATGACTTTTGGAGTATGGACCGCTGCAGTCAAGATTCTGATGGAAAAGGTGCTGTTTGGAGGCAAAATTCGCGAAGATCAGAAAATCCGGGAAAATATACGGAAAATCCTATTTTTCCAGAAGACTAAGGATGCCAGAAGACGGAGTGGAGAGGGGCCACAGGGGGGCCACACCTACCCCTGGCGCGGGCAGCCCTAGGCCACGCCAGGAGGTGGTGTGGCCACCCTGGCCCACTCCAGCCTCTCCCCTCTGGCGTATATCATCCTCCCGAAACCCTAAGACTCGGGGAGCAACCACAGAAAGATTCCGCCGCCTCTGCGGGGCGGAAAACACCAAGAGAGAAAGATCTCTCCGGCAGACAGATTTATGCCAGGAGAATTCCTTCCCGGAGAAGGGAGATCGTCGCCATCAACACCACCATCAAGCTGGACTTCATCGAGATCATCATCATCATCACCACCATCATCACCATCAGCACCCTCATCACCATCTCCATATTGCTGTAACAATTGAGTTGAATCTTGCATTAGTTCATAGGGGAAACTTTCCCGGTGTTGATTACTCTTTGTAGTTGATGCTATTGAGTGAACCATTGAATTATTGTTTATGTTTAGATTGTTATACATCATTATTCCATCTCTGATCATGATCCATATGATGTCTTGTGAGTAGTTCGTTTTGTTCTTGAGGACATGGGAGAAGTCTTGTTGTTAGTAGTGGAGTTGTGTTGAGAGAGATTCATTAGTTTGATATTTAAGTTGTGGTGTACTTCTTCTAGTGGTGTCATGTGAACGTCGACTACATGAGACTTCGCCTATATGGGCCTAGGGGAATGCATTGTGTATTTGGCTACTAATCGTAGGGGTTGCCGGAGTGACAGAAACCTGAACCCCCGTTAGGAAACCATTGCACAAGGGACGTAAGGGTCTTAGAGTTTAAAGTTGTGGTTAGGTTTCTACCTTAATTACTTTCTTGTACTTACGGATGTTTGCAAGGGGTATAATCACAAGTATGTATTAGTCTTGGATGGGGCGGTACATTGGCACAGGTTCACCCACACAACACTTAGCAAGCTAAAGAAGATTAATCAACTATATGAAGCGAAAGCACTTGACAGTCTTCCCATGTGTCCTCGAGAATGTTTGGTCATATTAAGTAATATAACCGGCTTGTCCTTTGCTGCATAAAGGATTGGGCCACTTGCTGCATTTATTCCTACTGTATTTTATTTACTCGTACTTTGTTTACTTGCTTTATCGAAAACCCCTAAAAATCCGTTTGCTAAGTATTTGCAGAGAATTCCTGATCCATACCACTAGCCAGCACCTTCTGCTCCTCGTTGGGTTCGACACTCTTACTTATCAAAAATACTGCGATACACCTCCTATACTTGTGGGTCATCAAGACTATTTTCTGGCGCCGTTGCCAGGGAGTGAAGAGCTATTGGAGAGTGGAACTGGTAAAGGAAACTTCTACTGTGAGTATTGTTTACTTCTGTTAGTTGCTTTATTTTCGTTATGGATAATTCGCTGAGTTTATTATTTGGTAATGCTACTACCACTGCTAAGGTAGTACATAAGCCACCACCTGCTGAGAATGATGTTTTCAAAATACCTACAAGAATTATTGATCGTGTTATGGATAATTACTATGTTGGGGATGGAACTGTCCATCCCCGTGATCATTTACTCTTTATACACGAATTATGCGGGTTGTTCAAGTGTGCAGGTATTAAGACAGATCAAGTTAAGAAGAAGTTATTCTCATTATCACTGAAGGGAAGAGTTGAGGAATGGTATAAGCTGCTAAAGAATGGTCAAGCTCTAGAATGGGAGGAAATAGTGCCTCTCTTTTACTCAAAGTTTTATCCTCCTAGTGAGATTCATAAAGATCGGAATCAAATATAGAACTTTTGGCCTCTTGATGGAGAGAGTACATCTCAAGCTTGGGGGAGATTGAAGTTACTAATGCTCAAATGTCCCATTCATGAGCTCCCCAACAATATTATTATCAATAACTTTTATGCAAGGCTCCCTCTACATGACAAGGATTTATTGGATGCTTCTTATGCTGGATCATTCACTCGCATGGAAGAAGAAGCTAAATGGGATCTTCTGGACCGTATTCAAGACAATGTTGAAGCTTGGGAGAATGACAAAGGTAGGAAGTCAGGTATAAATTATGATTATGAATGCATTGAATCTTTTATGGGAACTGATGACTTTCAAAGTATTAGTAATGCTTATGGTCTTGATTTGCAAGTTATTATGAATTGCTTTAGAGCTTTTGCTTCTTATATCGATATTCCAAAAAGGGGATGGAATAAATACCATGCACCTTACAAAGATATTGTTGACTATGTTCCTGTTGGGAGTGCTGAGTATTGCATTATGGATCCCATCTTACCTGAACCTTATATCGAGAAGATTCCCTTCCCAGAAAAGGTAAAGGACCATCCTATGATAACTAATGTAATCACCAAAAGTGAAAAGAGAACTGTAAAACCCGATGAACAAATAAACATTGAACCGGTAGCAATTGTGAAAGACCTTGTCACTAAAAGCATAAAAGATGGGCACATAGTCTTTTGTGAGGATGCTTCTAATATTGTTTCACATCCTAATAGAACTAAAAAGGCTAGTGTTCCTGTGCTTTCTGTTAGAATTGGTGATCATTGCTATTATGGTTTATGTGATATTGGCGCAAGTTCCAGTGCTATTCCTTATGAGCTTTACAGAGAAATTATGCACGAAACCAGTCCTTGCGAGTTGGAAGAGAATGATGTGGTTATTCACCTTGCTAATAGAGAGAACATCTCTCCAATTGGTATTGTACGAGACGTGGAAGTTCTTTGTGGTAAGATCAAGTACCCTGCTAATTTTCTAGTACTTGGTTCAGCTGCTACTAAAACTTATCCTATCATTTTTGGTAGACCTTTCTTGAGTACTTGTGGAGCTATAATTGATTGCAAGAGGGAGAAAATCTTGACTAAGTTTGATGGGGAATCTTATGAGTTTAATTTTTCGAAATTTGCTAAAGAACCTTGCGAAGAGGAAACCCATAATGAGGATTTTAGAGTTGAACAACTTGCTTCTATTTCTCTTGCTCCTAACAATGCTTTACAGCAATTTATGGAAGATCATGAAAGTGCAATCTTCATGGAAGAGAGGAATGAGATTGACAAGATTCTCCGTGATCAACCTAAGATGCTTAAGCATGACTTGCCTGTAGAAGACTTGGGTACCATGATGCCACCTAAAAAGGATCCGGTTTTCGATCTAAAGCCTCTCCCTGATGATCTTAAATATGCTTATATTGATGATAAAAAGATATATCCTGTTATTATTAGCGCTAAACTTTTAGGGAAGGAAGAAGCAAGGTTATTGGAGGTTTTGAGGAAACACCAAGGAGCTATGGGCTATACTCTGGATGATTTAAAAGGGATTTCACCTACTATATGTCAGCATTCTATCAACATCGAACCAGATGAAAAGCCAGTAGTAGAGCACCAATGACGTTTAAACCCCAGGATGAAGGAAGTGGTAAGGAACGAGGTATTGAAACTCCTTGATGCTGGTATTATTTACCCTATTGCTGACACTGAATGGGTTAGTCCTATTCTGTAACACCCTCAAATCGGCCCTATGCAAGTTTTAGCCCTTTCCGCCAAACCCACATAGAAACGATTCAAGGACGCCCACCAGGCACTTTCATGCGGGTGGAAAACGAAGTAATACCATTACACAACAGTCCTCGATGAGACCCACAGAACAGATATACATACAACATGACTCCTCGAGTCAAGAATACAAATATACAATACAAAGATCCAAATCACCTTGAAATCGATAGGGCGTCCGACTACGGACAAGATGCAAATGGGGCTAAGAGCCTGAAGAATAACCAATGGCGTCCATAACCCTGCCCAGGCCAAGCCGGAAGGGTAACCCTGCTAACGACGTCGATCTCAAACCTGCTAAAACAAGAGGGGTGCCGATAAAGGGCAAAGGAAAAAGAGGAGCGTCAGTACTGAGGCCAGTACACGGCGAGGCTAGAATTCGGCGGCTCTCGCCTACATAGGTATGGTGGGCTGAAGCGGCAGCGCAGCGGCACTAAACAACCTATAGAGACTCGGTATCACTGGCGGCTATTAGAGAGTGGTAAGAAAGACCTATTCGGATCCCACCTGAAGCTAACACCAAACAAACCCATCCTGGTATTTCCCCCTCGAGACTAAACGAGGAAGTCGGACCAAGGAACTCACACAGTTGGCAGTTTTATTCATTCCATTATAATTGAAGCACTTACTAGTCAGATATAGATAGCGTGGGCCGTCCTGATAGCATAAGTAGTGGGCAGTTTTAATCCTATAGAGACTCGGTATCACTGGCGGCTATTAGAGAGTGGTAAGAAAGACCTATTCGGATCCCACCTGAAGCTAACACCAAACAAACCCATCCTGGTATTTCCCCCTCGAGACTAAACGAGGAAGTCGGACCAAGGAACTCACACAGTTGGCAGTTTTATTCATTCCATTATAATTGAAGCACTTACTAGTCAGATATAGATAGCGTGGGTCGTCCTGATAGCATAAGTAGTGGGCAGTTTTAATCACCATTCCATTGTAGTTGGGACATTTACTAGTCAGATATAATTGTCCTGAGGAATCCCAAAACCTAGCAATTGTTGGCACTTTTATCACATTCCATTGGAGTTGCAATACTTACTAGGCAGGTACAGCATGTCACGAAACAACCTAGATCCACCAGTTGTTGGCATTTTTAATAACCATTCCGTTATAGTTGCATCTGATTACTAGTCACATATTAAGTCAAATTTATAGTACTACTTTAGTTATGCTTGTCTATGATCGAGATACTGTGCTCCAAGTCGTCCATAACCGCGGACACGGCTTTCAGAAAGTTTTACCCTGCAGGGGTGCACAAATAGCAACACACACTCGATCAACCTCAGAAAAACCAACTCAAAACCCAACGAGGCATTCACGACAAAGCGATCACAAGATTCAGAAATATTTCAGGGGGCCACCCCACTAAGCTACCCACAACGAAGTTGGCCGGCTTCAGAACGGACCCAGGGTTTGTGTGGACGGCTGTAAACGACTGGGAACCCGAAAGTGTGACTCGGCTTGTCGATACAGCGAAAACGTGTCACGATCCTAAACAGTACAGGTGCTCCACGCACAATCGTAATTAAAGCAGTAACATGGCATAAGTACAGGATAGTAATAAAACCCCAAACTAGTTTGTGGCCCCAAGAAATAGAAATGAATCAAGCTCTGGCTCAGGGGGGGTCCACGGCCTCCCAGATGTGGATAGTGCGAAAAATCAAGGAACATGTATCAAGTACTCGGGGTCCTACGGGCACAAGTGAGCGTGGAAGAACCAAATAACATCTATTGCCCACCGATGCCTCTACATTAGTTATATCTAGCATTTTATTAGTTGTAATTAAAGTCATGATCATCTCCACCAATAAACAACTCCACCATAAACATCTGCCAACATTCCAACAACTGTGGTACTTGACATCACGAGATCGCACCTGAGCAAGCAACTACGACTCGCAAGGCCAGCTATCTACCAAACACATGTAATAGGAGGGTCCAAGGCAATATAGAGGCTGCACGGGATATAACTGGTGTACGGAAAACTAAAGCATCGCGACACGGATAGAAATAGATCAACAGGAGGAAATAAAGACTATAAATGCAAAATAGGTAGAAGGGGAAGAGATGCTCGCCTAGGAAACACTGCCGGAGATTCATATCCGGAGAACTTGTCGATACTCGCATCAACTCATCGGCCTAATCCGCGAAGAAGCAAACACTAGCAGAAACACCGGTAAAATATTTAATACTACGGTAGAAGATCCGGCATGATTATGATATGATGTATGGCATGGCACAGATACGGTGCAATTAGGCAATATTAAGCGGAACCGGGGTCCGGATAATTAATTACACGGTTCAAGTTATTTAACTACCCCGCAATTTAAATGTTGTACTATCAAGGCAACACATGGCATCGGTTCGCTACACCAATTAAATGGAGTCCGGAATAAGACAACAGTATTCCACATATCGACTCCATATTTAATTATGAGATGAATTGGCGTAATGCCCCCAACCCACATGATATGCACGCGAGATGAAAAATTAATATGCAACAAGTTTTATATGTAGCATTTATAAAATAGGGGCTCGAGAAAAGGTTCACACATCAAGGTCTGGAAGCTCTTGGGTTTCGGGGGTCCGGGGTTCGGTCTCAGGGTCTTCGGATCTGTGAAGGAGATCATGGCGTTCCGAGGAGAAGATCTTGTCATACCGGCGGCACCGGATCCTCGGAGGAGGGCATGGCATTCTAGGATGGAGAACTTGTCGTTCCGAGGGTTCAGCGTCGAGGGTTCATCGGGTTCGGGCCTCGAACTCCAGGATCGGTCTTCGGGTCCGAGAAGAAGAACTTGTTGTTCCGTGAAAGAGACCTTGTTGGTCTGGCTTCATCGCCTTCGGTTTCCACGACGGCGTACTTGGGGTTCTCACTTAGATTGCCGGTGTCGGACTCGGGTTTCTTGTCAACGGGAGGCCTTGTCGCACCAAACTTGATGCGATTATCTTCAAAATACCCTGTCGTTACACGGAATAGGGCTCGACTTAGGCAGTACTATCTCCACAATGTCAACCCACAATACTCCAATAGTACAACATCTGTGACACGAGTATAACAGAAGTAACAGAGGCATGGTCGGGTCACACGAGACCAAGATGAGACGAGATGCGGGGAGGATACGGATGCCGACACGGCACGGAGGTAGGGGTCGAACGGGACAGGGATGGTGTCGCCGCGCGGCAGAGCCCGGGCCGGAGATGAGCGCCAGGCACTGAGGCGAGCTCGGGGCGGCACGGTGCAGGGAGCCTCACGGGGTTGACCTGCCAGGTACGCGAGCACACCGGCGGAGGATGGCGAGGTGCAGCCGCACGGGCGCACGCGTGCAGGAGACGGAGGAGCTCTGCTCAGGGAGGCTCGATGGCGGGGCTTGGCGGAGCACGAGCTCGCGGTGGGTAGGCGCGAGATGACGGTGAGGGAAGCTCGTGCTCGGGCAGCAGAGGCAGAGGCTGGCCGACGGAGGCGCACGCGGCGACGAGGCGGCATCCGGTGAGGAGAGGGCCCGCTGGCGGCGGGGCTCGCTGAAGGGGAGACAGCGGCGAAGCCGACGGCGGCGACGCGTGCCTCGTGCGGAGAGGAGCGGGGCGCGACCTTGGAGGCGTCGACATGCGGCTGGGCTTCACCAAAGGCCAGCATGGCCACGGGGAGGAGGGGTGGCGGAGAGGAGCGGGGCCAGAGGCGCTCGGGGCAGAGGCAGGACCTGGCGACGGAGAGGGGGGGCACACCCCTGGCGGCGGTGGTGGCTCTACGAGCAAGAGGGTCGGGTAGGAGGCGAAGGAGAGGGAGAGCGCGAGCGTAGAGCGAGACGGGGACGTGGGGATCTGTGCGGGGTGGGTGCTGCGTGCATCGTACGCGGAAGAAGGTAGGGCTGGGTAACGAGTGGGCAGGTGGCGAGGGAGTTGGTGCGTGGGCGGGAGATGAGGTGGCCAGGTGTGGGGTGGTGTCGGTAGGGGCTGCAGGGTGGGGCCAGGTGGGGCTGGGGTGAGGTGGCAGGCGGTGATTGGTGGGAGTAAGGTGGCTGCGGGATTGGGTGTGTGTGTGCGGGTGGTGAGTGGCGGCGGGTGTAGCTGATAGGTGGGGAGGTTGCGGGGAAAAGGGATTAGGGTTTTGGTAACGGGGTGGTAGGTTGCTGCTAGCTGGGCTTTTGGGCCTGGCTGGCGGCGGCCTCCCCCGATTAAATATTTATTTTATCTGTTTTAATTTTAAATACTTTTGTAAATAGTTTTTAGACAAATAAAAGACCCGAAAAAGACCGGAGTTTTGATTTGAAATTAAGACGGAGATATCTAGAAAACCAAAACTAGACTTTTCGAAAATAGTTTTATGCAAACAAATGCAAGATGACATGACGATGCTCCAATGCAAGGTGGCATGATGAGATGAGTATGCAGTCATGATGATGCGCAACACAAAAACACCGCGATTTTCTAGTAGTGGTTTTTGCGGGGCGCCACAATTCGACACCACTAACAAGGGATCTCGCCCTCGAGATCCACCTCATGGTACCGGGAAGAAGACTGGCGATCTGAAACTTCGCGCTTCGTGTAGATCCTCGCGACACAACTAACAAGAGATCGTTGTCCGTGATCGTCGAGAGAACACTCCGGAAAACAAAGGACGAAGGTAAAGGTATCCACAAATAAAGCCACCTCTAGCTTCGATAGAAAGAGAGAACCGATGCATTCTCATCCACTTCAATGTACAAGAGCAAATAGATTGAGTCGTCGGCATGGGGCCAATCCATCACGCACCCAAACTATTACTCCGCACAATCAGTAGAAAAGCGCGCATCCATTCTCGGAATCAGACTGAAGATCTCGACAAGCGAGGTTCAGAAACAAAGGAGTGATGCAGACTCTGCATCGGATCTGGCATAGATGATGTTGTCGCATCGGAAAACATCGGAAGGCACAACAAGGAACAGAGAGAAGTCCAACAGATGAAGGATTCCTCAGATAGCACGAAGACCGGATGTAGAAGCACCGTTACCAAAGGAGGAAGCGAAACCCTGAAGGTACGACAGAAAACCCAACCACGAGAATTCCTGGACTCGAAGAAAAGATAAGAGAGCAGATTCAAACACGCAGAGGTAAGAGGACAATAGCATAGGGGTAAGGAGTAAAAGCAGACCTAATCAGATATATCCAAACGATTTTGCAAAATAGTTTTGACACTCTACTTCGGCCGTTAGCTAGGTTATCCTATAGGCTGGACAAGTGGGGTATCGCAACTGCTGAGCTCTGATACCACTCTGTAACACCCTCAAATCGGCCCTATGCAAGTTTTAGCCCTTTCCGCCAAACCCGCATAGAAACGATTCAAGGACGCCCACAGGCACTTTCGTGCGGGTGGAAAACGAAGTAATACCATTACACAACAGTCCTCGATGGGACCCACAGAACAGATATACATACAACACGACTCCTCGAGTCAAGAATACAGATATACAATACAAAGATCCAAATCACCTTGAAATCGATAGGGCGTCCGACTACGGACAAGATGCAAATGGGGCTAAGAGCCCTGAAGAATAACCAATGGCGTCCATAACCCTGCCCAGGCCAAGCCGGAAGGGTAACCCTGCTAACGATGTCGATCTCAAACCTGCTAAAACAAGAGGGGTGCCGACAAAGGGCAAAGGAAAAAGAGGAGCGTCAGTACTGAGGCCAGTACACGGCGAGGCTAGAATTCGGCGGCTCTCTCCTACATAGGTATGGTGGGCTGAAGCGGCAGCGCAGCAGCACTAAACAACCTATAGAGACTCGGTATCACTGGCGGCTATTAGAGAGGGGTAAGAAAGACCTATTCGGATCCCACCTGAAGCTAACACCAAACAAACCCATCCTGGTATTTCCCCCTCGAGACCAAACGAGGAAGTCGGACCAAAGAACTCACACAGTTGGCAGTTTATTCATTCCATTATAATTGAAGCACTTACTAGTCAGATACAGATAGCGTGGGACATCGTGATAGCATAAGTAGTGGGCAGTTTAATCACCATTCCATTGTAGTTGGGAGATTTACTAGTCAGATATAATTGTCCTGAGGAATCCCAAAACCCAGCAATTGTTGGCACTTTTATCACATTCCATTGGAGTTGCAATACTTACTAGGCAGGTACAGCATGTCACGAAACAACCCAGATCCACCAGTTATTGAAATTTTTAATAACCATTCCATTAAAGTTGCATCTGATTACTAGTCACATATTAAGTCAAATTTATAGTACTACTTTAGTTATGCTTGTCTATGATCGAGATACTGTGTTCCAAGTCGTCCATAACCGCGGACACGGCTTTCAGAAATTTTACCCTGCAGGGGTGCACAAATAGCAACACACACTCGATCAACCTCGGAAAAACCAACTTAAAACCCAATGAGGCATTCACGACAAAGCGGTCACAGGATTTAGAAATATTTCAGGGGGCCACCCCACTAAGCTACCCGCAACGAAGTTGGCCGGCTCCGGAACGAACCCAGGGTTTGTGTGGACGGCTGTAAATGACTGGGAACCCGAAAGTGTGACTCGGCTTGTCAATACAGCAAAAACGTGTCACGATCCTAAACAGTACAGGTGCTCCACGCACAATCGTAATTAAAGCAGTAACATGGCATAAGTACAGGATAGTAATAAAACCCCAAACTAGTTTGTGGCCCCAAGAAATAGAAATAAATCAAGCTCTGGCTCAGGGGGGTCCACGGCCTCCCGGATGTGGATAGTGCGAAAAATCAAGGAACAGGTATCAAGTACTCGGGGTCCTACGGGATACAAGTGAGCGTGGAAGAACCAAATAACATCTATTGCCCACCGATGCCTCTACATTAGTTATATCTAGCATTTTATTAGTTGTAATTAAAGTCATGATCATCTCCACCAATAAACAACTCCATCATAAACATCTGCCAACATTCCAACAACTGTGGTACTTGACATCACGAGATCGCACCTGAGCAAGCAACTACGACTCGCAAGGCCAGCTATCTACCAAACACAGGTAATAGGAGGGTCCATGGCAATATAGAGGCTGCACGGGATATAACTGGTGTACGGAAAACTAAAGCATCGCGACACGGATAGCAATTGATCAACAGGAGGAAATAAAGACTATAAATGCAAAATAGGTAGAAAGGGAAGAGATGCTCGCCTAGGAATCACTGCCGGAGATTCATATCCAGAGAACTTGTCGATACTCGCATCAACTCATTGGCCTAATCCGCGAAGAAGCAAACACTAGCAGAAACACCGGATACAATATTTAATACTACGGTAGAAGATCCGGCATGATTATGATATGATGTATGGCATGGCACAGATACGGTGCAATTAGGCAATATTAAGCGGAACCGGGGTCCCGATAATTAATTACACGGTTCATGTTATTTAACTACCCCGCAATTTAAATGTTGTACTATCAAGGCAACACATGGCATCGGTCCGCTACACCAATTAAATGGAGTCCGGAATAAGACAACAGTATTCCGCATATCGACTCCATATTTAATTATGAGATGAATTGGCGTAATGCCCCCAACCCACATGATATGCATGCGAGATGAAAAATTAATATGCAACAAGTTTTATATGTAGCATTTATAAAATAGGGGCTCGAGAAAAGGTTCACACATCTAGGTCCGGAAGATCTTGGGTTCCTGGGGTCCGGGGTTCGGTCTCAGGGTCTTCGGATCTGTGAAGGAGATCATGGCGTTCCGAGGAGAAGATCTTGTCATACCGGCGGCACCGGATCCTCGGAGGAGGGCATGGCGTTCTAGGATGGAGAACTTGTCGTTCCGAGGGTTCAGCGTCGAGGGTTCATCGGGTTCAGGCCTCGAAATCCAGGATCGGTCTTCGGGTCCGAGAAGAAGAACTTGGTGTTCCGTGAAAGAGACCTTGTCGATTTGGCTTCATCGCCTCCGGTTTCCACGACGGCGTACTTGGGGTTCTCACTTAGATTGCCGGTGTCGGACTCGAGTTGCTTGTCAACGGGAGGCCTTGTCGCACCAAACTTGCGGCGATTATCTTCGAAATACCCTGTCATTACACGGAATAGGGCTCGACTTAGGCAGTACTATCTCCACAATGTCAACCCACAATACTCCAATAGTACAACATCTGTGACACGAGTACAACAGAAGTAACAGAGGCATGGTCGGGTCACACGAGACCAAGATGAGACAAGATGCAGGGAGGATACGAATGCCGACACGGCACGGAGGTAAGGGGTCGAACGGGACAGGGATGGTGTTGCCGCGCGGCAGAGCCTGGGCCGGAGATGAGCGCCAGGCGCTGAGGCGAGCTCGGGGCGGCACGGTGCAGGGAGCCTCACGGGGTTGACCTGCCAGGTACGCGAGCACACCGGCCGAGGACGGCGAGGTGCAGCCGCACCGGCGCACGCGTGTAGGAGACGGAGGAGCTCTGCTCAGGGAGGCTCAGTGGCGGGGCTTGGTGGAGCACGAGCTCGCGGTGGGTAGGCACGAGACGACGGCAAGGGAAGCTCGTGCTCGAGCGGCAGAGGCAGAGGCTGGCCGACGGAGGTGCACGGGGCGACGAGGCGGCATCTGGTGAGGAGAGGGCCCGCTGGCGGCGGGGCTCGCTGTAGGGGACACAACGGCGAAGCCGACGGCGGCGACGCGCTCCTCGGGCAGAGAGGAGCGGGGTGCGACCTTGGCGGCGTCGACATGCGGCCGGGCTTCGGCAGAGGCCAACATGGCCACGGGGAGGAGGGGTGGCGGAGAGGAGCGGGGCCAAAGGCGCTTGGGGCAGAGGCAGGACCTGGCGACGGAGAGGGGGGGCGCGCCCCTGGCGGCGGCGGTGGCTCTGCGAGCGAGCGGGTCGAGTAGGAGGCGAAGGAGAGGGAGAGCGCGAGCGTAGAGTGAGACGAGGTCGTGGGGATCTGTGCAGGGTGGGTGCTGCGTGCGTCGTACGCGGAAGAAGGTGGGGCCGGGTAACGAGTGGGCATGTGGCAAGGGAGTTGGTGCGTGGGCGGGAGATGAGGTGGCCAGGTGTGGGGTGGTGTTGGTAGGGGCTGCAGGGTGGGGCCAGGTGGGGCTGGGGTGAGGTGGCAGGCGGTGATTGGTGGGAGTGAGGTGGCTGCGGGAGTGGGTGTGTGTGTGTGCGGGTGGTGAGTGGCGGCGGGTGTAGCTGATAGGTGGGGAGGTTGGGGGGAAAAGGGATTTGGGTTTTGGTAACGGGGTGGTAGGCTGCTGCTAGCTGGGCTTTTGGGCCTGGCTGGCGGCGGCCTCCCCCGATTAAATATTTATTTTATCTGTTTTAATTTTAAAGACTTTTGTAAATAGTTTTTAGACAAATAAAAGACCCGAAAAAGACCGAAGTTTTGATTTGAAATTAAGACGGAGATATCTAGAAAACCAAAACTAGATTTTTCGAAAATAGTTTTATGCAAACAAATGCAAGATGACATGACGATGCTCCAATGCAAGGTGGCATGATGAGATGAGTATGCAGTCATGATGATGCGCAACACAAAAACACCGCGATTTTCTAGTAGTGGTTTTTGCGGGGCGCCACATGTTCATTGCGTTCCTAAAAAAGGAGGTATTACCGTTGTTCCTAATGATAATGATGAGCTTATTCCTCAAAGAATAGTAGTAGGCTATAGGATGTGCATTGATTTCAGAAAAGTCAATAAAGTTACTAAGAAAGATCATTACCCGCTTCCTTTTATTGATCAAATGTTGGAAAGGTTGTCTAAAAAGACCCATTTTTGTTTTCTTGATGGTTACTCTGGTTTCTCTCAAATTGCTATTAAACAACAAGATCAAGAAAAAACTACTTTTACTTGCCCTTATGGAACTTATGCTTATAGACGTATGCCTTTTGGTTTATGTAATGCTCCTGCTACTTTTCAAAGGTGCATGTCTGCTATCTTTCATGGTTTTTGTGAGGAAATTGTAGAAGTGTTCATGGATGACTTTTTTGTCTATGGAACTTCTTTTGATAATTGTCTGCACAACCTTGATAAAGTTTTGCAGAGATGTGAAGAAACTAATCTTGTTCTTAATTGGGAGAAATGCCACTTCATGGTCAATGAAGGGATTGTCCTTGGACATAAAGTTTATGAAAGAGGCATAGAAGTTGATAGAGCTAAGGTTGAGGCAATTGAGAAGATGCCATGTCCAAGAGACATCAAAGGTATTCGTAGTATCCTTGGCCATGCTGGTTTCTATAGAAGGTTTATTAAATACTTTTCTAGGATATCACAACCCCTTACTAATCTTCTTCAAAAAGATGTACCCTTCGTTTTTGATGATGATTGTAAGGAAACTTTTGAAACTCTTAGGAAGGCTTTATCTACAGCCCCTGTTGTTCAACCACCTGATTGGAGTTTACCCTTTGAAATAATGTGTGATGCTAGTGATTTTGCTGTAGGTGCTGTCCTTGGGCAACAAATTGATAAGAAATTAAACGTTATCCATTACGCTAGTAAGACTCTAGATGCTGCTCAAAGGAATTATGCTACTACTGAAAAGGAATTTCTAGCTGTCGTTTTTGCTTGTGATAAGTTTAGGCCCTATATTGTAGACTCAAAAGTCACCATTCATACTGATCATGCTGCTATTAAATAGCTTATGACAAAGAAGGACGCTAAGCCTAGGCTTATTAGATGGGTGATGCTTTTACAAGAGTTTGATCTACATATAGTAGATAGGAAGGGTGCTTAAAACCCTGTAGCTGATAATTTATCTTGATTGGAAAACATCTCTTTTGACCATATGCCTGTTAATGATAGTTTCCCAAATGAGCAGTTAGCTACAGTAGGGGTAAGCTCGCGAGGGAGCCCTTGGTACGCTGATTATGCTAACTTTATTGTCTCCAAGTATTTGCCTCCAACTTTTACAGCTCAGCAAAGAAGAAAGTTCTTCTATGATTTGAGGCATTATTTTTGGGATGACCCACACTTATACAAAGGAGTGGATGGTATTATGCGAAGATGTGTTCTAGAATATGAACAAAAGGAGATATTGCGTAAATGTCATGGTAGTTCTTATGGAGGACATTGTAACTACCTCGGTGAATTACGCTCTTAGTTAATGCCTGGATGAACGAAAGTGGTTAAACTAGTACGGTGGGGCCCAGGGCCACTCACGGTAGACCTTTCGGCCGTCCTAACCACTTTCAGACAACGGGACAAGAACGAGCGACATAATCGGCAGGCGAAGGGATCAACTACATACACAAATGAGTATGTATGCAAGCCACATACAACAGTCCTCAGAGCCATTCCATCTAAAAGAAATAGAAATATAGCAATGCCATACGGCAAGATCCAAATGTTCTAGATAGGTATAATAATTTTGGATAGCTCCTCATACATCACACATCAGAGTATCAGGCGGAAGCGGAAACAAGATCCGAGTACGGATAAGAAGCAAATTGGCATAAGATGCTCCATAAATAACCACATCCCGCCCACAGATCACACGGATCCCCGTTCCCGGAATCTCTACACCGAATGATCATTGCCAACATCATCCGTCTCTTCCACCCAGTATCCATCTTGCGGGTACACCTATTCATCTGAATCCCGGGTAGTTCGGAACAAACATCCGGTGTTCAAAGAAAAGAGTTCCTTGGTCGTCAACGTGGAAAGACTCATACTTCGGAAGTTGAATGTTGGAGATGATCTTTTTAGTGTAAGGATCCCCAAGCTGAATGGAACGGACCTTTTCTTCCAAGAGAGTGTTGCTAGAAGGTTCAGAAGATAACCTTGATCCACAATTTCAAGGTTGAGCTTGCGGAATTCCACGCACAAGAGAGGTTGTTGTTCTTCCACCATGAGGTTGTTGACATAAGCTTTTCGGCTGAGAGCATCTGCCATGACATTGGCTTTGCCCGGGGTGTAGTTGATGGTCAAATCGAAATCATTGATTGTTTCAATCCACCTCCTCTGACGAAGGTTGAGATCAGGCTGTGTGAAGATATACTTCAGACTCTTGTGATCAGAAAAGATCTCACAATGGTTGCCAAGCAAGTAATGCCTCCATACTTTCAAAGCAAAGACAACTGCTGCGAGTTCGAGGTCATGTGTAGGATAGTTGATCTCATGCGTCTTCAACTGACGAGATGCATAAGCAACAACTTGCTTTTCTTGCATAAGGACCGCACCCAATCCTTGCAACGAAGCATCACAGAAAATCTGGAAAGGCTTTGATGTATCTGGAGGAACTAAGACTGGTGTGGAAGTGAGCTTCTCTTTGAGTGTTTCAAAGCTTGCTTGACATGCAGGAGTCCAAAGATATTTCTTGCCTTTCTTGAGGAGATCGGTAAGAGGCTTCGCAATCTTTGAGAAGTTTTGAACGAATCGACGACAGTAACTGGCCAAACCAAGGAAACTTCGGACTTCTTTGACAATAATGGGTGGAAGCCAGTCCATAATTGTCTTAATAGTTCCTGGGTTGACGGCAATGCCCTTGGCAGAGATGACGTGACCAAGGTAGGTGACTTGAGGCAGCCAAAACTCACACTTGGAGAACTTTGCATACAGGTGATTCTCACGAAGTTTGTTTAGGACACACCGAAGGTGTTCTTCATGTTCTTCTTTTGACTTAGAATAGACTAGAATGTCATCCAGATAGACCACAACGAACTTATCAAGATACTCCATGAAAACCGAGTTCATAAGCCTCGAGAAGGTGGCAGGTGCGTTGGTGAGACCGAAAGACATGACCGTGTACTCATACAGGCCATAGCGGGTGGTGAAAGCTGTTTTGGGAACATCTTCCTTGCGAATCTTGATTTGATGATAACCACTTCTCAAATCAAGCTTAGAGAATACCACAGCTCCAGCTAGCTGATCGAAGAGATCATTAATCTGTGGAAGGGGATATTTATTTTTGATTGTTTTAGCATTGAGTGCCCGATAGTCAACACAATGTCTATCAGTCTTGTCTCGCTTCTTCACAAAGATGGTTGGACTACCCCAAGAAGAAGTACTGTGCTGAATGAAACCCAACTTCTCTTGTTCATCCAACTGACGCTTAAGTTCAGCCAACTCAGCAGGACCCATTTTATATGGCCGCTTGGAGATAGGAGCGGTGCCAGGTTCAAGTTCAATTACAAACTCAACCTCACGATCCGGAGGCATTCCTGGCAACTCTTCAGGAAAGACATCTGGGAACTCACAGACTACAGGAACACTCTGAATACCTTCCATAGCATCATCATTCAGAGCCGCCAATGAATAAAGCTGAATTGCAGGAGTCAGACTTGGAGAATAGACTATATGGCCTTCAGGAATTTTCAGAGAAATCGAACGTTCAGCATAATCAATCACAGCTGCATTTGCTGTCAACCAATCCATTTCCAAGATAACATCAATATCAGAATTGCCCAGAATAATTAAGGAAGCCGGAAATGAAGAGCCACCAATATCAATTTGATTGCCATGGCTGATATGAGCAGCCCTCATGTTTGACCCAGGAGATTGTACCACAAGACGGTGTAATAAGGGAACCATAGCCAGATCTTGCTCATGAGCAAACTTGTGAGAAACAAAAGAATGCGAAGCACCAAAATCAAACAAAACTCGTGCAGGAACTGAGTTAACAGGAAGCATACCCATGACAACTCCAGGTGCATGCTCAGCTTGAGCGGCATTGACACAGTTGGCACGAGCAACCGTAGATCCCGGCTTAGTGTTGATGTTGAGAGCCCGAGGTGGAGGTGCACGAATCATAGGAGCACTTGCCGCAGGTCTTGGAGGTGGTGGTGGAAGAGCTTTGTTGTTCAATGGACAATTCCAGTGCTGATGCCCAGTGTTTCCACAAGTATAGCAAGCACCCGGTGGACGTGGAGCAACGTAGCCAGGGACTCCGCCAGGCGCTCCAGGGTAGTTGTGGTTGTAGCCCCTGGGAGCCGCAGTGAAGGAGTTTGGTGGCCTTGGTGCGTAGCTTGAAGGTCCTGGTGGAGCAGGGAGCGACGGTGGGGTGTTAGGAACCCAGACACGACGCTTAGAAGGAGCTGTCATAGCAGAAGAGCTTGATGTATCACGGTTGTGTTTCTTTGACTCCTCAAACACTTGTCTACTTGCTTCTTCCTGCAGAGCTGTGTGTTGAAGTTCCAGGAAAGATGTCGGCCTTGCATGAGTGATTGCATATTTGATGGAAGCATTGAGGCCTTGCCGAAACCTCTTTTGCTTCTTCTTGCATCCGAGATCTCATCGCCACCATAACGAGACAGGTTCATGAAGTTTCTGATGTAGGTGTTGACATTGTCAATGCCCTGCTTGAGGTTGAGAAACACTTCCTTCATCCTTTCCATGACAATTTTTGACAGATATTGCTCTTTGAAAGCAGCAGTGAACCGCTCCCAAGTAGGCTGAAAACCAGAAAGATCTGCCTTGAGGTAATTTTCCCACCAGAGAGCTGCATCTCCTTTCAGAAGGTGAGTAGCACACTTGACCCATTCTTGCTCGGGAACATCCGCAGTCATCAGCAACCTTGACACTTCACGAAGCCAATCATCCGCATCAAGTGGCTGATCAGACACTTCGAATTGGCGTGGGTTGAACTTGAGAAAACTCTTGATGTCTCCTCGCTTGGGAGGTGGAGGTAGCAGAACAAACTCATTCCTCCTCACGCTTTCCTCGAAGCGCTGCTGGTTCTGCTGCATAGTGCCCAAAGCATTTGCAATACTTGCCAAAGCGGCCCCAAGTTCAGGTGGTATATCCTCCTCAGAACGGTGTGGTGGTGCCATCCTATGATTGATATAAAACACAAGTCAGTACTATAATGGAGAATGATTATAATCCAAAATAGTACCAAAATGGAATTAATCAAGATTAAGGAATGCAATTCACTGAGATGATATTAAAATATCAACAAAGTTCAAGGCAATTAGAAGATATTAAGCATAACACACACGATTGAACAAGGAGTGTGGTATACAAACTAACAAAGAAAAAATTTCCGCAAATTTCGGCATTAAAATAGCACTATATGCGTAAAACCACTTACGAATCAAGATTAGTAACTCTACTAGTTCAATATACAAAAGCAAATGACAAAAGTAGTGGCATGGTCGCGACTCCATCCCGCACTCAAATCATTACTCCGCACATGAATCAGTAAACACATATCCCAACAACTTCTTCTTAAGATGAACCTAAGGATTGTTAACTACGGAAAAGAACACCCCGACAAGATAACATCGGATAACAAAGAGTAAGATAGATCGCATCGGTGTACAACGAATCAGAATAGATCGCGTCGGTTTACAAAGGACTGTCGGTAGGGAATGTACCAGCAGTTGATAACCAAAAGGCAGATAGTGATAACATTTGGATGCAACAGATAGACAAGGAATTCACACACACACACACACACAAACACAAACCCAACCTATGGTACTACGGAACCCAGAACACGTGAATCCTAGTTTGAATTTTAGAAGAGGATTGAAAACGTTACACTTCCTTACCAGAAAAGGGTGGGTGGGTGGGTAAGAAGAAAAATGGAAGCATTCCTACTCTCACGCTTTGTTTTTCCCTAGTATACATAACTACCAAAATATTTGCTAGACTGACAACGACCATTTTGGCTGAGACCCTGAAGGGCGGGATGGCTCTAATACCAATTGTAACTACCTCGGTGAATTACGCTCTTAGTTAATGCCTGGATGAACGAAAGTGGTTAAAATAGTACGGTGGGGCCCAGGGCCACTCACGGTAGACCTTTCGGCCGTCCTAACCACTTTCAGACAACGGGACAAGAACGAGCGGCCTAATCGGCAGGCGAAGGGATCAACTACATACACAAATGAGTATGTATGCAAGCCACATACAACAGTCCTCAGAGCCATTCCATCTAAAAGAAATAGAAATATAGCAACGCCATACGCCAAGATCCAAATGTTCTAGATAGGTATAATAATTTAGGATAGCTCCTCATACATCACACATCAGAGTATCAGGCGGAAGCGGAAACAAGATCCGAGTACAGATAAGAAGCAAATTGGCATAAGATGCCCCATAAATAACCACATCCCGCCCACAGATCACACGGATCCCCGTTCCCCGAATCTCTACACCGAATGATCATTGCCATCATCATCCGTCTCTTCCACCCAGTATCCATCTTGTGGGTACACCTGTTCATCTGAATCAAACAATTTATCGTGTGAGACCCTAGGGGTACTCAGCAAGTCTTTATGCCGCTAAAGGGGACACAACCTGGGGTGACGCAATTGCAGCAAAAGATAATACCTAACAATTCTACAGATACTCGCTAACCTTCCGCCTAACCAATGATAGACGGAAGTCCGTGAATTAAGAACAACAGTTATAACAGTATAATTATCAGATCCATCCTCCTCCTCGCTTACCAACGAGGAAGCGGACGAACAACCCCCGTCATTCGTTGGCAGTTTTATTAACCATTCCATGAGTATTGCTCTATCTACTAGTCAAGTACTTAGTCAATTTAAAAGCGGTACTTTAATTATGCTTGTCTATGATCGAGAAACTGTGCTCCAAGTCGTCCATAACCGCGGACACGGCTTTCAGAAAGATTTACCCTGCAGGGGTGCACGAATAGCAACACACACTCGATCAACCTCGGAAAAACCAACTCAAAACCCAACGAGGCATTCACGACAAAGCAATCACAGGATTCAGAAATATTTCAGGGAGCCACCCCATTAAGCTACCCGCAACGAAGTTGGCCGGCTCCGAGACGGACCCAAGGTTTGTGTGGACGGCGGTAAACGACTGGGAACCCGAAAATGTGACTAGGCTTGTCGATACAGCGAAAACGTGTCACGATCCAAAACAGTACAGGTGCTCCTCGCACAATCTTAAATAAAGCAGTAACATGGCATAAGTACAGAATAGTAATAAAGCCCCAAACTAATTGTGGCCCCAAGAAATAAGAATGAATCAAGCTCTGGCTCAGGGGGGTCCATAAGGCCTCCCGGATGTGGATAGTGCGAATAGTCAAGGAACAGGAATCAAGTACTCGGGGTCCTACGGGACAAAAGTGAGCAGGAAAAACCAAATAGCAGATATTGCTCACCGATGCCTCTTTCATTAGTTATCCCATTACTACTCAGGTTATGTTGTTTAGTTACCTCATTATCCATCAGACACTCACATACCCTACTCATGCTTTTCTACGACTCGCATGGCTCAAACAACTCCTGTAGTAATGGCTCATGGGACCGGAACAGGCTTGGTGTGGTTTAAAGTAAAGGCTATGCAGTACTTGGGATTCAATTTAATGCAATCGCGACTCAATGATGCAAGAATAAGATAGAGGCAATAGGTACTGTATGTATGCAAGCATGTGGTAGTGCTTGCCTGGCAGCTCAGTTGAAGCGAGAGATGGATCTGGGTAATACTCCTGTGATTCCTGGTAATTCTCCTGCGGGGCGTCTATTCGAAGGAGAACCAAACAAACAAGGGCCAACATAAATAAAGTGCACAAACATATGAATCAAAATGCGACAAGCAACCAAGCATGCCATGATGAATGATGCACAATTTACATGGCATTAAAGTAGCATGGCAAAGGTGAGGTGTGGATACAAGAGATGAAGCATTTTATTATTTATTTAACCAAGTTTTATTGTCATAAACAGTTCAGATTTTAAATGACAACATGATGCATGCTTCAATTCAGAACAAGGACTGAATATATAGAACGGGCTCGTCGCGCTGATCGATCTAGACATATTATTTGTCAAATTTGGAGTTATAAAACAAAAGTTATTAATTAATTAAGGAAAAGGGTATTTTATTGTAATTTTAATCATCTCGAAAATTTAAAGTGTTCAAACATTATTTTGAATGGCATATTTGAATTCGTCACATTTTTCTGATTCCAAAACATATATTATATGTATTATTTGGATTTGTATTTTAAAAATTATTTGAATCTAAGAAGAATTTGAATTTAAATCAATTTGAATAAGATTTAGTTAAAACAAACAAAGGGAAATACTTTTTACACCGCAGGTAATTCTAGCCACAGTCACTGACGGGTGGGCCTGGTGCTGACTGGGCCACGCGTGGGGGAAATACTTTTGTCACCGCGTCTCGGTCTAACCACTGAGACTTCGGGGTGGGCCAACTGGCGCAGGCCCACGTGACAGCGATGAGGGAGACAGGGGCTGACAGGTGGGGCTAAGGCTGGAGCGCGGGTTGCGGCCGAGAAAAGCCGAGGGGTTTTCTGCAATACTACCAGAGCGGCTGACAGGTGGGGTCTCTAGGAGCGCGGGTTGCAGGAATCAAAAAGGTGGGGGGCTTTTTGCAAATTACCACAGGCCCATGTTACTGTTTTTCTTCCTCTCTGTTCTGACGGCAAGTGCGTGCGCGACGCGGAGCGGGGATTCGATCCCGGGCCGCGGGAGTGCGCGCTGAGGGGGCTGACCGGTGCGGTAGGGCGAGGGGAGTTGATAGGGAAGGAGCGGGGGCTTAGGTAAGCTTGCTGCGACGCGGGAAACCTGCAGACGGCGGCAAGCTCTGGCGCACGGCGGGCGTTCGATGAAACGATCGGCGGCGCTAGGGCGGTACGGCGAGGCGGACCATGCCAAAGGGGAAGAGATGCTCACCGCGGGATCGACGGTGGCTCGGATCGACGCGAGGAGCGGCGAAGCGACGAGATCGCTGGCGCCCAGATCTAGGGTTTGCTGTAGTGCGGCGAGGTACTGGCGGTGCTGGGGAGCTCCTCGTCCAAGCCAGCGTGTACGGGGTGACGCAGAGGAACGTCCACGATCTACCAGGCTTCTTCCATGACGAGCTCCGCGGCTGGAACGAAGGGGACGAGGTGGTGCTGGCGGCGACCGGTGGCAGAAGCTGTCGTCGGGGAGGAAGAAAGAGAGGAGGAGGGGCAACTCGGGCAGATCTGGGAGAGGCCAGAGAGGCGTGGGGAGGAAGGAAAAGTGAGAGGGAGAGAGAGGAGAGGGAGCCGTGGCAGGGGAGATAAAGGTGGCCTCGATGCCACCTTTTCTTCCTTCTCCTCGAGCACGTGGGGCAGCTGGGGGCTTGTCCTGGGGCTGGACGGCGGCAGGAGGGACTGCAGGTGGACCAGGGTGGCGAGGTGGCTGCAGGGTGGGACCAGCATGGCGGTAGAAGAATAGAGAGGGAAGGGGTAGCTAGGCTAGGGTTAGATGGGCATGGCTCGGGTTAGGGTTTTGTCTAGGTTAGGGTGGCTGGGTGTGGGCCAGGGAGAGGGTGGCTAGCAGCTAGGGAGAGAGGGGCTGGGCATGGAGGTCATGCTAGAGAGAGAGAGAGAGAGACTTAGGGTTTAGGAGAAAATTAGAGAGAGAGGGAAAAGTTAGGTTAGGTTTTATTAGGCATTTATATTTTTAATTTGATTATGAGGCCAAACCAAGAAGAAGCATGAAGCTTGATCTTGCTTGAGACAATGCGAAGGAGAAACAAGAAAGAAAGAGGAAGAAAAGAATTGATGGAAAAGGTCACATATGGATCATGCATGGAGAATTAAAAATAAGAGGAAAATGAGATGGGTGAGATTATAAGGATGGTGTAATGGTGGTAGATGGTTTTCTTAGATAGGATCCACCAAATCCAAAGAAAAACCAATGGAGGAAAAAGGTGGTGGAGAAGCTTGCATGGCCCATGCAAAAATAATAATGACATTATTTATTTTGTGACAACAATAATAATATGATGGCATTATTCTTATGCATCTCCAAGAAATGGAATAAGCCAAGCAAAAGAATTTAAGGACTAGATCCACCCCAACCCACATGAGCTAGAACAAAAATAGCAAAAGAAAGAAAAACAAGCTCATGGTTAATGGGATGGTGGGATTATAAAGTGGTGGGAGAGAACGGTGGTGGAATGGAGATAAAAGATATGCCCCCAACTCAACTTGGGCATTTGAACAATATATCAATAACAAAATACAATATCAAGAGGCAAACACAATTAATAATGCATATGAGAGAAAAACCAAAAGAAAGAGGGTTTTATATGATGCTCAAATGCAAGGTGGCATGATGACATGAGCATGATATCATTATGATGCAACAATAATATATAAGAAGTAGCCAATTATCTTACTAGGACAAGTAGCATTACAATTGTTAGCCAATTGGGGTGCTACAGACATCATGCAGGAGATAGAACTGCACAGAAGGTACTACAATCAGGTTTCTACTGGCCTACCCTTTTTAAAGATGCAAGAAAATGTGTTCTATCTTGTGATGAATGTCAGCGTGTTGGTAATATTTTTAGACGCAATGAAATGCCTATGAACTACTCTCTAGTTATTGAACCTTCTGATTGTTGGGGATTCGACTTTATGGGTCCTTTCCCTCCTTCGAAAGGTTACACTCATATTCTTGTTGCCGTTGATTATGTTACTAAGTGGGTAGAAGCCATTCCTACAAAGAGTGCTGACGGGGAGACTTCTCTAAAAATGCTTAAGGATGTTATCTTTCCTAGGTTTGGGGTGCCTAGGTATCTCATGACTGATGGGGGTTCTCATTTCATTCATGGTGGTTTTAGAAAGACCCTTGCTAAATATGATGTTAATCATAGAATTGCTTCAGCCTATCACCCCCAAACTCGCGGGCAAGTAGAGTTATCAAATAGAGAAATTAAATCTATCTTGCAAAAGACTGTTAATAGGTCTAGAAAAAACTGGGCTAAGAAGTTGAATGATGCTTTATGGGCTTACATAACTGCTTACAAAAATCCTATGGGGATGTCCCCTTATAAAATGGTTTATGGGAAAGCTTGTCACCTACCCTTAGAATTAGAACACAAAGATTACTGGACAGTTAAAGAACTAAATAGAGATTGTAAGCTCGCTGGTGAGAAAAGATTATTTGACTTAAGTTCTTTAGATTAATGGAGGAGTGAAGCCTATGAAAATGCTAGGCTCTTTAAGGAAAAAAGTTAAAAGATGGCATGTCAAGCGAATACTTAAGAGAGAATTTCATGTTAGTGAGAAAGTTCTATTGTATAGGTCTCGTCTCAGATTTTTTGCAGGAAAGCTACTGTCAAAATGGGAAGGACCTTTCATTATAGAAGAAGTATACCGTTCAGGAGCAATAAAAATTTCTTCTTTAAAATATAATACTACACAAGTAGTGAATGGACAGCGACTCAAACACTATATTGCTAGAGATTCTTACAATGAAGATGTTGATGCCTTTCAAGTTATAACTCCGGAGAAATTCATCGAAGACCAAATTCAGAGACCTGCAGAGTCTGTTTTCAAATAGGTAACAGTTCTGGTAAGAAAAGTTCCGCGAAAATACAATCCAACTATATTTTTGCAGTTTTAAGTCGATAAGGAAAGTAACGAAGCGAAAAAGGGACGAAATCGGAGCCAGGGTGGCCCACACCACCCTGTGGCGCGGGCCCACCCCTGGCCGCACCACCAGGTGGTGAGGCCACCCCAGACTCCGCCTCTGACCCGTTTTCACCTAGTACCCTCCTCTTGTTATGAAACTTCATAATATATAACCCCCGGATCTTCCGAGGTTTGTATATTGTGTTTTCGTCGTGTTTTTTTTTGATCTATTTCTGCTAGGTAGAATCCCAGATTTGGAGCCACAATGTCTTCCTCTGGATCATCCAAGGGAGATTCCTTAGAAGATATCATCAACCCATACATGAGAGAATTGAAGATTCATCCCAAAGAGTTGTTGCTCGAAGGTGGGGAGGTCCGGATTAAAGAAGTTCAAGGCCCTAAAGGTGAAGGAAATCTGGAGGGCAGGATAGAAGCACTGGAACAAGAAGTTTTTAGGTACAGGAAGATGGCAGAGCGCGAAGTGGATATCATCCATAAGATTTGTTCCGAACTCATCACCGAGCACCAAAAGGAGACCGCTGAACTCAAAGACGAAGTCCTATCACTCCGCCAAACAACCAATGAACTACAAGCACAGTTCTATGACGTTCAAAATCAAAACTGTGAGTATGAGGCTAGATTTAAACGCATAAGTGATGCTGCAAGTTTCAGGATGTTGGAAACCACGATGTCCTTTGTTGAGCGAAGCCTTTACTCTGGAAGACGGACGAAGATGAGAGGATACCACCACCACCTAAGGAGTAATTCGCCATCAGGTTTGGCATCCCCTTGGTTTGTTCCAAGCTTGGGGGAGTGCCGCGGTATCACATCACTATCTTCTATCCTTTTACCTTATTAGTAGAGTCATATCATGAATAGAGGAGTTATTATGTAGTATGGTTTGCATTATGGAAGCATCCCCTCTCTCGTTAGATATGTATCCCTTGGTGTGAGTTGTCGTTATGGAATATTAATGAGAAGTTCTATCATTCACTCTTTTTCATAGCTTATATTAGTTTTCAATTCATGGTTATATGATTGATCTTGTTGTTAGTATTGGTATCACTTTGGGATCTTTGAGTTAATTTAGTTGGTTTTGGAAAACCTGGCTCGGTCAGTAGCACACTATTTTTGAGAGTTGAAAGAAAAGATAAAAGTACCTATAAAGAAAAATAATTTCATCATCTTTCTTTCTTGATTTGCTCATAAGTTTAGTATTCTCTAGTTAAGATGTTTTGTGCTTCCAAGGAAGATTGCATGTTTGTTTTTATCATTTGTATGTTTGTTTGTTTCCTTCAACTCTTATACTTGCTATCCAGCCTTGCTAGCCAAAAACCTGTACTGAGAGGTGATACATTGCAAATGTATCTATAATTTTTGATGTTCCATGCTTAGTTTTATCCACTTTCTTGTGTTTTGTTCCAACTTTGGAGTACTTTTATTATGATTTCTTGGACTAACCTATTAACAAGAGCCACAGTGCCAGCTGCCTGTTTTCTGCTGTTTTTAGTTCCAGGAAAGTCAGAAAATTAATATTCTCGGAATTGGACGGGACAAAAGCCAAAGTGCCTATTTTTCGGGAAGGGATCAAGTGCCAGAATACGAGACGGAGAGGGGCCAGGGGCCGGCCACACCACCTGGCCGCGCGGCCAGGCTTGGCCCGCGCCAGGGGGTGGTCTGGCCGACCCCAGCACCCCCTCGGCCTCTCCTTCCACCTATAAGTTGCCCTCGGGACGAAAACCCTAAGTACCCGATCAAAAATCCACGAAAGAGTCTGTAGCCGCCGTCGTCTCTGTCCCTAGATTGGGGGGATATGAAGCTCTTCCCGGCACCCTGCCAGATAGGGGAATTCACCCTGGAGGCCTTCTTCATCACCATGCAAGCCTCTGGTGTGATGCGTGAGTAGTTCATCCTTGGACTACGGATCCATGTAGTAGCTAGATGGCTGGTTTCTCCTCCTTTGTGCTTTCATGTTTCGATCTTGTGAGCTCCGTTCATGATCAAGATCATCTATTTGTAATCCATACATGTTGTGTTTGCAGGGATCCGATGGATATTGAGATGCTATTTCAGATTGATTATTGATTCTATCATGTCTTTCTTATTTGAGATCTTGCATGCTTTCCGTTGTTAGTAGCTATCTTGGCCAAGTAGATGCTAGCAACTCCAAGAGTTAGTATTTATGCTCGATAGTGGGTTCATGCCTCTAGTAATCTGGGGAAGTGACAGAAATCTCTAAGGTACTAGATGTGTTGTTGCTACTAGGGAGAAAACAACGATCCTTTGTTCATAGAACAATTGTATTGTTTACTTTACACGCAGTTCATAAAGCAATAATCTGTTGCTTGCAACTTAATACTGGAGGGGCTTCGGATGATAACCTGAAGGTGGATTATTAGTCATAGATGCAGTTGGAGGGCGGTCTATGTATTATGTTGTAATGCCCAATCAAGTCTCAGAGGAGTCAAGATGATTAGTATATGCATGTATTGCTTTCTCGGTGTTTGTCAATTGCCCCGCTGTAATTTGTTCGCCCAGCATGTTACCTATCTAAGGAGAGGCACCTCTAGTGAACTATGGATCCCGGTCCTTTTTCTTTACATACAATCTGCAATTGTTTACTGCTTTGTGTTTACTTTTTGCAAACTTTTACTTCTTTCCATTCGATACGTTTAATCCTTTGTTTTCCGCAAAACACGGTGAGATTGATAACCTCATCACAAGTTGGGGACAAAGTTCTGTGGTTGTGTTGTGCAGGTCTCCACGTTGCTACTAGCACCGGTAGTGCGCCCTGCCAAAGCTCAGCTGGTAACACCTTTGGGGTGTTTCCTTGCTCCTACTAGTTCGATTAAACCTTGGTTTCATAACTGGGGGAAGACTTGCTACAATATTCATCGTACCTTCCTCTTGGGGTTCCCAACGAGCTCTACATCGAAAGTCGAGCGCATCAAGATTTTCTGGCGCCGTTGCCGGGGAGTCAAGGACATCTTCACAAGGGGAGTCCCTCATAACCAATCTCTTTACTTTGTTGTTTTTGTTTTGCTTAGTTTCTTTTTTCTTTGCTTGCTTGTTTTGTTATTCAAAAAACGCAAAAAAAATTAGTTTTACTTGCTTGCTTTCTTATTTGAAAACCCAAAAAAATTAAGTCTCCTTTAGTTGTCATCCCTTCCTTAGCTCACCATGTTGATCCCTACTTTCACCTTGAAAGACCTTTCAATTGGTAGTGGTTCTATAATTGGGAAAGATAATATTGAAGAATTCTTTAATCATGTTAGCAAACATGAAGATACTGAGGATAGATCCCTTGTAGAACTTGCTCCAAATTTTGAGATTGCTGCAGCTTTTTAATTCACATGTTAGAAGCTAGGTTTGTTAACCTCAACCCCTTAATGCAAGTAATGTTTCTTAAGCTTACAGAAATTGAGGACCCCGAAAAGAGGGATTTTATTCTAGAAACTTTGTTTAAGGAGTTCTATGATGTTGCCAAGGAATCTAGAAAAGTTTTTGAACGTTTTAATATCCTAGGCTCATGTGTAGATGTTGTTGGTACGCGAGAAAAGATGAACAAAACCGAACCTAATAGGGAGGAACCTAAGATACCAATACCCTTAAACTAGTAGCAATACATGATGCAATAGAAAAAAATCTTGATTGGATTGTTCCTGCAAACCCTTTTGATGAGAATAGTGAACCTAAGAGCATTGAGAGAGGATCCTCTAGAACTTATTTGGATGATATACCTTGCCTTGTTGAAAATATTTCTGGTATTTAATGCTTCTTTATTTGAGAACACTTGAGTCTTTCTTTGGTTCTTTTGCCTAACTTAAAGGCGTTAAAGAAAAATACTTGTTGGGAGATAACCCAAGAGTTTTAGTTGAGTCTTGGAAGTTATTACCTCTGTAATAACCTCTCATTATCCTTTTTATTTGCTTTTTGTGCCAAGAGTAACCTCTAATGAGAGTGAAGTAATGATTGGGAAAGTTGTTGTCCCGAAACAGATTTCTGTGCTTCACCGTAAAAATTCCTGAGAGAGCTCTGTATGTCGTATTGAGCTGTAATTTTGTGTGATTCTGCCCCAGGTTTTTATATAACTTTCGTTAGTTCAGAACTTTTTGATTTGAGCAATATAAATTCTTCCAAAAAATTCGTCTTTACCTGCTGGTCTGTTTTGACAGATTTCTGCCATTTTCTGCATTTGCTTCTTGTTAGTTCCTTCTTGAGTTTCTTTGGGGAATTGAGCTTTTTGAGGAAAGTACTACAGTAGCTAGTGTTCTAATGGAAGTTTATTTGGTGTTAGAACTGAACCTTGAGACTTATTTATCTTAAGTGCACTAATGTTGCTAATGAGATTGTGTGAAGTTTTGTATGAAGGAAAAATTCCAGGTGTATGGAAGGAATGAGTAATGAGATGAAGAATGGACTAAAGCTCAAGATTGGGGATGCCACGCGTGTCACCCCAAGAAATATCCAAGAAGTACAAGCGTCAAAGCTTGGGGATTCCCAAGGCATTCCCCTTCTTCATCAATAAAAATCCCAGGTTTCTTCCAAACGCTTCATTTTTATTGTTTTATGCACAGTTGTGTTTTTCTTGGAGCGTCTTCTTTTTTGTTTTCGTTTTGGTTTTTAGTTTCCTTGGTTTTCTTAGTTTTCTGAATAAGTTGGTTGGACCCCCTCTTTCACACTTTGGTTTGCAAATAGTTTGGTTTGGTTTGGAAAAGAGTAGGAAAGTTCGTGCTTATGTGGTAAAAAGAGCTCGTTTTTGACTGTGGCCTATGATCTGTCATGCCATGCTTGATATTGTTTTGGTTTTATGCTTAGTATTGTTTGTTGTAGCATGACTTGTTATAAACAATTGAGATTGCTTAATGTGCCTTGGATGAATCATGCATTCTTTTAGCATATTAAAGTATAGTATAGTTGTATTCTCCTTTGATGCTTTATTTGGGTTGACTTGGCACATGCTCACACCATGTTATGACTATCTCAAGTCATCATAGCCTTTATGATCCTTTAGTTTTCAACTTGTAGTATCACTTTATGCTTTGATCAATGATGTTTTGTCGCTCTGCATGATTATGGCCATTATTGCTCTCTTAGTTTGTTGCTCCCAGTCTTTTGCTAGCCTCCACAACAAAGTATGAGTTCCACTCATGCATCCAACTCCCTAAACCAAGTTATTCCAAAGAGTTCACCATACCTACCTATTAGCTTATGCTATTCCAAGTATATTCATGCTTTTGTTTACCTTCCACTTGTTATGAGAAAACTAGTGATTAAAGCTCTCACGAACTTGATGGCAGAGTTTACTTTATTACCTCTAATAAACTTGAACCATTGGGTCCTTCTTTTTTGCATATATGCTTGCGCTTTATAAGTTGAAATTAGCAGAACCATGTTTCATGGGGAACGCTTTCAATATTGCACTTGTACTTTGTACCCCGTTGATATTATGTTCTTTTGCTTACGGATCCCGGCGGTGTGAAATAAAAGTGGAACTTGTAAGATCATGGAGTTTGTATGTGTGTTAGAGAAACGCTTGGGCCGCTAGCCTAACCCATGCCTAATCATGGTGGAAACTTGCAGCATCACCATAATGAGCACTCTATGAAGCATCCTCAATAAAAACCTATGCAAATAGCAAATAAAAAGATCGCTGAGATGCTCATTGTCTGCTTGCCTTGTCATTTTGATTATGGGAAAGCTCCCGTATCATGTGTAAGGGGTACCCCGTTGGCGGTTCTTAATGATATACATATACTTACTATGACAAGAGCTTGCTCGTGACTAAAGTTGAGTAGCATGAGGATCGGTCTTCGTAAGTAAGGGGCATGAGATTTCGGTTTATAACTTGTCAAGCATATCCTCTTAGTTGTGTCACTTTAACCTTAATCACCTTCAAGATGCTTATGATAGGGGCAATGAGAGCTGAAAACTACAAGTACCATAATTTTTGGAAGCTCTTTATGAGACTTGAATCCCTACTTCCTTTTACAAAAGGCTTTTCTTCCACCATTATATTGAGTCTCCACCTTCTATCTTTATGCACTTACTTTGAGAGCATAGTGGCCATTCTTAGTTCTATGTGCATTGTCCCAAGACTAGTTGATTGATGCATAACTTGTTATTGCTTGTTTGAAACTATTGTATCTAGTCACTCTTATGAACTTTGGAGGTGTCCTATGCATTTATATTTGCTACTCTATTGAGGGACAAGCTGAATACTACTATGCTATATTTTCTTTATGTGAAACAAACAAACGTCTTGCAAAGCATTGTTATTCATGAATCTTTTGTTTGTGTCTTTTCATGTTGCATCATAGTTTCTTTGCTTATTGCTAGAAATTTGTCTTTCATGTTATGATTGAAGTACCATGATCCCAGCTTTGAGTGTTTTGCAAATACTTTGATCAAGTCTTTGATGGTGCATGTCACCTCAAAAATTCTTTCTTTTTATCACTTACCTACTCGAGGACGAGCAGGAGTTAAGCTTGGGGATGTTGATACATTGCAAATGTATCTATAATTTTTAATGTTCCATGCTTAGTTTTATCCACTTTCTTGTGTTTTGTTCCAACGTTGGAGTACTTTTATTATGATTTCTTGGACTAACCTATTAACAAGAGTCACAGTGCCAACTGCCTGTTTTCTGCTGTTTTTGGTTCCAGGAAAGTCAGAAAATGAATATTCTCAGAATTGGACGGGACAAAACCAAAGTGCCTATTTTTCCGGAAGGGATCAAGTGCCAGAATACGAGACGGAGAGGGGCCAGGGGCTGGCCACACCACCTGGCCGCGTGGCCAGGCTTGGCCCACGCCAGGGGGTGGTCTGGCCGACCCCAGCACCCCCTCGGCCTCTCCTTCCGCCTATAAGTTGCCCTCGGGACGAAAACCCTAAGTACCCGATCAAAAATCCACGAAAGAGTCTGTAGCCGCCGTCGTCTCTGTCCCTAGATTGGGGGGATCTGAAGCTCTTCCCGGCACCCTGCCAGATAGGGGAATTCACCCTGGAGGCCTTCTTCATCACCATGCAAGCCTCTGGTGTGATGCGTGAGTAGTTCATCCTTGGACTACGGATCCATGTAGTAGCTAGATGGCTGGTTTCTCCTCCTTTGTGCTTTCATGTTTCGATCTTGTGAGCTCCGTTCATGATCAAGATCATCTATTTGTAATCCATACATGTTGTGTTTGCAGGGATCCGATGGATATTGAGATGCTATTTTAGATTGATTATTGATTCTATCATGTCTTTGTTATTTGAGATCTTGCATGCTTTCCGTTGTTAGTAGCTATCTTGGCCAAAGTAGATGCTAGCAACTCCAAGAGTTAGTATTTATGCTCGATAGTGGGTTCATGCCTCTGGTAATCTGGGGAAGTGACAGAAATCTCTAAGGTACTAGATGTGTTGTTGCTACTAGGGAGAAAACAACGATCCTTTATTCATAGAACAATTGTATTGTTTACTTTACACGCAGTTCGTAAAGCAATAATCTGTTGCTTGCAACTTAATACTGGAGGGGCTTCGGATGATAACCTGAAGGTGGATTATTAGTCATAGATGCAGTTGGATGGCAGTCTGTGTATTATGTTGTAATGCCCAATCAAGTCTCAGAGGAGTCAAGATGATTAGTATATGCATGTATCGCTTTCTCGGTGTTTGTCAATTGCCCCGCTGTAATTTGTTCGCCCAGCATGTTACCTATCTAAGGAGAGGCACCTCTAGTGAACTATGGATCCCGGTCCTTTTTCTTTACATACAATCTGCAATTGTTTACTGCTTTGTGTTTACTTTCTGCAAACTTTTACTTCTTTCCATTCGATACGTTTAATCCTTTGTTTTCCGCAAAACACGGTGAGATTGA
The DNA here is from genome assembly GCA_910589775.1 of Avena eriantha. Taxonomy (NCBI): domain Eukaryota; kingdom Viridiplantae; phylum Streptophyta; class Magnoliopsida; order Poales; family Poaceae; genus Avena; species Avena eriantha. The sequence continues at coordinate 483,209,167 of OU342743.1, read as the reverse complement.
TAACCTCATCACAAGTTGGGGACAAAGTTCTGTGGTTGTGTTGTGCAGGTCTCCACGTTGCTACTAGTACCGGTAGTGCGCCCTGCCAAGGCTCAGCTAGTAATACCTTTGGGGTGTTTCCTTGCTCCTACTGGTTCGATTAAACCTTGGTTTCATAACTGAGGGAAGACTTGCTGCTATATTCATCGTATCTTCCTCTTGGGGTTCCCAACGAGCTCTAGATCGAAAGGCGAGCGCATCAAGAGGGAATTCTTCTCGTGCATCCACTCCTTTAAAACCAAAACCTTTGCCATTTGTGTCCACTGTACCTACCTAATAGCATTATTGCTATTCCAAGTAAATTCCTGTTTTATCTATCTCCCAAATTAAACTTGTTATGTGAAAATTAGTGATTAAAGCTCTCACGAACTTGATGGCACACTTTACTTTCTTGCATTTAATAAACTTGAACCATTTGGTCCTTCTTTGTTGCATATATGCTTGCGCTTTATGAGTTGAAGTTAGCAGAACCATGTATCATGGGGACCGCTTTCAACACTTCATTGGTACTTGTACCTAGTTGATATCATGTTCTTTTGCTTATGGATCCCGGCGGTGTGAAATAAAAGTGGAGTTTATATGTGTGTTAGAGAAACGCCTGGGCCGCTAGCCTAAGCCATGCCTAATCATGGTTGAAACTTGCAGCATAACTATAGTGAGCATTCTATGAAGCATTCTCAATAAAACCTATGCAAATAGCAAATAAAAAGATCGCTGAGATGCTCATAGTCTACTTGCCTTGTCATTTTGATTATGGGATAACTCCGGTGACATGTGCAAGGGGTACCCCGTTGGCGGTTCTCAATGATACACATGTATTTACAATGACAAGAGCTTGCTCGTGACTGAAGTTGAGTAGCATGAGGATCGGTACTCATAAGTAAGGGGCATGAGATTTCAACTTATAACTTGTTAAGCATATCCTCTTAGTTGTGTCACTTTAACCTTAACCACCAAAAGATGCCTATGATAGGGGCAATGAGAGCTGAAAGCTAGTAAGTATCATAATTTTTGGGAGCTCCTTATAAGACTTGCAATCCCTGCTTTCCTCTGCGAAGGGCCCTTTCTTTTTACTTTGTAGTTGAGTCAGTAAACCTATTCCCTTCTATCTCAGCAAGTATTTTGAGTTGTTGTGTTTCATTCATTCATATGATGATTTATTCAATCATGTTTCTTATGTTCCTTGTTTTGCACATTGCTCTTATCTTGATGTTTACTACTTTGAAAGCTATCATTGAAAAACCAGCTATTTGTGAACTCCGGCAAATTATCAACTATTCTTCGACCAAGAGCTAAGTTTGCCATTACCAATTATGATTCACTTTATGTATCTTTATTGTGTTTCCTTTACTCATTCCAAGTTGAGTTATATAATAGTGAGTTGTCTTCTATTATTATCTATGTATTTGATGGTGATGCTTCTTGTCCGTATTCTTTTATCGACTCTTCACTCCATAAACCTGAGGCCATGTTTATTGAGCTCAGTTTCGCTTGGGGACAAGCGAAGTCTAAGCTTGGGGGAGTTGATACGTCCATTTTGCATCACTATTCTATGTCTTAATTCACTATTATTCATTGATATATTTCGTATTGAGAGGTGATACTTATGTTATTTCATCTATTTTTGCATGGTTGATGACTTTTGGAGCATGTACCGCTGTAGTCAGGATTCTGATGGAAAAGGTGCTGTTTGGACGCAAAATTCGCGAAGATCAGAAAATCTGGGAAAATAACGGAAAATTCTATTTTTCTAGAAGACTAAGGATGCCAGAAGACGTAGTGGAGATGGGCCATAGGGGGCCCACGCCACCCCCTGGCGCGGGCAGCCCTAGGTCGCGCCAGGAGGTGGTGTGGCCACCCTAGCCCACTCCAGCCTCTCCCCTCTGGCGTATATCATCCTCCCGAAACCCTAAGACTCGGGGAGCAACCACAGAAAGATTCCGCTGCCTCTGCGGGGCGGAAAACACCAAGAGAGAAAGATCTCTCCGGTAGATAGATTTCTGCTGGGGGAATTCCTTCCCGGAGAGGGGAGATCGTCGCCATGAACACCACCATCAAGCTGGAATTCATCAGGATCATCATCATCATCATCACTACCACCATCATCACCATCAGCACCCTCATCACCATCTCCATATTGTTGTAACAATTGAGTTGAATCTTGCATTAGTTCATAGGGGAAACTTTCCCGGTGTTAATTACTCTTTGTAGTTGATGCTATTGAGTGAACCATTGAATTATTGTTTATGTTCAGATTGTTATACATCATTATTCCATCTCTGATCATGATCCATATGATGTCTTGTGAGTAGTTCGTTTTGTTCTTGAGGACATGGGAGAAGTCTTGTTGTTAGTAGTGGAGATGTGTTGAGAGAGATTCATTAGTTTGATATTTAAGTTGTGGTGTACTTCTTCTAGTGGTGTCATGTGAACGTCGACTACATGACACTTCACCTATATGGGCCTAGGGTAATGCATTGTGTATTTGGCTACTAATCGTAGGGGTTGCCAGAGTGACAGAAACCTGAACCCCCATTAGGAAACCATTGCACAAGGGATGTAAGGATCTTAGAGTTTAATGTTGTGGTTAGGTTTCTACCTTAATTACTTTCTTGTACTTACGGATGTTTGCAAGGGGTATAATCACAAGTATGTATTAGTCTTGGATGGGGCGGTACATTAGCACAGGTTCACCCACACAACACTTAGCAAGCTAAAGAAGATTAATCAACTATATGAAGCGAAAGCACTTGACAGTCTTCCCATGTGTCCTCGAGAACGTTTGGTCATCTTAAGTAATACAACCGGCTTGTCCTTTGCTGCATAAAGGATTGGGCCACTTGCTGCATTTATTCCTACTGTCTTTTATTTACTCGTACTTTGTTTACTTGCTTTATCAAAAACCCCTAAAAATCCGTTTGCTAAGTATTTGCAGAGAATTCCTTATCCATACCACTAGCCAACACCTTCTGCTCCTCGTTGGGTTCGACACTCTTACTTATCGAAAATACTGCGATACACCCCCTATACTTGTGGGTCATCAGTCATTGATCAGGTTCATTGCTAAAGAAGGAATACGGTATAGAGTAGGGCTCAACATCACTTGGAGAAACTTGGTAACATACCACACACTAAAGGAAGTGTGTTATGGCAAAAGGCCAAGGATGTTAGTGGGAAAAGTAACACACCTCTCGAGAGTGTATAAAACATCTCATGATACTCCTTATCCAAGGAACATATTGCGAACACGGTGTGGAAAGGAAATTAAGAAAGTTGTAACAACCGGGTGAAAACTGACGGACATCATTTTTCTATTTTAAAAGCAACCTTTGAGCATAAACCAGTTTGACAACCAAAAACAGGAACCTGGATGTTTAATCCATGGTTACAACCAACTATTAGAACTTGCTGAGTACGCTCGCACTCAAATTATCTTCTTAATTCTTTCTAGACTGTGAGAATATCGAGATAGAGGAGAATGGTGTAAACAATGACGACGGAGATGTCTATTACGAGGAGCCGGATCTTTCTGGAGGCATTGAAGGAGTAGACTACGGTATAGAATATGGAGCAGAACCAAAAGACATGGAAATAGAAGAATAGTCATTAGGATAGAATAGATGATCCGAGTAGCATAGAATTACCTAGAATAAGTTGCTAAGCTCTAGTGGCATTTCATCTAGGGATGCCATTGCTACTCAAATTAGTTAGTTTGAACTTCAACCTTCGAAGAGGTCCTCAATGGACCGATGAGTATTTCAAAACCTTTGTGCAATTTTGTTTATTATGAACATGTAAAGGACCCGCAATGTTTCTGTTGTACCACTCTAAGAGATATGATATTTGTAAAATGGTACTTCATAAATATTATATCGATGACTTGTGCACTACAGTCTGTAGTGGTGTGCTGGGTCATCGCACAAGCCAACCCAATGGAAGGACTGCCTTGCCAACACGATGCCTCTAGGTCTTGACCAGGGAGCCGCTCATACCGACACCAAGATCAACCGTTGCCAAACCCCTCGCCATCTGCATGACCAAAGGGATCGCCACCACCACTTCAATGTTGCTTGTACATTTTTCTATGATGATTGGAAGGTGAAAACAATCATTGCGTCTTGCATGTGCACCACCTTGGCTCCGTGCAATTATGCTCCCGGTCCAAACCGAATCACACAAGTTGCGCCAACAGAAGGTAAATACGGTAGCCATCACGAGAGAAAAATAAAAAAATGACACTTGATTTTATGGTCCAAACTTTATCAAAGTATATTATGGGACTTTAGGAGCTTTTTATCTCCTATGTAGATCATAGAGGTTTCATGTAAAATAACAATACCCTCTAGAATGCTTCCTATGTCTACCCTTAGGCAAAAAAGACCCAAATTATTCAAAGATGGTTTTAATCAACATATTAACTTGAAAACGATTTTGAAGATTACATTTAATAGGACACGCATAGGTATAAAATTAGTAGATCTAGGTAGATAGCAACCATCACTATCTCACCTCCTTTCGCCTTCCTCCTCCCCTCCCTTCCCCTTTCTTCCGGGTTGCCTCGCGCGGGGCGACTCTGGAGGCTCCTCTCCCACCCTAGCGAGCCGTTGCTTGATCTACTTCCCATGGAAACTTCCTTCAAGACTTCGTTGGTAGTGGCGACCACGCCCATCCTATCAAAGATGGGGAGGTGAGGGCAGGCAAGCTCCAACGGTCTCCTATGCGCGAGGCAGGATGTCATCAAGGCGACACATGTGGAACGCAAGTGGTGGTGGAGGTCTTCCATGACGGTGCGTTGATCGGCGGCAGGGACTTCTCCTCGCTGCGTGATTTGGCTGGATCTGGTGGAAGATCGCCCATATTATGTCGTCTTCTTCCTTGATGCTGGTTTGGTCGGTGAGGTTCGGAGCGACAGATCCAACAGGGTGCCAGTGGGTGGCGTGGGCGCTACTAGGTGGGCTTCAATAAAGGTGGTAGTTCTAGGATTCCAACTCGCGCCAAGATGATGATCTGCCGGATGCATGTCCCCTCGGTCTGGCTGGCGTGTCATTTTCCGGAAGGCTTGACTAACGAACTCCACTAGACAATTCATACCTGGAGATTGCTAGATCGGGTGGGATTTGGTCGTGCGCGCCCATGTTTCTATCTGACCGTTTGATTTCAAAGGAAGCGTTGTGAAGCTCTGCTCACTGTACCATCATGGGGCACGCTTTCTCTTTTCATGGTGAAGTCAGCTGGCGGAGAATGTCATGGAAGTCGAGATTTAAGGACTGGCAATGGTGATTCGAGTCTTTGTGGCAATGAGGAATTTGCTTGGTGACTCATGACTTGGAGCAGCGACATCACAAGTGGGGGCGACAACACAATAGAAGTTCAAAGTCTTACCTTTTAGGGTGAAAATCCAAGGTTTGGTCTTAATTTGTTGTGTCTGGAAATGGCCTTGTTGAAGGCGTTGTTTTGTGAACGGGAACTTCCTCCAGGGTGAAAACTTAAAATCTATGATCGGACGACGACGACGCTTGTGCACTGTTTCTTTCTTAGAGGCGTCGCTTTTGGAGGAGATGGACTTCTGGTGTTGTCTTGGTGGTGTTAGTGCTAATGTTACAAGGAATAAATCACATTAGCAAGACTTTTATTTTGTTATAATTCTTCTTCTTCTTTGGATTGTGTAGGACAATGCGTTTGCAGAGGCTAGTAGGTGTAATTAGTATCTTTGCGACATTAATATATGCTCTTTGTTAGAAAATATATAATTCTTAATTCTATTACTCCATCTAACCCAAATTAGTTAATTTATATTTGCCTAGATTCGATTGTATCTATAAATTTGAGTCAACTAATTTGGATCAAAGGGAGTACTACCATTTGTTACATTTTGGCACTGGAGTAACAACAACCGTGTAAAGTCTGTCAATGTGTACAACATTGTCATATAACTTTTGATAAAATCACTTATGACGTAAAACTCTTTTCCAATCTTATCTTAATGAAATTACAAGTGTTGGTACCAGATATCCTGGCAAAAATATACTACCTCCGTCCTCAGGCTTAAGGCATATAATTTTTTGAAAAAGTCAAACTATGTAAAATTTAACCAGGTTTTTAGGAAAAAATATTAATATTTATAATATGAAATATTTCTTTGGATACATCATGAAACATATTTTCACGTTGTATCTATATATAATATCACAGTTCTTGATAGTTTTTTTAAAAAGTTTGGTCAAACATTTTCTGTAACTTGATTTTTCAAAAAATTATATGTCTTAAGCCTTGTGACGGAGGGAGCATCTGTCAGTACCAGATAGTTCCGTACAAATGCATGATCGTACATATGATATCGGGCCGGCTCATGTGAATGAGTGGCGGCAACAGGTCGCGCGTACAGCTACGTGTCGGAGGGCAGAGATATATGCTTGGCCTCCCTTGCCCGGTGGTGATAATGGAGAAGACGACAAGCACGCGCAGCAAGCTGCTGGCCTCCCTTGCCCTAGCTATATGCTACTCCACTACTACCGCGTACATATGCGCGTATAACTGTACCCACGTTGTCGTTGTCCCGTGCATGATGGGTGGACGAAATGATCGATGCAGACCGCTGCTGCCAACACCAGCCAGCCCGGTAGTACTGGTACTGGGTACTCACACCAGCCAGCCCGGGCCAGATCCTCACGAGCGTAGGCGTAGCTGCGGGGCTGCTTGGGTTCGTACGTGCGTAGTACAAGATTCAGCTCCATCGCGCGTTCCGTCGCTTTTACTACCTACCTAGTTAGCGGTGCCTACTCATCGTATACAGTAGTACTACTGACTCGACTGCGGGCTGCCGTGCCAGTAGAGCGCACGCCGAAAAAGAAAACCAGAAAACAAGACATAAGCTCTACCATCTATGTTTCGGGATGCTCCCAAATTGGTTTGAAAACTTCAAGTTCCATTACAGTGATCTCGATCAAGATTCATACTTCAAGTTCCGTACGTATACAACAAACTTCATGTGTTGGACACGATGGCTTGCAGCAAATACATCGTACGAGCGCGTCGCTGGATTTACACAAGGACAATCAAATGCCGTGGTACCATTGGTCTCTTGTATAGTATGTGACTCTAGCTACAGACTAGACACATACTACTACACATGCAGGCTACGAATGTTGTACGGCTGATATTATTGTTTTCCCTGTAAAAGAAAACGAGAAAGGACACCGAGATCACTGTATGAAAAACATGAGAACACAACTGGAAGAGTTAAGTTTGTTTTAACCTCCTGAACTATTAGCTTTGGGACAAATTTCCTCCTAACCTTCTATTTGGTATAGTTAACTCCCTAATCTAATTGAAGCAGGTGCTTGCCTCTCCTGACTCTGGTTTTCAAGCCGGTTCAGCTGATTTGGCACTGGTTTACCATTTTGATTAGCCACGTAGGATTGTGACGCAGTGGGCGGTTAAGGCGAAATCAGATCGTGTGTATCCCGAGATCTGTGCACAACCCTTCTATATGACTCACGTCTATATCCTCAGAATTGACCGTGTGTTTCATGGCGGCGGCGAAGGCGACAATGGAGTCATAGCTGTGGTGACAGCTTCGTGTCCAAGAAATTGAAATCGACGCTGCATCAGGTCAGTTCCCTCGCGATCTGCCCTGCATATACGTTTCCCTCACGATTTGCCCTGCATATACATCTACTCCCTCCAAAATAAGTAACTTGGATTGATCTAGATTCATATGTATCTAGACTTATTTTAGTGTGAGATATATCCAAATCTAGACAAATATAAGTCATTTATTTTGGGACGGAGGGAGTACTTGACCTATCGCCGATTGTTAGGTTTTAATTTTTATTTAGGTTCATGACTATTGCGATGCCTACTTCCCTGTGCATGACATATATGTAGTAGTACAAAGCGGTCAAATTTCACATGCAAAGGTGTAGAAATTTCAAGAACTGTTTGCTGAAGCTGACACTAAAAATATGTAAGGCATGGAACAAAATTTACATCACTCAGCATTGTTTACAATAATGGAAGATATCTTGTACCCTTTCCATGCCCAAACATCTCTTTTGACATCATATAATCAATCTTGTCTTTCGATGTACCTTTTCGATGACCAACATTCACCTAAATTGGTACTCCCTCCGATTTATATTACTTGTCGCTCAAATAGATGTACCTAGACATATTTTTGTGCTGGATATATCCAATTCAGAGACAAGTAATATGAGTCGGAGAGAGTACATATAAAACAATGAGTGCTCCGGTCAATAAATCCGAAGATGGTCATATTTAGAATGCAACCTATACCTGTATGGGATCCACACAATAGTAATTACCCACAATCTACATCCCATGGCAGAGAGTTAACCATCAGATAACAAAATGGCCTTTTTAATAAAGAATCTCCATCTACTGCTAGTCAACTAGCAATCTGCACTTTTAGACATTTGCTCTCACAATAATTGTCTTTTCTGTTCCCTTTTCCATGAACAGCCATCTCCTTGAATAAGTACCTTTTGTATTTCATTGGTGTGTTCAGTTGGTGTCACGAAGTGGAATGGAATGGAATGGTTCCACCCCTGAGAGCCGTTCTAGTGTTCAGTTGAGAAATAGAATGGAACGAGGTGGTTCCTCAAAAGAGAATATTCCCTATAGATCCAGAATTTACTCTGTCAACACCTGGATTTTTAATCCCAGATGCCTGTTATGTCATTTATCGCAATCCCAGGATTACCATTTTTGCGAGACATAACAGATTGGATATCACAGTACATCATCCATTACAAAACCATACATAAGGTCTTACACAAATAAGGATCTCATGATCCAGTCTTAATACAACAAGCAGCGGAAATAAAAGATAAGCGTAGCGGTGGGGTCCATCTTCAGGGGCATAGGCAATGCTGACGAAGGCAGATAGTCCTAGTTATCATAGCCGTCCTGATGGCCATCATCTTGATAGTCTCCTTCATAGTCTGTTCATGAGAATAGCCAGAGACAAAAGCCATGAGTACTCTTTAAGTACTCGCAAACTACCGCTAACAAGTAGTATAGTTCTAAGTTAAAGTGCTAACTCTATGTTTAACTATAAAGTTAGGTTTGAAACCTAAGCTGAGTTCAGAAGCAAATGAAAGATAAAACAAAGTTCTAGAATCACTTAAGTTGGGAAGCTAGTGTCATAAACACAACCCTGTTGTGGTCAAGTCAAGATTCATCATTCCTTTCATAAGTTATTTTGAAAACATCTGACAACGAAACAGTATGGCCATTCCAACTGTCCATAACCGCAGACGCGGCTATTCGAATAGTTTGACACTCTGCAAAGTTGGTACACTTTCACCACAAGATTCGATACATCTGTCAGAAATAACCCTGAATCATCATACTTAGTATGCAGATAATCAAACATAACCTTTCCTTTACACACCCTAGTATAAGCACCTCTCCTATGAGCATGGCCTCCCAACCATGACCATCTGTCATCTTGGGCACTACATAGGTGGACAACATTGAGAGGTAGCCTCAGCTCAACCCTCTCCCGCGAGGGAACTAATACTAATGCATATAAACTTCCGGCTAAGCCTTACCTAATTCAGGTATTGTGGTTGTACGGTAAATTTAGAATGGTATCGCATCCGAGTCCAACCATCAGTTTTGTAAAAGGGTTAAGGCTCATGCCTCAACCTTTTCATCATCATAAACCATTTGTGTCTCTCAACACATGTCAAAATATCTCAATAGAATGACTCATCATTCCAAGGTTTTCATAATTCATTTTCACCAAGTGTTCCTATCTAAAGTGACTCAAGTTTTTGATCTACTCTAAACTACTAAGTTAAGAGTGTTCACTAAGGTGGAAATGATGGGATCAATCTCATGCCATAGAATGACATCTAAAGTTATCTCTATAGGTCAAGTTTTATACTCTTTATGCTGCCTTCAAAATAAGTAAAGAACTTTGTGTAAAGTAAAGGAACTAAAGCTTGAAAATAATACTCGGGGTAACTAATAGTCAGAGTGGTATAACTCAAGCATGCCTAAAGAATCTTTTCTCAAGTCACCTAACTTAATTCTAGCTTGCTATAATATCTTGCCTTGGTTAGTGCAGTGGTTGAAGTTTTCTTCTTCTTCTTCTTCTTGGTAGAACTCCTCCTCGAAAGCTTCGTCGGTACTATCGTCTATAAATACATACGGAGTACACAATTACCAAGCAATACTTAACTAGTCTAATTAGCATTCTAAGACACACATTTGATGATCTATTATCATCACAAGCATCACACGTTTTATTAACTAGTTTCATTCTTTTTATTTTAGAAAAGTAATTTCTACTAATTGAAAATTAACTAAGATTTAATATTCACCACTTAAAATATGAGATCATGTGGACACATGTCATCACCACATATTCTAACATGTGGGAATGTAATTTAAGGGTTGGACCATAATTACTTTGGTTTAAGTTCATTATTTAATGATTTAAAGTGACTAGAAATGCCTATATAGCATTATTTTGGTACTAGTCCAAAGTCACAGCATGTAAACCCTAATATTATTACATATTCAGATAGGTATGGTGAAATGTGATTTTTGAGAGTTGGAATCAACTCAAAAGCTATCATGGTTGAATTTTCAAAAATGTTGCAAGGTGCAAATGCTTCAGTTTTGTTATTTTTACTAGGAGATATCTCTAACTCTAATTGAATTAAATCCAACGGGCTTGGATAGATCTTTTCAGTAGCTTTCCAACACAATTGGAATCACTCCATTTGGATTTGTAAATCTCTCTAAATTGAATTTCAAACTAGGGGACATAACTAGGTTTAAACTAAATAGAAAAATCCTAATTCAAACTAAATGGGTCACGCGGGAAAGCTAACGGACCGGCCCATTGACACTACGTGGTATGGGGCACGGCTGATAGGGGGTCCACCGGTCAGAGGCTCATAATGCACGAAGCGGTACGGGGCGATGTGGGCCATTAAATTAGAACGAAGATCAACGGCTGAGGCTCGTCGTTGACGACGGACCTGTTGCCAGCAAACTCTAACCCTAGCGGCTTGGTTGGGGTGCTCAGGGGGCGTACCAGGGCTCCAGCGACGACGGCGATGGGGGCAAACGGACTGGTAGACGACGGCAAGCTCAGGGGTGGTCGAGGTGGCTCCGGGGGTGGTCGCAATCAGCGGGGCCTTCTCCTCCTCTGCTGCGGGCTACTCCGGTCAAATTCCGGTGAGCAAGTGCTCACACTGCTCCGGCTAGAGGTGGGGAAGGTCTAGTGAGGTGAGGGGAGGTGAGGGTGTGCAGAGAATGGTTGGGGTGGCCTCTATTTATAGGACAACGACGCGACCGAGAGGCATGGGCGGGCGGCTCCGGCGAGGGTTGCACAGCGTGCTAGCGGCGTGGCTAGAGGTAGGGGACAGTGGCTGGTCTCCTAGCGATGCTCTACAGATTAAATGCGGGCGTAGGGGCGGTGGTATGCGGTCGGGCAGTGCGCGCGCTCTGAGCGGCAGAGGCGGCGGTCTCGACGGCGAGCGGTGGCTGTGGTGCGTTGGGTGGCGAACGGGCATGTCTGCGGTGTTCCTAGGGTCGTGGCGGAGTGGTGGACGCGGGCTGCGGTCGAGGGGCGGCGTGTACAAGCGTGTCGGGCGCGGGGCTCTGGCACGTGCTCGGCATGGTGCAGACGCACTGGGCGTGGTGGTTCCTCGGTGGTCCACGGCTTGGCCTGGCTCGGGGAGGGGACAGAGAGTGGCGGTGAGGTACTAGCTAGCTCGTAGACATGGCGAGAGGGAGGGAGACGGTCTGCTGCGGCGGGGCAAGGTTTGGGCGGCGAGTTGGTGCTCGGCATGGCATGGCAATGCCACTAGGGGGTAGGGGATGGGTGCTAAGGGCCTGGTTAGATCAAAGGGGGATAAAGGGATTAATTGGGGATCATTTGGTGGCAAAACCCCGTTTTAAACAGTGAGCTAATTACTAGGTGTAATTCATGCCTGCCAAGTGTTTGTAAAAATGGTTGCAAGAAAAATACTTTTGAATTTTGAAAAGATTTTTGGTGGGTGTGCTAGTACTAAGCTTGAGACTCTGTGGGTGCTTAGGTTTTGAATTTTGAGCTCATTTGAATGGTTTTTGAAATAGTGTGATCTTCCCATATGAAGTATATTCAATTTTCAAATGTCAATTAAATTTAGTGTTTGAATGTTTTTGGCAGATCACAAAGTGGGCCTTGGTATATCATTATGTGTACTAGCAAGGGGTGCAAAGATCCACATTTGTTTCTGTTAGGTTTTGAGTACTAGGAATAGCTAAAGTAGGCATGTTGATTAAAATGGCACAAATGACCATTCACTTCCTTTATTCATTTTGATTTGTTTTTCTTTGGGATTTGTTTGGGGATGATCTAGATGATGTTTATTTCACCTAAGAATCATTTTACAAGCAATGGATCACTTAATCATGGCAATTCAAATCAACTCCTATTTTAAATGCACACACAAATGAATGCTTTAATAATTTTAATTGGAAAAGTTTTTGGTAACCCTAATTTTGATGATTTGGATCTTAATAACCTTGGATTAAAGTTTTGGGATGTTACAAACCTTCCCCCTTAAACAAAATCTCGTCCCGAGATTTACAAAGAAAACTAGGAACTAAAGAGATCTGAAAACTCTTTCCTAATGTAATCTTCTCGCTCCCAAGTGGATTCCTCCTCAGTATGGTTGCTCCATTGAATCTTGAGAAACTGGATACTCCTGGTCCTGGTGGTTCTGTAAGCTTCCTCTAAGATACGGATGGGCACTTCTCAATAGGCCAGGTCATTGTTGATCTCTACAGCTCTGTGATCGATGTTCTTGAAAACTTCAGTCTTCTCTGGCACTTCCAGGCATTTGCGAAGTAACGAGATATGGAACACATTGTGGATGGCTGACATCTCTTCAAGTAGTTCCAGTTGATACGATACTTCTCCTCGACGGTTCAGAATCTTGAATGGTCCGATATATCTGGGGGCTAACTTTCCTTTCAGACTAAAGCGTTGGGTTCCCTTCAATGGCGAAACCTTGAGATATACAAAATCTCCGACATTGAAAGTCAGGTCTCTCCTTCTCTTGTCAGCATAACTCTTCTGTCTGGATTGGGTGGTCTTGAGGTGCTCACGGACTTTGTGAACCTTCTCTTCAGCTTCTCGGAGAATGTCGGGTCCAAAGATTTGACTCTCTCCTACTTGCGACCAATTCAAAGGGGTACGACACTTCCTTCCGTATAGGAATTCAAATGGTGCCATCTGCAAACTAGCTTGATAACTATTGTTATATGAGAATTCTGCGAAAGGCAGGCAGTCTTCCCATTTTGATCCGTATTCCAACACACAAGCTCTTAACATATCCTCTAGGATCTGGTTGACTCTCTCAGTCTGTCCATCAATTTGTGGGTGATAAGCGGTGCTGAAGTTCAATTTGGTGCCTAATCCTTCCTGGACTTTCTGCCAAAATCTCGAGGTAAACTGGGTTCCTCAGTCTGATAATATGGTCTTGGGGGTTCCATGCAGAATAACAATCCTAGCAATATACAGTTCTGCTAGCTTCGAACTCTGGTAGGTAGTCTTGACAGGGATAAAGTGAGCTACCTTGGACAGTCTATCAACTATGACCCAGATTGAGTCATTTCCCCTACTAGAAGTAGGCAAACCGGTGATAAAGTCCATTCCGACGGAATCCTAGTTCCATTCCGGAATCTGCAATGGTTGCAACAGTCCTGCAGGTCTCTGATGCTCTGCTTTGACTCTTTGACAGATGTCACACTTGGCGATGTAGCTTCCGATTACTCTCTTCATCTTGTGCCACCAAAATTTCTCTTTCAAATCTTGATACATCTTCGTTCCTCCGGGGTGGATAGAATAAAGAGTATCATGAGCTTCCTTCATGATAACTTGCTTCAGCTCCGAATCTGCTGGCACACAGATACGTCCTTTGTACAACAGAACTCCTTCTTCGTCTTTAGTGAATCTAGGTACCTTTCATGTACCAATACGATGTTTGATTCCGTCGATACTTTCATTCCCCTTCTGGGCTTCCTTGATTTGGCTAATCAAAGTAGGTTGAAGTTCAATGCTAGCTAAGAATCCTTTGCTAACTAATTCAGTCTTGAATTGCTCCAACTCCTCATACAAACTTGGCTGCTTCTCTTTGATCATAGTGTTTAGCCTACACGGCAATCTGCTAAGAGCATCCGCTACCACATTGGCTTTACCGGGGTGGTAGTGAATGTCAAGGTCATAATCCTTGATTAACTCTATCCACTCCTTTGCCTCATATTCAACTCCTTCTGAGTGAAAATATACTTCAAGCTTTTGTGATCTGAGTAAATCTCACAGTGATTACCCATCAGATAATGACGCCATGTCTTCAATGCCAAAACTAGGGCTGCTAATTCAAGATCATGGGTCGGATAGTTCTGCTTCAGTTGTCGAGACAGATACGCGATGACTTTGCCTTCTTGCATCAATACACATCCGAGACCAATCTTGGATGCATCACAATACACATCAAACGGCTTCTTGAAGTCAGGCATGATCAATATTGGGGTTGATATCAATCTCTTCTTTAGCTCTTGGAAACTGGCTTCACATTTGTCTGTCCATTCAAACTTCTTGTCCTTCTTCAACAATTGGGTCATGGGCCTGGCGATGTTCAAGAATCCTTCTACGAACTTGCGGTAGTATCCCGCTAATCCGAGAAATGCACGGACTTGGGTTTGAGTGGTTGGGGCTTCCCATTCTTCGACATCTTTGATCTTGGCAGGATCAACAGAGACTCCTCCGACAGACACAATATGTCCTAGGAATCCTACTTCTTTCAGCCAAAACTCACACTTGCTGAACTTGGCATATAATCGATGCTATCTCAGGGTTTCTAGGATGATTCTCAGATGTTGCTCATGCTCTTCTTCTGACTTGGAGTAGATAAGGATATCGTCGATAAACACAACTACAAACTTATCTAGGAAATTCATAAAGATCTTATTCATGAGATTCATGAAATAAGCAGGGGCATTGGTTAATCCAAAAGACATAACCGTATACTCGTATAAACCATAGCGAGTAGTGAAGGCGGTCTTCGGAATATCCGTTGCATGAATCTTAAGTTGGTGATAACTAGTCCTAAGATCAATCTTTGAGAATACCTGAGCTCCAGTCAACTAATCAAATAGATCCTCTATCTTTGGCAAGGGATACTTATTCTTGATGGTGACGTCATTCAACTTTCTGTAATCTGTGCACAGACGGTTGCCTCCATCTTTCTTGTCGACGAATAACACTGGTGATCTCCATGGCAAAGCGCTTGGTTGAATCAAGCCTTTTGCTAACATAGCATCCAACTGCTTCTTTAGTTCCACTAACTCTGAGGGGTTCATGCTATAGGGTCTCTGGGCTATGGGTCCGGTTTCGAGGATTAGTTCGATAATGAACTCAATATCCCTATCCGGGGGCATACCTAGCAATTCATCTGGGAATACGTCGGGGTATTCATAGACTACTCTGACTTGGTCTATGGTGGGTAGGGCTAGACTCTTGTTGCACTTGAATTGACGAGGTAAGGTTTCAGAGATATGCTCCACTGTGACTCCAGAACTACTGGTCATGGTGATGGCTTTCTTAGCACAGTCTATCAGTCCTTTATGCCTTGACATCCAGTCCATACGTAGTACTACTTCCAATCCTTTGGTTCCAAGTACAATTAGGTTGGCATAAAAATCTATCACATGTATTCTGATAGGCACATGTTTGCAAATTTTTCTAGCTTTGGTTAGTGAACCGGGGATTTGAACTATCATGACATGCTTTAGGTTGGTTGGGTGAATCTTACTAGTGCATGCAAATTCTTCGGTGACAAATGAATGCGATGCTCCCGAATCAAACAACACTCTTGCTAAAACTGAGTTGACAGAAAACACACCTAGCACTACATCTGGCGCTTCCTGGGCTTCTTCGACGTTCATGTGGAAGAGACGACTGTTGCGGTTGTGAGGTTTCCCTGGGGCAAACTTTCTTCCTGGTTGAACACGACGCTGTTGTTGAGCTGGGGCATTCACATTGGCGTTGGCTGCAGTCTTCTTGGGACACTCATTGGAATAGTGACCCTTCACTCCACACTCAAAACAAGTGATCTGGGACTTGTCCTTTGCTGCGACAGGCACAACATTGCTGCCAGTTCTGGGTGCAGTGTTGTTGTTGTTGTTGTGGTTCTTGGGAGGTGCACGGTTGAAATTGTTGGCATTGCCGGAGTTGTGATTGTTTCCTCCGGACTTCACATTGCCTCCGCTATGGTTGGGGTAGCTTGGGCGAGACATTGGGGGTCGATTGTTCCTTGGTGCATATCCTAGTGAGGGGTTAGGACGGTACTTCTGGTGACTGCTGGATCCAGATTGCTGCATCATACGACGTTTGCGGTTGTCGTTTGCCTGGTTAATCTTCCCTTCCATCTGAATGGCAGAGTCGACTAGCTCTTCGAGATCCTCAAAGCGGATGTTGACGAGGACAGTCTGCATCTCATCATGCAGTCCGTTCAATAATCTCTCCTTCTTCTTGGCCTCCGTGTTGATCTCATCAGGTGCATATCTGGAAAGTGACAGGAATCTATCACGGTACTCCACCACAGTCATTCTGCCTTGCTTCAAGTCGCGAAACTCATCCCTCATTCTGTTGACTAGACCTTGCGGCATGTGGGTGCGGCTGAACTTGACCTTGAATGCTTCCCATGTCATCACTTGACCATGGTTCATGTTACAGATACTAGTCCACCAAGCTCTTACATCTCCCGCCAGATAGTGGGTGGCGAAGAGAACTTTCTCGTTGTCATCGACTCCTGTAACTTCTAAGTTGTTTTCCATGGTATGCAACCAGTCATCAACATCTAGTGGGTTTTCAGCTTGGTTAAAGATTGGGGGATTGGTGTTCTGAAAGTTTTTGAGTTTGGATCCATGGTGATCCTGATTTCCATGCCCTTGGTTGTTGAGAGCCATCTGGGCAATCTGTTTAGTGTTGCTAAGTTGGCTTGGCGCTCTACCCTTCTTGCTTCTCTGTCTGTGATGAAATTCTGCAAGATCTGCAGCATTGGGTCTTGTGACGGGCTGCTCCCTCCTTGGTTTCCACGAGTCATCTGAAGATTGAGGTAGATACAGGGGTAAGAGGGAAAGTTCTAAGGTTCATGGTTTTGGTTTCAAGCTAAAACTTTGAGTTCGACTCAGGTTTTGCAACTAACTTCATTTCATTCATGCAAACAAGCACACGATACAACACACACCACAACAATCAAAGGAAAAACGGATGGTTTGAAGAACCATTCTGCAAGCTACGATACAGTGGGACCGATACATCTCATGCTACGATAGTGCTTTAGTGCATCTACTCATCGTCGATGAAGTCGGAGTCCTCATCAGTGTAGAAGTCCATGACATCCTCCTCCAGAAAGTCATCATCATTGCTCAGGTAAGAATCCATGTCTCCCTGGATGTCTTCACCCTCCTCTTCTTCCTCCTTTGCTGCAAGCTGAGCTTCCTGCTCCTTGACGGTCTTCTCGAGGTCGACCACCTTCTTGCGAAGACGGGCAATGGTGCGATCCTTTTTTGCACGCTGGCGGCGAAGAGACTATCGATCCTGGACGAGCAGTGCGAAAGTCTGGGCCTTCTGGTCGGCAATGGTACGGTTCTGGTTGGCTAACTCTCTAGCATTGTCCAGTTCCTGCTGTCTGTCATGCAACAAGAAGTCAAGATTCTCCACTTGACGCCTCAACTCTGGGTGACTTGGCATCTCCATTGGCATTCCCATGAAGTCACGTCTTGCATAGTGAGAAAAACGGGTTCCCTGGAGTTAGTTGACACTGAGGGCACACAGACGTGCGAGAGCTTCATGCATAGCCCTGGCTAATCCATCTAGCCAATTGTTCTCTCTCACAGAGAACTGAATTCTCCCGGACATTGGTGCTTCGATGCTTCCTCTAAGATCCGCGGTGACTAGCCACTGTAAATCTCCTCCTGGGGGTCCTAGAAGTTGAGCTCCTAGAAACTCCAGATGTGGGCATCCCAGTAACTCCGACAGTGAGTCCATATCCCTCTCGAAGATCAACTGACCTCCGTTTCCCAACTGGTAGAACTTGCTGAACTGAGTCTCCATCTACAAGAATTTAGGATGAGGAAGTTAGTGAAGTGATCAAGTGTGTCAAATTTTTAGTAGTAATGTAAGAATTTTGAGGAACATGAATTTTTGAGAGAAAGAATGAATTCCCAAGGATAAGAGAGGAAATAGTTTTTCATAAATACTCACTTTGGTTTTGAAACTAAGTTTTTGTTCGGACGTCCATTCTAACTAGGGTCTCCTATGGTCAGGATGGCTCTGATACCAACTTGTCAACACCCGGATTTTTAATCCCAGATGCCTATTATGTCATTCATCGCAATCCCAGGATTACCATTTTTGTGAGACATAATAGATTGGATATCATAGTACATCATCCATTACAAACCATACATAAGGTCTTACACAAATAAGGATCTCATGATCCAGTCTTAATACATCAAGCAGCGGAACTAAAAGATAAGCGTAGCGGTGGGTTCCATCTTCAGGGGCACAAGCAATGCTGACGAAGGCAGATAGTCCTAGTTATCATAGCCGTCCTGCTGGCCATCATCTTGATAGTCTCCTTCATAGTATGGCCATGAGAATAGCCAGGGACAAAAGCCATGAGTACTCTTTAAGTACTCGCAAACTACAACTAACAAGTAGTATAGTTCTAAGTTAAAGTGCTAACTCTATGTTTAACTATAAAGTTAAGTTTGAAACCTAAGCTAAGTTCAGAAGCAAAGAAAGATAAAACAAAGTTCTAGAATCACTTAAGTTGGGAAGCTAGTGTCATAAACACAACCCTGTTGTGGTCAAGTCAAGATTCATCATTCCTTTCATAAGTTATTTTGAAAACATCTGACAACGAAATAGTATGGCCATTCCAACTGTCCATAACCGCGGACGCGGCTATTCGAATAGTTTGACACTCTGCAGAGGTGGTACACTTTCACCACAAGATTCGATACATCTATCAGGAATAACCCTGAATCATCATACTTAGTATGCAGATAATCAAACATAACCTTTCCTTTACACACCCTAGTATAAGCACCTCTCCTATGAGCATGGCCTCCCAACCATGAGCATCTGTCATCTTGGGCACTGCATAGGTGGACAACATTGAGAGGTAGCCTCAGCTCAAACCTCTCCTGCGAGGGAACTAATACTAATGCATATAAACTTCTGGCTAAGCCTTACCCAATTCAGATATTGTGGTTGTACGGTAAATTTGGAATGGTATCGCATCCGAGTCCAACCATCAGTTTTGTAAAAGGGTTAAGGCTCATGCCTCAACCTTTTCATCATCATAAACCATTTTTGTTTCTCAACACATGTCAAAACATCTCAATAGAATGACTCATCATTCCAAGGTTTTCATAATTCATTTTCACCAAGTGTTCCCATCTAAAGTAACTCAAGTTTTTGATCTACTCTAAACTACTAAGTTAAGAGTGTTCACTAAGGTGGAAATGATGGGATCAATCTCATGCCATAGAATGACATCTAAAGTTATCTCTATAGGTCAAGTTTTATACTCTTTATGCTGCCTTCAAAATAAGTAAAGAACTTTGTGTAAAGTAAAGGAAGTAAAGCTTGAAAATAATACTTGGGGTAACTAATAGTCAGAGTGGTATAACTCAAGCATGCCTAAAGAATCTTTTCTCAAGTCACCTAACTTAATTCTAGCTTGCTATAATATCTTGCCTTGGTTAGTGCAGTGGTTGAAGTTTTCTTCTTCTTCTTCTTCTTGGTAGAACTCCTCCTCCTCGAAAGCTTGGTCGGTACTATCGTCTATAAATACATACGGAGTACACAATCACCAAACAATACTTAACTAGTCTAATTAGCATTCTAAGACACACATTTGATGATCTATTTTCATCACAAGCATCACAAGTTTTATTAACTAGTTTCATTCCTTTTATTTTAGAAAAGTAATTTCTACTCATTGAAAATTAACTAAGATTTAATATTCACCACTTAAAATATGGGATCATGTGGACACATGTCATCACCACATATTCTAACATTTGGGAATGTAATTTAAGGGTTGGACCATAATTACTTTGGTTTAAGTTCATTATTTAATGATTTAAAGTGACTAGAAATGCCTATATAGCATTATTTTGGTACTAGTCCAAAGTCACTGCATGTAAACCCTAATATTATTACATATTCAGATAGGTATGGTGAAATGTGATTTTTGAGAGTTGGAATCAACTCAAAAGCTATCATGGTTGAATTTTCAAAAATGTTGCAAGGTGCAAATGCTTCTGTTTTGTTATTTTTACTAGGAGAGATCTCTAACTCTAATTCAATTAAATCCAACGGGCTTGGGTAGATCTTTTCAGTAGCTTTCCAACACAATTGGAATCACTCCATTTGTATTTGTAAATCTCTCTAAATTGAATTTCAAACTAGGGGACAGAACTAGGTTTAAACTAAATAGAAAAATCCTAATTCAAACTAAATGGGTCGCGCGGGAAAGCTAACGGGCCGGCTCAGTGACACTACGCGGCACGGGGCACGGCTGATAGGGGGTCCACCGGTCAGAGGCTCATAACGCACGAAGTGGTACGGGGCGATGTGGACCGTTAGATTAGAACGGGGATCAACGGCTGAGGCTCGTCATCGACGATGGACCTGTCGCCAGCGAACTCTAACCCTAGCGGCTCGGTTGGGGTGCTCAGGGGGCGTACCAGGGCTCCAACGACGACGACGATGGGGGCAAATGGACTGGTAGACGACGGCGAGCTTAGGGGTGGTCGAGGTGGCTCCGGGGGTGGTCGCAATCAGCGGGGCCTTCTCCTCCTCTGCTGCGGGCTACTCCGGTCAAATTCCGGCGAGCAAGTGCTCGCGCTGCTCCGGCTAGAGGTGGGGAAGGTCCAGTGAGGTGAGGGGAGGTGAGTGGTGTGCAACGAATGGCTGGGGGTGGCCTCTATTTATAGGACGACGACACGACCGAGAGGCATGGGCGGGCGGCTCTGGCGAGGGCTGCACATCGTGCTAGCGGCGTGGCTCAAGGTAGGGGACGGTGGCTGGTCTCCTGGCGATGCTCTACGGATTAAATGCGGGCGTAGGGGCGGTGGTATGAGGTCGGGCGGTGCGCGCGCTCTAAGCGGCAGAGGCGGCGGTCTCGACGGCGAGTGGTGGATGTGGTGTGTTGGGTGGCGAACGGGCATGTCTGCGGTGTTCCTGGGGTCATGGCGGAGAGGTGGACGCGGGCTGCGGTCGAGGGCGGCGTGTACACGCGTGTCGGGCGCGACGCTCTGGCGCGTGCTCGGCATGGTGCAGACGCACTGGGCACGGTGGTTCCTCGGTGGTCCACGACTTGGCCTGGCTTGGGGAGGGGACAGAGAGTGGCGGTGAGGTACTGGCTAGCTCGTAGACATGGCGAGAGAGAGGGGGACGGTCTGTTGCGGCGAGGCAAGGTTTGGCCGGTGAGTTGGTGCTCGGCATGGCATGGCAATGCCACTAGGAGGGTAGGGGATGGGTGCTAAGGGCCTGGTTAGATCAAAGGGGGACAAAGGGATTAAATGGGTATCATTTGGGGGCAAAACCCTGTTGCAAACAGTGAGATAATTACTAGGTGTAATTCATGCCTACCAAGTGTTTGTAAAAATGGCAGCAAGAAAAATACTTTTGAATTTTGAAAAGATTTTTGGTGGGTCTCCTAGTACTAAGCTTGAGACTTTGTGGGTGCTTAGGTTTTGAATTTTGAGCTCATTTCAATGGTTTTTGAAATAGTGGGATCTTCCCATATGAAGTAGATTCAATTTTCAAATGTCAATTAAATTTAGTGTTTGAATGTTTTTGGCAGATCACAATGTGGGCCTTGGTACATCATTATGTGTACTAGCAAGGGGTGCAAAGATCCACATTTGTTTCTGTTAGGTTTTGAGTACTAGGAATAGCCAAAGTAGGCATGTTGATTAAAATGGCACAAATGACCATTCACTTCCTTTATTCATTTTGATTTGTTTTTCTTTGAGATTTGTTTGGGGATGATCTAGATGATGTTTATTTCACCTAAGAATCATTTTACAGGCAATGGATCACTTAATCATGGCAATTCAAATCAACTCCTATTTTAAATGCACACACATATGAATGCTTTAATAATTTTAATTGGAAAAGTTTTTGTTAACCCTAATTTTGATGATTTGGATCTTAATAACCTTGGATTA
Source organism: Avena eriantha (assembly GCA_910589775.1). Classification (NCBI taxonomy): domain Eukaryota; kingdom Viridiplantae; phylum Streptophyta; class Magnoliopsida; order Poales; family Poaceae; genus Avena; species Avena eriantha. The sequence continues at coordinate 483,186,841 of OU342743.1, read as the reverse complement.
AAGTTTTGAGATGTTACACACTCATTCCACCAAATTGGTGGAATCTCCCCGTTCCTCTATGCTAAAGCCACCCAAACGTTATCGCTCTCTCTATTCTCTTGCCATCTTTTTTGCTAAACGCACCCAAACATAGAACGGAACCATTCCATTCCAGTTTTTTGGCCCAACCGAACATAGGATGGAACCATTCCATTAAACATTTTTTATCCTAACCAAACACAAGAACAGAGCCAACCCATTCCAGTGGAATGGAACCATGGCATTCCATTCCACTTCGTTCCCGAACTGAACACACCCTAAATGAATGTCGTGTATTGATTGAAGGATAAGGGTTTCAGTGAAGAATTTTCTTGGCGACTTGCAACTGGTCCGAGTGAGATGCTTGCAGTGAGTTTTCACTTCCCTAGTGAATTCGTGAACCAGGGGAGGAACTTGCAGTATGTGGGTGGTAGGATAGCAATGCCACACGTTAATCGAGACAAGATTAATTTGTGAGAGATCAAGAGGCACTTGGATGACCATGCACCCGTGGAGGAGAATTGGAGGTTACATTGGCTACATATAGGATAACCACTTTATGCCGGTTTAGGATTCTTGCTAAATGATGCTTCATGCTTGAGGATGTCAACATACATAAAAGATGGTATGGTCGTGGACATATATGTTGAAGATGTTATCACAGAGGTCCCTGATAAGAATGATCATGTTAGTGTTTGTCACGAGGATGTTGTTGTATTGCCAAGTAAAAATTCCAAGGCTACAAAAAAGTTGACTCCTAAGAGGAAAACAATAGATGAAAGTCATATGACTAGGAAGAAGAATAAGAAAGATAGTCCACTTGTGGCTCAAACTTTCAATAAAGTAAATAACAAAGGGAAGGAAGTTGCGAGAGGAAGTGTTCCAGAGTTTGTCTCTCCTGAGCTATTCATAGCTGAACGACATGGTAATCATTTGATAAAGATGAAGCAACCAAGATAAGAGAAAAATGCACCTGGCCAACCTGCAAATGGAGTTGCTATGTGTCAACACCCGGATTTTTAATCCCAGATGCCCGTTATGTCATACATCGCAATCCTAGGATTACCATTTTTGCGAGACATAACAGATTGGATATCACAGTACATCATCCATTACAAACCAATATAAGGTCTTACACGAATAAATGATCTCATGATCCAGTCTTAATACAACAAGTAGCGGAATAAATAATAAGCGTAGCGGTGGGGTCCATCTTCAGTGGCACAGGCAATGCTGACGATGGAAGATAGTCCTAGTTATCATAGCCGTCCTATTGTCCGTCATCTTGGTAGTCTCCTTCATAGTCTGGCCATAGGAATAGCCAGGGACAAAAGCCATGAGTACTCTTTAAGTACTCGCAAACTATCACTAACAAGTAAGGTAGTTCTAGTGGGAAATGCTAAACTCTAAGTTTAACTATCAAGTTAAATTTGAAACCTAAGCTGAGTTCAGAAACAAAGAAAGATAAAATAAAGTTCTAGAATCACTTAAGTTGGGAAGCTAGTGTCATAGTCACAACTCTGCTGTGGTCAAGTCAAAATTTATCATTCATTTTATAAGTCATTTTGAAAACATCTGACAACGAAACAGTATGGCCACTCCAACTGTCCATAACCGCGGACGTGGCTATTCGAATAGTTTGACACTCTGTAGATATAGTACACTTTCACCACAAGATTCAATACATCTGTCAGGGATAACCCTGAATCATCATACTTAGTATGTAGATAATCAAACATAACCTTTCCTTTACACACCCTAGTATAAGCACCTCTCCTATGAGCATGGCCTCCCAACCATGACCATCTGTCATCTTGGGCACTGCATAGGTGGACAACATTGAGAGGTAGCCTCAGCTCAAATCTCTCCCACGAGGGAACTAATACTAATGCATATAAATTTCCCGCTAAGCCTTACCCAATTCAGGTATTGTGGTTGTACGGTAAAATTGGAGTAGTATCGCATCCGAATCCAACCATCAGTTTTGTAAAAAAGGGCTAAGGCTCATGCCTCAACATTTTCATCATCATAAACCATTTGTGTTTCTCAACACATGTCAAAACATCTCAATAGAATGACTCATCATTCCAAGGTTTTCACATTTCATTTTCACCAAGTGTTCCCATCTAAAGTGACTCATGTTTTGATTTAGCTCTAAGCTACTAAGTTAAGAGTGTTCATTAAGGTGGGATGCTAATCTCAATCTCATGCCATAGAATGACATCTAAGTTTATCTAGATAGGTCAAGTTTTATACTTTTTATGCTACTTTCAAACAAGTAAGGGACTTTGGTAAAGTAAAGAAAGTAAAAGCTTGAAGTAAAACTTTGGGGTAGGTAATATTCAAAGTGGTATAACCAAAGCATGCCTAATGCATCTTGCTTAGGTTATCTAACTTAATTCTAGCTTGCTAACAATAGCTTGCTCAGTTTACTTGAAGTGCTAGGCTTGCAAGTAAAACTTGCAATGGTTAACTTTCATAGTGCTAGCTTGCCTTGGTTGGTGTAGTGGTTGAAGTTTTCTTCCTCCTCCTCTTGGTAGAACTCCTCCTCCTCGAAAGCTTGGTCGGTACTATCGTCTATAAATACATACGGAGTACACAATCACCAAACAATACTTAACTAGGCTACTTAGTATACTAAGACACACATTTGATGATCTATTATCATCACAAGCATCACAAGGGTTTATTAACTAGCTTCATTCTTTTTATTTAAGAAAAGTAATTTCTACTCATTGAAAATAACTAAGATTTAATATTCTCCAATTAAAATATAGGATCATGTGGACACATGTCATTACCACATATTCTAACATATGGGAATGTGATTTAAAGGTTGGATTACATTTAATTAAGTTTAATATTTAATGATTTAAAGTGACTAGAAATGCATATATAGCATTATTTTGGTACTAGTCCAAAGTCACTGCATGTAAACCTTAATATTATTATATATTCATATAGGTATGGTTAAATGTGATTTTTGAGAGTTGGAATCAACTCAAAAACTATTATGGTTGATTTTATAAAAATATTTGAATGTGCAAAAGCTTCTGTCTTGTTATTTTTACTAGGAGAGATCTCTAACTCTAAATGAATTAAATCCAACGGGCTTAAATAGATCTTTTCAAAAGCTTTCCTACAAATTTGGAATCACTCAATTTGGTTTAGTAAATCTTCCTGAATTGATTTTTAAACTAAGAGACAAAATTGAGTTTAAACTAAAATAGAAAATCCTATATTTGAATTCGTGGGCTAGCGTGGGAACACTAATGGGCCAGCCCAGTCTCACTCCGCGGCGCTGAGGACAGCTGACAGGGGGGGCCGCATGTCAGTGGCTCATTACACGCGAAGCGGTACGGGGCGACGCGGACCATTGGATTAGAAAGAAGATCCACGGCTGGGGCTTGTCGTCGACGACGGACAGGTCGCCGGCGAGGTGTAACCCTAGCGGCTCGGTGGGGGTCTGGGCGGCTTACCGGAGCTCCGGCGAAGGTCGGCGAGGCGGGCAAATGAACAAGTCGAGGACGGCGGTTCTCCTGGTACTGGCGGCGTCCCGAGAGTTGACCTTGATCAACGGCTCCCTTCTTCTCCCTCCGCGGCAGACTCCGGCGAAATTCCGGCGCTGCGGACTATGGCTTGCTCCGGTGGGGCTCTGGGAGTGTTCTGAGAGGGAGGGGATGAGAGTGGTGTGAGTAAACGGTGCTGGGGAGGCCTCTATTTATAGGCTCGGCGAGGCGGCAGAAGAGCATGGGCGGAGCTCGACGAGGGCGGCGACACAGCGAGCTAGAGGTGTGGACGGTGGGCTAGGACGGTGGGCGATTTCCTGGCGGTCGTGTGTGAAATATGAGACGCGTGTCGAATCAACGATCACGATCAAAGAGCGAGACTGACGAGTCAAACATTCTCGTCAGCTCCTCTTCCGTTCGATCCACGTCGAGGGCTGGATTGGACGGCTAGGATCCATCCTCGGCAGTCCCTTGCTTGGTGCAAGTCTCTTGGCCGTAAGCGCAGCAGGGTCCGTCCACCATAGATCCCTTCTCTAGATCCGTTCCGACAATCTTTCAAGCCCCATCCTCTCTCTCCTCTGCCACCGCCACCCGTCTCTCTCTTTTCTCTCTCTATCTCTTCCTCTCGTCCACACTCGCAGTAACGCCTCTCTCTCTCCACGCGCGTGCTACTGCTAGCTGCTGCTTCGCCTTGCTTCTCCTGCTTACCGCGCCATTTTTCCGGAAAAGAACGCCTCCACTCTCTCCTCTCCATCATTGCCACTGCCCAAAACGGCAACCGCCCCACTCTCCATGTGCTCCTCCACCGCTTAGTCTGACCCGGCAGCCATTTACTCGGCCGCCTCCGCTCCTCTCGTCTACTACTGGCCTAGCTAGCTACCGCCCATCCATGGCCTTCCTGCACTAAGCTCTCTACATACTCCATACACCCAGCTCCATCTTTCGCCGAGTCCATATTGGTGTTGCGCGCCAGCACCTATCGATCGGCCGTTCGATATCTCGATGATGGCAATGGCGGCGCCCAGGCCCAAATCGCCGCCGTCCTCGCCCGACCCTTGTGGCCGCCACCGCCTGCAGCTTGCCGTCGACACGCTTCACCGCGAGATCGGATTCCTCGAGGTAGGTAACCTTGCTCCATCTTCTTGGCTCGCATATTGTAAAGACCTCAACTTCCATACCATGATTTATGCCCCATTCCTCGATAAATCGTTGCCCCCCATCGTCCCTCTTCGATCCCCACCAGAAAAGATTCAAGTAAAAAAAAGCAAAGCAAAACGTACTAGTAGTACTGGATACTAGTATTGACCAAATTAATACGGGTCAATGAGACTACGCGGAGTACGCAGCTAGTCGTCGGAGATCAGGCATTGATACTTTGAGACTGTTCTAGTAGTAATTAACTTGACACTAGTCCATTTGTTTAATCTGCTACCTCTGGGCACGTGCGGATCGTACCATCGATTTGCGCGTGTTTTAAGGCAAAGTCTCTGTCTAATTATTCCCTTTGCCTTTTAACGTTGGAGGATTCTAGTTCTAGTAGAGAGGATCCGCCGTTGGAATTGGATACTCTCCAAAGCGGTTCGGTTGTTTTCTGCCAGGGTTTTAGCCTGAGGTTTAGGCGCAAGCCAGGGCGCCATAGAGCATACATCTTGGCTAGCTAGCTGTTGGCTAATTATTTTATGTAGGCATGGGGTGTTTACTGTGGTTTTGTGTGAGTGTTTGAAACTATTTCTACTATTCAGTCAATTCTTACTGTTTGACTAATTAATCCGGATTGTAACTTCCCCTATTTGGGTTCATAGCACCTACTTCGATCATCAATTTGATCAACAAAAATTTATCTATACGCCAGAAAAGGTATATTATTGTGGCGTATAATAACTCCTTTTAAACAATTGGTAGTCATAGTTTATCTTGAAATAGTCACGGGCCTTATCAGTCCAAAAGGGCTTATCTTGAAATAGTTACGGGCCTTATCAGTCCGAAAGGGAGGAAGTGTTAGCTTTGCGACAAGTAAATAACGAAGAACGAAAAATAAAATCGCAGCGAGGGGGACACAGATTTAACGTGGAAAACCCTCTCCAACAAAAAGAGGGGAAAAACCACGGACGCCAGTCAGCGAAACTTCACTATAACAGAAAGTGTTTACACAACGCCGGGGATTTCACAGATGCAACTTATCCCATCCGGCGGCTTACAAGAAGTATATATATCGGCCCAAGCTCCGGCGACGGGCCTCGCTCCGCTCCGTCAGAAAATTGTATCTTAATTTAATGATTTTAGCCATACATATAACAGGAATTAGGAAGTAGGAATGGATTCAGCTAAAAGAAGATATTTAAGTTAGTATTTGGCATGTGCATTACAATTTTCTAGCCTCTTTTATAAAAAGAAATCTAGTATATCATATCATTTTTATTTAGAAAAATAAACCTAGGCTGCGTCATGAATGTTACTTCTAAGCCATGCTGTATTTATGATTCAAGCTGCCACAGTTTTCTAACTCATCCTCGGTCTGTCCAACATGTTCATTGGAGCCTTTAAAGATTCTTTTGTTTTTGTTTGTAGTTATGGACAGAAGAGTCATCAAAATCACACTAATGCTATCAATATACATTGTTCATCTTTGCCCTCTATTGATGTCTGATTTTGTTATGTAAAACGTGAATTTTGCATCGATCCAATGTTCAGGAGAACAAAAAATCAAGAATAGGTACCTTTTTTTTTGTGCTGTTTCCAACATTTCAGTCTGTATTATTATATGATTACGGAGTTAGCAATTGGATGCCACAGTCAAATCCATGTGCTCCTTTTTGATTCACTCGATTATTAGCTTTAAATGCTTAGGATGTTAAAATATCACAGACAACACCTGAAAAGTTGACAGGCTTAGCCTTAGCACATGACCTTTCCTCATTGTATATTACTACTACGGACAATGGGTGGTTCTTAGCGGTGTATCCTAGACACTTTGTCTATGTGGCACTATAGTTAACGAGGAAAGAGATTGCGGTTGTATCTTAGCTAAGATACACCTCTTGCACGTAGCCATAGACAAAAACAAGTAGTAGAACAATCACATATATGCATGAGGCCAAAATCATTAAATTAAGATACAATCTTAAGAAACAATGCATTGTAGAGGGTGTCTCTTAGCCATTTATTTTTCTTATGGTAACGTTCTAAGAAACATTCCATTGTGAAAGGCCTAACACCCGGTTTGAATAAAAAAATATTTTCTCTGTCATACTTGAAATAATTCAAGTACATGTTCTTCCCTTGTAGGGCGAAATTAATTCCATTGAAGGGGTGCATGCTGCCTCCAAATGCTGCAAAGAGTAAGTTGCTAGTATGTTTTTTTATTCAGTTCTTATAGTATCGATTTCTTCTTTCCATTTTTTGAAATTTAAGAAGCAACTTAAGCAAACACTATATACATGAAATCAATATCTGCAACCGTGCCAATGGTTGAAAAATCAGTACACAGATATGTAGAACATTATGCAAAATTTGGATAACTGAAAACTAGGAATAGTATGGTGTCGGGTCAACCATGCATGCGTAGGGGCTAGAATCATGTGCGGGGGGTAATTAAGCATATCATTCAGTCACAGATTGTGCAAATTTGAGTTACCTTTCTGTTGATCAATCAAAACATGGAGGGGATCGAACGTTGATTTCCCCCCTTCTGATAATTTTGCAGGGTTGATGAGTTTGTAGGAAAGAATGTGGATCCATTCATAACGATGTACGGATTTTCAGGTTAAGAAATTGTCTTGGACTTGACATGCAAGACATCATTTTTCTTACTCCTATCTTTCCTTGCAAGCAGTTCAGTGAAGAAGGGAAACACCGGCCGATCTCCCCACTTGCCAAAGAAGTTCCGGTAACTATTTTTTGATTTCATGCATATTTCATTGTTTGTTCCAAAGAAAATGATTGCAAGTCATCCCAGGTGACGCAAATTGTTTGTTCCATTGTTGTCATGAGAATCCGGATGAAAGAGGGTATTTAGACAGTAGACATTGTGTTATATCTGATGATGGCAGTAACATGAGCGTCAGGAAAGCATTTTGAAAGCTAAATTATTGCTAATTTTCTCATGGAGCGTCTCCATTGTTGTACAAACCTTAACAATTATGAGTAAGCCAGCAAACATCGATTTGACGACCTGCAGAGTGCAGAGCCATCAACTCGTGGTTAAATTATCTGCATTGGTAGCAACTGGCAAGTGTGATCAGTGACTGGCTGTGAACAGAGTTAACGTTTGTGCCCTGCACCCAGCCACAGAGCTTCAGGCCGTGACGTGTTTGTGGCTGCACCTTATTTAACAATCATCATGAATCAATTTGGTCGTCCCGCAGAGCCATCAACTCGTGGTTAATTAATTACCCCCAGGTAGTAATTCAAGCATATTAGTGGACTGATAATAATGACGTTTTAACGTTTTGTGGCTGCAGAGGCTGGACGTGTTTGAGCTACCTGTCGTGGATGTGCTGCTGCGGCGGGTGCTCCACCATCCAAATCAAGGGGCCGAGCTGCTGCTGTTCCTGTGGAGCGCTGGAAAGGCTGTGCCGTTGCTGCTGCAGCGGCGGCCGGTGCCGCTTCGGGTGCAGGGGCTGTGGCGGCTGCACCAGCCCGAGATGCTTGTGTGGCTGCACGTGCTCTTGCCCCAGCCCCAGCTGCTGCTCCTCCTGCGCGTGCCCCCCTACCAGCTGCAGCGCCGGGTGCTGCGCTGTCCCTCGCTGCCGCCTCTGTTCATGAGCCGCCCGGGACTGATTTCTTACTATTATTCTTGTGTGTGCTCTTGTTAGTTCAGAGCTTCAGGCTCAGCTGGTGTTTTTGACGGGATGATGTAGTATTTGCTGAGTTTTATTCCTTGGCTAAGCTTGCGCCGTGGATTTGGGAAAATCCGAATGTTTAAAGCATCACATCCTTCGGTTAGGCCTGCTCGAAAGCATGCGAGGCTCCAAAGATCCATACTGACCAGATGATTCCATTTCAAGTCTCGTTACTCGTATCTCTCCAATTTCGCATCTGCGTACCCATTTTATTAACACAAGGGGCAATCAAGGAAGCTCATAGCTTCGTAAGGCCTTCCTTGGTACATAGCTTCGTTAGGCCTTCTTCTCGTATTAGAGTTTTTTGGACATTAGTAGGGATAATTTCTTAGAGGTCGTTTGGCACCCATGTATTTATTTTATTTAGTAGAAATGAAATGAATACATAGATTTATTTCATTTATATTATGATTCTAAAAATACCCGCATGTTTGGTGTCACTGGAATTTGCAAATGACGGGTCAAATATAGGAATTGGGTTTACACATGAGAATATTTCGATAGATTTGCCAAATAAAATAACAACCCAATTCCGTGCCAACCAAATAGCATAGGGATGAAATTGCAGAATGAATTTCAGGATTCTATGCCCAAATAATGGATACCAAACAACCTTTTAGAGTATTGGATGAAATCTCTACCTTCACCCAATCCCTATAAAACCTCACTTATAATTTACTAGGTACGGGTAAAGTTTTAGGGATTGAAAAAAATACGTTGGAGAAAAGTGGAGATAAGCGAAGATTAAACTCGTTCAATACTCTAGTATTAAATATATTTTTAAAAGTAAACGGAGACTTGGTTTTTGATGAGGATTATTTCTACTAATCCTCATGAGTACCAAACAAGACCGTAGGGACGAAACACATGAAAGGTGGTGTGCACGTGTTTTTGTCTTCCCAAACAAATCGATAATCTCCACAAGGCTGACAAGAATTAAAGATCCCAAGCGGCGGCGTGGTGTCTCGTCTCGGCTAAGGCTTAAACATTGTAGGAAAATCATAACAACCAGCGCACGACGCTGTTAACTGGTGCGGCGAAAAACGCACCGCGCGCCCTATACACTACGTCGCCACATCGTCTCGTCAGTTCCGGTTTTGTCGCCATGTCGTCGCGTGGAGGCCGTTGCCGCACACGTCATATGTAGTGGACCCCAGTCGTCATCGTCATTAATTTTGAAATTGTAAAAGCCTCCACCTGAAATTAATTCAGTTTTTTTCCTGGATTTCATCCCGCCCCCCACTGCTCGGTCCCCTCTCTCTTCGGCGGCGACGCAGGCGACTCCGAGGCGATTCGCACGGCGGAGGCGATTTTCGTCCGCGGCGGAGGTGATTTTCGTCCGCGCCGGCTTTTCTCCTCGGCGCTGGCGGATAGATCCGGCAGAGGCGCGCACGCGGGTGAGTTTATCGTGCTCCATCTTTCATGTTTGCTCATGTAGTTGCCGAGCTTGCTAGTCGCTGTTTGTGGCTTGGTGTTCCGGCGGCCGTGGTGAAGGTTTCCTTGGCGCGGTGTGTTCCGGCGGCCGTGACGGAGATTTGCTGGGCGCAACGGATGTCTCGTTGGCGCGACGGCGGGTTTGTTGGCGGTGGAGGCGGTTCCGTTGGCGGCAGGAGGTTTCATCCCCGTCGACTGATCTTGCGGTTGCCGGCGAGTATACGTGTTTGAGAGCCGACATTTTCCTCCTCGCGCGGTAGTTTCCTCTCGGTATCGGTAGTGTTCTCCTGCATTTTCACGCGACAGTTATGTATCGTGGTTATCTCGGTTTCGACCAGAGGTCCTGTCATGGTGGCTACCAGAGAATATCGTGCCATTTTTGGCTTATAGATCGGTGGTGTACTAGGGTTTCCCCGGCGGATTTGTGCTCGAACCATATGCTTGTTGTTTCTGAACCTTTATTATCTGACAAATTGTGTAGTTGGCGTCGTTGCAGTGTTATAACCCGTGTAGTTTTTTTGCATATCTATGTGAATGTGTTCTGCGACCTTGATAGAAATGGATAGGTTATGGTGTGGCATGTCGGTAGGTTTTTGCAATGTGTGCTCCGAACTTGCAAAATGGACAAATCACTACTGAATTTCATACTGAACTAGTAATACTTTGTGAATTATCATGCAATTTGTATCTTGAGTTGTTTCTTATACCCTGATTTTTCCTGTAAATACCTGCAGGTTTGTTTGTTGATATGGCTAGGAGGAGAAAACCTAGGAGCGACACTGATCCCCTCACAAGGAGAAAGGTGTGCCGAAGCGTCGTATTGTAAGTGTTAACAAGGGATGATAATGTCATGTTTTGTGTGTTTTTGGTAGCCCCTGATTGTGCTAGTAATCTGGTTACTACATGGTCATATATTTGTGGTGGATTGATGCTAACCTGAGAGCTTATGTTGGTTGCTGGAGATTTTTATTCATTTAACTTGTATTGTCTGGTAGCTTTTCTGTTGTTAATATGGCATCTGTTTGTGTATAATATAGCAGTTGCACATTAACCTCAGTTTTGTGATGTGATTGAAGTTATTTGTTTTTTGATGTGCTTACAACTGTACCAATTTTTATCTCGCAGTTTCCTTTTCATAATCTAGTAATTGTTTTCTTACAATCTGGCATTTCTGTTTTTGTTTTGCATTGCATTTGCATTCTGTTTTTTCCCTTTTCGGTTGTTAATATAACATGCACAATATGGCAGCTGCACATTAGCCTTCTTTTTTGTGGTGTGATTGAAGTTGTTGGTATATTCCTGTGCTTACAAGTATACCAGTTTTTTATTGGTAGTTTCCTCTTCATAATCCGGTATTAGTATGCTTACAATTTGGCAGTTCTGTTAGTTTGCATTGTGTAGTACATTTGACATCATATCACCACTTTTTCCTATGTTGCTTATTTACCTGGTAGCTGCATGTTTCTAACCTGTCAGCTTCATGTTTACAATCTGGCAGCTCTTTCTGCACCTTAAGGATATGTATTCTTCTCGGCTATTTTTTCTCTTGTTTTTTATGGATTTTCAACTTGTTATGCATAGGTGTTTAGTGGAGAGCGGAACAAAGCCTCTCCTACACCTATAATCAAGTCATATCGTTCACTCACCGACGATCCGCGCACAACCATAGTACAGATGGGGCATGGAAGTTTTTTGGATATCAAGTGTGAGTGTTGCACAACCCACTAGTAGTCTAGTTTGCAAAGTGCTACGATCCTGCTAGACGGGCATTTGTTATCCCTTGTCGTGGAGTAATCCCTTTGACCGAGGAGTTTGTGCACGATATGACGGGCCTTCCACGTGGACCGCTAGCTGTGAAGTACTACGCAGATTTTGAGTTGGAAGTGGAGATCGCGGAGAAGCTTTTTCCAGGTGAAAGCAGTAGGTTGAAAGTCTCGGATCTTAGTAAAAAGATTGCTACCTACAATGCGGCAGACAACACATTCAAAGAGCTTTGGTTGATGTATCTGATGTCAATAGTTATTGCTCCTACCATGGATACGAAGATTAGCAACAAGTGCTATCCGATGCTGGTGCGAATTAAATTTCTTGCACCATAGTTTTACTTCTGTTTGTGCATTTCTTTATCTCATTTTATAATTTTTTATCTTATTGACCTATTTTTTGTATTTTTTATCATAACAGGTTGATGTGGAGAATGCTTAGAGATCAATTTGTGCAAATTTATTGCCGATGATCTCCATGATAATCTATCCAAAGGAAAGTATTGAAGGGGTTGCTTACTTTACTGCATGGTATGTTTTTCAAACATCGTAGGACCTGCCATGTGTGTTCTTTAGGTAGTGATTTTTTTGCATGCCCACGTGCGGATGTATTTTTACTTTATTAACCTGACAGTTGTATTCATTTTAATGTGGTCACTTCTTGTTTATTATCTGGCAGCTGCAAACCTTTTTGTATGGCATTTTTTTGTCTGGTATTTGCCAATGTGGAAATTTAATAAAGCAGTCTAGCATCTCTGTGTGTTTATTTGTGGTCACTACATGTTCATAACCTGCCATGTGCAAACCTCGGTATGCTACTTTGTATATGTGAATTTAATAATTTGGCATTCTTAACCAATCATTTTGGCAGCTATGGGTGTTTATTATGGTCACTTGATGTTTTTGTAGCAGTAGTTTGTCCCGTACGCATTTTTCCATGGACATACTATCTTATGTTTATGTTTTTGTGTTTTATTTATGTGGCATCAAGTTGCGATACTTTTTTGCCCTTGACACCAGAGATATGGAGCTTGAGATGGAGGAAACCACTTTTGCTATCAATAAGTGGACAAAGTCAGTGATTGATGTCTTAGGAGAAATGGATCCGAAGGAGTATGATTCAACCACTTATGGAACTATGCAGGTTTCAAATTCTCACCTCATTTTGTATCTTTTTTTGGTATTGTTCTATTTTTGTTTGCATGAATTAATTTGGTTTTATATTTATGCTTTTCATATGCAGCCGAAGGATGGGTTTAATATTGGGAGGGGTTTGGGCTTGTTTGGTGGGTCAGATGGTTTTGATGCTTGGATGAAGCTAAATATCCATCCAACCTGCACTGATAAGGTTTTTTCTTGATATCCCAATACTGTGTTTTAGTTAGTAGTAAATTGGAGCATTTGTTTTGTTGTCCTTGTACTAGTTGTTTCCTGATCTTTTCTATGCTTTTTGTGTTGTGTTTTGTGTTTTGTTATTTTTAGCGACGTGTTAGAGTGGAAAGTATCATGTGAACTTTTGGATAAAATCTAAATGGGCTACTAAGCAATCTTGTTTAGTCCCTAACTGAATCAGATGCGGTGGAAAGTGAGAAAGAAATTGAGAAAGAAGCTAGTGAAGAGGAGGAAGAAAGTGCCAACGAACAAGTTGATTCGTCTTCGTCAGAATCATAGGAGGATGCATGCGACAACAGAAGAGATGCTCGACCTCCCTCCGCTCGTCGTAGTCAGCCTACTTCTTTAAAAGGGACACAAGTCGATACTACTGCTAGTGGATCGTTAGTTCATCAGCAAGGGCAGTCAAGAAGAATGGCAAGTAACCCTATTGTGCAGTCCCAAGTCTTGGGGTCATCAGGCACCAGTTCGTACCCTCGGTTGATGCACTCTCAGATTGCAATTCCAACATTCAGTGATTCTAAGCGGTCTGACAAGAGCAATGACTCTTCTGGCTTTGTGCCTGATTTGTCGGTGGACTCCACCCAACAAGATGAAGAACAGATCAGGGGTAGTGGAGCTATTCTTGCAGCTAAGCTAAGCAAGCGGAATAAACAGCCAAGTGAACCAGTAACTGGTGATTTGGATACACATAACATGATCAAGCTGATTGTAGCAAAAGAGATTGGGATTGATGTGTGTCTAAGTGGTCAAGAAATTAGGGGAGGTGTTACGGATGCAAGTGCGTCACAAGATGATCACTGAATCCCTATCAAGGAACATAGAAGGTACCTTTTCCCCCTGAACTTTGACTCTGTCAAGTTAGTGTTTGTATGGTGGTAGCTTAGTACATTTAACCTGGGAGCTTATATAGTTATTTCCTGTGATATTTCCAGTCTTAACCTTTTAATATGGCAACTTAGTATTCACATCCTGGCATTTCAGTTCTTTCAACCTGGCTAGTGAAGTGTGTCTTATTTTGTGGCATTTTTGTGTGTTGGTTTCTTTGCAGTAACATTCTGTCGCAGCTATCAACCGCCCAGCTAAATGCTGAGGAGTCATTGGTAGGTGAAAAGCATGCAGGTGCTGATGCAGATTTGCAAGACAATAGCACCCCAGCGGGTGCTGATGATGTATCCTCTATTGTGCATTCTCAAGCCTTGGGGTCATCAGGCACCAGTTCATCCCCTCTGCCGATGCACTCTTAGATTTTAATTCCAACATAGTGGTGACCCAGCATACCACTGCATGATGTAGTACACAATAGTCGTTGACATAACACTAATGAAACACCGTTCACGAGTATTGCATCCCTCAGAGTGGTACAACAGAAACACAGCAGGTCCAAGACATGACTATAGATTACAACTCGACTCTTCACAAAAGATCCAGAGAACACTCTATGTTAGAGAGAGAAATATAAACTTCTTATGAGAAGAAGCAGTAATAAAACTCAGAATTTTCTAGCTAATAAGATTAGTATCTAAACTATCTGGCTTGCGATTGCTGCTAATGCAATATTCTACAGAAATGGGTGTTATGGATAGAGTATCTATTTCTATCTAATCAAGATCTTTGCCTTTGCTTCAGTTGATGTATATGTTGAATTCATTGACTTTATTGAAGAACTTGAGCTGTCAATTATGGTTTCTTGAGCAGAAATTGATGTTGACGTCGTCTTCAATGGCTTAGAACCTAGCAAGGGGTAAAAAGGTACGGTTGAGTACGAGCGTACTCAGCAAGTTCACTAAAAATGAGTGTATGATGCACTATCTCTACAGCCACAGACCAAAGGTCGTAGGTAATGCAGGTTTTCGTAAACATTTCTTTGAAGGTTGCTTTTATTCTAAAAACTATGTCCGATAGTCTTCACAGGTTGACCAGAACTTTCATGGAGTTCCTTTCCTGCCACGTTCGTAGCTCCTTCCCGGAACAGGGAGTGACATGTCAAAGTTCTTACACTATGTAGAGGTGCGTTACCTTACCCACAAGAGACCAAATCCTTGTTGCATAACCAGGCGATCTTTCACGTCCACAATTCCTTGATGTGGGGCCTAGTAGATGATCCAAGCCAATCACTACCCCCTTCGCGACCTCACATGTCCCCTTGGTGTACGCCATGCCCACATCTTCAATTACGGCAATGGTTAGTACAGACCGTCAGATGCCAGAACTATCGTGGGACGTTGAGGGTTCCCACTCATATGCTGCATATCCTCTACGAATTACCAATTAATGCATGCTACAAGGATAACAACCACGACCTGGCCATCCGGATGCATGCGAGAGGAAGAAGATACATCTGACTTCTCCATCCCATTCGAAATCTCATGGTTAACGCGTAATATACGGTGCTAGAATCACTGGCGACATTGGTTGTTAAGTCCTAGATCTTATGTTCCTTTACCACTGGAACGGTATCAGTAGATTATTACCATATGGTAAATAATCCATAATCATATTATTATAAAATAGAGTTTTTTGACCTTTTTGACATGCAGGTGATGACAACATTCGAGTTACATGCATTTGATAGAAAATAATCAAAGGACATGAGCAAGTGTGAACTTTCCTTGTGTTTTCAAGGTAGTAAAGTTGGATACTTCCACTTAACCTTGAGCTCTGGTTTCTACAGAAAACTATTATTGCCCGGTAAGGACAATATTTAAAGAAGCAATATGCAATGCATAGTAATGTCATGCCATGATTTGTTTTCTTTCTTCTTTGCATGTTTTACCCACCTTATAAAGGTTTTAAGTTTCCTTTTAATTTATAAAATAAAAGCATTACTCAAGAATTATTAAATTCATAATACTTTGATATTTAATATTTATAATAACTAGTATTATTCTAAGAGTTTAAAAATGATTTTTTAACTCTTTTAAATATTTAATTAAAATTCTTTTAAGGAAATTAAACTTTGTTTTTTTATTACACTTGATTTACTTTTCAAAAATACAAACTAGTATTTTTCTATAATAGTACTTCCTTTTAGAATCTTAAATATGGGGTTTATTCAATTTTAAGTGTTTTGTGTATTTTTATAAAATTCTAGAAGGAATTTATATTATTTTAATAATAGATCTATATTTAATTACTTTAAATTTACTATCTATTATTTTTATTGGATAGAGGATATTTTTGTGATTTCATAGATATATTAGTTGTATTTTTAGGATTTTTTTTCTAGAGCCTCATTTATCTCAGGGATATATTTGTAATTAAGTACTTTATATAAGTCCTTCTTTTTAAACTTCGGCCTGGCCCACTAGGTTGGCCCGGCCCGACCCAGCCTGCTAGGGCTGGACAAAACACCCCTGCTAGTACTAGGTTGCCCACACCTAGCCCAGTACCACTTACTCGGTCGCTCTCCTATCTCTTCTCTCTCACGCGACATCCTCTCTGGCCGCTCGATGCCGCCGCCGCCACAGTTGATTCCGGCCGCTCCAGGTCGCCGTGTCCGTTGCCACGGTGCAAGACGATGCGGATGATGCCGCTGCTCGACACTATCCTGCTCGATCTGGCGGTGGCGCTCTCCGCTGGTCATGTTGACCCCCACCTCATGGCTAGGGTTTGGGTTCCGTCGTGTTCTAGCGCTCCCTCGATGATGCTATGGTGCTCGTGGCGCCGCTCCTCTAGGGCCGCCACTACCGTGTGCAGGCGCGGGTTGCAGCGCCCCCTTGGGGTGCTCCCCATGCCACCACCTCCCAGTCGCCGACCTCCTCTCTGCTTCCACCTCGAGAACCTTACGAGGACCTCGAGTAAGTGCCCTATTATCTTCTCTGTGCTCTACCTTGCCTCTATTCCATGTCATGTGGTCACTTGCGATGGATTTCCACATTTAGGGTTCATCCCTAAATTCCTAGGGTTCATACACCCTATTGTGGTGATTTAGCATAACTCTAGGGTTAATCTTGCCTGTGCCAATCCTTTGATGTTGATCTACTATTAGTGCCATGTCAATCTCTGTTGAGCATGTTTGTTACTCTGTTCTCTATCAGAGAACACTTGACTGATCATACTTTTGTTACTCTATTCTTTGTCATAAAATTATCTGTGAAAGCATGATTGGATTAATGTGGATGCCTAAGTTGTTGTAGCTATGATTTTACTCCTATGGAGTTAAGTTGGGATGCTCTCTGTACTGATGCTTGGTTAACTATTTACTTGTGAAGCACTAATGTAACAACCTCGAACCCTACGCTCTAAGTTCAAGCCTAGATGATCCAAAAGTGGTTAAAATAGTACAGCGGGGGCCCAGGGGCCACCCACGTGTAGACCCGTCGGCCTTCCTAACCACTTCCAAGAACATCGGGACAAGAGCGAGCAACGTAGGCAACAGGTGAAGAGATCAAATACATACACAAGTAAGCATGTATGCAAGCTACCTTACAACAGTTCTCAGAGCCATACCATCTAAAAGAAATAGAAATAATGCAACGCCATACGGCAAGATCCAAATATCCTAGATATAGATAATAGTGTAGGATAGCTCCTCATACATCAATCAACAGAGTATCAAGCGGAAGCGGGAAACAAGTTCTGAGTACGGACAAGAAGCAAATCGGCATAAGATGCCACATAAATAAGCACATCCCGCCCACAGATCTCGCGGATCCCCATCCCCAGAATCTCTACACCGAGTGATCGTTGCCAACATCATCTGTCTCCTCCACCCAATATCCATCTTGCGAATACACCTGTTCATCTGAATCAAACAATTTATCGTGTGAGACCCTAGGGGTACTCAGCAAGTCTTTATGCATCTAAAGGGGTCATATACCTGGGGTGACGCAATTATAGCAAAAGATAATAACTAACAAGCCTATAGATACTCGCTAACCATCTGCCTAACCAATGATAGACGGATGTCCATTAATTAGGAACAATAGTTATAACAGTATAAAATAACCGATCCATCCTCCTTCTCGCTTACCAACGAGAAATCGGACGAACAACCCATCCATTGGCAGTTTTATTACTCATTCCATGAATATTGCACTATTTACTAGTCAGATATTTAGTCAAATTAAGGACGGTACTTTAGTTATACTTGTCTATGATCGAGAAACTATGCTCCAAGTCGTCCATAATCACGGACATGGCTTTCAGAAAGGTTTACCCTGCAGCGGTGCACAAATAGCAACACACACTCGACCAACCTCGGAAAAACCAACTCAAAACCCAACGAGGCATTCACGACAAAGCAATCACATGATTCATAAATCATTTCAGGGGGCTGCCCCACTAAGCTACCCGCAACAAAGTTGGCCGGCTCCGGAACGGACCCAGGGTTTGTGTGGACGGCGTTAAACGACTGGGAACCCGAAAGTGTGACTGGGCTTGTCGATACAGCGAAAACGTGTCACGATCCAAAACAGTACAGGTGCTCCACGCACAATCTTAAATAAAACAGTAAAGCATGGCATAAGTACAGGATAGTAATAAAGCCCCAAACTACTTTGTGGCCCCAAGAAATAAAGTACAAATCAAGCTCTAGCAAAGGGGGATTCATAGAGTCTCCCGTATGTGGATAGTGCGAATAGTCAAGGAACAGGTATCAAGTACTCAGGGTCCTACGGGACACAAGTGGACTTAAAAACGAAATGACAGATATTGCCCACTAGTGCCTCTTTCATTAGTTATCCCATTACTACTCAGGTTCAGTTGTTTAGGTAGCTCGTTATCCATCAGACACTCACATACCCTACACATGCTGTTCTACGACTCGCATGGCTCAAACAACTCCTGTAGTAATGGCTCATAGGATGGAGGAACAAGCTTCAGTGGGGTTTAAAAGTAAAGCTATGCAATACTTGGGATTTAGTTTAATGCAATCGCGACTCAATGATGCAAGAATAAGATAGAGGCAATAGGTACTATATGTATGCAAACATGTGGTAGTGCTTTCCCGGCAGCTCAGTTGAAGCGAGAGGTGGATCTGGGTAGTACTCCTGGGATTCCTGATATTTCCCCTGCTCGGCATCTATTCGAAAGAAGAACCAAACAAACAAGAGCCAACATAAATAAAATGCACAAGCATATAAATAAAATGCGACAAGCAACCAAGCATGCCATGATGAATGATGCACCAATTACATGCCAATAATGTAGCATGGCAAGGGTGAGGTGTGGGGACAAGAATAACTCATTTTATTAATTATTTGGTCAAGTTTTATTGTCATAAACAGTTCTGATTTTGAATAATGACATGATGCATGCTTCAATTCATATCATGGAATGCATAGTTAGATCGGGCTCGTCGCGCTGATCGATTTAGACATATTATTTGTCAAATTTGGAGTTGTAGAATTAAAGTTATTAATTAATTGAGAACATACATTTTTAATTGCAATTAAACAATTTCGAAAATTTAAAATAGGCAAACAATATTTTTGATGGCATATTTGAATTCCTCACATTTTTCTGATTCAAAAACATATATTATTTGTATTATTTGGATGAGTCAATTAAAAGATATTATTTTCTGGATTTAAAACATATTTAACAATTTCTGAAATCATTTTTATTAAACAGAAAAAGATCAGAGACTTTTGCACACAGAGGGTAGCTAGCCACAGCCGCTGACGGGTGCACCAGCGCTGAGCTGGCAAAACCAACGCGCAGCAGAGCCTTTTCTTACCGCTCGTCCATCCAGCCGCAGACACTAGCGGGTGGGGCCACGGTAGCCACAGGGCCACACGCGGGCGTGTGAGCGGGGGCCTGCTACATGGGGGAGCCGGGGAGCGCGGGTCGAGAAACAGGAAGTCTAGGTGCCTTTTTATAAAAAGGACACGACGCATGACATGTGGGCCTGGATGGAGCGCGGGTTGAGGAAAAAGAAAGGGCAGGGGGGCATTCGCAAAAGGGGTCAGCTACTGTTTTTCTTCCACCGGGTTTTCTCAGTCGAAACTGACGACACGCGCGTGGCAGAAAACAGAGGTGCGGCTGGGTATCGAGCTCATGATCTAACGCGTGCGCGCGGCGGCGGCGACCGCTACGGCTTGCGGGGTTTGGTGTTGGGTACCAGCTACGCGACTAGAAGGCCCTACTGCGGTGTGACGACGGAGGGGCAACTGCGTGCACCGTGCACAGAGGGCGCTCGACGGAATGATTGATGCGTACAAGAAGCACAGCGCGAGGAGAGGATGTCAGGGGGGTGCGTCGGCTCACCGCGGGGAGGTTGGTGGTGGTGGATCGGGCAGGAGCACAGCGGATCGGCGGCGTTGCAGGTAACCCGAGGCTAGGGTTTTGGCTTCGGACGCGGCGGTGGTCTCTGGCTCCGGTCCTTCTCCTCCTCGTCGCCGTGTACTGGCAGCTTCCTGGGGCTCTCCTCGGTCTTCCCCAATGCCCAAACACCTCGCCCGCCTTTAGCTATGGTGGTGGTGGAGCGATGCCGACGGAGGGGGTGGTAGATGGGAGAGGGGAAGAAGGGCAGCAACAGAGGGGAAGGAGGGTGGCAGAGCCCTGTGGATCTGGTGTGCAACCAGGCAAGGGAGGGTATATAAGAACGAGGGATGAGGGGGCACATGGGTGGCTCGGTGTAAAAAGGTGGCGATCACCTTTTTCTCCTCCCTCTCTCACGTGCTGGCACGGCTCGGGAGGGACCTGGGGTCGAGGCTGACTGGGACCAGGTGGGGCAAGGCGTGGTGTAGGTGTGGCTTTGCTTGGTGGCGCGAGAAAACAGAGAGGGGAGGGGCTCGGCTAGGGCTTGACCTGCAGGGGGTTCGACATGGTGGCTCGGGATGGGTTTGGTCCAGCCAAGGCCAGCTAAGCCAGGTCCATGTGGTGATGGCCTAGGGCGGCTCGGTAGGGTGGAGTGGCGATTAGGGTAGGAGGGGAAGGCATGGGGAGAGTGTGGTTAGGGTTTCGGGTTGGAGCTAGGTGTAGATAGAGAGAGAAGATAGATAGGTGTAGCTGGAAAAGAAAGAGGGAAGGGAGAGATGTACATGTATGCACACATGCATGTGTATATGATAGATAGATGGAGAATCTAGGGTTTTGGGTTGGATAAGAAAACCAAGAAGTTTGCATTAAGACAAGGAAGAATCAAAAGGACCAAAGAGAGAGAGATAGAGGTGGGAGAAAAGATGATCTTGCATGTGGCATTCTCTCATGCCCACGATCATATTTGGTGAGAACTAAATATGTATCCCAAGTATGCTTGACAAAGAGGAAACCACTAAAAGAGTGGCAAGGTGGAAGACAAGAGTTAAGAAGTATTTATTTGGTTCATGTGTCTCAATTGGTTTCAAACAAACTCCACCCAAATATTCCAAAAGAACCCAAAAATAGAAGAACAAGACAGAGGCCTTGAATGGGCCATGCATGAAGAATAATTTCCACATTCATTAGTTGTGAAAACAACTACATATACATATGGGCACCTATTACACCCATGCACAACCATACTTGAATAAAGACCACCACATAAGCTACAAGCTTGATAAAATATGGTAAGGGTGGATTTAAGCATAATTGAATATAATAGGCCATGCTAGTGTGTATGTCCCACTAGAAGATCATTTGTCCACAATTATATTTAAACAATGCTCAATTATTCCCAAAACAAACTATTTGGAAGATGGAGCAAGTGAAACTACCCACATGCATGCAAAGGTAGCCATGTGGCTCTTCACATGTCCACAATGTGAAAAGAACACGAAGCATATATGGAAGCATGTGTAAATAGAAGTGGATCCATCCCACCCCACATGAGCTAGAGGTAATCCCAAATAAAATGCAAAGCTCACATATAGTTGGATGGTGGAATTATGGGGTGGTGACAAGAAAAGGTGGTGAAGTTAAATAAAAGATATGCCCCCAACTCAAGTTGGGCATCAAGCATTTATCAAGAACCAAATACAATTTATTAAGAACCAAATACAATTGATAAATGCATATGAGCCAAGATCCAAAAGAAAAAGGGTTTTATATGATGTTCAAATGCAAGGTGGCCTGATGACATGAGCATGATATAATTATGATGCAACAATTATATGTAGGAAGTAGCATTTTAATATTAGACCATGTAGCATTACAGATGTTAGACAGATGGGGTGCTACAACTGATGTGCTCAGTCTCAGGATTTAATCCTGCTACTATGGGAATCTAAAGTTAATAACTATTCTCTGCTCTGTGATTAATAAGAAGATGATTTATAAATATATGATTCCTATATGCTTGTAGGAAAGTGATTAAACATATTGGTTTCTTACTGTGTGGCCTAGTGATAGACAGTGTTGATCTTACTGTCTTTCTAAAATAAAGTATCTATTTGGGATTCCTAAATCATTTGGAAAGATGATTATCTTTGTTGAATAGGATATGCTTGAACTTGTACTCAAGCAGATATGAACCTGTTAAGCACAGAGGTTCTACCCTTCTAGGAATGTGCCATGTACCAACAACTGTGATGTGTATCTATATAGTTAAAGATAGATAATAGGGTCAGTGATACTGGTCTAAGACCCTGCCTGTGCAAAAAGACATGCTTTTTCTGGCTGTTTATTATTTGTTGTCTAATATGTCCACTTATCATGTGCTTGCAAGAAAATGAATGTGTAAGATGGAAAATGATTAGATCAAAATGTTGGTATATACCCTATAGTAGCCTTGTACTCATGTTGCCTTCCACTTCTGTCTTGTGGTAGCCTAGATTTGTTTTGGATTCCTCTTGGCCCTGTCTTGATCCTCCTAGTGATGTTGTTCCTGTGTGGCCATGCTGTCCACCAAGGTCACCCCCCTCCTCAAGTCACCGTCTTTGCTGGTGAACTCCTGGGTTTTCTATGGTGGAAAGTGACTTAATCTTGTGATATGGTTTCAAAATTTGGTGCTATTCTTGGATGTGCTGGTGACAGACTATGGTTGGCTCTCTACGAAGTGAATAGCAAAGCTTGCTTTGCTCTATACTGCTGTGATTTAAATTGCCCCTTTTGTTCTCTGCTCTTGACACCTCAATGCATGCATTTAGGTGTGTGAGCTGCTTCACTATTTGCTTTGACTATGGATGAGATCAAGTAAATAGAGTTTACACTCCCCCATCCTTTTACTATTACCTTCCTTGTGAAACTTTCCCCTTCAGCATGTGATGTTGTTCTGAGGCCTTTATTGCTTAAAATAATAGATTCTACACTTGATGGTTTTTTGTACCTTCTTTATTTTAACTTGCTCAATGAGGATTGGAAAACAGTGCACCACACTATTTGAAATCGAGAGCAATCTAACACTAATCCTTTTTTTGTTGATTTCTTCTTCTGTCTTATTTGCAGGTACAAGACCAAGGGATCAAAAGAAATAGTTTAGGATTAGTTGAGGATTTTCTTTTATTTACTTTTGTAATATATATTTCTACTCTTTGTAAAGATCAATGTAATCTATATTCATTATTTAAATAAGGTTTTTATTCCTTTGAGAATATCCCTGTAATGTCTTTACTTTAATTAGAGTTGTATTTATTTAATACTTGTGGAATAAAGAAAAGAATTGAGAAGTACAATTTGAGTTATACTGTTTTATTGTTATCAATTTCATTATCATTTTATAAATGAAATATATATTCAAACAATACTAATAACTAATTCTTTTTGGAAATTAAATAAATACTAATTACTTCTTATTTTCTAATCTTATTCATTTTTTTTCTAATTTTCAAATATGAAACCAACTTATTCACCCAGGAACATTATAATTCCTAAGGATTAAAGGTTAAGGTTTATTTCTAAGTAAGTAATTATAGTTGATATCTCAACCCAGAGTGGAATATTGATATAGCTTCATAATGTGATATTGATTAAAGATTTCTCCAAAATTCCTAGCCCCAATACTTCACTAAGTTTGGGTTCTAGTTAAGGATTTCCTTTCCTAAATATACTCTGTTTAAACCACTCCTCTGCTTCACTAGGATCTCTTCTGTCTAACTGATCTAGCCATCTCGCTCCATCATAGCCATCCTCCTTTGATGACATGATCACGTCCCTTCTACAACATTCCTTCATTCTGCTCCTAGTATATTAGCCCCGTATCTGATTCTAAGGCTTGCAATATTACAATCTCCTCTACATCAAATGTGATATTGATCCTCTAGAAGCGATATGGTAGTGCTGCCATAATACAATTTTGTTCTTGTATTAGCTTGGTTAAACTACTATGCCTTCAACTACTCCATACAACTCATATTATATACTTCTTCATACTCCAGCTTGACTTCTCATGATCAAGCTAGATGATTTAGCTTACTGAGGTTTTGCCTAATTTGGTATACTCACGATACTTCTTCATTAACTTGTCATCTGTTCTCAACTGTCTTGAGAATAATTACCCCAGCCTTTCATCAAACAAAGCTTAGGCTTCTAATTCTCTGATCAAGATCTATACCTAACAAGTAGTAGACTTATACTAGTCTCTTTATAGAGCTTGTCTTGTTAAAGAAACTTACCTTTAGGTTTATACCTACTTGGTTTAGCAAGATTATCATTGGATACCCTAATACTACTAGCTTTCTCATAGCTTCTTAGTTACGAGCTTAACTCTTAGGTCTAGACACTTCTTCTAGTTAACTCATGAGTGAGTTATCTCCTCCAACATTAGATGGTTTGATCTCCACTAAGGAACACATTCTATTGATTATGGCACACTCTACCATGACTAGTTCCTTCTTCTTATTGATTTACTTATGGTCTTTGGAAGATCAATATAATAGGTCAAAGTTAAGAGTCAATAAGTTCTAGGTCAGGAATTGATCACTCATCATTGATGATCAATGGACACTAAGACTTGATTAATCATGACCCCAAAGGTATGCAATGGATGTTCTTAGCTTGACTTCCCTTTCTACTATCTTAGTGATAGGAATTAATGTTTAAGAACTACCATGATACCCATGGTAGAAACAACTATGGAAAACAAGTGTTTCTAGATTTAGTTATGGGGTTTCTTTACTTAAGTTATATACTTAACTTGGTATTCAGGGTTTGTGGTATATACTACCTTGATAGCATCTTTGGAATATTAAATATTCATCCTTGAGTTGTAGTATGGAATACCATGTAATGATTACTAGAAGATGAAGTACTCATCATTAAATAGTGTGTTGTGACTTAGTTTTATTACATTTGATCTACCCTTTAGATCCAACTATATTACCCAAAGATAAGGTTTTAACAAAGGTCATATTGAAACTTATCACAGTCAATTTGATGATCTACTTCAGTTCCACCAGGTTAAGAGAAGCTTCAATCACTTTGACAAGTTTTTATTAAAAGCGCGAAAATTATCCAGATTTTCTATGCATGAATGCAATGCACACACCTTATCTTAGCTTATTTCTAAGCTCTATTGCTGGGGTGTTACAAACATTCAGTGAGCAGTCTGACAAGACGGTTGAATCTGCTGGCTTTTTGCCTGATTCGTCTTTGGAGTGCACCCAACAATCTGTAGAACATATGAGGGATAGTGTAGCGATTCTTGCAGCTAAGCTAAGCAACCGGAATCAGCATACAAGTGACCCAGTAGCTGGTGAATTGGAACATATTAGGTACATTTTTTCCCTTGAACTTGGAAATCTGGCAAGTTAGTGTTTGTATGGTGGTAGCTTAGTACATTTAACCTGGCAGCTTTTCTAGCTCATTCCTATGACATTTTTCAGTCTTTTACCTTTAAAATGGCAACTTAGTGTTCACAACCTAGCATTTTAGTTCTGTTTTACCTGGTCACTGAGTGTTTCTCATTTGTGGCATTTTTATTTTGTTGCTTTCTTTCCAGCAACATTCTGTCGCAGCAATCAATCGCCCAACCAAATGATGCAAATGATGTCAGCAATGAATTTTCAAAGGAGGATGCATTATTGACCCCGCAATCTCTGATTAAGAGGTGTGTTTTCCTTTTTTCTGAATGTGTGTATGTACGTACTTTTGTTGTTGTTGTGGGTTTGTTGTCACTGTAATATCCCACCTCATGCTTTTTTGGTTTGATTATGCAGGAAACATAAAAGGATGATAAACAGTGGTCCTAGTAGGAAGTCGCCAAGACTTGCTGCTACACAACATGGCAAGAGCTCAAGCATTGCCTTTGTTGTGTCGCCAATAGCCATCAACTCAGCTTCTGCAAGCAAAGGGCTTACTCGCTGTGGCCTGAGGAAGAGTAGATCGGGCTCTGATGGGAAATCAAAAGACGCTGCTATTGATATTTCACCTACAACTGATGTTTCATCTGTGACAACGACTACTACAAACACTGGTGAAGGAAGAAAGGATCCTGTAGCGAGCGACACAAAGAGAAAAACAAGCGGAATCCCTATATATCCTACAATTGATAATGTAGATTCTACTATGCACACCCCCATAGATAACCCATGCAGGACGCTCATCTTATCTCCTGTAGAAGAACCTAGGCAGAAGATGCCATGGACTGTGTGATGTAGCCCGACCTATGGTCATTACCACATCAAGGTCTCTAACTTATGCCAAGTCGTCATGGACTCCAAAGGTGAATCCTATCCTCTTTGAGATCCCACTTCCTACCCCATTGAATGGTATACTACTTCATACTCCATCCTATGACCATGATAGGTTCACACCGACAAGTACAGAGACAAGGGAGGAAGCCTGAGGACTCACGCCCGACAAGATGGAGGCTTGGAAGAGGAGAAGGAAGAGACAGGAACGAGCGGTACTACCGCGCCCCGGTACTACCACTGGGCATCAGCGGTACTATCTGTCCTGACTAAAGCCTTGCGCCATCGCCTCTAGACACCCCAATACCGGCTTGAGGTACTACCGATCGTCAAGTCCGGTACTACCGGACATGACTGGGGCTGGGCGCCTCAATAGCTGGGCCACAACCCATGTACCCCCATGTTATGTTGCAACCCTAGAAGTTTTCCCCAAACTACCCCTTGTTAAGTGGCTGGCCAATATATAGAGCCCCCACCCACTCATGTATCCCTTAGGCATAGATGATAGACTAAAGACACCCCCTTTGTGGAATCTCTAGTTTTGCCTCATCCCCTTACCTAAGGGGACCGACTATCATCACCACCTTGTTAGAGTTTGCATCGCGCCTCCCTCGTTGTACAAAGCCTTGGCATCGGTGCCCTTTGCCAAGATGTCAAGACCCTCTCCAAGGTGTTCTTCCCTCTCCGCTTGGGATCGAGGGAGCATGTTGACCGATCTTTCCTTGCGAGGATTCTATCGGACCGATGGCCACCGATGGGAGAAATCGACCTTGTATCATGTGAGTTTTGCGTGTGTTCATCATGTTCTTCACGAGGTGTGCGTCCGCTTCCGCTACCTTCCCCCTTTCCCCTTGCCGTCCCATCAATTTGACCACAATATCCGTGAAGATCGGGCTACCCACGAGGTTAGCCCTCAATATCTGGTAATAGTAGCTTTTGGTTGCCACAGATTTCTCATCGATTTAGTCTTTTCCCCATAAATTCGAAAATTCTACCAAAAAGAGCCCCAATTCGTATTTTGGATTGATCTATGATTTGAGTGCATTTTCGTAGGTTTTGATTCGCGGATTACTTGCTAAACTTGTCGATCCATCTTCCCTAGCGTTCCCATGGCCTAATTCCATCATTTACCCATTCGATTTGGTGTTTTTCTTGAAGATTTTCTGGCCAAATCGCCCCAAAATCGCGAAATCGCATCAAATCTGCATGTCTCAGGTATAACTGGTACTACCGGGCCCAAAAAGCGGTAAGACCGTCCGTACCAGACAAGAATCAGCAGATTCCAGATTTCAGTCTCTCACTGTTTTGAGTATAACTTTTGCATACGAATTCGGAATTTGGTGTTCTTTAGCTCATTTCGAAGAGGACACGGAGATCTACATCATAATACAAGTGGTTGATGGTATATATTCCATACAAATTCCTTGAGAAAAGTGGAATCCAATAATAAAGGGTGAAGATCGGTGACGAAAGGTGTAAAAATTCCACGACTTCTCCCCACTTGCTTTCCTTTGTGAGCTAGACTATCTTTGTGATCAGCAAACACCTATTCAGACTAGTTCCTCCTATAATTGCTTGGGCTATGCGCATTTGATACTTGTAGAATTCCGAGCAAAAGTCGTGAGCGCGCTATCTCTTATAGTTATCTTGTATAATTGTTGGCACAAGGAAGTGGGAAGTGAAAAGTAAAACAAAAAAGTGAAAAAATAGAAAAAAGGAAAAGAAAAATAAAATAAAGAAATAAACAAGTGCCTCATAGAATAGGAAGCACAAGATCGATGCATATTATATAGGTGGTACTAATTGTGCATATCTTGTAGCTCACCAACTTTATTGCAATCGAACTAGCGTCTCTCCTTGCACTTGTGCGACACCAGATTATTGTCTTCGCTAGGTAATAATTTGGTTCTTAGCTCACTTTATCCATCGCACAAGTCCCATTTATATCATTGTGTATGTTTCCTTGTACATAATTCCTATCTTGTGGATTTACTTGTTTTGCTTTGTGATCATCGTGATTCTTTACTTGCCATTACAACATCTTGATTTTGAATTGTTCTTGGACATGCCACCTTACTTACCTATCCACCATAAGATTTGTGTGTTTTTTTAGTGGTTAGTTGGTTTTGGTGTTCCGCTTGAACTACACTTTCCTTGGTTCTGATTGCTCTCAGGTGTGGCCACTTGTACGATACTATCTTCCAAGGTAAAGTAAGGTTTGAAGTTGCATCCCTAACCCCCCTACCACTTCCATATACACCACTTGGTCTTGTGAATTATGTCTAGGGACTCCGGAGCCGAGGATAATTTCTATGAAGAATCCACGATGAGCCACCATGCATATGCCTCCATAAGCATGGATGCCATGATGGAGAACTACACCGACAATGGCTCCACATGCTTGGGTGAGATGGAGTACTACAAAAACAATGTCTCCCCAAGCATGGACGACTTCAAGAACGACAACGACAAGCTCCTCAAGTCGTGTCGACCAAGACGGAGCCTCCACCTCGAGAGTGCCAAGGTCCACCATCGAATGGACAAGTTCCAAAGCGCCCTCAACAACTTCAAGAAGGAAATGGACGACAACTTCGCCAAGCACATGAGCATCCTCGCCAAAATTAACGAGTCCACCTCAAGATTGCACCATAAGCATAAGAAGAGTGCCAAGGATAAGGATCATCGTCGCGAGCATCATGTGGATGACCAAGTGTGCCACATACATCAACCTTTGGCAAGGCATGCCAATGACCTCCATGGACACCATCAAAAGACACCTTCCACTACTAGTGCCACCATCTAAATGGCACCAAGAGCAAGCCCTCTTCCGCGCCATCAAGCTTCAATGCCCAAACTTGATGTGCTAGATTACTCATGCAACTTCATGGATGAGGAAGACGAAGAACTCTATTTCGCCAAGTTGGACGAGTACGTCAAGAGGATGTCTACACAAGCCAAGGAGGCCACGGTAGATGATGATCAGGCTCTAAGTAAAGAGCCTACCCTACAAGATGGCGGCGACAAGGTTCAGAATGGTGAGCATGGGACTTTCCCTTCACCAAAGGAGGCACATGGAGTTGAGCACAGCGAGCCTATCCCTATATGCTTGAGTGATGATGTGGTACCAATGCCATGTAAGTATGAGAGCCACTTAGCCCACTTGAGTGAAAACAAGAGTGATATGAGCGACTCCACCATACGTGAGATTGAGTGCTTCCACTTGAAGGGCATGAGTGATAAACCAATTGAGTTGAGAGTGGTAGTTGATAGGTCATATGACGCAACTTTGATTTATAATGATTTACCCTTTACCTCTAGTGTGTTTTCTCATGATGTGATAGGTTCCATGGTGCAAGAAGCGTCAATCTTGGAGATGATGATGCCTCCAACCAAGAAGATGTACATGGTGGATGAAGATGATGCCATCCCAATACATGATGAATACGTTGCCCACATGGAGGCCAATACTACCACAACACCCACAACATATGAGATGTATGAACAATGTAAAAATAAGGGTGTTGATGATGCCATGATCCCACTAGTGGACATGATGACTTGTGATGATTGGCATGCTATGGATGATGTTTGTGATATCACATATGCTTCATTGATATTTCCATGTGATACTTTGCCTTTGCATAATGTTGAGCATGTGGAATTATTTGATTGTGATGATGTTGCCATAGACATGCCATGCTCTAAATGTTACATTGATGATATCATTGCTTACACTTTGTTGAACAATTGCTCTTTCCAATGCTTTGCTTGCAATGATGATCAAAATGATATCCCTTGGACCATGGTTTGTCATGAATGTTTTACAATTTATCCCGTTGCTTGCAATAAGATGAACAATTGCTCTTTCACTTGTTTTGCTTACAACAATAATTCTCATATTGTTTCTATTGAGATGGCCCCCATAGCTTTCTCAAATTTTGGAGATTGTGATGATTACCATGATAAGCATGCCCCCACTTTCATACTCACCATGCATCTATATTACACTTGATTGACACTCATGGTGATGTGCACAAGAAGAGATATGTCATGATGGATGATGTATTTCTCTACCATGCACACACATTCTTCCTTTTGTGTATGATGTGTGTAGTTACCTGCATTAGAATGTCAACCTCGGTTGAGCACGAGTTGACAAAAAGAGCTCTTGAGAGCATCACACAAGTGAGTTCAAGATCGAACCCATCTCTGATACCTTTTGCATGCTTTGCATCTTTCATATTGAAAAATTGCTCTTTCCTATGGTTTGCTTGCAAGCATGTTGATGGTATTCTTTCACCTTATGACAATCATGTTTCATTGTTCTTGGATATTGATTGTTGGGGATATACTTTCCGGCTATCCTCATAGTTCCTCACTGACCAGGGTGGCCCACTTCGGGTTAGAGCTTTGCTTCACGGGCGGCCCAGTCAGAGAGAAAAGACAGAGTCCAGTCCAGCTACAGGAAGGCCCAGAAGACTTACCGACATAGGCCCATAGTGTTACTTGTAGTTCAAGATGTACTCTGTAACCGACTCTTAGTCGTAGTCGGATAGGTCTCTTCTATAAACCCTAGGCCAGATATCTATATAAGCCGTCCTAGGGAGAGCCTTTAGGGCAACACAATAGTCTACAATCTCAACTCGCACAGGCGAACCATTGTAACCCATATTCCTGCTCTGCCGTATTACTGGATTGCTAGCATGAGTAGGATCCGTCCAAAGCCGGCAGATTCGAACCTGGGTAAACTTGTGTGCTCACTGTCCCGGAACACCGTACGTCTCACACCCCTCTTTTCTGCATGCCTCGAGGACCCCCTCATGGCGTACTTTTCATCAATCCGACGATAGTTGGTGCCCACTGTGGGGCAAGTGAGCTTCGGATCTGCGTTCCGAGCGGAATCTGCAAGAATCGGAATCGACAAGACTATTGCCGTCGGTCGCATCCTCTTCGCCAGCGATGTCCCTCTCATCGTTCTCGACGAGACTTGGATTCCGGCTAGGGAAGCCGTGACCAGCTACACCATCATGTATTTTGGCGAGATCGATGTTTACATCGGTTTCGCTGAACCTGCCCCACCCACTCCAGCGGTGATGATAGAGGCAGAAGAAATTTCTAGGTCCCCTTTGTCCGTGGAGGCGGCAGAGTTCTGGATCTCAGAAAATCCTAATCCCACCCAGCCCGCACCAATTGCGGAGATAGTGGAGAAAGCTATGCCTAAAGCTGATCCTGCTGTTCAAGTCGAATCTGGAGTGGATCTCCTGGGGGGGTCAAATCCCAGATCGATCTGTCGGACGAGGTCGAGATCCAGGAAGAGCACAGTAACAACCATGGTTCTGGCCCTTCTAACACCGGAATAGATCAACCGTTCCTAAGGCATACGTTGATGCGCATGATACTGCAAGACGCAAGCGTGGATGAGGTTCTCGAAACCATCAGGATCTTCGAGGAAG
Organism: Avena eriantha; assembly: GCA_910589775.1. Taxonomy (NCBI): domain Eukaryota; kingdom Viridiplantae; phylum Streptophyta; class Magnoliopsida; order Poales; family Poaceae; genus Avena; species Avena eriantha. The sequence continues at coordinate 483,154,938 of OU342743.1, read as the reverse complement.
CCCACGAGGAAAGCCGCAACTACCTAAGGACCCACGTCTCACACTTTGTCGGATACGTTGGATTCGGATCTGGCTCCGCCGATGCTGGAGACAACACCGACTCAGTGCTGGAGGCGATCGGAAAAAACGCCAACGTACCCGCATCCTCGGATGACTCGATGATGTTAGCAGATTTCCAAAAGTTCTCCGCGAAATATGAAGAGGAGCTTAATTACACAGGTGCTGCAGAAGGAGAAGACATGGACGAAGGATCTGGAGAAAACTCTTCCAAAGCGCAGGACAACATGGAACTCGGAGATGATCCCGAGAACCAAATGGCCAAAAGTATCGATCAAAGCCTGACTCCGGGAAACAGACCCAAAGCCGTCTTTCCTACCGGCGTTGCCAAGAAGGCAAAGAAGAATAACAAGATCCCGGCAAAAGATCTTCCGGCAGAGGAAGTGATTGCCGAGGAATACGAAGAAGAATCGGATGGAGCACTTATCCCAGACGAGCCAAAAGAAGAATCGGTGGATGGACACGTGATCACTGAAGGTGCACGTAAACTCATTGATGCTGCATTAACCACACCTATCCCTACAGCAGCAGAACTTACTGCCGAAGAACTAGATGAAAGGGCCTAGGCCCTAGAAGCGTGTCGTCAAGTACTCCTGGATGAAGCCAAAAATATCGAGGAGGAGAAGAAACGCATGGCAACCGTAGAGAAGTACATCTCTCTGCAGCATCAGAAGACCCGGAAACGTCACACGCGTGATGATCAATTCCCGGAAGTACACAAGGTTCTCTTCGAAGGAGACCTAGGGATGCCTCGTCTCGACAGCAAGGGAGATCTAGTACATAACACTGTCGCAGCTCGAGATATCCTATCGAATAACCCAGGCCCAGAACATGTTCGATTGGGCATCAAGCTACTCACCAAGGGTCTGGAACAGCAAAGGGCCGCGAAATCCGGAAGCAAAAAACTGGTCTCCAAATCCGACCAATGTCACACGAACTCGGCCTGGAATGATATAAGGCCCCAACGGGTTCCGGAACAGCATAACCGTTCCGACCGACGGGAAGACAACTACTCAAGAACCGGATCAACAGGACAACATCACAGAGCTACACGTGACTGGCGCAATGTAGCTTCAGCTGCCGAGCAAGAAGCAATTGCTGCACTGTATCCGAGAAATCCTCCCCGGCGAGAGTCGAACGATCGTAGGGGAGAGGACAAAGAGAAACGTCGGGAGGAGGACCGTCAAAGGATGCCACCTCCTGGACCCACAAACCGTCCGGCTGAGCCCGACCATGGTGGGACTGACGGACGAAGGAACGATGGAAACCATGCCGAGACAAGCCGACAGGGGGCTCGTCGCAATGAAGACCCCCCGGAACCAGAATAATGATGCTCCGGACGGAGGCCGACGATCAGCCGGAAATAATCCAGCTGCCCCACCCTCTCCGCCAAGTAGCCATCACAACAGCTCTCAAGGAGGCTAAGGAGGGCGTCGTAGTGGAGGAGGTGGTGGAAGAAGCCGAAGTCCGGCTCCAAGGCACTGCAGCCATAGCCGTCACTTAGGGCGATGATCTTTGTCCCCGAATGACGCAAGGCATAGGATTAACTCCAATATAGAAGCGCGGCGCTATGAAAATGATGACATATACGTGGGCCCAAAGTGCTTCAGACCACAGATAAGAGCTACAAAATTCCCGGAAAGATTTGCTATCTCAAGACATATTCAAGCCTACGACGGCATAGCTCGGCCAGATACTTGGCTATAGGATTTCTACCAAGCTTGCTGCATCACCAAAGGCGGAAACAACCTGGTCGCAACCCGGTATCTCCCACTCATGTTGCGGAAGACGACACAATCATGGCTCAATGAACTTCTGGAGAACACCATCCACAACTGGTATGACATGCAAAGTGCGTTCTATCGGAATTTCGAAGGCACATACCAGAGGCCCTGTACGGTCGGAGATCTATAGCGTTGCACCTAGAAAGCCGGAGAAACTTGCCGGGATTATCTCGGATGATGGATCGACACCAAGAACTCCTGTGAAGGAGTAAATGACCAAACTACGATTGAAACTTTCATTGTAGGACTCCCAATTGGTTTACTATGTCATCGCTTGAAGTGTGACAAAGTCACTGATTTGGGAGAGATGATAGAAGCAGCGAGCAAGTATGTAGATGCTGACGACGATGCAGAGGGATTACTGAATGCCCTAGCTGTGCTGTAGTCGGCAAAACAACCAAAGCAACAGGCTCAGAAGCGCAAGAATACCTCGGAAGAAAAACCCAACGCGGAAACGGCAGTGGTCACTGCTACTTTTGGGTTTGGATGACGAGGAGGACGTGGCGGTGGCCACGGACGCGATCATGGGACGTCAAGAGTTCAAGGTAGAGGAGACCAGCAACCTGGTAAAACCTACTCCTAGGCCGACATTGCCAATAACCCATGCGTGCATCACCTAGACGCCAATGGGGGCTCGTCCCACACAAACACCGAGTGTCATTTTAACGACGACATTAAGAGAGATGATACCGCTGGCTACAGGGCTAAGCGAAAGAAGGGAAAGAAGAATCCCGAAAAGGAAAAGGAGACCAAGGAAGATTCCGACATGGAGGAAGCTGATGCTTCAAATCCCAAGCCGGAAGGGAAGAAAAATTTTCTGGAAAAGAAAGACACGTACGTCACCTTCCTCGGATCTCAACCAGCAAAGGTCAAGAAAGCAGTTCTACATGAGCTCAACGCAATAGTTCCGGCTGTCCCTCAATGCTTGGACTGGTCGGAAGTGGCAATCACCTTTGACCGCACTGATCATCCACCTAAGTTATACAGGCAAGGAAAATACGCCTTAATCATCAATCCACTTATTGACGGTTATGGTTTCTCCAAGACTCTCATGGACGGTAGTAGCAGCATTAACATTCTGTATGTCGAAACACTACGCCAGATGAAGATCTCGGAGACCCAGCTAAACCACAGCTCTGTGATCTTTCACGGGGTTGTCCCTAGAAGACAAGCAAATTCCCTAGGAGAAATCACTTTGGATGTTACCTTTGGAACTCCAAAGAACTATCGGACGGAGGCACTTTCCTTCGAAGTGGTCCCGCTCAAGAGCGCGTACCACGCTATATTCGGACGTCCGGCTTACTGGGCTTTAATGGCTCGTCCGTGTTACATTTACAATATGATGAAAATTCCAGGTCCCAACGGCGGGATCACCATCAGGGGAGACCCGAAGAAAGCGCGAGAGTGCGAGGATGGAAATGTCACCTTTGCTGAAGCTGTGCTGCATGCCCAGGAGTACCAGGAGATCAAGAAGAGCATAGATCCGTCCGAGATGCCCGCGACAAAGAAAGAGGTGACAAAGCTGAATCCGGAGTTCAAGGCATCAGAAGAGACGAAGAAGACGCCGTTGAAGGATGATGACCCCTCCAAGGTGACCCAGATAGGCGTAGGACTAGATAGCGCATAGGAAGGCGCGCTCGTCAAGTTCCTCCAAGCAAATCAAGATATCTTCGCTTGGAAGCCATCTGACATGACCGGAGTACCTAGGGAACTTGTCGAGCACTCTTTAAATGTAAACCCAAATGCTAAACCCGTCAAACAGTCCTTACGACGTTTCAGCGATGAAAAGCGTAAGGCAATAGCTAAGGAACTAGCATGACTCGAGTTATCCGGTTTCATAGAAGAGGTCATCCACATTTATTGGTCGACCAATCCTGTAATGGTCCCTAAAAAGGACACCACTGATTTAAGGATGTGTGTTGATTATACTGCCTTGAACAAGGCTTTGTCCCAAAGATTCATTTGTGCTGCCTAGGATTGATCAAGTTATCGATTCTATGGAAGGCTCGGAACTCCTCTATTTTCTCGACGCATATTCCGGTTATCACCAAATCTGGATGAAGGAATCTGACAAAGTCAAAACTTCATTCATAACCCCCTTCGGAACCTTCTGTTTTGTTATGATGCCCTTTGGGCTAAAGAACGCAGGAGTTACGTACCAGCGCACAATGCAGCATTGCCTCCACGATCAAATCAGACGCAATGTACATGCATATGTGGATGATATTGTGGTGATGCCCAAAGAGAAGGAAACATTGATTTCTGACTTGGAGGAAACGTTCACCAATATACGAAAATACAACATAATGCTTAATCCGAAGAAATGCTTCTTTGGAATCCTAGCCGGAAAATTGTTAGGTTTCATCGTGTCTCAAAGAGGCATAGAGGTGAACCGAGACAAAATCAAGGCTATACTCAATATTTCCAGGCCAACTTGCCTGAAGGACGTACAAAGACTAACTGGTTGCATTGCCGCAGTCAGTCGGTTTGTAAGCCGGCTCGGTGAAAGAGCCGCACCATTATACAAACTCCTGAAAAAGGCCAAGGATTTTGAGAGGACTGACGAAGCTAAAGCTGCGCTACAAGACCTGAAAACAGTACTCTCGTCTGCTCCAAACCTTGCAGCCCCGGAACCACAGGAATCGATGTTGCTCTATCTCGCTGTGACAAACAAAGTCATCAGTATTGTCATGACAGTGGAGAGACCGGAGGAAAATCAGGAACACTTGGTGCAGCATCCGACTTACTTTCTCAGAGAGGTCTTAACAGAATCGAAACAGCGGTATCCGCACTATCAAAAGCTAGCTTATGGTGTGTTCTGAGCATCTCGTAAGCTACGACATTATTTTCAGGAACATCCAATTACCGTGGTGAGCACAGCTCCCATGAGAGATATAATCAACAACAATGACAGCACAGGACGCGTCGCCAAATGGGGCATAGAGCTCTCAGCTTTCGATATTGTGTATAAACCTCGGACAACAATCAAATCCCAAATCCTTGCTGACTTTGTTGCTGATTGGACAGAGACGAAGGAGAATATGACCCTCCCTGATTCGGAATGTTGGACCCTATATTTTGATGGGTCTAAGGCTCGCAGGGGCTCGGGGCTGGCGTGGTGCTCAAATCACCCCCAGGAGATAAGCTTTTATACGTGTTGCAGATCCACTTCACAACGACAAATAATATTGCCGAGTATGAAGCACTACTGCATGGAATCCGGATTGCTAAGGATATCGGCATCCAACGTTTGATGTGTTACGGAGATTCGGATCTTGTTACTCACCAAGTCTCGGATATTTGTAATGCAAATAAACACATGGCAGCATATAAAGCTATCGTGGATGATTTATCTAAATTGTTCAAAGGGTTTGAGGTTCAACACATCCATCGAGCAGAAAATGAGGAAGCAGATGCATTATCTTGAATAGGCTCTACACGGAAAGAGGTCCTGGATGGCGCTTTTTTAGAGCACCTCAAATTTCCCTCTATAAAGGGAGTCGACGAGGAATATCCGACCAAATCCGACTCACCTCTAATAGTAGTTCTAGGTGTAATTCCTAGCTGGACTCAACCCTACCTTGATTATCTGGTAGATGGCAAATTACCCGAAGACGAAGTTCTGAGTCGGCAAATCATCCGACGAGCAAAAGCCTATACTGTAGTTAGTGGTGAGATCTATAAGCGGAGTGTGTCTGGGGTCTTTCAGCGCTACGTATCTCCGGAAGAAGGAGTGGAAATCTTAAGAGAAATCCACGAAGGCGAGTGTGGTCATCATGCTCCAGCCAAATCTTTAGTGGCAAAAGCTTTTCGACACAGTTTTTTCTGGCTTATAGCCAAGGCAGATGCCGAACGGCTGGTCAAGACGTGCAAGGGCTGCCAAAAGTACGCCAAACAAGCTCACATTCTGGCTGATCAGCTGCGAACAATACCTATAACATGGCCTTTCGCGGTCTGGGGGCTTGATATGGTAGGACCGTTCAAACGGGCTCGGATTTACTCACCTCTTAGTGATGGTGGATAAATTCACCAAATGGATTGAGGCTAAACCCGTCACTAGTTGTGATGGAGCAACATCCAAAAGATTTGTCGAGTATGTTATAATCCGGTATGGTTATCCACATAGTATTATCACGGACAACAGGAGTAATTTCTCTATGGGAGGACTTGCTGAATTCTGCAACAAACAAAATATCCAGCTTGGCATTGTGTCAGTCGCACATCCGCATGCTAATGGACAAGTCGAAAGAGAAAATGGTTTTATCCTACAAGACATAAAACCGAGACTCGAAGCACCACTACGACGTGCTGCGGGGGCTTGGGCAGAGGAATTACCTTCTGTAATATGGAGTTTACGAACAACTCTGAACAGGTCAACCGGATACACACCTTTCTTCTTGGTCTATGGCTCAGAAGTAGTTCTTACTAGTGATTTAATTCGCACTTCTCCTAGAGTGGCCGCGTATATTGAAGAGGATGCCGAGATTTCTTGACAAAATGATCTCGACCTAGTCGAAGAAGTTCGCGTCGTTGCTGAAATGAGGTCAATAGCCTATCAGCAGAAGTTACGCAAGTATCATAGCCAGAGAGTCCGAAAGATCCTTCAATAAGGGCGATTTGGTTCTCCGGCTTGTGCAACAAAAAAAGCACAAACTTTCCCCAGTATGGGAAGGGTCCTGCTTGGTTAGTCGAGTATTACACAACGGTTCGTAATACTTAACTAATAGGAGGCCAGTCAACGAAATACCTGCTACTAAGAAGAGAAAGGGAGATGGAGGCAGTACAAATCCGGATGAGTTAGACATACCATAGAATATTGCTCAGCTACGTCCCTTTTATTCTTAGTTTATCCTTCTTTGTAATCATATATGTGTACATGTTCTGTGAGAAAGAAAATTTTTGGTTGCCTCAAGTTTTTTCTGAGAAGTTTTTACCATCTTATTTTCGAATGATCATGTCACAGTCAAAAATCCCAGAATACTTGAAAGTACTTTATGCTCATGTTCGTTCTGGTTTAGATTTCCGATTCTAAAATTGCTACCTTCGGGTATAAATCTATATTTCCTAGTCTATACTTTGGTTATTTGTCTGATTGCCGGATGCGGGTATTTTCCGAGTAGTGAATTGTTGGTACTGGAAGCCGGCTTTGTTTCCGAGTTTAAACTGGTTTCGAAATTGAGATCCGTTGCTCAGCAAAGTTTCCGTGCTGAAAGTTTAGCCGGCTCATGAAAGGGACGAGGCGGAAAGCCAGATAAACAATAAGTACAGACAAAAAAGTACAAGTGCTTATGCAAACATTTCAAGCACACAAAATTTAAGCCAAAAGTGCTGAATAGATAAAAACTTAGCACTATCAAAAGTATCATACTAAATATTTACAGACCCATAATGTTTTCGGAGTAACACATCTGTTTTTTCTTGATAACTTATGATGTAGGAGGAGAGGTAGGAGTTGCCAGCTCGCTGGATATATCAGCTGCACCCTGATAACGATCCGATATGTCCAAGACAGATATAGTTTGTTCATCGTCGGAAACTTCGTCCGCCTCTTCGGGAGACGGGGGTGGCGTGTCCACGCGGGTGAAGAAGGGAGTGTTGTAGCTGGTCAAGTCAGCTACATGACACCCATATCTGGCGCAGGAGTCCATGATGGCCTTGATATCTTGCTCCTGTCTGTCTTCATCCACCTTACAGTACCCTCTGGTTACTTGCCAGATCTCCATGTTACCATGGTGGCTCATAACCATGGTGAGAGCGTTTTGTGCTGCGATTTGCGCGTAGGACATGTTCTAGTCCTGGACAAGCTGCGACATCTCCTTTGCCTTGTCTCGCACCTGAAAGTCGGACATGCTATGCATATCCGGAACCTTGAGGGTTTCGCCAATATCCTCGATGGATTGGTGGAAGTCATGGAGAAGATCGCCGACTTGTGAAAGCTGGTGGGTGCGAGGCTCGGAAGAAGCAGAGTCCGTCAAGTTCAGAGGACCTATGCATATAAAGCAAAACGGTTAAATAAATCCAACATCGAAAGAATCGAAGAATGCAGACAAGTCAGAAAGATGGAAACATACCAAAGATGACGTCATCAAGTTTGGTTTTCTCTTCGCGAAGGCTCTAGAGTTTAGCCCGGAGCGCCTCAGAAAGGTCCTTCTCTCTGAATAGGTCGTCGTTGAGATCCGAGATTTTCTTCTCGTGGAGTGCAATCTTGCGATCACGCTCCACGGTGGTCATGGAGGAGGATTCGAGAACTTGAGCAATACTCTTCTCATGATCCACCTTAAGCTGATCTAGCTCTTGGCGGAGATCCTTGTTTTCCACCACCAAGGTCTTCAGATTCTTGGCCTCTTCGATCATAGCACATGACTGCTTTACGAGTGCTGTAAGTCAAAAAGAACAACAGTTCAACAAAAATATTCGACTATGAAAAATCAAGACAAGGTTTGAGTCTCGGAAAGTTTACCTTCGATCTCATCCTTGGACACTTTTTAGTTCAGCATTTTCAAGTCGAAGAGCCTTGATCTCTCTCCGCTTGTTGCAGATATTCTTCAACAATTCCTGGTTATATGAATTAACTTTCTGTAAGTCAGGATACCCAGAGTCAGAAGTCTACTGAAGACTCGGCTAATATTGTAGCTAATATCAGCATGAGCGTTGGGGCTACACTAGTTCATTCTTTGGCATCCTAAGGAAGCATAAACCCGGATTGTCTATCCAACTTCATGCTTGGGGGCTAGAGGATATGATATAAAGTACAATAAAGAAAAAACATGAGTTGGAATTCTGACTTACACGATGTTCATGCGTGAGCTTGCTCAGGCACATGTTCACTTCAGTAGTAACCTTCTCGGCGAGGGTGAGTGGAATAACCGGAGGTGGTGGAAGCACACCAGCTCTTGCACCCTCGTCGCGAAGGCGGACTTGTTCGAGAAGATCAGAGTACTTGATGTCCTCTGCTTCTTGTGCTTCTTCTTCAGTAGAGAGATTACGGCTTTCAAGGCATTGCCGGGCCAGCCGCTGGATTTCCTCCACAGATTTTCGAGACAAGCCAAATTTGGCAAGTCCTGGATTGTTCAGGAGATTTTCGGCGAATGTCTCTGCCGAGGGATCATTACCCTAAGAGGGTTCACCCTTATCAAAACCTGAGTCACCCATGGTGACGTCAGTCTGCGACTCAAGGATCGCTGGCCCTGTTGAAGGAGCCAGATCTTCTGGAACAACCAGGGAGGGAGTAATCACCGGCGTTGCAGAAGGTTGAGGGGCAAGATTCGGAGGAGCCACGGCAGGAGAAGGAATAGTTAGCTTCGTCTGACGCAGGGGCTTCGAGATAGTCCCCTTCCCCTTGCCCTTGATGAGCTGCTTAGCTCTGAGAAAGTAATAGAATGAAGAACATTATATCTCGGAAGAAATCATGAAGTAATGTTCAAAGACGGAAGTTGTGTAGAAAGTTACCTCTTCACAACTGGCACTTCCTTTGTGCCGATAGCCACTGTCGGAGCTTTGCGCTTTCTGGGCACAACGTCTGGCAGTGGGACCAATTCCTCCTCCCGAGAAAACTCAGGAGGATATCCCTCGATAGGATCCAGTTTCGACTCGGGGAGGTCGGAAAGCTGAAAAGAAGATAATATCTCAGTATTGCGAAATAACTTAAATGGTGAAACACATAAAAAGGGTTTACTGCTAAAGCTTACCGACACTACAGGGTCTTCCACTGTATGCATGTCCAGAGATAAATCCGGAATCTTCCTCTCAATCCGCTCCTTTATCAGCCATTTGATTTGGCTTATATAATCTTGTGGCTTTAAGGCCCTGGGGCTTATGCAGAGGGAGTCATTTTTCGACGCCGTGATGGAATACATCAGTCGGTCGCCGTGGTGCTAGATAGGCTAGATCCGGCTTGCCACCCAGCACTGGACCAAGTCGGACCTTCTAAGGCCCTTGTGCTTCATCAGATATTCAATCTGCCTCTTGGCGAGAAGCAGATCATCACTGAGAGCTGGAGGGGCCTCGTCCCAAGATGGTTGAGGCGTGGCGGCTCCATCGACAAAAGTCGGCAAAGCACTAGCTTTGCTGGGAGCAGGAATATCCTTGTGATAGAAAAAGGTAGCCGGCCATTGTTTGACCGACTCACTACCTAAAACCCGAGGATAGACGCGCTCACGCCTAACAGAAAGACTAATTGTACCGGTAATGTAAGGATTACCGGAAGTGATAGAGTTTCTCCGGACATGAAAATAGTACCAGAAGAGAGTGAGACTCGGCCTAATGTCGAGATACCCCTCACACAAAGCCGCATAGGCGCTCATCTCTAAGATAGAGTTTGGGGGGAGATGGTGAAGTTGAACACTGTAATGATCAATCACCTCAGAAAAGAAATCTGAGGGAGGAAAGGAGAAACCTCTGTCGAGGTGGGTGCCGACGTGCACTCACTCACCGTTGCGAGGGTTGGGGACGGCTTCGCCGAAGCCGCTCCGCCAATCGCCGGCGCGGAGGAGCCCTTCTTCTTTGACGCCGTAGAGCTTCTCGTCGTCGAGGACGCACATGATCCAGACCCCGTGATTGCTCTCCTTTTCCGCTGCCGTCACCGCCGTCTCTACTGCGCTGGAAGATGAAGTGGAAGCCATTTTCTTGATGAGCCGGTGACCTTGGTTGGGCGGCGCTGGGAATTTCTGGAGGCTAGGGAGCTCTGTGCGCGTGGGAGAAGTGGAGGAGATGGAAACGACACGGGGACAGGTGAAGAAGATGAGATGAGGGAATCCTCACCCCTTATAACCACCGAACCGCGCCAAGATTCGTGCAAATGACGCAGTACACACGCCACGCATCGTGGAAAGAACTGGCAAGCCGCACGCGATGATTACGCCGCCTTGATCTCCACGCATGCATTGAAACGGCGCCTCGGTTCCGCAAATGACGGACCCAACAACAGTCGTGCTGACAGGAGATGACTATCAGTGACGTGACTTGACCATGATTAGTGTCAGATGACATCAGAGACCAAGTTCCGGCTTAGTTTGAATACCAAGCTGTAAATCCGAATAACGTACTCATAGGTCTGACTTATTTTTGAGACCCGGATCGTATCTATTATTTTGAAGTTTCAGGAACCCTTCAAGATTCTACAAGCCAAAGATCAAGCTAGACGATGATGAATCCGACTTTGGATCTTGGAGACTTCCGGGGGCTGCTGTTGGGGATATACTTTCCGGGTATCCTTACAGTTCCTCACTGACCAGGGTGGCCCACATCGGGTTAGAGCTTTGCTTCACAGGCTGCCCAGTCAGGGAGAAAAGACGGAGTCCAGTTCGGCTACGGGAAGGCCCAGAAGACTTACCACATAGGCCCATAGTGTTACTTGTAGTTCAAGATGTACACTATAACCGAATCTTAGTCGTAGCCGGATAGGTCTGTCCTGTAAACCCTAGGCTGGATATTTATATAAGCCGTCCTAGGGAGAGCCTTTAGGGAAACACAATAGTCTACAATCTCAAATCACACAGGCGAACCCTTGTAACCCATATTCCGGCTCTGCCATATTACTGGATTGCTAGCTGGAGTAGGATCCGTCCAAAGCCAGCAGATTAGAACCTGGGTAAACTTGTGTGCTCACCGTCCCGAAACACCGTACGTCTCACACCCCTCTCTCCTGCACGCCTCGAGGACCCCCTCATGGTGTACTTTTCATCAATCCGACGACATTGATGCTTTGTGTGTTGCAAAAAAATGTTGAACAATTTCTCTTTCCGATGTTTTGTGTGCAACCATAATGCAATTATGAGCATGTATTATCATGAGAGCTTCTAGGTTTCTCGTATAGTTGTTGCAACAAACATAATGACCACTTGCTATTTCATATGGTTTGTATGCAAACATGTGTTTTTTGCTTCCACTTGTGATACTCATATCCCCATGATATTTGCTTTTGATGATTTGTGTGTGACATCCAACATGTCATACAATTTATCTTTCCAATGTTTGGTCTGCACAAATAATGATGTTATTTTGGATATCCTTTGTCATGTCTTTTTTCCAAATTCTCCTATTCTTGCATCAAGGATGTTGTCAAATTTTAGTCTAATGCTTTGTGTGCCACACTAAGATGTTTTATGGAGTTTTTGAGTTCCCACATTTGGATGATGTTCAAATAATTTCCATGCACTTTGACCTTGCATATGGATTTAGTTTGCTACACTTGAGTTGTGCTAACAGTGTTGTGAACAAGAATGGACATGCCACAAATGACATGCTCCTCTATCACGCACGAACATATGTTGCTTGGTCTTTGTTGTGTGAAGGTACAATTTCTTATGCGTCAACCTCTATGGACCATAAGTTGACAAGACGAATCGAAGAGAGTTACCTATGGTTGCCCTTCAACGAGCTATCTCTACATCATAAGGTGACTTCCTTCACTACAAGAAAAGTTTCCTTCTGCAACGACTTGGCCCAATGGTTGTCGTAGAAGGCACGTCTTCCGCGACAAAATTCTCGGCTCGGCCATGCCTGATGGAAAACCTTTTTTTTCTGGTTTCGCGGCCCTCTACTACGACAGATCTGCTAAAAACATGGAGGAAGCTCGGCCAGCGCGTGGCAGAAGCAAGATTTTCGTTTCCTCGCGCGATGTTGACTCGCCGAAGTCTTTTGAGGCGTCTGGGTCCCGGACGTCAGTGTCTCTAGCGGACCATACTTTTCGGCCGCGCCTCCCTGATTTGAACTCGATAATGTAGCTCGAGGCGTCTACCGTTTAGTCAGGCTGCTAGGTCCTAGATGTTAGCCTCTCATTAGAAGGATCGTGTGTATGATGGAATTTTTTTCCTTCGCTCGCGCTACCCTGTTCCAAAGTTGATAGCGCTGCTCGATGCATCTATCGTCTAATCAACCTCCTGGGACCCACATGTCATCCTCTCATTATAAGAAACATGTGTATGATGGAATTTTTTTCCTTCGCTGGCGCTACCCCGTTCCGATTTGATAGCGCTGCTCGACGCATCTACCGTTTAACCAACCTCCCGAGCCCCACATGTCATCCTCTCATTAGAAGAAATGTGTGTATGATGGATTTTTCCCTTCGCTCACGCTACCCTATTCCGAACTTGAGAGCGTTGTTCGATGCATCTACCATTTAATCACGATGCTGGGCCCCACATGTCATCCTCTCATTAAAAGAAACGTGTGTATGATGGATTTTTTACCCTCTATAGCGCCTTCGTGTTCCGAACTTGATAGCTTTGCTCGCTGCATCAAGCGTTTATTCAGGCTGGTGGGTCCCTTATGTCAGCCTCACATTAGAAGAATCGTGGGTACGATGGAATTTTTTCTTCTCTAGCGCTACCCTGTTCCGAACTAGATAGCGTTGCTCGACAAATCTGCCATTTTCTCACGCTGCTAGGTCCCCAATTTCAGCCTCTCATTAAAAGAAACGTGTACATGCTAAACTTTTTTCTCTCTCACGCCTCCCTGTTTCGAACTGGCTACGTTACTCAATGCAGCATCTGTATAAGGTCGCGCTGCTGGGTCCCACATATTAGCCTCTCTATAAATGAAACGTGCGTATGATGGTCTTTTTTTGGCCATGTCCGCTGTTCTGACCTTGGCAACTTGCTGGGTCCCAGATGTCAACCACCTCTGTGTAGGAAATGTTTCTATGCTAGGTCCCAGCTGACAACCTCTATTTGAAAGAAACGTGTGTATGTTGGACTGTTTTTTCGGGTCCCAGATGTCAGCCTCAGAGTACAAAAAATGCTCATAAAGGCCGAATTGAAAAGATTCTGGGCTAACTCGGGGCGGATGCTGGGGCCCTTATGTCAGCCTCTCACGCATGTTCTGGCTTGTGGGTCCCTACTGCAGCCTTGTATGTTCTGTCTAGTGGGTCCCTGATACGAGCCTTGATACGTCCAAAACGTATCTACTTTCCCGAACACTTTTGCTATTGTCTTTCCTCTAAACTTGTGTGATTTGGATACAACTAACACGGACTGACGCTGTTTTCAGCAGAATTGCCTTGGTGTCTAGTTTTTGTGTGCAGAAAATCAACTATCAGGAAAAATCCTGGAAAATATGCCAAAAATCCTATTTCACCAGAACACTCATAGAGCCAGAAGACGAGACGGAGTAGGGCCACGAGGGGCCCACACCACCTGGCCCCGCGGGCCAGGCCAGGCCGCGCCTGGGGGTGGTGTGGCCGCCTCGGCCTCCCTCTTCGCCTATAAGTTGCCTCTTGACCTAAAAACCAAGGGGGGTTCGACGTTTTCCCAGAAAGAGTTCTGCTACGCTGCCACCACCAGATTTCGCGATTCGGAATCAGAAACTCTATTCTGGCACCCTGCCGGGACGGGGAATTGGAGGAGATCATCGCCATCATCATCACCATCACTTCTCCATAGACCATCCATGTTTCCCCCATCTATGAGTGAGTAATCCCCCGTCATAGGCTATGGGGATGGTAGGGGTTGGATGAAATCGTTCATTGTAATGGCATCGGATTGTTAGGGCATGGTGCCTAGTATCTTCTATTAGTGCTTTTTGACTTTGTTGCGACTTGTTATGCTTAATGCTTGTCACTAGGGCCCGAGTGCCATGATTTCAGATCTGAACATGTTATTGATTCATTATGATAGTATTGTTTATGGTCTTACCTACAAGTTGTGTATACACATTGTTGTCCGGAACCAAAGGCCCTGAAGTGACAGAAATCGAGATAACCGGAGGGAATGGCTTTGATGTGAGGATCACATGTGTTCATGGAGTGTTAATGCTTTGCTCTAGTGCTCTATTAAAAGGAGCACCTTAATTGCCAGTAGTTCCCTTGAGGCCCCGCTGCAAACGGGCTGGCAGGACAAAAGATGTTGTGCAAGTTCTCATTGCGAGCACGTATGACTATATATGGAACACATGCCTATGATTATTTAGTACTTGGATGCTTTATCATATTTATCTACAAATGCCCTATGTCTTGATTGCTATATGAATTGTCTTGTCCATGCAACGCCTGTCCATCCATCCCTATGCCTACCGCGATTAAATCCTACTGTTTACTACAATTATTACTACTGTCTTTACTTTTACTACTTCTATTACTTTACTATTGCTACTACAAAACTGTTGCTACTCATAAACTGCTGTGAGCAAGATTGTTTCCAAGTGCAGCTGAATTGGCAACTCAGTTGTTAAGGCTTATAAATATTCTTTGGCTCAACTTGTGTCGAATCAATAAATTGGGTTTCACTTCCCTCGGAATACTGCGATACACCCCCTATACTTGTGGGTCATCAAGACTATTTTCTGGCGCCGTTTCTGGGGAGCATAGCTTTATTTATCAAGTCCACTTCGAATCATTATTGTTCGTTGCCATCCATCCATTATGGGTAAGTCTCGTGATGGCAAGGTTCCTATTTTACCATCCACTACAAGAAGAGGTACGGTTCTGAACACCTATGTTGCTCTTGATTCACCGTCTGTTATGAGTAAGCTCCTTACACCACCACATACACATGCTACACACACTGCTACTACTGCTGAATCTGAAACTTCTGATACTTATGATGCTGATTCTACTATGCTTGATAAGAGTGGTTCATTAGGTCCTTTCCTAGATGCTATGATTGCTAAAACTATAGCTGGAAATACTGAAACTACTAATGAAGACACTACTACACCTGTCAGTTCACCTGAGTCTAGAGAGAGCTATGATATTGAAGATAGTTATATTGAGATGACCGATGAATTTATTAAAGAATGTCAAAACACCCATGATAGGAGTGCTATTAAGAGTCTCCTTGAGAGGCATACTATTAAACCCAAATTGTCTCCTAATGCTAAGTTTGTTGCATCTCCCATAAACATTAAAGATAAGGATAATGGTTTCTCTCTTGATCTATCCTACATAGCTATTGTTGAGAAAGAACCTTTTTGTGGGACTAAGAATGAAAGTACGGTGGCACATATGACTGAGCTTTCTACCATTAGTGGCCTGTTTTCTTATGATATTAAGAAGCGCACCTACTTTGTTGCTAAAATTTTCCCCTTTTAACTAAAAGGAGAAGCTAAAACTTGGTTTAATAATTTACCTCCTGGATCTATTGATAGCCCTGATTGCTTGATTAGTACCTTCATGCAGAAATATTTTCCTCCTAGTGCTAGCCATGCTATTTTGCAGGAACTTTTTGATTTTAAACAGGGAGAAAAAGAGATATTGCCTGAATCATGGGCAAGGTTTTGTGCTTTGATTCATGCACAAGCTGGAATACCATTACCTAAGAATGAGCTTCTTGATATATTTTATAATGGACTAACTGAAGAATCTAGGACATACCTGGATAGTTGTGCTGATTGTGTTTTCAGGAATAGGACTCCCAAGGAAGCTGAGGAATTAATGGCTAAAATAAGCAAGAATTATGAAGACTGGACTCCTCCTAAACCAGCTATACCTGAAACAATTATACCCGAACCAACTATCCCTGCGCCTACACCAACATCAAAAAAGAGGGGAGTTATTGAACTAAATGATGAAGTGATGAAGGAAGCTAAGAAATGTCTTAAGGAGAAGAGAATTAAAGCTGCTAATGTCAAGAATTTACCTCCTATAGAAGAATTATGTAAGCCAATTCCCCACTCATCCACTATTGAGGTACACTCTCTCCAACATTTTGATGAAGGTGATATCCCTTATTCTAAACCTCCTGATCAATGCTTAGAAGAATTCGATATTTTTATTGTTAAGCAAGATAATTTTAATAAAAGGGTGCAAAATCATTTAATGGAAAACTCTAGAGCTATTGTTGAGTTAAAATATATTGTGGAAAGAACCTCTAATGATGTGTAACATCCCAAAACTCTAATCCAAGGTTATTAAGATCCAAATCATCAAAGTTAGAGTTAACAAAAACTTTTCCACTTAAAAATAATTAAGCATTCATATCTGTGTGCATTTAAATTAGGAGTTGTTTTGAATTGCCATGTTTGAGTGATCCATTGGTTGTAAAATGATTCTAAGGTGAATTAAACATCATTTAGATCATTCCCAAAAAATCCCAAAGAAAACAAATCAAAAAGAATAAAATAAGCAAATGGTCACTTTTGCCATTTTAATCACCATGCCTACTTTGGCTATTCCTAGAACTCAAATCTTAACAGAAACAATTGTGGTTCTTTGCACCCCTTGCTAGTATAAGTAGTGATGTGCCAAGGCCCACTTTGTTTCATCCCAAAAACTTTCAAATACTGAATTTAAATGACAATTGAAAATTGAATATAGTTCATATGTATAGATCACACTTATTCAAAAACCACTCAAATGAACTCCATTTCAAAAACCCAAGCACACCTAGAAGCTTAAGCATAAGTTACATAACTCCACCAAAAATCTCCCAAAAATTCAAATATTTTGTTCATGCGGCCATTGTGTCGAACACCTGGCAGGCATGAATCACACTCTAGTTCTAGCTCACTGTTTCTACACGGTTTTGCCACCCATTTGACCTCAATTTACTCCCTCTGTCCCTCCTAGCTCTAACCTAAGCTTCATCACCCCACCCCTTGTCCCTAGCAGCAGTGCCATGCCGCCCCGAGGACATGCTCGCCGGCCAACCTTGCCAACGCCACAACATACCGCCAGCCCCTCTCCGCCGCTCCAGGAAGCACGGCGTGACCTCACCGCTGCCCACGGTCCACCCCTCGATCAACCTTAGCCCCTAGACCAGTTCCCAGCACCGCCACCCTTTCTCTTTGCGAGCAAGCTAGAGCGCGCCAGAGTGCGATGGCCGCCAGCACGCAGCAGACCACGCCTTGACCCCATGCCGTGCACGTCGCTCCACCTCGACACCAGCACCCTACCAGACACGACCGTGCATCGCCGCGCGACCCACAGTCGCCGGGAGCCGCGTCGAGCACCGCCTCTATCCCTCAGAGCGCGAGACGCTCCCGACCACAATCCACCGCCCCTAGCATCGCCATTAAGCCGTAGAGCACGCTAGAAGGCAAGCCACCGTCCGCCTACGCCGCCCATGCTGATAGCGCCCTGTATCGTCGTCACCGATGAGCTCGCCGTCGCCCCCTCGGTCCCCTCCTCGAGCCTATATAAGGAGGCCTTCCCCAGCCTCAATTGCCACACCATTCGACTTCCCTCTCTCCACCAGTCCTTCCCCACCTCTCGCCGGAGCCGCTCGAGCCGCCGTTCGCCGGAATTTTACCGGAGGCAGCCGCAGTAGAGGAGGAGACGCTGCCGTCGATTCCATCCACCTCAGCCCCTGCCGCTACCTCGCCTAAGTCCGTCGTTGCCGTCCAGTTCAATCGCCCGCCTCACCGCACTAGCTAGAGCCCTGGTACGTCCCTAGTAGACCCCCACCATCCGTTTAGTGTTCGGTCCTAGTAAAAATAACAAGATAGAAGCATTTGCACATTCAAATAGTTTTATAAAATCAACCATAATAGCTTTTGATTTGATTCTAACTCTCAAAAATCACATTTAAGCATACCTATCTGAATATGTAATAATATTGAGGTTTGCATGCAGTGACTTTGGACTAGTACCAAATTAGTGCTATATAGGCTTTTCTAGTCACTTTAAATCATTAAATATTAAACTTAAACTTATTAAAATGTGATCCAAACTTTAAATCACATTCCCATATGTTAGAATATGTGGTGATGACATGTGTCCACATGATCCCATATTTTAATTGGAGAATATTAAATCTTAGTTAATTTCAATGCGTAGAAATTACTTTTCTTAAATAAAAAGAATGAAGCTAGTTAATAAAACCTTGGGATGCTTGTGATGATAATAGATCATCAAATGTGTGCCTCAGTGTGCTAAGTAGACTAGTTAAGTATTGTTTGGTGATTGTGTATCCCGTATGTATTTATAGACGATAGTATCGACCAAGCTTTCGAGGAGGAGGAGTTCTATCAAGAAGAGGAGGAAGAAAACTTCAACCACTGCACCAACCAAGGCAAGCTAGCACTATGAAAGTTAACACTTGTGGTTCTTTGCACCCCTTGTTAGTACAAGTAGTGATGTGCCAAGGCCCACTTTGTTTCATCCCAAAAACTTTCAAACACTGAATTTAAATGACAATTGAAAATTGAATGTAGTTCATATGTATAGATCACACTTATTCAAAACCACTCAAATGAACTCCATTTCAAAAACCCAAGCACACCAAGAAGCTTAAGAATAAGTTACATCACGCCTCCAAAAATCTCCCAAAAATTCAAATATTTTGTTCATGTGGCCATTGTGTCGAACACCTGGCAGGCATGAATCACACTCTAGTTCTAGCTCACTGTTTCTACAGGGTTTTGCCACCCATTTGACCTCAATTTACTCCCTCTGTCCCTCCTAGATCTAACCTAACCTTAATCACCCCACCCCTTGTCCCTAGAAGCAGTGCCATGCCGCCCCGAGGACATGCTCGCCGACCAACCTTGCCAACGCCACAGCAGACCGCCAGCCCCTCTCCGCCGCTCCAGGAAGCACGGCGTGACCGCACCGCCGCCCACGGTCCACCCCTCGATCAACCTCAGCCCCTGGACCACTCCCCAGCACCGCCGCCCTTTCTCTCTGCGAGCAATCCAGAGCGCGCTAGAGCACGATGGCCTCCAGCACGCAGCAGACCGTGCCTTGACCCCATACCGCGCACGCCGCTCCGCCTCGACACCAGCACCCCGCCAGACACGGCCGTGCATCGCCGCGCGCCCACAGTCGCCGGGAGCCACGTCGAGCACCGCCTCTGTCCCTCAGAGCGCGAGACGCTCCCGACCACAATCCACCGCCCCTAGTGTCGCCATTAAGCCATAGAGCACCGCCAGGAGGCAAGCCACCGTCCGCCTATGCTGCCCATGCTGATAGCGCCCTGTATCGTCGTCACCGACGAGCTCGCTGTCGCCCCTCGGTCCCCTCCTCGAGCCTATATAAGGAGGCCTTCCCTAGCCTCAATTGCCACACTATTCGACTCCCCTCTCTCCACCAGTCCTTCCCCACCTCTCGCTAGAGCCGCTCGAGCCGCTGTTCGCTGGAATTTCACCGGAGGATGCCACAGCAAAGGACGAGACGCTGCCGTCGATTCCGTCTACCTCAGCCCCTGCCGCTACCTCGCCTGAGTCCGCCATTGCCGTCCAGTTCGATCGCCCGCCTCACTGCACTAGCTGGAGCCCTGGTACGTCCCTAGTAGACCCCCACCATCCGTTTAGGGTTCGGTCTCGCCGGGGACGAGTCTATCGTCGATGACCACTGTGAGCCGTTGATCCGCATTCTAATCGTGTGGCCCAGATCGCTAGATACCGTTTCGGGTTTTAAGTCTCGCTGACAAGCGGGACCAACCTGTTAGCCGCCCTTTGCGCTGCTGAGCGTCACTGGTTCGGCCCATTTGCTTTCCCACGCTAGCCCACAAATTCAAATAGGTGTTTTTCTATTTAGACTTAAAACCAATTCTGTCCGTTAGTTCAAAAATCAATTCAGAGAGTTGTGCAAGTCCAACTTGAGTGATTCCAATTTTACTGGAAAGCTTCTAGAAAGATCTATCCAAGCCCGTTGGATTTAATTCATTTAGAGTTAGAGATCTCTCCTAGTAAAAATAACAAGACAGAAGCATTTGCACATTCAAAGATTTTTAAAAAATCAACCATAATAGCTTTTGAGTTGATTACAACTCTCAAAAATCACATTTACCCATACCTATCTGAATATGTAATAATACTGAGGTTTGCATGTGGTGACTTTGGACTAGTACCAAATTAGTGCTATATAGGCATTTCTAGTCACCTTAAATCATTACATATTAAACTTAAACTTATTGAAATGTGATCCAACCTTTAAATCACATTCCCATATGTTAGAATATGTGGTGATGACATGTGTCCACATGATCCCATATTTTAATTGGAGAATATTAAATCTTAGTTGATTTCAATGAGTTGAAATTACTTTTCTTAAATAAAAAGAATGAAGCTAGTTAATAAAACCTTGGGATGCTTGTGATGATAATAGACCATCAAATGTGTGCCTTAGTTTTCTAAGTAGACTAGTTAAGTATTGTTTGGTGATTGTGTATCCCGTATGTATTTATAGACGATAGTACCGACCAAGCTTTTGAGGAGGAGGAATTCTATCAAGAAGAGGAGGAAGAAAACTTCAACCACTGCACCAACCAAGGCAAGCTATTGTTAGCAAGCTAGAATTAAGCTAGATAACCTAAGCAAGATGCATTATGCATGCTTTGATTATACCACTTTGACTAGTACCTACCCCAAGTTTTATTTCCAAGCTTTTACTTTCTTTACTTTATTAAAGTCCCTTGTTTGAAGGTAGCATAAAAAGTATAAAACTTGACTCATCTAGATAACCTTAGATGTCATTCTATGGCATGAGATTGATCTTAGCATTCCCTATTAGTGAACACTCTTATCTTAGTAGTTTAGAGCTAAACTAAAACTTGAGTCACTTTAGATGGGAACCCTTGGTGAAAATGAATTGTGAAAACCTTGGAATGATGAGTCATTATATTGAGATGTTTTGACATGTGTTGAGAAACACAAATGGTTTATGATGAGGAAAATGTTGAGGCATGAGTCTTAACCCTTTTACAAAACTGATGGTTGGGTTCGAATGCGATACTATTCCAATTTCACCGTACAACCACAATACCTAAATTGGGTAAGGCTTAGCCGGAAGTTTATATGCATTAGTATTAGTTCCCTCGCGGGAGAGGTTTGAGCTGAGGCTACCTCTCAATGTTGTCCACGTATGCTGTGCCCAAGATGACAGATGGTCATGGTTGGGAGGCCATACTCATAGGAGAGGTGCTTATACTAGGGTGTGTAAAGGAAAGGTTATGTTTGATTATCTGCATACTAAGTATGATGATTCAGGGTTATCCCGGACAGATGTATCGAATCTTGTGGTGAAAGTGTACCACCTCTGCAGAGTGTCAAACTATTCGAATAGCCGCGTCCGCGGTTATGGACAGTTGGAGTGGCCATACTGTTCCATTGTCAGATGTTTTCAAAACAACTTATGAAATGAATTGTGACATGACTTGACCACAACAGAGTTGTGACTATGACACTTGATTCCCAACTTAAGTGATTCTAGAACTTTATTTTATCTTTCTTTATTTCTGAACTCAGTTTAGGTTTCAAACTTAACTTTACAAATAAACTTAGAGATAGCAATCCTACTAGAACTACCTTACTTGTTAGTGATAGTTTGCGAGTACTTAAAGAGTACTCATGGATTTTGTCCCTGGCTATTCCCCTGGCCAGACTATGAAGGAGACTACCAAGATGAAGGATAGCAGGACGGCTATGATAACTAGGACTATCTTCCATCGTCAGCATTCCCTGTGCCCCTGAAGATGGACCCCACTGCTCCGCTTATTATTTATTCCGCTTCATGTTGTATTAAGACTAGATCATGAGATCCTTTATTCATGTAAGACCTTATTATGGTTTGTAATGGATGATGTACTGTGATATCCAATCTGTTATGTCTCGCAAAAATGGTAATCCTGGGATTGCGATGTATGACATAACAGGCATCTGGGATTAAAAATCCGGGTGTTGATAAATTGGTATCAGGGCCATCCTGACCATAGGAGACCCTAGTTAGAATGGACGTCCGAACACAAATTTAATTTCAAAACCAAAGTGAGTATTGATGAAAAACTATTTCCTCTCTTACCCTTGGGAATTCATTCTTTCTCAAAAATTCATCTTCCTCCAATTCTTACATTACTACATAAAATTTGACACACTTGAACACATCACTAACTTCCTCATCCTAAATTCTTGTAGATGGAGACTCAGTTCAGTAAGTTCTACCAGTTGGGCGACGGAGGCCAACTGATCTTCGAGAGGGATCTAGATTCACTGTCTGAACTCTTGGGATGCCCACATCCTGAATTTCTTGGAGCTCAACTTCCTGGACCCCCAGGAGGATACTTACAATGGCTAGTCACCGCTAATCTTCGAGGAAGTATAGAAGCACCAACGTCCGGGAGAATCTAGTTCTCCGTGAGAGAGAACAACTGGCTAGATGGATTAGCCAGGGCAATGCATGAAGCTCTCGCATGTCTGTGTGCCCTGAGTGTCAACCAAATCCAAGGAACCCGCTTTGTTCACTAGGCAAGGCGTGACTTCATGGGAATGCCAATGGAGATGCCAAGTCACCCGGAGTTGAAGCGTCAAGTGGAGAACCTTGACTTCCTGCTGTACAATCGCTAGAAGGAATTGGACAATGCTAGGCAGTTTGCCAACCACAACCTTGCTATTGCCGCCCAGAAGGCCCAGACTTTCTCACTGCTTGTCAAGGACCGTCAGTGTCTTCGCCGCTAGCGCAAAAAGAAGGATCGCACCATCGACCGTCTTCGAAAGAAGGTGGCCGACCTCGAGAAGACCATCAAGGAGCAATAATCTCAGCTTGCAGCAAAGGAAGAAGAATAGGAAGGTGAAGACATCCAGGGAGATCTGGACTCTTACCTCCGCAATGATGATGACTTTCTGGAGGAAAATGCCGTGGACTTCTACACTAACGATGAGGACTCCGACTTCATGGATGATGAGTAGATGCACTAGAGCACTGTCGTAGCATGAGGAGTATCGGTCCCTGCTGACTCGTAGTTGATGTAGAGCTCGTTGGGAACCCCAAGAGGAAGGTATGATGAGCACAGCAGTAAGTTTTCCCTCAGTTATGAAACCAAGGTTTAATCAAACCAGTAGGAGCAAGGAAACACCCCAAAGGTGTTACTAGCTGAGCTTTGGCAGGGCGCACTACCGGTGCTAGTAGCAACGTGGATACCTGCACAACACAACCACAGAACTTTGTCCCCAACTTGCGATGAGGTTGTCAATCTCACCGTGTTTTGCGGAAAACAAAGGATTAAACGTATCGAATGGAAAGAAGTAAAAGTTTGCAGAAAGTAAACACAAAGTAGTAAAAGATTGTAGATTGTATGTAAAGTAAAAGGACCGGGATCCATAGTTCACTAGAGGTGGCTCTCCTTAGATAGACAACATGCTGGGTGAACAAATTACAGCGGGGCAATTGACAAACACCGAGAAAGCAATACATGCATATACTAATCATCTTGACTCCTCTGAGACTTGATTGGGCATTACAACATAATACATAGACCGCCATCCAACTGCATTTATGACTAATAATCCACCTTCAGGTTATCATCCGAACCCCCTCCAGTATTAAGTTGCAAGCAACAGATTATTGCTTTACGAACTGCATGTAAAGTAAACAATACGATTGTTCTATGAACAAAGGATTGTTGTTTTCTCCCTAGTAGCAACATCACATCTAGTACCTTAGAGATTTCTGTCACTTCCCCAGATTACCAGAGGCATGAACCCACTATCGAGCATAAATACTAACTCTTGGAGTTGCTAACATCTACTTGGCCAAGATAGCTACTAACAACGGAAAGCATGCAAGATCTCAAATAACAAAGACATGATATAATCAATAATCAATCTAAAATAGCATCTCAGTATCCATCGGATCCCTGCAAACACAACATGTATGAATTACAAATAGATGATCTTGATCATGAACGGAGCTCACAAGATCTAAACATGAAAGCACAAAGGAGGAGAAACCATCCATCTAGCTACTACATGGATCCGTAGTCCCAGGATGAACTACTCACGCATCACACCGGAGGCTTGCATGGTGATGAAGAAGGCCTCCAGGGTGAATTGCCATCTCCGGCACGGTGCCGGGAAGAGCTTCAGATCCCTCCCGATCTAGGGATGGAGATGACGGCGGCTACAAACTCTTTCGTGGATTTTTGATCGGGCACTTAGGGTTTTCATCCCGAGGGCAACTTATAGGCGGAAGGAGAGGCCGAGGGGGTGCCGGGAGCGGCCACACCACCCCCTGGCGCGGGCCAGGCCTGGGCGCGCGGCCATGTGGTGTGGTGGCCTCTGGTCCCTCTCTATCTCGTATTCCGGCACTTGACCCCTTCCGGAAAAATAGGCACTTTGGCTTTTGTCCCGTCCAATTCCGAGAATATTCATTTTCTGACTTTCCTGGAACCAAAAATAGCAGAAAACAGGCAGCTGACACTGTGGCTCTTATTAATAGGTTAGTCCAAGAAATCATATGAAAAGTACTCCAAAGTTGGAACAAAACACAAGAAAGTGGATAAAACCAAGCATGGAACATTAAAAAGTATAAATACATTTGCAATGTATCAACATCCCCAAGCTTAACTTCTGCTCGTCCTCGAGTAGGTAAGTGATAAAAAGAAATAAATAATTTTTGAGGTGACATGCACCATCAAAGACTTGATCAAAGTATTTGCAAAACTCAAAGCTGGGATCATAGTACTTCAATAACATGAAATACAAAGTTCTAGCAATAGGCAAAGAAACTATGATGCAACATAAAAAGTTACAAACAAAAGATTCATGAATAACATGCCTTGCAAGACGTTTGTTTGTTTCACATAAAGAAAACATAGCATAATAGTATTCAGCTTGTCCCTCAATAGAGTAGCAAATATAAATGCATAGGACACCTTCAAAGTTCATAAGAGTGACTAGATACAATAGTTTAAAACAAGCAATATCAAGTTATTCATCAATCAACTAGTCTTGGGACAATGCACATAGAACTAAGAATGGCCACTATGCTCTCAAAGTAGGTGCATAAAGATAGAAGGTGGAGACTCAATATAATGGTATTAGAAAAGCCTTTTGTAAAAGGAAGTAGGGATTCAAGTCTCATAAAGAGCTTCCAAAAATTATGGCACTTGTAGTTTTCAGCTCTCATTGCCCCTATCATAAGGATCTTGAAAGTGATTAAGGTTAAACTGACACAACTAAGAGGATATTCTTGACAAGTTATAAACCGAAATCTCATGCCCCTTACTTACGAAGACCGATCCTCATGCTACTCAACTTTAGTCACGAGTAAGCTCTTGGCATTGTAAGTATATGTGTATCATTAAGAACTGCCAACGGGGTACCCCTTGCACATGATACGGGAGCTTTCCCATAATCAAAATGACAAGGCAAGCAGACAATGAGCATCTCAGCGATCTTTTTATTTGCTATTCGCATAGGTTTTTATTGAGGATGCTTCATAGAGTGCTCATTATGGTGATGCTGCAAGTTTCCACCATGATTAGGCATGGCTTAGGCTAGCGGCCCAGGCGTTTCTCTAACACACATACAAACTCCATGATCTTACAAGTTCCAGTTTTATTTCACACCGTCGGGATCCGTAAGCAAAAGAACATGATATCAACGGGGTACACGTACCAATGAAGTGTTGAAAGCGGTCCGCATGATACTTGGTTCGGCTAACTTCAACTCATAAAGCGCAAGCATATACGCAACAAAGAAGGACCAAATGGTTCAAGTTTATTAAATGCAAGAAAGTAAAGTGTGCCATCAAGTTCGTGAGAGCTTTAATCACTAATTTTCGCATAACAAGTTTAATTTGGGAGGTATATAAAACAAGAATTTACTTGGAATAGCAATAATGCTACTAGGTAGGTATGGTGGACACAAATGGCAAAGGTTTTGGTTTAAAGGAGATGGATGCACGAGAAGAATACCCCCTCAGTACAGGTATTTGGCTAGAAAGGCTAGGTAGCAAGTATAAGAGTTGAAGGAAACAAACAAACATACAAGTGATAAAGACAAACATGCAATCTTCCTTGGAAGCACAAAAGATCTTAACTAGAGAATACTAAACTTATGAGCAAACCAAGGAAGAAAGATGATGAAATTATTTTTCTCTGGAGTACTTCTATCTTTTTCTTTTCAACTCTCAAAAAGGTGTTGCTACTGACCGAGCCAGTTTTGCCAAAACCAACTAAATTAACTCAATGATCCCAGAGTGCTACCAATACTAACAACACGATCAATCATATAACCACGAATTGAAAACTAACATAAGCTATGCAAAAGAGTGAATGATAGAACTTCTCATTAATATTCCATAACGGAAACTCACACCAAGGGATACAAATCTAACGAGAGAGGGGACACTTCCATAATGCAAACCATACTACAAAATAACTCCTCTATTCATGATATGACTCTACTAATAAGGTAAAAAGATAGAAGATAGTGATATGATACCGCGACACTCCCCCAAGCTTGGAACAAACCAAGGGGATGCCAAACCTGATGACGAATTACTCCTTTGGTGGTGGTGGTATATTCTCATCTTCGTCCGTCTTCCAGGGTAAAGGCTTCCCATCAATAAAGGACATCATGGTTTCCAACATCCTGAAACTTGCAGCAGCACTTATGCGTTTAAATCTAGCCTCATACTCACAGTTTTGATTTTGAACGTCATAGAACTGTGCTTGTAGTTCGTTGGTTTTTTGGCGGAGTGAGAGGACTTTGTCTTTGAGTTCAGCAGTCTCCTTCTGGTGCTCGGTGATGAGTTCGGAACAAATCTTATGGATGATATCCACTTTGCGCTCCGCCATCTTCCTGTACCTAAAGACTTCATGCTCCAGTGCTTCCATCCTATCCTCCAGACTTCCTTCACCTTTAGGGCCTTGAACCTCTTTAATCCAGACCTCTCCACCTTCGAGCAACAACTCCTTAGGATGAATCTTCAATTCTCTCATGTATGGGTTGATGATATCTTCTAAGGAATCTCCCTTGGATGTTCCAGAGGAAGACATTGTGGCTCCAAATCTGGGATTCCACCTAGTAGAAACAGATCGAAACAAAAACACGACGAAAACACGATATACAAACCTCGGAAGATCCGGGGGCTATATATTACGAAGTTTCGTATCAAAAGGAAGGTACTGGGAGAAAACGGGTCGGAGACGGGGTCCTGGGTGGCCTCACCACCTGGTGGCGTGGCCAGGGGTGGGCCCGCGCCATGGGGTGGTGTGGGCCACCCCGGCTCTGGTTCCGTCCCTTTTTCGCTTCGTAGCTTTCCTTATTGACTGAACACTGCAAAAATATAGTTGGATTGTATTTTCGCGGAACTTTTCTTACTAGAACTGTTACCTATTTGAACATGGACTCTGTAGGTTTCTAAATTTTGTCCTCAATGAATTTCTCCGGAGTTATAACTTGAAAGGCATCAACATCTTCATTGTAAGAATCTTCAGCAATATAGTGTTTGAGTCGCTGTCCATTCACTACTTGTGTAGAGTTATCTTTTAGAGAAGAAATCTTTATTGCTCCTGAACGGTATACTTCCTCAATGATGAAAGGTCCTTCCCATTTTGATAGTAGCTTACCTGCAAAAAATCTGAGACGAGACCTATACGATAGAACTTTCTTACCAACATGAAATTCTCTCTTAAGTATTCACTTGTCATGCCATCTACTTTTTCTTTAAAGAGCCTAGCATTCTCATAGGCTTCACTCCTCCATTCATCTAAAGAACTTAAGTCAAAAAGTCTTTTCTCACCAGCTAGCTTACAATCTCTATTTAGTTCTTTCACTGCCTAGTAAGCTTTGTGTTCTAATTCTAAGGGTAAGTGGCAAGCTTTCCCATAAAACATTTTATAAGGGGACATTCCCATAGGATTTTTGTAAGCAGTTCTATAAGCCCATAAAGCATCATTCAACTTCTTAGCCCATTTTTTCTAGACCTATTAACAGTCTTTTGCAAGATAGATTTGATTTCTCTATTTGATAACTCTACTTGCTCGCTAGTTTGGGGATGATAAGCTGAAGTAATTCTATGATTAACATCATACTTAGCGAGTGTCTTCCTAAAACCGTCATGAATGAAATGAGAACCCCCATCAGTCATGAGATACCTAGGCACTCCAAACCTAGGAAAGATAACATCCTTAAGCATTTTTAGAGAGGTTTCCCCGTCAGCACTCTTCGTAGGAATGGCTTCTACCCACTTAGTAACATAATCAACGACAACAAGAATATGAGTATAGCCTTTCGAAGGAGGGAAAGGACCCATAAAGTCAAATCCCCAACAATCAAAAGGTTCAATAACTAGAGAGTAGTTCATAGGCATTTCATTGCGTCTAGAAATATTACCAACATGTTGACATTCATCACAAGATAAAACAAATTTTCTTGCATCCTTAAAAAGGGTAGGCCAGTAGAAACCTGATTGTAATACCTTTTGTGCGGTTCTATCTCCTGCATGATGTCCTCCATAGGCGCTACCATGACATTTATGCAATATTTATTTTTGCTCATATTCTGGAACACATCTTCGCATAATACCATCAACTCCTTCTTTGTATAAGTGTGGGTCATCCCAAAAATAATGCCTCAAATCATAGAAGAACTTCCTTCTTTGATGAGCTGTAAAAGTTGGAGGAAAATACTTGGAGACAATAAAGTTAGCATAATCAACATACCAAGGGCTTCCTCGAGAGTTCACCTCTACTGCGGCTAACTGTTCATTTGGGAAACTATCATTAACAGGCATAGGATCAAAAGAGATGTTTTCCAAACGAGATAAATTATCAGCTACAGGATTTTCAGCACCCTTCCTATCCACTATGTGTAGATCAAACTCTTGTAAAAGCAGTACCCATCTAATTAGCCTAGGCTTAGCGTCCTTCTTTGTCATAAGATATTTAATAGAGGCATGATCAGTATGAATGGTTACTTTTGAGTCCACAATATAGGGCCTAAACTTATCACAAGCAAAGACAACAGCTAGAAATTCCTTTTCAGTAGTAGCATAATTCCTTTGATCAGCGTCTAGAGTCTTACTAGCATAATGGATAACATTCAGCTTTTTATCAATACATTGCCCAAGGACAACACCTACAGCAAAATCAATAGCATCGCACATTATTTCAAAGCGTAAACTCCAATCAGGTGGTTGAACAATAGGAGGTGTTGTTAAAGCCTTTTTTAGAGTTTCAAAAGCTTCCTTACAATCATCATCCAAAACGAAGGGTACATCCTTTTGAAGAAGATTAGTAAGGGGGTTTGATATCCTAGAAAAGTCTTTAATAAACCTTCTATAGAAACCAGCATGACCAAGGATGCTACGAATACCTTTTATGTCTCTTGGGCATGACATCTTCTCAACTGCCTCAACCTTAGCTCTATCAACTTCTATTCCTCTTTCAGAAACTTTATGCCCAAGAACAATCCCTTCGTTAACCATGAAGTGGCATTTCTCCCAATTAAGAACAAGATTAGTTTCTTCACATCTCTGCAAAACTTTATCAAGGTTGTGTAGACAATTATCAAAAGAAGTTCCGTAGACAGAAAAGTCATCCATGAACACTTCTACAATTTCCTCACAAAAGCCATGAAAGATAGCAGGCATGCACCTTTGGAAAGTAGCAGGAGCATTACATAAACCAAAAGGCATACGTCTATAAGCATAAGTTCCATAAGGGCAAGTAAAAGTAGTTTTTTCTTGATCTTGTTGTTTAACAGCAATTTGAGAGAAACCAGAATAACCATCAAGAAAACAAAAATGGGTCTTTTTAGACAACCTTTCCAACATTTGATCAATAAAACGAAGCGGGTAGTGATCTTTCTTAGTGACTTTATTGACTTTCCTAAAATCGATGCACATCCTATAGCCTACCACTATTCTTTGAGGAATAAGTTCATCATTATCATTAGGGACAACGGTAATACCTCCCTTTTTAGGGACACAATGAGCATGACTAACCCATTCACTATCAGCAATAGGGTAAATACTACCAGCATCAAGAAGTTTCAATACCTCATTCCTTACCACTTCCTTCATCTTAGGATTTAAACGTCGTTGGTGCTCCACTACGGGTTTCGCATCTGGTTCTATGTTGATAGAATGCTGATATATAGTAGGTGAAATCCCTTTCAAATAATCCAGAGTATAGGCCATAGCTCCTCGGTGTTTCTTGAAAACTTCCAATAATCTTTCTTCTTCCTCCCCTGAAAGTTTAGCGCTAATAATAACAGGATATATCTTTTTATCATCAATAAAAGCATATTTAAGATCATCAGGGAGAGGTGTTAGATCGAAGACCGGGTCCTTTTTAGGTGGCATCGTGGTACCCAAGTCCTCAGCAGGCAAGTCGTGCTTAAGCATCATAGGTTGATCGCGGAGAATCATGTCAATCTCATTCCTTTCTTCCATGAAGATTTCACTTTCATGTTCTTCCATAAATTGCTGCAAAGCATTGTTAGGACCAAGAGAAATAGAAGCAAGTTGTTCAACCCTAAAATCCTCATTATGGGTTTCCTCTTCGCAAGGTTCTTTAGAAAATTTCGAAAAATTAAACTCATAGGATTCCCCATCAAACTTAGTCAAGATCTTCTCCCTCTTGCAATCAATAATAGCCCCACAAGTACTCAAGAAAGGTCTACCAAAAATGATAGGATAAGTTTTACTAGCAGCTGAACCAAGTACTAAAAAATCAGCGGGGTACTTAATGTTACCGCAAAGAACTTCCACGTCTCGCACAATACCAATTGGATAGATGGTCTCTCTATTATCAAGGTGAATAACCACATCAATCTCTTCCAACTCGCAAGGACTGATCTCATGCATAATTTCTCTGTAAAGATCATAAGGAATATCACTAGAACTTGCACCAATATCACATAAACCATAATAGCAATGATCACCAATGCTAACAGAAAGCACATGAACACTAGCCTTTTTAGTTCTATTGGGATGTGAAACAATATTAGAAGCATCTTCACAAAAGACTATATGCCCGTCTTCTATGCTTTTAGTGACAAGGTCTTTCACAATTGCTACCACAGGTTCAATGTTTATTTGTTCATTAGGTTTTACAGTTCTTTTTTCACTTTTGGTGATAACATTAGTTATCATAGGATGGTCCTTTACCTTTTCGGGAAAGGGAATCTTCTTGATATAAGATTCGGGTAAGATGGGATCAATAATGTAATACTCAGCACTTCCAATAGGAGCATAGTCAGCAATATCTTTGTAAGGTGCATGGTATTTGTTCCATCCCCTTTTTGGAATTTCGATATAGGAAGCAAAAGTTCTAAAACAATTTGTAATAACTTGCAAATCAAGACCATAAAGATTACTAGTATTTTGAAAGTCATCAGTTCCCATAAAAGATTCAATGCATTCATAATCGTAATTTATACCTGACTTTCTACCTTTGTCATTCTCCCAAGCTTCAGCATTGTCTTGAATACGGTCTAGAAGGTCCCATTTAGCTTCTTCTTCCATATGAGTGAATGATACAGCACAAGAAGCATCCAATAAATCCTTGTCATGTAGAGGGAGCCTTGCATAAAAGTTGTTGATAATAATATTATTGGGGAGCTCATGAATGGGACATTTGAGCATTAGTAATTTCAATCTCCCCCAAGCTTGAGCTGTACTCTCTCCATCAAGAGGCCAAAAGTTGTATATTTGATTCCGATCTTTATGAATCTCACTAGGAGGATAAAACTTTGAATAAAAGAGAGGCAGTATTTCCTCCCATTCCAGAGCTTGACTATTCTTTAGCAGCTTATACCATTCCTCAGCGATAATGAGAATAACTTCTTCTTAACTTGATCTGTAGTAATAGCTGCACACTTGAACAACCCGCATAATTCGTGTATACAGTGTAAATGATCACCGGGATGGACAGTTCCATCCCCAACATAGTAGTTATCCATAACACGATCAATAATTCTTGTAGGTATTTTGAAAACATCTTTCTTAGCAGGTGGTGGCTTATCTACTACCTTAGCAGTGGTAGTAGCATTACCAAATAAGAAACTCAGCGAATTATCCATAACGAAAATAAAGCAACTAGTAGAAGTAAACAATACTCACAGTAGAAGTTTCCTTTACCAGTTCCACTCTCCAATAGCGCTTCACTCCCCGACAACGGCGCCAGAAAATAGTCTTGATGATCCACAAGTATAGGGGGTGTATCGCAGTATTTTCGATAAGTAAGAGTGTCGAACCCAACGAGGAGCAGAAGGTGCTGGCTAGTGGTATGGATCAGGAATTCTCTGCAAATACTTAGCAAACGAATTTTTAGGGGTTTTCGATAAAGCAAGTAAACAAAGTACGAGTAAACAAAAGACAGTAAGAATAAATGCAGAAAGTGGCCCAATCCTTTATGCAGCAAAGGACAAGCCGGTTGTATTTCTATAGATGACCAAACGTTCTCGAGGACACATGGGAAGACTGTCAAGTGCTTTCGCTTCATATAGTCGATTAATCTTCTCTAGCTTGCTAAGTGTTGTGTGGGTGAACCTGTGCTAATGTACCGCCCCATCCAAGACTAAATACATACTTGTGATTAAACCCCCTTGCAAACATCCGTAAGTACAAGAAAGTAATTAAGGTAGAAACCTAACCACAGCTTTAAACTCTAAGACCCTTACGTCCCTTGTGCAATGGTTTTCTAACGGGGGTTCAGGTTTCTGTCACTCCGGCAACCCCTACGATTAGTAGCCAAATACACAATGCATTCCCCTAGGCCCATATAGGTGAAGTGTCAAGTAGTCGACGTTCACATGACACCACTAGAAGAAGTACACCACAACTTAAATAACAATCTATTGAATCTTTCTCAACGCAACTCCACTACTAACAACAAGACTTCTCCCATGTCCTCAAGAACAAAACGAACTACTCACAAGACATCATATGGATCATGATCAGAGATGAAATAATGATGTATAACAATCTGAACATAAACTATAATTCAATGGTTCACTCAATAGCATCAACTACAAAGAGTAATCAACACCGGGCAAGTTTCCCCTATGAACTATGCAAGATTCAACGCAATTGTTACAGCAATATGGAGATGGTGATGAGGGTGCTGATGCTGATGATGGTGGTGATGATGATGATGATGATCCCGATGAAGTCCAGCTTGATGGTGGTG
The DNA here is from genome assembly GCA_910589775.1 of Avena eriantha. Lineage (NCBI taxonomy): Eukaryota > Viridiplantae > Streptophyta > Magnoliopsida > Poales > Poaceae > Avena > Avena eriantha. The sequence continues at coordinate 483,121,304 of OU342743.1, read as the reverse complement.
TTGATGGCGACGATATCCCCTCTCCGGGAAGGAATTCCCCCGGCAGAAATCTGTTTGCCGGAGAGATCTTTCTCTCTCGGTGTTTTCCGCCATGCAGAGGCGATGGAATCTTTCTGTGGTCGCTCCTCGAGTCTTAGGGTTTCAGGAGGTTGATATACGCAAGAGGGGAGAGGCTGGAGTGGGCCAGGGCGGCCACACCACTCCCTGGCGCGACCTAGGCTTGCCCACGCCATGGGGTGGTGTGGGCCCCCTGTGGCCCACCTCCACTCCATCTCCTGGCATCCCAAGTCTTCTTGAAAAATAGAATTTTCCGTATATTTTCCCGGATTTTCTGATCTTCGTTAATTTTGCCTCCAAACAGCACCTTTTCCATTAGAATCCTGACTGCAGCGGTCCATGCTCCAAAATTCATCAACCATGAAAAAATAGATGAAATAACATAAGTATCACCTCTCAATACGAAATATATCAATGAATAATAGTGAATTAAGACATAGAATAGTGATGCAAAATGGACGTATCAGAGGGCTCCAAGAGGGGTTCTTTTCTCAATTAGTTTCTCTTGTAGATATAGCATCTACATATCTTTGTTGAAAACTTTTGTAAACCATTTTGGAAACCTTTTTATTTTGAAAACCTTTGGAAAATAATAGGATTGGGTTACCCATTTGCTCCCGTTTCCTGGTCGTCCCACGACCAAGCTCCTTCCATACCTCTCTGACCATCCCATGGTCAAAGCAAGAATCCTTCCCGACCATCCCATGGTCAAAACGTTTTCAAAGACTTTGCTTTTCCGAAATCCTTTTTGAAAACAAAACCTTCCCAACCGTCCATGACCGCGGACATGGCTATTCGAATAGATTTACACTCTACAGAGGTTGTACACTTTACCCACACCATCCGGGTACACTACCCTGATCTTCACCGATCGTAGGTCGAGTAACCGATCAAGACTCTCTGGATGCCCACTCCAATATAAGTCCCTACCCTATGGGTGTTAATGCCCTCAAAACCGGGACGTCGGGCGAGGACCAACCAGAGCGCTTTTTTCCACTCCTCAAGAGTGTGCGCTTTCAATGAGGGGCCCATAGTAACGCGTGGAGGCTTGCCGACCCTTCGTTCCTTCTCTAGGTCCCACCTATATCGGAGAAGGCCCACCATCCAGGGATCCCCGATCCCCTGTAGTAGTGATGAGGCAGCTTATACCAGAATAGACAACCTTCAAATCTAGCTCTGTCCCATTCCAAAGTAATGTGGTTGCACAGGGTTAATTGTTCTAGCAAAACATGCAGAGAACCAGGTGCGCTTTCGTAAACCTTTTTCCTCCGGTTTTCCTTCAGCATTTTGTAAAACAAAACCTTTTTCTTTCTCGGCGTCTCTTGGGAGGTCCCACCTCACCTAGGTTTTATCATAAAACATTTGGTAAAAACATTTTTCCGGGGTCTTCCCATCCTCTAACTTTACTTCAGCCAAAATCGGGGGTCTCCAAAAGGTTATGGTGATATACACCATCTATTCTACTAGGGACAAGTAGGTGTCACCAAGGGGGTTGTACTTAGTAGTACCAAGTGTAATAGTTTGGAGGAGCCAAACCACTACCATATATATCAACATATAGTAAAATAATGCAGTTTTTAATAAACCGTAGATAAAACATGCATAGGTAAAACAGTAGGACAAGGCTTATGAGCAAGAAGGTGGCTTGCCTGTGATCAGCAGTATGGCATAAATGTACCTGGACTTCTTCTTAGAATACCCAAAAATACCAATAATAATCACCCCTTATCCTGCTCTCCGATTTCATCGCAACTATCGTCGTCTAGACATCACATGCAAATAAACAAGGGCACAATCAACACCAGGCATACAACCGACAATACAATACATCAAACAATTGAATAATACAAAGTCAATATTCAGATGGTTTTGAGAGGATTGGTTATAGAAGATTGAGATGGCCTTGGAGAAGGGAATGAATACCCCTTAGGATTTATAGCCGATAAACTACCTAAGAGATGGATTTTTGGAAAAGACCATATTCTGTATGATACATTGTAAAATCATGATACCAACAGATAGGATTTGATAAAATGAAGCCAACAAAAGTGGTTTCACTATTTTATCAATTACAAAAGATTTATAGTGATTTTTATAGTGAAAAAGACTCTAGTTTTAGGAAATAATTCACCAGAAAGGTTCTGATGCTCCAAAAATTATTTACTTCGATAGTTCAGTAGGGTTTGATGTACTTGTTCACTGAGAGTTGGAATCAGGTCAAGACAATTACCAGAATGCCCTCAGGAAATTCCGAAAGGCAGTTCTGTACACAACTTGTCTTTTTCACCAGATTAAATCTACAGTAGAGTTTGATTTGATTCCAAGGACCCATTATAGGTATTTAGAATTCCTTTCTGTAGAAATTGGAATCACCCTTTTTGGATCTGTATAGCTACTGTAGTGAATTTAGAGGTGAATAAACCATGCACAAAAGGGTTTAATTCACAGAGAAATATCCAAGGCTCAATAAATCATGAGCTCCTGGATTTGGATAGGCCTTAGTGTACCACATTCGGGATGATTGGAATTAGGTCAATAACTATGTTGGTTTGACCTAGAGAAATTCCTAAAGTTAGATTAGAGCTATTTTTCTTATTTTGACTACAGGCAAGATACTGTTCACCTTGGCATGGGACCAAGGTGCAAGGGTAGGTATGATCAAAGGCTACCAGGGGCAGTTCGCTTCATTACAATTGGATAGGTGAAGCTCAAAAAGGGTTTTATTTTGTGAGATGAATAGGTGCTAGCATTTTAATTTCCACACAAAATGGATATAAAACTAGGCTGAGGTTTTGGTTCTGCATGTTGGGCAAAGGATACAGGAACATGTCAAAAATTGACACTGGACAAAAAGGGGTATTATTCATTTTTATTTTGAATTAAACCAGACAGCCCAATGAACGGATCTGGAAAAGAGTTAATAAAAAGAAATAGGCCAGGGTGGTCGGGCCAGATCTGGCGGTAGTGGGCCGCACGACACCAGGGCGGCCCAGCGAGGAGGGGCTGTGCACGAGAGTCCTTGGTTCGAACCCGACAGGCGGGTCCCGCCGGCCAGCGACCATGTCGGCCGAAGCGGTAAGCACCGATATGGGCCGTTCGATCAAGTGCTGATCGACGGCCCCGATGCTTCTTCCTCCTGCGACTGAACGGCGTGGCGGACGAAACCCTAGCAGGGGCGGGGGGAGTGGCAGGGAGGCTCACCTTGGGGCGGAGGGCAGCCGGGGAGGGGCGGGGGTGGAGCGGTGCTCGACGGCTATCCCAACGATGGGCGGCAGGGTGGGCCTCGACGCCGGTATCTTGCTCGCGTGGTGGTGGCCGACGGTGGCTTTGGTGGGGCACGCCGACGTGGCCAGTAGAGGTGGTCCTGGACACAAATAAGGCTAGAGTCAGGTAGAGGAGGAAGAGGGGCCCACAGGGGACAACATGCAGAGGAAGAGGGGCAGAGGGGAGGGAGCTTAGCTCAAATCCATGGAGGAGGCCGAGATGCTTCTCTCACCTTCTCTTGAGCAAGACAGAGTAGTGGAGGGGGAGACGGGTGCTCCAAGGTGGTGAGGTAGAGGGGGAGGGGGCAAATGAGGGAGAGGGGAGAGCTGCAGGGGCTGCAGGCAATATATACCGAGAGGGAGTAGTTTCATGGTGGACTAGGTCTATTGGGAAAGGGAGAGGGGAGGGAAACCAGGGCTAGTGTTTCTGTGGGCGTGAGATTGGTACTCTGGTCGAGCTAGAGTTGAAGGGGGAGTGGGATGGCTGCTGCAAGAAGTGAAGAAGGGGCTATGACCAATGTGTGCATTTCTCCTTCCTCCAAGCACTAAAGGACAAGAGGAAAGGGTGCTACAATGCCATGCTACAAGTGCATTTCGACCAGGGGAGAGGAGGGTTCTATACGAGCTTGGTGGAGAAGATTTGATATGGTTTGATGGAGTAATAGAGCAAGGTTTTGCTCATACACAAATTTGGCCAAGTGGATGACTATGAAGGAAATTCTTGTAATTGAGCTTGGCAAGATGAGTGAATGGTACTGGTAGATGGTTTAAGTCAGGGTACATCTCCAGGATTTATTTGGGATTTTTCTAAAGATTTAAAGTCCACTTAAATCCATTTATGGAAAAACTGCAGAAGTAGTATCTAGAAGTGCATATGATAAGTTTACATTAGACAAAGTTGGTTTTTAGGGTGGGCTGTTCCTAGATACCATATTACACATTGGGGAATTTTATTGGGATTTATTGAGGTGGGAAAGTATTTTTAAAGAATTATTTCTTGTTTCAGCCATTTAAGAAAATGGGCAAAAAGAAATAATAAAGCTCTTCAAAAATATTTATTTTTGAAGTGGGAAGATAGGGTATGATATATGGGCCTCAAAAGTGCTTAGAGTTGGGGAAGTGTTTTGGTAAAACCAAACTTTCCCTTATGGAAGAGGTTTTGAAGAATTTGTCTATTAAAGAAGTTAAATGGATTTGGGGCCATAATAATTATGAAAAATATTTTATAAATCTTTATGATCAAGTTATATGATGTATACAAGGTGTAGCAAGCATTTTCAACCTTGGGATGGGAGAATCGAAGTTGATTTTAGTGGAATACCCTAGATAAAGGATCTAGGGTGATGTTAATTTCATACCATCAAAACATGGTTGTATCTTGGAGTTCAGATCTCCCCTTGGGGCATGGGGCATATGGATGGATGTACCAAGTGATATAGATTGAAATGGTGTTGGGGTTTGAGCTTGATCCTGCTTGAGGTCACCAAGACAAGCTTTCAAACTTTGAATAAAATAAGCCTGCCAAGGTAGATTATCAACTAGCCTTCAAAACCTTGTGGGTTTAAACAGCTCAATGATCCAAATTGAACAAGTGAAGTAGGTAATGATAGACCTATATGAGTAGAACACAACCATGCAAAGAGTTGGTCCATATAAGATTGGATGGTGGTGTGAGCTTATACCAAAGTAGGCATGTTGACTAGATTTGCAGGAAAAGTTATTTTCTTGCCTGCAAAACCATCAAGAACAAGTGGGTAGGGGAGGGTCTAACCAAGGGAAATAGTGGGACTTGGTATTCCTTGGGATGGTTAACAAGATGGTTCAGATGCATTTCTAGAAATGCACAAGGGTTGATAAAGGGAGGTATTCAAAAAGGTGATGTTGGAAACAGACTTCCGGACTTAGCCAAATTTGGCAGATTTAGGGTTTTTGACTAGAGCATGAGATGGGATGTTTTTGGTGGGTTGCAAGGTACCCAAGCATCCTCAAGTGGATGATGTTGAAGTGTAGATTGAGTAGAAAGGATCCATGCTTGATGCTGGTCTTCATTGACTTGGAAGCTTCTAGAAGTAGATCACTTCAGAGATGATCTGGTTCAGGGTTTTAGATGACTACTGAGTAGCTAGGGATCAGATCCAGATTGTAGTCTTGCTTAGTGTGGGATTATTTGGGAAACATCTTGATCCTAGGGATGAGCTCCTAGAGTAGCTCATACTATCTGCTAAGCAGACAATTGAAACACCAGATCATGGCAACTCATCTTACAAACAATTCAACTACTACTGGGGTTACCATCAAGTCTGACTTGAGGTAAGGATAGGTATTTTGAAAGAGGTTGGAGTTTGAGCAAGGTAAGGTCCTTGGTATCTCTACCAAGATTAGAGTTCAAAAGCTTCATAAAAGGTTTTGTTAAATCTAGAGATAAGAATAGTAGAAGGTTTTGTCTTGAAAACATAAGGAGATTATATTATATATCTCTCCATAATTTTATCAATAGAAGCTACTAAAATAGTTTTGGTTTCATAAGCATCTTGGCTCAGGTTTTGAAATGTCAGAGCATTTGAGAATATGGAAATTAAGCCAAGACAGTTTTGGAAAGTAGCTTTGGTCAACTGGTGTTAACGTAAGGAGTATATCATCTAATACACCTTCACATGCATAAGCATATCCAAACAACAAGCAAACACTTCAGTATTAAACAAGAAAAAGTTTTTGTTCCCCCTGATTTTTGCATTCTGAACAACTAATCAGGGTTGCCGAAATTGGGACGTTACATCTAAAGAATAAGATCTTTATGAATTTCCTAGATAAGTTTGTCGTGGTGTTTATTGACGATATCCTTATCTACTCCAAGTCAGAAGAAGAGCATGAGCAACATCTGAGAATCATCCTAGAAACCCTGAGAGAGCATTGGTTATATGCCAAGTTCAGCAAGTGTTAGTTTTGGCTAAAAGAAGTAGGATTTCTAGGACATATTGTGTCTGCCGGAGGAGTCTCTGTTGATCCCGCCAAAATTAAAGATGTCGAAGAATGGGAAGCCCCAACCACTCAAACCCAAGTCCGTGCATATCTCGGATTAGCGGGTTCTTACCGCAAGTTCGTCGAAGGATTTTCGAGCATTACCAGACCCATGACCCAATGGTTGAAGAAGGACGAGAAGTTCGAATGGACCGAAAAATGTGAAGCCAGTTTTCAAGAACTAAAGAAGAGATTGATTACAGCCCCAATATTGATCTTTCCAGATATCAAGAAGCAGTTTGATGTGTATTGTGATGCATCCAAGATTGGTCTCGGATGTGTATTGATGCAAGAAGGCAAAGTCATCGCTTATCTGTCTCGACAACTAAAGCAGGATGCGCAGAACTATCCGACCCATGATCTTGAGTTAGTAGTCGTAGTATTGGCACTGAAGACATGGCATCATTATCTTATGGGTAATCGCTGTGAGATTTACTCAGATCACAAGAGCTTGAAGTATATTTTCACTCAGAAGGAGCTGAATATGAGGCAAAGGAGATGGATAGAGTTAATCAAGGATTATGAACTTGACATTCACTATCACCCCGGCAAAGCCAATGTGGTAACGGATGCTCTTAGCAGATTGCCGTGTAGGCTAAACACCATGATCAAGGGGAAGCAACCAAGTTTGTATGAGGAGTTGGAGAAGTTTAGAACTGAGCTAGTTAGTAAAGGATTTCTAGCTAGCATTGAACTTCAACCCACATTGATCAATCAAATCAAGGAAGCCTAGAAGGGAAATGAAAGTATCGACGGAATCAAACATCGTATTGGTACAGGAAAGGTACCTGGATTCACCAAAGATGAAGAAGGAGTTATGTGGTACAAAGGTCGTATCTGTGTGCCAGTAGATTCGGAGCTGAAGCAAGTTATCAAGCAGGAATCTCATGATACTCTTTATTCTATCCACCCCGTAGGGACGAAGATGTATCAAGATTTGAAAGAGCAATTTTGGTGGCACAAGATGAAGAGAGAAATCGGAAGCTACATCGCCAAGTGTGACATCTGTCAAAGAGTCAAAACAAAGCATCAGAGACACACAGGACTGTTGCAACCATTGCAGATTCCGAAATGGAAATGGGATTCTGTCAGAATGGACTTTATCACCGGATTGCCTACTTTTAGTAGGGGAAATGACTCAATCTAGGTCATCGTTGATAGACTGTCCAAGGTAGCTCATTTTATACCTGTCAAGACTACCTATCAGAGTTCGAAGCAAGCAGAGTTGTACATTGCTAGAATTGTTAGTCTACACGGAACCCCCAAGACCATAGTATCAGATTGAGGAACCCAATTTACCTTGAGATTTTGGCAGGAAGTCTAAGAAGGATTAGGAACCAAGTTGAATTTCAGCACCGCTTATCTCCCGCAAACTGATGGACAGACTGAAAGAGTCAACCAAATCCTAGAAGATATGTTGAGGTCCCGTGTATTAGAATATGGATCAAAATGGGAAGACTGCCTGCCTTTCATAGAATTCTCATATAACAATAGTTACCAGGCCAGTTTGCAGATGGCACCTTTTGAGTTCCTATACAGAAGAAAGTGTCGTACCCCTTTGAATTGGTCGCAAGTAGGAGAGAGTCAAATCTTTGGACCTGACATTCTCCGAGAAGCTGAAGAGAAAGTTCACAAAGTCCGTGAACACCTCAAGACCGCCCAATCCAGACAGAAGAGTTATGCTGACAAGAGAAGGAGATACCTGACTTTCAATGTCGGAGATTTTGTGTATCTCAAAGTTTCGCCATTGAAGGGAACCCAACGCTTTAGTCTGAAAGGAAAGTTAGCCCCCAGATATATCGGACCCTTCAAGATTCTGAATCACTGAGGAGAAGTATCGTATCAACTGGAACTGCCAGAGGAGATGTCAGCCATCCACAATGTGTTCCATATCTCGTTACTTCGCAAATGCTTAGAAGTGCCGGAGAAGACCGAAGTTTTCAAGACATCGATCACCGAGTTGTTGATATCAACAAGGACCTAACATATCGTGAAGTACCCATTTGTATCTTGGAAGAAGCTTACAGAACCACCAGGACCAGGAGTATCAAATTTCTCAAGATTCAATGGAGCAACCATACTGAAGAAGAAGCCACTTGGGAGCGAGAAGATTACATTAGGACAGAGTTTCCTGATCTCTTTAGTTCCTAGTTTTCTTTTGTAAATCTCGGGACGAGATTTTGTTGAAGGGGGGAAGGTTTGTAACATCCCAAAACTCTAATCCAAGGTTATTAAGATCCAACTCATCAAAGTTAGAGTTAACAAAAACTTTTCCACTTAAAAATAATTAAGCATTCATATGTGTGTGCATTTAAATTAGGAGTTGTTTTGAATTGCCATGTTTGAGTGATCCATTGGTTTTAAAATGATTCTAAGGTGAATTAAACATCATCTAGATCATTCCTGAACAAATCCCAAAGAAAAACAAATCAAAAACTATAAAATAAGCAAATGGTCACATTTGCCATTTTAATCACCATGCCTACTTTGGCTATTCCTAGAAGTCAAATCTTAACAGAAACAATTGTGGTTCTTTGAACCCCTTGCTAGTACAAGTAGTGATGTGCCAAGGGCCACTTTGTTTCATCCCAAAAACTTTCAAACATTGAATTTAAATGACAATTGAAAATTGAATGTAGTTCATATGTATCGATCACACTTATTCAAAAACCACTCAAATGAACTTCATTTAAAAAACCCAAGCACACCTAGAAGCTTAAGCATAAGTTACATAACTCCACCAAAAATCTCCCAAAAATTCAAATATTTTGTTCATGCGGCCATTGTGTCGAACACCTGGCAGGCATGAATCACACTCTAGTTCTAGCTCACTGTTTCTACAGGGTTTTGCCACCCATTTGACCTCAATTTACTCCCTCTGTCCCTCCTAGCTCTAACCAAAGCTTAATCACCCACCCCCTTGTCCCTAGCAGCAGTGCCATGCCGCCCGATGACATGCTCGCCGACCAACCTTGCCAAAGCCACAGCAGATCGCCAGCCCCTCTACGCCGCTCTTGGAAGCACGGCGTGACCTCACCACCACCCACGGTCCACCCCTCGATCAACCTCAGCCCCTGGACCACTCCCCAGCACCGCCGCCCTTTCTCTCTGCGAGCAATCCAGAGCACGATGGCCGCCAGCACGCAGTAGACTCCGCCTCGACACCAGCACCCCGCCAGACATGGCCGTGCATCGCCGCGCGACCCATAATCTTCGGGAGCCGCATCGAGCACCGCCTCTGTCCCTCAGAGCGCGAGACGCTCCCGACCATAATCCACCGCCCCTAGCGTCGCCATTAAGTCGTAGAGCACCGCCAGGAGGCAAGCCTGCGTCCGCCTATGCCTCCCATGCCGATAGCGCCCTGTATCATCGTCACCGACGAGCTCGCCGTCACCCCCCCAGTCCCTCCCGAGCCTATATAAGGAGGCCTTCCCCATCCTCAATTGCCACACGATTCGACTCCCCTCTCTCAACCAGTCCTTCCCCACCTCTTGCCGGAGCCGCTCGAGCTGCCGTTTAGCAGAATTTCACCGGAGGCAGCCCCAGTAGAGGAGGAGACGCTGCCGTCGATTCCGTCCACCTCAGCCCCTGCCGCTACCTCGCCTGAGTCCACCGTTGCCGTCCAGTTCGATCGGCCGCCTCACCGCACTAGTGGGAGCCCTGGTACGTCCCAAGTAGACCCCCACCGTCCATTTAGGGTTCGGTCTTGCCGGCGACGAGTCCGTCGTCGATGATGACTATGAGCCGTTGATCCGCGTTCTAATCGTGTGGCCCAGATCGCTAGATACCGTTTCAGGTTTTTAGTCTCGTTGAAAATCGGGACCAACCTGTCAGCCGCCCTCTGCGCTGCTGAGCGTCACTGGGCCGGCCCATTTGCTTTCCCACGCTAGCCCACAAATTCAAATAGGTGTTTTTCTATTTAGACTTAAAACCAATTATGTCCCTTAGTTCAAAAATCAATTCAGAGAGTTGTGCAAGTCCAACTTGAGTGATTCCAATTTTGTTGGAAAGCTTCTAAAAAGATCTATCGAAGCCCGTAGGATTTAATTCATTTAGAGTTAGAGATCTCTCCTAGTAAAAATAACAAGACAGAAGCATTTTCACATTCAAACATCTTGATAAAATCAAGCATAATAGCTTTTGAGTTGATTACAACTCTCAAAAATCACATTTAACCATACCTATCTGAATCTGTAGTAATATTGAGGTTTGCATGCAGTGACTTTGTACTAGTACCAAATTAGTGCTATATAGGCATTTCTAGTCACTTTGAATCATTAAATATTAAACTTAAACTTATTAAAATGTGATCCAACCTTTAAATCACATTCCCATATGTTAGAATATGTGGTGATGACATGTGTCCACATGATCCCATATTTTAATTGGAGAATATTAAATCGTAGTTAATTTCAATGAGTAGAAATTACTTTTCTTAAATAAAAAGAATGAAGCTCGTTAATAAAACCTTGGGATGCTTGTGATGATAATAGATCATCGAATGTGTGCCTTAGTGTGCTAAGTAGACTAGTTGAGTATTGTTTGGTGATTGTGTATCCCGTATGTATTTATTAGACGATAGTACCGACCAAGCTTTCGAGGAGGAGGAGTTCTATCAAGAAGAGGAGGAAGAAAACTTCAACCAGTGCACCAACCAAGGCAAGATATTGTTAGCAAGCTAGAATTAAGCTAGATAACCTAAGCAAGATGCATTAGGCATGCTTTGGTTATACCACTTTGACTAGTACCTACCCCAAGTTTTATTTCCAAGCTTTTACATTCTTTACTTTATAAAAGTCCCTTACTTGTTTGAAGGTAGCATAAACAGTATAAAACTTGACTCATCTGGATAACCTTAGATGTCATTCTATGGCATGAGATTGATCTTTGCATCCCCTATTAGTGAACACTCTTAACTTAGTAGTTTGGAGCTAAACTAAAACTTGAGTCACTTTAGATGGGAACCCTTGGTGAAATGAATTGTGAAAACCTTGGAATGATGCGTCATTATATTGAGATATTTTGACATGTGTTGAGAAACACAAATGGTTTATGATGAGGAAAATGTTGAGGCATGAGCCTTAACCCTTTTACAAAACTGATGGTTGGGTTCGGATGCGATACCATTCCAATTTCACCGTACAACCACAATACCTAAATTGGGTAAGGCTTAGCTAGAAGTTTATATGCATTAGTATTAGTTCCCTCGCGGGAGAGTTTTGAGCTGAGGCTACCTCTCAATGTTGTCCACATATTCAGTGCCCAAGATGACAAATGGTCATGGTTGCGAGGCCATACTCATAGGAGAGGTGCTTATACTAGGGTGTGTAAAGGAAAGGTTATGTTTGTGTATCTGCATACCAAGTATGATGATTCAGGGTTATCCCTGACAGCTGTATCGAATATTGTGGTGAAAGTGTACCACCTCTGTAGAGTGTCAAACTATTTGAATAGCCGCGTTCGCGATTATGGACAGTTGGAGTGGCCATACTGTTCCGTTGTCAGATGTTTTCAAAACAACTTATGAAATGAATTGTGACATGACTTGACCACAACAGAGTTGTGACTATGAAACTAGATTCCGAACTTAAGTGATTCTAGAACTTTATTTTATCTTTCTTTGTTTCTGAACTCAGCTTAGGTTTCAAACTTAACTTTACAAATAAACTTAGAGTTAGCAATCCTACTAGAATTACATTACTTGTTAGTGATAGTTTGCGAGTACTTAAAGAGTACTCGTGGCTTTTGTCCCTGGCTATTCCCGTGGCCAGACTATGAAGGACACTACCAAGATGAAGGACAGTAGGAGGGCTATGGTAACTAGGACTATCTTCCATCGTCAGTATTGCCTGTGCCCCTGAAGATGGACCCCACCGCTACGCTTATTATTTATTCCGCTGCTTGTTGAATTAAGACTGGATCATCAGATCCTTTATTCGTGTAAGACCTTATTATGGTTTGTAATGGATGATGTACTGTGATATCCTATCTGTTATGTCTCGCAAAAATGGTAATCCTGGAATTGTGATGTATGACATAACATGCATCTGGGATTAAAAATCCAGGTGTTGACATGATGTTAAAATGCTTGTTAAACATTTTCAAATGGTTCAAACTCAAATAGATCAGCTTATTAAAGTGCAAAAAGATTTGCTAGTTAATGCTGCTAAAGAAAAACATGCTGATGAAATTAGAACTAGAAGTGGTGCTGCTACGTAGGATCCTCTATATCCTGAGGGGCATCCCAAAAGAGTTGAGCAGGATTCTCAACAAGCTGAAAATAGTGGTACTACTAGTAAGAAAAGAAAAAAGAAACATAAAACTATTGAAGAAACTTCTGAACCTGCTAAAGATCCCAATAGTATATCGGTCTCTGATGTTGAAACTGAAAGTGGTAATAAAGAAAATGATGTTCGTGATAAAGAAAAAGTTGAAGAAGAACCTGAAAGGCACACTAAGAATACTAAATACACTAAAGAAGATTTTGTTGCTAAGAAACATGGTAGTGAAAGAGAGCCTTGGGTCCAAAAACCTATGCCTTTCCGTGATAAGAAACACAAGTCAAAGGAAGATGAACATCATAATAAGTTTCGTGAGTGGATGAAACCTTTATTCTTGCAAATTCCTTTCACTGGTGCTATTAAATTCCCTCCTTATTCAAAGTATATGAAAGATATTGTCTCAAATAAAAGGAAGATCCCTAATGAAGAAATTTCTACTTTGCTTGCTAATTATTCCTTTAATGGTAAGGTTCCAAAGAAACTTGGAGATCCAGGGATTCCAACTATTCCATGCTCTATTAAAAATAGTTATGTTATAACTGCTTTGTGTGATTTGGGAGCAGGAGTTAGTGTTATGCCTTTTTCTCTCTATAAGAGACTTCAACTGGAAAAACTAATACCAACTGATATATCTTTGCAAATGGTTGATAAATCTACCACTATTCCTGTTGGTATATGTGAGGATGTACCTGTTCAAGTGGATCATAATTTCTTGATATTAACTGATTTTGTTGTGTTTGAAATGCCTGGAGATGATAATATGTCTATTATTCTTGGGAGACCTTTTCTTAATACTACAGGAGCTGTTATTAATTGTAATCAAGGAAATGTGACCTTTAATGTTAGTGACAAAGAGCATACTGTCTATTTCCCCAAGAAGATTGATATGACATATGGTTTAAATTCAATTGAACATGTTGAGGGCATCCAAGTTGGAGAAATATATTGTCCCATACCACGAGAAAAATATGAAACCATTATGATTGGGACCATTGCTATCAAGGTTGAGGTAACATAATCATTAGTGGAACACAAAGTTTTGTTACATATAAAATTGTTTTGGTAACAAGGCCTGATCAACCTTGTTAACAAAGGAATTTTAATGAACAAAACAATGTTTTCACCTTGATTATCCCCGTTTACTTTTATTTTATCCATTTTAGTTTTTGCTTTCGTTTAGTTTACTTTTCTATTTTTAGATTACTTGCATTTTAGAGTGTCTTTAAACTTCTGAAGTTTAGCTTTGTTTTGTCATTGCATCACTCTATAAACCTTTTTCTGTCAAAAAATCATTCATCTATGCCTAAAAATTGCTCAAAAATAAAGTGTCTCGAAAAATTCCAGAAAATTCATATTAAATTATTATGTGAAAAAGGGGCAGAGAAGTGCCTGGAAGGTACCAGGGGGCCCACCAGGCAGGCACACCACCTGGTAGCGCGGCCAGCCCAGGGGCGCGCCTGGCCATGGTGTGGGCCACCCTAGCCCTCCACTCACTCTCTGACTTGCCACTGCTCTCTCTCTCTCCCGAGAAAACACCAGCTCATTGCTCAAAATCGCGTTCTTGCTGTTCTTGCCCTCGATTTTTCGATCTCCTTGCTCATCCCATCTTTGCTGCTGAAATTTGGAGCATTTGTTCTCCGGTATGTGACTCCTCCGCTTGTCCAAGTAGATTTGTGTTTAGTGGTTTATATCTTGAGTATTTTGCTACTATAGGTGACAGGTTATGAGAGCTTGTAAGCTTGTTCAATGCTTAGAGATATTGTTTTGATGCATGTTTAGGCCTCTATAAGTCCCTATGAGTAGTGCCCTTCATTATATATTCACTTTGCAACCACTTTTGTAATGGATGTTTAAAATTTCAGAATAGAATATGAATGAGCATCAACTCAACCAACATGAACTAAGGGTGCCTGAGGTAATGAAGGTTCACCGAGAGGAGGAAGTTTTTACTTCCATCTATCCATACTTCGAATTCATGAGGGCTGCAGGAATTTCCCAGGACATCCATACTTTAGTTGCTAATGCAGGATTGGAGAACTTTGTGGAGGATGAACCTTGTCAATTTGTGAAACTAACTATGTCTGTAGTGCAGGACTTTCAATTTAGTCACTCTTTGCCTAACCCCATGGTCCACTACAAAATTTACAATATAGCTATCGACCTTCCTCTTGATTACTTTTGTGTAGCTATTAAGGTACCTCAATGGGGATCATGTGGAAGGATTAAAGAGCGACCTGCACCACTCATGGACTTGTACGCGGAGATTTTCCAAGGGAGCAGCTTCTCAAAGGAGAGTGGGAAAATCTATAACATTCATCTCCCGTCTATCCGCTACTTTGCTTACTTTATTGCCAAGTGTGTTCTCGCTAGGAAAACTGCTAATAAGTTGTCCTCATATGATCTCGCATTCATCTCAGCTGCTTTAAAACGAGATAGGACTTATAACTTGGGTGCCTTGATAGCTTTCTGTCTTGCTACTAACCGCGAGAAAGGTGGAATTTGTGGAGGCCTCATTGCTTCTCGTTTGTTAGCGTTGCATGGTTTAGTGCCTCATCATCTAGACCTACAGTTTCCCATAGAAAGGCTTGACCTTAATTCCATGATACAACATAAATTTGTTTCTTCTTGGGCTAATTTGAGTGAGTTGTCTTATGAAATAACCTTTCTCAAGGCTGGTTGGAGAAGGAGTAAGTCCGAGCGATTTGTTCTTTTGCCTACACCTGTTTTCTTTAACCTTGATACCAGGGTAGGATGGTCACTCACTGAGGAGGAGCTTGATACGCACTTGGGAGAGCTCTCCCAATAGGAGCAGGATACTAGAAGGGAGGTTATAGATGATTCCGTCCAGCCCTCGAATGAGGGGGAGTCTTCATATCAGCAGCCTACCTATGATTGTGGAGCTTCTTCTTCTTCCCAAGGGCCTAATCATGATCATTCTTACAATGACCCGCCTGCTTGGAACCCTTACTCGTATTTGGATTGACACCCACTTAGGCAAAAGCCTAAGCTTGGGGGGAGGTACGCCGACATCACACTCATCTCCATATCATTTTTCGTCGGTACTTTGTATATTCATGTTTCGTTCTCTTTTTAGTTTTTGTTTTCTCTTTGCTTTTGCTTTCTAAAACACAAAAAGACCAAAATTATTTATTTTGTTTCTCTTCGTTTGCTTCTTTTTGCCTTGGTTTGCTTTCCCCTTTTTTCTTTGTTTGAACTATTCGAAAAACCCAAAAAGATTTTGCTTTGCTTGTTCTTCCTTTTTGGTTCTTGTTTTTAAAAAAAATCGAAAACACCAAAAATATTTGTTGTTCTTCTTTGGTTTTGTGAGTTTGTTATAGGGTTCAACAGTCCTCCATGGAATTTGGTTTCACTTTATTATTCAAGCCACACAAGTGAAGGGCAATAATGAGGATTAATGACAACTTGAGGTGTGGTGAGAGGCTGGTAACGAACTCTATTTGTTTTCATTTTTGTACATACTCATCATTGTGGGCATGCTTAGTCTGTTCATGTAGGGTGTATGTTATTTATGGATGCTTAGTAGTTCTCGCTTTCTTATGATTAGCTCCAACTCGCTAATAATTTGTGGCATGTCATATGAATGTTCGCTTGCATTGCTCTATTCATGACTTGGTATGACACTGTGGTATCCTCCTCTGAATGTATCACTTGAATTGACTTGGCACATGCTCATGCATGCATATGACTGAAACAATATTCAGTTAAGCCTCGATGAACTATTTTTCCTCAGGGGTCTTGAATCACTTCCATGCCATGATTATTCAAGTTTTGTTGCAATCATGATTATGACAGTTATTGCTCTCTTGTTTGTTGCTCCCTTACTATTGCTAGCCTTCACCTGCACTTAGTATAAGCTTTACTCGTGTTTCCAACTCCCAAAAACCAATATTGCCAAAAGTGTCCACCATACCTACCTATTAGCATTATTTGCTACTCTGTGCATGTTTAGTATGCCTTGTTTTCTTCCGAATAAAATGTTTGCTTGTTATGAGAAAGTTAGTTAGTAAAGCTCTCACGAACTTGATGGCACACTTTACTTTCTTGCACTTAATAATCTTTAACCATTGCGTCCATCTTTGTTGCATATATGTTTGCCCTTTATAAGTTGAAGTTAGGAGAACCATTTATCATGGGGAACGCTTTGAACACTGCACGAGTACTTTGTACCTCGTTGATATCATGATGCTTTTGCTTATGGATCCCGGCGGTGTGAAATAAAAGGGGAACTTGTAAGATCATGGAGTTTGTGTATGTGTTAGAGAAACGCCTAGGCCGCTAGCCTAAGCCATGCCTAATCATGGTGGAAACTTGCAGCATAACTATAATGAGCATTCTATGAAGCATCCTCAATAAAAACCTATGCAAATAGCAATTAAAAAGATCGCTGAGATGCTCATTGTCTACTTGCCTTGTCATTTTGATTTTGGGATATCTCATGTATCATGTGCAAGGGGTTCCCTGTTGGCGGTTCTCTATGATACATATATACTTACAATGACAAGAGTTTACGTGTGACTGAAGTTGAGTAGCATGAGGTCCGGTACTCGTAAGTAAGGGGCATGAGATTTTAACTTATAACTTGTCAAGCATATCCTCTTAGTTGTGTCACTTTAACCTTAACCATTGAAAGATGCTTATCATAGGGGCAATGAGAGCTCAAAGCTAATGAGTACCATACTTTCAGTATTTGGAAGACTTTCAAACTTTTCAAAACCTTTTCATTTCCTTGTTGAGTCACCACCCATTCTATGAGCACTTTCTTGAGTGCATAGTTGTCATTCTTAGTGTAATGTGCTTGTCTCAAAACTTGATTAATTCTGTTATGACTTTGATGCTTGTATCTTTGATATCTTTACTTCTAGTCTTCACTTGAACTTCAGAGGTGCCTTGGCATTTATTTTTGCTCTACAATCAAAGGAAAGCGAGATACCACTCTATCATACTTTGTTATGAGCATTGCAATGTTGCTTATGTTTTTGTTTCATGCTACTTATCATTTTTGAGTTGGGATCTCTTCATAGCTTGTAATGACTATTAAGTAAACTTAGTTGCATACTCTTTATTATGAATTGACTGAGTAGTTGATCACATGCTGAGAATATATACATCTTATGAAGCAAATGTGTTCGTGAAAGTTTCTTTTATCACACTCAGTTTTGAACTGAATTGCTTAATGACAAGCAATAAGCTAAGCTTGGGGGGAGTTGATACGTCCAAAACATATCTACTTTCCTGAACAGATTTGCTATTGTTTTTCTCTAAACTTGTGTGATTTGGATACAACTAACACGGACTGACGTTGTTCTCAGCATAATTGCCTTGGTGTCTAGTTTTTGTGTGCAGAAAATCAACTATCAAGAAAAATCCTGGAAAATATGCCAAAAATTCTATTTCACTAGAAGACTCATAGAGCCAGAAGACGAGACGGAGTAGGGCCACGAGGGGCCCACACCACAAGGCCGTGCGGGCCAGGCCAGGCCGCGCCTGTGGTTGGTGTGTCTGCCTCGGCTGCCCCCTCGGCCTCCCTCTTCGCCTATAAGTTGCCTCTTGACCTAAAAACAAAAGGGGGGTTGGATGTTTTTCCTGAAACAGTTCCGCTACGCTGCCACCACCAGATTTCACGATTCGGAACCAGAAACTCCGTTCTGGCACCCTGCCAGGATGGGGAATTGGAGGAGATCGTCGCCATCATCATCACCATCGATTCTCCATCGACCATCCATGTTTCCCCCATCTATGAGTAAGTAATCCCCCGCTGTAGGCTATGGGGATGGTAGGGATTGGATGAGATCGTTCATTGTAATGACATCGGATTGTTAGGGCATGGTGCCTAGTATCTTCTATTAATGCTTTTTGAGTTTGTTGCGACTTGTTATGCTTAATGCTTGTCACTAGAGCCCGAGTGCCATGGTTTCAGATCTGAACATGTTATTGATTCATTATGATAGTATTGTTTATGTTCTTACCTGCAAGTTGTATACATATTTTTTTGTCCGGAACAAAAGGCCCCGAAGTGACAGAAACCGGGTTAGCCGGAGGGAATGGCTTTGATGTGAGGATCACATGTGTTCATGGAGTGTTAATGCTTTGCTCCGGTGCTCTATTAAAAGGAGAACCTTAATTTCCAGTTGTTCCCTTGAGGCCCCACTACAAACGGGCTGGCAGGACAAAAGATGTTGTGCAAGTTCTCATTGTGAGCACGTATGACTATATATGGAACTCATGCCTATGATTATTTAGTACTTGGATGCTTTATCTTATTTATCTGCAAATGCCCTATGTCTTGATTGCTATATGAATTGTCTTGTCCATGCAACGCCCGTCCATCCATCCCTATGCCTACCGCGCTTTAATCCTACTGTTTACTGCAATTGTTACTAATGTCTTTACTTTTACTATTTCTATTACTTTACTATTGCTACTACAAAACTGTTGCTACTAATAAACTACTATGAGCAAGATTGTTTCCAGGTGCAGCTGAATTGACAACTCAGTTGTTAAGGCTTATAAATATTCTTTGGCTCCCCTTGTGTCGAATCAATAAATTGGGTTTCACTTCCCTCGAAAATACTGCGATACACCCCCTATACTTGTGGGTCATCAAGCCTCTCTGTGCAAGTATTTAAACTTTTGTTTCGAACCCACCCTCAAAACAAACTCTAGGGACGCTGCATGCTGGTGGGTCCGTGATGTCAGCCTCTCCGTAATGCGATATTGCTAGAAGAAGAAAAAATCTAAATCCAAGATACGATTCGAACGAAAGACCTTCAAATCAAATAAACTTAAACTGAGTGTGTTGCCACTACAACAAAGATATTTATAGAATAAATATCTTTAAACTTTTATTAGTATTACAATTTATGTATTAGTCTTCTTAAAAATATTTTGGGTGTCAATGTTTATCTCTTTTAAAACATAAAAGGGCAGTGCTCCTGGCATCTCAATTTATAAAATGCCACATAATGGACTATTTTCTTAAAAACATGGGTAGGCAGAGGTTTTTTGAGACGTGGGGGGAATGCCCAAAATGCTGAATTAAAAAGATTTTGGCTATTCTACATAGGCTACTCTACATGGGTTACACTCCGTAGGGAAGGCTCCATGGGCTTCATTCTCAAATTTTAGTGGGTTGTTGAAAGGCCCAACTTAGGTCGACTAGAGGGGGGTGAATAGGAGACTACCAAATTTCAAACTTTTATCCCACTTTTAAGGCTTAGCACAAAGTAAGGTTCACTAGAGATGCAATTACGTGAACAACCTAAATGACAAGTAACACAAAGGTAAACAAGAGAGTTGCAAGAAGTAAAGGAGCGGAGCGTAAGAACCGGCGAGGGGACACGGAGATGTAATTCCCGTAGTTCACTTCCAAAGAAGCTACGTCTACGTTGGAGAGGTGTCGGGGCCACACAAGGTCACCCGAGCGCCACAAAGGCCTCACCTTCTTCTCCGGTGAGCACTACCACAAAGGTGGCCTCACAATCCACTAACCGATGACCTTGAATGCGCCAACCGAAAACCTTTACAACAAGGTTGAGGGGAGGCTTCACAACTCAATTGAAGGCCCTCAACGACACCACGGAGCTTTACAACAAATGCCCTAGCTCCGAGGATGTCCTACATCGTCTAGGGTTCCAAGAACCCAAGAAACGAAATCCACGAAGGATGAGTGGGGGAAATCAAAATTCCTTTGGTGGAGGTGTAGATCTAGGTCACCTCTCCCAATCCTCAAAAGATCAAGAGATTTGTGTGGGTGGGGAGAGATCAAGAGATTTGTGTGGGTGGGGAGAGAGATCTAGCCAAGTGAAGCTCTTGTGAAAATGGTAGAGAGAGAGAACCAAAAGATAAGGTGGGAGGAGGAAGAAGGGGGCTTAAATAGCACCCCTTCAAACGGGCAGATTCTGCCCAGGCCCGACGCTGTCGGTACTACCGGTGCTGGACCGGTAGTACCGGTGGGCGAGCCACCACCGGCCCAGCCCAGGCCACGTAACGGTCCGAAGATAGTTGGTGGACCCAAATGGGATGACCGGAAGTACCGGTCCAAGTTCCGCCCTTAATTCCGTCAAATAGACAGTGCGAGGCAGAAGGTCATCTGACCCGCACTGCCCAGCGTCGGAATTAGGACCGGAACTGGACCAGGAACTACCGGTGACCAATGATGGCCGGTACTACCGGTCAGTGAGCGGTACTACCGCTCAGGGGGACAGATGCTGGTCGGACCGGTACTACCGATCCAAAATCCGGTACTAGTTCCGACAAATAGGCAATGTTAGACATAAGTCTTACTGAACCGAAAATTTCTTCGTCGGAAATAGCACCGGAACTTCAACCGAAAATACCGCTCGAACAACCCTGGGAAACCCCTGGGCGGTACTACCGCTACCTGGCCGGTAATACCGGTCAGGGCAGAAAACCCTCCAACTAAGCAGAAATCACTCTCTCACACGAAAACTGGGATGGCTATGGAGGTGCATATATGGTCTGTGCATGAAATGTTGATTTCCCACAACCTTCCTAGATGTACTCCCTCTTGATAGTACGGTAGCCTAAAATATGAAACAAGAGAAAGTGAAAATAAGCGCTATCGACTACAAGCTCTTCCTTGAGAAACAACATCCACGAGCACGACCGAAGATAAACCCTGAAACTTGGACAAACGGTTAAACCCCAAAAGGAGTTGTCATCAGCACCAAAAACATAAGGAGAAAATAATCCTTTCAATCTCCCCCTTTTTGTTGCTTGATGACAACCCCACAAGATTTGCACAAAGAATAATAGGCAGTAAAACCAAAGGAGAGAGAGGCTCCCCTGAAGACATGGGAGAGAGCTCTCCCAACCGAGATAGACCAACAAGGGTGTAAGGAAGTAAAAGAGGAAAGAGTGGAGCTCATACCTTGCACCAACAAAATTGTGGTGAGACAAAGATTGGACAACAAAGAATAGTCCACCACACATCCTCATAAGAATACCACAGAGATACCTTACTACATAGATTCACCAAAAAGGTAGCAACCATACAAGAGGTCCACAGACAATATCCGAGATCCACAAACATTACATAACGTAATAAAGTGTGCACGAGCATAAAAGGATCAAAGAAAAAACAAGCTCGTGACACGAGCATAAAAGGATAAGCTTTCATTTTAAAATCTTGGTCCACTCAGTTTAGAGTTAGTTTAGAAGTCTCCCACATATCCCACCTCTGCATCTATGGTAATAATCTTGTCGATGCGAAGCTTGTATTCCACGATGAACTCTGATGGTCGATTCCGACGACAAGCGACCAGATTAGACCGACAAACCGACAAAGAGCAAGTGGCTTTAGAATTCGCATAGAATACCTTCTCACACAAGCCATTTGGATGTGCAGAGCTCAACTTCACCATGAACTGCGGCGACACGCACGCCGCCGGCCTGACGCACACGGCAAATATCAAGATGACATCGTCGCGCCCATCAAATAGCACGCAGAACACCATGTCATCGAACCCGGTTAGCCCGATATCTACATTTTGTGAGCCTGGTGCCGACACCGGCTTAGAGATGTACCCGCCTTTCCTACCATAGTGTAAAATGCACAACCTCATGTCGTGGGCTTCTCTGAGGTGGGAGTGGAGCACAAATGGAATTGTGGCGAACTCGCAGCCAGGCACCACACAGTTCCATTGGATGGCATCAGTGAGCATTGAACATGAACACATATTTGGCTGGACAGCCCATACTAATTGGGTCTGTCACCAACATAAAGTAATTAATTAGTACGACAATACATATATTCATATTAGGATCATCACAACAAGATTTATATGTGTTAACTCACTCTTGGTTAATATTGTTGTAATCCAGGGGGAATTCTGACAAAATCTTGAGAAGCTCGCAGGTAACGCCTTGGTTTCGACAGGTACGACATGAGCCCTTTCAGCGCGACTTTAGTCAACAAAGACCTGATCGTCTGCTCAGATGTCACTGCCATTTCGACCGAATGGAGCTTATTCCATGACAGCAGCGACCATAACATCACCTTGTACCGCGGCGATTCGCATGCCGCCGACCTGACGTACCTGACGGATAGGAAGATGTCCATGGTGTACCCTCCAATTAGGGTGGCAAACTCCACGCCCTCTTTCTCGATGCCGATGATCTCTGGTGCATGCACTCGGTTAGTCGGGTACAAGTACTTGTTGGAGTAGGTCACTTGGGGCAAATAGTACATCTTGTGGGCAAGTTTCAAGTGGTCAAAGAGCTTGTGCAAAGTCAATGGCTGGTTGACGACCTCGCATCCTCGCTCTATGCAGGCTGCGCACGGGGTGTAGCGGCACTGGATCTTGTGCTCGTAGACGTCATTGTAGGAGACCAATGAACAACATCGGTCGTTGGGCCACCTACTACCTTTCCGTCGGCGACCTAGCAGTACAGCTCCTTGGAGCATGCGGCCAGCCTAACAACACTGATAGTGTCTAGACGCATAGTGATTTCGTTGAAGACGTCGTCGCCGACCTTGCTCCAGCTGCAGTGTCGCGGGTTGCACCTCGAATCCGCCATCCCATTCGGATGGATTGGGGGCGAGGGTGGATCTATGTAGAGTTGTTGGTTGTTTTTGGAGGAGAGGGCTGGTGGCCTAGAGGGAATGATGTAGTGTGCAAGATGGGGAGTAAAATGTGTGAAGCATGCGCCAGATATGCGGCCAGGCGGCATCGGCGACTGGGGATAAACTAAACGGAGATAGGGAAGATATGATGGCTCTTTGAAAGAGGTTTTTTCTTTTCTTCTGCTGTAAGAAGCGGTTGCATCAAGGACGCCGGCTAAGCACGAATGCGTGTAAAGTGCACCCCTGTGCAATAAATTGAACATGTCACTTCCTAGTGCAGTACTTTTTCATACTAGTATTAGGGCATCACCTATGGTGGCAGAATTTGTCTATAAGCTGGGAGGTTTTAAGAAAAAGCTTTCAATGTACTACTGAATTCCTGGTTATCTTAAAAAGTATTTGGAAAATTTCAAGAGCAATCTATCTATCGTGCTTACCTGTAGTTAAAATTTGACACGGTCGGTGGGAGTATGGTTTACATCGAAGAGCTCAAAAAAGAGAAAATTACATAGAGGTCCATAAACTTAGCACAACGGGCCCTAAATTGAAGCAAGGAAAAGTACTCGGGGTCCTTCTCGAGCGAGAAACTGAGCCATACCCTTCGTACTACTGTATTTGCTACACACAAACACACAAAACGCTCCTCACACTTTCAAACCAGCGTGCTGGGGGTGTGCTTGGTGCTTCCTCTTCGCAGGGTGTGAAATGGAACAACAATGCATGTCGACGCACGTGGGAAGTGCCACGTTGTAGATGAGGGAGAGATCAGCGGGCCAGCAGGGTGTGTGTGGATGGTGATGAGGTAGGAAAGGAGAGAGAAAACACAATTTTTTGTGTGTGCATAAATATAGTAAAGGTCCCGAAATTTTGACAATAGGTTCAACTTCTTGCTAAGATTCAACATCTTGACAACTTAACGAAATTATATTAGGTCAAACTTGAGATAGAAGTAAGCGTGTGATAGATAGCTCTTGGATTAGTTGTCTTGTCGAAGGTAGATGTGTGCATCTTCTTTTAGTAAACGTTGTTCTATGTGTGAGTTTCCAACTATCAGGAAAGAACATTCTCAATTTTCCCATGTTTTGTGAATCTTAAAATTTCCTAGCTAACTCTACCGACTTGAATGAGACTCTATGCCAATTTGTCGAAATTAGGTCAAATTTGAACTACAAGTAAATTATAGATTACTTTGGAAGTTTTACGAAAAAGCTTTCGATGGTTTTCGATGTACTGAATTCTTGGTTAGAGCTTCAAAAGTTTGTTGGGACATTTTAAGAGGAATCTATCAATCGCGCTTACTAGTAGTTAAAATTTGATATGGACGGTGGGAGAATGTACGATTTGCATCGAAGACCTATTTTTTTTTTACATAGAGGTCCATAAATTTAGCATAAAGGGCTCTAAAGTTAAGCAAGGAAAAGCAGTTTGGTCCTTATCGAGAGAGAAACTTAGCCATATAACGTTCGTACTAGTGTACTTGCTTCACACACACAAAAAAAAACGCTCCTCACACTTTCCAACGAGCGTGCTAGGGTGTGCTTGGTGCTTCCTCTTCGCAGGGTGTGAAATGTAACGACAAGGCAGGTCGACGCACGTGGGCAGCACCATGTTGTGGACGATGGAGAGGTTAGCCGGCTGGGGTGTGTGTGGATGGTGATGAGGCAGTGTGAAGGAGAGAGAAAACACAACTTGTTTTGCGTGCATCTATATAGTAAAGGTCCAGAAATTTTCACAAGAGGTTCAACTTCTTGCTAAGACTCTACATATTGACAACTTACTGAAATTATGTCAAACTTTAGCTACAAGTAAGCGTGATAGATAGCTCTTGGAATAATTGTCTTTTCGAAGGTAGATGGTGGGTGCATCTTCTTTTACTAAACGATGTCGTTGGTGTGAGCTTCGAACTATCAGGAAAGAACATTCTTGATTTTTCCATGTTTTGCAAATTTTAAAAATTCCTAGCTAACCCTGTCGACTTGAATGAGACTATATGCCAATTTATCGAAATTATGTCAAGTTTGAACTATAAGTAAATTGAGGTTGCTCTGGAAATATTTCGAAAAAACTTTTTGGTGGTTTTCGATATACTAAATTCCTGGTTAGCTTAAAAAGTTTTTTGGAAAATTTTAAGAGGAAACTATCTATCGTGCTTACTGGTAGTTAAAATTTTACACGATCGGTGGGAGTATGGTTTAGATCGAAGACCTCAAAAAAGAGAAAATTACATGTAGAGGTCCATAAATTTAGCACAAAGGGCCTTAAAGTTAAGCAAGGAAAGCAGGTGGGTCCTTCTCGAGCGAGAAACTGATCCATACCCTTCCTACTACTATACCCGCTTCACACAAAAAATGCTCCTCACACTTTCAAACCAATGTGACAAGGGATGTGCTTGGTGCTTCCTCTATGTAGGGTATGAAATGGAACGACAAGGTAGGTCGACGCACATGGGCAGCGCCACATTGGGGACGAGGGAGAGATTAGCCGGCAGGGGTGAGCGTGGATGATGATGAGGTAGTGAAGAAGGAGAAAGAAAACATAATTTGTTTTGCGTGCATATATATAGTAAATAAAAGGTCCTGAAATTTTTACAACACATTTAACTTCTTGCTAAGAAATTGCATCTTGACAACTTAACAAAATTAGGTCAAACTTGAGCTACAAGTTAGCGTGATAGATTGATCTTGGATTAATTTTTTTTGAAGGTAGATGGGTGCATCTTCTTTTAGTAAACGATGTCGTCAGTGTGAGTTTGCCAACTTTCAGGAAAGAACATTCTCGATATTCCCATGTTTTGCAAATTTTAAAACTTCCTAGCCAACTATGCTACACAAGTAGAGAACAGGAGGGAGGTAGTGCGAGACTTACAAAAAAAGCAGCGCAAGATCAACGCAGAAGAGGACTTGAAGGCGGTGCGATGTCAGAGCAAAGCTATGATGGGCTGCTGACACGAGGTACGGGGTACACTCCAATAGTAGTAAATTTATGGACCTACTACTAGTAGGAGTATATGCACGCAAAACAAGTTGCGTTTTCTCTCTCCTTCGCTATCTCTCACCATCCATCCTCCATCGATTTATTCTTTGTAGCCGTGGGTGCATAGTCCGGCTTGTCTCTTCCTCGTCCACAACAGGTTCAACTTCCTTCTAAGATTTTGCATCTTGATAGTTTATCAAAATTAGGTCAAACTTGAGCTACAATTAAGCGTGATAGATTGCTCCTAAATTAATTGTATTTTTGAAGGTATATGGGTGCATCTCTTCTTGTAAAAGCAATGTAGTCGGTGTGAGTGTTCAACTACCAGGAAATAACATTTTCAATTGATGACGACTGGTTCGGCCTCTAGCCAAGATTTTGCATCTTCCTAAAAAAAAGATTTTGCATCTTGAAAATCTTGAACCCCTTTTGAAAACGATCACATGAAATAGGGAGAGAGGGGAAATGATATTTCTATTCTCTATGGGCAACCCACAAGCTTGAGGTGCACCTTAGGCTTAAAGATAACTTTATTTTTTCCACTATGTATAAGGTGAACCTTAGCGGATTCCATATAGTAGGCCATTTTTTTGAACGGGTAGTAGGTTATATTAAGGTGTGCTTTTTTACACAATGCGGGAGTAGTATATTTCTTTGCTTAGACATATAGTCACCTCTATCCATGCGCTATACATGCCGAGAGAATAAAACGTTGGCATGGGAAGAGGGTAGCAGCGAAGAGAAGTTGAAGGTGGTTCCATGTCAGAGCAAAGTTATGATGGGTTTCTAACACGAGGTACTCCTGTGGACTTATAGTGTACACTCTACTAGTAGTAAATTTCAAGACCTATGCACGCCTTCTCTCCTCCCATGTGCTCCATATCTCCTCCCCTTTCCCCTTGCGCACCAGTCCGGCTGATCTCTCTCCCCTCGTCCATAGCAGGGCGTTGCACACGTGTGCCTTGGTACGGCGGCTCTGTGTCTCTGGCGTGTTCGGCAGCCGTGCGTTGGTGTGGAGTAGGGACGAGGAGTACATAGGAAGGAAACCACTTTGGTCCTTGGCGGCACAAAAATTCAAAGTTTTCCGGTTTTCGAAATTTTCACTTGCTTCCCAAACATCGGGAGGGAAGGTTATCCAAAGTTCGGCCAAACATCTGAAGGGAAGGCAATTTTGAACCCGTTTTGAACATTGATCACATTGAATAAATGAAAAACAAAAAAAAGAGTTTTACTCATGATGTCCTATCATGTCTTGTGCACCACGTGCCATGAAAACTATATTCATGGGATTAGATAAGGTTTGGAAAAATAGCTTCACAATATTGTCCTACCATGTGTATGGACACTATCGAGTTTATTTCAACCCGAACGACCAAGGTCATCAAGGCCATATTAACATCATAGTTTACAATTTGATAGAGTTCCCATGATAGTTTGGTAGATGGGTGCATCCTGACGTAGTAAGCATTGTTGCATGTGGGAGTTTTCCCAGTAAGGACGGTGATGTTTTTTTGTGAAGAAAGTCCAAATAATATGGTTCAGAATGCCACAAGCCAATGGTTTCACACATACTGTAGTTGATCATGGTTCCTATCTAACTTCAACTAAAAGTTTACATATTCTGATGGGTCATGACACGCGGTACTAGTACACATACTACTACGTAGTATATTTTCTCTCTCCTTCGCCCCCTCTCACCATCCATCTACTATTCGCTCCATTTCTCCTTCCTTCCCGTGTAAGCTTTCACGCAATGATTATACTTCTAGTCTGAGATGTAGCGGTGCAGAAAAAGATGAGGCCCACTCTATACCACCATCAATCAAGTTTGGTGATGCAGCTTTGTGAAGAGTATATGTATACTAGTAGTACTATAGCTAGATAAGTATGTACTACTATAGACACTTAATTTTTAACGGAGGAAGTAAGAGACACCGAGTAATTCAGCATGATCTGCATGATTCTCTTCATTTTGGGATTAAGCGGGGAGCCTATTGAATTCTCTAGGCCGAGAAAAATCAAGAACCAAAAAGTCTGGTATCATCCTTTTTTGTTGACGGGACGAGTCTGGTACAATCTATTTATGATATTTTGGGATAGTTTTCAGGGTATTAACACAAGCACGACTATAAATAGACATTATAAATTGCAACAGTACACACCCCTACTTTCACCCAAAACACCCAACCCACCGTTGCTTAGAACTCGATCTCTCTCTCTATTTCCTTCCAAAATGTCGTCTAAAAACTCTCTCTAGAACACGTCGATTGACCTGAAAAATGGGAAAGGCACCGAAACTCCACCTGGAAGCCCAGACTCAGTCGACGAGCCATGGCTGCGACCCCTGTCTGACTCCTCTGATGAAGAAGACAGCCATTGGCAGTGCTTTTTCGAAGGGACACCACCACCACTGCCGAGCGACTCCGATAAGACGAAAGATGAGACGAAGGAAGAGTAGGAGTCTGAGGTCGATCTTGAGGAGGAGGCCGAAGACGACAAGGAGGAGGCCGAGGACGACGATGAGGAGGTCTGTTCCCACCCCCACCGAAGAATCATGCCCGAGTGCATAATTAAATGGCGTCTAGAGAATTGGCGGGTAGTGTACTGTATCTCGTTCTACAAAGCATCTTGGCTTTGGTAAATGATGTTGTTAATGAGAGTTCCAAACTTTTAGGAAAATGCTTTTCAATTTCCAAGTGATAGGATTTGTTTTTAGTAATTAAGTACGTCCGGATAATTTGGCTTAGAGTGCACTCACTGTATTCTAGCAAAGTATAGATAATTTCCACCGCATGTTAGTACTATATGAAACTACTTATTTCAATGTGTGTCATGATACATGATTTTTTTGCGGAAGGGGGTGGGGTGGTAATGATACATGGTTGAAACTTAAATGGTGTCCTCTTATATTTTTGCTTGTTTGGACGAAAAATACAAACATGAATTTGGACAACTTTCGAAAAACTTACTACACAATATGGTCATAACCATGTATGAACATTGTTCACATTTTAAGCCAAGTTGCGAATGTTAAGGTCATATCTGCATCACTCGTCCCGTTTATTGGGATAAATTAAAGAAAAGTAAAGAAAACAATAAAAAATGTTAAGCACTTATGTATGGTGTCCTCTTCCGTAAATGATAAACATGAATTTTGACAAGATTTAAAAACACAATATGACCAGCGATGTGTTAACATACCCCCTCCGTCTCAAAATAGATGTCTCAAAATTGTTTAAATTTGGATGTATCGAGCCACTATCTAGCCTAGATACATCTAAATTTTAAAAAAATTGCGACATCTATTTTGAAACGGAGAGAGTACTTGGGTTTCAAGTTAAATTATGATAAAGGTCGTGTCCATTTCGGGTAGACGGGATGCATCTTGGTATGGCATACTAGTGTTGACTTTTCAACTTTTATGGATAGAATTGTGTTAAATTATTTTAAAAGTGCCACATATAATTGTTTTTTAAAGAAAAGGCAAAGAGTATGGCTCCGAATGCCACAACACACTAATTTCACACAAAATAGAGTATGTTTCATGGTTAATAGTGTCATGAATTTTCAGGCCTTCTAGCTAATTTTGCATAATTAAATGACATTTTGTCTATAAAACCAATGTAGGTAAATTTTGAACTACAAGTGCGTGATAGATTGCTTGTAAATTTGTCAGAATTCATATAGTACTAATTATTCCACCCACGCAGTCATACTGAAAACCGACTATTGTTTTGAAACATACAACTTCTTTGTATGAATTTTCATACTGACACATCTGACCATATTTCAAAAAAGTGAAATAAAATAAGGAAACATGCACACAACCTTTTAGTAGTAATTCTATTAAAAATTCATACTTGTAAAACAGTAAAGACGTCGCTTTTAAAGTTTCAATACAAGGGACCTGGGCACCTTCACCGGCCCTCCACAATTAATCTTTCTTCCTCTTAGACTTTGCAGCTATGGCTCTGAAGACCGGAGCTCCCCATGGGAAGAAGAAGACCCAGGTGGCGGTGACAAAGGCCGTGGAGAAAAAGAAGTGATGTCGCCGGCTTCCGAATCTTGCTCTGGCCACTCAAAGTCATCGTCTCGCACCAGTCAGCCGCAGGAAGAAGCAGGTGTCGAGGTCCGTCGAGGCCGGGCTGCATTTCCCCATCGGCCGGATCGGGCGCTACCTCAAGGAGGATCGGTACTCCCAGCGCATAGGCTTTGGGGCTCCCGTCTACCTCGCGGCCGTTCTCGAGTACCTCACCGCCGAGGTGCTAGAGCTCGTCGGGCAAGCCGCGAAGGACAGCAAGAAGATCCGCATCATCCCGAGGCACGTGATGCTCGGCGTCATGCACGACGAGGAGCTCAGCAAGCTGTTGGCCGGTGTTACCATCATGCACAGCGGCGTGCTGCCCAGCATCCACGAGTCCCTTCTTGGCGATGGTACCGCGGAGGACGCAGCCAAGTTGCCCGCGGAGGAGGCTACCAAGTCACCTGAGAATACCTAGGACTCCTCCTAGAAGTCGTTAAGTTGTACTACTACTACTAATCCATATGTGTTTGGGTTTGCTCTATTTGCAGTTTGGTTAATCATCAATGTCAATGTAATATTCAGATCTATGATTCTAAGAAAAAGCTTGTGAGGGTTCTAAAAACATGCTATTTTCCTAATCTTATCCTATACTCCATTTATTTAATACCCCCTCTGTTCAAAAATTTAGCTTTGTGAAATGAATGTATCTAGACGCCTTTTAGTGTATAGGTTCACTATGAACCTCTACAAACCCATACACTAAAAGAAGTCTAGATACATTCGATTCACAAAGCTAAAACGTCTTATATTTCTAAACCGAGGGAGTATTACTCAGCATATTAGGTTTAGTCAAAGTCAACTGTTACAAAGTTTGACCAACTATATACAATATTAAATAGTATACTCACTGAAAAAATCAATATATAGTAAACAATGTCGTCGGTGTGAGTTTCGAACTATTAGGAAAGAACATTCAATTCTCAATTTTCCGAGAGATGACAAGCGAGGTTGTTATTTTTCGTCAAGAAAGTCCGAAGAATATGGATCTGAATGCCACAATCCAGGTTTTCAGACATATATATAGTGGACCGACATGTTTTATTAACGATACCCATGTTTTATGTGCTTTCAAACTTCCTATCTAACTCTGCCAACTTGAATGACTTTATCCTGATTTATCGAAATTATATTAGGTTGATTTTGAGCTACAAGTAAATTGTAGGTTGCTTTGAAAGTTTCACGAAAAAGCTTTTGGAGGTACCCTTCAGTGGAGGGGTGAATTAATATATCAGAAACCACTATGAGCTTTGATGATAGGTTCAACTTCTTTCTAAGATTTTGCATCTTGACAATTTAACAAAATTAAGTCAGAATTGAGCTACATGTAAGCGCGATAGATTACTCTTGAATTAAATGTCTTTTAGGAGGTAGATGGGTGCATGGTCTTGTAGTAAACAATATCGTCGGTGTGAGTTTCCAATTATCAGGAAAGACCATTCTCAATTTTTAAGTGATGTCAAGATTATTCTCTCTCGTAAAGGAAGTTCAAAGAATATTGATCTAAATGCTAGAAGCCAAGTTTTCACACACACATATATGTATATATAGTGGAACAACATAATGTACTTATGATTTCCTGTCTTTTATGAATTCTCAAACTCGCTACCTAACTTCGCCCACTTGAATGGACTTATGTCGATTTATCAAAATTAGGTCAAATTTGAACTACTACAAGCAAATTGTAGGTTACTGTGAAAGTTTTACGAAAAAGATTTTGAAGGTACCAATCGGGGTGTCACAATTAATATATGAGAAACCATCCAACGATATTTTTGACGACAAATTCAACTTCTTGCTAAGATTTTGCATCTTGCCATTTTAACAAAACTAAGCCAAACTTTAGCTACAAGTAAGTGCAATAGATTCCTCTTGATTTAAAAGTCTTTTCGGAGGTAGATATAGGTGCATCTTCTTGTAGTAGACAATGCCACCAGTGTGAGTTTCCAACTATCTTAGGAAAGAACATTGTTAATTTTTTGAGTGATGACTAGATTGTTCTTTCCATGAAAGAAAGTCCAAAGACTATGGATCTGAATGCCACAAGCCAAGTTTTCACACATATATAGTGGACCAACATGATGCACTTATGATTTCCCATGTTTTATCAGTTCTCAAATTTCCTAGCTAACTTCACCCACTTGAATGATTTTATGTCGATTTATCGAAATTAGGTAAACTTTGGACTACTACAAGTAAATTGTAGGTTGCTTTGTAAGTTTTACGAAAAAGCTCTTGGAGGTACCCATCGGGGGGAAGTGTCAATTAATATATATCAGAAACCGCCGAGAGTTTTGACGACAGGTTCATCTTCTTGCTAAGATTTTGCATCCTAACTATTTAAAGAAATTACGTCAAACTTTGCTCACTGTTTCATGAAATTAGTTCAAACTTTGCTAACCGATTAACTTTGAACATTGACCATTGGATCAAGACTGGAAAATCCAAACATTGATAACCGTTGGATATTATTTTCCATTCTTAACATCTAGAAAGATTCTACTGATAGTCTTTGGCACGATGAACACTAGTATGCGCAAACCTCAAAACACATAGTACTTCATTATTACTCGGTTTTAGGGTCCTTGTGCCAAATGCATGGACGTGGATGGAATTTTCATTTTTATGAGGTCCTTGATGTAACTTGTACTTCCACCAACCACTCGAGCACCTCGCTCGTATGAGACCTACCATTAGGTCGGCCATTCGTAGTACTTCTTATCTTTATCTTGTCTCTTACCTCTTATAATACCATATATACCACCACTACATAGTGTAGGGATTAACTTATTTTGAACATTGACCGTTGGATATCAAGACTGGCAAATCCAAACATTGCTAACCGTTGGATCTTCTTTTCCATTCTTAGCATCTATAAAGATTCTATTGATAGTCTTTAGCATGATGAACACTAGTATGTGCAAACCTAAAAACACACAGTACTTCATTACTCGGTTTCAGGGTCCTTGTGATAAATGCATGGACTTGGATGCAATTTTCATTTTTTATGAGGTCCTTGTTGTAAATTGTAATTATACCCACCGTGTTAACTCTAAAGCACCTCATTCTTACGAGACCTACCATAAGATCGGACATTCGCAGTACTTCTTATCTTATCTTTTATCTTGTCTCATATCTCTTACAATACCATACCACTACATAGTGTAGGGATTAACTTTGAACATATTAACCGTTGGATCAAGACTAGCAAATCCAAATATTGCTAACCGTTGGATCTTTTTTCCATTCTTAGCATCGAGAAAGATTCAATATATTGATAGTCTTTAGCATTATGAACGCTAGTATGCGCAAACCTAAAAACACACAGTACTTTATTCCTTAGTGCCAGGGTCCTTGTGCTAAAATGCATGGACTTGGATGCAATTTTCATTTTTTACGAGGTTCTTGATGTAACTTGTACTTCCACCGACCGTGTTAACTCTCAATCACCTCGCTCCTACAAGACCTACCATTAGATCAGCCATTCACAGTACTTCTTATCTTACCTTTATCTTGTCTCTTATCTCTTACAATACCATGCATACCACCACTAAATAATGTAGGGATTAACTTATTTGAGCATTGACCGTTGGATCAATACTGGCAAATCCAACCATTGTTAACTGTTGGATCTTCTTTTTCATTCTAGCATCTAGGTCTATACTCCCTCGCTCCGTCCCAAATATATAGCGCCTAAGGATTGGTCAAAAGTCAAACCTTACTAACTTTGACCAAATATTTAGAAAAAAATATCTACATCTACAATATTGAATGGACATATTAAGAAAATATACTTTATGGTGAATCTATTGATATTAATTTAGTACTCTAATTTTTTATATTTTTGTGTATAATCATGGTCAAACTTAAAAAATGTTGACTTTTGACTAATCCTTAGGCGCCTTATATTTTGCCGGAGGGAGTACTATTTAACACGAATCCAGTTGCTTTGAACCATTGGATCTAGCATCCCAACGGTCATGATTAGTGCTTTGGATCCAATTCAAAACTTCTCTACTATAGTAGTAAATAGAGAGAATAAAGTGTACTATGCTATGAAATTGGGGGGGGGGGGGGTGACATGATGGTTCTAGAACATGCATGGTGGAGTTTGCTCTAGGTACTATTCAACACAAATCTAGCTTCTCTGAACCATTGGATCCAACAACCCAAAGGTCATGATTGGTGCTATGGATCCAATTCAAAACTGCTCCACTATAGTAGTAGAGATAGAGATATCTTATCTTATCTTACCACTATATAGTGTACGAATAAATTTGAATATTTACCGTTGGATCAAGACTCGTGAATCCCAACATTTCCAGCCATTGGATCTCTTTTCCATTCTAGCATCTAGAAGATTCTATTGATAGTCTTCAACATAATGAATGCTATGCACAAACCTCAAAACACACTTCTCCATCATACAAGAATCTTCTCCCCCGTAGCTAATAATCGCTGACTTCTACATGATCTTATCTTATCTTATCTTACTACTATATAGTGTACGGATAACTTTGAATGTTGAGCGTTGGATCAAGACTGGTGAATCCCAGCATTTCTAGCCGTTGGATCTTCTTTTCCATTCTAGCATCTAGAAGATTCTATTGATAGTCTTGAACACAATGAATGCACTATGCATAAACCTCTCAAAACACAATTCTCCATCATACTAGAATCTTCTCCCTCGTTTCTCTAGACCATGTTACCAAAAATTTCAAGTGTTAGGTAGCTAATAATATTTGACTTCTACACATGATGATACAAATTACAAGGACCAAATATACACCCATACTTTATACATGTTGATCAAATTTATATTTTTTGTTCTTTACCAATTATAATTTTATATAGTGATGATATGTCATACATTTACTATCTGAGCCTTGTTAAGGTGTGATTTTTTACACAATGCGGGAGTAGTATATTTCTTTGCTTAGACATATGGTCACCTCTGTCCACGCGTTGTACAAGCTGAGAGAATAAAACATTGGCAGGGGAAGAGGGTAGCAACGAAGAGAAGTTGAAGGCGGTTCCATGTCAGAGCAAAGTTATGATGGGTTTCTGACACGAGGTACTCCTACAGCCTTATAGTGTACACTCTACTAGTAGTAAATTTTAGGACCTATGCACGCAAAACAAATTGTGTGTTTTCTCTCTCCTTCCCTATGCTCCATCGCTCCTCCCCTTTCCCCTCACAGACCGGTCCGACTGATCTCTCTCCCGTCGTCCACAATGTGGCGCTACGCATGTGTGCCTTGGTACGATGGCTCTGTGTCTCTGGCATGTTAGACAACCGCATGTTGGTGTGGAGTAGGGACGAGGAGTACATAGGAAGGAAATCACTTTGGTCCTTGGCGGCACAAAAATTCAAAGTTTTCCGATTTTTGAAATTTTCACTTGCTTCCCAAACATCAGGCGGGAAGGTTATTCAAAAGATCGGCCATTCACAGTACTGTAGTTCTTATCTTCTCTTTATCGTGTCCTATCTCTTGCAATGCAATACAATACAATACACCACTGCATAGTGTACGGATTAACTTTGAACATCGACCATTGGATCAAGACTAGCAAATCAAAACAGTGCCAACCTCTTGATATTCTCTTCCATTCTTAGCATCTAGAAAGATTCTACTTTAGCACGATGAATGCTAGTATGCGCAAACCTAAAAACACAAACTCCATTGCTTAGTTATCAGGGTCCCTGTGCTAATAAATGCATGGACTTAGATGCAATTTTCATTTTTATGAGGTCCTTGATGTAACTTGTACTTCCATCGACCGTGTTAACTCTCAAGAACCTCTCTCCTAAGAGACCTACCATTTCATAGGACATTCATAGTACTTCTTATCTTCTCTTTATCATGTATTATCTCTTACAATACAATAAACCACTGCATAGTGTACGGATTAACTTTGAACATTGACCGTTGGATCAAGACTAGCAAATCAAAACATTGCCGACCTCTTGATCTTCTTTCCATTCTTAGCATCTAGAAATATTCTACTTTAGCACGATGAATGCTACTATGCGCAAACCTAAAAACACAAACTCCATTGCTCACTTTTCAGGGTCCCTGTGCTAATAAATGCATGGACTTGGGTGCAATTTTCATTTTTATGAGGTCCTTGATGTAACTTGTACTTCCACCGACCATGTTAACTCTCAAGAACCTCTCTCCTATGAGACCTACCATTTGATAGCCATTCGCAGTACTTCTTATCTTCTCTTTATCGTGTCTTATCTCTTACAATACAATAAACCACTACATAGTGTATGGATTAACTTTGAACATTGACCGTTGGATCAAGACTAAGAAATCCAAACATTGCCAACCTCTTGATCTTATTTTCCATTCTTAGCATCTAGAAAGATTCTACTTTAGCACGATGAACGCTACTATGCGTAAACCTAAAAACACAAACTCCATTGCTCAGTTTTTAAGGTCCTTGTGCTAAGAAATGCTTGAACTTGGATGCAATTTTCATTTTCATGAGGTCCTTGATGTAACTTGTACTTCCACTGACCGTGTTAACTCTCAAGCACCTCTCTTCTACGAGACCTACCATTTGGTAGGCCATTCACAGTACTTCTTATCTTCTCTTTATCGTGTCGTATCTCTTACAATACAATAAATCACAGCATAGTGTATGGATTAACTTTGAAC
This sequence comes from Avena eriantha, assembly GCA_910589775.1. Classification (NCBI taxonomy): domain Eukaryota; kingdom Viridiplantae; phylum Streptophyta; class Magnoliopsida; order Poales; family Poaceae; genus Avena; species Avena eriantha. The sequence continues at coordinate 483,084,357 of OU342743.1, read as the reverse complement.
ATTCACCGTTGGATCAAGTCTAGCAAATCAAAACATTGACAAACGCTAGATCTTCTTTTCCATTCTTAGCATCTAGAAAGATTCTACTCCATCCGACCCAAATTAGTTGACTTAGATTTGTCTAGATTGGAATGTATCTAGACTTGTTTTAGTGTTAGATACGTGTGGATCTAGATAAAACTAAGTCAACTAATTTGGGTCGGAGGGAGTAATTTAGCACGATGAACGCTAGTATGCGCAAACCTCAAAACACAAACTCCATTGCTCGGTTTTCAGGGTCCTTATTCCATTAAATGCATGGACTTGGACGCAATTTTCATTTTTATGAGGTCCTTAATGTAACTTGTACTTCCACTGATCGTGTTAACTCTCAAACACATCTCTCCTACGAGACCTACCATTTGATAGGCCATTCGTAGTACTTCTTATCTTCTCTTTATCGTGTCTTATCTCTTCCAATACAATAAATCACTTCATAGTGTACGAATTAACTTTGAACATTGACCATTGGATCTAGAGTAGCAAATCCAAACATTGCCAAGCGCTGGATCTTCTTTTCCATTCTTAACATCTAGAAAGATTCTACTGATAGTTTTTAGCATGATGAATGCTAGTATATGTGCAAACCTCAAAACACACACTTCATTGCTCTCAGTTTCAGGGTATTTGTGCTAATAAATGCATGGACTTGGATGCAATAATTATCATTTTCATGAGGTCCTTGGTGTAACTTGTACTTCCACCGACCGTGTTAACTCTCAAGCACCTCGCTCCTATAAGACCTACCATTAGATCGGCCATTCGTAATACTTATTATCTTTTCTTTATCTTCTCTTATCTCTTACAATATCATACCATCACTATAGAGTGTACAAACCATTGACCATTTGATCAACACTGGCAAATCCAAACATTGCTAACAACCATTGGAACTTATTTTCCATTCTTAGCATCTAGAAAGATTCTACTAAAAGTCTTTAGAAGGATGAACGCTAGTATGCGCAAACCTCAAAACATACACTTCATTACTCAGTTTCAGGGTCCTTGTGCTAAATGCATGGTCTTGGATGTAATTTTTTATTTTTTACGAGGTCCTTGATGTAACCTATACTTCCACCGACCGTGTTAACTCTCGAGCACCTCGCTCCTATGAGACCTAAAGTTAGATCGGCCATTCGCAGTACTTCTTATCTTATCTTTATCTTGTCTCTTATCTCTCACAATACCATATATACCACTGCATGGTGTACGGAACAATGAATGTTTGATCAAGACAGGCAAATCCAAACATTGCTAACCATTGGATCTGCTTTTCCATTCTTAGCATCTAGAAAGATTCTACTTTAGCACGATGAATGGTAGTATGCGCAAACCTCAAAACAAACACTTCATTGCTAAGTTTCAGGGTCCTTGTGCTAAATGCATGGACTTGGATGCAATTTTCATTTCTTATGAGGTCCACTTGTACTTGCTTAACAAAGAAAATCAGCGTGGTGCTCACTCCTGAAGCCTTACAGTGTGCCACTCCTCCTCTATGCAAGGAAAATAAATTGTATAGTACTCTCTCCTTTGCTGCATCACACCCGTCCTCTAGCTAATATCTCCCTCATCCATAGTGTAGCGCTGTGCACGTGTGCCATGGTACTACAGCGGCTCTGTTTCTACCTTTTATTCATAACTTTGCTCTGAAATCGAACCGCGTTCAACACCTCTTCGCTGCAGCCTTCTCGGGCTGCCTTCTCTAACCCCATAATCTCTTCTACAGTAGCTTGTAATAAACTTCACTGCAGCCCTCTCGGGCTGCCTACGTGTATATATTTATATATACATACCAAGTACAATATCCCTTCTCTAGTGTTATGAGTGTTGATCCTTGTAATAACCTTCCATCTGATGTTTGGGACGAAGCAAGTGAAAAAATCGAAACCCGAAAAGTTTGATCCGCGACTACTTTTTTGCTGCCGCCCAACCCAACGCCCAAAGTGGTTCCTTCATATGCACACCAACACAACGTAGCTAATGAACACACGATAGACAGACACGGAGCCGTCTTACCAATGTTAGAGTTGAAAGCAACATCCCACAGATGTTCCGCTTATAGTTCATTTTGAAGTACTCCTATAGAAGTTTCAAAATGAACTAGAGGCAGGACTTTTGCGGGATCCTGCTCGCAACCCTAACCATGGCACACGTGCTGAGCACCACACTCTGGACGAGGGAGAGATCGACTAGCAGGCGTGCGTGGGCGTGCCTAGAAGATACATACTTGATTACATTGTGTAAAATTTGACCGAATAAATAGAGTAACTAATACACTTGATTAATTTGTGTAAAATTTGTACTCATACGATTGGAGGTAGAGTAAAACTTTCCAATAATGCTAATTTTCTACCAACATTCTTTAAACTACATATTTAGAGTAAATCTTAGTCAAAGAAAAAGCACCCAAAACAAGGACGCCTTATTATTCCTCAGGATGGAAGTAGAGTAATACTCCTACCTACTACCCCTACTTATGCAAACAGTACTATTGTAGGACCTGTAAAAAAATAATGTGTCTAGTCAAACTGACATGATGAGACTATATTGCACCAGGAGGTGCCATGGTTAATTTGTTACAACAAAATAAAAAACCTCTTTCAAAGAGCAATCACATCTTCCCCATCTCCGTTCAGTTTATCCGCACTCACTGAGGCTGCCTGGCCGCATTTGGGATCCTCTCCACCGCGCTGATCACACATTTTCCTTGCCATCTTGCCCAGTGCATCTCTCCTTCCACACCACCACTCCTCTCCTCCAAAAAAACCCAAAGAGTTCTATATAGATCTGGCCTCTCCCCCAATCCTCCTCGACGCGATAGCGGATCGTCTGTACAAAATTTGGACAGGTTCGAGGGAGAGCCAGTGGTGCAGCGGCTTTAACAAGGTCGGTGACGACATCGTCAACTAAATCGCTGAGCGTCTCGACGTTAAAAGCACAGTCTGGCTGGCCACATGCTCCAAGGAGCTACACCACCAAGTCATCAGCAGAGAAGGTTACAGCTGTCCGAACGACAACTGCCTGGAAGTGGTCTCCTTTAGCGAACTCTATGCCCACATGATCTCCTGCATCCACATCCTGTTTATCTCCACGGAGCCAGGATGCAACTGGGTCAGCAACAAATTAACATTGTATTTGCACCTCAAATCCACCCACTCGATCAAGATGCCCATAGTCCTCTACAACGTCAAACAATGGGACCCGTCTAAGCCGGTGCCTGTAGGGTGCTCGCGGAGAACAAATGTCATTGGCATCGGGAAGATAGGCATACTGTTCATCGGCTAGATTGACGGGCACAACATGGAGATTGTCCTGTCCGTTAGCCGCGTAAGGTCCATAGCGTGGGAATTGGAGTAATACAAGGTGAGGATATCATCATTGGTCGATTTTTGTGGGTTCTATCCGCTCGAGTTTGATTCTGACCCAAAGATTGGGCAGTCGTCGGCCGAAGCCATGCTGGAGGTGCTCAACCATTACCTGTCGGTAGCAGGGACTTATTGTCAAGCTCCTCAATTGTTGGTCCTCGTGGAGTTACAATGTTGGATCAACGACGACATCAACCCTTTGTGAGAAATCACATCTTAATATTCTCCTGATGATCCTAATATGAATGTATATGTAATTTTCTAGTCCCTTTGTTCTAATATTAATTACTTTATTTATTTTAGTGGCAGATTCCTTTCACAATCGGAGTGGTGGAAATGGCTGGAAAGGTCCGTGAATTTTACATCTATCTTGCTAAGGGTGAACAGGCGAAAGCCTATTACGAGGATCCACAAATGACGGTAAAACGAGAGAAGCATGCCAAGCGAGAAAGCAAGCGCTACCTGGCCATGACCTTGACACGCTAAATTGTTGGCATACATATCTTGTGGTGATTCTGACCTCTCTCTTTCTCTCATGCATGTTTGGAGTATATGATGGGACATGTAATCGTTCCTAGCTAGATTAAGGTTCTACTAAGAGTAGTTTTATACTTTTACCGAGTATTTTGTATGGAGTTCTGAAATTGCAAATATATTTTGTAATAATTCCTATGTACTAGGAATTGTTCAGATCGAGTGCAGAATGTGGCCTGTACTATTGAATCTTTCAAAAGCTACCGAATCTCTCAAATGTGTTGATGTTGCAATTATTAAAGTATTTTGTAGAACTAATACTCTTGTAATGGTAATTGTTTTGATCAATGGCAGTAGATTGTTTTGCTTTTCTTTTGAACCATGGCCTTCTCAATCTAGATGAGTGATACGTTGCTAACGTGTCCATAAATTTTTATGTGGCATGCTTGGTTTTATCTACTTTCTTATGTTTTGTCCACACTTTGGAGTACTTTTTATACACTTTCTTGGACTAACCTATAAACAAGACGCCATAGTGCCAGCTGCCCGTTTTCTGCTGTTTTTGGTTCCAGGAAAGTCAGAAAATGAATATTCTCGGAATTGGACGGGACAAAAGCCAAAGTCAGTTTTTCACCGAGGGGGATACGGAGCCAGAATACGAGACAGAGAGGGGCCAGGGGCCGGGCACACCACATGGCCACGCGACCAGGCTTGGCCCGCGCTAGGGGGTGGTCTGGCCGCCTAGGGCACCCCCTCGTCCTCCCCTTTCGCCTATAAGATGCCTCTGATACAGAAACCCTAAGTACCCCGATAAAAATTCCACGAAAGAGTCTGTAGCTGCTGTCATCTCCATCCCTAGATCGGGAGGGATCTGAAGCTCTTCTCGGCACCCTGCCGGAGGGGAGAATTCACCTTGGAGGCCTTCTTCATCACCATGCAAGCCTCCAGTGTAATGCTTTAGTAGTTCATCCTTGGACTACGGGTCCATGTAGTAGCTAGATGGCTGGTTCGTCTCCTTTGTGCTACCATGTTTAGATCTTGTGAGCTCCGTTCATGATCTAGTTCATCATTTTGTAATCATACATGTTGTGTTTGCGGGGATCCGATGGATATTGAGATGCTATTTCAGATTGATTATTGATTCTGTCATGTCTTTGTTATTTGTGATCTTGCATGCTTTCCGTTGTTAGTAGCTATCTTGGCCAAGGAGATGCTAGCAACTCCAAGAGTTAGTATTTATGCTCGATAGTGGGTTCATGCCTCTCGTAATCTGGGTAACTGACAGAAATCTCTAAGGTACTAGATGTGCTGTTGCTACTAGGGAGAAAACAACAATCCTTTGTTCATAGAACAATCGTATTGTTTACTTTACACGCAATGCGTAATGCAATTATCTATTTCTTGCAACTTAATACTGTAGGGAGTTCGGATGATAACCTGAAGGTGGATTATTAGTCATAGATGCAGTTGGATTACGGTCTATGTATAATGTTGTAATGCCCAATCGAATCTCAAAGGAGTCAAGATGATTAGTATATGCTTGTATGCTTTCTCGATGTTTGTCAATTGCCTCGTTGTAATTTGTTCACCCAGCATGTTATCTATCTTAAGGAGAGCCACCACTAGTGAACTATGGACCCTGGTCCTTTCTTTTACCATCAATCTACAACTGTTTACTATTTTCTGTTTTCTTTCTACGAACTATTACTTTCTTCCACACAATACGTTTAATCCTTTGTTTTTAGCAAAACCGATGAGATTGACAACCTCACTGTGTTGTGCAAGTTTCCACGTTGCTTTTGGCGCTGATAGTGCGCCCTGCCAAAGGCTAGCTAGCAACACATTGGAGGTGTTTCCTTGCTCCTACTGGTTCGATAACCTTGGTTTCATAACTGAGAGAAAACTTGCTGCTGTGCTCATCATACCTTCCTCTTGGGGTTCCCCAACGAGCTCGATATATTTTGGGCCATCAAGTACTTTTTCTGGCGCCGTTGCCGGGGAGTCAAGGACATCTTCACAAGGGGAGTCCCTCATAACCAATCTCTTTACTTTGTTTTATTTGTTTTGCTTAGTTTATTTCTGCTTTGTTTGCTTGTTTCTTTATCAAAAACACAAAAGAATTAGTCTTACTAGTTTTGCTTTCTTTATTAAAAACCCAAAAAAATTTAGTTCCTATCTTAAGTTGCCATTATGTCTAGCATTGCTCCAATACTATGTCACCTGAGGAAATGATTTTCACTTTTAAACAAGGAGTTGAAGAGAGTTTCAAAGAAGCTTGGTCTAGAATCTCTAACCTACATGAAAAAACTAAACCTAAAATGACTCACAGCTTGTTCATTAGTAGCTTTTACCTTGGAATTGCTCTTTGCTATAGATATGCTTTGGATGTTGTAATGGGAGGAGATTTCCTCCAATGCAATGAGGATGATGTTGTTAATGCCATAAAGAAGTTGGTCTTTACTTACAACTTTCCTAGCAAATTTGATTCTTCCTTCATAAACATATTTGCTAGATTGAATACTCTTGAGACCAACACTACTAGTTTAAAAGATTGCTATAATACACTTAGAGAGCATCATGACTATGTTCCAATAAATTCTGAACCCTCAAAATGGCTTCCCACAGTAAAGATATCATGTCTGAATTCTTTCTTATGCCTAAAGATATCTATGAATCTTTCAATATTTGGGGACTTTCTGAGGGAGGAGAAGAAATATTTCTTGCTAATAATGCCACAATATAACCAATTGGAATAGCCGAAGGAGTGTTCACAAAGATCCTAGGGAAAATGGTTTCTACTGATTATCTTGTTATTGAATGTGCAGGAAAAGGACAAATCACACTTGGAAGATCCCTATTGAAACTCCTTGGAGCAATAATAGATGTGGAAACGGGCACCATGCACTTTGCTTATCCACCAAACAATCATATGTTTCCCAAGGTTAAGAATAAAAGTAAGAGAGGTAAGGGCAAGAAATTTGGTTTTAATACTTCTTCATTTGAGAACACTTGATTCTTTTTCTTGCTTCTTATGCCTAACTTAAAGGCGTTAAAGAAAAGTACTTATTGGGAGATAACCCAAAAGTTTTAGATGAGTCTTTGAAGTTATTACTTCTGTAATAACCGCTCCTTATCCTTTTTATTTGCTTCTTGTGCCAAGAGTAACCTCTAATGAGAGAGAAGTAATGATTGGGAAAGTTGCTGTCCCGAAACAGATTTCTGTGCTTCACCGTAAAAACTCGTGTAAAATCTTTGTACGTCATTTTGAGGCGTCAATTTTTGTGCTTCTACCCCAGGTTCGTATATAACTTTCGTTAGTTCAACACTTTCTAATTGGAGCAACAGAAGGTCTTCGAAAAAATTCGTTTTTACCTGCTGGTCTGTTATGACAGATTTCTGCCATTATTTGCATTTGCTTCTTCTTGGTTCCGTTTTGAGTTCTTTTGGGGAATTGAGCTTTTTGAGGGAAGTACTATAGTAGCTTGTGTTTTAATGGAAGTTTTATTGTTGTTTAAACTGAAACCAAATACTAATTATCTTGAGTGCACTAATCTTTTTGTATGAAGGAAAAATTTCAGGTGTATGGAAGGAATGATGTAATGAGATGAAGAATGGACAAAAACTCAAGCTTGGGGATGCCACCCTGTGTCACCCCAAGAAATATTCAAGAGATACAAGCGTCAAAGCTTGGGGATGCCCAAGGCATCCCCTTCTTCATCAATAAAAATCCCAGGTTTCTTCCAAACACTTTATTTTTATTGTTTCATGCACAGTTATGTTGTTCGTGGAGCGTCTTATTTTTCATTTTTGTTTGCTTGGTTTTGTTAGTTTTCTAAATAAATTGGTTGGACCCCCTCTTTCATACATTAGTTTTCAAATAGTTTGGTTTGGATTGGAAAAGAGTAGAAAAGTTCATGCTTAAGTGGTAAAGAGAGCTTGTTTTTGACTATGGCCTATGCTTTGTCATGCCATGCTTGATATTGTTTTGGCTTTATGCTTAGTGATCTTTTATGTAGCATGACATGTTTTAACAATTGAGATTGCTTAATGTGCCTTGGAAGAATCATGGGTTGTTTTAGCATATTAAAGCATAGTATTCTGGTATTCTCCTTTGATGCTTTATTTGGGTTGACTTGGCGCATGCTCACACCATGTTATGACTATTCCAAGTCACTATAGCCTTGATGATGCTTTAGTTTTCGACTTGTAATATCACTTTATGCTTCGATTAATGATGTTTTGTCGCTCTACATGATTATGGCCATTATTGCTCTCTTAGTTGGTCGCTCCCAGTCTTTTGCTAGCCTCCGTAACCAAGTATGAGTTCCACTCATGAATCCAACTCCTAAAACCATGTTATTCCAAATATTCCACCATACCTACCTATTAGCATTTGCTATTCCAAGTATACTCATGTTTTTATCTACCTTCCAAATTAAACTTGTTATGTGAAAATTAGTGATTAAAGCTCTCACGAACATGATGGCACACTTTACTTTCTTGCATTTAATAAACTTGAACCATTGCGTCCATCTTTGTTGCGTATATGATTGCGCTTTCTAAGTTAAAATTAGCAGAACCATGTATCATGGGAAACACTTTCAACATTGCACTTGTACATTGTACCCCGTTGATATCATGTTTTTTTGCTTATGGATCCCGGAGGTGTGAAATAAAAGTGGAACTTGTAAGATCATGGAGTTTGTATGTGTGTTAGAGAAACACCTTGGCCGCTAGCCTAAGCCATGCCTAATCATGGTAGAAACTTGCAGCATAACCATAATGAGAATTCTATGAAGCATCCTCAATAAAAACCTATGCAAATAGTAATTAAAAAGATCGCTGAGATGCTCATTGTCTGCTTGCCTTGTCATTTTGATTATGGGATAGCTCCTGTATCATGTGCAAGGGGTACCTAGTTGGAGGTTCTCTATGATACATATGTACTTACAATGACAAGAGCTTACTTGTGACTAAATTTGAGTAGCATGAGGTTTGGTCTTCATAAGTAAGGGGCATGCAATTTCGGCTTAACCTTAATCACTTAAAGATGCTTATGATAGGGGCAATGAGAGCTGAAAGCTAACAAGTACCATAATTTTTGGAAGCTCTTTATGAAAGTTGAATCTCTACTTCCTTCTATGAATGCCTTTCTTTTACTTTTATGTTGAGTCTCCACCTTCTATCTTTATGCACCTACTTTGAGAGCATAGTGGCCATTCTTAGTTCTATGTGCATTATCCCAAGACTTGTGTATTGATGCATGATTTTGATATTGCTTGTTCTTAAACTATTTGTATCTAGTCACTCTTATGAATGTTTAAGGTGTCCTATGCATTTATGTTTTCTACTCTATGAGGGACAAGCTGAATGCCACTATGCTATGTTTTCTTTATTTGAAACAAACAAACGTCTTGCAAAGCATTGTTATTCGTTAATCTTTTGTTTGTGCCTTTTCATGTTGCAACATAGTTTCTATGTCTTATTGTTAGAACTTTATCTTTCATGCTATGTTAAAGGATTATGATCCCAGCTATCCATGTTTTACAAATACTTTGATCAAGTTTATGATGGTGCATGTCACCTCAAAAATTATTCTTTCTTTTTATCACTTACCTACTCGAGGACGAGCAGGAGTTAAGATTGGGGATGTTGATACGTTGCTAACGTATCCATAATTTTTGATGTTCCATGCTTGGTTTTATCTACTTTCTTATGTTTTGCCCACACTTTGGAGTACGTTTTGTACACTTTCTTGGACTAACCTATTAATAAGACGCCACAGTGCCAGCTGCCTGTGTTCTGCTGTTTTTGGTTCCAGGAAAGTTAGAAAATGAATATTCTCGGAATTGGACGGGACAAAAGCCAAAGTCAGTTTTTCACCGAGGGGGACACGAAGCCAGAATACGAGACGGAGAGGGGCCAGGGGCCGGCCACACCACCTGGCCACGCCACCAGGCTTGGCCCGCGCCAGGGGGTGGTCTGGCCGCCTAGGGCACCCCCTCGGCCTCCCCTTTCGCCTATAAGATGCCTCCGATATAGAAACCCTAAGTACTCCGATCAAAATTCCACGAAAGAGTTTATAGCCGCCATCATCTCCATCCCTAGATCGAGAGGGATCTGAAGCTCTTCCCGGCACCCTGCCGGAGGGGAGAATTCACCCTAGAGGCCTTCTTCATCACCATGCAAGCCTCCGGTTTGATGTGTGAGTAGTTTATCCTTGGACTACGGGTCCATGTAGTAGCTAGATGTCTGGTTCTTCTCCTTTTTGCTACCATGTTTAGATATTGTGAGCTCCGTTCATGATCAAGATCATCTATTTTTAATCATACATGTTGTGTTTGCGGGGATCCGATGGATATTGAGATGCTATTTGATTGATTATTGATTCTATCATATCTTTGTTATTTGTGATCTTGCATGCTTTTCGTTGTTAGTAGCTATCTTGGCCAAGTAGATTCTAGCAACTCCAAGAGTTATTATTTATGCTCGATAGTGAGTTCATGCCTCTAGTAATCTAGGGAAGTGACATAAATCTCTAAGGCACTAGATGTGATGTTGCTACTAGGGAGAAAACAACAATCCTTTGTTCATAGAACAATCGTATTGTTTACTTTATACGCAATGCTTAATGCAATTATCTGTTGCTTGCAACTTGATACTAGAGGGGGTTCAGATGATAACATGAAGGTGGATTATTAGTCATAGATGTAGTTGGATTACAGTCTATGTATAATGTTGTAATGCCCAATCGAATCTCAAAGGAGTCAAGATGATTAGTATATGCTTGTATGCTTTCTCGATGTTTGTCAATTGCCTCGCTGTAATTTTTTCACCCAGCATGTTATCTATCTTAAGGAGAGCCACCACTAGTGAACTATGGACCCCGGTCCTTTCTTTTACCATCAATCCACAACTGTTTACTGTTTTCTGTTTACTTTCTGCAAACTATTACTTTCTTCCACACAATACGTTTAATCCTTTTTTTCAGCAAAACCGGTGAGATTGACAACATCACTGTAAGTTGGGGGCAAAGTTCATGGCTGCGGTGTGCATGTGTCCATGTTGCTGCTGGCGCCGGTAGTGTGCCCTGCCAAAGGCCAGCTAGCAACACCTTGGAGGTGTTTCCTTGGTTCTACTGGTTCGATAGCCTTGGTTTCATAACTGAGGGAAAACTTGCTGCTGTGCTCATCATACCTTCCTCTTGGGGTTCCCCAACGAGCTCGATATATTTTGGGCCATCAATGAGGCCTGGGCTTCTTGGGTTGCATATATGTTGGTCACACATGCATTGATGTAAGAACGAGGTATGCACACAAATGTAGACTTAATCGTCAGTCTTGCTTGCTCCAATGATGGAGTGTGTTCGGAGAAAAAGGGCAAACTCATCCCTTGCCCGTTAAAAAAAGCCTAATGTTGAGACTCCCACCGGCAACATTTCCTACTACGCCAAGATGCACCCATATACCAAATTAATGTGGGAACAGTACATTAACTATGATGTCGATATGGCCATGACCTTTTTTGGTCATCGGGGTTGAAACCTAATAATATTCATACATGGTGAGAAAATATGGCGTGGCTGGTTTCCAGAAGTTGTCAAATCCCATGGTTATTAGTTTCTTGGCAGGATGTACACTATATCATAAATAAAACATTGTCCAGTATATCTAGAAACTTGGCTTGTGGCATTCAAAACCATGTTCTCTATACTTTCTGTGCATAGTATATTCATGGTGCTAGAGGCCAACAATAATGGGATCTTCTATATGCTAGACATGACATAATCAAATGTACTGAAAGAGATCCAATAGTCAACAATGTCGGGTTTTGCCAATCTATATCCAACTGCCGATGTTCAAAGTTATTCGTACACTATATAGTGGTATGGACATTGTGAAGCAACATAGTGGTTTTTTGTTTTGAAAAGAAGTGTCAAGCACTATATAGTGGTATGGAAATTGTGTCACGTGCCTTTTACTAGTATGGATATGGATGATCAGTTATTGTGTCTCTCGGCTTTGAATTCCTGGACAGATAGGTTATGGTCTAGTACCTTTTTCTATTACTAGATGGATGCTAGGCAAATTCAAAATCTGAATCGAGCGGCAAAGTCACCCACCGACCTTGAAGCATTTCCTGCCCCGCCAATTCAAAACCTTTGAGCCAAAATCTCCCACCGGCAGTACCATTTTTCTATTATTATTAGCTAGACGTGGGCCAAATTCAAATCTCAATCGAGCGGCAATATCACACACCGACCTTGAAGCATTTCCTCCCCCACCGATTCAAAACCTTTAAGCCAAAATCTCCAACCGGATAGTACCATTTTTCTATTATTATTAGCTGGACGCAGGCCAAATTCAAATCTCAATCGAGCGGCAATATCGCACACCGACCTTGAAGCATTTCACGCCCCTCTGTTTAAAAAACTTTTGTCTTTAAATTTCTTGTTCTACCCATTGTTCAGACGATAGATGGGCATGCTAAAGTCAGTACCTCGGGGGCACAATCGTAATTATATTGCTATTCACCTATACTATGGTCCCTATTAGCATAGTTTTTCCCGCTGGCCCGCCCAAAAATCCCAAGCTCGTCTATTGCCTCCATGGTCACCGCGCACACCGGCTTGATCTCTGGTCTCGTGCACCGCCGCGGAGCCGCTTCACCGACGCTCACCCACCGGATCTAGTTCACCGGGTCTCTCTGCCACTGCACCGGAGCTGCGGTGTCATTCACCATGCCGATGGCGTCATCAACCGCCCAAGCTCTACTTCCTCGCTGCCGATGGAGTCATCGACTACCCAAGCTCTGCTTCCTCGCCGCCGAAAGCTACCCAACTGTACCAAATCCGCTTCATCGGTGTCCACCAGACGTGATCTAGTTCAAGGAGTTCCATGTCCATCGCTCCAGACCAGCAACACGGCCGTTGCCGTTTACTGCACCGGATCTGCCTCCAGGACGCTCTTGTCCACTGTGCTCAAGCTGGCATTGACCGCCCAAGATCTGCTTCCCTGACGCCAACAGCCACCGGAACTGCAGCACTCTCGGTGACCTAGATGTCACTCGCACGGTACCGACAATACTTAGACTCCTCTCCGACCAAGTTTAACCTAATCTCCAACCCGTTTTTGTTTTGTCAGCAGTATAGCAGGTTCAAGACTATCGCAGTGAACTGCATTTTTGTAATCGTGCTAGTACATACAAGTCACTAGGCACCCCTATTCTTCATGCTAGTATATGCATGGTCATTAGACATGTTGGTTTGCATTCGCTGCTCTACAAATTTCAAGTCATGCACATGTCTGTTATTTTGTCATGTGCATGTTCTTAGCTACTCCATACAACAGTAATTGCCTACTACCGTGTAATTCTTGTAAAATCTATAGTCAGTGGAAAATATTAGTGTGGATTCGCTGCTCTACCGTTGCTGAATCTATCTGGTTTGTCCTGAGATCAGTTCCTACTATTACTTCCTCCTTGGCATTGTTCTGCTATCCTGTAGTAGCCATTTAAACTCTTCCTACTAATTCGATTATAATTTTGTTGTTTCCATAATGCCATCTGGCTCTTCAAAAGCTGCATCACTAACTATTTCCTTTTTCTTGCATAGAGCTCAAAATGGAACAATGAACATGTTGGTTTGCATAGCATATTCTACAGGTTCACAATGGATGCCATTACTTCCTTATCTGGTGCTGGTTCATCCTGAGCAACGGCATAACTGTCCTCTACTATGTAGTTCACTCATGGTTTGCATTCCTGCTCTAGAATTTCTCTTATGATGCCATTATAATTTCTATCTGGTTGATTTTTATCTATGACAGTAACTACTTGCCATTGTGTCGCTCACCGCAAATTCTTAGTCACACAACGACTCTATGCATTCCATGAGATGCCACTGCTTCCATATATATTTGCTGAAATTCTAAGAAACACTTTCTTTGATTGCTCATTTCATTCTAGGAACACTTATCTAATGCTTGTTTGTCTGTTTTACAGGTTCACGAGTGACGCCATTATATCTCACATATGGTTCTGGGTCTTGTTCGTCCTAAGTCATGACATAACTATCCTCTACAATATATAGTTCATTCGTGGTTTGCATTCCTTCTCTACAAGTTCTCGTATGATGCGGTTATAATTTCTATCTGGTTCATTCTTCGCTAAGATAGTAACTGCATGCCATTTTGTGGCTCATCGCAAATTTTGAGTAACCCAATGTCTCTTGCATTTTAGGGGATAGAACTGCTTCCATATATATTTGTTCAAAAGGACCTGGCTAGTTTATATCTGCTGAAATTCTAAGCCACACACACACATTTTTTGATTGCTCGTTTCATGGTAGTCACACTTGTTTAATGCGTGCTTGCTTGTCATGTTTGTTTGACGTGTTGGTCAATAATTGAACCATTGACCAGTTGGTCAATACTTGATTACTCCAGTTCATAGCTCCTGTCATATCAGTCAAATGAGTAGTTTGTCTTGTTTGATGTATTAACTTGTTATTACTTAGTTTCAGACTGCAATTATTGCTAGCCCCACCAAAACAGGTCGTAAACGTAACAGGCCTAACGGGCCATAACAGAAATAGGCCGTTACTGAAGCAGGCCGTAACAGTAGCAGGTCAGAACAGAAACAATCCACTATAGTAATAGGCAAGAAACTGCACAAATCGCAAAACAGTAACAGGCGAAAACAGTAGCGAGACAAAACTGTAGTGGGCCACAACAGTAAAAGGCCAGAACAGTGACGAGCCTAAACAGTACGGGCCGAGAAATTCCCGGAGAAGGGTAGTAACATGCCGACAAATTTACCCGGCTAGAACAATAAAGGGACTTTTGTGGGCCTGAACAGCTAAATACTAAAATAGTAAAAGGCCAAAACAGTAATGGACCATCTCAGAGAAGGGCCGTCAGTAGGCGGTCGATGATGGGTAGCGATAACAGTGATGGGCTGACCGCAGGCCTTATGTTTACAGGAGCGACTTGGCACAGGCTGCTAATGGGCCGCACAGTGCTGGACCAACATGGGTCGCATAGTGTTGGACCAACATGGGCCTTCTTTAGGCCAAAACAATACTGGGCCCAAAAGTTCGCGGGCCACTGTTGGCTGCAACTTTGGGCCTATTTCAAACAGTACAGGACAAAACAGTAACATGCCATCTTCTTGTTGGGCTTCCCTAATGGGTCGGCCTAGTTAGTATTTAGCAAGCCTTGGCTGGGAATGGCTTCTGCCACGGTTTCTATGGCCATTAACAGCGGTAACCGGCCGCTAACGGCAGCTGCCACCTGGCAGTTCACATGACGTCAACAGTCAGCACGGCTGGCGAACAGATCTACAAAGGAACAAGTTTTCGTGGCTGAAGGGTGCGATCACCATGATGGAAAAAAACCATGGTTAATTCATTTGTGATGGGGCTTTTACCACAAAGGCTATCCGTCGCGAAAGACTCTTTGGCCGCGAAAAACGGGCCTTCAACCACGAAAATCGTCCGAACTAAAAGCCAACTTTTCTTGTAGTGCTTCTACTCGAGGACTCATGCTATAATCTTCATGAATTGTCTACTATTTGAGTGTTGCTTCGCTTTTGTTGTGAGCTTTGTAGGCTTCATGGAAGGCGAAGGAATATTGAAGTGTTGTCAAGTCAATCTTCCCGAGACGACTATATGGTGAACCCCAAGATCAAGAATGTCTCTTGACCTATCATACTTTTTGATGAGCATGTAGAGTCGAGGACAACTCTTTTGAAGGGGGGGGGGGGGGGGTGATGTAGCCCGACCTACGGTCATTACCACATCAAGGTCTCCAACTTATGCCAAGTCATCATGGACTCCAAAGGTGAATCCTATCCTCTTTGAGATCGCACTTCCTACCCCATTGAATGGTATACTACTTAATACTCCATCCTATCACCATGATAGGTTCACACCGACAAGTATGGAGACAAAGAAGGAAGCTCGATAACTCACACCCGACAAGACGGAGGCTTGGAAGAGGAGAAGGAAGAGACAGGAACGAGTAGTACTACCGCTCCTACCAGCTGTACTATCGTGCCTTGGTACTACTGCTGGGAATCAACGATACTACCGGTCCCGACTAAAGCCTTGCGGCATGGCCTCTGGATGCCCCGGTACTGGCTTGCGGTACTACCACCCCTGAGCGGTGCTACCGGTCGTCAAGTTTGGTACTACCGGACATGACTGGGCCTAGGCGCCTCAATAGCTAGGCCACAACCCATGTACCCCCTTGTTATGTTGCAACCCTAGAAGTTTTCCCCAAACTACCCCTTGTTAAGTGGTTGGCCTATATATAGAGCCCCCACTCCCTCATGTATCCCTTAGGCATAGATGATAGACTAAAGGCACCCTTTTGTGGAATCTCTAGTTTTGCCTCATCCCCTTACCAAAGGGGACCGACTATCGTCACCACCTCGTTGGAGTTTGCATCATGCGTCCCTCGTTGTACAGGTCCTTGGCATCGGTCCCTTTTCCAAGACGTCAAGACCCTCTCCAAGGTGTTCGTCCCTCTCCGCTTGGGATCAAGGTAGCACATTGTCGTTTATTTTCATCCTTCTCTTTTCCATTTTTCGTTTATTTTTTATTATCTTTTTTCTCTTTACGGGCAATAGAGATTTTATGGGGTCTAATGGGAGGGGTATGGTTTGGACAACACAATGTATTGACTTTGAACGGATTACAGTAACGCAGTGCATTTGTATATTAAGAGCAGTACACAGATAGATCTTGAAGCGCCATGTATTTCGGAGCGCCTTGTATTTTGCAGTGTGTGTTGCGGGCTGCGCCCGTGGGCACGGCACCTTCGGCGCATCAAGAATTCATATAGATCTTGAAGCGCCGTGTATTTCGGAGCGCCTTGTATTTCGGAGCGCCCTGTATTTCGGAGCGCCTTATATTTCGTAGTGTGTGTTGCAGGCTCCACCTGTGGGCATGGCGCCTTCGGCGCATCAAGCATTCATATAGATCTTGAAGCGCCGTGTATTTTGGAGCGCCTTGTATTTCGAAGCGCCCTGTATTTCGGAGCGCCTTATATTTTGGAGTGTGTGTTGCGGGCTCCGCCTGTAGGCACGGCGCCTTCGGCGCATCAAGCATTCATATAGATCTTGAAGCACCGGGTATTTTGGAGCGCCCTGTGTTTTGGAGTGCTTTGTATTTCGGAGTGTGTGTTGCGGGCTCCGCCCGTGGGCACGGCGCCTTTGGCGCATCAAGCATTCATATAGATCTTGAAGCGTCGTGTATTTTGGAGCGCCCTGTATTTCGGATCGCCTTGTATTTCGGAGTGTGTGTTGTGGGCTCCATCCGTGGGCACGGCGCCTTCGGCGCATCAAGCATTCATATAGATCTTGCAGCGCCGTGTATTTCGAAGCGCCTTGTATTTCGGAGCGCCCTGTATTTCGGAGTGCCTTATATTTCAGAGTGTGTGTTGCGGGCTCCGCCCGTGGGCACGGTGCCTTCGGCGCATCAAGCATTCATATAGATCTTGAAGCGCCGTGTATTTTGGAGCGCCTTGTATTTTGGAGCGCCCTGTATTTCGGAGCGCCTTATATTTCGGAGGGCGTGTTGCGGGCTCCGCCCGTGGGCACGGCGCCTTTGGCGCATCAAGCTTTAAAATAGATCTTAAAGTGCCGTGTATTTCGGAGCGCCTTGTATTTCGGAGCGCCTTGTATTTCGGAGAGCCTTATGTTTTAGAGTGTGTGTTGCGGGCTCCGCCCGTGGCCACGGAGCCTTCGGCGCATCAAGCATTCATATAGATCTTGAAGCTCCGTGTATTTTGGAGCGCTTTGTATTTCGGAGCGCCCTGTATTTCGGAGCGCCTTATATTTCGGAGGGTGTGTTGCGGGCTCTGCCCGTGGGCACGGCGCCTTTGGCGCATCAAGCATTCATATAGATCTTAAAGTGCCGTGTATTTCAGAGCGCTTTGTATTTCGGAGCGCCCTGTATTTCGGAGCGCCTTCTATTTCAGAGTGCCCTGTATTTCGGAGCGCCTTGTGTTTTGGAGTGTGTGTTGCGGGCTCCATCCGTGGGCACGGCGCCTTCGGCGCATCAATCATTCAAATAGATCTTGAAGCGCCGTGTATTTCGGAGCGCCTTGTATTTCGGAGCACCCTGTATTTCGGAGCGCCTTGTATTTCGGAGCGCCCTGTATTTTGGAGCGTCTTGTATTTCGGAGTGTGTGTTGCGGGCTCGACCCGTGGGCACGGCGCCTTCAGCGCATCAAGCATTCATATAGATTTTGAAGCGCCGTGTATTTCGGAGCGCCTTGTATTTCGGAACGCCCTGTATTTCGGAGTGTGTGTTGCGGGCTCCGCCCATGGCAGTGCACGTAGGTTAACTGAGCAGTTTACCGGCTACCACATCTACGATTATAGAGCAGTACGCATGTTCCTACAAAGCAGTTTCTCATTCAATATATTTTATCTTGGATGTTAACCGATGGATACGGCTAGCATAGGATGTTACGCCTTCATTCTTCCACGAAAAGAAACAAACCCTTCTTCTTCTTCTGTCTGGAGCAAAAGAAAACAATCTATTGAATAGCGATGGATTTTACTAGATCTGGTTCCTCGATCAGTCGCGTGGGTGAGGACCTAGATTTGGTGCAGGAGATTGTTTTAAGGTTAGCGTCTATGAAATCTTTGATCTGTTGCAGTATCCTCAACAAAGCTTGGTATACTGCACTCAAAGAGCCTGGATTTCTTTGGCATTATATGAAGAAAAATTCGCCATCATGCCTAGGATTTCTTGTTGATTATCATTGGATGCTTGAGGTTGGTAATAGGCTACAGGATCTTGAATATTCATCTAAAGATGAAAAATCTCTAGCTATTTGTTCGAACTTAAATTCAACATATCTTCTAAGGGAATTGGCCATCTACTGTCGAAACAAAGCAGTCCTCATTCAGGTCTTTCCACATGGTTCTAGAGATCCTGGGTACTATGTTAATTATCCTTCCAGGTCTCCAGATTTGTTCACTTTCCTTGCCTCACCTGTTACACGAATTACATCAATGTCGAAGAGTGATACAAATCATTCATATGGGCAATTCTGTTTGATTCCAAATGCTGCTAGATCAGGAATGACATTCTTTCGTAGAAATATATTCCATGTTTGCAAGGTTTCATATCATGGTGTTACTGCTAATACAACATCTGGAATATTTTTGCATGTCTGTATTCAGCAAAATGGTCAATGGGAGATGCATATTTCTGACCCAATTCCTGTGCAAACACCAACCACTTACCTTAGTCAGCCTGAAGGAATGCTAATAGGCAAAGACCTATTTATGGCGTATGTTGTAGGCCTTCTTCTGTGTTACAACATATCCACACATTTAACTTATGTGATACAATTCCCTGAATCAGTCAGGCTGACAACAA
Organism: Avena eriantha; assembly: GCA_910589775.1. NCBI lineage: Eukaryota > Viridiplantae > Streptophyta > Magnoliopsida > Poales > Poaceae > Avena > Avena eriantha. The sequence goes on along the minus strand of OU342743.1, from coordinate 483,065,082 downwards.
AGGATCAGAGGAATTATTGTGTTTCAGAGGATAGATTAGGAAACATTTTACTAGCTTGCTTTTCTAGTGATGGTATACTGACAACTTGGCTCCTTGATTACAACAATGGTCAAAGTAAGTGGATCATCCAGACAATGTTAGATCTGCCTGTTGCATGCATAACTGCTTTTGGCTGGGATATTGAAGATTACTGGAAGGAAAGACTTGGTAGTATCTATGAGAATTGCAATCTCCTAGTTTGTGGTGTGTTGCGTGTTATAACAACGTCAGCTTATGGTCGCTATGTTCTGATGACAGTTGATTTTGATGTAGGCTTGTTCTGTTCAGACATGCTAAAGAAGACTGTATCAGTTTTATCCAAGTTATCTACACCATTAGTTGTCCGTAGTGCTTTTGCAATGTCTGAAGGCTGGCCACCTGCTCTATAGTGATTGACCGAAATGCAATAAAAATTAAATATCTCTTTGTAATGTGAGCACAATAAGCCTTTCGTTGCTTCTTCTGATCTTCTAGCACTTTATTCTGACTCCAATTATGTACTATGTTGCTTTTTTGTAATCTTCTTGCATTGTATGCTAAATTTGGCGTCCTAGTACTGCTATTGTAATTGCTAATTGATGCACTGCAATTTCTTATTATCAGTGTACCTGCAGCATTACATAGAGCAGTATGCTAAATTTCATATTATCAGTGTACCTACAACATTACATAGAGCGGTGCAATTGTAGAAATAAGGGCAGTGCACGCAGGATAAATAGGGCAGTTCTTCGAAAGTACATAGGTTTGTATCCGTGTAGAAAGCAGTTTTCTATATGACTATACGGGTAGTGCACTTAGAGTGCAAGGTCATCCCGCATACGTTAGGGGCTAGTATAGTTTCTAGGTTAGGCAGTGCACAAAGCTGAGAAAGCGCAGTGCTTCGAACAAAAACCATTGTACCTGCAGCATTACATAGAGCAGTGCAATTGTCGAAATAAGGGCAGTGCACACAGGATAAATAGGGCAGTTCTTCGAAAGTACATAGGTGTCTATCCATGTAGAAAGCAGTTTTCTATATGACTATACGGGCAGTGCACTTAGAGTACATAGGGCAGTTTTTCGAAAGTACATAGGTTTGTATCCATGTAGAAAGCAGTTTTCTATATGACTATACGGGCAGTGCACTTAGAGTGCGGGGTCGTCCCGCATTCGTTAGAGGCTAGTATAGTTTATAGGTTAGGCAGTGCACAAAGCTGAGGAAGCGCAGTGCTTCAAATAGAAACTAGTGTACCTGCAGCATTACATAGAGCAGTGCAATTGTCGACATAAGGGCAGTGCACGCAGGATAAATAGGGCAGTTTTTTGAAAGTACATAGATTTGTATCCGTGTAGAAAGCAGTTTTCTATATGACTATACGGGCAGTGCACTTAGAGTACATAGGGCATTTTTTAGAAAGTACATAGGTTTGTATCCGTATAAAAAGCAGTTTTCTATATGACTATACGGGCAGTGCACTTAGAGTGCGGGGTCGTGCCGCATTCCTTAGGGGGTAGTATAGTTTCTAGGTTAGGTAGTGCACATGGCTGAGGAAGCGCAGTGCTTCGAAGAGAAACCAGTGTACCTGCAGCATTACATAGAGGAGTACAATTATCGAAATAAGGGTAGTGCACGCAGGATAAATAGGGCAGTTCTTCGAAAGTACATAGGTTTGTATCTGTGTAGAAAGCAGTTTTCTATATGACTATACGGGCAGTGCACTTAGAGTACATAGGGCAGTTTTTGAAAGTACATAGGTGTCTATCCGTGTAGAAAGCAGTTTTCTATATGACTATACGGGTAGTGCAATTAGAATGCAGGGTCGTCCCGCATTCGTTAGGGGCTAGTATAGTTTCTAGGTTAGGCAGTGCACGCGGCTGAGGAAGCGCAGTGGTTCGAACAGAAACCAGTGTACCTGCAGCATTACATAGAGTAGTGCAATTGTCGACATACGGGCAGTGCACGCAGGATAAATAGGGCAGTTCTTCGAAAGTACATAGGTTTGTATCCGTGTAGAAAGCAGTTTTCTATATGACTATACGGGCAGTGCACTTAGAGTGTAGGGTCGTGCCGCATTTGTTAGGGGCTAGTATAGTTTCTAGGTAAGGCAGTGCATGTGGCTGAGGAAGCGCAGTGCTTCTAACAGAAACCAATGTACTTGCAGCATTACATAGAGCAGTGCAATTGTCGAAATAAGGGCAGTGCACGCATGATAAAATAGGGCAGTTCTTCGAAAGTACATAGGTGTCTATCTGTGTAGAAATCAGTTTTCTATTTGACTATACGGACAGTGCACTTAGAGTGGAGGGTCGTCCCACATTCTTTAGGGGCTAGTATAGTTTTTAGGTTAGGCAGTGTACGTGGCTGAAGAAGCGCATTGCTTTGAAAAAAACTAGTGTACCTGCAACATTACATAGAGCAGTGCAATTGTCGAATTAAAGGCAGTGCAAGTAGTCTGAGCAGTACACGGCAGTGCACTCGAGGGTTAAATATGGTAGTGCCTCATAGTAAACTAATTTGGCTAGATCAACTCGCATAGCAGTGCATATATTTAAATAATGGAAGTGCATGAAGAGTACACGGTCGTTGCATATTTGCTTGTGTTGGTAGAACACCATGATTAATTGGTTTCACAGGCAGTGCATGTAGTGTAGAAGCATAGTGATTCTTATCTAAACCAGTGTACACTTGTAGTGCACTGTAACTTTTAGGTAATGCAGTGCACGCAGGAAAAATATGGCACTTCTTCGAAAGTAAAGAGGTGTTCCTGTAGGATAAGCGAAAGCAGTTTTCTATATGACTGCAAGTAATTTATTTATAAGGTAGTGCACGCGGGCTAACAAGTGCAGTTACAGTGGTTTGAAATTAAACTAGGTTGCACGTAGCATTACGGAGAGCATGGCATATACGAATATAATGGTAGTGCAGTTATAATACACAGTCGTAGCACATTAGTTCGTTGTTTCTATTGCGGTCGATGTATTATAGATTAATATTCTTGATTTGTACATAATATAGTCCAATCGTCGTCACCTTCATGCGATATTTCGGTCACACTGTATAAGAAACTCTTAATTAAAAATGTATCTTATGCAGTGCACCAAAACATCACAGCAGCAACAGACTGCAGAACAAATTGTGACATGCTGTAATATGCCGCACCCTGTAGAGACAAAGGTAGAAAACAAATATATTAGTTTAAGCATATGAGTTATATTTTTTGAGTGTTCAGTTATTTGTTCTTGCCAGGTAAAACTCTCACCTCGGTATTCAAGGTCTGGGTTTGCAAGCATGCTGATATCCCTCTCGTACATAGGATTTCTTATACAGTGTGACCGAAATAATATACCTATTTTTAGATTTTTTAGCAATGTTAGGTGTTTGTCTCATACACCAAGATTAGTATAAATCTATAGCATATTAACTTATGTATATCGCTATTGTATAGTAAACTTATACATAAAGTAGTACCTTGGGTGTGTAAAACGACTTGGGCATGGCAGATGCACTTGACGATATTGATTTGCTCTTGAATTGGTAGATCCCTTCCTATATGTATTCTCTGGTTGGCTTCACCTGTAGCTGAACAATTTGATTTGTATCAAATATTTCTTGGACCTATGATTCCATCTACAAGTATGTATATTTTCATCGACCCGCTTAGCATGCTGCAAAATGGAAGGTGGCGGCTTTTGAGCTGTGTGAGACTAGGTGTGGTCATTGTATGTCTTTATATACAATTCCTTGGTTGCTTTAGGGTTTCCGTCTGGTGGGTCTTGTTGGGCTAAACTATCATTGCAAATGTTGTAGTTCTTTGAAAACGTGGTTTGTACATGTACCGCTTGAGTTATATATTTTTCCATTGTATGGCTATACACTTATAGCAGATAATCATTATTTAATCTAATATTATTTTTCCATTGTAATTACAATATGTTCATGTTAAATATGTATATTGTGCACTAATCAAATCTCTAGGAGCACCATGTCTATTGTTTATATTCTGGTAATTTGATTCCACAGAGAATTTATAACAGTCAGTGCATAGTTAAAGCACCGATAATAGTATTACGAGATAACAAGAGGACACAAACATTTCATTTCAGTACATTGCAAATTCTAAATAGACATAAGAGATAAACAAGTACATATTCTTAACAGACATAAGAAATAAGCAAATTATCAATCGGAGTTTGAGTCTGACGACTCTGCTAATGCCTGGCTACTATGAATAATGATGTTCGTGACAAACATCATTTCAGGGTTAAGCTGTGAATATTTTTTCGCTGTAATCAGTATTGCTTGTCCAACACTGAGATTTGTAGTTTCAACGAAGTTCTTCCATGCGTATTTGTTGAATGAGATGCGGCCATCTTTTGTTGTTTTGTACGCCATGGTGTTGACATTACCACTTGCTCCGAAGCGTACTACAAGAAGACCTTCTTTAGCAATTTCAAGTGTAGAAATGAACTTCAATGGTAGTTTCTGAGTTGCAGTTGAAGGAAGACGTTTTTTAGGAATAACATTATGAATGTATTAAACCAATGTGAAATCAATAAACAAATAAATAAAGTTAAATTTAGAAACATACCATATTGTGTTGTTTAATGTTTGTTTTTGTCAAACGAGTCAGAAATGGCAACCCTACAAATGAATTGGCCGAGGGGAAGATATCGAATAAGTAATTTTCCTTAGAATCTGTAATGGTGCATGTCTTGGAAAAAATTGTAGAATTAAGCACTTGGACATTGCTGTTTTCATCATCACTGCTGCTGTTATCTTCTTCAGAATCAAAATATATCACAGTGATCTTTAGACCTATATCTCCCAATGAAAAGAATAGCTGTGCTGCAGAGTCGATCCTGTTCTCTGTGACGAACCTTGTCCAACCTGCACTGGTAATGCGAGTAATTATGCGTTGTTTGTGGACTTCAACATAATATGTTTTTCCAAGAGCTTGGAATTCCACTCCAAGTTCAGTTATGTCATTGAATTGCAACCTTAGATTGCATGGTATAGTCTGTGGAATGATTTAGTGAAGGAGAGGACTATTATGTTAACCAATATTAAGAAATGGATTTATATATATTGAAACGTAGTGTATACATACCAGTGAATGCTCGAACCGGCCTTCTACGAGACGAACAATGAATTACGAGCTTGAATGTCCTAAAATTTTACTACAGTGACTGAAATAAACTTGACATGGCGCCATTTCTTCTGCAATAAAATTAGTTGTGTGTTATTAAATCTCTATACATATATAAAATTATTTATAATTTTTGCCTGGAATTTTTCTTATATTTTATAATTATGCTGCTTCTAATAATCTGATTCTATAGATATGGTTCGTTTAGACTGGAACTAATAAGTAGGGTTAATCTAGTAATTAAACTACTATTGATGTTTGTCAAATTAAACAAATGAACATTCTCATCATACCATTAAAAAAAGTATAAGAACTTTAGTGTTAGTTCAACATCATATAGATATATTGTGTTCTATCTTTAACTCATACTAATGGACTCATATTTGTGAAAATATGGAAAGTATAAATCTCAGTACATTGATTTAGATCTGGAGGAATATAAGCACACAAACATTTTTGCTAATGGTTGTAAAATGTAAACGATTTGCTAAAAAAAATTAAACGATGTTGGTTGCTTACCGAAGACGCGGGAGTGGTGAATCGATGATCTTTCGTTGAAGGCGGCGGCAGAAGTTCGGCTAGGAGTTGGTTTCTTGGCGGCGACAGAAACGGGAACGAGCTTTAGAGGAATTTGGAAAATGACTACTTAAATGGATAGGTTGCGTCGCTTTGTTTTATAGAAATGTACTATAATGCTAATTATTTCAACGAAATCCTTTCTGTACTTCCGTTTTAGGCAGTTATCGGTAGATAGGATAGGCAGTGCAGAAAGACGGAATGCAGCGCGCCTGGTGCACAAGAGTTTCAATATTTTGAACCGTTTGTGCAACAGTTTCATCGATGATGTCAATGCAGTGCGTACGTGATTAACAAGTAGTGCGTGGTACTGTAAATTTTAGTTGTAGTTCAATACACGGTTATGTCTCTGCCTTGGCCCCTTATTTTGCTCCATACTCATGGTAATTTAACTAAGCATAAGAACACAGTGCATACTTATTTTTCAGGTGTAGTGTATTGCAGTTACATGTCTAGTGCGCTGGATGTGCAGTGTATTGCACGGTCAGTGCACCGATCGCAAAGCTGCTTTAAGAAGCATAGCACCGCAGTGCATAGTTATTTCGGAGGCAGTGGGTGTCAGTATTTATTACATGTGTAGTGCATGGTACTTTAAATTTTAGGTGCAGTGCACATTGTAGGGTTATTGCTCTGTCTTGGCGCCTTATTTTGAACCATACGCATGATACCTTTACGAACCATAGGATCGCAGTGCATACTTATTAATTATTTGCAGTGTATTGGAGGTACATGTGTAGTGCACTGCATGTGAAGTGTATTGCACGGTCACTGCAGTGCCGCGGCACCTTATCTTTTCCCGTTCGCAAAGCAGCTTTAAGAAGCATAGGACCTCAGTGCATATTTATGTTGGAGGCAGTGCGTATTACTATTTGTTACAGGTGCAGTGCATTACACGTTTATTGCTATGCCTTTGCACCTAATTTTGCATATTAGGATCGCAGTGTACTATCGGCTTCACAGGCTGTGCGTGTCACTGTACATTGTAGTTGGTGTGCAGTTCATGATCAATGCATGCCGTGGTACCTTTTGCTGAACATTTCTCACAAGAACTTTAGTCGGGGACCATAATAACACAATGCATATGTGTTGCACAGGCAGTTTCAATTCAATGTGTATTAGGTGAGAAATGCATTGCACGGTCAGTGTACTGCCTCGGCAAGTTAACTGGCACCATACGCACAGTAATTTTACGGACCATAGTAAGGCAGTGCATACCTCCTTCACAGGCAGTTCGTTTGTGTTTGTATTGTAGGTGCAATGTAATGCATGTTCAGTGTAGTGTCGTGGCACCTTACGTTGCACCGTGCGCACATGTATTTTATGAAAATAGGATAGCAGTGCATGCGCCATACACACCCAGAGCCTGTCCATGTACATTCAAAGTGCATATATTAGTTGTCTATATTATTAGCGTATTGATATTAAATATAAGAAATATTTTATTTACATAGATTTATTGAACAACCTAGTGTATTAATATTATTACAAGTATCAATCTAATGACCATCTTCAGTCGGGGATGTCCTTCTCATTGACAGTAGGTCTGAATGCTCTCAATTCTTTAGGAAGTTCATCAAGTAGATCGTTTTCTATCCCGTATATCATCTTGTAGTTAAATTATTATCTCATTGCGGAAGGGGAGAACTGTTCAACAATCACGAAATCGGTATGTTTTGAACGTATGTTGCCAATAGAAAAAATAGGAAGCAGATTATATTGTAACATAAACAACGCGACTTACCTCTTCTTGGTTGCATTTTATCGTGTCTACATTGTACCACTGTATACTTCTTAGGATTGAGTAAGCACACTCATTCTCTGTTTGCATTGGACACCTAGGGAACTTTGCTTCGTTGAACTTCTCTGTGAATTCTGGAAAATTGTGACTAGGATATGCCGCTTTAAGAAGTTCATCTATTCTTTTAAGTTGTTTTCATGAAATGCAACATTTATTGATCAGTATTCTAAATAGTGTAGTTGAAAGATTAATATGAAAGTAATGTTCTAACCATGATTGGTCCAACGTTGCTGTGATATTCTTCTCTTGTTTTAAACAAGTAATCCTTGGTGTATTTCCTTGAGTCAATTATGTCAAGTCGACCTCCCCTAATATAAATGTTGAGGGAGTAAACTGTAAAGTGAGAGCTGTAGAAAACAGGTATTTTAATCTACAATGAATACATAATAGTAAGTCCATTAACAGAAAAGTTTATTTCATTAATAGTAAGCTCTCGAAATTTATTGTATAATACTCTTCGAAATAGATGTTTTGAAAATTTAGAGAAACTTACCAGTTTTGCCATGTCAGGTTTAAAAATTTTCATCAATGATTTGAATTGCTTCACACGTTGTTCTGTGCGGATCCAGCTTTCCTTCTCGAATTCCGTCAGCGCAGAGACTAAAAGGTTGCATATGAATCTTTTGCCTCCGTCCACAAAGCCTTTGCATGAATTGCTTATCATAATTATGTCTATGTAATGCTGAACCAATTCATTGTCAGTCATCCCTCCTTGTTTAAGATTGTTTTTCAGATCTCGGCATGTCCATTCTGCTTCTATCATTACTCCAGATTCTATTCTTCGAATCCGAATAATGATTTTCTGTAACAGATCAGAAAAGTTTGTTGTCATTACTCCAAATTATTATGGTAAAGCAAGTACTGATACTTATTTTCCAAAATTGTAATTGTTTTTAACCTTTTATTATAAAATTTAACAAATCTTGATGCATTTAAGCTTTTATCCTTAGAATAGTGAAAAGTTAGCATACTATCTATTACTTTTATATGTGCATGTTTTAAACGAAAACACTAGAAAAAGGGCGCCCTCACGAGAGTGTTTTAAATGAAAGATCTGAAATAAATTTTTTTTAGAACAACATTAGTATGTACACGCAACTCTATATTATGTCTTACTCAACATATTTATATTGAAAACTTTCATCCAAGATAGCCTTTCGAGCAGCGGCTACGTGCTTCTTGTATTTAAAAGGGACATGCTTGACAACTGGAAAGCTATTTTGACCTTGCCGAGCCGGCCTTGATGGCATGCTCGATGTTTCTAGTAGTGCTGTAATAGATTCAGATTGCAATATTTTCACCACAGGTGTTTCATCCCTAGTTTTTTTTGTCTCTGGTTACTCTTCCAGATGTTCCACCCTTTTCTGGAGACATTGTTGATATCATAGCCAAGGTTTTTGGCTTTCTGCTCTTCTTGATCTTTTTTCCCACTGTCCTGACTGGGTTCATTTTTAATGTCCTTAGCCAATCTGAGTACTTCCATGTCTGTGAAATGGAGTTGAGCTGGACTCCTTTTGTCAATCAGCAATCTCTTTGTTTTTTTAGCCGCCGACTCAACAAACTGCATGACAGTGTTTTGTTTTGCATTTGTACTCAAATCAAGTTCAGGAATTCCTAAAAAACAAAATCAAAAGCATGTTGTTAGTCTGCATACATCATGATTCTAATTGAATAAATTGAACTTCTAATTGTTATTATATTATTGTTACATTATGACGCAACATACCTTTGGTATTTGTAGTCAACCCATTCAACAGTATATTGGTGTTTTCCATTTCGTTGAACATTCTATAGAACCATAGGTTGCGAATAATAGGCATGTCTTCTGCTGTAAATTCTGTATAAAAATCCATTACTGTGGTTTCCATCGCTTGTAGCATCATGAAGGTACCGTCTTTATTGGGAATTGAATAAAATGAAATAATAAATTATCAATTAATTCTAAAACATAAATTGATATATCTAAATGTAAAAACAAGGGGAGCAGTTAGTGCTTACACATTGATATGTTTTGGCATATCACCAAACTCAATGTCAAAGCTCATTAATTCTTGATGCTCTTGACTGAACCCATTAAGCCATTAATTTTTAACATTGTTTGCGACTTTGATAGCTATTGTTTGCAAACTCTCATCGTCTGGATTTCTTCCTAAGTCCACTATTCTTATCTTCCTTGATACAAAATCAATTATAAATAAGAAGTAGTGATGATTCACTCGATTCTTATATGCATACGTGGCGTCTGGTATAGTAATCATTACCTATAAAAATGATAGGTATCATTACTAATTATGTAATATGTAAACAATTTAGAAATTGCAAGATAATCTACAGCAAAATCGAGAACATTTTTTTGTATAGTTCCTCTATCACGGAATGAATCTGTAATTTCTCTTGCAGTTACTATCTTTCCTCCTTTTCTTTTTATCAAAATGTATGACCTGTATGAATTATTGTGAATAAGTTAGTTTGATAATAAATTTCAGTATATTATAGCAATACTAATATATGCTAGATTACTATATATAATTTTTTCTTGAAAAAATTACCTTTGCAGTTTTTTTATAGTGTGAAATCTCAACATCATACTGTGAAACTTTTGACTAGTAATCCGCCAGTATTCGTGTGCTTCCTCCTTTGCAACTTTGTGACAATTATTCAGATTTGAGAACTTCTGGCTGGAATTTGAGGGTTTTTATGACACTGTGAACACTCTCTGGAATTCTGCTCCCTATAACAGTGATACTGCCCTTGCTATCAACTGCAAATTCAAACACCTCAGAGCTGGCCTTAAGAAATGGAGCAAAAAACTTTCAAACTTAAATCAGACTATTGAGAACTACACATTTATCCTGGCATTACTTGAAGGAATAGAAGATCAGAGACCACTTGCTTTATATGACAAGAATTTTAAAATGATTTTGATGAAACATACTAATAAGCTCCTGGAGGCTAAAAGAATCTATTGGAAAAGCAGGGCTAAAATTAGATGGGCCAAACTGGGAGATGAGAACACCAAATTTTTCCATGCTGTGGCAACCCAGAATTTGAGGAAAAATCGCATCACACATATCAAGACTGAAGGCAATTTGGTTCTGACTGAACATGAACTCAAAGCTGCTGCAATTTGGCAATCTTACAAACAAAGACTTGGCACAACTGAAAATATTATCAATGACATCAACCTTGATGATTTGGTCTTACCTCATGATCTTCCTCACCTGGATGCTCCATTCACAAATGAAGAGATTGAAACTGTGGTCAATGAATTACCTTCTGAAAAAGCACCTGGTCCTGATGGATTCAATGGGAAATTCCTTAAGAAATGCTGGCCTATTATCAAAGAAGATTTTGTAAAACTGGTACATGATTTCTATGATGAATTAGTGAATTTGAATGCCATCAACACTGCCTTTATTACTCTCATCCCCAAGATAAATGATCCTGAGACTATGAATGACTACAGTCAGGGGGACGATCCCCAGGTACCCCAACCGGACAAGAAACCAAGCAGTCGGATCACGTCCGGCTTGTCACATGCAGCCGGACAAGGCAAGACAGGCCGGCTATCGCATGGTAGCTGGATCAGCAAGAAGTAGCTGGCTACGGCAACATAGCTAGAACCAATCAGTGAGATAGGACGACGTGCGTATCAGTGCACGGTACGCCCTGTACGATGACAAGACCGGCAACTACCCGGCCACACCGAAGACTTTGCAGGGATGACGCAGGAACTGTGGCCCGATGCTGACGACGGTCTCGCACGGCGTCCACTGTGCCTACGATAGCCATACCGCTCGTACTCCGATGTGACATACCATATCGGTTACTATAGATGACCAGCTGGCTGGGACCCGCCAGTGGGGCCCGCCAGTCGGATTGGTCAGTGAGACCGTTGCCCCTTTGCCTATATAAGGAGAGGCAAGGCCTCAGTAGAAAGGGTTGGTCTCGTTGCATTTAAGGCAGTAGCTAGAGAATACAGCTCGAGGAGCGCTTGTAGTTCGTATATCCCACATAGTCAGATCCGGTAGGAGTAGGAGCTTTAGCTCATCACGAGGGCTCCAAACCTGGGTACTTTCTGCGTCCAGCTACGCTCGCTTGTATCCAATCTCGCCTGCGGACACCGTCGATAGCTTCCCTGCTAGTCCCCACACCTCTATCTAACCTCTTCAGGTACTGCCGCTCCCAATACAACGACAGTTGGCGCCCACCGTGGGGCTAGATGGCTTCGACCAGAGTCACGTTCCGCATGGGACCCCGCACTTTAGCCCGGCCTAGTACTCACGCTTGGCAAGTTTGACTGCGTCATCGACAACGCTTCCTTCTTCGCCGGAACCTCCTTCCCGGCGAACTGCACCGTCCTACTGTTCGGCGACCTCCCTGTGTACGTCGCCACGGTTCCGGAGCGTTTCCCTAGGGAAATCGTCTCTGTCGCGGGGCTGCCACATCCAGGAGGTAGCGCCTCCGTCGCATCCTGCAGCGTGGAGGTCATGATGGCCGGCTCCAGCTCTCACCCCCGCCAGCCGCGGGAGCGGGGCGCGGACGAGGTGGGAACTTCTGCCCCTCCACAACCTCGGAACCCGGTGGAGGAGGCCATCGACCGGCTCCTGACGCCAGTTAACCTCGGGGATAACCCGGAAGAGGCGGAGGCCAACTTCACCATGGAGAGACAGATCCTCCTCTAGGAGGCCATGGAGCTGGTGGCAGCCCGCAAGCAACTCGAGATCACCCGGCGCGAGTACGACCGCACGCACGGCTTCACCCCGGCTACCGAGGAGCCGAGCCAACGTGGCCAGGTGCGGCGCCGGGGCGGCGAGTTAGGCAATAGGATGGAAAAGGATGGGGAGCCTGATCCCGCACCCGCCCTCATCCGCCCCACCTACAGCACGCCCATAAAGAACCTGCGCGCGGCACGAGCCGCGGCAGAGGAACTGCCCAACCTAGAGGGCGAGGAGCGAGTCCGCCAGCACGCTCGCGTGCAGGAGCTCCTCCGCGTAGCGGACGAGTAGGCTGATGCCAACCGACAGTTGCAGGAGGACCCCAGCTACTCCAGGGGGAGCAAGCTGCCTGCCAACAGCAGGGGCGCACCGCGCGATACCCAATAGGCGTCCTCCCCTTAGCCGGCTAAGGCCCGCAGCCTGCGTCGCAGCTCTGGCAACAGGGGCCAGCCGCGCTAGGAGGAGATGGTGAACAGCAGCCCGCCGCCTCCCCCTCCACCAACCGGAGCGCCTAGACCCGCCGGTTCTCGTCTCTCGGGCCGGGTGGGAGCACCCAACCCGGATTGTCCGGATGCCCGTGACCTCATTGAGCTCCTCGCTCAAGCGCGCATCACGGAGGAGGAAGATTCTACCGGTCCGATTTGTTTGAGACCCCGCATCCGGAACGAGCCTTTTCTGGATAAGTTCTCCCTGCCCAGGGACACCCCCAAGTACGATAGCAGCATGAAACCGGAAGATTGGCTGACCGACTATGCTACGGCAGTCGGCATCGCCCATGGGAACAGGCGCACAACCGTGCGCTACGTCCCCCTCATGCTAACCGGGTTGGCAAGGACGTGGCTCAACAGCCTTGCGCCCAATAGCATCAATGCCTGGCCAGACTTCGAGAAAGTATTCGTCCGCAACTTCAACGGCACATACAAGCGTTCAGGGCACCCGCGCGACCTGGCCTTGTGCGTCCAGGGTGACCGCGAGACTGATCGCGAGTACCTCGCCAAGTGGACGGAGCTGCGCAACACCTGTGAGGGCATCCTGGAGAGCCAGGCCATCAGTTTCTTCATCGAGGGTTGCCGAGAAGGCACCATGCTTTACCACCGGCTACTATGTGACGAGCCGAAAACCATGGCGGAGCTCATGACGGTTGCGGACCAGTACGCCACGGCGGATGCCGCCATGAAGAAGCCTCTCCGAGTAAATGCGGACGGGCGTCCGACTCCTACGGAGCTGGCTCGCGACCGCCCGAGCAATCCGGCTGGCGAAGCCAGATCTTCCAGATGCCACGGCAACGACAACTGGCTCCACGGGGATCACCAGGCCGGACAACAGAAGCCCCGCTACCACGCGTGGTAGGTCAATGTTGTGGAGGGCGCGCCCGACGCGCCGGCTAACAAGGCAAGCAGGCAGAAGCCACGGCTCACCTTCGACCAGATGTTTGACAGCCCATGCAAGTGGCATAGCGGTCCCTTCAAACCGGCTACGCATACCACCCGGAATTGCAGCTGGACCCGCCAGCTGAAAGACCAGGAACCAGCCTCGTCTCCCCCCTCCCCGTCCTGGCAGACCCCTGCCACCGGCTAGGGGAGCCGACAATGATGGTAACAGCGGCAACGGCGGCAACAACAACAACGGCTACCCCCAGCCGCACGCCGCCTACCACATCTTCGAGATGGAGCAGGACGACAAGCACAACCGCAACCGCAGGCAACACTCCAAGGAGGTCAATGCTATCGTCTCTCCTGTCCCCCAGTTCCTGAACTGGTCGGAAACCCCCATCACCTGGAGCCGTGCAGACCAGCCAGAGCATCTGTCGATTCCCGGGAGCTACGCCATGGTGCTCGACCCCCTCATCGTCTCCAACACGCGTACCTGCCGATTCTCGCGCGTCCTCATCGACGGAGGCAGCAGCCTCAACCTCCTCTACCAGTCCTCGCTGGAGAAGCTGGGCATTCGCGAAAGCGACCTGCGCCCGACAACTACGATGTTCCACGGCGTACTGCCGGGGCCAGCCTGCGCCCCGCTGGGGAAAATCCAGCTGGACATCATCTTCGGGACCGAGGAGAACTTCCGCCGCGAACCAATCTGGTTCGAGGTGGTAAACCTGACGAGCTCCTACCATGCTCTCCTCGGGCGCCCCGTCCTCGCCAAGTTCATGGCCGTCCCCCACTACGCGTACCTTAAGACAAAGATGCCGAGACCCCACGGCGTGATCATCGTCGCCGGCTGCTTCAGGCGGTTGATGGAGTGCGCCTCAGCCGGTTCCAAACTGGCAGAGGCCCTCATCATGGCCAAAGAGAAGCGCGTGATCATGCGCAATGTGGCCATGGCCCAGCAGGACATACCGGCTAGCAGCAAACCAGCTGGAGAAGGAGCTTTCCAGCCGACAAAGGAGACGAAGAGGATCCTGCTCGACCCCTCCGACCCGACTAAGTTCGTCACCATTGGTGCTGGCTTGGACAGCAAATAGCAAGGTGCGCTCATAGACTTCTTCCATGAGAATCAGGACATCTTTGCATGGTCCCCCAAGGACATGCCGGGTGTGCCGAGGGAGTTCGCCGAGCACTCACTTCATTTGCGGCCGGATGCCAAGCCGGTCAAGCAACCTCTGCGCCGGTTTGCGGAGGAGAAGAGGAAGATAATCGGTGACGAGATCACCCGGCTCCTTGCAGCCGGGTTCATAATGGAAGTGTACCACCTGGACTGGTTGGCGAACCCAGTCTTGGTGCTGAAGAAGAACAAGACCTGGCGCATGTGTATCGACTACACCAGCCTGAACAAGGCGTGCCCGAAAGACCCCTTCGCCTTGCCCCGTATCGATCAACTTATCGATTCCACGGCCGGCTGTGATTTGTTGTCTTTTCTAGATTGCTATTCCGGGTACAATCAGATCCGGCTAAACCCGGCTGATTAGATTAAGACATCATTTATCACCCCCTACGGGGCTTTCTGCTACGTAACCATGCCTTTCGGTCTAAAGAATGTAGGCGCTACCTATCATCGCTGCCTGCAGAAGTGCTTGCACTCGCAGATAGGCCGAAATGTGCATGCTTATGTGGACGATGTGGTCATCAATACCAAGGAGAAGTGCACCCTCCTCGAGGATCTGGGAGAAACATTTGGCAACCTCCGCCAGTACCAGATGAAGCTGAACCCGGAAAAGTGCGTCTTTGGGGTGCCATCCGGCCAGCTCCTCGGGTTCCTCGTATCACAACAAGGCATCGAGGCAAATCCGGAGAAGATCGCGGCCATCGAGAGGATGCAGCCACCCAGGAGCCTGCTTGGAGTCCAAAAATTCACCGGATGCCTGGCTTCCCTCAGCCGTTTCGTCAGCCGGCTGGGGGAGAAGGCACTCCCGCTGTAACAGCTGATGACGAAGACGGACAAGTTCTCCTAGACTTCGCAAGCCGACACCGCATTTCACGACCTCAAGTGCATGTTATCCACAACACCGGTTCTAGCCACGCCGGCTAGCAAGGAGCCGATGTTGCTCTATATAGCAGCCATCAGCCGGGTCGTCAGCGTTGTCCTGGTGGTGGAGCGCCCCGAGGAAGGCAAGGCTCAGCCGGTTCAGAGACCCGTCTACTACCTCAGCGAGGTCCTCTCCCTCTCCAAGCAGAACTACCCCCACTACCAGAAGATGTGCTACGGCGTGTACCTGGCATGCAAGAAGCTCAAGCACTACTTCCAGGAGCATCCGATTAAGGTCGTGTGCACTGCACCCCTTTCAGAAATCATCGGCAACAAGGACGCCACCGGCCGAGTCGCCAAGTGGGCCATCGAGTTAGCCGCCTACTCCATCCAGCCCTACTCACGATCAAGTCGCAGGAATTGGCAGACTTCCTCGTCGACTGGGCTGAGACCCAGTATCTCCCACCGGTTCCGGATTCGGACCACTAGAAGATGCACTTCGATGGGTCGAAGATGGTCGGGGGCTTGGGAGTCGGCATCGTGCTCACCTCGCCCAAGGGAGACCGGCTGGAGTACGTGTTGCAGATCCACTTCAAGGCCTCAAACAATGTAGCCGAATACGAGGCACTGGCGCACGGACTCCGGCTAGCCAAGGAGATCGGTGTCAACCAGATCCTGTGCTTCGGCGATTCGGATCTGGTAGTGCAGCAAGTGTCCGAGGAATGGGACGCCAAAGATGCAAACATGGCCCTCTACCGGTTCCACATCCAGAAGCTCAGCGCCTCCTTCGACGGATGCGAATTCCATCACGTCCCCCACGCCAACAACGAGGCGGCCGATTCGCTCGCCCGAATCGGATCCACCAGGCAGACGATCCCACCAGGGGTTTCCTTGGAGCACCTACGCAAGCCCTCCTTCAACCTGTCACCGGAATCGGACTCCATCATCTGCGCAGGGAGCGCTCCGGCTGACGGAGCGGCAGAAGCAGAGCCCGTAGAGCCGCCAAAGAAGAAGACCCGCACCAACTCCGGCAAGGCAGTGCCCTCTGGCTCGCAAGACCCAAGGGCTGCCGGTTCGTCAAGCAGCTTGGGGGCTGCCGTCCCGGGTACGCCACCCGGACGACCCCTCGGCATCCGTCAACCGGAGGGCGGGAGCGTCCTCGTCATTCGGGAAGTGCCATCCTGGGCACAACCCTTCATGAACTACATTGCCAATGGAGAACTTCCGAATGACGAGGTGGAGGCTAGGCAAATCCGCCGCCGCGTGCACACGTACACCATCATCAACGGCGAACTGTACAAGCGCAGCGTATCCGGCATTTTCCAAAGATGCGTCGATGTAGACACGGGCTACCGGCTACTCAAGGACATCCACTAGGGCGAGTGCGGGCATCACGCTTTGTCAAGGTAAATAGTTGCCAAGGTGTTTTGCCATGGTTTCTATTGGCCCACCGGCCTCGAGGACGCTGAGCAGCTGGTCCGCGCGTGCAATGGGTGCCAACGCTTCGGGCAGCTCAGGCACATGCCAACTTTGGTACTCAAGACCATACCGAT
Source organism: Avena eriantha (assembly GCA_910589775.1). Taxonomy (NCBI): domain Eukaryota; kingdom Viridiplantae; phylum Streptophyta; class Magnoliopsida; order Poales; family Poaceae; genus Avena; species Avena eriantha. The sequence continues at coordinate 483,047,867 of OU342743.1, read as the reverse complement.
CACCTAGCCCTTCGCGGTTTGGGGCCTCGACATGGTCGGTCCCTTCAAGCGAGCATGCGCGGGCATGACCCACCTACTGCTGGCGGTGGACAAATTCACGAAGGGGATCGAGGCCAAGCCTATCCGGAAGCTGGACGGGGCGACAGTCGTTACCTTCTTCACCGACATCATCAACCGCTTCGGCTACCCCAACAACATCATCACCGACAACGACACGAACTTCGCCAAGGGGGCCTTCGCTCGGTTCTGCAGCAACAAGGGCATCCAGTTGGACCTTGCCTCTGTCGCGCACCCGTGGTCCAACGGGCAAGTCGAAAGAGCAAACGGCTTGGTGCTAGCCAGTATCAAGCCGCGTCTCATTGAGCCATTGGAGCGGTCAACCGGATGTTGGGTCGAGGAACTTCCGGCTGTGTTGTGGAGCCTCCGCACCACACCGAATAGATGAACCGACTACACCCCGTTCGTCCTGGTCTACGGATCGGAAGCGGTCCTCTCCGCGGACATCGAGTTCGACTCACCGCGCAAGCTCCTATACGACGAAAAGGCCAACCAGGAGGCGTGGGAGGATAGAGTGGATCTCCTGGAGGAAGCCCGTGAGCTGGCTCTGTCCAGGTCAGTCCTGTACCAGTAGCGACTACGTCGCTACCATTCAAGCCGGATCCGCCCAGTCGCATTCCGCGAGGGCGACCTGGTTCTCCGGCTGGTGCAAGACACGAAGGGTATCCACAAGTTACCGCCACCCTGGGAGGGCCCCTTCATCATCAGCCGAGCACTGCCCAACGACTCCTACTACCTCATCGACGCGCAGCAGCCGTGCAAGAACAAGATGGACAAATCAGACGAGGAAATCGAGCGTCCCTGGAACGCGGCCCTGCTGTGCCCATTTTACACCTAGTCGCCAGATAGTGTATGTATCCCGCAAACCCTATGAATGAAAATGCAGACCCCTACGAGTACCTCGGGGGATCCTGGCTAGAAATGTGTATGCATCTGTTTTCCGGTTCTGATTTTCCGGCTCTAGCAACCCCTACCCGGGGGTTCGCCGGCTGGCCCGGCCTGCTAAGTCAACAAACCGACTGAGTAGTGTGCAACGATGTCAGAGGCCCACTCTTCGTCTCAGCTACATACCGCAACCTGGCTGTCCAGCTAGCAAGAGCAAAAGCCCGAGGCATCCCACACGAAAAACAGGGAGGAGACGCGATAGACCGGGCGTCCCGGTCTTGCAACTAGCTTAAACCAATCCGGTTACTAAGCCGTTAGTACCGTGCGCGATGTACTGTCAGCTCCTTTCGATTCCGGTGGCAGACCGCAACCCGGCTGGCCGGCAAGGACGTAGCGAAAACAGCAGAGCACACGGGAAAGCGACCAAGTGTCTAGAGAGGCACAAGCTAGTTTTTGAAGAAACAAGTCGTTTTCCAGCTACAATTTGGCAGACTAACCTATTAACCTGTGAGGATATATGTGTATGTGTATGTATATTCTTGTCCGACTACCTTGAGTCAGAATTCAGGAAGGAAAGGAGAAGAAGATTCGAAGTCCTTGCCTTCATCAAGCGCTCCAAATCTCGGGGGCTACACCCATTGGGTGTGCTCGCGCGCCCCCAGTGGAATCTTGTAGTTCCTGACCGGCTAAAGGCGTTTAGCCGGCCGTTCAGAGCCCAGGTGAGGGCAAGGGAAGGTGCAAGAGAAAACAAGAAAGATTCAAAGCACCTGGCTATGCCAGCTACTCCAAATCTTGGGGGGGGGGCTACACCCAGTGGGTGTGCTCGCGCGCCCCCACTGGAATGTTAGTTCCCCCGGCTTAAGGTGTTCATCCAGCGAAGGCAACCGACTAAGATGAGTCTAGTCGGATAAAGATAGAAGATTTGGGAAAAGAGGGAAGATTCGAAGGACCTGGCTACGCCAGCTACTACGAATCTCGGGGGCTACACCCAGTGGGTGCGCTAGCGCGCCCCCACTAGAGGTGTAGTTCCTCCGGCTAAAGGTGTGTAGCCGGGCGAAGCAAGCCGGATGAAAGAAACTCACATAAGTTCGAAACACACAAGTTGAAAGAAACTCAAGCAAGTTCGATATTAACAAAGATAAAGGAGGCGAAGCTCCCATAAGTTTACCCGGCATCAGAAGCAGCCTGTACAGACGAACAAGTTGCAAACATAACTAAAGGGAAGACAAATACACCTGGCATCCTGGGTCAGTGACTAAGCGGCAGGACCCTTGCCATGAGGAGCACCTTGACTAGCAGAAGCTTCGGGTGGAGGAGGAGGCACGGAGCTCGATCCGGTTCCGGCGCCCGCAGGCGGGGGCGGTGGGCCTTCCACATCAGGAGTACCGACAGACTCCGAGTCGGTGAGCACCTCGTCAGGGTCCACATAGTCGGTGATCTTGATGGCGGATCCGCGGAGCTCCGGATGGGCTTGGCGGATGGCGACAAGTTCGGCGCCGGCACGGAAGCCTCCGTCGATCTTCTCGATGCGGGCGTTCTTGAACCAGGAGAGAATGAGGGCTAGAGCCATCTCCGCCCCGGCTCGCGCCGCCAAGTCACGCATCCGACACCTCTCCCACCTTCGCAGCCAGCTACGCCATCGTCTCTAGAACCGGAGCCTCCGACCACAAGAAGGAGAAGACGTCCCGCGCCACTTGACAAAGCTTGGCAGCCTCTTTTCCAAGAAGGACGGTGAGCTCCTGAGCCATCGGCTGTGCTCCCGGCCAGTTCTCCAGCAGCCGGTTGTAGGCCAGTAGGTCTATGCCGGGATAAAACGCTGTCAGAAAAGAGAGTCAGATCTGGCTACCGGATCCGGAAAGAAAAGAAGGCGGAAAAGGGGAACTTATCCTTAGCCGTGTGGCCGACCTGCATCAGCTCCTCCACCAGAGCCTTCTCCTTCATCGCTAGCCGTTTGATATCCTTCTCTTGGTCCTTGTTCTGGGCCTCGAGAAGGTTGAAGGCTTCGATCCGGCTGGCGAGCGAGGCGTCGCGCTCCTTGATGGTGGCCTCCAAGCCGTCTACCCTCGCGTGCCAATCTTTATTCTACAGCCGCAGATTAGAGTTGGACTTGCTCAGCCGGTCGTTCGCTTTCTTCAAGCGATCGATCTCGCGCTGAGCGCACATGAGGATGGCTACGACAAAACCGGCTATCAGTAAAAAAAAAGGCAAACCAGGGCAAAAAAAGAGCAAGACAGATGAGGCGAACTTACTCTGGGAGGTCCCGTTGGCAGCAGCAAGCTTCTGCTTTAGGGTCCGGTTCCCGCCGGCTGCGGCCTCCAGCAGCCGGATCTCCTTCACCGCCAGCTCGAGTGTTGCGGCGAGGTGGCGGAGGAAGCATCGTCATCCACGGCGTTGACGGCCAAGGATTCCTTCGCGGCAACCACCGCCGTCCTCTACTCCTCCCCCGACTCCTCGTCGGAGTTGTAATCACCGACAACTACGAGCTCCTTGCCAGCAGCCCCTCGTGCGCCCGTGGAAGAGCCATCCGGCTGCGAAGACTCCGCTTCTGGCTGAGGATCCTCCGATCCGGCTGGGCAGCCGGTTTAGCTCGAGCTGGAGGTGGAGGCGGTGCCTCGGATGACGGAGGGGCACTGGCAAGAGCAGTCGGAGCAGCGGGCGGCGACCCAATCGGCGCTCATGCCGAGCTCGCGGCTCCAAAGGAAACCAACGTGCTAAGAGGACAGAAGAAGAAAGGGAAGAAAGAAAAGCAAATAAGCCAAATGCAGAAAAGGAGGAAAAGAGACAGGCAGAAGACGATGAAGGAAGAGGAAAGACGTACCCCGACACAACTGGAGGCGGCCCCTTCTTCTGGCCAAGGTGGCTCGGCGGCAGGGTGCTGGTTCGGCTCCTCTGCGGCAGACCGGCGGGAGCCGGAACGGCTGGACCCGCTCCCACTAGCTTCGCCGTCCGTCGCAGGGCGCGGCGCCGGATCGGTGGTCGGCGCGGCCTCCTCCTCGTCAACCTCCGGGTGGGGGTCGGCGGCCGGCTCATCGTTCTGGCTAGGGAAGGCGTCCCCATCCCAGTCCCCGTTCGATTCCTCGCTGGACCACCGAGCGCGCGGCTCGGGCAAGACGGGCGTGAACTCCTCAAGGGGAGCCTCGCCCTCCTCGCGAATGATGCAAGGGAACATCTGCCAAACATAAGAGATCAGTCGGATAAAACAAGAAAGAAAGGCAAGAAGCACAAAAGAAGAAATCTGGCTAGAGAGACCTACCGGGGCACGCGGTTCTCCCGACTGTAGGGTGCTAGACTGAACTTCCAGCCCTCCGGCAGCCGCTCCTTGGTGATCGCCTACACCCACTCCTTCAGGTTGTGGTAGCGGGGATTGTGGCGCGACAACCGGGTCTGGTCCAGCCGGCCGGAGTAATAGCACATTTTGTGCGCTCGCTGCTGCAACGGCATCATCAGCCGGGACATCCAGCTGAGGGTGACGCCCAGGCCGGTCAGCCGGTAGTGGACGAGGGAGCGCATGCGCTTCAACATCTCATCTGACTCCGCCTTCTCATCGTGGAACTTCAAGTCCTAGCTCTGCCGGCTGGACTCGACATCCTGGAAGGGCGGAAGGTTGATCCAGTCGACGTTGGTGAGGTTCTTGACATAGAAGTATGACTGCTGCCACAGTCGTACCGTGTCATGCAGAAGAAACTTGGGGTAGCTAGTCTGCGAGCTGGAGTAGATGGAGGCGCCGCCGCAGACGACTAGCGGCCCTTGCGTGTACTGCACCTGTGGCCAGATTCGGAAGAGCCGGCAGAATAGCCCGAGATTCGGCTGGATCCCGAGGTAGCTCTCGCAAACCGCCACGAAGTGCGCCAGCATGCCAATCGCGTTGGCGCCGAGGTGGTGGAGGCGGAGGTCGAAGAACACCAAGAAGGTGAGGAAGAAAGGGTGCACCGGCAGCGCGAACCCGCGCGATAGGTGCGAGAGGGAGATGACGCGCTCCCCCTCCGTCGGGTGCGGCGACACCTCTCCCGCCGGCGCCAACCGCACCGCCACCTTCGACGACGACGGGAGAATGCGGGTGGCGTGGTACTTCGTGATCTGGTCTTTGGTGACAGAGGAGCCGTACCAAGCCCCGCGGTCGGCGGCCATCTCCGGCTGACAGGGGGGAGCGGCGATGGAATAGTGGCGGTGGCCCGTAACATCAACGACGACGAGTGGGCGGCCCAGCAGGCTACATCGAAGGAAGGAGGGAGCGTAGAAGGCAAGGGCGCAAAGGCAGGAGCGCACTAGGGAAGAGGAAACTGCAGCGGGGGAGCGAAGGAAGGAGACTGCCTCCCCCGTGGCATCCCTTTAAAGGGCCGGAAGCACAACCGCCCATGACGCCATGTGGCGGCCATTCGGGCGACCCACACCCCAACCGCCGCCTAGATCCCGTGTGCCAGAGCAGGATGCGCAGAAGATCCCGGAGCGAGAACTGAAGCGCCGTGGAGCGGCTTCCCGAGGCGACGTGCGACGGGACGTTACGCTGCCTGCCGCAGTGCAATGATGGCGCGTGCGCGCGTGGCCGGCGTCAGCGCTGCCGTCACGGGTAGCGCAATCGCTAGGCATAGCCGGACACAAATTCAAAATCAGGAGGGAGCGCGCGCACATTTCTCCTAAAGGAGGAATCCACACGCGCTCGGGGGCTAGTGTCAGGGGGACGATCCCCAGGTACCCTAACCGGACAAGAAACCAAGCAGTCGGATTGCGTCCGGCTGGTCAGATGTAGCCGGACAAGGCAAGACAGGCCGGCTATCGCATGGTAGCCGGATCAGCAAGAAGTAGCCGGCTACGACAACGTAGCCGGAACCAATCAGTGAGACAGGACGACGTGCGTATCAGTGCACGGTACGCCCTGTACGACGACAAGACCGGCAACTACCCGGCCATACCGAAGACTTTGCGGGGATGACGCAGGAAAAGTGGCCCAATGCTGACGACGGCTCACACGGCGTCCACTATGCCTACGATAGCCATACCGCTCGTACTCCGATGTGACATACCATACCGGTTACTGTAGATGACCAGCCGGCTAGGACCCGCCTATGGGGCCCGCCAGTCGGATTGGTCAGTGAGACCGTTGCCTCTCTACCTATATAAGGAGAGGCAAGGCCTCAGTAGAAAGGGTTGGTCATGTTGCATTTAAGGCAGCAGCTAGAGAATACAGCTCGAGGAGCGCTTGTAGTTCGTATATCCCACATAGTCAGATCCGGTAGGAGTAGGAGCTTTACCTCATCACGAGGGCTCCGAACCTGGGTACTTCCTGCGTCCAACTACGCTCGCTTGTATCCAATCCCGCCTGCGGAAGCCGTCGATAGCTTCCCTGCTAGTTCCCACACCTCTATCTAACCTCTTCAGGTACTGCCGTTCCCAATAGAATGACAACTACATACCCATTTCTCTGGTTAGTCTTCCACTTAAATTCATCACCAAGATTATGCCCAATAGACTGCAGAAGGTTATTAAACCCATTCTCCATAATAATCAGTATGGCTTTATTAAAGGGAAAAATATCCATGATTGTCTAGGATGGGCATTTGAATATCTTCACATCTGCCATGTGTCTAAGAAACCCATTATTATTCTAAAGATTGATTATGAGAAAGCTTTTGATAAGATTTTATATAATGCAATTATTAATATGCTAAATGCTAAAGGTTTTGGGCCCAAATGGATTTCCCCGGTAAGATCTATCTTGTTCTCTGCCTCCACTTTAGTGTTACTAAATGGTGTCCCACGGGAAAAAAAATGCTGCAAAAGAGGTGTCAGACAAGGAGACCCCTGATCCCCCCTTCTATTTGTCTGCACAGCTGAATTATTACAAGAAATTGTCAATGATGCCTGGCACAAAAATGAAATCAGCCTGCCACTTGATGATGATTATGGACAAAAATATTCTATTCTTCAATATGCTGATGATACCCTACTGATTATGCATGCTGATAGTTTACAACTTAATAACCTCAAGGTCAGACTCAAACAATTCAGGAATATGACAGGTCTCAAGGTAAATTATGACAAATCTACCCTGATACCTATCAATGTGACAGTGGAGTATGCATGTCAACTGGCCTCTGTTTTGGATGCAAATTGTAGAGTTTACCTTTTACCTACCTAGGTCTCCCACTTGGTACCACAAGACCATCTATTGATAGCTTGATGCCCATTGTATCCAAATTTGACAGAAAGCTTTCAGGACTATCTTCTCTCATGTCATATACAGGAAGACTCACATTATTGAACTCTGTACTAAATTCTATGCCTGTCCATGCCATGTGCTCTTTTAAAGTCCCCATAACAATTTTTATCCATTTTGAAAAAGGTGGCAGACAGTACCTTTGGGCAGGGAAAGATATCCATAGACATGGCAAATGTCTTGCTAAATGGGATTTGGTCTGTAGACCAAAGGACCAAGGAGGTTTAGGTGTCATAAACCTCAGGGTACAAAATCAGGCCCTTCTAATGAAAAATATTCATAAATTCTACAACATGGCTGATATACCATGGGTTGATCTCATTTGGAAAGCTTACTACCAAGGAGACTCTGCTCCACACTCAATGAATCATATTGGATCCTTCTGGTGGAGAGATTGTATGAATTATGTTGATATTTACAGAGACCTGACTCACTATAAAATTGGCAATAGAAATCTATGCTACTCTGGAAGGATTTATGGAAAGATGAATGTTTTGAAGATAAATACCCACACCTGTACTCTTTCTACCACAATGATACTTTGACCATGGCCAAGGCCATCTCTGCAGCTGATAATGATTTCTATGACCTCTTTCAACTCCCCTTATCCATTATTGCTCATGAGGAATTTATTGATATGTTGGAGTATATCAGAAGCATAAATCACACTGATAACCATGGCTCATGGTACTTTTCCTAGGGTGAGACCTTCAAAACAAAAAAATATACAGAGCACTGATTGGGGCACACCCAACACCAAAGCCCATACTTGATATTTGGAAATCATGTTGTCTTCCAAGACACAATTTTTTTGCCTAGCTACTTCTGAATATGAGACTAAATACCAAAGATTTAATGGCAAGAAAGAACTTCTTTGTGGAATTCAATGATTGTGTAATATGTGACACCTGTCCTCAGGAACCCTGCAACATCTATTTTTTGAATGCAGTTTTAGCCAAGGGTTCTGGTGGGCCTTGGGACTTGAATGGAACACTGATATGGATATTCATCAGATGATCAAGGATGCTGGAAGCAAATTCAACCCCAGTTTTCGTATGGAAATTATCATCACTAGATGCTGGAGTATATGGGAACAAAGAAATGGTTATATTTTCAGGGATCTTAATCCTTCCATCACTAGATGTATTTCCTTCTTTAAAGCAACCTTCACCTTGACTATGCATAGAGCCAAGCCTAGTCTCAAGGAAGGTATGCAACAGTGGCTTGACACATTATGAATGTAAATCATCTGTAATATGGATCTGAGCCTGGCTCAACCCTCTATACATTATAAAATTTATAAAATTACATAGTAGGGGTCTTCCCTACTTTTTTTTTAAAAAAAAACTTTCTTATTTCGCTTACGTAGGATTATAATTTTTTCTTTATTACTGTTTTTGTTTGGAAAAAGCACATTGGTTGAAAGGTGCCTCATCGCGAACAGGTACTATAGCACCAGGTTGTTTGTACTGCTGTTTGCCTGTTCCATGAGTAGAAACATATTGATATCATCATGGTTATTTGTAATAACAATCTTGATAGCCAATCATTTTTTTAATTTTTTTCAGTTATTAATAGGTAAACCTTCTTTTTGACAAAAAAGCTATTCACTATAACTGTACTTACCTTCTTGGAGATTACAACCATGTAAATCTATAGAAGCATTGCCGTCAGTAATCCAACTATCTACTTTGGCATCAAGGTCTGGGTTTGCTATGTTCTTACCGTCGTCTATGCAACTTTCCTGGTTAAATTATACATTTAAAAGTGATCAGATAGCATAATATAATGTTTATAAATATACGTAGAAATAAAAAGAATAAATATTGTTGGTAAGATCTAAAAGATAGATAACCTGTTGGTATTGCATGGTTTCATTAAATTGAACTCCCTGCCAATTCAATTGATCCATATTATCAACGGCGTTGAAATCTTTCATGCCATCGATAATTATCATTTCTTCATCTGGCATTGAGTTATTTTCAAAAGAAGATGCTTCTGGTTCTGCTTGATGTTCTGGTGTGTGATTCTTTTCGTTGTCATATGGCAGTCTTTCATCAGGATTCCTCATTGCTTCATCTTGTATAATATTATTATCCATGTTTTATAAGTCATCTTCTTTTTCTTCATTGTGTCTTTCCTGCTCAGCCAGAATACCATCTGTGTTGTCGTCAATCTTTTGCTCCACAAATGTAACAGGTGTTACAACTGCATTTGACGTAGTGTTTGAAGGCGTTGGTATTTGCAATGTGTTAATAACAATTTGTGCAGGCGTCAATTCGTCCAAAACATCACCCTTCGTTGAATACTCATCATCAATTGATGTTTGGTTTTCTCCGTGTTCTGCCGGCTGCTCAGTTTCTGTTTTGTTGACTTCAACATCCTTCTCCTGGTCCCGTGTGCTCCCTAAATCAATTTGTACCTCAGTCATGAATTGATGAAATTCATCTTTAGCGCGTTGAAGTTCATCGTTGTAATCTTCAATCTGAATATCAGTAATCCCCTCTATGAAATCATCATGGAATGCATTTGTATCTGCTTTACCATAACAAGCATTTTTTTCTGTCGTAATCTCAGGTGTAATTATTGTATCTGGGATCATTCATTCTGTGATTGCTGTCTTCTTTCATTCCTTCGTCAACAAGTGCTTCTGACTGCTCACTGATAAGTTCAGCAACTTCTGTGCCAGGTTTACTTGATGATGGTACGGTGGTGTCTTTAGCATGTGAGGTGGAATTATCTTCAGTGTTTTGCTCGACAGACCCAACAGGTGTTGTAACTGCAGAAGCCACAGTGTTTGCAGTTACTGGTATTTGAGTTGTTTCAATAACATTTGATGCATCCAACAGTTCTTACAGATGATCACTTGTAATTGAATATTCAGCGTTGATATTGGTTTTGTCTTCTACTTGTCCTGCCTGCTTCTCTACTCCTGTTTCATCGTGTTCCACATTATGATCCTAGTTCCTTGTGGTTGTAACTGAAACTATGCATAAATGAGGCACGCAAACATCAACTTTATCATTACCATATTCATGTTGTATCTTGTTGTTCACAACCTCCATGTTGTCTGTCAGATCTGTATCATATACATTTGTATCTGTTGTACCAGAACAAGGCATGTTGTCTACCGCAATCTCATGTGTAATTTGAGTTGTACTAGCATCATTCATTCTCTGGTCGCTATATTCTTTTTTTCCATCGTCCACAACTTCTGTAGCTCCTTTACTTAATTCCGTTGTGTGGTCATTGATCAGTTCATTGACGTCTGTGCCAGGTGTACTCAATGATGGTATGGCGGTGTCTTCAGCATGTATGACGGGGTGCTTCTCACTTGAATCTGCTTCTGGTTTAGATGAAGAGGGTTCAATAGATTCTTTTAGCACCACCTTCTCTGGTTTATCTGCTTCGTTCACTTCCTCCATTTGGTCTATGTTTGCCAGAACTTGTTCATACTTTGCATTGTGTATGATGATGTTTTATATGGCCATTTCCTTCTCCTTGGCCATAATATTGTTCTTTTCCACGAGGTCAACATTCACAATCCTTAATCTAGCCGGAGATACTTCCAGATCCTCCTTTCTGGACCGAACAATCTCATTGAGCTTACCAATCTCCTCTTGGTTAGATGCTTCATCATCTATGTTTCGTATCAATGGAGTGTTGTTACCAATTGTATTTATGGTTTTGGTTAAAAAGATATTTGTTGTTTCAGAACCTGCGGCAGCATCTGAGCTTTGAGAAACCGTTAGGCAAGTAGTGTTGACACATCTAATTAAGTCTAAAAGTTGATAATCACTTCTTGCCTGCAGTATAAAATAATTAAATAAACATAATCAGACGGTATGTTCTTTATCGTAGGTGTTTTGTTGCATTAGTGTAGGTTTTTTCGTTGTAGTGATTAATTTTTGTTGACTTGGATAATTAACATAGTTTAAATTTATTTGACTCAAAACGAACCAGAAAAATTCTTAGATGAAGATATAAACATGATTTTTATAATAAATACAACATACTCTATAAACATGAATTTTCTTGATATCGAGATCCATGACCATACTAGCCTCCCGTCCTATACGTGCATTACTTGTTGCATATGTTGTCTTAATTAAGAACACAAGAAATATGAGTTTTATTGCCAGATCTGATGTTCCACCATTCTTCACATGGTCGTAAAGCTTACTCGGTAGAATGTTATCTGACTCACTCAAACTGAGCTGCTATTTCAGCAACCGCAAAGCTTTTGTATCGCGGTCACTTGAAGGTCGTGGAGCATCAAACATATTCTTCTTTGGGAAACCATAAATTGCTTGCACCACATCTTCTATTATTTCAAGGTCTTCCTCCTGTTCAAGAACAATTGTTAGAGAACCAGGTCTGAATTTACTGTATAGCCATAGCATCATCTTCTTGGAAATGTTGACGTTCAATTTAAAATCAACTACGAAACCACAACCATGCTTCCTCAAATAAATCTTCTCTTCATTTGTTACATAGTTTTCTAGAAAGTTGTATCATTCTGAAAATGACCCTCTCACTATGATCTCACCATCCTTCATGTCTGCTAGTTCTTTGTAAACTGTGTCACGTTTTTGCTTCTTGAAACCAGGTTTATCTATGAAAGCTTGAGCAGCAATTGGGTTTTCTTGAGTAATAGACCCAGCTTCTATGTTTTCATCCATACTGTCGTGTTTCCTCTTGGTTAATCGTCGTGTTCCATGAGATGAACAAATACTCAACTGCAGAAGTTTATGTTGAAAAAATTAATCATGCATTATAATTTATATTTTACACTATGATGTTATTTAAAAAAATTAATAACAGAGCAACAGTTAAACACATACGTAATTTAAATTACTAGAATCAAGTAAATAAATTAAGAGATGTATAGTCAGCAAAGATCTCATGAATCAAGAAGAATCATCTAGTACGAAATCAACACAGGTAAACAAAATTCCTGGCAGTGCATTTCAGTTACTAAATTGGTGCAGCAAAGGTGCAAACTTTCCCACCAAAATTTGAACTGTTAATCTGTGTACTCGGTAGAGGAGCAGTTCATTGAAGTTATAATTGGCAGTTCTTATCTGAAAAGTATGTCATTATTTCAAATTTCAACCATGTTGTTGAGAAAAATGTTACTTCACTACGGACATTAAAAACAATAAATCGAAAGAAACCCTAGATTAGTTTGATTAGTGCTTTTCTTGCTGGTGGTTTGTTATTCTCAAAATTGTTCAAACCATGTGCGCTGGTCATTTTTTAATATATGCTTCACTCTAAACTATGGCCAGAAATAATCAAAATACCTGCATTGAACCTTCGTGACTGCGATTTTCGTCAGCCATAAAATCGATGAATAAGTGTTCTGGGGATGAAAATTCCAGGAACCTTCTATGGGCGATTCGATCCGCGTTATATCTATCCTTTTTCCCCTGAGAAAGCCCTAATAAAACTTCAATTAGTGATCGTAAAATCGTGTCCAAACTAAATGGAGAACAAGAGGAAAATACTTCGTGGAATTTCGGACAACACCAGGACAAATCTAGGATGAGAATGGAGAATATGTGATACCTGTCTTGTCGCCGTACCGCCAGTCGAGAATCTGGAGTAGCAGTAGTCCTTAGCGCTGGTGAAGATTTTCGCCACCAAGGAGTTGCCGCCGTTGCTTGCCCCCGTGCAGTTAGGGTGGAGGAAGAGAGAGAAATTAGAGCCGTGTCGGAGAAGAAGTGGAAAAGAGAGTAACAGTGTAATCATAGCCGTCCTTGGGATGTATTGTTGTATGCACGCGTGTTAACTGTCAGCGGGTTGATGCCACGTAGTTTACATATGAGCCCTAATAAGGAGCACTGCCTCTATATGCGAAGGTGCACTGCTTAGAGATTGCTAAGTAATAGAATATATTCTCACACTTGACAAATGCAACATATAGTTCTTCATGATCTACGGAAATTTAGCGCTATGTAACAGAGGCACGTATATCAATTTATTTTATCGATATTCACCGAAGTGCAATAGTAGTACTAGAGGCAGTGCAAACAAACTACAACGAAATAACTATATTAAAACGAAATAGGCAGGGCGATTAGTGTTCACATTGCAGTTGACCCACGTTGAATGGTTGAATAATTACTAGCCACCTGGACACTGAATTTCACCGCAGTCGCTTGTTTTTTTGTGTTTTTACGATATGTTACTAGTGTTGTAGGACACCTAAGTTTTGTTATTATCTTTATCAGTTATACAAGATTACCAGGAAATAATACTTTTAAAAATGGTCGTGCAATGTTTTGTGATTGCCAGCAAAATAGATAGATTCTACCTGATTAAAATTTGTCAGGACTGAACGTAGAGCTATTGTACTATTTCAGAGCAGTGTAAACAAAATTAAGCGAACTTCAATCTTAATAATTCCACTGCATTGTTTTGTGTCTAGCAGAAATATAATAAGAAATATATCTTTTAGTCTATATCACAGGCAGGAGGACATAACTGAAACTGGCAGCGCATAAAGCCATAAGAGAACCAACTATATTAGAATATCAAAAAATATTGAAATTCGTGCTCGGAAGAAAGTTCAGTTAACCTAATTGTCGGAGAAAATAATATATTGCACGTGAATATTGTAGCAATATTAAACGAAGTGCGATAGAACGTTCATAAGCAGTGCAAATAAATATATGCTAATAAAGTTAAGTATTATAACAATAGAAGTGCATTGTCTGTTAATAAGGCAGTTATATGGTGCAGAGGAAAAGAATGTCCTTTGGCATCTCATCGTAAGCAAAATGGACATTGTGCACTCCGTGAGCACAGTTACACTTCTATAGGCAGTTGGATGGAATAACCACGGGCAGTGCAAATAACGATTAGAGAATAAATCATTACAAAATGCAAAAAAACAGTACTCGGTCACAAGGCAGTGCACATCTATAAGAGCAGTGCATTATGTGTTTTGAAAGAATTAGTATTTTTCAGTATACAAATTTATTAATCACCTAGTTCGATGCATTATAGACCCTTTGCACTGCGTGAGCAAAGTAATATATATGGTTACGTCAAGAGTATAGGTAGTCTTATATTTGTTCACAAGGCAGTTCTTAGGTTCACAGTCAGCTACGTCTATAGGAAGCAACTTTATGAAAAAATAAAATAAGCAGTGTAATTATTGGTCCGAAGCAGTGCACATATACAAAGGCAGTGTGCTATGAATTGACGAGGCAGTAATACGTTGCCGTCAAAAAATGTATTAAGCAGCCCATCCGGCGCAAAATGGACCCTATGCACTGCCTGAGGTAAGTCATATATCGCTACGTCCATAGCACAAGAAGTGCAATATACCTTTCGAAGGCAGTGCAAAGACCGACTAGAGAAGAAAGCATACTTCAATGTAAAGAGAAGTGCATTATTTGTTCACAAGGCAGTGCACACGCACAAGAGCAGACAAGAGCATAACACTATGTGTCAAGAAATCACCCTTTTGAAGCCACATGATAAACACAAAGGTAAGATGAAATTTGTCTGGCAGTAACATTCATATACACACGCATGTAAACAATATTGTATTGCAAAGAAGCATCCTAATTAATACATTCCACGAACTTATGCTTAGAAGAGGATACTGTTGAACAACTTCTTTTTCCTTACGTTGTTGAATCTATGAGAAAATTGTATGACCCTTTTCTGCAGAAATTTCTAGATCGGCAACTTGTTCTTCTCCTGTGGTTGGTTCAACCACGCCAGGATCATCTTCTGAACCTATATTTTTTGAACCAGGCTCTTCCTGATCATTTTCCTCATCGTCTTCTTCTTCTTCTTCTTCTTCTTCTTCTTCTTCTTCTTGAGGTCCTTGTTGATTTTGTGCTATCTCTGCTTCGGGCTCCACCGCTTCTTTGGCGACTCCTTCCTCCTGGATCTCCTCCTCCATTTGTGGTACTACTGGTGCGGGAAACTCAGATCTATGCGCGTAGCATCTCTTGGTTGATCTAAAAGGTGTAAAGCTGGCAGAGTTTGCTCCGTTTGGGTCTGGCGACAAGGGCGAAGGTGGGTGGCATTGTTGGTGACACTGAAACATTCTGGATAGGTGTGGTTGCAGGTTGCAGCTGGACAACGTTGAGGGCTATAAATAGAAATCCAGCGTTGCTAAATTTCTTGCATGGCGGGATAAATACATGTTAGTGGCGGGAAAGATTGATGAACTAATCAAGAAAGACGGCGGGAAAGATTGATGAACTTATGGAGAATGACGTGACGTGCTAGATCTCCGTGACAGGCAAAAAAAAGGAAGCATACGGCAAATCAAGTAGTATATCTAATGGTGGTTCATCCATAAGATTCAAACAGAATATCAAATGTCTTTTACTGTAAACAATTTCATTTTGAAAACCATTTACTAATTCATGGTCTGAACATCAATCAGTTCTGCATGTCGAACTCAGGTAGGTTAGTTTTATACAAAACTCTTGTTGTAAACATGGAAGCGCAGATAGTGCATATATATCTTCATCCGGCACAGTGGTGCCTATGTAATAAACGGGGATAAGTTGTTTTTCTTTACCACAGAGAACTGCACTGCTAGGAAAACAACTCTACTGCTACATAATAAACAAATTAATTCATCGTTTTTTATAGCACCACAGTATACAACATCGTTGTTTATTTTCAGCTCGACTTAGGTGCCAAAGCTCTCAGTTCTTCCGGTAGTTCATCTTTTGCTTCGTTGGCCTTGGAGAACAGTGCCCAGAACAGATACTCCTCCATGACCGAGCTCGCGTCCATCTGGTCGAATGGTTCAAACGAATCAACAAGATATATTGTTAATGTCAATCAAGAATTTGTATTTGGTAAAACTATTGATTCAAAACTGGCATTACTTACATCTTTAAGACCATGTACAAGTTGAATGCCGTTGTAGTTCTCAATGCTCTTTAGAATCAAAAAACCATTCATGTCTTCAACTCCTTTTTGTACATTCACATGTTTTGATCTAGATACAACATTTCCCCACTTTGGAAGCTTGTTCTTCGGGTAGAGTTTGTCAACGAACTTGTCAAATCTCTTTAGCTGAAAAAACCAGTATGTAGAGCATAGTTAGTGACATAATTTTTTCAAATTATGCGGATTGTCTTTATCTGTATTATAAAGATATAAATGTAAAAAAACACACCATTTTTCCCCAATTTGATTGTGGTAAGCTATTTTAGACAATCCTTTTCTCTGTGTTCTGTAATCCCGTGTGTCAATAACTTCAACGTGACCACCTTGGGGGTAGTTGTTTAGGATGTAAGTAGACACGTGATTGTCAAATGACAAAGGAAGAAATATCTGTGATGAGCAAGGAAAATAGTCACATTGGTTATATGTTCTAAATGAAAATACGGAATATTTTTGTATGTTATTAATGAGTTATGTATTAAAAAAAATACCATGTTAGCTTTGCTTAAATCTGCATTTCCAATTAGAAGTTTGAACTGTTCAATCCTGGAGATGGCTTCAAACTGATAAATTTCATCTTTTCCTACAGAATTTGTGAAATTCTCCTTTGTCCCAATGTCACATAAACGAGCAACCCCTAGTGGCAGTACTATCCTTTGATTCCTGAACAGACATTTGTACTCCGAGATACTGCGCCAGCTTGATATTATGAAGTCTATCATGTCATCATCTAGCTTGCCTTTTCCATTGAAACATGCTGCAAGCCTTGCTGCAGTCCAATATTTTGGTATTTCCGGGCCTTGTTCTAGAGTTGACGAATATTTCACGGTAACCAGCCTCAGATTTTCCACAGACAAAAGAAAAAAGGATCAAATATAAAAACCGGGATCCATGATTGTGTGACAACATACACATATATTTTACTAAAGGAATCCACAAAGCATTGTTTGGTGCTTACTCCTCATTCTTCTCCAAAAAATCCTTGCTTAGTACCAGTCTACGAGCAACTGCGGCATCTCCCTTGTAGTTAAATGTGGGGGGAACGTACACATGCAACTTAAGTTTTAAGATGTTTTGTAGATGCCTCTTGTAAGATTTGATATTATCTGGGGAATTATGACCAAGAGCCTTGCTCCTTGTAACAGGTGTTCTTAATCCTTACTCTGGCAATGAAAATGTTTTAGTTGCATCTTCTCCATGGCGTTTTGATCTGATACATGAGGTGTCTGCATTGTCAATCTGTGTTCTTACATCAGCTGTGTCATGCGGATGTCCTTTCTGAATTGCTTTTTCAACAACAGCGACCTCGTGGTTAGAGGAACCTTCTTTGTGAGTAATTTTTGGTAACAACATGGTCACACTTGCCGCAATATTTGAAAAAAACTGTGTTATTTCCTCTTACATGTTATTAATGTAAAAAACATCGTCTAATGTAAAAACCAAGCATCTTGACATAATGTGATAGTACCGTTGTTGAACTATGTGGTTAACCTGTCTTCCTCGGCTCCTATAGCGTCTTTGTTGCATCGTTGTACTTGTTTAGATGAGTTCCCTCCTACATCATTATTACAAGTAGTTTTCCTGTCAAGCCCACTAGTAATTTTGCTATTAGCAGCATATCTACAGAATACAACAATACCATTGCTAAGCTGTGTCGTTGATGGCTATTGGTAAGTTTCAAATTGCTTAGAATTGTCTTCTCCTTCTCCCGTAGTATGCTTTGTTACTGGTGTCGGTGTCGCCATACACGCAGAACAACTCTAAATAACACATCAAATATATCAGTAAAAAATATAAAAAATGGACAAGTTGTTACATTACACTTCTATTTCATAGATTGTCATTTGTATGTGCTCGTGTGATCGGAGTAGCTAAATACACGTCTAAGATATACAAACCTATTCATCCAAGGCTCTTGCGGTGACAATGCCGTGCTCCTCTTCTGGTGCTGCTATATTTTTTATTCTATCCATGTAGATGATTCCTCTATCGTCAAAATTCCAGGGCGTGTTGTTGTCAGCTGAATCCATTTTATTCATTGTTACCGCTGATGACTTGCCTATAGTAGAGCATTCGTTTCCAACATTAAGGTCATGAGTTGCTGCCTCGGCTGTATGCTCTGATTGCTTGATTCGACTGGTGCCTGAAATGTTTGCAACGTTGCTCAGGTCATTCTCGCATCTATCAAAACATCTCAGCACGTCAGTTGCACACTGATGGGATCCTCGAAAGCAGTTAGCCATTGCTTCCAGTTTACTTCTTTTCAGGTCCCTATTCTTCATGGTAAGTTCTTTATATATCGTTGCAGGATTTGTATCATCACTTATGATTTCATCACCTGCTTCCTCCTCTAGCAGTATATCTATATACTTGTCCATGCATTGATCTAGCCTCTGGGACTTTGCTCCTGAACCCTCTAATTCTTTGTTAGAGGTTGAGGTTATCTTGTTACAAGTCGTTTCCGCCACAGGAGGTTTCAAATAATAGCTTCTTTCGTCACAGCTTTTCTACTCCAAACAGTAATCAAATATTATTTCCATGGATCGTGAATAACTGTCAGAAGAGGTAATTTTAAAATAGTTCATTTGATAGAATGATTCTTTATGTGAAACAAGATGAGGTCAAGTAGAATACTTACATTCCGTCGTCCCCACCTCTCTTTGTCAATGACATCCTCTTTCAATATAGTAAGCATATCTGATTTGTCTAGATAGATCCTTGGTGTTTCTTTTGTCATAAGTGATTTTCTGCACTTGAGCGAATCCAAGTATATTATTAGAGGAAAGACTGCGCAACCTTCGGCAACACTTTGATTCATATCATCAACATGAAACTTTATTGCTGCCCTCTTGATCTCGTCAATTACAAGCTCGCAAAAGTCCATTTTTCTAGAATTCTCGATATCAAGGCTTTTCACTACCCCAACTTCCCCGCTGATGTGGTTGTTTAAACCTGGACATATAAGCTTTGTGTAGATTACAAGTATTATGCATTTCATTGTAAACTTGTTCGTTGCACCCTTTTTGATATGACGGGTCAGGTGTTGCACCATTGCAGTGTCCCTCTCTCGCAAACCCAATTTCTTCTTAAGGCACAGTAAAGCAAAGATATCGCCAGCTTCTGAAGGCCGAGGCGCCTTGATAATGTCGTTAGGTAGACCAAGGGCAGAATGCACTGCATCTGCTGTCAGAGCTATAGTCCTACCACCGGCAATCTCCATTTTCAGAGTTTCTACATCAATCTTCTTCTATAGCTTAATAATCAGGGCCTACTAGTGTTTGAATCTAGCTTGTATTCCAGGATGAAACCCCAGCCAATCTTCATGAGCTCTACTTTTTGGAGATCGTTCAGATCATGTTTAATCAATCTGTTGAGCTCTTTGAGAGAGCACCTTACTGTGTAATTTGATCCAGTCCTACTACGGGGCTTCTTCTTGTGCCATGTATATTTTTCAATTGCCATCAGTTGATTCTTGGACATATCGTGGTAGTTTACAGAACAAACGTATCAAATATTGATAAACTTATTTCTAAATTTCTTAGTGTAGACTGTAGTCTCGATTAAGGAATATGACATGCATTGACATTACGTAAGCTTACCATGACAACATTATTCTGATTGTTCGGACTGCCATGTTCTTCTCCACCAATCTTTCGTTTCTTCTTACGTACATAGCCTTTGATGTTTGAACCTATTTTGCATTTCTTTTTCAGCTCCAGCTTTATTTTGTAATTCTCAATCTTCCTGTTAAGTTCATTTTCTGACACATGAAACTCATTGTCAGTCTGTGCCATACCATCGGAAGAATCTCCGTCGCTAGCATTGCAAGAGCTCATTTTCCCTAGTGGAAGAGACATACCAATCTTATTTCACGTTATAATTTTTGAATCGACCACCTGAAGCACTTCAATTCGACGTGCTTAATTTAAAATTTAAATTATAACTACACCTAGCTGTACAGTGTAACATCAAGTTGCAGAATAGGACAGGTGCAGGTGCAGGTGCAAGTAGTTATAAAATTATGCATGCAATAAAAACTGAGAAACAAAATTAAACTAACTAGAACGCATTACTAATCATTCATTGAATATGGGAATTTACTTGAAGTAACAGTAAAATATAATTTACTGAAGCTGATCCTACTTGTGAAAAATATTGTGTATGTTGTCCGAGTGCATAATAAGTATATTTTTTACTTACCGATTTATGCAACAAGATTTCTCATAGAAAAAATATGATGTAGTAACAAAATGCTCCCTCCGTTTCAAAATATAAGATGTTTTGGCTTTGTGACTTGAGTGTATCTAGACCCCTTTTAGTATCCATGTTCACTCCACACCTTGATGAACCTACACACTAAAAGAAGTCTAGATACACTTCTTTCACAAAGCTAAAACATCTTATATTTTGAAACAGAGGTAGTATTAGATATAGAGAGCTAGGATTTCGATATTTAAATTTTACTAACCTATTCCCTCCGTCCTAAAAAGGATATCAAAAGGCTGTTTGTATTTTGATGTATCTATATACTCCCTCTGATCCAAATTAATTGACTTGGATTTATATAGATTCGGTTGTATCTAGTACTAAAACATGTCTAGGTTCAACCGAATATATACAAATCTAAGTCAATTAATTTGGATCGGAGGGAGTACTAAATACTGTCTACAATCGTATTTGGCTGAAACAAACTTGAAAAACTAATTTAAACTATAATAGTTTTCCAATTTATCGTGGACTTGATCTCAATACCAAGGTTTCAATAGTATGGATGACGAATCAATGATTCTACAAAGAAATCTTTGCTATCAATTAAGAGCGGTAAGTTCTTCGCAACTTAGTAGTTGCAGGGATGATCTCGAATCCTTATCTATGGGGATGTTTTGTTAAGTTGCTATAGAGAATCCTTACCTCGGAAAGAGGACGGTGCCGGCGGTTCCTTCTGCTGCAGATTTTCCACAATCTATGGAAGAGTTGCTTCTATTCTGTGGATGGGACCAAGTAAGAGCGATAAGTTCTTTGTAACTTAGTAGTAGCAGGGATGATCTCGAATCCTTATCAATGGGGATGTTTTGTTAAGTTGCTATAGAGAATCCTTACCTCGGAAAGAGGACGGCGCAGCTAGTTCCTCCGGCTGCAGATTTTCCGCAATCTGCGGAATAGTTGTTTCTCTTCTGATGATGGATAGTAGAGGAAGCAGATGAAGGCTAATTAGATACAATAACGGAGAACCGTGTCTCCCGTCGTCCATAATAACTGTTGTAATGCCCGATTTTATTAAGATTTTTTCAGGGCAGTGCAATTTTTTTTAAAGGTAGGTCAATAGTAAACTAGTTAGCAGAACAATGATTCATGGGCAGTGCATCTTAGTGTGTATGGCATTATAATGTCAGTACCACGATGCACCCAACGAGCAGTGCATGATTGATATTTGAGCAGTGCACAGTAGGAGAAAAATGAAAAGGTCCTCGTTATTGAAACAATACCCCACGCGTCAAAAGTCTACGTCGATACAGATAACATTACGCAGTGCATACTACGTACACCGGCAGTGCACATCGTTGTGCATACCAGGTGGGGTGCATTGCATGGTCATTGAACTGCCATAGAAACTTGTCTTGTATCGTGCGTCCAACGTTTTACGAAGCATTTGGAAGGCAGTTCATACGTATTCCAATGGCAGTGTATACCTGTTTTTAACCTTATTATTGTAGTAGTATCCTGAAGCATTCCGTGGGCCGTGCATGCTTTGTTTACCTGCAGTGCATATGAGTGTGCGTAGCATGCGGGGTGCATTGCACAGTAAGTGCACTGCCCTCGCATGTTATCTTGGACGTTTTCGCACAACAGTTTACAAAGCATTTCTAGGGCAGATCATACAGAGCTTCAGCGCAGTGCATCTCGTGTGCATGGCATTATAATGACAGTATGACGATGCAATCAACGAGCAGTGCATCTCAATGTATATAGTAGGTGTGATTGAATTGCACGGCTAGTGCACTGCCATTTCATATTATCTTTCACCGAGCAGTGCATGGTAGGAGAAAAACGAAAAGGTCCTCGTTATTGAAACAATACCCCACGCGTCAAAAGTCTACGTCGATACAGATAATGTTACACAGTGCATACTACGTACATTGGCAGTGCACATCGCTGTGCATAGCAGGTGGGGTGCATTGCACGGTCATTGAACTGCCATAGAAACTTGTCTTGCACCGTGTGTACAACGCTTTACAAAGCATTTGGAAGGCAGTTCATACGTATTCTAATATCAGTGCATACATGTTTTTAACTTTATTATTGTAGTAGTGTCCTGAAGCGCTCCGTGGACAGTGCATGCTCTGTTTACCTGTAGTGCATATGAGTGTGCGTAGCACACGGGGTGCATTGCACGCTAAGTGCACTGCCCTCGCATGTTATCTTACACCTTTGCGCATAACAGTTTACAAAGCATTTCTAAGGCAGTTCATCTATATCTTTATTACAGTGCATCTCGTGTGTATGGCATTGTAATGACAGCATCACGAAGTACTCAACGAGCAGTGCATGATATGTATTCGAGCAGTGCATCTGCATATAAAAGGAGTATCACAAAGCTAAGATGGTATGTTTTTTAATACATAACTCATTAATAACATACAGAAATACTCCATATTTTCATTTATAACATATAATAAATGCTACTTTGAACTCCTTTAAAAGGAGTTTCACAAAAATGTTGGGGTGTATTACAAGGTGAGTGCAGTGCCAAACATTATTATCTTGCACCATGAGTATAGCACATAGGCAGTTCATTTTTTATTTGATGATCAGTGCATTATGAAGCACTTGTAAGGGACTTCATATATAGTTCACGGGCACTGCATCTCGTTGTCCATGGCATTATAAAAGCAGTATCACAAAGCACTCACGGTCAGTGCATCCGTTGTATATGAGCTGTGCATCTCGGTGCACATTGTTGGCTGTATATGAGAAGTGCAAAATGGATAAACGAAGCTACGAAACCCAGAACAAATGTACTGCCTCTCCCGTGACGAAGGACTGGTTAGACAGTAGACCCCGCATATATGTCGCTATCAATTCTGAAGTATTCTTCTTGGAAAAGGGGCAATGCATTTTCATACTGAATTATGACCCACCTGTCAGACAACTTGTTTTTGGGAGATAAAACATTCCCACCAGTCGTTGGTGTTTAAAGAAGGAAGGGAAGGTAGGAAAACATATCTTCTTCAAACTATTATAACCAACTAATGCTGGAACAACCCATAACTTTCTCAGCCGCCGCCGCCCGCATGTCGATATAAGGAAAGTTTCAACCACGCTTCAAAACAAGCAGTAATATATCTCCATCTCACCAAGGCAAGGCAATGGAGAGAGACGTCGTCATCACTAGCGCCACAAATCAGGTAACTAGATATTGAACTTGCTCAAACGATTGAAATTCTAGGGATATATGTGATGAGGCGATTCATCTTGTACTTCGTCTCTACATGGTAGACATGGCCGGCAGCTACATTGTAGCGACAACGCAACCGTTTTTTGGAAAATTGTTTTTTGCCAACAACGTTGCTGATTTTTATCTTGGGATTCAGCGGAGATATAACTTCCTAGTTTTAAAGCATGGAGCATAGTTTCTACAGTGATGGGAACAGTTCAATAACCATCATAGTGTAGTACAATTGATATAGCGAAAACAGTTATATATGAAACTACATGACCATTTGCCACGCATGTAGTTTGAGCAGCAGATAGCACTATGTGTAATCACAAAAACTTTTTCACAGTGGATTGATTACTTCAATTGTAGGTTACACCAATTCGTTCATTTTCTATCAAAGTAATGTATTACTCTGTGTACTTAATAGCAAGAGATTATACAATACATTGAGAAGTTCAGTCGATGTACAATTAAACTATGCTCTAAATATAATTCAGTTATTCCTGACAAATACTATTTCTTATTATGTATATAATCAGCAAGGTTGTTGGTGGTTGTTGCAAAAAAGGTAAAAGGAGGAAATAATACCACAGTAAATTTCAAAATATTTCGGCATACATATTTCAACTGATTGTTTTTGTATCGAAGCCTACTTATATAAGTTATATAGCAGATAGATTATTATTGTTGATGTTACAGATACGCAATCCGGGTGTTGATTCTTTTCACTAAATCTAGAGAATGCGATATATGCTGCATTACACCAAATTGCAAAATTCAGCAGGGACCCAGATTATCTCATTTGAATGATCGTACATTGGCTGAAATAGAAATGATGAAAGGTGCGAAATTCCAAGCTCCAGGCGTAACAGAACGTGTTGCACGTCAATTCAGGATGGTATATATACTTTTAAGAATAATATATGAATTTTTTTATTTAAATGCTTTAAAAATCAAAAGATTGACCTTGAATAATTACGGTGCTACTATATTAATTATATCATGGCAGAGACGTCTTAGAGTACTACATGATAAGTGGGATAAAGAGCGTGAGAAGAAACTGATAGCTCTCGCTGCGTCAACAGAAATTGTACGAAGATATAACGCAGCACGCGCAAACTTGAAGCCAAAGCTGGAAAAAATTAACATCACAATGTCTGCTTCACAAGTAATTTCCAGAGACCCTAGTGGTATAACAAAGCTACGATGCCAAGATGAATCAGGTGTTTCAGTGAAAGGCAACAACGCAGTCAAGACTAGTTGTAAATTGAAAGATATTAAGTGTAATGAGAATAGTTTGGTGAGTTTGCTCTTGCAATCAGTAAAAAATTTAAAAAACAAAATAATTTAGAATGAGTACCGCCAACAATTATTTTATTCTATTTCTGTTTTGTCAGGTGCAAGTTGATGTGATGGTCTCAATGCAACAAAATAGTGGTACTACTGCAACATCTTCTGCATAGACAAGGACATCAAAGGACACAGATGAAGTAACCAACATTCAGTTCAGGTACAGCGAGCAAAAATCAGATACAGTGCAAGCAGCTCGTGCAAGCCAGAGAATCCTCACGAATACTTCAACACAGAATGGCCAGACGCACGCAAACATCGACCTAATAGCTGTCAGAATGGCAATGAGTGGCACAGAAGGAGAAGCTTTAGTAAGGTATGCTGGTAGGTCTACAGAAGACAAAACAAAAACAATCATCACAACGTACGTACTAAAAACAAGCATGATTGTTCAAAATTGCCATGATAGGAGAGTGCTGAGCAACGATGAGAAAAAAATCGAAAGAAAGACAGTATATCCTGGATATGAGAGTATCATAACAAATTCAGAAGAGAAGATCACATAGGAACAGATTACAGATGAGCAGAGTGTTGCAAGTGAACCAGTCAGCGATGTTTTTTTTCAAGTGCAGCCAGCAACCATCGCTACAAGTACAGTAGAGTCACAAGCTGGTAGCATTGATAGACCTAATTGTTCTCATGCAGGCAAGAGAGATTCAACCAGCATGCTAAACACACAAATAGAAGAGAATACAAGTCATCAGAATGTCAACTGTTCAGAGGAACCGGCAGAAACTGTACGCACTACACCAACTCGGAAGGAATGAGCAATGAGCAGTATGTGCCCCAGTGCGATGACACTATTCCTAAAAAATAGATTAATCCAGGAGAACCTACGGAAGAAGAGTTAGAGATGGACAGAATGTTTAAGAATGAGTACCCAGCTGTGGATGAAATTGGTGATGCCACGACACCGAAAGAAGGAATGTAATTTCAGTCAAGGGAAAATGCTTTCCAATTCTTTGCACTGTATGGAAGGAAAACCGGCTTTTCTATAAGAAAACACACCAGCCTTAACTCGAAGAAAACAAGCGAATTGATTAAGTAGACATTTGTTTGCACAAAACAAGGTCAAACTCAAATAAGTGAGAAAGTTGTAAAACAAAGGAAAACAAGTTCTACTATCAGGTGCTCTTGCCCTGTATCCATTGTGGTAAAGAAAATAGAGAAAGGATGGATGTACAAAACAGTAAAACTGGACCACAGTCACCCTTTGCACCCAATAGATTGGCTCATCAGGTTTTCAAAATGCCACAAGTCAATGACACAGCAAGACAAGGAATTCATATGTATACTACACCTTGGAAAGATTCCACCGAGGAGAGTGATGCAAATATACAGTGGAATGAAACTTCTAACCAGAGGAGTTGGTTTCGATGGCAAAGACGTGTCAAACCTTAAGTATGCTGACAAGAAAGACAACAGAAATAAAGATATAGAGGAATGCTTGAAGAGGTTTACCCGTCTTCAATCAAAGGTTCCTGGGTTCTCATATAAATTCAACACTGACCACACAAACACTGTTCGTAGCATCTTCTGGACAGACGCAATGTGCAGGATGAACTACGAACTATACGGTGAATACGTGTCATTCAACACAACGTTCCATACGAACGTATACAACATGCCTTTTGCACCAATCATTGGCGTGAACAACCATGGAAACACTGTTTTGTTTGGGATCGGTCTCCTGCAGGACGAGTCAGCTGAAACGCTCAAGTGGCTGTTCAAAACTTTTGTCTTGGAAATGGGTGGTAAAGAACCAAAGTACATAATCACTGACCAGTGCAGAGCAATGAAGAAAGCAATTGATGAACTGGTTATACTGCTTGACACAATCCACAGGTTCTACCTGTGGCACATCATCAAAAAGATGCTAGAAAAGCTTGCTAGCATTTTGGCAAGAAATGAAGGCCTGTCAGAAGAACTAAGACATGTGATAAAGAACTCACTGAGTGTAGAAGAGTTTGAAAAATGCTGGAGGCAGGTATTGGAAAAATACGGAATTGCAAACAACAAGCATCTGCTAGATTTATGGGATATCAGAGATCACTGGGTACCAGCCTACTTCATGGACTGCTTCTATCCCTTTTCCTCCTCAACTACAAGAAGCGAGAGCACCAACTCCATGTGGAAAGACTATGTCGACCACACATACACAATACTGAAATTCCTCGATTCAGGAGAAAAGCTTGAGTGTGTTCGACAGGAAAAGGAACAAGACTTTAGAGAAGACAACACCAACATGGAGTAGATATGGACTTGAGACAGATGCAATAAACATTTACACTACAGACATATTTCTCAAGTTTCAGAAGAAACTAGCAGATAACACAACTTCCGAAATAATAAGGGAAGAAACAACTGACAGAGGAATGAAATACGAACTGACAAACAGAAGTCATGTCTCACATCCAGATTTCAACATAAATATTTTTATAGTTGAAGTGGATAATGAGAATAAGATTTTCTCATGCAACTGCAAAAAAAATGTCAAGGGATGGAATCCAGTGCTGTCACGTCCTCAGGGTTGTGGTACGTCTTGGTTTAGTACATAAGATGCCAGACAGTTTTGTGAACCCTAGATGGAAAAGATGTAACCCACATCAGCCATCCAACTATGTTTTTTGTCTTCCTGACGGTAACAAGAGCAACACAGCAGGTCCAATACGTTATGTGATTGAGTTGACTCGTTTTGCTAAGATCTGCTCAAAAACATGCAGTACAGACAAATCATACCAAGTTCTGGTAGAGTGCATCGATGAAATTCATAAGAAAGTGAATGCTTCAGTAGACCAGGTTGAGCAAAGCAACATAGAGGGCAAGGCAGATGGTATCGATAACTTACATGAAACAATTCGTACTGGGTTGAGAGATCCTCCAATCATAAAAACAAATGGTAGAAAAAAAGGACAGAGACTAAAACTAGGGTCAGAGCAGACGAAAAGAAAATGCGGTACCTGCGGAAAGAGAGGGCACACAAAACCTAAATGTGAATTCTGGCTTAAGGAGAGAGAGGTATATATATACACATGCATATTTTTTCTTATATTTTACAAAGTATCGTACCTAGCGACAAATCATATCTATGTATTTTTTACTATTGCAGATTGAGGTTATTGAACTATATATAAATTTTTGTTTGTAGGGCAGAATGATCCAGAAGAAGCGCAAGATAAGATCCAAAGCTACAACAGAGAAAAGTCCAACTTCAAGCAGTGATTACGAGACGACTGATGCTACTGGTGTAAGTTTTCTTGTAAAAAAATAATAATATTCGATACATTAAGCCGAACTAATATTTTAACAAACAATCTTAAGGACGACCTGACACCACCAAAGAGAAGATTTTTTTAGAAAAATACAAGCCATAAAAGTAAATCAAAACGTGGACGCATTTATGTTGACAACACTAGTACAGATGAAGTAAGCTAATTTTACACAATGATACCTATTACAGCATATCTTGAACCTGATTGTAACCACGCAAGACTAACATTTTGTTTGCTTTTTCTAAAGAAAATTTTGACTCCATAGAAAAGAAGAAGAGTATGGAAAGAGAAGGATCAACAAACTCCATTAGCAACATCAAGTGATAGCAACTCAACTGATTCAGATAGAGTAAGTATTATATGAAATTTATAGTTAGTGACTTAGAAAATAGGAAAATTATTGGACATGATAGTTGTTAAGTCGTGAAAATAAAACGCTTGATACATGTGATGCAGATCATATCAAAACAACAGAAGTAAAGGAGAAGTTCGGTAGGAACAACACGAAAATCAAGAGAAGAAAGCAATTGTACACGAGGGATTGATGGACAAAAGTCTGACATCAGAAAAAAAGATCTCATCCATATCCCACACGGAATGTTGTGAATATGTATAAAATCCCTCAGACAGATGCTAACCTCAGTGGAAATGATGGAAATGTTTCTCCAAGTTATGGTCATTTAGAACGAAGCTGCAGAACGACAGAAGCAGTGAACAATCAAAAGAGGAAGTGCAGTACAAAAATACAAATAAAAAGAACAGTGATTATAAGGAGCAGTCCAGTGCAGACATCCATGTCAAGCCAAAAAAGATCCCAAGCATCAGTTGAGAGGAATGTACAAACAAGAAGCAGCCATGTGAATTTAGTACAGTTTAATGTACATAAAAGTAATGGTACGAAAAGTCTGGTGATAAGAACAGTCAGAACAAGACAAAGCACCGTTCAAGATGAAGATCTCGACAGTGATCGGTCTAGAAGGAATAATTAAAAGGAAGGCACAAGCAGTTAAAAAATCCCCAGAAAAGGACATGGCCGTCTACAATGGTATTTGACTGGACAATTTCAAGAGCCAAGGCAAGTTTTAAATTTCATAATATTTAAAACATTACAATTAGGATTGCCCAAATAGTTTGCTCTACATACATGTTATAAAAAATGATTGCTAATAATGTTTCTTTATTTTTTTCTGGAGAAGCAGCAGGATCAGGTTATGATAAAAATATTGTTTTGTAGCAGACAGACTCAGAATTAAAAATTCACTCATAATAAATGTGAGAAATTATAGAGCAGATTTTGTATTCTTATCCACTTATCATAAAGTTAGAGGAAAGTTTTTTGTATCATGCCATCACTTGTTAGTTACTGGTATAAAAAGGATAAATTGGCTACAACCATACATACCATTACACCGGTTTTGCAAATAAGATAAAAACATTAGACACAATAGCCATGAAACTCTAGAACAATCTACTGTAGTTCCAGATATTCAATGGAACAATGCTTTAAAAAAAGAATTGCATTATATATATATCATACAAACTTAACAACTAGAAATATTTTATTTAACAAACAAAGTAGAACATTTACATTTTTTTTGTTTGAAATAATTTACATATTATTCTTACAGATTATAAGATAGACCACTCGTACATCTATGCAATCACAATATAACAGATGAATCAGGGAATTAAAAAATAAAAAAGGAACCAGGGTAGTACATAACTAACATCGCTGGCAGTACATAAACTGCATTAAAATACATTAGGATAAAACAAAATAAAGTAGTGCATAATCCTTTAGAGAAGCAGTGTTATGCTTCAAACAACAATGGGCCTATGAATTGTATTAGTGGGCCTTTCTTGTATGGACCCAGCTATTTTATGGTTGCGAACTCTCGAGGTATCGTATGGACAATTTCGTAGTGGCCGTTAATTTTTATAACTACTAGCACGATTTGCACGATCGGTTGGTTATAAGGATATGAGGAGTCGTGAACGCGGTAAAGGCATAAGTTGCAACAACGGCGCACCAGTTCATCATTTGCAGCGACGAAACTCAGAAGAACAAGGTGTCTATCTAGCACATAATTATATATTATTTTATAGTCCATCACATACTTGTTCTAATTAGATCCATCCTTGTTTACTACTGCAGAAATAAACAGATTCAAGCCGTGGTACCGGACATCTTCCTCCCATGGACGACGGGCTTCAGACAACGGAGATTCATCACATTCCTGCTCATGGAACGATGGTTCTTAATGTGGAGTACACCAACGAGGAATCAATGATGAACAGAATCCTCTCCATGTACGAGGCTTGGCTTGAAGAGGTTTGTACCCATCCAACTTACCGTCTGATTCTATTAAAACGATTGTCATATGAATTATGCATGACTACAACACAAATGAATTCAAGGTAGTTTGATTCGTATAAAATAGTTTACCATATTAATTTGAACTAGTTTTTCCTAACAAGTCCTTTTCACTAGTTTAGATACGAATCAAACATCAACCCATACATATTTTATCAGAATCCCTTGATTTTCCAACGGTAGAAACCAATATACTATGTATCATATGAATCTCTACAGGATTAGAGTGGATATAGGAAATGCATTCCTACATTATCAATACTCCTACTTCTTTCATGTCATAAGAATCAATAATACAAGTTCTAAACTGTATCCTTCCAGTGTTCATTTCACCAGACTCTAGTACTAATAATCACATTTTATTTGACACCAGGATAAGACCAGGTACGTTGGACTAGACATTGAATATACTGCTCAAGGATGTGAAAAACTATCGCCGTCGTACAACTCACCGTGAGAGAGCACGTCCTAGTTTATCATTACGCTAGGGCCACGAAAAAATGCCAGGCACTCCCTGATTTTTTCAAGGAAAAACAGATCACCTTCATTAGCGTCGACAAGAGGACTGATTCAAAGATGTTGATGAAAGAAAAGTTTTTCATCCCTGAAGAGTACCATGTAGACATACAGGGAATATTCAATACATTCCAAGGTGACAATTACAGGTATCGCATGGCTAGTATTGGAGCAGTACTCATTGATTCATCATATAGTGAGATGAAGATAGCAGCAAGTGACTCAGAAATGCATGACAAATGGGAGTGGAAGCCAATGCCAATGGAGAATCTGCCTTACTCAGCAAAAGATGGGTATGTAAAATACGAGTTGTACACGAGAATAACATTCAGCAGCTACTGCCCCAGTTTAGGAAGACAAATTCTCAATGATAGGCTGTGCACCGGGTGTAAAGGAGGTAAAGGATATAAATCATACAAACGTTTTTTGGAGGAAGGTCCATCAGCTGATAACAATAATAAGTGGGACGACGAATACACTATGTGTCTGGCAGCAGATATCGACAGGTGGACAAAGAACGATGAATGGTGGACGAAGAGATATGATGATGAAGAAGACTGAATTTAGCTAAAGACTATGATTATGTGAGCAAGGTCTGCTAGCAATCTTATAATTCAGTTCGTTAATTCAGTTACACAAAAGTGGTTATGATCTAGTATATTATATTAGGAGTACAATGTAATTAATGTGTGTGTGTATAAATTAAACTACTTTTTATCATTATTCTGTAATGATTGTAATTACAGCATATGAATGTATACTTGTATTTCATATGTACATTCCTAATTTAGTCTCGAAGGCGGGCAAGTTAATTGTAAATAAATAAGCAAAATCCCATTAACAAGTTAAAATTTCCTAAAAAATTAATTGAACATTTGACAATTGAAACAAATTCTGATGCATCCAGTTGAATATTCACAACACATCAAACAAAATCAATAGAAATAACGAAATGCATTACCACATAACAAGCAGTTTAAAATATACATCAAGCGGTTCATAACAACAAGCGGTTCAACACAACTTACATCTGCACTAAAAAACAATCAAAAGGAACTGCAGTCATCATATAAGATGATGTCAATGACAAACATTATCTTAATGTTTCGGTTTGAAGTGGTCCTGCCAGTGGCGAGAATTTCTTGCCCAACTTCAAGACATTCATGATGACATTCAACAAAGGTCTTCCACTTAGGGGTGCTGAAGATAATTCGACCATCACTCCCTGTCTTGTACGAAATGAATCTCACAGCACCATTTGTACCAAGCCGTACTCCAGCCACGCCTTCTTCGGCAATTTCAAGAGAAAAAACCATTCTCGAAGGTAGTTTCTAATTAAGTTGCAGAAGTTAGAAATTTAATAACTAATAAGCAATAAAAAATAAGCAAGTAGAAAAATAATGATAACTAATAACATACCATACCATGACGGCAAACATGCGTCCTGGTCAAGCGAGTAACAAGTGCTAGGCCAGCGTACAATTCTTTTGAAGGAATGATGTGGAGAAGATAGTACTTTTCACTCCTGGTAAGCTTGCATCTCTGAGCAAAAAATGTATTATCCAATGGTCCTTCTTCCTCCTCATCCTCCCAATCCTCCTCATCAAACTCACCCTCTTCGCCATCATCCTCGTCATCACACTCGTCATCACACTCGTCCTCCTCGGTCTCATCATCCTCGTCCTCATCCCCCTCATCGTTCATATGCATAACAGTGATACTTGGACAAGGAGCTCCCATTGAAAATACCAGATACACACCAGAGTCGATTTTGTTTTCAGCAATAAACCTTCTCCATGAAGAACCTGCAAGGAGAGTCATTGCTTGTTCTTTACGCACATCCACAACATAAATTCGCCCAAGAGCTTCAAACTCAATGCTTTGTCCTGTTATTCTATTGAATTCTCTCCTTATATTGCATGGGATAGTCTAAATTGAATAAAATAATTAAATAAATGACAATTGTATGGAAAGAAAATTCAATAAATGTAAAAAGCAAGAATTATATGCATACCAATGAACGCTCAAATTGACCATGTACAAGACGGACAAGGAATAGCGAGGCTGATTTTGTTTCATCACTACAGTGTGTGAAACAAACCTGACACAGTGCCATTCCTAAAAAAATGAAAAGCACTCGTTAATTTATGATAAAGCTAGCTAAGATAAAAAAAAGGGCATCATATTTGGAATGAACATAAATTAATTTTAGGGACAGAGTAAGTGAGCCAAGTAGGAAGCACAAATAAATAAAAAATTTTCATATACCAGAAGGCTAAATCACACCACCCCAACCCTTCATTTCATAATCATATTGTAACTAATCAATAGGAAAATGAAAGTACAAAAGCATAATCAACCTAAAAGTGTATCCTCATTGCATCATCACATTGAATGCTAACTAAAAAACTAAATATCTCCATATATATACAAATTGAACAAAAAACTTAATATCTAAAACGCTGTCGAAATTTTTTTATCTGTACAATTTATAATATGAATCGACCAAAAATATGAATACATCTTATCTAGAACTATGGTTCGAAACAAACAAGACTAAAATGTGCAAGATTCACAGGATAAAACGAGGGAATAAGTTGAGCATACCTTGAGAGGGAGATTGGGGAGCTAACCAATGGTGAAATCCTTCTGATCTGATTGTAGGGGAGCAATTGAGAGGGAGGGGAGATGGGAATAGGAGGCGAGCTTTCTCTGTTAGTCCTGGCGGCTGGGGACGACTAGGTCAAGATGGGAAGGGCAACCACGCGCCTGATGCTACATTTGTAAGTGTATGAACTTTAGGCTAGGCGATACACTGCCAAACCACGTTGTATTGCACAGCTCCCTCAGCGGTACAATCTAAATTATATGGGCAATACTACGTATGCAGTGGATACATTTTGCATATGCCCGTTTGCATCGAAAGTTGATTACATACCATGGTGAATGCACTGCCGTTGCACGTTATCTTACGTCGTCCACACATCACTATATCAAAGACTTAAAGAGCAGTGCACAAGATTTCCACAGGCAGTGCATCCGCTCTAAATGAATAGTACGTGTTCGTGTCCACCGCACGTGCCGAAAGTCTTGCACACTTGGCACATCACTATATTGTAGCACACGACATGCAGTCCACATAGGAAGTCCATATACCGCACAACACTATATTGTAGAACAGGACATGCACTCCACAGAGGCAGTGCATATGGTAAGAAAGGGTGGTTCACTCCTGCCTACGGATGCAGTGCACAAAATTTCCACAGGCAGTGCATATGCAGCTACGTGGCAGGTTCAGTGCATTCCAGCATAAGGATGCAGTGCATACGCTCTACACAACCATACGTTCATCGCAGGTAGAGATCACACTGCACAGACCGCACAGGCAGTGCAACCATAACTTATCAGGGCAGCACACGACATGCAGTCAACTCAGGCAGTGCATATAGATGTCAATAGCAGTGCCTTCCTGGATGGCGAAGAGACGCAGTGTATCATGGTGTGCATGCTAGGTGTAGTCCATTCCACGGTCACTGCACTGCCTGCGCACGCGTTAAAAACGGTCGGTCAACATTATTAAAGATAGCGCAGCACCCAAGCGGCGAGGCATTATGGATTTGGTGTGACGTGCAATTATTTGTAGCACACGACATGCAGTCCATATAGGCAGTGTGTATACTGCACAACACTATATTTTAGAACACGACATGCACTCCACAGAGGCAGTGCATATGGTAAGAAAGGGTGCTTCACTCCTTCCTACGGATGCAATGCACAAAATTTCCACAGGCAGTGCATATGCAGCTACATGGCAGGTTCAGTGCATTCCAGTATAAGGATACAGTACATACGCTCTGCACAACCATACGTTCATCGCGGGTGGAGATCACACTACACAGACCGCACAGGTAGTGCAACCATAACTTATCAGGGCAGCACATGACATGCAGTCAACTAAGGCAGTGCATATAGATGTCAATAGCAGTGCCTTCCTGGATGGCAAAGAGACGCAGTGTATCTTGGTGTGCATGGTAGGTGTAGTCCATTCCACGGTCACTGCACTGCCCGCGCATGCGTTAAAAACGATCGGTCAGCGTTATTAAAGATAGCGCAACACCCAAGCGGCGAGGCATTATGGATTTGGTGTGAGCTGTATAAGCGTGCAATTATTTTAGCACACGACATGCATTCCACATAGGCAGTGCGTATACCGCATAACACTATATTTTAGAACACGACATGCACTCCACAGGGTCAGTGCATATTGTAAGAAATGGCGGTTCACTCCTGCCTACGGATGCAGTGCACAAGATTTCCACATGCAGTGCATATGCGGCAGCATGGCAGGTTCAGTGCATTCTAGCATAAGGATGTAGTGCATACGCTCTGCACAACCATACGTTCATCACGGGTGGAGAACACACTGCACATACCGCACTGGCAGTGCAACCATAACTTATCAGATAGGACACGTCATGCAGTCAACACAGGCAGTGCATATAGATGTCAATAGCCGTGCCTTCCTGGATGGCAAACAGATGAAGTGTATCTTGGTGTGCATGGTAGGTGTAGTCCATTACACGGTCACTGCACTGCCTGCGCACGCGTTAAAAATGGTCGGTCAATGTTATTAAATATAACGCATCACCCAAGCGGTGAGGCATTATGGATTTGGTGTGAGTTGTATAAGCGTGCAATTATTTGTAGCACACGACATGCAGTCCACATAGGCAGTGCGTATACCACACAACACTATATTGTAGAACACGACATGCACTCCACAGGGGCAGTGCATATTGTAAGAAATGGCGGTTCACTCCTTCCTACGGATGCAGTACACAAGATTTCCACTGGCAGTGCATATGCGACTGCCTGGTAGGTTCAGTGCATTCCAGCATAAGGATGCAGTGCATACGCTCTGCACAACCATATGTTAATCACGGGTGGAGAACACACTTCACAGACCGCACAGGCAGTGCAACCATAACTTATCAGGGCAGCACACAACATGCAGTCAACACAGGCAGTGCATATAGATGTCAATAGTAGTGCCTTCCTCAAAGGCGAAGAGACGCAGTGTATCTTGGTGTGCATGGTAGGTGTAGTCCATTCCACGGTCACTGCACTGCCTGCGCACGCGTTAAAAACGGTCGGTCAACGTTATTAAAGATAGCGCAACACCCAAGCGGCGAGGCATTATGGATTTGGTGTGAGCTGTATAAGCGTGCAATTATTTGTAGCACACGACATGTAGTCCACATAGGCAATGCGTATACTGCACAACACTATATTGTAGAACACGACATGCACTCCACATGGGCAGTGCATATTGTAAGAAAGGGCGGTTCACTCCTGCCTACGGATGCAGTGCACAAGATTTTCACAGGCAGTGCATCTGCGGCTGCATGGCATGTTCAGTGCATTCCAGCATAAGGATGCAGTGCATACGCTCTGCACAACCATACGTTCATCACGGGTGGAGAACACACTGCACAGACCGCACAGGCAGTGCAACCATAACTTATCAGGACAGGACATGAAATGCAGTTAACACAGGCAGTGCATATAGATGTCAATAGTAGTGCCTTCCTAGATGGCAAAGAGACGCAGTGTATCTTTGTGTGCATGGTAGGTGTAGTCCATTCCATGGTCACTACACTGCCTGCGCACGCGTTAAAACCGGTCGGTCTGCGTTATTAAAGATAGCGCAGCATCCAAGCGGCGAGGCATTATGGATTTGGTGTGAGCTGTATAAGCATGCAATTATTTGTAGCACACGACATGAAGTCCACATAGATAGTGCGTATACCGCACAACACTATATTGTAGAACACGACATGCACTCCACAAGGGCAGTGCATATTGTAAGAAAGGGCGGTTCACTCCTGCCTACAGATGCAGTGCACAAGATTTCCATAGGCAGTGCATATGCGGCTGCATGGCAGGTTCAGTGCATTCCAGCATAAGGATGCAGTGCATACGCTCTGCACAGCCATACGTTCATCACAGGTGGAGAACACACTGCTCAGACTGCACAGGCAGTGCAACCATAACTTATCAGGGCAGCACACGACATGCAGTCAACACAGGCAGTGCATATAGATGTCAATAGCAGTGCCTTCCTAGATGGCGAAGAGACGCACTATACCTTGGTGTGCATGGTAGGTGTAGTCCATTCCACGGTCAGTGCACTGCCTGTGCACGCGTTAAAAAAGGTCGGTCAGCATTATTAAAGATTGCGCAACATCCAAGCGGCAAGGCATTATGGATTTGGTGTCAGATGTATAAGCGTTTAATTATTTGTAGCACACGACATGCAGTCCACATAGGCAGTTTGTATACTGCACAACACTATATTGTAGAACACGACATGCACTCCACAGGGGCAGTGCATATTGTAAGAAAGGGCGGTTCACTCGTGCCTACGGATGCAGTGCACAAGATTTTCACAGGCAGTGCATATGCGGCTGCATGGAAGGTTCAGTGCATTCCAGCATAAGGATGCAGTGCATATGCTGTGCACAACCATACATTCATCGCGGGTGGAGAACACACTGCACAGACCGCACAGGCAGTGCAACCATAACTTATCAAGGCAGCACACGACATGCAGTCAACACAGGCAGTGTATATAGATGTCAATAGGAGTGCCTTCCTGGATGGCGAAGAGACGCAGTGTATCTTGGTGTGCATTGTAGGTGTAGTCCATTCAACAGTCATTGCATTTCCTGCGCACGCGATAAAAACGGTCGGTCAGCGTTATTAAAGATAGCGCAGCACCCAAGCGGCGAGGCATTATGGATTTGTTGTGAGCTGAACTCCTCTTAGGCTTATAAATAGTGCCAGCACCTCTTCACACTTCTAAACAGCATTAGTACCAGGGATAATTATTCGATCTCACATACCTACCACTGGCTTCATAATGCCTCGCCTCCTACCCACCTGGTGGGCCAAGTTCCCTCCCGGTGCTCGCATACCACTTCCAACGCCGCCAAGCTCCGACGAAGAAGAAGAGAAAGAGGAGGTCTTGTCACAGGAGTCGGTCACGGCTCAAGGTGTGGTAGCCGCTACGGAGAAGGAGCGAAGCTACAAGAACCTACATGAATATGCCTCTTCCTCCGCCAAAAGCAACCAATCCTACGACCTGATGCTCCCGCCAACCTCAACAAAATTCAACTCGTTCGGTAAGGAGAAGAAGAGGCGGGAGCATGCAAGGAACCGTGAGGAATAGACCGTGTTCCTCGCTTCCGTGGAGAGCGAGAGTATCTCTGCTCCAGCGGCACCGGAGAAGGAGAAGGAGGAGGTCATTAAGGAGAAGGAGGAGGTCGACTCATTGGAAAGGGAGAAAAAGAGGAGGGAGGATGCCCAGAACCGCGAGAGGGTCGCTGCCTATACAGCGCATAGGGCCGCCGTTCATGAGGCCAACAGCATAGCAGTTCTGGAGATGACCAATCAGTTTCGACAGGCAGTGGAGGCGAGGAGGAACCAACGCGCGGCTGCGGCAGCAGCAGCGCAAGCGGCTGTGGCTCCATCGGTGGCGGCGAACGACGACGAGGCAGGTCCATCATACGTCATCCACATATACAGCGACGAAGAAGATTAGGGGATCTAGCTTTATATTACGTTTTCTTTATATATCCATAAATGTCATTCAAATCTTGTAAAATATCTCCTGATTTGGATGGACTATTAATTTATCTGAATTTCGCAAAATGCCATCGATTCAGCAGTAACCACGGAAGAAATCCGGTCCATAGTCATCATACCGGGCGGTGCATGACCTTTATTAATATACATCCTGATCTTACAAACCAAGGCAGTGCATAGCAGGTTTAAAATGCAGTAGTTAAAAGGCAGTGCTCCTTTTCATGGGCTGCCTGCTTTAAAATTCCCATCTCCTCATCAAAAGTGTATGGAAGCAACAAAGAAGTCTTTGCGTTGTTTGTCTGACGCTGGGGCTCTGTTAGTTAAAACAAGCCAAACGGAGCCTTAGAGTGGGCATGGAAAATGCGATCCTACATTTTCCCCTACTCCTATTCTTCACGCCGTAAGAATCAAACATGTTTCACTAGATTCTCCTACTTACTAAATGATCAAATTTTATTTGACAGGACGACAGCAACAGGTACATAGGACTCAACCTCGAATACACTCCTAGAGGCAAACAACAAACCATCGCCGTAGTACAACTCGCCATGAGGGAGAACGTCCTAGTGTATCATTACGCCAGGACCACTAACGAATGCTAGGGGCTACGGGATTTTCTAAAACAAAAACAGATCACGTTCATTAGTGTGGACAAGAGGACAGACATAAAGATGATGTAGAAAGAGAAATTTGATATCCCTGACGAGTACCACATCGACATACATGATATATTCAAGTTAGTGCCACGAGATAATCACAGGGATGGCATGTCCAATCTTACAGCAACACTCAATGATAGTTCATACATTCAGATGAAGATACTAGCCCGTAACTCAAACATGCATGACATATGGAAGTGGAAGCCAATGCCACCAGAGAATCTGCATTACTCAGCAATAGATGGATATGTTAGATACGAGTTGTACAAGAGGATACCATTCATCAGGAATCTCCTCGGTTTAGATAAACCAATCTTGGATGACAAGCTCTGCATCAGATGTCATGGAGGTTATAAACCGTACAAACGACATAACAAAGCAGGTCCATCAGAGGATACCAAGAAGATATGGCAGAAGGAGCAATACGGCATCAGTCCAGAAGAAGATGTCGACAGATCGGAGAAGCAAGAAGATGGCTAGAAGGAAATGTGAATTCAGTAAAGACTTTCGTAGCGTGGCTACGATATTATATCAGTTTGGTGATTTTAGTTGATAACCACATATAAATGTGGATTTGATTTAGCGTGTGATGTTTCCGAACAATGTCATTTTAAAAAGCTTGAAACCCTGCTTAGTGTGTGTCATACTTTGACCAATGTGTTATTATATATAGTCTGTGCATTCTGAATGTTTTATTCCAGTAAAACAAACCATATATCCATTTTAAATACAATATTCTAGTTTGTGTAGGATTATGATGGTTATTCTCATCATTTAACTGTATAGAATACAAAAATAAATAAAGATGCAAATACAAGTAAAAATGCAGTGCATACATGAACACTTAATGGCAGTGCATATTTACTAGTTAAGGCAGATCAGTCAGTATGACTCCACGCATAAAAACTCGGAAACCGGAAAACATAGTGGACAAAAACAA
Organism: Avena eriantha; assembly: GCA_910589775.1. Taxonomy (NCBI): domain Eukaryota; kingdom Viridiplantae; phylum Streptophyta; class Magnoliopsida; order Poales; family Poaceae; genus Avena; species Avena eriantha. Next base: position 483,007,584 of record OU342743.1, on the reverse strand, counting down.
ATAAATATTCACGCAGCTCATAAACCGTATGATCAGTAGTGCATAACTGCGCATAAGTTAGGCAGTCCACCCTTTAAAACCTAGGCAGTGCAAATGTCAGAACTTGTGAAGTACATCAAAATCTGGGAACTCGAAAGCTGAAAACGTAGTGAAAAAAATAACTTATCAGGGCAGTACATAAACTGTATGACCGGCAGTTCAAAACTTATCTAAACACACATTCTGACCTTACCGACTACGGTAGTGCTTATTCTAACCTAGAAGCAGTTAACACAAAACTACGCACAAATTAGGCAGTGAACCTTTAAAACCTAGGCAGTGCAAATGGCAGAACTTGTGCTGTGAATCAAAACCTGAGAACTCGAAAGCCAAAAACACAGTGAAAAAAAATTAACAGGGCAGTACATAAACTGTATGACCGGCAATGCAAAACTTATCAAAACACACGTTTTGACATTACCGGCTATGGCAGTGCTTACGCCAACCTAGAAGCAGTTAACACAAAACTGCACATAAATTAGGCAGTGCACCCTTTAAAACCTAGGCAGTGCAAATGGTAGAACTAAAGTAAATAGAACTTAGGCAGTGCACCCGTACAACTTAAGCAGTGCACCCGACCAAGAGAATACAATGTCGCTCCCCAACACTAAAGTAAATAGGACTTACATCAAATACAAACTGTGTGCAAGCAAAGAGAAGTAAACATATATTGGTCAATAAGAAAGCAGTGCACGAATTACAACTTAGGAAGTATACTCCGTACAACTTAGATACAACTGGTGCAGTGCATCAATGAAATCTAGTAAGGCAGTTAGTCAAATAAAATTACGGCAGATCACTCACGATCACCCGAGGCGTCAAAATTAAGCAGACACAAGGCAGTGCATTGCTTCTAAACAAGGCAGAGCAACCAAAAATACCACCCCATACACGATTTAGTGTTCCCTCTAGTATCCAACCCACAGAAAGGTAGTCCGAAGAAATAAAACCCGCGGAAAACAGACTCATTCTGCTACCATCATCGCCGTCGACCAGGAGCAAACCGCCCAACGCCGGCAACCATGAAAACAACCACCTTCCCACACCCCCAACATTAAAAGCACACACCATGCTCTGCCAACAGCAACCACCCTAGATCACCCCCCCGCCGACCCACCCCAACGGAATCTAGTCCAACTCTTCAAATCCAACCCAGCATGGCCCGCATCAAACAATCCTTCGACGGTAGCAAGTTCGTCCTCAGCAACCTGCACAGATTTGGAACGGAACTCCCTTGTATAGGGCGGAAGGGGAGAGCGCGAAGGAAGGCCCTTGCTTCCTCTTATTCAAGAAACAAGTAATAGTATGAACCTACAACAAGAGGTACGCCGAATTCATATCAATCAAAATCATATAATGCCGGTTTAACACTGGATTCTTCACAAATCTGTAGCAGAAAGTAAAATTTATAGTAAATACTATCTAACTCCACTTTTAATTCATTCATTTCAGTTCCTTATCGCCATACAAAGCATATGTGACTAATAGTTTAGAGATTACATATGCACAGTTATTTTTTGTAAGTAATTATTGAGAAAAATAGGGAAATAGAATTCGTATATAGAAAGGATAGACAAATATATTAAAACATCGAATCAGTGAAAATAATTACTAAGGATTAGAAGATTGCATAAAGAATTACTAATTTTCTGCCACACTTATTAAGAATTGTCTGATGCTAAGAATATTATTTAATTATTAGGTGAAATGGAGGACAACAGAAGTCCTAGTCCCGGGAAGGGATAGAGCAATATACAACATACCTTGTAGTCATCACTAACATAAATATAGAAATGACATTTATTTAATACAACTTCTTTGCAGAGCATACCTGATAATACGGATGTTGACGAAAAAAGTCATTGCTGACCCAAGGTAATGCTGTAAAACAAAGTAAAAGTACATATTATTAGTGTTTCTTCTTCATATAGTAAGGAAAAATATTGCCCCAAAATAGATAACCAGGACAGCAGTCAGGTCCACACCAGCCATCTATCAATAACACCATCACAAAGTGTGGACTGCACAGAAACACCCACACCGGAATGGCAAGTGGAAGATCAACTAGCAGAAGAGGAAGAGAAGAAAAAGAAAGCAGTAAAAAAAGGAAATTGAACCTGGATGAAGTTAAGAAGAAACTACCTCTTGCATCAACCTCTGAAGAAAGTGTGGACGATGAAAAAATGAGCAAAACATACCCTAGGATGACCCAATCCCGCTGAGTGTTCAACTTCCAGACAGTAGTACCATAGTAGATTTACAGTCCAGTACAAGAAGATTGAAGAAGAGGAAAGCAATAGTACCAGAAGAGCAAGATAACCCTCAGGAAAAAAAGAGGAGAGCATCTAGAATATCAAAGGAAGATAAAGGACATCTTAAAGAGCAAGAGAACAACACAGATGAGGATGAGAGCACTGATGATGACGATGAAGACTACAACATTCTTCCAGAAGGAACACAATCTGAAACAGAAGATGATGATGTTGCAGGTGATATGGAAGAAAATGAAGGAGAATTGGATAATCAGGTTTGTAAAGATATTACATAAATAAATTAACCATATGACATTCTTTTTGGGAAATCCATAGCATGAACTGACAACATAAAATCTTACATGCAGCAAGCTGGGAGAAAATGCAAACGCAAGGATCAGAGCAAGAATATGATTCAAGGAACCTTGACAATAGGTGACAAAAAGCTACGCAAGGACACAGGCACAAACTACACAGTAAGGTGTTCACTCAAAGAGCTCAACAAATTGCTTACAGAGGTCCTTAGCGAAGATCAAAAAACCGAGCTATCAAATGTTGGGTGGGGATTCCTGTTTAATTATAGAGTAACATCAAACCTATCACGGCGAATGATCTTTCGGTTATACGAGAAAATTGATAGAGTTACAATGGTGATGCAACTTGGAGCCTGCGTGGACATTGAAATAACACCAGAAGTTGTGAAATCAGTGTTCGGCTTCCCTGACGGACCTAACGCAGCTCCATTACCATTAGTGGATGGTAACACAAAAGCTCTAAAATGGCTAAGGAAAGAACTTGGAATAACAACGACAAAACAAGTTCAACTTAATGATTTGTATAAGCAAATAAAGAAAGGTGGCAGAAGTCCTTTCACAATGCAATGCATATTTCTGGTCATTTTCAAGAGTACCGTCTTCCCCACACTACACGCAAGGATAGGCCGAGAGGCTGGAATGATACACAATGTAGACTATAAAAGCTTCAAAAAATGGATATCTGCCGCGTAGATGAACTAAAGAGAGGAGTTCAGAATTTTTTTGTAGAAAAGAAAAACAGAAAAAAGAAAAAGGGTAAGGATCCTATTAAAAAAAATACCAAAGGAGCTGAGGGATGCGCAATTCTGCCTTTAATAGTCTATCTGGACACTAAAAGGTGTGGGAATTCAATCAACACGATTGAAACACCATGGCTGCATGTTCTTGACAATGAACTATTGTCATCCATTGTGTAGAAGGACAGACAAAAACATAACATTGAGTAATTCAGAGCATTGAAATATGTAAGTACACATACTGGTAATATGTATCTTTGTATTTCCCTATTGCATATCTGATTTAATTCCGTAACATAATAAGATTTAGCATAAAAATATCTAAATTGTCCTCTTCACATGAAACAGGTTAAGACTAGTTCCGAGATGCAGCACTACAACAAAGGTTTTCATACAAAGAAAAATAGTTCCTCAAATACGGTGGTGGATAATGACCAGGAGAACCGGAAGAACAAGTATCCAATAGTTCTTGTCGGAGACAACTCGAACATTCCAACTGAAGAACCTTCTGTCCAGCCAAATCCAATCGGAGGTCTCATGACAGATGTTGAGAAGATGCAGCAAGCAATGGATCTCCTGAGACAGATTGTAGACAACCCACAAAACATATGTCCAAATTTAGAAACTAACAACAAACTAGGCCTCATCAGTAACTACAGACAAGATGTCAAGAGAGCAGGACTTGAGATTCTAGACTGAATGGATAAGCTTAAGTTATACATGGAGTCAGCGAAAGATATAGCTGTTAGATTAACAGCAAAAAGAGGACCTAACAGAATGGAAGATCTTGCATCATGTTCATTGCCGCAGAATGAAACTGAGAAAAACAACTCGGGCAGTGTTGATACGTCTAAAAAACAGAAGACACAATGATCGAAGCTACAAAGGTAATTTATATACCTATTGCAAGTTATGGCATGATATAATAAGAATGATTGCTCCTAGTTTAATTGTGTTGGATTTTTATTTCTAAATGGATTGGACAATCAGGCAGATGATACCAATAAAGAAACTGCAGCAGAAGGACAGGAGCATGCAACATCAACAATAACAAAAGACAAATCTCTAAATCTAGACGCTCATTTAGTAGAAAGGGGAAAATTTGCTATAATATAAAGCAAAAAGAAAAATCTGATGATGGTTATAACATTCATAACAATTCAACAAAGAACTAATATAAACTTCTGATTGTAGGACACAGGAGGAGATACAAACAACCAAACCCCCTTTGACGAAGCAGCAGCAGGAGCAGCAGCAGAAACAAGCATACGCTCATCTGACACAGTGAACAAGCACGAACAGGATAAACAAGAGGAACATCAGACAGAAGCTAAAGAAAAACAAAACATCAAAGTTAAAATCAGTGAAGTTGGACACAAAGCAGAAGATTTACTGCCAGTCAGTACCAATCTGACAGCAGAAGGTCTCTATGAAAATTAATTTGTTGAACAATTTGATTCATTTGTAAACATACCATGTTTCTACTCGTGTAAATAAATTAAAGATACACTTGCAAAATAGAGCTTGCTAAACATATCAAAAAATCTGGCTGTAATGACAATGAAGAGATTTGTATGAACGATTATGGTTACAAGTACTAGCCAGTCTACCATTTGCACTTGTCATACATGATAGTTGAACCAGTAAACTGCCTCAACTACTGTAAATGAACTGTCATCGAACTACCATTCTGATGCACTGCCTAACATCAGCCATTGCATTGATTTTTCACACTTCATTTTTTCACACACTAACAATTTTTTCTTTCCACAGATACAGATAGTGGAGACCAAGCAAACAAGGACAGCAGGCAAATACAATCAGAATGGACAAAATTGTATAACCTGATATGCAAGTTCACATACAAAAAACTATCAAAAGAAGCTACAGCTATATTAAAGTGAGATGATTTTAAAAATTATCATTTTGCACTTTGCATATTTTTCAGAACCATACTGTGTTATAATAAAAATTACTCCACTCTGCAGATCTCGGTATATCTTGAAGGACGAGAAAACCAATATGAAGGTGCCACTGTATTACATATCAAGTGCTTTCAGAAACGAAGGACTGCTAGGCGATACAGAAGGTGAATTTGTGTTAACCTATCTTGAAGAACAACTTAGGAGAACCAAGTCGAAGAAGAAAGTTATTCATTACAGAGCAACTTTAAGTACTACAGAAAAAGCAACTGTAAGTAATAAACAAAGGTTTTATATATTAAGAGCAAACAAACTAACGGTTGTTTTGCAGCAAAAACTTATTAACATTAGAGCAGTGAAAGACGATAAAAGAAGTATGCGTTGGGTAGAGGACTTGTTTAAACCAGACGCAACCGACCGTCTAGACAAATACGAACTAGTAAGTAGAACAATAATGTTCATTACAGTACATTTTTTGACAACTTGAAGAACACCATACTGCGAAAATAAAAGCTTGTATATTCATTTTTTAAATAGAAAAAATATGTTAACAAATTTTAAATAATTGCTCATGCAGATAATCTTTCCTTTTCTCGAGCGACCTCCTATGGGAACTTCAGGTTCAGTAGGTCACTCGTTCAAATTGACAGTAGATATTTTGGAGAAGAAGTTCATAATTTATGATTCGTTGAGAGAGCCAGGGGATATTGATCTTGAAAAAGTATGCTCAAAATTGATCAGGAAAATAAAGACATTGTGGAGTGAAGGTTTTGGACCAACAGAAACAAAAGTCCAAACGCTGGATGATTTTGAGGTAGTATATGAACATATGCCTCTACAAGATAACGTGTAAATGTTCATACATAACATAAAATATAGTCTTGCATTGAACTACTTATCTTTGTCAACTTTTAACCATGTGACAACAACTAAAACGAAAAACGTTATGCAGATGTGACTATGGGTTCTTCATGCTCTATATGATCAAGAACTGCACCAGAGATCACGTGCTGGAATTCACAAAAAAAGATATTTCGGGTTACAAGGAAATGCTTCTCATGAGGATGCTGACATCAGACATCTTCAACGTAAACATCGAAACATTAAATGATAGAATATTAGGTAATCCTTTACACAATTTTTTGACTAGTATTGTTCATACTACAGTATGTTGTTTCATCACATTGTTACTATCAAGTGCAACACAAGTATTTATAAATTTGCTGCATCTACATGCCATTCCGAATATCAAGAGCTATTCACAAGAAGAGATTTCCAGGATTTGAAGAGAGATATATTGCTAGGAATTCAAGAGAAAGAAAACAAGATATCAAACAAATCAATGATACGACTGAAAGAAACTAAGGAGAAAGAGATCTTCAGAGAAAGATATAGAAGAAATCCAAAAAGGTGCAAGGTTTCCATGGAAGAACAGAAAAATCGAAATCCAGAAGAAAGACTTGTTTTCATTCTAGCAGAATTTAAAGAAACAGAGAATGCAAGGAAAGTACGACAAAAACTAATCAAATATGCATCAAAACCAGATTACGAAGAGTAAGTGTAAAGCTTAACTTGATACAGCTAGATCTCTTTTAATTAGCAAGATATTTTTTGATCTAAACTAAACTAACACCCCTGTAATACTAATCCTATTTTTTGTAATACAACAGGAGAGTTTTTATCAAGACAACTAGATCCAATGAATCAAGATATTTTAATCTGACATATACTGCACGTGAACTAGCAGACAGTTTCAAAGAGAATGGATGGATAGACAATGAATTTTTAGATGCCATCATCCACACATGGAGAAGTAATGATGAGTTCAAATATCTTTTCCAGGAAGGTAAAAGGGTAATCCTACCCACACAGGTAACATCAGTATTAGATTTTATGGACAAAACAAAAATTTGGAACCTGAAGATATTGCACGCACAATTGATTACCTCATAGGAACAGACAACCTTACAAAAGAAGGCACGGTGAGTTATTTTAGAAATAAGCATAAATTTCTATATTCAGTATTAAGACACCTCATAAAACTAAAAATTACCACATGTTTAAAACTTACTTGAGTATTATATCTACTTCCATACACGGATACTACTAGAGGTTCATTGCAAGAAACTTTTTTCAGTTTATGTCTCAAATGGGTCTGCTCGGAATACAAAGGTTGAGATCATAAACTCCTTCGCATACAATAATAGTACAGAGATGCAGGATTACCACAGTAACATAGGACAAACTATGGTAATACTCCTACCAAAATGTTGACATTACTAGAAACCTTTTACTAGAGTAAGAGTGTTATTTCTAAAAAAACATATCAGAACTTACTAGCCTTTTTATCTAACAATGTCACTATAATGTTTCAATATACAGCTAAGCAGGTTCGAACAAGTTCTAGAGTGCATTTACAAAGATGACACATTCCCAAGATGGAGTGCATCATTGAAAAGTGCACGCTACGTCAAAACTAAAAAACAAGATGAAGACGCATGTGGACTGTGGACATTATATTACATGCAGAGATACAATGGTGAAATTATAGAAAAAGGAAAGACATCAAGTGTAAGAAGTAGTTAGATAGAATTTTTTCAAAAATGTTGATTACGTATACTTGAAAACTAACAAGACTTTACAATACTTACCAGGACACAAGCTCTAGTATTAGAGATGAACAACTGTACACAATGTTGTTCCACAGATCTAACCAAGCATTGAAGAACCTACCAGCAGATCTTAGGGAGTTGGGCCTAGACATGGAGATGCCACAAATTGCAATAACATTAAGTGATTAGAAGAAGATTCTGAAACATGTACATTATTTCGTCAAACCTGGTTGCATGCACATATTGCATCTAACTAGATAGAGGCAAAGGAAATAATAATTTCTGTGGGTGTAAGTACACGCTTGTTAATCTGTAACAGATAACTTGATTTATGATTTTAAGTTGGTAGTGCAATATCTACTTGTAGTGTATCGGCATCTTTGGGCCAGTGCATCTGCATACACTCTTGCATAGCTATGTGTAAAAATTATAATTTCATCACAATGAACCAAATAATAACTGGCATCTATGTGAGCAGTGCATATCACAAACACATACAATGATAAAAACAATTGCATAGCTATGTGTAAAAATTATATTTTCATCACACTGAACCAAGTATAAACTACTTCCACATGATGATAATAATCAACCCAGTATAAACTTCCTCTAAGTAGTCTTTAAGCAAACTGCTTACATAGGTATCCTTGCACTACCATGGACAAATTGCATACATAAGTAAAGAAGGCAGTGCCAAAAATCTGCACAAGGTAGAATATAAGTATGTACGAGGCAGTGCACCTAAATTTACGTGGGTAGCGAATGCACCACTAAAAACACTCTTCCATCCCTATGTGTGAAAATTATATTTTCAGCGCACTCAACAGAGTATAAACTGCTTCTAGATGATCATTTCAAAAACTGCCTAAATAGATATCCTTGCACTACCATAGAACCATGAGTACATGAGTAAATACGACAGTGCAACCAGTCTGGTCAAGGCAGAACAAATAAGCTGTATAGCACACACGGAAAGAACACCGCAGTGCACCGTAGCTAGTCAGAGCAGTGCAAATAGAAAATTCACTGACAGAGAAACACTTGCACGTACGTACTTACTAAATTACATACAATCTTGCTCCATCACATTCATTAAGTGCTCTTCACAAACACCGTTACAAACACTTACAACATGATAGGCTAGATTTAGCTTGCATTTAAAATATGGAAGACGCTTCACAAGTTATTTGGACAGTTTTTTTTCAAGCTCCTTGACCTCTTTGTGAATGTCATCTATGCACTCTGTGCAGTTACGACGGTGCTCAAGAATGTCCTTCAGAGATTGCATTGCATGTACCCTATCAAGACATGCATTTTTTGTTGTTTCAATGTCTTCAAAACGATTGGCTATCATGTCGGCCAATTGCTCATCAAGCTTCTGTCTATCAGCTAGTAGCTGAGCCATATCTATCGTCAGAGTATCCCGCTCTAGGTCCCAGGCTGCAGCGCCAGCTTTATACTTGTTCAGCTCCACCTTCATCATAGCAGCATCTTAGACAACATGCTGCATTCCGATGAGCTCGTGTCGAAGACGGTCACACTCTATAGTAATAGTCATCTTTTCTGCCTCCTTCTCAGAGAGCTTGACACACAATTCTGATACCTTAGCATTCTCAGCAGCAAGTTCATTACGAAGCCTCTGATATTCTGCATCAACATGATTACTGCCATCCGAAACTCCCGTAACTAATGGCAATGAATCCTAATATTTTCACAGAAAACAACAACAAGATTTAGAGTAAATAGAACTGATCGTACTAAAAAATAGCCAACATACAAATACACGCACATTGATTAGCCCGCTCGGATGCACCACGGGAAAAGACGACAACAGAGTAGATGTAAAATGCGAGCAACCATGAACACCAGAGGAGTAAGCCCTATATGTAAGTTCCAAACGTCAACGACACAACAAGAGTTTCAAAAACCTGATCCGAAAACTTAGAAATGAATACAAGAAAAGATTAAAAAAAGCAAAACTAACCCGGACTCGTCGATCTTGTGATGGTTGCATCGAGACGACGACGAACCTTCGGCAAAGGAATCCATGATGGTGGGCAGCAGGGGAGCGCCCTCTGAGCCCCGTCTCCTCCGCTCAGCAGCTTCCAAACGTTTCGTAACAGCTGTCTACTGCTTTCTAGACATAGGCTTCCTCATTGGATCCATGGCAGAAAGAACTGAAAATAGAACTGGAAGAAGAACCGTCTAGAGGAAAACAAACCGTCTAGTAGAAGAGCAACTAGGACTGGAATTCGAAATGTTAAGCATCGACGTCTGAATTTATAATGTACTTATACACATTGAACAGTCGTCTCACCTACCAACAATAAAACACACCCCACACATCATCCAAGACCAAAGATTGACCAAAGCTATAATACTATGCCTAATGTAAACGCAATTAACAATTCAGCGAATGAAACAACACACGCGGATCGAAAGTTAAGTTTACCGAGGTTGCGAACAACAGTACGCATGACACTGCAGTAAAAATAGAGCAGTTCAACATAATACAATACTAGGGCACTTCAACAAGCTAATAATATGGCAGTGCACACAGATAAACTGTGCAGTACTCAATGTAGAAATTTGATAAAAAGTATAATACTTTGAGTAAAATGAACTATAAAATTTCAATTACTCGTAAATAAAAAAACATAATATGCACTGCCAAAAGTGTCAACTATGAACTGCTGGGATGTACAAGTTCAGATTTGTTGTTAGTCTGTCATACTTTCAATTTTGTTGCATAGGGACAGAGGGATTGTCAGTCTCAGATGGTAAACGATAGGATACCTCAGACAGTGGGCGGGGGAACAGCACGTTGAAGCGTTAGCACATAACCGTTTTAGTTGCTTGATTTATAAATGCAGGGAAACCGAAGGGACCCCGTTCAGTTCTCTCCACCGTTCTCCCACTACGCACGTCTAGAGCACTTCCCGAGAACAGTTCCCGAGAACAGTTCCTCAGAGCAGAGCAGTTTCTTAGAAAAGTTTGTCCCCTCCCGATCGAGTTTTCTCCTATAATTATGTATCCCTTTCCTTTTCTTTATTGGTTTGAGTTCTAATACTTATTTCTTTCTTCATTTCAAGAAGCTTTGTTCTTTTATTTTAATCTCCATTCCATTGTCTTAGTACAAATTGACGGTGAGTTTTGCATCACACTTCCAAATTTGTTTTAGTTTCCTCGTAATCCCTTATGTGTTCTTCCTATCATCTTATCCCCGTAATACTATGGTGTAATTTATGCCTGATAAATGATCTGTTTGACACTTTGTAGATTAGGAGTTAATGCATAGTTCACTCCTTAAATGCATTATTAATTTTATCAGGTGTTTCTTGGAATGGACTGTACAGTGTGCGGCCAACCTGTCAACAATTGTGGTAGGGCACAGAGGAGAGCAACCAGCTTCCAAGTTAACATTGTTCAAGGTTTTTCCATCAATGGTGTGGTAAGTTTTTACATATTTAGGAGAAAGTTTTCGAAGGTTTTATTCAAAAAGTTCGAAATTTTCATTTTATGTAATGTTTCTTTTACTGTCTTGTTGTCACATGAACTGAACCATGTTGTTTACCTTCAGGTAGTGCCATGCTCATTTAGGGAAAGACTGAATGATTTCACTCCAAATAATTGGATGGTTGCAAACAATGAAGCATTAAGGAATTTTGATTTGTTCCTCAAGAAGTCTAATGTTAGGACAATAATTTGTGGTCCATACTGGAAGTCCCTGAGGAGGATTTATAATATAGCACTTGGAGATGTAGTGCATTTTGAATATGATGACGACCAACTTGATGATGTTGGTTTGAACTTGACCAACTTATTTCATGTCACTGTTTACTCTAATGGTGAAGAGAAAAAGATTCATGAAGCAACTGGTATTTCCCTTATTTACTGTAAATAATTTGCACATACAGTTTTTCCTTGTCCTACTACTATTTCATCATAATAACATTCTTTAATACTCAACATGTATTCCAATCATTCATCAGAGGTGGGAGATGTGCCTACATCGATCAGAAGCATTATGCACATGACCATCTTCTCAAACATAAATGCACTAACTGAGCAGCAAATGGCTTCAATCCTGTTTGGCATTTTCAAAGATCTTCATGTCACAGAACATCAGTTTTTTGAAAGTAAAGATGAAAAGAATTTCTGGGTACACATGATGAATATGGCTAACCATGACCATAATGCACTAGTTAGTTTCCACATATTTAATAATATTTTATGTTCAGATTAAACATATAATTTAGTGAAATTGTTAATTTAGAATGCTTGTTAAAATACTGACTTTTTTATTTACTACAGTTCATGCCAATTGAGCCTGTAGATGGTTTCAGGTACCCAACTCAGGGCATAACACATCTGTACAGACAGGGACCTTGGTCTGACTTCACATTTGCTGCTGATGTTGGATGGGCATCACTACTTCTCATTAAAGTAGAGCATATGCAGGAGCACCTTGGTCTCAACTTTGTTGAGATTGTCATCTAGTGGTTAACTTGGGAAAACACTGTTCAGATAGTCATATTTTCTTGTTTAATCTAGTGCTAAAGTGTACTATACCCGTGTTGTTTAGTAAATTGAACATCTTTAATCTACTGTAATGTCAATGAATGTACTCAGTAAGTTTAACACTTTAATCATCTTCTAAATATTGCATATGTGAATCTTGGACATTGAATACTACACACTGCTCAAACTACAACAAATGTACTGCCTCCTATGCTACGAGCAAGCCAATCGATCTCATGCTATAAGCAGTGCAAGACCCAGCAAAGCGCAGATGATCAGCACTACACTATATACACTGCCCAATCTGCAACCAATACACTGCACTCCTATAAGAAGTGCATGGCCTCTTGTAAGCAGTGCACGACTCAGTACAACGCAGATGCCCAACACTACACGACATTCACTGCTCAAGATGAAAATAATGCACTGCCGCCCTATGCTACCAGCAAGCCACTTGAAATCCTACTGTAAGTAGTGCACGACTCAGTACAACGCATATGCCCAACACTACACGCCATGCACTGCCTAAGATGCAAACAATGCACTGGGGCACTGTGCTACCAGCAAGCCACTTGAAATCCTACTGTAAGAAGTGCACTGCCCAGCAAAGCGCATATGCTCAGCACTGCACGCCGTGCACTACTGAACATACAAACAATGAATTGCCTCCCTGTCCTACAAGCAAGCCACTCGAACTCCTCCTGTAAGCACTGCATGGCCTCCTGATGCACATCACTGCACGCCACGGACTGCTCGGGATACAAGCTATGCACTGCCTCTATGTCCTACGAGCAAGCCACTCGAACTTCTAGTCTAAGCAGTGCAGGGACTAACACAGAGCAGATGCTGAGCATGGCACTCCATGAACTGCTCAGTCTACAACCAATGCACTGCCTCACTATGCTATCAGCAAGCCAGTCGAACTACTCCAGTAAGCAGGGCGTGGACTCCTGTAAGCAGTGCACGACTCAGTACAACGCAGATACCCAGCACTACACGCCATGCACTGCCCAAGATACAAACAATGCACTGTGGCCCTGTGCTACTAGCAAGCAACTCGATATCCTACTGTAAGCAGTGCACTGCCCAGCAAAGCGCAGATGCTCAGCACTGCATGCCGTGCACTGCTGAACATACAAACAATGAACTGCCTCCCTGTCCTACAAGCAAGCCACTTGAACTCCTCCTGTAAGCAGTGCATGGCCTCCTGATGCACAACACTACACGCCACGCACTGCTCGGGATACAAGCTATGCACTGCCTCTATGTCCTACGAGCAAGCCACTCGAACTTCTAGTCTAAGCAGTGCACCGACTAGCACAGAGCAGATGCTGAGCAGGGCACTCCATGAACTGCTCAGTCTACAACCGGTGCACTACCTCACTGTGCTACCAGCAAGCCACTTGAACTACTCCGGTAAGCAGTGCATGGACTCTTGTAAGCAGTGCACGACTCAGTACAACGCAGATGCCTAGCACTACACGCCATGCACTGCCCAAGATACAGTCAATGAACTGCGGCCCTGTGCTACCAGCAAGACACTCGAACTCCTACTGTAAGCAGCGCACTGCCCAGCAAAGCGAAGATGCTCAACACTGCACGCCGTGCACTGCTGAACATACAAACAATGAACTGCCTCCCTGTCCTACAAGCAAGTCACTCGAACTCCTCCTGTAAGCAGTGCATGGCCTCCTGATGCACAGCACTGCACGCCACGCACTGCTCGGGATACAAGCTATGCACTGCCGCTATGTCCTACCAGCAAGCCACTCGAACTTCTAGTCTAAGCAGTGCACGGACTAGCACAGAGCAGATGGTAAGCAGGGCACTCCATGAACTTCTCAGTCTACAACCGGTGCACTGCCTCACTGTGCTACCAGCAAACCACTCGAACTACTCTGGTAAGCAGTGCATGGACTCCTGTAAGTAGTGCACGACTCAGTACAACACAGATGCCCAGCACTACACGCCATGCACTGCCCAAGATACAAACAATGCACTACGGCTCTGTCCTACCCGCAAGCCACTCGAAATCCTACTGTAAGCAGTGCACTGCCCAGCAAAGCGCAGATGCTCAGCACTGCACGCCGTGCACTGCTGAACATACAAACAATGAACTGCCTCCCTGTCCTACAAGCAAGTCACTCGAACTCCTCATGTAAGCACTGCACTGCCCAGCAAAGCGCATATGCTCAGCACTGCACTGAACATACAAACAATGAACTGCCTCCCTGTCCTACAAGCAAGCCACTCGAACTCCTCCTGTAAGCAGTGCATGGCCTCCCGATGCACAACACTGCATGCCACGCACTGCTCGAGAGACAAGCTATGCACTGCCTCTATGTCCTACGAGCAAGCCACTCGAACTTCTAGTCTAAGAAGTGCACGGACTATCACAGAGCTGATGCTAAGCGGGGCACTCCATTAACTGCTCAGTCTACAACCGGTGCACTGCCTCACTGTGCTACCAGCAAGCCAGTCAAACTACTCCGGTAAGTAGTGAATGGACTCCTGTAAGCAGTGCACGACTCAGTACAACGCATATGCCCAGCACTACACGCCATGCACTTCCCAAGATACAAACAATGCACTGTGGCCCTGTGCTACTAGCAAGCAACTCGATATCCTACTGTAAGCAGTGCACTGCCCAGCAAAGCGCAGATGCTCAGCACTGCATGCCGTGCACTGCTGAACATACAAACAATGAACTGCCTCCCTGTCCTACAAGCAAGCCACTTGAACTCCTCCTGTAAGCAGTGCATGGCCTCCTGATGCACAACACTACACGCCACGCACTGCTCGGGATACAAGCTATGCACTGCCTCTATGTCCTACGAGCAAGCCACTCGAACTTCTAGTCTAAGCAGTGCACCGACTAGCACAGAGCAGATGTTGAGCAGGGCACTCCATGAACTGCTCAGTCTACAACCGGTGCACTGCCTCACTGTGCTACCAGCAAGCCACTTGAACTACTCCGGTAAGCAGTGCATGGACTCTTGTAAGCAGTGCACGACTCAGTACAACGCAGATGCCTAGCACTACACGCCATGCACTGCCCAAGATACAGTCAATGAACTGCGGCCCTGTGCTACCAGCAAGACACTCGAAATCCTACTGTAAGCAGCGCACTGCCCAGCAAAGCGAAGATGCTCAACACTGCACGCCGTGCACTGCTGAACATACAAACAATGAACTGCCTCCCTGTCCTACAAGCAAGTCACTCGAACTCCTCCTGTAAGCAGTGCATGGCCTCCTGATGCACAGCACTTCACGCCACGCACTGCTCGGGATACAAGCTATGCACTGCCGCTATGTCCTACCAGCAAGCCACTCGAACTTCTAGTCTAAGCAGTGCACGGACTAGCACAGAGCAGATGGTAAGCAGGGCACTCCATGAACTTCTCAGTCTACAACCGGTGCACTGCCTCACTGTGCTACCAGCAAACCACTCGAACTACTCTAGTAAGCAGTGCATGGACTCCTGTAAGCAGTGCACGACTCAGTACAACACAGATGCCCAACACTACACGCCATGCACTGCCCAAGATACAAACAATGCACTACGGCTCTGTCCTACCCGCAAGCCACTCGAAATCCTACTGTAAGCAGTGCACTGCCCAACAAAGCGCAGATGCTGAGCACTGCACACCGTGCACTGCTGAACATATAAACAATGAAGTGCCTCCCTGTCCTACAAGCAAGTCACTCGAACTCCTCCTGTAAGCACTGCACTGCCCAGCAAAGCGCAGATGCTCAGCACTGCACTGAACATACAAACAATGAACTGCCTCCCTGTCCTACAAGCAAGCCACTCGAACTCCTCCTGTAAGCAGTGCATGGCCTCCCGATGCACAACACTGCATGCCACGCACTGCTCGAGAGACAAGCTATGCACTGCCTCTATGTCCTACGAGCAAGCCACTCGAACTTCTAGTCTAAGAAGTGCACGGACTATCACAGAGCTGATGCTAAGCGGGGCACTCCATTAACTGCTCAGTCTACAACCGGTGCACTGCCTCACTGTGCTACCAGCAAGCCAGTCAAACTACTCCGGTAAGTAGTGCATGGACTCCTGTAAGCAGTGCACGACTCAGTACAACGCATATGCCCAGCACTACACGCCATGCACTTCCCAAGATACAAACAATGCACTGCGGCCCTGTGCTACTAGCAAGCCACTTGAAATCCTACTGTAAGCAGTGCACTGCCCAGCGAAGCGCATATGCTCAGCACTGCTTGCCGTGCACTGCTGAACATACAAACAATGAACTGCCTCCCTGTCCTACAAGCAAGCCACTCGAACTCCTCCTGTAAGCAGTGCATGGCCTCCTAATGCACACCACTGCACGCCACGCACTGCTCGAGATACAAGCTATGCACTGCCTTTATGTCCTACGAGCAATCCACTCTAACTTCTAGTCTAAGCAGTGCACTGACTAGCACAGAGCAGATGTTGAGCAGGGCACTCCATAAACTGCTCAGTCTACAACCGGTGCACTGCCTCACTATGCTACCAGCAAGCCACTTGGACTACTCCGGTAAGCAGTTCATGGACTCCTGTAAGCAGTGCACGACTCAGTACAACGTAGATGCCCAGCACTACACACCATGCACTGCCCAAGATACAAACAATGCACTGCGGCCCTGTGCTACTAGCAAGCCACTCGAAATCCTACTGTAAGCAGTGCACTGCCCAGCAAAGCGAAGATGCTCAGCACTGCACGCCGTACACTGCTGAACATACAGACAATGAACTGCCTCCCTGTCCTACAAGAAAGCCACTCAAACTCCTCCTGATGCAGTGCATAGCCTCCTGATGCACAGCACTTCACGCCACGCACTGCTCGGGATACAAGCTATGCACTGCCTCTCTGTCCTACCAGCAAGCCACTCGAACTTCTAGTCTAAGCAGTGCACGGACTAGCACAGAGCAGATGCTAAGCGGGGCACTCCATGAACTGCTCAGTCTACATCGGTGCACTGCCTCACTGTGCTACCAGCAAACCACTCGAACTACTCTAGTAAGCAGTGCATGGACTCCTATAAGCAGTGCACGACTCAGTACAACACAGATGCCCAACACTACACGCCATGCACTACCCAAGATACAAACAATGCACTGCGGCCCTGTCCTACCAGCAAGCCACTCGAGATCCTACTGTAAGCAGTGCACTGCCCAACAAAGCGCAGATGCTGAGCACTGCACACCGTGCACTACTGAACATATAAACAATGAAGTGCCTCCCTGTCCTACAAGCAAGTCACTCGAACTCCTCCTGTAAGCACTGCACTGCCCAGCAAAGCGCAGATGCTCAGCACTGCACGTCGGGCACTACTGAACATACAAACAATGAACTACATCCCTATCCTACAAGCAAGCCACTCGAACTCCTCTTGTAACCAGTGCATGGCCTCCTGATGCACAACACTGCACGCCACACACTGCTCGGGATACAAGCTATGCATTGCCTCTATGTCCTACCAGCAAGCCACTCGAACTTCTAGTCTAAGCAGTGCACGGACTAGCACATAGCAGATGCTGAGCAGGGCACTCCATGAACTGCTCAGTCTACAACCGATGCACTGCCTCACTGTGCTACCAGCAAACCACTCGAACTACTCCGGTAAGCAGTGCACGCAGTGCTTCGAGCAGAAACCATTGTACCTGCAGCATTACATAGAGCAGTGCAATTGTCGAAATAGGGGAAGTGCACGCACGTTAAATAGGGCAGTTCTTCAAAAGTACATAGATGTCTATCCGTGTAAAAAGCAGTTTTCTATATGACTATACGGGCAGTGCACTTAGAGTACATAGGGCAGTTTTTCGAAAGTACATAAGTTTGTATCCGTGTAGAAAGCAGTTTTCTATATGACTATACGGGTAGTGCACTTAGAGTGCGGGGTCGGCCCGTATTCGTTAGGGGCTAGTATAGTTTCTAGGTTAGGCAGTGCACAAAGCCGAGGAAGCGCAGTGCTTCGAACAGAAAACATTGTACATGCAACATTACATACAGTAGTGCAATTGTCGACATAAGGGCAGTACACGCAGGATAAATAGGACAGTTTTTCGAAAGTACATAGGTGTCTATCTGTGTAGAAAGCAGTTTTCTATATGACTATACGGGCAGTGCACTTAGAGTACATAGGGAAGTTTTTCGAAAGTACATAGGTTTTTATCCATGTAGAAAGCAGTTTTCTATATGACTATACGGGCATTGCACTTAGAGTGCGGGGTCATCCCGCATTCGTTAGGGCTAGTATAGTTTCTAGGTTAGGTAGTGCACAAAGCTGAGGAAGTGCAGTGCTTCGAACAGAAACCATTGTACCTGCAGCATTACATAGAGAAGTGCAATTGTCCAAATAAGGGTAGTGCATGCAGGATAAATAGGGAAGTTCTTCGAAAGTACATAGGTGTCTATCCGTGTAGAAAGTAGTTTTTTATATGACTATACGGGCAGTGCACTTAGAGTGTGGGGTCGTCGCGCATTCGTTAGGGGCTAGTATAGTTTCTAGGTTAGGCGGTACACACAGCTGAGGAAGCGCAGTGCTTCGAACAGAAACCAGTGTACCTGCAACATTATATAGAGCAGTGCAATTGTCGACATAAGGGTAGTGCATGCATGATAAATAGGGTAGTTCTTCGAAAGTACATAGGTTTGTATTCGTGTAGAAAGCAGTTTTCTATATGACTATACGGGCAGTGCACTTAGAGTACATAGGGTAGTTTTTCGAAAGTACATAGGTTTGTATCCGTGTAGAAAGTAGTTTTCTATATGACTATATGGGCAGTGCACTTAGAGTGCGGGGTCGTCCCGCATTCGTTAGGGGCTTGCATAGTTTCTAGGTTAGGCAGTGCACGTGGCTGAGGAAGCGCAGTGCTTCGAAGAGAAACCAGTGTACCTGCAACATTACATAGAGCAGTGCAATTGTCAAAATAAGGGCAGTGCACGCAGGATAAATAGGGCAGTTCTTCGAAAGTACATAGGTTTGTATCCGTGTAGAAAGCAGTTTTCTATATGACTATACGAGCAGTGCACTTGGAGTGCGGGGTCATCCCACATTCGTTAGGGGCTAGTAAAGTTTCTAGGTTAGGCAGTGCACGTGGCTGAGGAAGCACAGTGCTTCGAACAGAAACCAGTGTATCTGCAGCATTACATAGAGCAATGCAATTGTCCACATAAGGGCAGTGCACGCAGGATAAATAGGGCAGTTCTTCAAAAGTACATAGGTTTGTATCCGTGTAGAAAGCAGTTTTCTATATGACTATACGGGTAGTGCACTTAGAGTGCAGGGTCGTCCTTCATTCGTTAGGGCCTAGTATAGTTTCTAGGTAAGGCAGTGCATGTGGCTGAGGAAGCGTAGTGCTTCGAACAGAAACCAATGTACCTGCAGTATTACATAGAGAACTGCAATTGTCGAAATAAGGGCAGTGCAAGCAGGATAAATAGGGCAGTTCTTCGAAAGTACATAGGTGTCTATCCATGTAGAAAGCAGTGTTCTATATGACTATACGGGCAGTGCACTTAGAGTACATAGGGCAGTTTTTTGAAAGTACATAGGTTTGTATCCGTGTAGAAAGCACTTTTCTATATGACTATACGGGCAGTGCACTTAGAGTACATTGGGCAGTCCTTCGAAAGTACATAGGTTTGTATCCGTTAAGAAAGCAGTTTTCTATATGACTATACGGGCAGTGCACTTAGAGTGCGGGGTCGTCCCGCATTCGTTAGGGGCTAGTATAGTTTCGAGGTTAGGCAGTGCACGTGGCTGAGGAAGCGCAGTGCTTCGAACAGAAACCAGTGTACCTGCAGCATTACATAGAGCAGTGCAATTGTCGACATAAGGGCAGTGCACGCAGGATAAATAGGGTAGTTCTTCCGAAGTACATAGGTTTGTATCCGTGCAGAAAGCAGTTTTCTATATGACTATACGGGCAGTGCACTTAGAGTCAGGATCATCCCGAATTCGTTAGGGGCTAGTATAGTTTCTAGGTAAGGCAGTGCATGTGGCTGAGGAAGCGTAGTGCTTCGAACAGAAACCAATGTACCTGCAACATTACATAAAGTAGTGCAATTGCCGAAATAAGGGCAGTGCACGCGGGATAAATAGGGCAGTTCTTCGAAAGTACATAGGTTTGTATCCGTTTAGAAAGCAGTTTTCTATATGACTATATGGACAGTGCACTTAGAGTGCAGGGTCGTCCCGCATTTGTTAGGGGCTAGTATAATTTCTAGGTAAGGCAGTGCATGTGGCTGAGGAAGTGCAGTGCTTCAAACACAAACCTCTGTACCTGCAGCCTTACATAGAGCAGTGCAATTGTCGAAATAAGGGCAGTGCACGTAGGATAAATAGGGCAGTTCTTCGAAAGTACATAACTTTGTATCCGTGTAGAAAGCAATTTTCTATATGACTATACGGGACGTGCACTTAGAGTACATAGGGCAGTTTCTCGAAAGAAGATAGGTGTCTATCCGTGTAGAAAGCAGTTTTCTATATGACTATACAGGCAGTGCACTTAGAGTGCGGCGTCGTCCCGCATTCTTTATGGGCTAGTATAGTTTCTAGGTTAGGAAGTGAACGTGGCTGAGGAAGCATAGTGGTTCGAACAGAAACCAGTGTACCTGCAACATTACATAGATCAGTGCAATTGTTGACATAAGGGCAGTGCACTTAGAGTACATAGGGCAGATTTTCGAGAGTAGATAGGTTTGTATCCGTGTAGAAAGCAGTTTTCTATATGAAAATACGGGTAGTGCACTTAGAGTGCGGGGTCGGCCCGTATTCGTTAGGGGCTAGTATAGTTTCTAGGTTAGGCAGTGCACAAAGCTGAGAAAGCGCAGTGCTTCGAATAGAAACCAGTGTACCTGCAACATTACATAGAGCAGTCCAATTGTCGACATAAGGGCAGTACACGCAGGATAAATAGTGCAGTTTTTTGAATGTACATAGGTTTGTATCCGTGTAGAAAGCAGTTTTCTATATGACTATACGGGCAGTGCACTTAGAGTACATTGGGCAGTTCTTCGAAAGTACTTAGGTTTGTATCCGTTAAGAAAGCAGTTTTCTATATGACTATACGGGCAGTGCACTTAGAGTGCGGGGTCGTCCCGCATTCGTTAGGGGCTAGTATAGTTTCTAGGTTAGGCAGTGCATGTGGCTGAGGAAGCGTAGTGCTTCGAAGAGAAACCAGTGTACCTGCAGCATTACATAGAGCAGTGTAATTGTCGAAATAAGGGCAGTGCAAGCAGGATAAATAGGGCAGTTCTTCGAAAGTACATAGGTTTGTATCCGTTAAGAAAGTAGTTTTCTATATGACTATACGGGCAGTGCACTTAGAGGGCGGGGTCGTCCCGCATTCGTTAGGGCTAGTATAGTTTCTAGGTTAGGCAGTGCACGTGGCTGAGGAAGCGCAGTGCTTCGAACAGAAACCAGTGTACCTGCAGCATTACATAGAGCAGTGCAATTGTCGACATAAGGGCAGTGCACGCAGGATAAATAGGGTAGTTCTTCGAAAGTACATAGGTTTGTATCCGTGTAGAAAACAGTTTTCTATATGACTATACGGGCAGTGCACTTAGTGTGCAGGATCGTCTCGCATTCGTTAGGGGCTAGTATAGTTTCTAGGTAAGGCAGTTCATGTGGCTGAGGAAGCGTAGTGCTTCGAACAGAAACCAATTTACCTGAAGCATTACATAGAGAAGTGCAATTGTTGAAATAAGGGCAGTGCATGCAGGATAAATAGGTCAGTTCTTCGAAAGTACATAGGTTTGTATCCGTTTAGAAAGTAGTTTTCTATATGACTATACGGACAGTGCACTTAGAGTGTAGGGTCGTCCCGCCTTTGTTAGGGGCTAGTATAATTTCTAGGTAAGGCAGTGCATGTGGCTGAGGAAGCGCAGTGCTTCGAACACAAACCTCTGTACCTGCAGCCTTACATAGAGCAGTGCAATTGTCGAAATAAGGGTAGTGCATGCTGGATAAATAGGGCAGTTCTTCGAAAGTACATAGCTTTGTATCCGTGTAGAAAGCAATTTTCTATATGACTATACGGGACGTGCACTTAGAGTACATAGGGCAGTTTTTCGAAAGAAGATAGGTGTCTATCCGTGTAGAAAGCAGTTTTCTATATGACTATACAGGCAGTGCACTTAGAGTGCGGCGTCGTCCCGCATTCTTTATGGGCTAGTATAGTTTCTAGGTTAGGAAGTGCACGTGGCTGAGGAAGCATAGTGGTTCGAACAGAAACCAGTGTACCTGCAGCATTACATAGATCAGTGCAATTGTTGACATAAGGGCAGTGCACTTAGAGTACATAGGGCAGATTTTCGAGAGTAGATAGGTTTGTATCCGTGTAGAAAGCAGTTTTCTATATGACAATACGGGTAGTGCACTTAGAGTGCGGGGTCGGCCCGTATTCGTTAGGGGCTAGTATAGTTTCTAGGTTAGGCAGTGCACAAAGCTGAGAAAGCGCAGTGCTTCGAATAGAAACCAGTGTACCTGCAACATTACATAGAGCAGTCCAATTGTCGACATAAGGGCAGTACACGCAGGATAAATAGGGCAGTTTTTCGAATGTACATAGGTTTGTATCCGTGTAGAAAGAAGTTTTCTATATGACTATACGGGCAGTGCACTTAGAGTACATTGGGCAGTTCTTCGAAAGTACTTAGGTTTGTATCCGTTAAGAAAGCAGTTTTCTATATGACTATACGGGCAGTGCACTTAGAGTGCGGGGTCGTCCCGCATTCGTTAGGGGCTAGTATAGTTTCTAGGTTAGGCAGTGCATGTGGCTGAGGAAGGGTAGTGCTTCGAAGAGAAACCAGTGTACCTGCAGCATTACATAGAGCAGTGTAATTGTCGAAATAAGGGCAGTGCAAGCAGGATAAATAGGGAAGTTCTTCGAAAGTACATAGGTTTGTATCCGTGTAGAAAGCAGTTTTCTATATGACTATACGGGCAGTGCACTTAGAGTGCGGGGTCGTCCCGCATTCGTTAGGGGCTAGTAAAGTTTCTAGGTTAGACAGTGCACGTGGCTGAGGAAGCGTAGTGCTTCGAACAGAAACCAGTGTACCTGCAGCATTACATAGAGTAGTGCAATTCTCGACATAAGGGCAGTGCACGCAGGATAAATAGGGTAGTTCTTCGAAAGTACATAGGTTTGTATCCGTGTAGAAAACAGTTTTCTATATGACTATACGGGCAGTGCACTTAGTGTGCAGGATCGTCCCGCATTCGTTAGGGGCTAGTATAGTTTCTAGGTAAGGCAGTTCATGTGGCTGAGGAAGCGTAGTGCTTCGAACAGAAACCAATTTACCTGAAGCATTACATAGAGAAGTGCAATTGTTGAAATAAGGGAAGTGCATGCAGGATAAATAGGTCAGTTCTTCGAAAGTACATAGGTTTGTATCCGTTTAGAAAGTAGTTTTCTATATGACTATACGGACAGTGCACTTAGAGTGCAGGGTCGTCCTGCCTTTGTTAGGGGCTAGTATAATTTCTAGGTAAGGCAGTGCATGTGGCTGAGGAAGCGCAGTGCTTCGAACAGAAACCACTGTACCTGCAGCCTTACATAGAGCAGTGCAATTGTCGAAATATGGGTAGTGCACGCAGGATAAATAGGGCAGTTCTTCGAAAGTACATAGGTTTGTATCCATGTAGAAAGCAATTTTCTATATGACTATACGGGACGTGCACTTAGAGTACATACGGCAGTTTTTCGAAAGTACATAGGTGTCTATCCATGTAGAAAGCAGTTTTCTATATGACTATACGGGCAGTGCACTTAGAGTGCGGGGTCGTCCCGCATTCTTTAGGGGCTAGTATAGTTTCTAGGTTAGGATGTGCACGTGGCTGAGGAAGCGCAGTGGTTCGAACAGAAACCAGTGTACCTGCAGCATTACATAGATTAGTGCAATTGTTGACATAAGGGCAGTGCTTAAATAGGGCAGTTCTTTGAAAGTACATAGGTTTATATCCGTGTAGAAAGCAGTTTTCTATATGACTATACGGGCAGTGCACTTAGAGTGCAGGGTTGTCCCGCATACGTTAGCGGCTAGTATAGTTTCGAGGTTATGCAGTGCATGTGGCTGAGGAAGCGCAGTGCTTCGAATAGAAACCAATGTACTTGCAACATTACAGAGAGCAGTGCAATTATCGAAATAAGGGCAGTGCACGCAGGATAAATAGGGCAGTTCTTCGAAAGTACATAGGTGTATATCCGTGTAGAAAGAAGTTTTCTATATAACTATACGGGCAGTGCACTTAGAGTGCAGGGTCGTCCCGCATTCGTTAGGGCCTAGTATAGTTTCTAGGTTAGGAAGTGCACGTGGCTGAGGAAGCGCAATGCTTTGAAAAAAACCAGTGTACCTGCAGCATTACATAGAGCAGTGCAATTGTCGAATTAAAGGCAGTGCAAGTAGTCTGAGCAGTACAGGGCAGTGCACGCGAGGGTTAAATATGGCAGTGCCTCATAGTAAACTAATTTGGCTAGATCAACTCGCAGAGCAGTGCATATATTTAAATAATGGCAGTGCAGGAAGAGTACACGGTCGTTGCATATTTGTTTGTGTTGGTAGAACACCACGGTTAATTGGTTTCACAGGTAGTGCATGTAGTGTAGAAGCGCAGTGGTTCTTATCTAAACCAGTGTACACTTGTAGTGCACTGTAACTTTTAGGTAATGCAGTGCACTCAGGAAAAATAGGGCACTTCTTCGAAAGTAAAGAGGTGTTCCTGCAGGATAAGCGAACGTAGTTTTCTATATGACTTCAAGTAATTTATTTATAAGGTAGTGCACACGGGCTAACAAGTGCAGTTACAGTGCTTCGAAATTAAACTAGGTTGCGCGTAGCATTATAGAGAGCATGACATATATGAATATAATGGTAGTGCGGTTATAATACACAGTGGTAGCACATTAGTTCGGTGTTTCTATTGTGGTCGATGTATTACAGACTAATATTCTTGATTTGTGCATAATGTAGTCCAATCGTCGTCACCTTCATGTGATATTTCGGTCACACCTTCATGTGATATTTCGGTCACACTGTATAAGACACTCTTAATTAAAAATGTATCTTATGCAGTGCACCAAAACATCACAGCAGCAACGGACTGCAGAACAAATTGTGACATGCTGCAATATGCTGCACCCTGTAGAGACAAAGGTAGAAAACAAATATATTAGTTTAAGCATATGAGTTATATTTTTTGAGTGTTCAGTTATTTGTTCTTACTAGGTAAAAATATCACCTCGGTATTCAAGGTTTGGGTTTGCAAGCATGCTGATATCCCTCTCGTACAAAGAATTTCTTATACAGTGTGACCGAAATAATATACCTATTTTTAGATTTTTTAGCAGTGTTAGGTGTTTGTCTCATACACCAAGATTAGTATAAATCTGTAGCATATTAACTTCTGTATATCGCTATTGATAGTAAACTTATACATAAAGTAGTACCTTGGGTGTGTAAAACGACTTGGGCATGGCAGATGCACTTGACGATATTGATTTGCTCTTGAATTGGTAGATCCCTTCCAATATGTAATTCTCTGGTTGGCTTCACCTGTAGCTGAACAATTTGATTTGTATCTAATATTTCTTGTACCTATGATTCCATCTACAAGCATGTATATTTTCATCGACCCGCTTAGCATGCTGCAAAATGGAAGGTGGCGGCTTCTGAGCTGTGTGAGACTAGGTGTGGTCGTTGTATGTCTTTATATACAATTCCTTGGTTGTTCTAGGGTTTCCGTCTGGTGGGCCTTGTTGGGCTAAACTATCAGTGCAGATGTTGCGGTTCTTTGAAAACTTGGTTTGTACATCTACTGCTTGAGTTATATATTTTTCCATTGTATGGCTATACACTTATAGCAGATAATCATTATTTAATCTAATATTATGTTGCCATTGTAATTACAATATGTTCATATTAAATATGTATATTGTGCACTAATCAAATCTCTAGGAGCACAATGTCTATTGTTTATATTCTGGTAATTTGATTCCACATAGAATTTATAACAGTCAGTGTGTAGTTAAAGCACTGATAATAGTATTACGAGATAACAACAGGACACAAACATTTTGTTTCAGTACATTGCAAATTCTAAATAGACATAAGAGATAAACAAGTACATATTCTTAACAGACATAAGAAATAAGAAAATTATCAATCAGAGTTTGATTCCGACGACTCTGCTAATGCCTGGCTACTATGAATAATGATGTTCATTACAAACATCATTTCAGGGGTAAGCTGTGAATATTTTTTCACTGTAATCAGTATTGCTTGTCCAACACTGAGATGTGTAGTTTCAACGAAGTTCTTGCATGCGTATTTGTTGAATGAGATGCGGCCATCTTTTGTTGTTTTGTACGCCATGGTGTTGACATTACCACTTGCTCCGAAGCGTACTCCAACAAGACCTTCTTTAGCAATTTCAAGTGTAGAAATGAACTTCAATGGTAGTTTCTGAGTTGCAATAGAAGGAAGACGGTTTTTAGAAATAACATTATGAATGTATTAAACCAATGTGAAATCAATAAACAAATAAATAAAGTTAAATTTAGAAACATACCATATTGTGTTGTTTAATATTTGTTTTTATCAAACGAGTCACAAATGGCAACCCTAGAAATGAATTGGCCGAGGGGAAGATATCGAATAAGTAATTTTCCTCAGAATCTGTAAGGGTGCATGTCTTGGATTTTTTTTAGAATTAAGCACTTGGACATTGTTGATTTCATCATCACTGCTGTTGTTATCTTCTTCAGAATCAAAATATATCAGATTGATCTTTGAACCTAGAGCTCCCAATAAAAAGAATAGGTGTGCTCCTGCGTTGATCCTGTTCTCTGTGACGAACCTTGTCCAACCTGGACCGGTAATGCGAGTAATTGTGCATTGTTTGTGGACTTCAACATCATATGTTTTTCCAAGATCTTGGAATTCTACTCCAAATTCAGTTATGTCATTGAATTGCAACCTTAGATTGCATGGTATAGTCTATGGAAGGATTTAGTAAAGGAGAGGACTATTGTGTTAACCAATATTAAGAAATGGATTTATATATATTGAAACATAGTGTATACATACTAGTGAATGCTTGAACTGAACTTCTACGAGACGAACAATGAATTCCGAGCCTGGATGTCCTAAACTTTTACCACAGTGACTGAAACAAACTTGACATGGCGTCATTTCTTCGGCAATAAAAATAGTTGTGTGTTATTCAATCTCTATACATATATAAAATTATTTATAATTTGTGCCTGGAAATTTTCTTATATTTTGTAATTATGCTGCTTCTAATAATCTGATTCTGTAGATATGGTTCGTTTATACTGGAACTAATAAGTAGGGCTAATCTAGTAATTAAACTACTATTGATGTTTGTCAAATTAAACAAATGAACATTCTCATCATACCATTTAAAAAAGTATAAGAACTTTAGTGTTAGTTCAACATCATATAGATATATTGTGTTCTATCTTTAACTCATACTAATGGACTCATATTTGTGAAAATATGGACAGTATAAATCTTAGTACATTGATTTAGATCTGGAGGAATATAAGCAAGCAAACATTTTTGCTAATGTTTATATAATGTAAATGATTTGCTAAAAAATTAAACGATGTTGGTTGCTTACCGAAGACGCGGGAATGGTGAATCGATGATCTTTCGTTGAAGGCGCCGGCAGAAGTTCGGCTAGGAGTTGTTTTCTTGCCGGCGGCAAAAATGGGAACGAGCTTTAGAGGAATTTGGAAAAGAAGTATTTAAATGGATAGGTTGCATCGCTTCGTTTTATAGAAATATACTATAATGCTAATCATTTCAACGAAACCCTTTGTGTAGTTCCGTTTTATGCAGTTATCCGTAGATAGGATAGGGAGTGCAGAAAGACGGAATACAGTGCGCCTGGTGCATAGCAGTTTCAATATTTTGAACCGTTTGCGCAGCAGTTTTATCGATGATGTCAATGCAGTGCGTACGTGATTAACAAGCAGTGCGTGGTACTGTAAATTTTAGATGTAGTTCAATACACAGTTATGTCTCTGCCTTGGCCCCTTATTTTGTTCCATACTCACGGTAATTTAACTAAGCATAAGAACACAATGCACTTATTTGTCAAGTGTAGTGTATTGCAGTTACAGGTGTAGTGCGCTGCAGGTGCAGTGTATTGCACGGTCAGTGAACTGCCGCAGGTCCTTATCTTACACCGATCGCAAAGCTGCTTTAAGAAGCATAGCACTGTAGTGCATAGTTATTTCGGAGGCAGTGGGTGTCAGTATTTGTTACAGGTGCAGTGCGTGGTACTTTACATATTAGGTGCAGTGCACATTGCAGGGTTATTGCTCTGCCTTGGCGCCTTATTTTGAACCATACGCACGGTACCTTTATGAACCATAGGAACACAGTGCATACTTATTTATTATGTGCAGTGTATTGCAGGTACATGTGTAGTGCGCTGCAGGTGAAGTGTATTGCACGGTCACTGCACTGCCGCGGCATCTTATCTTTTCCCGTTCGCAAAGCAGCTTTAAGAAGCATAGGACAACAGTGCATATTTATGTTGGAGGCAGTGCGTATTACTATTTGTTACAGGTGCAGTGCATTGCACGTTTATTGCTCTGTCGTGGCACCTTATTTTTTATATTAGGACCGCAGTGTACTATCGGCTTCACAGGCTGTGCGTGTCACTGTGCATTGTAGTTGGTGTGCAGTTCATGATCAATGCATTACCGTGGCACCTTTTGCTGAACGTTTCTCACAACAACTTCAGTCGGGGACCATAATAACGCAGTGCATACGTGTTGCACATGCAGTTTCAATTCAGTGTGCATTGGGTGAGCAATCCATTGCACGGTCAATGTACTGCCTCGGCACGTTAACTGACACCGTACGCACAGTAATTTTACGGACCATAGTAATGCAGTGCATACCTCCTTCACATGCAGTTCGTTTGTGTTTGTATTGTAGGTGCAGTGTAATGCATGTTCAGTGCAGTATCATGGAACCTTACGTTGCACCGTGCGCACATGTATTTTATGAAAATAGGATAGCAGTGCATACGCCATACACATGCAGATCCTGTCCATGTACATTCAAAGTGCATATATTAGTTGTCTGTATTATTATCATATTGATACATACAAACATCTTAAATATAAGAAATATTTTATTTACATAGATTTACTGAACAACCTAGTGTAGTAATAATATTACAAGTATCAATCTAATGACCATCTTCAGTCGGGGATGTCCTTCTCATTGCCAGTAGGTCTGAATGCTCTCAATTCTTCAAGAAGTTCATCAAGTAGATCGTTTTCTATCTCGTATATCATCTTGTAGTTAAATTCTTCTCTCATTGCGGAAGGGGAGAACTGTTCAACAATCAGGAAATCGGTATGTTTTGAACGTATATTGCCAATAAAAAAAATAGGAAGCAAATTATATTGTAACATAAACAACGTGACTTACCTCTTCTTGGTTGCATTTTATCGTGTCTCCATTGTACCACTGTATACTTCTTAGGATCGAGTAAACACACTCATTCTCTATTTTCTTTGGACACCTAGGGAACTTTGCTTCGTTGAACTTCTCTGCAAATTCTGGAAAATTGTGACTACGATATGCCGCTTTAAGAAGTTCATCTATTCTTTTAAGCTGTTTTCATGAAATGCAACATTTATTGATCAATATTCTAAATAGTGCAGTTGGAAGATTAATATGAAATTAATGTTCTAACCATGATTAGTCCAACGTTGCTATGATATTCTGTTCTTGTTTTAAACAAGTAATCCTTGGTGTATTTCCTTGAGTCAATTATGTCAAGTCGACATCCACTGATATAAATGTTGAGGGAGTAAACTATAAAGTGAGAGCTGTAGACAACAGGTATTTCAATCTGCAATGAATACATAACAACTCCATTAACCAAATAGTTTATTTCATTAATAGTAAGCTCTCGAAATTTATTGTATAATCCTCTTCGAAATAGATGTTTTGAAAATTTAGAGAAACTTACCAGTTTTTCCATGTCTGGTTTAAAAATTTTCATCAATGATTTGAATTGCTTCACACGTTGTTCTGTGCAGATCCAGTTTTCCTTCTCGAATTCCGTCAGCACAGAGACTGAAAGGTTGCATATGAATCTTTTGCCTCCATCCACAAAGCCTTTGCAGGAATTGCTTATCATAAATATGTCTATGTAATGCTGAACCAATGGATTGTCAGCCAACCCTCCTTGTTTAAGATTGTTTTTCAGATCTTGGCCTGTCCATTCTTCTTCTATCATTACTCCAGATTCTATTTTTCGAATCTGAATAATGATTTTGCTGTAACAGATCAGAAAAGTGTGTTGTCATTACTCCAAATTATTATGCTAAAGCAAGTACTAATACTTATTTTCCAATATTGTAATTGTTTTTAACCTTTTATTATAAAATTTAACAAATCTTGATGCATTTAAGATTTTATCCTTGGAACAGTGAAAAGTTAGCATACAATCTATTACTTTTATATGTGCATGTTTTAAACGAAAACGCTAGAAAAAGGACGCCCTCGCGAGAGTGTTTTAAAAGAAAGATCTGAAATATATATATTTTTAGAACAACATTAGTATGTAAACACAACTCTATATTATGTCTTACTGTCAACACCCGGATTTTTAATCCAAGATGCCCGTTATGCCATACCTCGCAATCCCAGGCTTACCATTTTTGCGAGACATAACGGATTGGATATCACAGTACATCATCCATTACAAACCATACATAAGGTCTTACACAAATAAGGATCTCATGATCCAATCTTAAAACAACAAGGAGCGGTGGGGTCCATCTTCAGGGACACAAGTAATGCTGACGAAGGCAGATAGTCCTAGTTATCATAGCCGTCCTGATAGCCATCATCTTGATAGTCTCCTTCATAGTCTGGCCATTAAAATAGCCAGGGACAAAAGCCATGAGTACTCTTTAAGTACTCGCAAACTACCACTAACAAGTATTATAGTTCTAAGTTAAAGTGCTAAATCTAAGTTTAACTATACAGTTAAGTTTGAAACCTAAGCTGAGTTCTGAAGCAAAGAAAGATAAAGGAAAATTCTAGAATCACTTAAGTTGGGACGCTATTGTCATAAACACAACCCTATTGTGGTCAAGTCAAGATTCGTCATTCATTGCAAGTTATTTGGAAAACACTTGACAACGAAACAGTATGGCCATTCCAACTGTCCATAACCGCGGACGCGGCTATTCGAATAGTTTGACACTCTGTAGAGCTGGTACACTTTCACCACAAGATTCGATACATCTGTCAGGGATAACCCTGAATCATCATACTTAGTATGCAGATAATCAAACATAACCTTCCCTTTACACACCCTAGTATACGCACCTCTCCTATCAGCATGGCCTCCCAACCATGACCATCTGTCATCTTGGGCACTACATAGTTGGACATCATGAGAGGTAGCCTCAGCTCAAACCTCTCCCGCGAGTGAACTAATACTAATGCATATAAATTTGCAGCTAAGCCTTACCCAATTCAGGTAGTGTGGTTGTACGGTAAATTTGGAATGGTATCGCATCCGAATCCAACCATTAGTTTTATAAAAGGGTTAAGGCTCATGCCTCAACATTTTCATCATCATCAACCATTTGTGTTTCTCAACACATGTCAAAATATCTCAATAGAATGACTCATCATTCCAAGGTTTTCGTAATTCATTTTCACCAAGTGTTCCCATCTAAAGTGACTCAACTTTTTGATATACTCTAAACTACTAAGTTAAGAGTGTTCACTAAGATGGAAAAGATGGGTTCAATCTCATGCCATAGAATTTCATCTAAAGGTTTCTAAATAGGTCAAGTTTTATACTTTTTATGCTACCTTCAAAACAAGTAAAGAACTTTGTGTAAACTAAGGGAGGTAAAACCTGTAAATAAGACTTGGGGTACTAATAGTCAAAGGGGTGTGATCAAAGCATGCCTAAGGCATCTTTGATAAACCATCTAGCTTGATCCTAGCTTTCTAAGCACTAAACTTGCAAGTGTTAGCTTGAATTGTTAATGGTGGCTTGCACTTGAATGGTGCTAGCTTGCTAATAGTAGCTTGCCTTGGGTAGTGCAGTGGTTGAAGTTTTTGTTGTTCTTCTTCTTCTTCTTCTTGGTAGAACTCCTCCTCCTCGAAAGCTTGGTCAGTACTATCGTCTAAAAAGACATACGGAACACACAATCACCAAACAATACTTACTAGGATAAATAGCATTCTAAGACACACATTTGATGATCTATTCTCATCACAAGCATCACAAGTTTAATTCAATAGTTTCATCTGTTTAAATTTAGAAAAGTAATTTCTACTCATTGAAAAATTAACTAAGATTTAATATTCACCACTTAAAATATGGGATCATATTGACACATGTCATCACCACATATTATAACATGTGGGAATGAGATTTAAAGGTTGGATCAATATTACTTTGGTTTCAGTTTATTATTTAATGATTTAAAGTGACTAGAAAGGCCTATATAGCATTATTTTGGTACTAGTCCAAAGTCACTGCATGTAAACCTTAATATTATTTCATATTCATATAGGTATGGTGAAATGTGATTTTGGAGACTTGGAATCAACTCCAAACCTATCTTAGTTGATTTTATAAAAATGTTGCAAGTTGCAAAAGCTTCGGTTTTGTTATTTTTACTAGGAGATATCTATAACTCTAATTGGATTAAACCCAACGGGCTTGGATAGATAATTTCAATACCTTTCAGGAAAAATTTGTTTCATGCAATTTGGATTTGTAAAACTCCCAGAATTGAATTTTAAACTAGTGGACAGAAACTAGATTCGACTTAAAAAGAAAAAATCCAATTTTGAACAGTTGGGCTAGCGCCGGAAAGAACATGGGCCGGCCTAGTGGCGCTCTGCGGCGCGGGGCTCAACTGATAGGGGGTCCCGCTGGTCAGCGGCACTTAACACGCGAAACGGTACGCGCACTGTGGGCCGTAGGATTAGAAGTGGGATCTACGGTTGAGAGTCGTCGTCAACGACGAACAGGTTGCCGACGAGAGTTTGCCCTAGCGGCTCGGTGGGGGTCTTTCGGAGATGTACCAGGGCTCCAGCAATGACGGCGAGGCGGGAAAATGGACTGGAAGATGACGGTGAGGCGAGGCGTGGTTGCAGCGGAGCTGGGGGTGCCCTAAATCGCAGGCACCCTTCTCCTCCTGCTGCGGCGGCTGCAGCTCCAATTCCGGCGAGGCAGAGCTCGAGCGGTGTTGGCGAGACGTGGGTGAGGTTCAATGAGAGGTGGAGAGTGTGGGAGTGTGGAGAAATGGTGCTGGGGAGGCAGGCTTATATAGGCCCGACGGTGAGACCGAACGGTGTGGGCAGGCGACTCCGGCGAGGGCAGCAGAGGGGGCTAGAGGCGTGGCTCGAGGTAGGGGACGGTGGCCTGTCTCCTAGAGGTGTGCTGAGGCTTAAATACGCGGCAGGGCGAGCTCTGTGCTGGTCGGGCGTGTCACGCGCTCTGGGCGGCAGAGGCCGCAGGTCCGACGGCGAGCGGTGGCTGGGGTGCGTTGGGCTGCCAGCGGGGGTGTCTGGGTGTTCCCTAGGTCATGGCAGAGCGATAGGTGCGGGCTGCGGCCGAGGGGTGGTATGTGCACGCGGGGACAGGGC
Source organism: Avena eriantha (assembly GCA_910589775.1). NCBI lineage: Eukaryota > Viridiplantae > Streptophyta > Magnoliopsida > Poales > Poaceae > Avena > Avena eriantha. Next base: position 482,973,495 of record OU342743.1, on the reverse strand, counting down.
GTGCTCTGCGGGCGCGGCGGTTACTGGCTGGTCTGCTCTCTGTCTCTGGGCTAGGGTTGGTTGGACGGTGGCGGTGGACCACAGGCGAGCGTGTAGACATGGCGAGAGAGGCTGGCGGCTATTGTGGCGTGATGTCGCCGGTGGGGGTGCTCAAGGTGCTCGGCCTTAATGGCCATGGCCATTTGGTCGTGTGCACAGGGTTTGGCCGGGCTAGCAAATGGTAGGGTTTGCACTGGGGGAACAAGGGGACAGGGTTAGGCCCAAATGGTGACCAAGATCACTGCTCAAAACAGTGTTTTGAATTTGGCCAGATTTGTGCCCACAAGGTGTTTGATGGAATGGCCAAAAGAGAAAAACTTTTGAATTTTGAGTTCAAAATATTTGGGTGATCTACACTAGTGCTAGGTAGACTCTGGTTGCAAGGGTTTTGAAAGTGGTGCTCAAAAAGATGGTTTTTGAAATAGGGGTGATCTATGCATACGCATTGAATTCAATTTTCACATGCCATTTAAAATAAGCAAAAGAATGTTTTTAGCAGATCAAAAGGTCGTCCTTGGTACCTCATTATGTGAACTAGCAAGGGGTGCAAAGGTCATGAATTGTTTCTGTTAAGAAATGAGTGTTAGGAACACGCAAAATAGTGTAGTGGATTAAAATGGCCAAAATGACCAATCTTCCTTTTTAATTGTTTTTGATTTGATTTTCTTTGGGAAAAGTTTGGGAATGATGTAGATGATGTTTAAATCACCTATGAAACATTTTACAAGCAATGGATCACAGAACCATGGCAATTCAAAACAATTCCTAATTTAAATGCACATACACATGAATGCCTTTATTTTTAAATTGAAATTTTTTTTGTTAACCCCAATTTTTATGATTTAGATCTTGATAAGCTTGGATTGAAGTTTTGGGATGTTACAAACCTTCCCCCTTAAAAAATCTCGTCCCGAGATTTACAAGAAAACTAGAAACTAAAGAGATCTGGGAACTATGTCCGGATGTAATCTTCTCGCTCCCAAGTGGCTTCCTCCTCGGTATGGTTGCTCCACTGAATCTTGAGAAACTTGATGCTCCTGGTCCTGGTGGTTCTGTAGGCTTCTTCTAAGATACGAATGGGTACTTCTCCATAGGTCAAGTCATTGTTGATTTCCACAGCTCTATGATCGATGTTCTTGAAAACTACGGTCTTCTCGGGCACTTCTAAACATTTGCGAAGTAACGAGATATGGAACACATTGTGGATGGCTGACATCTCTTCAGGAAATTCCAGTTGATTCAATACTTCTCCTTGACGGTTCAGAATCTTGAAGGGCCCGATATATCTGGGGGCTAACTTTCCTTTTAGACTAAAGCGTTGAGTTCCTTTCAATGGCGAAACTATGAGATACACAAAATCTCCTACATTGAAAGTCAGGTCTCTCCTTCTCTTGTCAGCATAACTCTTCTGTATGGATTGGGCGGTCTTGAGGTGCTCACGGACTTTGTGAACTTTCTCTTCTGCTTCTCGAAGAATGTCGGGACCAAAGATCTGACTCTCTCCTACTTGCGACCAATTCAAAGGGGTACGACACTTTCTTGCGTATAGGAATTCAAAGGGTGCCATCTGCAAACTAGCTTGATAACTGTTGTTATATGAGAATTCTGTGAAAGGCAGGGAGTCTTCCCATTTTGATCTGTATTCCAACACACAGGCTCTAAGCATATCCTCTAGGATCTGGTTGACTCTCTCAGTCTGTCCACCAGTTTGCGGGTGATACGCGGTGCTGAAGTTCAACTTGGTTCCTAATCCTTCCTGAACTTTCTTCCAAAATCTCGTGGTAAACTGGGTTCCTCGATCTGATACTATGGTCTTGGGGGTTCCATGCAGACTAACAATCCTGGCAATGTACAGCTCTGCTAGCTTCGCACTCTGGTAGGTAGTCTTGACAGGTATAAAGTGGGCTACCTTGGACAGTCGATCAACTATGACCCAGATTGAGTCATTTCCCCTACTAGAAGTAGGCAAACCGGTGATAAAGTCCATTCCTACGGAATCCCATTTCCATTCCGGAATCTGTAGTGCTTGTAACAATCCTGGAGGTCTCTGATGCTCTTCTTTGACTCTTTGACAGATGTCACATTTGGCGATGTAGCATCCGATTTCTCTCTTCATCTTGTGCCACCAAAATTGCTCTTTCAAATCCTGATACATCTTTGTTCCTCCGGGGTGGATAGAATAAAGAGTATCATGAGCTTCCTTCATGATAACTTCTTCAGCTCTGAATCTGCTGGCACACAAATACATCCTTTGTACCACAGTACACCTTCTTCGTCTTCAGTGAATCCATGTACTTTTCCTGTACCAATACGACGTTTGATTTCGTCGATACTTTCATTCCCCTTCTGGGCTTCCTTGATTTGGCTAATCAAAGTGGGTTGAAGTTCAATGCTAGCTAAAAATCCTTTGCTAACTAATTCAGTCATGAATTGCTCCAACTCTTCATACAAACTTGGTTGCTTCTCCTTGATCATGGTGTTTAGCCTACACGGCAATCTGCTAAGAGCATCCGCTACCACATTGGCTTTGCCGGGGTGATAGTGAATGTCAAGGTCGTAGTCCTTGATTAACTCTATCCATCTCCTTTGTCTCATATTCAGCTCCTTCTATGTGAAGATATATTTTAAGCTCTTGTGATCTGAGTAAATCTCACAGCGATTACCCATTAGATAATGATGCCATGTCTTCAATGCTAGAACCACGGCTGCTGGCTCAAGATCATGGGTTGCATAGTTCTGCTCATGCTGCTTCAGTTCTCAAGACAGATACGCGATAACTTTGCCTTCTTGCATCAACACACATCGGAGGCCAATCTTGGATGCATCACAATACACATCAAACGGCTTCTTGATGTCTGGCATGACCAATATTGGGGTGATATCAATCTCTTCTTCAGCTCCTGGAAACTGGCTTCACATTTGTCTGTCCATTCAAACTTCTTGTCCTTTTTCAACATTGGGTCATGGGTCGGGCGATGCTTGAGAATCCTTCTACGAACTTGCGGTAATATCCCGCTAATCCGAGAAATGCACGGACTTGGGTTTGAGTGGTTGGGGCTTCCCATTCTTCGACATCTTTGATCTTGGCGGGATCAACAGAGACTCCTCCGACAGACACAATATGTCCTAGGAATCCTACTTCCTTCAGCCAAAACTCACACTTGCTGAACTTGACGTATAATTGATGCTCTCTTAGGGTTTTCTAGGATAACTCTCAGATGTTGCTCATGCTCTTCTTCTAACTTGGAGTAGATAAGAATGTCATCAATAAACACAACTACAAACTTATCTAGGAAATTCATAAAGATCTTATTCATGAGATTCATAAAATAAGCAGGGGCATTGGTTAATCCAAAAGACATAACCGTATACTCATATAAACCATAGCGAGTAGTAAAGGCGGTCTTCGGAATATCCGTTGCATGAATATTAAGTTGGTGATAACCTGTTGGAATCAACTCCAAACCTATCTTAGTTGATTTTATAAAAATGTTGCAAGTTGCAAAAGCTTCGGTTTTGTTACTTTTACTAGGAGAGATCTATAAGTCTAATTGGATTAAACCCAACCGCCTTGGATAGATCATTTCAATACCTTTCAGGAAAAATTGGTTTCATGCAATTTGGATTTGTAAAACTTCCAGAATTGAATTTTAAACTAGTGGACAGAAACTAGATTCAACTTAAAAAGAAAAAATCCAATTTTGAACGGTTGGGCTAGCGCGGGAAAGAACATGGGCCGGCCCAGTGGCGCTCCGCAGCGCGGGGCTCAGCTAATAGGGGGTCTCGCTGGTCAGAGGCACTTAACACGCGAAACGGTACGCACGCTGTGGGCCATAGGATTAGAAGTGGGATCTACGGTTGAGAGTCGTCGTCGACGACGAACAGGTCGTCGGCGAGAGTTTTCCCTAGCGGCTGGGTGGGGGTCTACCGGAGACGTACCAGGGGTCCAGCGACGACGGTGAGGCGAGAGGCGGTTGCGGTGGAGCATGTGGTGCCCTATAATCGCACGCGCCCTTCTCCTCCTGCTGCGGCGGCTCCGGCTCCAATTCCGGCGAGGCAGAGGTCGAGCGGCATCGGCGAGAGGTGGGTGCGGTTCAGTGAGAGGTGGGGAGTATGGGAGTGTGGAGATAGGCCTGACGGTGAGACCGAACGGTGTGGGTAGGCGACTCCGGCGAGGGAGGCACAGGGGCTAGCAGCGTGGCTCGAGGTAGGGGACGGTGGCCTGTCTCTTGGCGATGCGATGAGGCTTAAATGTGCGGCAGGGCGAGCTCTGTGTTGGTCGGGCGCGTCACGCGCTCTGGGCGGCAGAGGTGGCGGGTCCGACGGCGAGCGGTGGCTGGGGTGTGTTGGGCGGCCAGCGGGGGTGTCTAGGGTGTTCCCTAGGTCATGGCAGAGCGATAGGCGCGGGCTGCGGCCGAGGGGTGGTCTGTGAACGCGGGGACAAGGCGTGCTCTGCGGTCGACCAGCTCCGGGCGCGGCAGTTCCTGGCCGTTCTACTCTCTGTCTCTAGGCTGGGGCTGGTTGGATGGTGGCGGTGGACCACAGGCGAGCGTGTAGACATGGCGCGAGAGGTTGGCGGCTGCTGTGGCGCGATGTCGCCGGTGGGGGTGCTCAAGGTGCTCGGCCTTAATGGCCATGACCATTTGGTTGTGTGCACAGGGTTTGGCCGGGCTAGCAAAGGGTAGGGTTTGCACTGGGGGAACAAGGGGACAGGGTTAGGCCCAAATGGTGACCAAGATCACTGCTCAAAACAGTGTTTTGAATTTGGCCAGATTTGTGCCCACAAGGTGTTTGATGGAATGGCCGAAAGAGAAAAACTTTTGAATTTTGAGTTCAAAATATTTGGGTGATCTACACTAGTGCTAGGTAAACTCTGGTTGCAAGGGTTTTTAAAGTGGCGCTCAAAAAGATGGTTTCTGAAATAGGGGTCATCTATGCATATGCATTAAATTCAATTTTCACATGCCATTTAAAATAAGCAAAAGAATGTTTTTAGAAGATCAAAAGGTGGGCCTTGGTACCTCATTATGTGTACTAGCAAGGGGTGCAAAGATCATGAATTGTTTATGTTAATAAATGAGTGCTAGGAACACTCAAAGTAGTCTAGTGGATTAAAATGGCCAAAATGACCATTCTTCCTTTTTAATTGTTTTCTATTTGATTTTCTTTGGGAAAAGTTTGGGAATGACGTAGATGATGTTTAAATCAACTATGAAACATTTTACAAGCAATGGATCACAGAACCATGGCAATTCAAATCAATTCCTAATTTAAATGCACATACACATGAATGCTTTTATTTTTAAATTGAAAAAGTTTTTGTTAACCCCAATTTTTATGATTTAGATCCTGATAAGCTTGGATTGAAGTTTTGGGATGTTACACTTACTCAGCATATTTATCTTGAAAACTTTCATCCAAGATAGCCTTTCGAGCAGTGGCTGCGTGCTTCTTGTATTTAAAAGGGACATCCTTGAAAACTGGAAAGCTATTTTGACCTTGCCGAGATGGCCTTGATGGCAGGCTGGATGTTTCTAGTAGGGCTGTAATAGATTCAGATTGCGACATTTTCACCATAGGTGTTTCATCCCTAGTTTTTTTGTCTCTGGTTACTCTTCCAGATGTTCCACCCTTTTCTAGAGACATTGTTGATATCATAGCCAAGATTTTTGGCTTTCTACTCTTCTTGAACTTTTTTCCCACTGTCCTGACTGGGTTCATTTTCAATGTCCTTAGCCAATCTGAGTACTTCCATGTCTGTGAAATGGAGTTGAGATGGACTCCTTTTGTCAATCAGCAATCTCTTTGTTTTTTTAGCCGCCGACTCAACAGACTGCATGATAGTGTTTTGTTTTGCATCTGTACTCAAATCAAGTTCATGAATTCCTACAAAACAAAATCAAAAGAATGTTGTTAGTCTGCATACATCATGATTCTAATTGTATAAATTGAACTTCTAATTGTTATTATATTATTGTTACATTATAACGCAACATACCTTCGGTATTTGTAGTCAACCCATTCAACAGTATATTGGTGTTTTCCATTTTGTTGAACATTCTATAGAACCACAGGTTGCGAATAATAGGCATGTCTTGTGCTGTAAATTCTGTGTAAGAATCCATTACTGTGGTTTCCATTGCTTGTAGCATCATGAAGGTACCATCTTCACTGGGAATTGAATAAAATGAAATAATAAATTATCAATTAATTCTAAAACATAAATTGATATATGTAAATGTAAAAACAAGGGGAGCAGTTAGTGCTTACACATTGATATGTTTTGGCATATCACCAAACTCAATGTCGAAGCTCATTAATTCTTGATTCTCTTGACTGAACCCATTAAATAAATTTTTAACATTGTTTGTGACTTTGCTAGCTATTGTTTGCAAACTCTCATCATTTGGATTTCTTCCTAAGTCCACTATTCTCATCTTCCTTGATACGAAATCAATTATAAATAAGAAGTAGTGATGTTTCACTCAATTCTTATATGCATATGTGGCGTCTGGTATAGTAATTATTACCTATAAAAATGATAGATATCATTACTAATTATGTAATATGGAAACAATTAAATGTAAAATTTCAGAAATATATTACTTGATGATTATTCACTGTTGTTTGGAAAAATTCAGCTTACGAAGTTATATGCGAGTAACGTGTCTTCTACTTGAGCCGAAAATAGATTCCTTGTCCTTTGTGGAATTTGGTTGATATCAGCAGTCAAAAATACCTGTAACAAGCTTACATTATTTACTATCATTTAAAGAATTGAAAAAAAGTTTATTTTTTTATTTTTTGCATGAACAACAAGGTTATGTTGAAATATATGTAAACACATTTATTAACATTATATATGATATACTAGTTTTGTGAGCTTACCCCTATGTTAGGACCAAAACATTTTGTTTCTTGTTCTGCTTTAGAAATTGTAAGATAATCTACAGCAAAATCGAGAATATTTTTTTGTTTAGTTCCTCTATCACGGAATGAATCTGCAATTTCTCCTATAGTTACTATCTTTCCTCCTTTTCTTTTTATCAAAATATATGACCTGCATGAATTATTGTGAATAAGTTAGTTTGATAATAAATTTCAGTATATTATAGCAATACTAATATATGTTAGATTACTATATATATTTTTTTCTTAAAAAAATTGCGTTTGCGGTTTTTCTGCAGCGTGGAATCTCAATATCATACTGTGAAACTTTTGACTAGTAATCCGCCAGTCTTCGTGTGCTTCCTCCTCTGCAACTTTGTGATAAACTGTGTTATTTCGTTTACGTAGGATTAGAATTTTTTCCTTATTACTGTTTTTGTTAGTAAAAATCACCTTGGTTGAAAGGCGCCTCATTCTGAACAGGTACTATAGCACCAGGTTGTTCGTACTGCTGTTTGCCTGTTCCATGAGTAGAAACATATTGATATCATCATGGTTATTTGTAATAACAATCTTGACAGCCATTTATTTTTTTTAAGTTTTTTTTTCAGTTATTCATAGGTAAACCTTTTTTTTGACAAAATATCTATTCACTATAACTGTACTTACCTTTTTGGAGATTACGACCATGTAAATCGGTAGAAGCATTGCCGTCAGTAATCCAACTATCTACTTCGGCATCAAGGTCTGGGGTTGCTATGTTCTTACCGTCGTCTGTGCAACTTTCCTGGTTAAATTATACATTTAAAAGTGATCAGATAGCATAATATAATGTTTATAAATATACATAGAAATAAAAAGAATAAATATCGTTGGTAAGATCTAAAAGATAGATAACTAGTTGGTATGGCATGGTTTCATTAAATTGAACTCCCTGCCAATTCAATTGATCCATATTATCAACGATGTTGAAATCTTTCATGCCATCGATAATTATCATTTCTTCATCTGGCATTGAGTTATGTTCAAAAGAAGATGCTTCTGGTTCTGCTTGATGTTCAGGTGTGTGATTCTTTTTGTTGTCATATGGCAGTCTGTCATCAGGATTCCTCATTGCTTCATCTTGTATAATATTATTATCCATGTTGCATAAGTCATCTTCTTTTTCTTCATTGTGTCTTTCCTGCTCAGCCAGAATATCATCTGTGTTGTCGTCAATCTTTTGCTCCACAAATGTAACAGGTGTTACAACTGCATTTGACGCAGTGTTTGCAGGTGTTGGTATTTGAAATGTGTTAATAACAATTTGTGCATGCGTCAATTCGTCCAAAACATCACCCTTTGTTGAATACTCATCATCAATTGATGTTTGGTTTTCTCCTTGTTCTGCCGGCTGCTCAGTTTCTATTTCGTTGACTTCAACATCCTGCTCCTGGTCCCGTGTGCTCTCTGAATCAATTTGTACCTCAGTCACGAATTGATGAAATTCATCTATAGCGCGTTGAAGTTCATCATTGCAATCTTCAATCTGAATATCAGTAATCCCTCTGTTAAATCATCATGACATGCATTTGTATCTGCTTTACCATAACAAGCATTTTTTCTGTCGTAATCTCAGGTGTAATTATTGTATCACTGGGATCATTCATTCTGTGGTCGTTGTCTTCTTTCATTCCTTCGTCAACAAGTGCTTCTGACTGCTCACTGATAAGTTTAGCAACATATGTGCCAGGTTTACTTGATGATGGTATGGTGGTGTCTTCAGCATGTGAGGTGGAATTATCTTCAGTGTTTTGCTCGACAGACCCAACATGTGTTGTAACTGCAGATGCTGCAGTGTTTGTAGTTACTGGTATTTGAGTTGTTTCAATAACATTTGATACATCCGACAGTTCTTCCAGATGATCACTTGTCATTGAATATTCAGCATTGATATTGGTTTTGTCTTCTACTTGTCCTGCCTGCTTCTCTACTCCTGTTTAATCGTTTTCCACATTATGATCCTGGTTCCTTGTGGTTGTAACTGAAACTGTGCATAACTGAGGCACACAGACATCAACTTTATCATTACCATATTCAAGTTGTCTCTCGTTGTTAACAACCTCCATGTCGTCTGTCAGATCTGTATCATATGCATTTGTATCTGTTGTACCAGAACAAGGCATGTTGTCTGCCGCAATCTCATGTGTAATTTGTACTAGCATCATTCATTCTCTGGTCGCTATATTCTTTTTTTCCATCATCCACAACTTCTGTAGTTCCTTTACTTAATTCAATTGTCTGGTCATTGATCAGTTCATTGACGTTTGTGCCAGGTTTACTCAATGATGGTATTGCGGTGTCTTCAGCATGTATGACGGGGTCCTCCTCACTTGAATCTGCTTCTGGTTTAGATGAAGTGGGTGCAGTAGATTCTTTTAGCACCACCTTCTCTAGTTTATCTGCTTCGTCCACTTCCTCCATTTGGTCCATGTTTGCCAGAACTTCTTCATACTCTGCATTGTGTATGATGATGTTTGATATGGCCATTTCCTTCTCCTTGGCCATAATATTGTTCTTTTCCACGAGGTCAACCTTCACAATCCTTAATCTAGCTGGAGATACTTCCAGATCCTCCTTTCTTGACTGAACAATCTAATTGAGCTTACCAATCTCCTCTTGGTTAGATGCTTCATCATCTATGTTTTGTATCAATGGAGTGTTGTTACCAATTGTATTTGTAGTTTTGATTAAAAAGATATTTGTTGTTTCAGAACCTGCGGCAGCATCTGATCTTCGAGAAACCATTAGGCAAGTAGTGTTGACACATCTAATTAAGTCTGAAAGTTGATAATCACTTCTTGCCTGCAGTATAAAATAATTAAATAAACACAGTTAGACGGTATGTTCTTTATCATAGGTGTTTTGTTGCATTAGTGTAGATTTTTCGTAGTAGTGATTATTTTTTGTTGACTTGGATAATTTACATAGTTCAAATTTATTTTACTCAAAACAAACCAGAAAAATTCTTAGATGAAGATATAAACATGTTTTTTATAATAAATACAACTTACCCTAAGGCTTCCGTAGCTTCTAGTGTCACTGCTCCAGTCATCTGATCCGATTTCCTCCAAATATTCCAATTTGAGGTGACCAACTCTTGGTGCAAGGTTACTCAAGTTTGCTTTCTTGTGTGCATGAGTGTCCAAATAATAGATCAGAGGCAATGCTGCTGGACCCTCAGCTGTGTTTTTATTTCCCTTCTTATCTTGGTATTTTCTCAGCCCCCTCCTTAGCTCATCAAGGAGAACTTTACAGCGGTTCATCTATTGAATTTTCTTGATATCGAGATCCATGACCATACCAGCCTCCCGTCCTATACGTGCATTACTCGTTGCGCATGTTGTCTTGATGAACAACACAAGAAATATGAGCTTTATTTCCAGATCTGATGTTCCACCATTCTTCAAATGGTCGTGAGGCTTACTCGGTATAATGTTATCTGACTCACTCAAACTGAGCTGTTGTTTCAGCCACCGCAAAGCTTTTGTATAGGGTCACTTGAAGGTCATGTAGCATCAAATATATTCTTCTTTGGGAAACCATAAATTACTTGCACCACATCTTCTGTTATTTCAAGCTCTTCCCCTTGTCCAAGAACAATTGTTAGAGAACTAAGTCTGAATTTACTGTATAGCCATAGCATCATCTTCTTGGAAATGTTGCCGTTCAATTTGAAATGAACTACGAAACCACAGCCATGATCCCTCAATTAAATCTTCTGTTCATTTGTTACATAGTTTTCCAGAAAGTTGTGTAATTCTGAAAGTGACCCTCTCACTATGATCTCATCATCCTTCATGTCTGCTAGTTCTTTGTGAACTGTGTCACGTTTTTGCTTCTTGAAACCAGTTTTATCTATGAAAGCTTGAGCAGCATTAGGGTTTTCTTGAGTACCAGACCCAGCTTTTATGTTTTCATCCATACTGTTGTGTTTCCCCTTGGTTAATCTTCGTGTTCCATGAGATGAACAAATAATCAACAGCAGAAGTTTATGTTGAAAAAATTAAATCATGTATTATAATTTATATTTTACACTATGACGTTATTTAAAAAAAATTAATAACAGAGCAACAGTTAAACAGATACGTAATTTAAATTACTAGAATCAAGTGAATAAATTAAGAGATCTATAGTCAGCAAAGAGCTCATGAATCAAGAAGAATCAACTAGTACGAAATCAACACAGGTAAACAAAATTCCTGGCAGTGCAATTCAGTTACTAAATTGGTGCAGCAAAGGTGCAAAGTTTCCCAGCAAAATTTTAACTGTTAGTCTGTGTACTCGGTAGAGGAGCAGTTGATTGAAGTTATAATTGGTAGTTCTTATCTGAAAAATATGTCATTGTTTGGAATTTTAACCATGTTGTTGAGAAAAATGTTACTTCACTACGGACATGAAAAACAATGAATCAAAAGAAACCCTAGATTAGTTTGATTAGTGGTTTTCTTGCTCGTGGTTTGTTATTCGAAAAATTGTTCAAACCATGTGCACTGGCCATTTTTAATATATGCTTCACTCTAAACTATGGCCAGAAATAATCAAAATACCTGCATTGAACCTTTGTGACCGCGATTTTCGTCAGCCATGAAATCGATGAATAAGTGTTCTAGGGATGAAATTCCAGGAACCTTCTATGGGCGATTTTGATCCGCATTATATCTATGCTTTCCCCCTGAGAAAACCCTAATAAAACTTCAATTAGTGCTCGTAAAATCGTGTCCATACTAAATGGAGAACGAGAGGAAAATACTTCGTGGAATTTCGGACAACACCAGGCTGAATCTGCGATGAGAATGGAGAATCTATGATACATGTCTTGTCGCCGTACCGTCAGTCGAGAATCTGGAGTAGTAGGAGTCCTTTGCGCTGGTGAAGCTTTTCTCCGCCAAGGAGTTTTCGCCGTTGCTTGCCCCCGTGCAGTTAGGGTGGAGGAAGAGAGAGAAAGTGGAGCAGTGTTGGAGAAGAAGAGGAAAAAAGAGTAAAAGTATAATCATAGCCGTCCGTTGGGATGTATTGCTGTATGCACACGTGTTAACTGTCAGCGGTTTGAAGCCACGTAGTTTACATATGAGCCCAACTAAGGAGCACTGCCTCTAGATGCGAAGGTGCACTGCTTGGAGATTGCTAAGTAATAGAATATATTCTCACACTTGACAAATGCAACATATAGTTCTTCATGATCTACGGAAATTTAGCACTGTGTAACAGAGGCACGTATATCAATTTATTTTATCGATATTCAACGAAGTGCAATAGTAGTACTAGAGGTAGTGCAAACAAACTACAGCGAAACAACTATATTAAAACGAAATAGGCAGGGCAATCAGTGTTCACATTGCAGTTGACCCACGTTGAATGGTTGAATAATTACTAGCCACCTGGAAACTGAATTTCACCACAGTCGCTTGTTTTTTTTGTGTTTTTACGTTATGTGACTAGTATTGTAGGATACCTAAGTTTTGTTATTATCTTTATCAGTTATACAAGATTACCAGGAAATAATACTTTTAAAAATGGTCGTGCAATGTTTTGTGATTGCCAACAAAATAGATAGATTCTACCTGATAAAAAATTGTCAGGACTAAATGCAGAGCTATTGCACTATTTCAGAGCAGTGCAAACAAAATTAAGTGAACTTCAATCTTAATAATTCCACTGCATTGTTTTGTGTCTAACAGAAATATAATAAGAAATATATCTTTTAGTCCATATTATAGGCAGGAGGATATAACTGAAACTGGCAGCGCATAAAGCCATAAGAGAACCAACTATATTAGAATATCAAAAAATATTGAAATTCGTGCTCGGACGGAAGTTTAGTTAACCTAATTGTCGGAGAAAAAATTGCACGTGAATATTGTAGCAATATTAAACGCAGTGCGATAGAACGTTCATAAGCAGTGCAAATAACTATACACTAACAAAGTTAAGTATTATAACAATAGCAGTGCATTGTCTGTAAATAAGGCAGTTATATGGTGCGGAAGAAGAGAATACCCTTTAGCAGCTCATCGTAAGAAAAATGGGCATTGTCCACTCCGTAAGCACAGTTACATTTCTATAGGCAGTTAGATGGAATAACCACTAGCAGTGCAAATAACAATTAGAGAAAAAATCATTACAAAATGCAAAAAAAAAGTACTCTCTCACAAGGCAGTGCACATCTATAGGAGCAGTGCATTATGTGTTTTGAAAGAATTAGTATTTTTCAGTATAGAAATTTATTAATCACCTAGTTCGATGCATTATAGACCCTTTGCACTGCGTGAGCAAAGAAATATATATGGTTACGTCAAGAGTATAGGTAGTCTTATATTGTTCATAATCAAGTGCTTAGGTTCGCAGTCAGCTACATCTATAGGAAGCAACTTTATGAAAAAATAAAATAAGCAGTACAATTATTGGTCAGAAGCAGTGCACATATACAAAGGCAGTGCGCTATGAATTGACGAGGCAGTAATACGTTGCCGTCAAAAAAATGTATTAAGCAGCCCATCCGACGCAAAATGGACCCTGTGCACTGCCTAAGGTAAGTCATATATCGCTACATCCATAGCACAGGTAGTGCAATATAACTTTTGAAGGTAGTGCAAAGACCGACTAGAGAAGAAAGCATACTTCAATGTATAGAGCAGTGCATTATTTGTTCAAAAGGCAGTGCACACGCACAAGAGCAGACAAGAGCATACCACTATGTGTCAAGAAATCACCCTTTTCTCAGCTTTAGCGCAATCAACTACACCTATAGTCTCGGCAGTGCGATATAATTGCCACAAGGAATGTAAAGACCGAATAGAGAAGCATCCTTACGTATATGTTTACAAGGAAGTGTATAGGTATAGACTTGAATAATATCTTTGTTATCTCGATGATTTCAAGCCACATGATAACTCAAAGGTAAGATGAAATTTGTCTGGCAGTAATATTCATATACACACGCATGGAAACAATATTGTATTGCAAATAAGCATCCTAATTAATACATTCCACGAACTTATGCTTAGAAGAGGATACTGTTGAACAACTTCTTTTTCCTTGCATTATTGAATCTATGCGGGAAATTGTATGTCCCTTTTCTGCAGAAATTTCTGGATCGACAACTTGTTCTTCTCCTATGGTTGGTTCAACCATGCCAGGATCATCTTCCGAACCTAGATTTTGTGAACCAGTCTCTTCCTGATCGTTTTCCTCATCGTCTACTTCTTCTTCTTCTTCTACTTGAGGTCCTTGTTAAATTTTTTGCTATCTCCGCTTCGGGCTACACCGCTTCTTCGGCGACTCCTTCCTCCTGGATCTCCTCCTCCATTTGTGCTACTACTAGTGCGGGCAACTCAGATCTATGCGCGTAGCGTCTCTTGGTTGATCTGAAAGGTGTAAAGCTGGCGGAGTTTGCTCCATTTGGGTCTGGCGACAAGGACGAAGGTAGGTGGCGTTGTTGGCGACGGCGAAACATTCTGGATAGGTGTGGTTGCACGTTGCAGTTGGACAATGTTGGGGCTATAAATAGAAATCCAGCGTTGCTAAATTTCCTGCATGGCGGGATAAATACATGTTAGTGGTGGGAAAGATTCATGAACTAATTGAGAAATACAGCGGGAAAGATTGATGAACTTATGGAGAATGACGTGATGCGCTAGCTCTCCGTGACAGCCAAGAAAAGGAAGCATACGGCAAATCAAGTAGTATATCTAATGGTGGTTCATCCATAAGATTCAAACGGAATATCAAATGTTTTTTACTGTAAACAATTTCATTTCGAAAACCATTTACTAGTTCATGGTCTGAACAGTAATCAGTTCTACATGTCGAACTCAGGTAGGTTAGTTATATACAAAAGTCTTATTGTAAACACGAAAGCACAGATAGTGCATATATATCTGCATCCGACACGGGGGTGCTATGTAATACACGAGGATAAGTTGTTTTTCTTTACCGTAGAGAACTGCACCGCTTGGAAAACAGAAACTCTACTGCTACATAATAAACAAATTAATTCATCGTTTTTTATAACACCATAGTATACAGCATCGTTGTTTATTTTCAGCTCAACTTAGGTGCCAAAGCTCTCAGTTCTTCCGGTAGTTCATCTTTTGATTCGTTGGCCTCGGAGAACAGTGCCCAGAACAGATACTCCTCCATGACCGAGCTCGCGTCCATCTTGTCGAATGGTTCAAACGAATCAACAAGATATATTGTTAATGTTAATCAAAAATTTGTATTTGGTAAAACTATTGATCAAAACTGGCATTAATTACATCTTTAAGATTATGTACAAGTTGAATGCCGTTGTAGTTCTCAATGCTCTTTAGAATCCAAAACCATTTATGTCTTCAACTCCTTTTTGTACCTTCACATGTTTTTATCTAGATACAATATTTCCCCACTTTGGAATCTTGTTCTTCGGGTAGAGTTCATCAATGAACTTGTCAAATCTCTTTAGCTGAAATAACTAGTATGTACAGCATAGTTAGTGACATAATTTTTTTCAAATAATGCAGATTGTGTTTATCTGTATTATAAAGATATAAAGGTAAAAGAACCACACCATTGTTTCCCCAATTTGATTGTGGTAAGCTATTTTAGACAATCCTTTTCTCTATGTTCTGTAATCCCGTGTGTCAATAACTTCAACACGACCACCTTGGGGGTAGTTGTTTAGGATGTAAGTAGACACGTGATTGTCAAATGACACAGGCAGAAATATCTGTGATGGGCAAGCAAAATAGTCACATTGATTATATGTTCTAAATGAAAATACGGTATATATCTATATGTTATTAATGAGTTATGTATTAAAAAACGTACCATCTTAGCTTTTCTCAAATCTGCATTTCCAATTATAAGTTTGAACTGTTCAATCCTGGAGACGGCTTCAAACTGATAAATTTCATCTTTTTCTCCAGAATTTGTGAAATTCTCCTTTGTCCCAATGTCACATAAACGAGCAACCCCTAGTGGCAGTACTATCCTTCGATTCCTGAACAGACATTTGTACTCCGAGATACTACGCCAGCTTGAAATTATGAAGTCTATCATGTCATCATATAGCTTGCCTTTTCCATTGAAACATGCTGCAAGCCTTGCTGCAATCTAATATTTTGGTATTTCCAGGCCTTGTTCCAGAGTTGACGAATATTTCACCATAACCAGCCTGAGATTTTCCATAGACAAAAGAAAGAAGGATCAAATATAAAAACCGGGATCCATGATTGTGTGACAACATACACATATATTTTACTAAAGTAATCCACAAAGCATAGTTTGGTGCTTACTCTTCATTCTTCTCCAGAAAATCCTTGCTCAGTACCAGTCTACGAGCAACTGCGGCGTCTCCCTTGTACTTAAATGTGGGGGGAACGTACACAGGCAACTTAAGTTTTAAGATGTTTTGTAGAGGATTCTTGTAAGATTTGATATTATCTGGGGAATTATGACCAAGAGCCTTGCTCCTTGTAACAGGTGTTCTTAATCCTTGCTCTAGCAACGAAAATGTTTTAGTTGCATCTTCTCCGTGGCGCTTTGATCTGATACACGAGGTATCTGCAATGTCAATCTATGTTCTTACATTAGCTGTGTCATGCCCATGTCCTTTCTGAATTGTTTTTTCAACAACAGCGACCTCGTGGTTAGAGGAATCTTCTTTGTGAGTAATTTCTGGTAACAACATGGTCACACCTGCAGCAATATTTGTAAAAAACTATGTTATTTCCTCTTACATGTTATTAATGTAAAAAACAACGCCTAATGTAAAAACCAAGCATCTTGACATAATGTGACAGTATCGTTGTTGAACTGTGTGGTTAACCTGTCTTCCTCGGCTCCTACAGCGTCTTTGTTGCATCCTTGTACTTGTTTAGACGAGTTTGCTCCTACATCATTATTACAAGTAGTTTTCCTATCAAGCCCACTAGTAATTTTGCTATTAGCAATATATCTATAGAATACGACAATATCATTGCTAAGCTGTGTCGTTGATGGCTGTTAGTCAGTTTCAAATTGCTTAGAATTCTCTTCTCCTTCTCTCATAGTATATGTTGTTACTGGTGTCGGTGTCGCCATGCATGCAGAAAAACTCTGAATAACACATCAAATATATCAGTAAAAAATATAAAAAATGGACAAGTTGTTACGTTACACTTCTATTTCATAGATTGTTATTTGTATGTGCTCGTGTGATCGAAGTAGCTAAATACACGTCTAAGATATACAAACATGTTCATTTAAGGCTCTTGCGGTGACAATGTCGTGCTCCTTTTCTGGTGCTGCTATATTTTTTATTCTGTCCATGTACATGATCCTCTATCGTCAAAATTCCACGGCGTGTTGTTGTCAGCTGAATCCATTTTATTCACTGTTACTGCTGCTGACTTTCCTGTAGTAGAGCATTCGTTCCCAACATTAAGGTCATGAGTTGCTGCCTCGGCTATATGCTTTGATTGCTTGATTCGAATGGTGCCTGAAATGTTTGCAACGTTGCTCAGGTCATTCTCGCATCTATCGAAACATCTCAGCACGTCAGTTGCACACTCATGGGATGCTCGAAAGCAGTTAGCCATTGCTTCCAGTTTACTTCTTTTCAGGTCCCTGTGCTTCATGGTAAGTTCTTTATATATCGTTGCAACATTTGTATCATCACTTATGATTTCATCACCTGCTTCCTCCTCTAGCAGTATATCTATATACTTGTCCATACATTGATCTAGCCTCTGGGACTTTGTTCCTGAACCCTCTAATTCTCTGTTAGAGGTTGAGGTTATCTTGTTATAAGTCGTTTCTGCCACAGGAGGTTTCAAATAATAGCTTCTTTCGTCATAGCTGTTCCACCGCAAACAGTAATCAAATATTATTTTCATGGATCGTGAATAACTATTAGAAGAGGTAATTTTAAAATAGTTCATTTCATAGAATGATTCTTTATGTGAAACAAGATGAGGTCAAGTAGAATACTTACATTCAGTCGTCCCCACCTCTCTTTGTCAATGACATCGGCTTTCAATATAGCAAGCAGATCTGATTTGTCCAGATATTTGATCCTTGGTGATTCTTTTATCATAAGTGATTTTCTGCACTTGAGCGAATACATGTATATTATTAGAGGAAGGACTACGCAACCTTCGGCAACACTTTGATTCATATCATCAACATGAAACTTTATTGCCGCCCTCTTGATCTCGTCAATTACAAGCTGGCAAAAGTCCAGCTTTCCAGAATTCTCGATATCAAGGCTTTTCACTACCCCAACTTCCCGGCTAATGTGGTTGTTTAAACCTGGACATATAAGCTTTGTGCAGAATACAAGTATTATGCATTTCATTGTAAACTTGTCTATTGCACCCTTTTTGATATGACGGGTCAGGTGTTGCACCGTTGCAGTGTCCCTCTCTCCCAAACCCAATTTCTTCTTAAGCCATAGTAAAGCCAAGGTATCGCCAGCTTCTGAAGGCCGAGGCACCTTTATAATGCCATTGGGTAGACCAAGGGCGGAATGCACTGCATCTGCTGTCAAAGTTATAGTCCAACCACCGGCAAACTCTATTTTCAGAGTTTCTACATCAATCTTCTTGTATAGCTTAATAATCAGGGGCCTACTAATGTTTGAATCTAGCTTGTATTCCAGGATGAAACCCCAGCCAATCTTCACGAGCTCTACTTTTTGCAGATCATTCAGATCATGTTTAATCAATCTGTTGAGCTCTTTGAGAGAGCACCTTACTGTGTAATTTGATCCAGTCCTACTACGGGGCTTCTTCTTGTGCCATGTATATTTTTCAATTGCCATCAGTTGATTCTTGGACATATCCTGGTAGTTTATAGAAAAAACGTATCAAATATTGATAAACTTATTTCTAAATTTCTTAGTGCAGACTGTAGTCTCGATTAAGGAATATGACATGCATTAACATTGCGTAAGCTTACCATTTATTCTAATTGTTCAGAATGCCATGTTGTTCTCCACCAATCTTTCGTTTCTTCTTACGTACACCGCATTTGATGTTTGAACCTATTTTGCGTTTCTTTTTCAGCTCCAGCTTTATTTTGTAATTCTCAATCTTCCTGTTAAGTTCATTTTCTGACACATCAAACTCATCGCCAGTCTGTGCCATACCGTCAGAAGATTCTCCATCGCTAGCATTGTAAGAGCTCATTTTTCCCTGGTGGAAGAGACATACCAATCTTATTTCACGTTATAATTTTTGAACCGAACACTTGAAGCACTTCAATTCGACGAGCTTAATTTAAACTTTAAATTATAACTACACCTAGCTGTACAGTGTAACATCAAGCTGCAGAATAGGGCAGGTGCAGGTGCAGGTGCAAGTAGTTATAAAATTATGCATGCAATAAAAATTGAGAAAAAAATTAAACTAACCAGAACGCATTACTAATCATTCATTGAATATCAGAATTGACTTGAAGTAATAGTAAAATATAATTTACTGAAGCTGATCCTACTTGTGAAAAATATTGTGTATGTTGTCCGAGTGCATAATAAATATATTTTTTACTTACCATACGATTTATGCAACAGGATTTCTCATAGAAAAAATATGATGTAGTAATGAAATGGTCCCTCCGTTTCAAAATATAAGATGTTTTGGCTTTGTGACATGAGTGTATCTAGACCCCTTTTAGTATCCATGTTCACCCCACACCTTGATGAACCTAGACACTAAAATAAGTCTAGATACACTTCATTAACAAAGCTAAAACATCTTATATTTTGAAACGGAGTTACTATTCGATATGGAAAGCTAGGATTTCGATATTTAAATTTTACTAACCTATTCCCTCCGTCCTAAAAAGGATATCAAAAGTCTGTTTGAATTTGGATGTATCTATATACTCCCTCCGATCCAAATTAATTGACTTGGATTTACATAGATTCGGTTGTATCTAGTACTAAATACTGTCTACAATCGTA
Source organism: Avena eriantha (assembly GCA_910589775.1). NCBI lineage: Eukaryota > Viridiplantae > Streptophyta > Magnoliopsida > Poales > Poaceae > Avena > Avena eriantha. The sequence continues at coordinate 482,953,604 of OU342743.1, read as the reverse complement.
TTTCGCTGAAACAAACTTGAAAAACTATTTAGACTATAATAGTCTTTCAATTTATCATGGACTTGATCTCAAAACCAAGGTTTCCATACTATGTACGACGAATCAATGATTCTACAAGGAAATCTTTGCTATCAAGTAAGAGCGGTAAGTTCTTCGCAACTTACTAGTTGCAGGGATGATCTCGAATCCTTATCAATGGAGATGTTTTGTTAAGTTGCTATAGAGAATCCTTACCTCGGAAAGAGGACGGCGCCGGCGGTTCCTTCTGCTGCAGATTTTCCGCAATCTGCGGAAGAGTTGCCTCTCTTCTGGGAATGGAACCAAGTAAGAGCGGTAAGTTCTTCGCAACTTAGTAGTAGCAGGGATGATCTAGAATCCTTATCAATGGGGATGTTTTGTTAAGTTGCTACAGAGAATCCTTACCTCGGAAAGAGGACGGCGCCGCCGGTCCTCCTGCTGTAGATTTTCTGCAATCTACGGAATAGTTGTTTCTCTTCTGATAATGGATAGTAGAGGAAGCAGATGAAGGCTAATTAGATACAATAACGGAGAACCGTGTCTCCCGTCGTCCATAATAACTGTTGTAATGCCCGATTTTATTAAGATTTTTCCAGGGCAGTGCAAATCTTTTTTTTAAAGGGTAGTTCAATAGTAAACTAGTTGGCAGAACAATGATTCATGGACAGTGCATCTTAGTGTGTATGGCATTATAATGTCAGTACAACGATGCACCCAACGAGGAGTGCATGATTGATATTCGAGCATTGCACATTAGGAGAAAAACGAAAAGGTCCTCATTATTGAAACAATACCCCACGCGTCAAAAGTCTACATCGATACAGATAACGTTACGCAATGCATACTACGTACACCGGCAGTGCACATCGCTATGCATGGCAGGTGGGGTGCATTGCACGGTCATTAAACTGCCATAGAACCTTGTCTTGCACCGTGCGTACATCGCTTTCCGAAGCATTTGGAAGGCAGTTCATACGTATTCCAATGGCAGGGCATACATGTTTTTAACCTTATAATTGTAGTAGTATCCTGAAGCGCTCCATTGAAAGTGCATGCTTTGTTTACCTACAGTGCATATGAGTGTGCGTAGCATGCGGGGTGCATTGCATGGTAAGTGCACTGCCCTCGCATGTTATCTTGGACCTTTGCGCAAATCAGTTTACAAAGCATTTCTAAGGCCGATCATACAGAGCTTCAGCACAATGCATCTCGTGTGCATGGCATTATAATGACAGTATGACGACGCAATCAATGAGCAGTGCATCTCAGTGTATATAGAAGGTGGGATTGAATTGCACGGCTAGTGCACTGCCATTTCATATTATCTTTCACTGAGCAGTGCACAGTAGGAGAAAACCGAAAAGTTCCTCATTATTGAAACAATACCCTACGCGTCAAAAGTCTACGTCGATACATATAACAATACGCAGTGCATACTACGTACATCGGCGGCAGTGCATGATTGATATTCGAGTTGTGCATCACAGTGTATATAGAAGGTGGTATTGAAGTGCACGTCTAGTACACTGCTATTTCATATTATCTTTCACCAAGCAGTGCACAGTAGGTGAAAAACGAAAAGGTTGAACCAAGACCCAACATGTCAGAAGTATACATCGATACAGATAACGTTCAGAAGTGTATACTACGTACACGGGCAGTGTACCTCGCTGCGCATAGCAGATGGGGTGCATTGCACAGTCATTGAACTGCCATATAATCTTGACTTGCACTGTGCGTACAACACTTTATGAAGCATTTGGAAGGTAGTTCATATATACTTCATTGGCAGTGCATACCTGTGTTTAACCGCATTGTATTAGTATTATCCTGAAGCTCCGAATTTGCTCGTTTTTTACGTGATTGCATATTGCTTTTAATTGAAAATAATCAATACTAGTTACTTATTCGTCTAAACAAAGTGTTGTGCAATATAGATGAGATTGCTATATTTATAGTATAGACAGTGCGTGCATTAGTATGTTTTTTCGCTAATAAACAACTTTTTATTTCTCACAAACTGTGCACTGCGCGGTGCAAGATAATCTGAAAGGGCATCCCCACTTGCTATGTACACTGAGATGCACTACCCGAATACAAATCATGCACTGCTCGTTGAGTACTTCGTGATGCTGTCATTATAATGACATGCACATGAGATGCACTGCCCCAAAGATGTAGATGAACTGCCCTAAAAATGCTTTGTAAACTGCTATCAAAACAAATTTATAAATTTAATGATCCGACAATGGTCTGAAATTTTAAATGTTACTATTCCCTATTACAATTAATTCGGACTATTTTTTGGAGTGCCAACAATTTCATCGATAAATTTCTAGTCATGTCGGAAACGCACGTCAGGAATTTCTTTCTAAATGAAGGAGCATTATTCATCACTCCTTTGAATCAAACAAAAACAAATAAAACTTCACTGAATGATGATAGACACTGAATAAATAGTTATTATTTTGGTGCAATTATAGAAGTACATACATCTGTATTGATTGATAAGTTCCTTAATCTTTCTTGTGTACTTTTCATTGAACTTTGACAAAACCATGTCAAACGTCAGCTGTTCTCGCAAGGCTTTAGTATTAGTTTATACAAATAAAAGTTTATATCAAATAAATTTTAATTTAGTGCTGTTTTATACTAGTGCAAGTATGAAATTAAGTTTGCCTCGAAATTATACTTACAGACTGGAACCAATGGTCAACAACACCATCGTAAGATTTGAGCAACCTCAGCAAACCTACTTCGCTGGCTTTCCTGCTCATTTCATAGACAGACCCATATTTCAGTTGCTTGTTTGATATATAACTTTTAATAGGGCAAGGATCAAGCAGTGTTAACGATACTTAACTGTTTTTCATTGTCAGATATCCACTGAACAGGTGTGGTTCTCATATTTCGAAATTCAACCCTGTACGAAAAAACTGTATGCTTCTTCAAACGCAAACTTGAAGTTGTTTATCACAATGGCTGCTTCCTCTTCAACAGTCTCGTTCATGACGTTCGAATAAACAATATCATATTTCCGACCTTGAAGGTCAGCAATCATGGCATACCACACATTATTTGGCCGTAGAGGTATGATGATCTAAACAAACAAAGAGACGAAACAATTGGCTTGCAGATCTAAAAACAATGTCACTAGAAAATAACGTAGACACTAAAATTTAAAAATTACCATTGATACATTCGCCAGGTTCCATCCAATGTGATTCTCTGATAAGTATCGTTTGAACGATCTTGGATTACATTCTGGCCTTGTGAGCAAAAGCTAATAACATAATTTTTTAGAAAAAAACAAACTAGTTAGTAGATCATAATTTATGTGTTCATGGATCGATGTATGCGTGTTCAGTCACACATGAAAACATGTACAGATAGAACGGGTGTTACTAAAAAAACTTTGTAACTGCGATTACTGCATCTTCGTGCATCATGATGTACCTTGTTGGGAACAATTCATGATTGTGTTGATTATTATCTAGGTTGTGTTTCTGTTCTGTCATGACCATCATTGCCATATAGTTCATTACGTGTGAATTCACACTTCCATAAACATGCATTGATAAACGAAACACTCCCTGGCAAGCCCATTTCTTCCTGCACAGAACCACCTTGTCGCTAGTAGAATACAGAAAAAATAGAATCGAAATACTCCATTATTATAATGCGATGAAAATAATTAAATATATTTTCATTCTAAAGTATGCGAGACAAAACGTTACCTTCTCTCCTTCGGATTCGGAGTGGTCTCTACTATGAATTCAAATAAAGCTACTTCAACATCGTATGATTGTTTCATAGCAGGATATGGAATTTGGCGGCGATTAATGCTTGTTCTTGTTTCAGCATTGTCAGCACTGTTTGTTTGCATACCTGATCCAATGCTTGGTATGGATGCTGATGCAAAAGAGACATGTCTTCTGCAAGCTTCCTGCTCAAATGATGGTCTAGCGGTGCCGAATGATACATTATTATGTTGCAGTCTAGGGTCTCGAGAGTTTTCTCGTTTAGGACAGCTTCTTGTGTACCTGGGTTGTTGGTTTCCAGTATTTCTCAAAATTGACCTAGGCATACTTGAGGATATTGTATTTTCGCTGTACATTTGACTGCTGGCAATGTTACACCGAGGACTGTAAGCTTGGTGCATTAGCCTTACAGAGTAACTATTTCCTGGTAGTTGGCTCTGAGATACTGCCATCCTAGTAGTAGCATTCGTCGCCTCATACTGCTGTTGCATTTGTATGCGCGAACACGAATTTGAATACTGACTTGATGTATGAAAATCTCTGTGATTTGTATGTCCTAGATTTTCAGAGTCATTGTCTTGCAATGCTGTTCTTGAGTTTGTTCCGCTTCCTCCGTCCTGCTCTATGAAGCCACGTCCATCCATTGATTTGTCATTTTATGTAGTCTTATCCGATCCTGCTATCTCTATAGACCTTCTGCTGTTCAACATGTTAGGCCCTTGTGTGGATGCCTGCTGCACAACGTGCTCCGATTGCACATATTTCTCTCCTGATCCAGCATTCCAATAGAAATTTGGATGGCAGATTGTGCTACTGTTTGACTTGTTAATAGTATCGACCAATGATTGCGCGTGTTTAGCAAAGATGTTTTCACTAAGAGTGATGCTGCTGACTCTTGGTATATTAATTGAAAAATCAAGAGTTGTCGTATCGTTATACCTTTTCCTGTTATCAGTGGTTTCATTTGTAAGTGAATCTCTTATGTTGGAATTGATTCCTCCAAATAAATGATCGGTACTTGAACCTCTTATGCTGGAATGGGTTTCTCCAGAGAAATTTTTCGTGGCAGAAGCTCCCCTAATTGGTGTATAACTTTTGTCATACTGCTGAAGCTGCACAGAATGGGAGAATGTTCTCGCATCGCCATTTTCATTGCCTAGGTTTATATTTTTCAGTGTCATAGACATGTCTGCCACTGACATGCTGCCACTTATTGATATAGAACCATACGAATCATAATTATCAGAGACTTGTCCGTCGTGCTGAATAACAGATGAATGCACATTTGCAGATGCTGGTCCATACGTTTCACTTGACAGACAATTAAATTGTGTTGGATTAGCTTCTATTTCAGGCTGGGCTGCTGAAGTGATAACAGGTTTTTCTTTCGCTCTCTACGTAAAGTCAGCCAGATCTAAAACTTCTGTCCAAAATTCATCATTTCCTTCCCAGAAAGAAAACGAATCATCATTGTTATCTTCTGTTTCTTTGTAATGCGATCATCAGAAACAAGATCAAACTCAAATTGCAGTGATCTCGCAACCACCCATTTTGCACCGAGACAGTTGGAGTTCTGTCAGAGCTGAAATGTATCTGTACCATTTGCAGCAGGCTGCCTCTCTTCTTCTTGATCACTTGCATGATGACTTGGTCCTGCGTCCGCACTTGGGATGCAAAGGCTTGCATTCAAGCGGTTGAAAACATCCGGACCAGGCACAGGGACATGTTGTGGGTTTGAAATTTGTAGCTATCTTTCGTAATTTCCAATATCCTGTTTTGGCATGAGAACCGTAACTGGATTAGTAATGTCAGACGATGCAGCATGTACCGAACCAGCAGCTTCTGCACCGACCTGTACCTTAAGGTGGTTCAAGCCCATCTTTTGAGCATCACAAAATGTATGTACAGAACCAGGCAGTCTCTCATCAAAATTTCTTGTGCGCAATGAGTTGTTGACTCAGAATGTACAAAATGGCTATGATCGAAACCACTTGTTTGCACCTGAATTCTTGATCTGTCTTCATTGTCAAATGTATTTGACACGCCATTAGAAACAACCAACACGGCAATCTATCTATTAGTTATGTTCCATTGAGATGCTGCTTGTGACACATGAACTATATCTGCAGTGTCCACCTCGTTCTTTGCATGCTCTGTACACCTTGTTCCTGACGAAAGCTCTGTCCGGGATTCATTATCAGTACATGTAACGGAAGTCGATGTACATACTGTACTAGTGTTGCCCTCAACAATAAGTGTATGAAATTGTTGATTTTCGACTGAAGTTGCACTTGTTGCTACACAATTTGTAGCTGTAGCAGGCTTAGCGATCATCCTGTTACCAGAACCCTGACCTGCATATTCTGTGATAGATTGCATGGATTGCATTGAATTTGTGACAGGAATTATCACTTCATCTGATCGCAGGACGTCATCAGTAGCACTATAATTTGTTGCTTCATAGTTCATCTTTGGTAATTGTTCAATTCTGGACAAATTATCACGTGTCGGTAACATATGTACCAGGGCCTTGCAACAAGATTCCAACTCCTGCATATATTTCATATTTTCAGGGGATCCATAACTTTGGTTTGCAAAAGTTAACTTGACAAGCAGCTCACAGTCTTCTGCTAGCCTTCTACTTTCAGATGTTAGCCCATATGTTGATTTATCCAGCACACTGCCTTTGTCTTTAACATCGCGCTCATTATCTTCTCTTGCGCATAGGGACCCTTGAGGTGTAGAGTACATACCCCTGTTCTCATGATTGAGCATAGATATTCTAGAAATCTTTCTAATATTGCTCTTCATATTGAGATTCATCGCAGACAACATGTCAGCATACATATCCGTCACTATGGCCTGTATTTCTCTGGCAGCCTAGAAGTTTTCACATTATAAGCATTATCGCTATCGCCTATTTTCAATATTATAAATATAACAGTACACTGCTAAGATAACTGAATTGGTAACACTATGATCAAACACCAGTAGTATGGTTACCTAACTAAACCTAGTAGAACATGCAGCTTTAGAAAGAATGTTCATCCTGGTAGGAAGTAGCTAAAGCAGGAAGAAAAATCGTACAATAAAACGATGAGAGAATTTAATACTCTACTACAACAAGGTCGAGAAATAAAAAACATTAATGCTTAAGGTCAAGTAGGCAATATATATGTAGAACACAAACATAAGAAGATTCGTCATGATCACGAATGAAAGAATTAGAAAGATTATAAAAATTCTGACCTCCACATGCATAAGTGGGTCTGTTAAAAACTTTTCAATGAAAGTTGTAACATTCTGAACTATCTCTTCATTCATCTCAGCATTATAAAACAAAGTTTCATTTATATCCTTCAACTGCATATTCAACATGGACAAAATAGAAAATACAATACAATAATATGAGTAAGAAGCAACAAGACCATAGTAATAATTGCACATAATATGAATAACTATGGGAGTCTTGCCTTGTGAACACCATAAACGTTTTGTTGATGAGTCCTCTGGTCAAGACTCTCATATAATGCCATATTTTCAGTTGACCAGAAAGATATTCTAGGCAGTGCATGGCCTAGAAGTAGGGCATTTGTGTCTAGTAGTTCAAAGTACATTACCTACATTAAAATTGTTACATCATATTAAAACAACAAATCCACAGAAAATACTAACAACTAATATTATAGAAAATAATTATCATGGTGGGTAACTAATCGGAATAATTGGAAGGAAACCACCAAGTGCACCTTTCAACCCATTTTTCTGGAAAGTGTCAATATAGCCAATAAGCTTGTTGAATGCAGCAAGACACCAATCATAGGAGTCAATCTCATCAGACACTCCAATTGCAGAGAAGTAGTCCGGGCTGGCTCCATCATATGTGCTCGGACACAGCATAATAGTGTTTGCAAATAGAAGAAAACATGATTTGAACTGACATCCTACCAGGTTAGGAGTAATCATATTTTCAAGCTCACTGATAGTTGGTATTAGCCCTGCACATGAGTTAATTCTCTGACCATATCGCATATCCATTGTGGACACGCCTTCTTTATGGTTCTACCCCCAAAGGGGATGCCAAGTATCTTGTTGAAGTGAAAGGGCTTCAGTTCAAAGCCGCATCCTTTGGGAAATTCAAAACTTCTTGTAGTAACGTTAAAGTGAGCAACAATCCAGAAAACCAGTGACCTTGGCAAATCTTCACAACACATACCAAGCATACTATCAAATTGTATGCTCCTTAGCAAAACCTTCTGGTCATTACTCAGCCTTTTCACAAGTTTAATAAACTTTGGAAGATATAACTGTGTGGTGAAAACATGATCAGCCATTTCTGTATGAGATTTTTTTTCTGTCGACGGGGTAAAAAAAAGTTATTAGTTAACAAGGTATAGATTTTTTTAGTAAGTCATCTGTCAGATTTCAAAGTTATACATTCGACACAGCACATATGATAGAACCAATACAAAAAAATAATTCGAAATTAAAAAAAACATGTCGCGAACACTAGACAATGATCATAAAATGAAATAATAAACAGAAATTGAAGCGTGCTTAACCAACAATCGTCCTATATCGTTCTTAATTATGGATGTACAAGTAATATATCGCTAGCAACAAACACTTTTGTCGTGAGCGCGGAAAGATTTATATGAAGTAGCTAAACATATTCATAATACAGAGATCTACAAGTGAGCTAGACGGAAAATCAACCTTCTGGGATACGACGAATCACATACACATGGAGGGATGCAAGATGAATAGATGAACTTCGCCAGTAAAAGTAGATTTGAAAATGTGGAAGAACAACCTTGAAAAAAGAACGAGGAGAGAGAAGCATTCGTTAAACGCTATATCCGCCTGCCGCAACCGGTGATTCTTGAGAAATAAGAAGGTCCTTATTAATAAACCAAGACCGCACATGTCAGAGCTCTATTTTGTTTACCAGCATTATATTAGTATCCTGAAGCACTCTATAGGCCGTGTATTTTCTGTTTACAAGCAGTACACTGCCATTTCATATTATCTTTCACCGAGCAGTACACAGTAGGAGAAAAACGAAAAGGTCATCGTTATTAAAACAATACCCCACGCTTCAAAAGTCTACGTAGATACAGATAACGTTACGCAGTGCATCCTATGTACACCGGTAGTGCACATCGCTGTGCATAGCAGGTGGGGTGCATTGCACGGTCATTGAACTGCCATAGAAACTTGTCTTGCACTGTGCGTACAACGCTTTACGAAGCATTTGGAAGACAGTTCATACGTATTCCAATGGCAGTGCATACCTGTTTTTAACCTTATTATTGTAGTGGTATCGTGAAGCGCTCCGTGGGTAGTGCATGCTTTGTTTACCTGTAGTGCATATGAATGTGCGTAGCACGCAGGGTGCATTGCACGCTAAGTGCACTGCCCTCGCTTGCTATCTTGCACCTTTGCGCACATCAGTTTACAACGCATTTCCAAGGTAGATCATACAGAGCTTCAGCGCAGTGCATCTCGTGTGCATGGCATTATAATGATAGTATGACGATGCAATCAACGAGCAGTGCATCTTAGTGTATATAGCAGGTGGGATTGAATTGCACGGCTAGTGCACTGCCATTTCATATTATCTTTCACCGAGCACTGCACAGTAGGAAAAAACGAAAAGGTCCTCGTTATTGAAACAATACCCAACGCGTCAAAAGTCTACATCGATACAGATAATGTTACGCAGTGCATACTACGTACACCAACAGTGCACATCGCTGTGCATACCAGATGGGGTGCATTGCACGGTCATTGAACTGTCATAGAAACTTGTCTTGCACCGTGCATACAGCGTTTTACGAAGTATTTGGAAGGCAGTTCATACGTATTCCAATGGAAGTGCATACCTATTTTTAACCTTATTATTGTAATAGTAACCTAAAGTGCTCCATGGGCAGTGCATGCTTTGTTTACCTACAGTGCATATGAGTGTGCATAGCATGCGGGGTGCATTGCACGGTAAGTGCACTGCCCTTGCATGTTATCTTGGACCTTTGCACACAGCAGTTTCAAAGCATTTCTAAGGCAGATCATACAGAGCTTCAGCGCGGTGCATCTCGTGTGCATGGCATGACAGTATGACGATGCAATCAACGAGTAGTGCATCTCAGTGTATATAGCAGGTGGGATTGAATTGCACGGCTAGTGCACTGCCATTTCATATTATCTTTCACCGAGTAGTGCATAGTAGGAGAAAAACGAAAAGATCCTCATTATTGAAACAATACCCCACGCATCAAAAGTCTACATCGATACAGATAATGTTACGCACCGCATAATAGATACACTGGCAGTGCACATCGCTGTGCATAGCAGGTGGGGTGCATTGCACGGTCATTGAACTGCCATAGAAACTTGTCTTGCACCATGCGTACAGTGCTTTATGAAGCATTTCTAAGGCAGTTCATACGTATTCCAATGGTAGTTCATACCTGTTTTTAACTTTATTATTGTAGTAGTATCCTGCAGCGCTCCGTGAGCAGTGCATGCTTTGTTTACCTTCAGTGCATATGAGTGTGCGTAGAACGCGGGGTGCATTGCACGCTAAGTGCAGTGCCCTCGCATGTTATCTTGCTCCTTTGCACACAGTATTATACAAAGCATTTCTAAGGCAGTTTGTCTACATATTTAGGACAGTGTATCTCGTGTGTATGGCATTGTAATGACAACATCACGAAGTACTCAACGAGCAGTATATGATATGTATTCGAGCAGTGCATCTGCATATAAAAGCAGTATCACAAAGCTAAGATGGTACGTTTTTAATACATAACTCATTAATAACATACAGAAATACTTCGTATTTTCATTTATAACATATAATAAATGCTACTTTGAACTCCTCTAAAAGGAGTTTCACAAAACTGGTGAGGTGTATTGCAAGGTGAGTGCACTGCCAAAGATTGTTATCTTGCACCATGCGTACAACACATAGGCAGCTCATTTTTTATTTGATGACCAGTGCATTATGAGGCACTTGTAAGGGACTTCATATATAGTTCACGGGCACTGCATTTGTTGTCCATGGCATTATAAAAGCAGTATCACAAAGCACTCACGGTCAGTGCATCCGTTGTATACAAGCTGTGCATCTCGGTGCACATTGCTGGTTGTATATGAGCAGTGCAGAACGGATAAACAGAGCCAGGAAACCCAGCACAAATGTACTGCCTCTCCCCTGACAAAGGAGTGGTTAGACAGTAGACCCTGCATATATGTCGCTATCAATACTGAAGTGTTCTTCTTGGAAAAGGGGCAATGCATTTTTGTACTAAATTATGACCCACCTGTCAGACAACTTGTTTTCGGGAGATAAAACCTTCCCACCCGTCGTTGGTGTTTAAAGAAGGAAGGGCAGGTAGGAAAACGTATCTTCTTCAAACTATTATAACCAGCTAATGCTAGAACAACCATAACTTTCTCAGCAGCCACCGCCGCCGCCCGCATGTCGAACCTGCTCAAACGATTGAAATTCTAGAGATATATGTGATGAGGCGATTCAGCTTGTACTTCGTCTCTACATGGTAGACATGGCCGACAGCTACATTGTAGCCACAACGCAACAGTTTTTTGGAAAAAAATTTGCCAACAACGTAGCTAATTTTTATCTTGGGATTCAACGGAGATATAACTTCCTAGTTTTAAAGCACAGAGCATAGTTTCTATAGTGATGGGAACAGTTTAATAACCATCATAGTGTAGTACAATTGATATAGCGGAAATAGTTATATACGAAACTACATGACCATTTGCTACGCATGTAGTTTGAGCAGCAGATAGCACTATGTGTAATCACAAAAACTTTTTCACAGTGGATCGATCACTTCAATTGTAGGCTACACCAAATCGTTCATTTTCTATCAAAGTAATGTATTACTCTGTGTACTTAATAGCAAGAGATTATACAATACATTGAGAAGTTCAGTCGATGTACAATTAAACTATGCTCTAAATATTATTCAGCTATTCCTGACAACTACTATTTATTATTATGTATATAATTAGCAAGGTTGTTGGTGGTTGTTGCAAAAAAAGGTAAAAGGAGGAAATAATACCACAGTAAATTACAAAATAATTCGGCATACATATTTCAACTGATTGTTTTTGCATCGAAGCCTACTTATATAAGTTATATAGCAGATAGATTATTATTGTTGATGTTACAGATACGCAAGCAGAGTGTTGATTCTTTATCTGTGAGTTATTTTTTGCACTAAATCTAGAGAATGCGATATCTGCTGCATTACACCAAATTGCAAAATTCAGTAGGGACCCAGATTATCTCATTTGAATGATCGTACATTGGCTGAAATAGAAATGATGAAATGTGCGAAATTCCAAGCTCCAGGCGTAACAGAACGTGTTGCACGTCAATTCAGGATGGTATATATACTTTTAAGAATAATATATGAATTTTTTTATTTAAATGCTTTAAAAATCTAAAGATTGACCTTGAATAATTACGGTGCTACTATATTAATTATATCATGGCAGAGACGTCTTAAAGCACTACATGATAAGTGGGATAAAGAGCGTGAGCAGAAACTGAGAGCTCTCGCGGCGTCAATAGAAATTGTACGAAGATGTAACGCAGCACGCGAAACTTGAAGCCAAAGCTAGAAAAAATTAACATCACAATGTCTGCTTCACAAGTAATTTCCAGAGACCCTAGTGGTATAACAAAGCTACGATGCCAAGATGAAACAGGTGTTTCAGTGAAAGGCAACATCGTAGTCAAGACTAGTTATAAATTGAAAGATGCAAAGTGTAATGAGAATAGTTTGGTGAGTTTGCTCTTGCAATTAGTAAAAAATTTAAAAAACAAAATAATTTTGAATGAGTACTGCTAACAATTATTTTATTCTATTTATGTTTTGTCAGGTGCAAGTTGATGTGATGGTCTCGACGCAACAAAACAGTGGTACTACTGCAGCATCTTCTGCACAGACAAGGACATCAAAGGACACAAATGAAGTAACCAACATTCAGTTCAGGTACAGCGAGAAAAAATCAGATACAGTGCAAGCAGCTCCTGCAAGACAGAGAATCCTCACGAATACTTCAATACAGAATGACTAGACACACGCAAACATCGACCTAATAGCTATTAGAATGGCAATGAGTGGCACAGAAGGAGAAGCTTTAGTAAGGTTTGCAGGTAGTTCTGTAGAAGACAAAACAAAAACAATCATCACAATGAACGTACTCAAAACAATCATGATTGTTCAAAATTGCCATGATAGGAGAGTGCTGAGCATAGATGAGAAAAAAGTCGAAAGCAAGACAGTATATCCTGGATACGAGAGTAGCATAACAAATTCAGAAGAGAAGATCACACATGAATAGATTACAGATAAGCAGAGTGTTGCAAGTGAACCAGTTAGCAACATTTTTTTCCAATGCAGCCAACAACCATCGCTACAAGTACAGTAGAGTCATAAGCTGGTAGCATTGATAGACCTAATTGTTCTGATGCAGGCAAGAGAGATTCAACCAGCGTGTTGAACACACAAAGAGAAGAGAATACAAGTCATCAGAATGTCAATTGTTCAGAGGAACCAGCAGAAACTGCATGCAGTAACACCAACTCAGAAGCAATGAGCAATGAGCAGTCTGTGCCCCAGTGCGATGACACTATTCCTGAAAAAGAGATTAATCCAGGAGAACCTACGGAAGAAGAGTTAGAGATGGACATAATGTTTAAGAATGAGTACCCAGCTGTGGATGAAATTGGTGATGCCACGACACCTCAAGAAGGAATGGAATTTCAGTCAAGGGAAAATGCTTTCCAATTCTTTGCACTGTATGCAAGGAAAACTGGTTTTTTATAAGAAAACACACCAACCTTAACTCCAAGAAAACAAGAGAAATGATTAAATAGACATTTGTTTGCACAAAACAAGGCCAGACTCAAATAAGTGAGAAAGTTGTAAAAGATAGGAAAACAAGTTCTACTATCAGGTGCTCTTGCCCTGTATCCATTGTGGTAAAGAAAACAGAGAAAGGATGGATGTACAAAATAGTAAAACTAGACCACAATCACCCTTTGCACCCAACAGATTGGCTCATCAGGTTTTCAAAATGCCACAAGTCAATGACACATCAAGACAAGGAATTCATACGTATACTACACCTTGGAAAGATTCGACCGAGGAGAGTGATGCAAATATACAGTGGAATGAAACTTCTAACCAGAGGAGTTGGTTTCGACGGCAAAGATGTGTCAAAGCTTAAGTATGTTGACAAGAAAGACAACACAAATAAAGATATAGACGAATGCTTGAAGAGGTTTACCCGTCTTCAATCAAAGGTTACTGGGTTCTCATATAAATTCGACACTGACCACACACACACCGTTCGTAGCATCTTCTGGACAGACGCAATGTGCAGGATGAAAAACGAACTATGCGGTGAATATGTGTCATTCAACACAATGTTCAAGACGAACATATAGAACATGCCTTTTGCACCAATCATTGGCGTGAACAACCATGGAAGCACTGTTTTGTTTGGGATCAGTCTCCTGCAGGACAAGTCAGCTGAAACGTTCAAGTGGCTGTTCAAAACTTTTGTCTTGGAAATGGGTGGTAAAGCACCAAAGTACATAATCACTGACCAGTGCAGAGCAATGAAGAAAGAAATTGATGAACTGGATATACTGCTTGACACAATCCATAGGTTCTGCCTGTGGCACATCATCAAAAAGATGCTAGAAAAGCTTGATAGCATTTTGGCAAGAAATGAAGGCTTGTCGGAAGAACTAAGACATGTGTTAAAGAAATCATTGACTATAGAAGAGTTTGAAAAATGCTTGAGGAAAGTATTGGAAAAATATGGAATTGCAAACAACAAGCATTTGCTAGATTTATCGGATATCAGAGATCACTGGGTACCAGCCTACTTCATGGACTGCTTCTATCCCCTTTCCTCATCAACTACAAGAAGCGAGAGCACCAACTCCATGTGGAAAGACTATGTCGACCACACAGACACAATACTGAAATTCCTAGATTCATATGAGGTAATTCAGGAGAAAAGCTTGAGTGCGGTTGACAGGAAAAGGAACATGACTTTAGAGAAGACAGCACCAACATGGAGCATATATGGACTTGAGACAGATGCAATAAACATTTACACTACAGAAATATTTCTCAAGTTTCAAAAGCAACTAGCAAATAACACAGCTTTCGAAATAACAAGGGAAGAAACAACTGTCAGAGGAATGAAATATGAACTGACCAAAAGAAGTCATGTCACACATCCAGATTTCAACATGAATGTTTTTATAGTTGAAGTGGATAATGCGAATAAGATTTTCTCATGCAACTACAAAAAAATGAATCTAGTGCTGTCATGTCCTCAGGGTTGTGGTACATCTTGGTTTAGTACATCAGATGCCAGACAGTTTTGTGAACCCTAGATGGAAAAGATGCAACCCACATCAGCCATCCAACTATGTTTTTCGTCTTCCTGACGGTAACAAGAGCAACGCAGCAGGTCCAATATGTTATGTGATTGAGTTGACTCGTTTTGCTAAGATTTGCTCAAAAGCATGCAGTATAGACAAATCATACCAAGTTCTGGTAGAGTGCATCGATGAAATTGAGAAGAAAGTGAATGCTTCAGTAGACCAGGATGAGTAAAGCAACACAGAGGGCATGGCAGATGGCATGGTAGATGGCATCGATAACTTACATGAAACAATTCGTACTGCGTTGAAAGATCCTCCAATCATAAAAACAAAGGGTAGGAAAAAAAGACAGAGACTAAAACCAGGATCAGAGTAGACGAAAGGAAAATGCGGTACCTGCAGAAAGAGAGGGCACACAAAACTTAAATGTGAATTCTGGCTTAAGGAGTGATAGGTATATATATATACACCTGAACATTTTTTCTTATATTTTACAAATAAAGAGGAAGTGATTATGTACAAAAGAGAAAGTGCAGTACAAAAATACAAATAAAAAGAACAGTGATTACAAGGAGCAGTCCAGTGCAGACATCCGTGTCAAGCCACGAAAGACCTCAAGCATCAGTTGAGAGGAATGTATAAAAAAGAAGCAGCCCTATGAATTCAGTACAGTTCAATGTACATAAAAGTAATGGTACGAAAAGTCCGGTGATAAGAACAGTCAGAACAAGACAAAGCACCGTTCAAGATGAACATCTCGACAGTGATCGGTCCAGAAGCAATAATAAAAATGAAGGCACAAGCAGTTCAAAAATCCCTAGAAAAGGACATGGCCGTCTACAATGGTATTTGACTGGACAAGTTCAAGAGCCAAGGCAAGTTTTAAATTTCATAATATTTAAAACATTACAATTAGGATTGCCCAAATAGTTTGCTCTACATACATGTTATAAAAAATGATTGCTAACAATGTTTCTTTATTTTATGCAGGAGAAGCAGCAGGATCAGGTCATGATACAAATATTGTTTTGTAGTAGACAGACTCATAATTAAAAATTCACTCATAATAAATGTACGAAATTATAGAGCAGATTTTGTATTCTTATCAACTTATCATAATGTTATAGAGGAAAGTTTTTTGTATCATGGCATCACTTGTTTGTTACTGGTATAAAAAGGATAAATTCACTACAACCATACATACCGTTACACCGGTTTTGCAAATAAGATAAAAACATTAGACACAATAGCCATGAAACTCTAGAACAATCTATTCTAGTTCGAAAGAATAGTTTTGTACCAGATATTCAATGGAACAATGCTTTAAAAAAAATTGCACTATATATATCATACAAACTTAACAACCAGAAATATTTTATTTAACAAACAAAGTAGAACATTTACATATTTTTTTGTTTTTAAATAATTTACATATTATTCTTAGAGACCATAAGATAGACCACTCATACATCTATGCAATCACAATATAACAGATGAATCAGGGAATTAAAAAAAAGGAACCAAGGCAGTACATAACTAACATCGCTGGCAGTACATGAACTGCATTAAAATACATCAGGATAAAACAAAATAAAGCAGTGCATAATCCTTTAGAGAAGCAGTGCTATGCTTCAAACAAGAATGGGCATGTGAATTGTATTAGTGGGCCTTTCTTGTATGGAAGCAGCAGTTTTATGGTTGCGAACTCCTGAGGTATCGTATGAACAATTTCGTATTGGGCCTTAATTTTTATAACTACTAGCATGATTTGCACGATCGGTTGGTTATAAGGATACGAGGAGTCGTGGAAGTGGTAAATGCGTAAGTTGCAACAACGGCGCACCAGTTCATCATTTACAGTGACGAAACTCAGAAGAACAAGGTGTCTATCTAGCGCATAATTATATATTATTTTGTAGTCCATCACATACTTGTTCTTATTAGATCCATCCTTGTTTACTACTGCAGAAATAAACAGATTCAAGCTGTGGTACCGGACGTCTTCCTCCCATGGACGACAGGCTTCAGACAATGGAGATTCATCACATTCCTGCTCATGGAACGACAGTTCTTACTATGGACTACACCAACGAGGAATCAACGCTGAACAGAATCCTCTCCATGTACGAGGCTTGGCTTGAAGAGGTTTGTACCCATCCAACTTACCGTCTGATTCTATTAAAACGATTTTCATATTAATTATGCATGACTACAACACAAATGAATTCAAGGTAGTTTGATTCGTATAAAATAGTTTACCATATTAATTTGACATAGTTTTTCCTAACAAGTCCTTTTCACTAGTTTAGATACGAATCAAACATCAACCCATACATATTTTATCAGAATCCCTTGATTTTCCAACGGTAGAAACAAATATACTGTGTATCATATGAATCTCTACAGGATTAGAGTGGATATAGGAAATGCATTCATCCATTATCAATACTCCTACGTCTTTCATGTCATAAGAATCAATAATACAAGTTCTAAACTGTATCCTTCTAGTGTTCATTTCACTAGACTCTGGTACTAATAATCACATTTCATTTGACACCAGGATAAGACCCGGTACGTTGGACTAGACATTGAATATACCGCTCAAGGAAGTGAAAAAACCATCGCCGTCGTACAACTCACCGTGAGAGAGCACGTCCTAGTTTATCATTACGCCAGGGCCACGAAAAAATGCCAGGCACTCTGTGATTTTTTCAAGGAAAAAAAAATCACCTTCATTAGCATCGACAAGAGGACTGATTCAAAGATGTTGATGAAAGAAAAGTTTTTCATCCCTGAAGAGTACCATGTAGACATACATGGAATATTCAATACATTCCAAGCTGACAATTACAGGTATCGCATGGCTAGTATTGCAGCAGTACTCATTGATTCATCATACAGTGAGATGAAGATAACAACACCTGACTCAGGAATGCATAACAAATGGGAGTGAAAGCCAATGCCAATGGAGAATCTGCATTACTCAGCAAAAGATGGGTATGTATAATACGAGTTGTACAAGGGAATAACATTCATCGGCTACTGCCTCATTTTAGGAAGACAAATTCTGAATGATAGGCTGTGCACTGGGTGTAAAGGAGGTAAAGGATATAAATCATACAAACATTTTTTGGAGGCAGGTCCATCAGCTGATAACAATAATAAGTGGAATGACGAATACACGATGTGTCTGGCAGTAGATATCGACAGGTGGACGAAGAACGATGAATGGTGGACGAAGAGAGATGACGATGAAGAAGACTGAATTTAGCTAAAGACTGTGATTATGTGAGTACGGTCTGCTAGCAATCTTATAATTCAGTTCGTTAATTCAGTTACACAAAAGTGGTTATGATCTAGTATACTATATTAGGAGTACAACGTAATTAATGTGTGTGTGTATAAATTAAACTACTTTTTATCATTATTCTGTAATGTTTGTAATTATAGCATATGAATGTATACTTGTATTTCACATGTATATTCCTAATTTAGTCTCGAAGGTAGGCAAGTTAATTGTAAATAAATAAACAAAATCTCATTAACAAGTTAAAATTTCCTAAAAAATTAATTGATCATTTGACAATTGAAACGAATTATGATGCATCCAGTTGAATATTCACAACACATCAAACAAAATCAATAGAAATAACGAAATGCATTACCACATAACAAGCAGTTCAAAACATACATCAAGCAGTTCATAACAACAAGCGGTTCCACACAACTTACATCTGCACTAAAAACAATCAGAAGGAACTACAGTCATCATATAAGATGATGTCAATGATAAACATTATCTTAATGTTTCGGTTTGAAGTGGTCCTGCCAGTGACGAGAATTGCTTGCCCAACTTCAAGAAATTCATGATGACATTCAACAAAGGTCTTCCACTCAGGGGTGTTGAAGATAATTCAACCATCACTCCCTGTCTTGTATGAAATGAAGCTCACGGCACCATTTGCACCAAGCCGTACTCCAGCCACACCTTCTTCGGCAATTTCAAGAGAAAAAACCATTCTCGAAGGTAGTTTCTAATTAAGTTGCAGAAGTTAGTAATCTAATAACTAACAAGCAATAAAAAAATAAGCAAGTAGAAAAATAATGATAACTAATAACATACCATATCATGACAGCGAACATGCGTCCTGGTCAAGCGAGTAACAAGTGCTAGGCCAACGTACAATTCTTTTGAAGGAATGATGTGGAGAAGATAGAACTTTTCACTCATGGTAAGCTTGCATCTCTGAGCAACAATTGTATTATCCAATGGTCCTTCTTCCTCCTCATCCTCCCAATCCTCCTCATCAAACTCACCCTCTTCGCCATCATCCTCTTCATCACACTCGTCATCTTCGGTCTCATCATCCTTGTCCATATCCCCCTCATTGTTCATATGCATAACAGTGATACTTGGACAAGGAGCTCCCATTGAAAATACCAGATACACGCTAGAGTCGATTTGGTTTTCAGCAATAAACCTTCTCCATGAAGAACCTGCAAGGCGAGTCATTGCTCGCTCTTTGCGCACTCCCACAACATAAATTCGCCCAAGAGCTTGAAACTCAATGCTTTGCCCTGTTATTCTATTGAATTCTCTCCTTATATTGCATGGGATAGTATAAATTGAATAAAATAATTAAATAAATGACAATTGTATGGAAAGAAAATTCAATAAATGTAAAAAGCAAGAATTATATGCATACCAATGAACGCTCAAATCGACCATGTACAAGGCGGACAAGGAATAGCAAGGCTGATTTTGTTTCATCACTACAGTCTGTGAAACAAACCTGACACAGTGCCATGTCTTAGAAAAAATGAAAAGCACTCGTTAATTTATGATAAAGCTAGCTAAGATAAAAAAAGGGCATCATATTTTGAATGAACATAAATTAATTTTAGGGATGGAGTAAGTGAGCCAAGTAGGAAGCACAAATAAATAATTTTTTTCATATACCAGAAGGCTAAATCACACCACCCCAACCCTTCATTTCATAATCATATTGTAACTAATCAATAGGAAAATGAAAGTACAAAAGCATAATCAACCTAAAAGTGTATCCTCATTGCATCAGCACATTGAATGCTAACTAAAAAACTAAATATCTCCATATATATACAAACTACTAGCACGATTTGCACGATTTGCGAAGTTTTGAGGTCTTGTATGGACAATTTCGTAGTGGGCCTTTTTATTACTACTAGCACGATTTGCACGATCGGTTGGTTATATGGATACGAGGAGTCGTGGAA
Organism: Avena eriantha; assembly: GCA_910589775.1. NCBI lineage: Eukaryota > Viridiplantae > Streptophyta > Magnoliopsida > Poales > Poaceae > Avena > Avena eriantha. The sequence goes on along the minus strand of OU342743.1, from coordinate 482,933,120 downwards.
GCGGTAAAGGAGTAAGTTGCACCAATGGCGCACCAGTTCATCATTTGCAGCGACGAAACTCAGAAGAACAAGGTGTCTATCTAGCGCATAATTATATATTATTTTATAGTACATCACATACTTGTTCTTATTAGATCCATCCTTATTTACTACTACAGAAATAAATAGATTCAAGCCGTGGTACCGGACATCTTCCTCCCATAGACGACGGGCTTCAGACAACGGAGATTCATCACATTCCTGCTCATGGAACGACGGTTCTTACTGTGGTGTACACCAACGAGGAATCCACTTTGACAAAATACTCGCAATGTACGAAGATTGGCTTGACGGGGTTAGTACTGATCCAATTATACAGAAATTTTGCAGTACCTTTTCCTAACTAGTACTTCAAACCAATATTCATTCGAATCAAACATTTACCCCATACATCCTTTTTCAGAATCCATTGTTTTTACCTATAATCAAGCAAACTATTTGTAATACGAATTAATGTAACCCCATACATACGTTTTTTCCTTTTTGGCACATGATGTTTTTCTCATTATTAGGAAGATAACGTAGTATCTAAAAATACTGTAGTTTTCAATAGTTTGGGCGTTTGGCCACAGTAAAACACAAAAGTTTCAAAAATGTGGTATTGCAAAAACTAAGGTTTTTTGCTCGTTTCAAGAAAGAGGTCTAGACCTATTTTTTTGCAAATACGATGTTTTTGTGCAAATTGTAGTATTGATTGCCCGACGTTGATATACTATGGTTTTAGAATATTTTCGTTTGACAAAAGCCAAGAACCCGAACGGAGCCTTAGAGTGGGAATGGAAAATGCGATCCTATATTTTCCCCTACTCCTATTCTTCACGTCGTAAGAATCAAACATGTTTCACTAGATTCTGCTACTTACTAAAGGATCAAATTTTACTTGACAGGATAACAGCAGCAGGTACATAGGACTCGACCTCGAATACACTCCTAGAGGCAAACAAAAACCATCGCCATAGTACAACTCGCAATGAGAGAGCACGTCCTAGTGTATCATTATGCCAGGAGCACTAAGGAATGCCAGGGGCTATGGGATTTTCTAAAACAAAAACATATCACGTTCGTTAGTGTGGACAAGAGGACAGACATAAAGATGATGCAGAAAGAGAAATTTGATATCCCTGACGAGTACCACGTCGACATACAGGATATATTCAAGTTAGTGCCACGAGATAATCACAGGGATGACATGTCCAATCTTGCAGAAACACTCATTGATAGGTCATACATTCAGATAAAGATACTAGCCCGTAACTCAAACATGCATGACATATGGGAGTGGAAGCCAATGCCGCTAGAGAATCTGCGTTACTCATCAATAGATGGATATGTCACATACGAGTTGTACAAGAGGATAGCATTCATTAGGAATGTCACTGGTTTAGATAAACCAATCTTGGATGACAAGCTCTGCATCAGATGTCATGGAGGTTCTAAACCGTACAAACGACATAAACAATCAGGTCCATCAGAGGATACCAAGAAGATATGGCAGAAGGAGCAATACAGCATCAGTCCAGAAGAAGATGTCGACAAATCAGAGAAGCAAGAAGATGGCTAGAAGGAAATGTGAATTCAGTAAGGACTTTCGTAGCGTGGCTATGATATTATATCAGTTTGGTGATTTTAGTTGATAACCACATATAAAATGTGGATTTGATTTAGCGTTTGATGTTTTCCGAACAATGTCATTTTAAAAAGCTTGAAACCCTGCTTAGTGTGTGTAATACTTTGAACAATGTGTAATTATATATAGTCTATGCATTCTGGATGTTTTATTCTAGTAAAACAAATCATATATCCATTTTAAATACAATATTCTAGTTTGTGTAGGATTATGATGGTTATTCTCATCATTTAACTATATAGAATACAAAAATAAATAAAGATGCAAATACAAGTAAAAATGTAGTGCATACACGAACACTCAATGGCAGTGCATATTTACTGTAAGGAAGATCAGTCAGTATGACTCCACGCAGAAAAACTTGGAAACCAGAAAACATAGTGGCCAAAAACAAATAAATATTCAGGCAGCTCATAAACAGTATGATTAGCAGTGCATAACTGTGCATAAGTTAGGCAGTCCACCCTTTAAAACCTAGGCAGTGCAAATGGCAGAACTTGAGCAGTACATCAAAATCTAGGAACTCGAAAGCCGAAAAAGTAGTGAAAAAAATAACTTATCAGGGCAATACATAAACTGTATGACCGGCAGTACAAAACTTATCTAAACACACATTCTGATCTTACCGGCTACGGCAGTGCTTATTCCAACCTAGAAGCAGTTAACACAAAACTGCGCACAAATTAGGCAGTGCACCTTTAAAACCTAGGTAGTGCAAATGGCAGAACTTGTGCAGTGCATCAAAACCTGAGAACTCGAAAGCCAAAAACACAGTGAAAACAAAATTAATAGGGCAGTACATAAACTGTATGACCGACAGTGCAAAACTTATCAAAACTCACGTTTTGACATTACCGGCTATGGAAGTGCTTACGCCAACCTAGAAGCAGTTAACACAAAACTGCGCATAAATTAGGCAGTGCACCCTTTAAAACCTAGGGAGTGCAAATGTCAGAACTAAAGTAAATAGAACTTAGGCAGTGCACCCGTACAACTTAGGCAGTGCACCTGACCAAGAGAATACAATGTCGCTCCCCCAACACTAAAGTAAATAGGACTTACATCAAATACAAACTATGTGCAAGCAAAGAGAATAAACATATATTGGTCAATAAGAAAGCAGTGGACGAATTACAACTTAGGCAGTACACTCCGTACAACTTAGATACAGCTGGTGCAGTGCAATAATGAAATCTAATAAGGCAGTTAGTTAAATAACATTATGGCAGATCACTCACGATCACCCGAGGCATCAAAATTAAGCAGACAGAAGGCAGTGCATTGCTTCTAAACAAGGCAGAGCAACCAAAAATACCACCCCATGCACGATTTAGTGTTCCCTCTAGTATATAACCCACAGAAAGGTAGGCCGAAGAAACAAAACCCGTAGAAAACAGACTAATTCTGCTACCGTCATCGCCGTCGACCAGGAGCAAACCGCCCAACACCGGTAACCGTGAAAACAACCACCTTCCCACACCCCCAACATTAACAACACACACCATGCTCCGCCAACAGCAACCACCCCAGATCACCCTGCCCCGGCCGACCCACCCCAATGGAATCTTGTCCAACCCTTCAAATCCAACCCACCTCCGCTTGCACCAAACAATCCTCCGACGGTAGCAAGTTCGTCCTCAGCAACCTGCACCGATTTGGAACGGAACTCCCTAGTAAAGGGCAGAAGGCAAGAGCGCGGCGGAAGGCCCTTGCTTCCTCTTATTCAAGAAACAAGTAAGAGTACGGACCTACAACAAGAGGTACGCCGAATTCATATCAATCAAATAATTCCGGTTTAACACTAGATTCTTCACAAATCTGTAGCAGAATGTAAAATTTATAGTACATACTTTCTAACTCCACTTTTAATTCATTCATTTTAGTTCCTTATCGCCATACAAAGCATATGTGACTAACAGTTTAGAGATTACATATGTATAGTTGTTTTTCGTAACTAATTATTGAGAAAAATAGGGAAATAAAATTCGTATATAGAAAGGATAGACAAATATATTAAAACATCGAATCAGTGAAAATAATTACTAAGGATTAGAAGATTGCATAAAGAATTACTAATTTTCTACCACACTTATTAAGAATTGTCTTATGCTAAAAATATTATTTAATTATTAGGTGAAATGGAAGACAACATAAGTCCTAGACCTGGGAAGGTATAGAGCAATATACAACATACCTTGTAGTCATCACTAACATAAATATAGAAATAGCATTTATTTAATACAACTTCTTTGCAGAGCATACCTGATAATACGGATGCTGACGAAAAAAGTCATTGCTGACCCAAGGTAATGCTGTAAAAAAAACCAAAGTACATATTATTAGTGTTTCTTCTTCATATAGTAAGGAAAAATATTGCCCCAAAACAGGTAACCAGAACAACAGTCAGCTCCACAACAGCCAGCTATCAATAACACCATCACAAAGTGTGGACTGCACAAAAACACCCACACAGGAATGGCAAGTGGAAGATCAACTAGCAGAAGAGGAAGAGAATAAAAATAAAAAGAAAGAAGTAAAAAAAAGGTAATTGAACCTGGATAAAGTTAAGAAGAAACTACCTCTTGCATCAACCTCTAAAGAAAGTGTGGACGATCAAAAAAATGAACAAAACATACCCCAGGATGACCCAATCCCACTGAGTGTTTAGCTTCTAGACAGCAGTACCATAGTAGATTTACAGTCCAGTACAAGAAGATTGAAGAAGAGGAAAGCAATAGTACCAGAAGAGCAAGATAACCCTCAGGAAAAAAAGAGGAGAGCATCTATAATATGAAAGGAAGAAAAAATACATCTGAAAGAGCAAGAGAACAACACATATGAGGATGAGAGCAGTGACGACGATGATGAAGACTACAATATTCTTCCAGAAGGAACACAATCTGAAAAAGAAGATGATGATGTTGCAGGTGATACGGAAGAAAATGAAGGAGAATTGGATAATCAGGTTAGTAAAGATTTACATAAATAAATTAACAATATGACATTCATATTGAAAATACATAGCATGAACTGACAGCATAAAATCTTACATGAAGCAAGCTGGGAGAAAACGCAAACGCAAGGATCAGAGCAAAAATATGATTCAAGGAACCTTGACAATAGGTGACAAAAAGCTACGCAAGGACACAGGCACAAACTACACAGTAAGGTGTTCACTCAAAGAGCTCAACAAATTGCTTATAGAGGTCCTTAGCGAAGATCAAAAAACCGAGCTATCAAATGTTGGGCGGGGCTTCCTGTTTAATTACAGAGTAACATCAAACCTGTCACGGCCAATGATCTTGTGGTTATACGAGAAAATTGATAGAGTTACAATGGTAATGGAACTTGGAGCCGGCGTGGACATTGAAATAACACCAGAAGTTGTAAAATCATTGTTCAGCTTCCCTGACAGACCTAACGCAGCTCCATTACCATCAGTGGATGGTAACACAGAAGCTCTAAAATGGCTAAGGAAAGAACTTGGAATAACAGCGACAAAACAAGTTCAACTTAATGATTTGTATAAGAAAATAATGAAAGGTGGCACAAGTCCTTTCACAATGCAATGCATATTTCTGGTCATTTTCAAGAGTATTGTCTGCCCTACTCTATACACAAGGATAGGCCGAGAGGCTGGAATGATACACAATTTAGACTATAAGAAGCTTCAAAAAATGGATATCTGCCACGTAGTAGTGGATGAACTAAAGAGAGGAGTTTAGAATTTTTTTGCAGAAAAGAAAAACAGAAAAAAGAAAAAGGGTAAGGGTCCTGTTAAAAAAACAAATACCAAAGGAGCTGAGGGATGCACAATTCTGCCTTTAATAGTCTATCTGGACACTAAAAGGTGTGAGAATTCAATCAACACGACTGAAACACAACGGCTGCATGTTCTTGACAATGAATTATTGTCATCCATTTTGAAGAAGGACAGACAGAAACATAACATTGAGGAATTCGGAGCATTGAAATATGTAAGTACACATACTGGTAATATGTATCTTTGTATTTCCTTATTGCATATCTGATTTAATTCCGTAAGATAATAATATTGAGCATAAAAATATCTAAATTGTCCTATTGACATGAAACAGGTTAAGACTAGTTCCAACCTGCAGCGCTACAACAAAGGTTTTCATACAAAGAAAAATAGTTCCTCCAATACGGTGGTGGATAATGACCAGGAGAACCGGAAGAACAAGTATGCAATAGTTCTTGTCGGAGACAACTCAAACATTCCAACTGAAGAACCTTCTGTCTAGCCAAATTCAATCGGAAGTCTCATGACAGATGTTGAGAAGATGCAGCAAGCAATGGATCTCCTGAGACAGATTGCAGCCAACCCAGAAAACATATGTCAAAATTTAGAAACTAACAACAAACTAGGCCTCATCAGTAACTACAAACAAGATGTCACAAGAGCGGACCTGAGATTCTAGACTCAATGGATAAGCTTAAGTTATACATGGAGTCGGCGAAAGATATAGTAGTTAGATTAACAGCAAAAAGAGGACATGTCTGAATGAAAGATCCTGCATCATCTTCATTGCCGCAGAATGAAACTGAGGAAAACAACTCTGGCAGTGTTGATACGTCTAAAAAAACAGAAGACACAATGATCGAAGCTACAAAGGTAATTTATATACCTATTGCAAGTTATTACACGATATAATAAGAATGATTTCTCCTAGTTTAACTGTGTTGTATTTTTATTTCTAAATGGATTGGACAATCAGGCAGATGATACCAATAATGAAATTGCAGCAGAAGGACAGGAGCATGCAATATCAACAATAACAAAAGACAAATCTCTAAAGGTAGACGCTCATTTAGTAGAAAGGGGGCAATTTGCTATAATATAAAGCAAAAAGAAAAATCTGATGATGGTTATAACATTCATAACAATTCAACAAAGAACTAATATAAACTTCTGATTATAGGAGGACGCAGGAGGAGATACAAACAACCAAACCCCCTTTGACGAAGCAGCAGCAGGAGAAGCCACAGAAACAAGCATTAGCTCATCTGACACAGCGAACAGGCAGGAACAGGATAAAGAAGAGGAACATCAGACAGAAGATAAAGAAAAATAGAAGATCAAAGTTAAAGTTAGTGAAGTTGGACACAAAGCAGAAGATTTACTGCTAGTCAGTACCAATCTGACAGCAGATCTATGAAAATTAATTTGTTGAACAATTTGATTCATTTGTAAACATACCATGTTTCTACTCGTGTAAATAAATTAAAGATACACTTGCAAAATAGAGCTTGCTAAACATATCAAAAAATCTGGCTGTAATGACCATGAAGATATTTATATGAAGGATTATGGTTACAAGTACTAGCCAGTCTACCATTTGCACTTTTCATACACGATAGTTGAACCAGTAAACTGCCTCAACTACTGTAAATGAACTGTCATCGAACTACCATTCTGATGCACTGCCTAACATCAGTCATTGCACTGATTTTTCTGCACTTCATTTTTTCACACACTAACAATTTTTTCTTTCCACAAATACAGATAGTGGAGACCAAGCAAACAAGGACAACTGGCAAATACAATCAGCATGGACAAAATTGTATAACCTGATATGCAAGTTCATAGACAAAAAACTGTCAAAAGAAGATACAACTATATTAAAGTGAGATGATTTTAAAAATTATCATTTTGCACTTTGCATATTTTTTCAGAACCATACTGTGTTATAATAAAAATTACTCCACTCTGCAGATCTTGGTATATCTTGAAGCATGAGAAATCCAATATGAAGGTGCCACTATATTACATATCAGGTGCTTTCAAAAACGAAGGACTGCTAGGCGATATAGAGGGTGAATTTGTGTTAACCTATCTTGAAGAACAACTTAGGAGAACCAAGTCGAAGAAGAAAATTATTTATTACAGAGCAACTGTAAGTACTATAGAAAAAGCAACTGTAAATAATAAACAAAGGTTTTATATATTAAGAGCAAACAAACTAACGATTGTTTTGCAGCAAAAACTTATTAGCATTAGAGGAGTGAAAGACAATAAAAGAACTATGCGTTGGGTAGAGGACTTGTTTAAACCAGACACAGCAGACCGTCTAGAAAAATACGAACTAGTAAGTAGAACAATAATGTTCATTACAGTATATTTTTTGACAAGTTGAAGAACACCATACTACGAAAATACAAGCTTGTATATTCATTTTTTAAACAGAAAAAATATGTTAACAAATTTTAAATAATTGCTCATGCAGATAATGTTTCCTTTTCTCGAGCGACCTCCTAAGGGAACTTCAGGTTTAGTGGGTCACTGGTTCAAATTGACAATAGATATTTTGGAGAAGAAGTTCAAATTTATGATTTGTTGAGAGAGCCAGGGGATATTGATCTTGAAAAAGTATGCTCAAAATTGATGAGGAAAATAAAGACATTGTGGAGTGAAGGTTTTGGAACAACAGAAATAAAAGTCCAAACGCTGGATGATTTTGAGGTAGTATATGAACACATGCCTCTACAAGATAACGGGTAAATGTTCATACATAACATAAAATATAGTCTGGCATTGAACTACTTATCTTTGTCAACTTTTAACCATCTACCAACAACTAAAACGAAAAACACTATGCAGATGTGACTGTGGGTTCTTCATGCTCTATATGATCAAGAACTCCACCAAAGATCACATTCTGTAATTCACAAAAAAAGATATTCCGGGTTACAAGGAAATGCTTCTCATGAGGATGCTGACATCATACATCTTCAACGTAAACATCGAAACATTAAATGATAGAATATTAGGTAATCCTTTACACAGATTTTTGACTAGTATTGTTCATACTACAGTATGTTGTTTCATAACATTGTTACTATCAAGTGCAACACAAGTATTTATAAATTTGCTGCATCTATAGGCCATTCCAAATATCAAGAGCTATTCACAAGAAGAGATTTCCAGGATTTGAAGAGAGATATATTGCTAGGAATTCAAGAGAAATAAAACAAGATGTCAAACAAATCAACGATACAACTGTAAGAAACTAAGGAGATGGAGATCTTCAGAGAAAGATATAGAAGAAATCCAAAAAGGTGCAAGGTTTCCATAGAAGAACAGAAAAATCAAAATCCAGAAGAAAGACTTGTTTTCATTCCAGTAGAATTTAAAGAAACAGAGAATGCAAGGAAAGTACGGCAAAAACTAATCAAATATGCATCAAAACCAGATTACGGAGAGTTAGTGTAAATCTTAACTTGATACAGCTAGATCTCTTTTAATTAGCCTAGATATTTTTTGATCTAATCTAAACTAACACTCCTATAATACTAATCCTGTTTTTTGTAATACAACAGGAGAGTTTTTATCAAGACAACTAGATCCAATGAATCAAGAGATTTTAATATGACATATAATGCACTTGAATTAGCAGACAGTTTCAAAGAGAATGGATGGATAGACAATGAATTTTTAGATGCCATCATCCACACATGGAGAAGTAATGATGAGTTCAAATATCTTTTCCAGGAAGGTAAAAGGGTGATCCTACCCACACAGGTAACATCAGTATTAGATTTTATGGACAAAAACAAAAATTTCGAACCTGAAGATATTGCACGCACAATTGATTACCTCATAGGAACAGACAACCTTACAAAAGTTGGCACGGTGAGTTATTTTAGAAATAAGCATAACTTTCTATATTCAGTATTAAGACACCTCATAAAACTAAAAATTACTACATGTTTAAAACTTACTTGAGTATTATATCTACTTCCATACACAAATACTACTACCGGTTCATTGCAAGAAACATTGTTCAGATTATGTCTTAAATGGGTTTGCGCGGAATCCAAAGGTTGAGATCATAGACTCCTTCACATACAATAATAGTATAGAGATGCAGGATTACCACAGTAACATAGGACAAACTATGGTAAGACTCCTACCAAAATGTGGACATTACTAGAAAACTTTTAATAGAGTAAGAGTGTTATTTCTAAAAAAACATATCAGAACTTACTAGCCTTTTTATCTAACAATGTCACTATAATGTTTCAATATACAGCTAAGCAGGTTCGAACACATGCTAGAGTGCATTTACAAAGATGACACATTCCCAAGATGGAGTGCATCATTCAAAAGTGCACGCTACGTTGGAACTAAAAAACAAGATGAAGACGCATGTGGACTGTGGAAATTATATTACCTGCAGAGATACAATGGCTAAATTATAGAAAAAGGAAAGACATCAAGTGTAAGCAGTAGTTAGATAGCAATTTTTCAAAAATGTTGATTACATATACTTGAAAACTAACAAGACTTTGCAATACTTATCAGGACACAAGCTCCAGTATCAGAGATGAACAACTGTACACAATGTTGTTCCACAGATCTAACCAAGCACTGAAGAACCTACCAGCAGATCTTAGGGAGTTGGGCCCAGACATGGAGATGCCACAAATTGCAATAACATTAAGTGATTATAAGAAGATTCCGAAACATGTACATTATTTCGTCAAACCTGGTTACATGCACATATTGCATCTAACTAGACAGAGGCAAAGGAAATAACAATATCTGTGGGTGTAAGTACACTCTTTTTAATCTGTAACAGATAACTTGATTTCTGATTTTAAGTTGGTAGTGCAATATCTACTTGCAGTGTATCGACATCTATGGGCCAGTGCATCTGCATACACTCTTGCATAGCTATGTGTAAAAATTATAATTTCATCACAATGAACCAAATAATAACTAGCATCTATGTGAGAAGTGCATATCACAAACACATACGGCGATAAAAACAATTGCATAGCTATGTGTAAAAATTATGTTTTCATCACACTAAACCAAGTATAAACGACTTCACATGACGATAATAATCAACCCAGTATAAACTTCCTCTAAGTAGTCTTCAAACAAACTGCTTACATAGGTATCCTTGCGCTACCATGGACAAATTGCATACATAAGTAAAGAAGGCAGTGCCAAAAATCAGCACAAGGCAGAATATAAGTATGTACGAGGCAGTGCACCTAAATTTACGTGGGTAGCGAATGCACCACTAAAAACACTCTTTCATCCCTATGTGTGAAAATTATATTTTTAGCGCACTCAACAGAGTATAAACTGCTTCTAGATGATCATTTCAAAAACTGCCTAAATAGATATCCTTGCACTACCATAGAACCATGAGTACATGAGTAAATACGACAGTGCAACCAGTCTGGTCAATGCAGAACAAATAAGCTGTATAGCACACACGGAAAGAACACTGTAGTGCACCGTAGCTAGTTAGAGCAGTGCAAATAGAAAATTCATTGACAGACAGACACTTGCATTACTAAATTACATACAATATTGCTCCATCACATTCATTAAGTGCTCTTCACAAACACCGTTACAAACACTTACAACATGATAGGCCAAATTTATCTAGCATTTAAAACATGGAAGACGCTTAACAAGTTATTTGGACAGTTTCTTATCAAGCTCCTTGACCTCTTTGTGAATGTCATCCATGCACTCTGTGTAGTGACGACGGTGCTCAAGAATGTCCTTCAGAGATTGCATTGCATGTAGCCTGTCAAGACGTGTATTTTTTGTTGTTTCAATGTCTTCAAAACGATTGGCTATCATGTAGGCCAATTGCTCATCAAGCTTCTGCCTATCAGCTAGTACCTGAGCCATATCCATCGTCAGAGTATCCCGCTCTAAGTCCCAGGCTGCAGCGCCAGATTTATACTTGTTCAGCTCCACCTTCATCATAGCAGCATCTTTGACAACGTGATGCATTCCGACGATCTCATGTCAAAGAAGGTCACACTCTACATTAATAGTCATATTTTCTGCCTCCTTCTCAGAGAACTTGACACACAATTCGGATACCTTAGCATTCTCAGCAGCAAGTTCATTACGAAGCCTCTGATATTCTGCATCAACATGATTACTGCCATCCGAAACTCCCATAACTAATGGCAATGAATCCTAATATTTTCACAGAAAACAATAACAAGATTTAGTGTAAATAGAACTGATCGTACTAAAATATAGCCAACATACAAATACACGCACATTGATTAGCCCGCTTGGATGCACGACATGAACAGACGGCGACGGAGTAGATGCCAAATGCGAGCAACCATGAACACCAGAGGAGTAAGCCCTATATGTATATTCCAAACGTCAACGATACAGCAAGAGTTTCAAAAACCTAATCCGAAAACTTAGAAATGAATACAAGAAAAGATAAAAAAAGCAAAACTAACCCAGACTCGTCGATCTTGCGACGGTTGCATCGAGACGACGACGAATCTTCGGCAAAGGAATCCACGATGGTGGACAGCAGGGGAGCGCCCTCCGAGCCCCTTCTCCTCCGCTCACCAGCTTCCAAACATTTCGTAATAGTTGTTTGCTGCTTTCTAGACATAGGCTTCCTCATTGGATCCATGGAAGAAAGAACTGAAAATAGAACTGGAAGAAGAACCGTCTAGAGGAAAACAAACCGACTAGTAGAAGAGGAACTGGGACTCGAATGCGAAATTTCAAGCATCGATGTCTAAATTTATAATGTACTTATACACATTGAATAGTCGTCTCACCTACCAACAATAAAACACACCCCACACGTCATCCAAGACCAACGATTGACCAAAGCTATAATAATATGCCTACTGTAAACACAATTAACAATTCAGCGAATGAAACAGCACACGCGGATCGAAAGTTAAGTTTACTGAGGTTGCGAACAACAATACGCATGACACAGCTGTAAAAATAGAGTAGTTCAACATAATACAATACTAGGGCACTTCAACAAGCTAATAATATGGAAGTGCACACAGATAAACTGTGTAGTACTCAATGTAGAAATTTGATAAAAAGTATAATACTTTGAGTAAAATTAACTATAAAATTTCAATTACCCGTAAATAAAAAAACATAATATGCACTGCCAAAAGTGTCAACTATGAACTGCCTAGATGTACAAGTTCAGATTTGTTGTTAGTCTGTCAGACTTTCAATTTGGTTGCATAGGGACAGAGGGATTGTCAGTCTCAGATGGTAAACTATAGGATACCTCAGACAGTGGGCGGGGAAACAACACGTCGAAGCGTTAGCACATAACCGTTTTAGTTTCTTGATTTATAAATGCAGGGAAATCGAAGGGACCCCGTTCAGTTCTCTCCACTGCTCTCCCACTACGCACGTCTAGAGCACTTCCCTAGAACAGTTCCTCATAGCAGAGAAGTTTCTCAGAAAAGTTTGTCCTCTCCCGATAGAGTTTTCTCCTATAATTCCGTATCCCTTTCCTTTTCTTTATTAGTTTGAGCTGTAATCCTTAATCCTTATTTCTTTCTTCATTTCAAGAAGCTTTGTTCTTTTATTTTAATCTCCATTCCATTGTGTTAGTACAAATCGACGGTGAGTTTTGCATCACACTTCCAATACTTTTTTAGTTTCCTCGTAATCCTTTATGTGTTCTTCCTATCATCTTATCCCCGTAATACTATGGTGTAATTTATGCCTGATAAATGATCTGTTTGACACTTTCTAGATTAGGAGTTAATGCACAGTTCACTCCTTAAATGCATTATTAATTTCATCAGGTGTTTCTTGGAATGGACTGTACAGTGTAAACAATTAAATGTAAAATTTCATAAATATATTACTTGATGATTATGCACTATTGTTTGGAAAAATTCAACTTACGAAATTATATGTGGGTAACGTGTCTTCTGGTTGAGCCGAAAATAGATTCCTTGTCCTTTGTGAAATTTGGTTGATATCAGCAGTCAAAAATACCTGTAACAAGATTACATTGTTTACTATCATTTAAAGAATTGAAAAAAAGTTTTATTTTTTATTTTTTGCATGAACAATAAGGTTATGTTGAAATATATGTAAACATATTTATTTAAAATTATATATGATATACTAGTTTTGTGAGCTTACCCCTATGTTAGGACCAAAACATTTTGTTCCTTGTTCTGTTTTAGAAATTGCAAGATAATCTACAGCAAAATCGAGAATATTTTTTTTGTATAGTTCCTCTATCACGGAATGAATCTGCAATTTCTCCTGCAGTTACTATCTTTCCTCCTTTTCTTTTTATCAAAATGTATGACCTGCTTGAATTATTGTGAATAAGTTAGTTTCATAATAAATTTCAGTATATTATAGCAATACTAATATATGTTAGATTACTATATATAATTTTTCTTGAAAAAATTGCCTTTGTAGTTTTTCTGCAGTGTGGAATCTCAATATCATACTGTGAAACTTTTGACTAGTAATCCGCCAGTCTTCGTGTGCTTCCTCCTCTGCAACTTTGTGATAAACTATGTTATTTCGTTTACGTAGAATTAGAATTTTTTCCTTATTACTATTTTTGTTTGTAAAAATCACCTTGGCTGCAAGGCGCCTCATCGTGAACAGGTACTATAGCACCAGGTTGTTCGTACTGTTGTTTGCCTGTTCCATGAGTAGAAACATATTGATATCATCATGGTTATTTGTAATAACAATCCTGACAGCCATTCATTTTTATTTTTATTTTAAAAAAATTCAGTTATTCACAGGTGAACCTTTTTTTGACAAAATATCTATTCACTATAACTGTACATACCTTCTTGGAGATTACAACCATGTAAATCTGTAGAAGCATTGCCGTCAGTAATCCAACTATCTACTTCGACATCAAGATCTGGGTTTGCTATGTTCTTACCATCGTCTATGCAGCTTTCCTGGTTAAATTCTACATTTAAAAGTGATCACATAGCATAATATAATGTTTATAAATATACGTAGGAATAAAAAGAATAAATATCGTTGGTAAGATCTAAAAGATAGATAACCCGTTGGTATGGCATGGTTTAATTGAATTGAACTCCCTGCCAATTCAATTGATCCATATTATCAACGGCGTTGAAATCTTTCATGCCATCGATAATTATCATTTCTTCATCTCGCATTGAGTTATTTTCAAAAGAAGATGCTTTTGGTTCTGCTTGATGTTTAGGTGTGTGATTCTTTTCGTTGTCATATGGCAGTATGTCATCAGGATTCCTCATTGCTTCATCTTGTATAATATTATTATCCATGTTGCATAAGTCATCTTCTTTTTCTTCATTGTGTCTTTTCTGCTCAGCCAGAATACCATCCGTGTTGTCGTCAATCTTTTGCTCCACAAATGTAACAGGTGTTACAACTGCATTTCACGCAGTGTTTGTAGGTGTTGGTATTTGCAATATGTTAATAACAATTTTTGCATGCGTCAATTCGTCCAAAACATCACCCTTCGTTGAATACTCATCATCAATTGATGTTTAGTTTTCTCCTTGTTCTGCCGGCTGCTCAGTTTCTGTTTCGTTGACTTCAACATCCTTCTCCTGGTCCCGTGTGCTCCCTGAATCTATTTGTACCTCAGTCACGAATTGATGAACTTCATCTTTAGCGCGTTGAAGTTCATCATTGTAATCTTCAATCTGAATATCAGTAATCCCCTCTATTAAATCATCATGGCATGCTTTTGTATCTGCTTTACCATAACAAGCATTTTTTCTATCGTAATCTCAGGTGTAATTATTGTATCACTAGGATCATTCATTCTATGATCACTATCTTCTTTCATTCCTTCGTCAACAAGTGCTTCTGATAAGTTTAGCAACTTCTGTGCCAGGTTTACTTGATGATGGTACGATGGTGTCTTCAGCATGTGAGGTGGAATTATCTTCAGTGTTTTGCTCGACAGACCCAACAGGTGTTGTAACTGCAGAGCTTGCAGTGTTTGAAGTTAATGGTATTTGAGTTGTTTCAATAACATTTGATGCATCCGACAGTTCTTCCAGATGATCACTTGTTATTGAATATTCAGCGTTCATATTGGTTTTGTCTTCTACTTGTCCTGCCTGCTTCTCTACTCCTGTTTCATCGTGTTCCACATTATGATCCTGGTTCCTTGTGGTTGTAACTGAAACTGTGCATAACTGAGGCACGCAGACATCAACTTTATCATTACCATATTCAAGTTGTCTCTCGTTGTTAACAACCTCCATGTTGTCTGTCAGATCTGTATCGTATACATTTGTATCTGTTGTACCAGAACAAGGCATGTCGTCTGCCGCAATCTCATGTGTAATTTGAGTTATACTAGCATCATTCATTCTCTGGTCGCTATATTCTTTTTTTCCATCGTCCACAACTTCTGTAGCTCCTTTACTTAATTCCGTTGTCTGATCATTGATCAGTTCATTGGCATTTGTGCCAGGTGTACTCAATAATGGTATGGCGGTGTCTTCAGCATGTATGACGGGGTGCTCCTCACTTGAATCTGCTTCTGGTTTAGATGAAGAGGGTTCAGTAGATTCTTTTAGCACCACCTTCTCTAGTTTATCTGCTTCGTCCACTTCCTCCATTTGGTCCATGTTTGCCAGAACTTGTTCATACTTTGCATTGTGTATGATGATGTTTGATATGGCCATTTCCTTCTCCCTGGCCATAATATTGTTCTTTTCCACGAGGTCAACCTTCACATTCCTTAATCTAGCCAGAGATACTTCCAGATCCTCCTTTCTTGACTGAACAATCTAATTGAGCTTACCAATCTCCTCTCGGTTAGATGCTTCATCATCTATGTTTTGTATCAATGGAGTGCTGTTACCAATTGTATTTATGGTTTCGGAACCTGAGGCAGCATCTGAGCTTTGAGAAACCTTTAGGCAAGTAGTGTTGACACATCTAATTAAGTCTGAAAGTTGATAATCACTTCTTGCCTGTAGTATAAAATAATTAAATAAACACAGTTAGACGTTATGTTCTTTATCGTAGGTGTTTTGTTGTATTAGTGTAGATTTTTTTGTAGTAGTGATTAATTTTTGTTGACTTGGATAATTAACATAGTTTAAATTTATTTGACTCAAAACGAACCGGAAAAATTCTTAGATGAAGATATAAACATGATTTTTATAGTAAATACAACTTACCCTAAGGCTTCCGTAGCTTCTAGTGTCACTACTCTAGTCATCTGATCTGATTTCCTCCAAATATTCCAATTTGAGGTGACCAACTCTTGCTGCAAGGTTAGTCAAGTTTGCTTTCTTGTGTGCACGAGTGTCCAAATAATAGATCAGAGGCAATGCTGCTGGACCGTCAGCTGTGTTTTTATTTCCCTTCTTATCTTGGTATTTTCTCAGCCCCCTCCTTAGCTCATCAAGGAGAACTTTATAGAGGTTCATCTGTTGAATTTTCTTGATATCGAGATCCATGACCATACCAGCCTCCCGTCCTATACGTGCATTACTCGTTGCGCATGTTGTCTTGAAGAAGAACACAAGAAATATGAGCTTTCTTGCCAGATCAGATGTTCCACCATTCTTCACATGATCGTAAAGCTTACTCGGTATAATGTTATCTGACTCACTCAAACTGAGCTGTTGTTTCAGCCACCGCAAAGCTTTTGTATCACGGTCACTTGAAGATCGTGGGGCATCAAACATATTCTTATTTGGGAGACCATAAATTGCTTGCACCACATCTTCTGTTATTTCAAGCTCTTCCCCTTGTTCAAGAATAATTATTAGCGAACCAGGTCTGAATTTACTGTATAGCCATAGCATCATCTTCTTGGAAATGTTGCTGTTCAATTTGAAATCAACTACGAAACCACAGCCATGATTTCTCAAATAAATCTTATGTTCATTTGTTACATAGTTTTCCAGAAAGTTGTGTAATTCTGAAAGTGACCCTCTCACTATGATCGCATCATCCTTCATGTCTGCTAGTTCTTTGTGAACTGTGTCACGTTTTTGCTTCTTGAAACCAGATTTATCTATGAAACCTTGAGCAGCATTAGGGTTTTCTTGAGTACCAGACCCAGCTTCTATGTTTTCATCCATACTGTAGTTTTTCCTCTTGGTTAATCGTCGTGTTCGATGAGATGAACAAATACTCAACTACAGAAGTTTCTGTTGTAAAAACTAAATCATGCATTATAATTTATATTTTACACTATGATGTTATTTAAAATAAAAATTTAATAACAGAGCAACAGTTAAACACATACGTAACTTAAATTACTAGAATCAAGTGAAAAAATTAAGAGATGTATAGTCAGCAAAGAGCTCATGAATCAAGAAGAATCAACTAGTACGAAATCAACACAGGTAACCAAAATTCCTGGCAGTGCATTTCAGTTACTAAATTGGTGCAGCAAAGGTGCAAACTTTCCCACCAAAATTTGAACTTTTAATCTGTGTACTCGGTAGAGGAGCAATTCGTTGAAGTTATAATTGGCAGTTCTTATCTAAAAATTATGTCATTGTTTCGTATTTCAACCATGTTGTTGAGAAAAATGTTACTTCACTACGGACATTAAAAACAAAAAATCGAAAGAAACCCTAGATTAGGTTGATTAGTGGTTTTCTTGCTCGTGGTTTGTTATTCTCAAAAAATTTCAAACCATGTGCATTGGCCATTTTTTAATATATGCTTCACTCTAAACTATGGCCAGAAATAATCAAAATACCTGCATTGAACCTTCGTGACCGCGATTTTTGCCAGCCATGAAATCGATGAATAAGTGTTCTGGGGATGAAAATTCCAGGAACCTTCTGTGGGCAATTTTGATCCGCGTTATATCTATCCTTTTTTCCCCTGAGAAAACCCTAATAAAACTTCAATTAGTGCTTGTAAAATCGTGTCCAAACTAAATGGAGAATGAGAGGAAAATACTTCATGGAATTTCGGACAACACCAGGACGAATCTGGGATGAGAATGGAGAATCTGTGATACCTGTCTTGTCGCCGTACCTCCAGTCAGGAATCTGGAGTAGCAGTAGTCCTTAGCGCTGGTGAAGCTTTTTGCCACCAAGGAGTTGCCGCCATTGCTTGCCCCCGTGCAGTTAGGGTTGAGGAAGAGAGAGAAAGTGGAGCAGTGTCGGAGAAGAAGAGGAAAAAAGAGTAACAGTGTAATCATAGCCGTCCGTTGGGATGTATTGCTCTACGCACGCGTGTTAACCGTCAGCGGGTTGATGCCACGTAGTTTACATATGAGCCCAACTAAGGAGCACTGCCTCTAGATGTGAAGGTGCACTGCTTGGAGATTGCTAAGTAATAAAATATATTCTCACACTTGACAAATGCAACATATAGTTCTTCATGATCTACGGAAATTTAGCGTTGTGTAACAGAGGCACGTATATCAATTTATTTTATCGATATTCACCGCAGTGCAATAGTAGTACTAGCGACAGTGCAAACAAACTATAGCGAAACAACTATATTAAAACGAAATAGGCAATTAGTGTTCACATTGCAGTTGACCCACGTTGAATGGTTGAATAATTACTAGCCACCTGGAAACTGAATTTCACCGCAGTCACTTGTTTTTTTTTCTGTTTTTACCTTATCTGACTAGTGTTGTAGGACACCTAAGTTTTGTTATTATCTTTATCAGTTATACAAGATTACCAGGAAACAATACTGTTAAAAATGACCGTGCAATGTTTTGTGATTGCCAGCAAAATAGATACATTCTACCTGATCAAAAAATGTCAGGACTGAACGTAGAGCTATTGTACTATTTCAGAGCAGTGCAAACAAAATTAAGCGAACTTCAATCTTAATAATTCCGATGCATTGTTTTGTGTCTGATAGAAATATAATAAGAAATATATCTTTTAGTCCATATTACAGGCAGGAGGATATAACTGAAACTGGCAGCGCATAAAGCCATAAGAGAACCAACTATATTAGAATAACAAAAAACATTGATATTCGTGCTTGGACGGAAGTTCAGTTAACCTAATTGTCGGAGAAAACAATATATTGCACGTGAATATTGTAGCAATATTAAACGCAGTGTGCAAATAACTATACGCTAACAAAGTTAAGTATTATAACAATAGAAGTGCATTGTCTGTTAATATGGTGCGGAAGAAAAGAATGCCCTTTAGCAGCTCATCGTAAGCAAAATGGACATTGTGCACTCCGTGAGCACAATTATATTTCTATAGGCAGTTGGATGGAATAACCATGGGCAGTGCAAATAACGATTAGATAAGAAATCATTACAAAATGCAAAAATACAGTACTCGGTCACAAGGCAGTGCACATCTATAAGAGCAGTGCATTATGTGTTTTGAAAGAATTAGTATTTTTCAGTATAGAAATTTATTAATCACCTAGTTCAATGCATTATAGACCCTTTGCACTGCGTGATAAAAGTAATATATATGGTTACCTTAAGAGTATAGGTAGTCTTACATTTGTTCTCAAGGAAGTGCTTAGGTTCGCAGTCAACTATGTCTATAGGAAGCAACTTTATGAAAAAATAAAATAAGCAGTGCAATTATTGGTCGGAAACAGTTCACATATACAAAGGCAGTATGCTATGAATTGACGAGGCAGTAATCCGTTGCCATCAAAAAATGTATTAAGTAGCCCATCCGACGCAAAATGGACCCTATGCACTGCCTGAGGTAAGTCATATATCGCTATGTCCATAGCACAGATAGTGCAAAATACCCTTCGAAGGCAGTGCAAAGACCGACTAGAGAAGAAAGCATACTTTAATGTAAAGAGAAGTGCATTATTTGTTCACAAGGTAGTGCACACGCACAAGAGCAGATAAGAGCATAACATTATGTGTCAAAAAATCACCCTTTTCTCAGCTTTAGCGCAATCAGCTACACCTATAGTCTCGGCAGTGCGATATAATTGCCACAAGGAATGTAAAGAACGAATAGAGAAGCATCCTTACGAATATGTTTACAAGGAAGTGTATAGGTATATACTTGAATAATATCATTGTTATCTCGAAGATTTCAAGCCACATGATAAACACAAAGGTAAGATGAAATTTGTCTGGCAGTAATATTCATATACACACGCATGGAAACAATATTGTATTGCAAATAAGCATCCTAATTAATACATTCCATGAACATATGCTTAGAAGAGGATACTGTTGAACAACTTCTTTTTTCTTGCATTGTTGAATCTATGAGGAAATTGTATGACCCTTTTCTGCAGAAATTTCTGGATCGTCAACTTGTTCTTCTCCTGTGGTTGGTTCAACCACGCCAGGATCATCTTCTGAACCTAGATTTTGTGAACCAGGCTCTTCCTGATCCTTTTCCTCGTCTTCTTCTTCTTCTTCTACTTGAGGTCCTTGTTGATTTTGTGCTATCTCCGCTTTGGGCTCCACCGCTTCTTCGGCGACTCCTTCCTCCTAGATCTCCTCCTCTATTTGTGGTACTACTGGTGCGGGCAACTCAGATCTATGCGCATAGCATCTCTTGGTTGATCTGAAAGGTGTGAAGCTGACGGAGTTTGCTCCGTTTGGGTCTGGCGACAAGGGCGAAGGTGGGTGGCGTTGTTGGCGATGGCGAAACATTCTGGTTAGGTGTGGTTGTAGGTTGCAACTGGACAATGTTGAGGGCTATAAATAGAAATCCACCGTTGCTAAATTTCCTACATGGTGGGATAAATACATGTTAGTGACGGGAAAGATTGATGAACTAAACGAGAAAGACGGTGGGAAAGATTGATGAACTTATGGAGAATGATGTGATGCGCTAGCTCTCCGTGATAGCCAAGAAAAGAAAGCATACGATAAATCAAGTAGTATATCTAATGGTGGTTCATCTATAAGATTCAAACGGAATATCAAATTTCTTTTACTATAAACAATTTCATTTCGAAAACCATTTACTAGTTCATTGTCTGAACAACAATCAGTTCTGCATGTCGAACTCAGGTAGGTTAATTATATATAAAACTCTTATTGTAAACACGGAAGCGCAGATAGTGCATATATATCTGCATCCGGCACGGCGGTGCCTATGTAATACACGGGGATAAGTTGTTTTGCTTTACCATAGAGAACTGCACTGCTTGGAAAATATAAACTCTACTGCTACATAATAAACAAATTAATTCATCGTTTTTTATAACACCACAGTATACACCACAGTATTTACAACTAATATTATAGAAAATAATTATCACGGTGGGTAACTAACAGGAATAATTGGAAGGAAGCCTCCAAGTGCACCTTTCAAACCATTTTTCTGGAAAGTGTCAATACAACCAATAAGCTTGTTGAATGCAGCAAGACACCAGTCATAGGAGTCAATCTCACCAGACACTCCAATTGCAGACAAGTAGTCCAGGCTGGCTCCATCATATGTGCTCGGGCACAGCATAACAGTGTTTGCAAATAGAACAAAACATGTTTTGAACTGAGATCCTACCAGGTTAGGAGTAATTATCTTTTCGAGCTCACTGATAGTTGGTGTTGGCCCTGCACAATGAGTTAATTCTCTGACCATATCGTGTATCCATTGCGGACACGCCTTCTTTATGGTTCTACCCCCAAAGGGGATGCCAAGTATCTTGTTGTAGTGAAAGGGCTTCAGTTCAAAGCCGCATCCATTGGGAAATTCAAAACTTCTTGTAGTAACGTTAAAGTGAGCAACAAGCCACAAAACTAGTGACCTTGGCAACTCTTCACAACACATACCAAGCATACCATCAAATTGTATGCTCCTTAGCAAAACCTTCTTGTCATTACTCAGCCTTTTCACAAGTTTTATAAACTTTGGAAGAGATAACTGTGTGGTGAAAACATGATCAGCCATTTCTGTATGAGATTGTTTTTCTGTTGACAGGGTAAAAAAAGTTATCAGTTAATGAGGTATAGATTTTTTTACTAAGTCATATATGTCAGATTTCAAATTTATACATTCGACACAGCGCAGATGATAGAACCAGTACAAAAAAAATTCGAAATTAAAAAAACACCTCGCAAACACTATACAATTATCATAAAATGAAATAATAAACAGAAATTGAAGCGTGCTTAACCAACAATCATCCTATATCGTTCTTAATTATGGATGTGCAAGTAATATATCGCTAGCAACAAACAATTTCGTCGTGAGCGCGGAAAGATTTTTATGAAGTAGCTAAACATATGCATAATACAGAGATCTACAAGTGAGCTAGACGGAAAATCAACCTTTTGGGATACGACGAATCACATACACATGGAGGGATACAAGACGAATAGATGAAATTCGCCAGTAAAAGTAGATTTGAAAATGTGGAAGAACAATCCTGAAAGAAGAACAAGGAGAGAGCAGCGTTTGTTAAACGCTATATCCAGCTACCGCAACCGGTAATTCTTGAGAAACTAGAAGGTTCTTATTAATAAACCAAGACCGCACATGTTAGAGCTCTACTTTGTTTACCAGCATTATATTAGTATCCTGAAGCACTCCGTAGGCCGTGCATTTTCTATTTACAAGCAGTACACTGCCATTTCATATTATCTTTCACCGAGTAGTGCACAGTAGGAGAAACACGAAAAGGTCCTCGTTATTGAAACAATACCCCACGCGTCAAAAGTCTACGTCGATACAGATAACGTTACGCAGTGCATACTACATACACCGGCAGTGCACATCGCTGTGCATAGCAGGTGGGGTGCATTGCACGGTCATTGAACTGCCATAGAAACTTGTCTTGCACCGTGCGTACAACATTTTACGAAGCATTTGGAAGGCAGTTCATACGTATTCCAATGGCAGTGCATAACTGTTTTTAACCTTATTGTAGTAGTAGTATCCTGAAGCGCTCTGTGGGCAGTGCATACTTTGTTTACCTGTAGTGGATATGAGTGTGCGTAGCATGCGGGGTGCATTGCACGGTAAGTGCACTGCTCTCGCATGTTATCTTAGACCTTTGCGCATAGCAGTTTACAAAGCATTTCTCAGGAAGATCATACAAAGCTTCAACGTAGCGCATCTCGTGTTCATGGCTTTACAATCACAGTATGACGATGCAATCAACGAGCAATGCATCTCAGTGTATATAGCAGGTGGGATTGAATAGCATGGCTAGTGCACTGCCATTTCATATTATCTTTCATCGAGTAGTACACGGTAGGAGAAAAACGAAAAGTTCCTCGTTATTGAAACAATACCCCACATGTCAAAAGTCTACGTCGATACAGATAACGTTACGTAGTGCAGACTATGTACACCGGCAGTGCACATCACTGTGCATAGCAGGTGGGGTGCATTGCACGGTGATTGAACTGCCATCGAAACTTGTATTGCACCGTGCGTACAGTGCTTTACGAAGCATTTGGAACGCAGTTCTTACGTATTCCAATGGCAGTGCATACCTGTTTTTAACCTTATTATTGTAGTAGTATCCTAAAGCGCTCCGTCGGTAGTGCATGCTTTGTTTACCTGCAGTGCATATGATTGTGTGTAGCATGCGGCGTGCATTGCACGGTAAGCGCACTGCCCTTGCATGTTATCTTGGACCTTTCCGCACAACAATTTACAAAGCATTTCTAGGGCAGATCATATAGAGCTTCAGCACAGTGCATCTCGTGTGCATTGCATTATAATGACAGTATGACGATGCAATCAATGATGAGTGCATCTCAGTGTATACAACAGGTGGGATTGAATTGCACGGCTAGTGTAGTGCCATTTCATATTATCTTTCACCGAGCAGTGCACAGTAGGAGAAAAACGAAAAGGTCCTCGTTATTGAAACAACACCCCACGCGTCAAAAGTCTACGTCGATACAGATAACAGTACGTAGTGCATACTACGTACACCGGCAGTTCACATCGCTGTGCATAGCAGGTGGGGTGCATTGCACGATCATTGAACTGCCATACAAACTTGACTTGCCCGTGCGTACAACGCTTTACAAAGCATTTGGAAGGCAGTTCATACGTATTCCAATGACACTTCATACCTGTTTTTAACCTTATTGTTGTAGTAGTATCCTGAAGCGCTCCATGGACAGTGCATGCTTTGTTTACCTATAGTGCATATGAGTGTACGTAGCATGCGGGGTGCATTGCACGGTAAGTGCACTGCCCTCGCATGTTATTTTGCACGTTTGCGCACAGCAGTTTACAAAGAATTTCTAAGGAAGATCATACAGAGTTTCAGCGCAGTGCATCTCGTATGCATGGCATTATAATGACAGTATGACGATGCAATCAACAAGCAGTGCATCTTAGTGTATATAGGAGTTGGGGTTGAATTACACGGCTAGTGCACTGCCATTTCATATTATATTTTACCGAGCAGTACACAGTAGTAGAAAAAGAAACAGATCCTCGTTATTGAAACAATGCCCCACGCGTCAAAAGTCTACGTCGATACATATAACATTACACAGTGCATAATACGTACTATGGCAGTGCAAATCACTGTGCATAGCAGGTGTGGTGCATTGCACGGTCATTGAACTGCCATAGAAACTTGTCTTGCACCGTGCATACAGCGATTTACGAAGCATACCTGTTTTTAACCTTATTATTGTAGTAGTATCCTGAAACCCTCCATGGGCAGTGCATGCTTTGTTTACCTGCAGTGCATATGAGTGTGCGTAGCATGGGGGGTGCATTGCACGGTAAGTGCACTGCCCTCGCATGTTATCTTGGACATTTGCACACAGCAGTTTACAAAGCATTTCTAGGGCAGATCATACAGAGCTTCAGCGTAGTGCATCTCGTGTGCATGACATTATAATGACAGTATGACGATGCAATCAACGATGAGTGCATCTCAGTGTATATAGAAGGTGTGATTGAATTGCATGGCTAGTGCACTGCCATTTCATATTATATTTCACCGAGCAGTGTACAGTAGGACAAAAACGAAAAGTTCCTCGTTATTGAAACAATACCCCACGCGTCAAAAGTCTACGTCGATACAGATAATGTTACGCAGTGCATACTACGTACACTGGCAGTGCACATCGTTGTGCATAGCAGGTGGGGTGCATTGCACGATCATTGAACTGCCATAGAAACTCGTCTTGCACCGTGCGTACAGCTCTTTACGAAGCATTTGGAAGGCAGTTCATACGTATTCCAATGGCAGTGCATACCTGTTTTTAACCTTATTATTGTAGTAGTATCCTGAAGCGCTCCGTGGGCAGTGAATGCTTTGTTTACTGATGACCCACAAGTATAGGGGGTGTATCGCAATATTTTCGATAAGTAAGAGTGTCGAACCCAACGAGGAGCAGAAGGTGCTGGCTAGTGGTATGGATCAGGAATTCTCTGCAAATACTTAGCAAACAGATTTTTAGGGGTTTTCGATAAAGCAAGTAAACAAAGTACGAGTGAATAAAAGGCAATAGGAATAAATGCAGCAAGTGGCCCAATCCTTTATGCAGCAAAGTACCAGCCAGTTGTATTACTTAAGATGACCAAACGTTCGCGAGGACACATGGGAAGACTGTCAAGTGCTTTCGCTTCATATAGTCTATTAATCTTCTTTAGCTTGCTAAGTGTTGTGTGGGTTAACCTGTGCTAATGTACCGCCCCATCCAAGACTAATACATACTTGTGATTATACCCCTTGCAAACATCCGTAAGTACAAGAAAGTAATTAAGTTAAAAACCTAACCATAGCTTTTAACTCTAAGACCCTTACGTCCCTTGTGCAATGGTTTCCTAACGGGGGTTCAGGTTTCTGTGACTACGGCAACCCCTACGATTAGTAGCCAAATACACAATGCATTACCCTAGACCCATATAGGTGAAGTGTCATGTAGTCGATGTTCACATGACACCACTAGAAGAAGTACACCACAACTTAAATAACAATCTATTGAATCTTTCTCAACGCAACTCCACTACTAACAACAAGACTTCTCCCATGTCATCAAGAACAAAACGAACTACTCACAAGACATCATATGGATCATGATCAGAGATGGAATAATGATGTATAACAATCTAAACATAAACAATAATTCAATGGTTCACTCAATAGCATCAACTACAAAGAGTAATCAACACCAGGAAAGTTTCCCCTATGAACTATGCAAGATTCAACTCAATTGTTACAGAAATATGGAGATGGTGATGAGGGTGCTGATGGTGATGATGATGGTGGTGATGATGATGATGATCCCAATGAAGTCCAGCCTGATGGTGGTGTTGATGGCGATGATCTCCCCTCTCCGGGAAGGAATTCCCCCGACAGAAATCTGTCTGCCCGAGAGATCTTTCTATCTCGGTGTTTTCCGCCCCGTAGTGGCGGCGGAATCTTTCTGTGGTCGCTCCCCGAGTCTTAGGGTTTCGGGAGGATGATATACGCCAGAGGGGAGAGGCTGGAGTGGGCCAGGGCGGCCACACCACCTCCAGGCGCGGCCTAGGCCTGCCCACGCCATGGGGTGGTGTGGGCCCCCTGTGGCCCACCTCCACTCCATCTTCTGGCATCCTTAGTCTTCTGGAAAAATAGGATTTTCCGTATATTTTCCCGGATTTTCTGATCTTCGCGAATTTTTCCTCCAAACAGCACCTTTTCCATCAGAATCCTGACTACAGCGGTCCATGCTCCAAAAGTCATCAACCATGCAAAAATAGATGAAATAACATAAGTATCACCTCTCAATATGAAATATATCAATGAATAATAGTGAATTAAGACATAGAATAGTGATGCAAAATGGACATATCAACTCCCGCCAAGCTTAGACTTCGCTTGTCCCCAAGCAAAACTGAGCTCAATAAACATGGCCTCAGGTTTATGGAGTGAAGAGTCGATAAAAGAATACGGACAAGAAGCATCACATTCATCAAATACATAGATCATAATAGAGGACAAGTCACTATTATATAACTCAACTTGTAATGAGTAAAGGAAACACAATAAAGATACATAAAGTGAATTAGAATTGGTAATGGCAAACTTAGCTCTTGGTCAAAGAATAGTTGATAATTTGCTGGAGTTCACAAATAGCTGGTTTTCAATGAAAGGTTTCAAAGTAGTAAACATCAAGATAAGAGCAATGTGCAAAACAAGGAACATAAGAGACATGATTGAATAAATCATCATATGAATGAATGAAACACATCAACTCAAAATACTTGGTGAGATAGAAGGGAATAGGTTTACTGACTCAAGTACAAAGCAAAAGAAAGGCCCTTCAAAGAGGGAAGCAGGGATTGCAAGTCTCATAAAGAGCTCCCAAAAATTATGATACTTACTAGCTTTTAGCTCTCATTGCCCCTATCATAGGCATCTTTAGGTGATTAAGGTTAAAGTGATGAAAAATGAGGATATGCATTGACAAGTTGTAAGTTGAGAATCTCATGTCCCTTTAATACGAGGGCCGCTCCTCATGCTACTCAAGCTTAGTCACCGGTAAGTTCTTGTCATCATAAGCATATATGCATCATTGAGAACCGCCAACGGGGTACCCCTTGCCCGATGATACGGAAGAATCCCCATATCAAAATGAGAAGGTAAGCAGACAACAAGTATCTCAGCAATCTTCTTATTTACCATGGGAATATGGTGATTTTTTCTCTCTTTCCTCTTTTCATAATATATTTTTTTCTCTTTTTCTCTTTTTTTATTGAATGCAAGAAAGTAAAGTGTGCCATCAAGTTCGTGAGAGCTTTAATCACTAATTTTCACAAAACAAGTTAAATTTGGGAGGTAGACAAAACAAGAATTTACTTGGAATAGCAATAATGCTACTAGGTAGGTATGGTGGACGCAAATGGAAAGGGTTTTGGTTTAAAGGAGGTGGATGCATGAGAAGAATACCCTCTCAGTACAGGTTTCTGGCTAGCAAGGCTGGGTAGCAAGTATAAGAGTTTAAGGAAACAAACAAACATACAAGTGATAAAAACAAACATGCAATCTTCGTTGGAAGCACAAAAGATCTTAACTAGAGAATACTAGACTTATGAGCAAATCAAGAAAGAAAGATGATGGAATTATTTTTCTTTAGAGTACTTCTATCTTTTTCTTTTCAACTCTCAAAGAGG
The DNA here is from genome assembly GCA_910589775.1 of Avena eriantha. NCBI lineage: Eukaryota > Viridiplantae > Streptophyta > Magnoliopsida > Poales > Poaceae > Avena > Avena eriantha. The sequence continues at coordinate 482,904,634 of OU342743.1, read as the reverse complement.
TGTTGCTACTGACCGAGCCAGGTTTGCCAAAACCAACTAAATTAACTCAATGATCCCAGAGTGCTACCAATACTAACAACAAGATCAATCATATAACCATGAATTGAAAACTAACATAAGCTATGCAAAAGAGTGAATGACATAACTTCTCATTAGTATTCCATAACGGAAACTCACACCAAGGGATACATATCTAACGAGAGAGGGGACAATTCCATAATGCAAACCATACTACATAATAACTCTTTTATTCATGATATGACTCTACTAATAAGGTAAAAAGATAGAAGATAGTGATATGATACCGCGGCACTCCCCCGAGCTTGGAACAAACCAAGGGGATGCCAAACCTGATGACGAATTACTCCTTAGGTGGTGGTGGTATCCTCTCATCTTCGTCCATCTTCCATAGTAAAGGATTCCCATAAACAAAGGACATCGTGGTTTCCAACATCCTAAAACTTGCAGCAGCACTTATCCGTTTAAATCTAGCCTCATACTCACAGTTTTGATTTTGAACGTCATAGAACTGTACTTACAGTTCGTTGGTTGTTTGGCGGAGTGAGAAGACTTCATATTTGAGTTCAACAGTCTCCTTTTCGTGCTCGGTGATGAGTTCGGAACAAATCTTATGGATGACATCCACTTCGCGCTCTGCCATCTTCTTGTACCTAAAGACTTCTTGCTCCAGTGCTTCCATCCTGTCCTCCAGACTTCCTTCACCTTTAGGGCCTTGAACCTCTTTAATCCGGACCTCCCCACCTTCGAGCAACAACTCCTTGGGATGAATCTTCAATTCTCTCATGTATGGGTTGATGATATCGTCCATGGAATCTCCCTTAACTGATCCAGCGGAAGACATTGAGGCTACAAATCTGAGATTTTACCTGGCAGAAATAGATCGAAACAAAAATACGACGAAAACACGATATACAGACCTCGGGGGATCCGAGGGTTATACATTACGAAGTTTCGTATCAAAAGGAAGGTACTGGGAGAAAACGAGTCGGAGGCGGAGTCCTGGGTGGCCTCACCACCTAGTGGCGCGGCCAGGGGTGGGCCCGCGCCATGGGGTGGTGTGGGCCACCCCGGCTCCGGTTTCGTCCCTTTTTCGCTTTGAAACTTTCCTTATCGACTAAAAACTGCAAAAATATAGTTGTATTGTATTTTCACGGAACCTTTCTTACCAAAACTATTACCTAGATGAAAACAGACTCTGCAGGTCTCTGAATTTGGTCCTCAATGAATTTCTCTGGAGCTATAACTTGAAAAGCATCAACATCTTCATTGTAAGAATCTCCAGCAATATAGTGTTTGAGTCGCTGTCCATTCACTACTTGTGTAGTATTATCTTTTAGAGAAGAAATTTTTATTGCTCGTGAACGGTAGACTTCTTCAATGATGAAAGGTCCTTCCCATTTTGATAGTTGCTTACCTGCAAAAAATCTGAGACGAGACCTATACAATAGAACTTTCTCACCAACATGAAATTCTCTCTTAAGTATTCGCTTATCATGCCATCTTTTAACTTTTTCCTTAAAGAGCCTAGCATTCTCATAGGCTTCACTCCTCCATTCATCTAAGGAACTTAAGTCAAATAATCTTTTATCACCAGCGAGCTTACAATCTCTATTTAGTTCTTTCACTGCCCAGTAAGCTTTGTGTTCTAATTCTAAGGGTAGGTGGGAAGCTTTCCCGTAAACCATTTTATAAGGAGACATTCCCATAGGATTTTTGTAAGCAGTTCTATAAGCCCATAAAGCATCATTCAACTTCTTAGCCCAGTTTTTTCTAGACCTATTAACAATCTTTTGCAAGATAGATTTAATTTCTCTATTTGATAACTCTACTTGCCCGCTAGTTTGGGGGTGATAAGCTGAAGCAATTCTATGATTAACATCATATTTAGCAAGGGTCTTCCTAAAACCACCATGAATGAAATGAGAACCCCCATCAGTCATGAGATACCTAGGCACTCCAAACCTAGGAAAGATAACATCCTTAAGCATTTTTAGAGAGGTTTCCCCGTCAGCACTTTTCGTAGGAATGGCTTCTACCCACTTAGTAACATAATCAACAGCAACAAAAATATGAGTGTAACCCTTCGAAGGAGGGAAAGGACCCATAAAGTCGAATCCCCAACAATCAAAAGGTTCAATAACTAGAGAGTAGTTCATAGGCATTTCATTGCGTCTAGAAATATTACCAACACGCTGACATTCATCACAAGATAAAATAAGTTTTCTTGCATCTTTAAAAAGGGTAGGCCAGTAGAAACCTGATTGTAGCACCTTTTGTGCAGTTCTATCTCCTGAATGATGTCCTCCATAGGCGCTACCATTACATTTACGCAATATCTCTTTTTTTTCATATTCTGGAACACATCTTCGCATAATACCATCAACTCCTTCTTTGTATAAGTGTGGGTCTCCCAAAAATAATGCCTCAAATCATGAAAGAACTTTCTTCTTTGCTGAGCTGTAAAAGTTGGAGGCAAATACTTGGAGACAATAAAGTTAGCATAATCAGCATACCAAGGGCTTCCTCGCAAGCTCACCCCTACCGCGGCTAGCTGTTCATTTGGGAAACTATCATTAACAGGCATAGGATCAAAAGAGATGTTTTCCAGACGAGATAAATTATCAGCTACAGGGTTTTCAACACCCTTCCTATCTACTATGTGTAGATCAAACTCTTGTAAAAGAAAGTAAAGTGTGCCATCAAGTTCATGAGAGCTTTAATCACTAATTTTCACATAACAAGTTTAATTTGGGAGGTAGACAAAACAAGAATTTACTTGGAATAGTAATAATGCTACTAGGTAGGTATGGTGGACGCAAATGGCAAGGGCTTTGGTTGAAAGGAGGTGGATGCATGAGAAGAATACCCTCTCAGTACAGGTTTTTGGCTAGCAAGGCTGGGTAGCAAGTATAAGAGTTGAAGGAAACAAACAAACATACAAGTCATAAAAACAAACATGCAATCTTCCTTGGAAGCACAAAAGATCTTAACTAGAGAATACTAAACTTATGAGAAAATCAAGAAAGAAAGATGATGGAATTATTTTTCTTTAGGGTACTTCTATCTTTTTCTTTTCAACTCTCAAAAAGGTGTTGCTACTGACCGAGCCAGGTTTGCAAAAACCAACTAAATTAACTCAATGATCCCAGAGTGCTACCAATACTAACAACAAGATCAATCATATAACCACGAAATTGAAAACTAACATAAGCTATGCAAAAGAGTGAATGATAGAACTTCTCATTAGTATTCCATAACGGAAACTCACACCAAGGGATACATATCTAACGAGAGAGGGGACACTTCCATAATGCGAACCATACTACATAATAACTCCTTTATTCATGATATGACTCTACTAATAAGGTAAAAAGATAGAAGATAGTGATTTGATACCGCGGCACTCCCCCAAGCTTGGAACAAACCAAGGGGATGCCAAACCTGATGACGAATTACTCCTTCGGTGGTGGTGGTATCCTCTCATATTCGTCCATATTCCAAGGTAAAGGCTTCCCATCAACAAAGGACATCGTGGTTTCCAACATCCTGAAACTTGCAGCAGCACTTATGCGTTTAAATCTAGCCTCATACTCACAGTTTTGATTTTGAACGTCATAGAACTGTGCTTTTAGTTCGTTGGTTGTTTGGCAGAGTGAGAAGACTTCATCTTTGAGTTCAGCAGTCACCTTTTGGTGCTCGGTGATGAGTTCGGAACAAATCTTATGGATGACATCCACTTCGCGCTCCGCCATCTTCCTGTACCTAAGGACTTCTTGCTCCAGTGCTTCCATCCTGTCCTCCAGACTTCCTTCACCTTTAGGGCCTTGAACCTCTTTAATCCGGACCTCCCCACCTTCGAGCAACATCTCCTTGGCATGAATCTTCAATTCTCTCATGTATGGGTTGATGATATCTTCCAAGGAATCTCCCTTAACTGATCCAGCGGAAGACGTTGAGGCTACAAATCTGAGATTTTACCTGGCAGAAATAGATCGAAACAAAAATACGATATACAGACCTCGGGGGATCTGGGGGGTTATATATTACGAAGTTTCGTATCAAAAGGAAGGTACTAGGAGAAAACGAGTCGGATGCGGAGTCCTGGGTGGCCTCACCACCTGGTGGCGCGGACAGGGGTGGGCCTGCACCATGGGGTGGTGTGGGCCACCCCGGCTCCGGTTCCGTCCCTTTTTTGCTTTGAAACTTTCCTTATCGACTGAAAACTGCAAAAATATAGTTGTATTGTATTTTCGCGGAACTTTTCTTACCAGAACTATTACCTAGATGAAAACAGACTCTGCAGGTCTCTGAATTTGGTCCTCAATGAATTGCTTTGGAGTTATAACTTGAAAAGCATCAACATCTTCATTGTAAGAATCTGCAGCAATATAGTGTTTGAGTCACTGTCCATTCACTACTTGTGTAGTATTATCTTTTAGAGAAGAAATTTTTATTGCTCCTGAACGGTATACTTCTTCAATGATGAAAGGTCCTTCCCATTTTGATAGTTGCTTACCTGTAAAAAAATGAGACGAGACCTATACAATAGAACTTTCTCACGAACATGAAATTCTCTCTTAAGATTCGCTTGTCATGCCATCTTTTAACTTTTTCCTTAAAGAGCCTAGCATTCTCATAGGCTTCACTCCTCCATTCATCTAAGAAACTTAATTCAAATAATCTTTTCTCACCAGCGAGCTTACAATCTTTATTTAGTTCTTTCACTGCCTAGTAAGCTTTGTGTTCTAATTCTAAGCGTAGGTGGCAAGCTTTCCCATAAACCATTTTATAAGGAGACATTCCCATAGGATTTTTGTAAGCAGTTCTATAAGCCCATAAAGCATCATTCAACTTCTTAGCCCAGTTTTTTCTAGACCTATTAACAATCTTTTGCAAGATAGAATTAATTTCTCTATTAGATAACTCTACTTGCCCGCTAGTATGGGTGTGATAAGTTGAAGCAATTCAATGATTAACATCATATTTAGCAAGGGTCTTCCTAAAACCACCATGAATGAAATGAGAACCCCCATCAGTCATGAGATACCTAGGCACTCCAAACCTAGGAAAGATAACGTCCTTAAGCATTTTTAGAGAGGTTTCCCCTTCAGCACTTTTCGTAGGAATGGCTTCTACCCACTTAGTAACATAATCAACAACAACAAGAATATGAGTGTAACCCTTCGAAGGAGGGAAAGGACCCATAAAGTCGAATCCCCAACAATCAAAAGGTTCAATAACTAGAGAGTAGTTCATAGGCATTTCATTGCGTCTAGAAATATTACCAACACGCTGACATTCATCACAAGATAAAACAAGTTTTCTTGCATCTTTAAAAAGGGTAGGCCAGTAGAAACCTGATTTTAGCACCTTTTGTGCAGTTCTATCTCCTGAATGATGTCCTCCATAGGCGCTACCATGAAATTTATGCAATATCTCTTTTTGTTCATATTCTGGAACACATCTTCGCATAATACTATGAACTCCTTCTTTGTATAAGTGTGGGTCATCCCAAAAATAATGCCTCAAATCATGAAAGAACTTTCTTCTTTGCTGAGCTGTAAAAGTTGGAGGCAAATACTTGGAGACAATAAAGTTAGCATAATCAGCATACCAAGGGCTTTCTCGCGAGCTCACCCCTACCGCGGCTAACTATTCATTTGGGGAACTATCATTAACAGGCATAGGATCAAAAGAGATGTTTTCCAAACGAAATAAATTATCAGCTACTGGGTTTTCAACACCCTTCATATCTACTATGTGTAGATCAAACTCTTGTAAAAGCAAGTAAAGTGTGCCATCAAGTTTGTGAGAGCTTTAATCACTAATTTTCACATAACAAGTTTAATTTGGGAGGTAGACAAAACAAGAATGTACTTGGAATAGTAATAATGCTACTAGGTAGGTATGGTGGACGCAAATGGCAAGGGTTTTGGTTGAAAGGAGGTGGATGCATGAGAAGAATACCCTCTTAGTACATGTTTTTGGCTAGCAAGGCTGGGTAGCAAGTATAAGAGTTGAAGGAAACAAGCAAAAATACAAGTGATAAAAACAAACATGCAATCTTCCTTGGAAGCAGAAAAGATCTTAACTAGAGAATACTAGAGTTATGAGAAAATCAAGAAAGAAAGATGATGGAATTATTTTTCTTTAGGGTACTTCTATCTTTTTCTTTTCAACTCTCAAAAAGGTGTTGCTACTGACCGAGCGAGGTTTGCCAAAACCAACTAAATTAACTCAATGATCCCAGAGTGCTACCAATACTAACAACAAGATTAATCATATAACCACGAAATTGAAAACTAACATAAGCTATGCAAAAGAGTGAATGATAGAACTTCTCATTAGTATTCCATAACGGAAACTCACACCAAGGGATACATATCTAACGAGAGAGGGGACACTTCCATAATGCAAACCATACTACATAATAACTCCTTTATTCATGATATGACTCTACTAATAAGGTAAAAAGATAGAAGATAGTGATATGATACCGCGGCACTCCCCCAAGCTTGGAACAAAACCAAGGGGATGCCAAACCTGATGATGAATTACTCCTTAGGTGGTGGTGGTATCCTCTCATATTCGTCCGTCTTCCAGGGTAAAGGCTTCCCATCAACAAAGGATATCGTGGTTTCCAACATCCTGAAACTTGCAGCAGCACTTATGCGTTTAAATCTAGCCTCATACTCACAGTTTTGATTTTGAACGTCATAGAACTGTGCTTGCAGTTTGTTGGTTGTTTGGCAGAGTGAGAAACTTCGTCTTTGAGTTTAGCAGTCTCCTTTTGGTGCTCGGTGATGAGTTTGGAACAAATTTAATGGATGACATACACTTCGCGCTCTGCCATCTTCCTGTACCTAAAAACTTCTTGCTCTAGTGCTTCCATCCTGTCCTCCAGACTTCCTTCACCTTTAGGGCCTTGAACCTCTTTAATCCGGACCTCCCCACCTTCGAGCAACAACGCCTTGGGATGAATCTTAAATTCTCTCATGTATGGTTTGATGATATCTTTCAAGGAATCTCCCTTAACTGATCCAGTGGAACACATTGAGGCTACAAATCTGAGATTTTACCTGGCAGAAACAGATCGAAACAAAAATACGACAAAAACGTTATTGAATAAATTAGTGATTAAAGCTCTCACGAACTCGTTATTGAAACAATACCCCACGCATCAAAAGTCTACGTCGATACAGATAACGTTTCGCAGTGCATACTACGTACACCGGTAGTGCACATCGTTGTGCATAGCAGGTGGCGTGCATTGCACGGTCACTGAACTGCCATAGAAACTTGTCTTGCACCGTGCGTACAGCACTTTATGAAGCATTTGGAAGGCATTTCATACGTATTCCAATGGTAGTGCATACCTGTTTTTAACCTTATTATTGTAATAGTATCCTGAAGCGCTCCGTGGGTAGTGCATGCTTTATTTACCTGCAGTGGATATGAGTGTGCGTAGCATGCGGGGTGCATTGCATGGTAAGTGCACTGGCCTCGCATGTTATCTTGGACCTTTGCGCACAACAGTTTACAAAGCATTTCTCAGGCAGATCATACAAAGCTTCAGCGTAGTGCATCTCGTGTGCATGACATTATAATGACAGTATGACTATGCAATAAACGAGCAGTGCATCTCAGTGTATATAGCAGGTGGGATTGAATAGCACGGCTAGTGCACTGCCATTTCATATTATCTTTCACCGAGCAGTGCACGGTAGGAGAAAAACGAAAAGTTCCTCGTTATTGAAACAATACCCCACACATCAAAGTCTACCTCGATACAGATAACGTTACGCAGTGCATACTACGTACACCGGCAGTGCACATCGATGTGCATAGCAGGTGGGGTGCATTGCACGATCATTGAACTGCCATAGAAACTTTTCTTGCACCATGCGTACAGCGTTGTACGAACCATTTGGAAGGCAGTTTATACGTATTCCAATGGCAGTGCATACCTGTTTTTAACCTTATTATTATAGTAGTATCCCGAAGCGCTCCATGGGCAGTGCATGCTTTGTTTACCTACAATGCATATGAGGGTGCGTAGCATGCGGGGTGCATTGCACGGTAAGTACACTGACCTCGCATGTTGTCTTGCAGCTTTACGCACAACAGTTTACAAAGCATTTCTAAGGCAGATCATACATAGCTTCAGCGCACTGCATATCGTGTGCATGACATTATAATGACAGTATGACGATGCAATCAACGAGCAGTGCATCTCAGTGTATATAGCAGGTGGGATTGAATTGCATGGCTAGTGCACTGCCATTCCATATTATCTTTCACCACGCAGTGCACAGTAGGAAAAAACGAAAAGGTTCTCGTTATTGAAACAATACCCCGCGCGTCTAAAGTCTACGTCGATACAGATAACATTACGCAATGCATACTATGTACACCGGCAGTGCACATCACTGTGCATACCAGGTGCGGTGCATTGCACGGTCATTGAACTGCCATAGCAACTTGTCTTGCACCGTGCATACAGCGCTTTACGAAGCATTTGGAAGGCAGTTCATACGTATTCTAATGGCAGGCCATACGTGTTTTTAACCTTATTATTGTAGTAGTATCCTGAAGCGCTCCGTGGGAAGTTCATGCTTTGTTTACCTGCAGTGCATATGAGTGTGCGTAGCATGCAGGGTGCATTGCACAGTAAGTGCACTGCCCTCGCATGTTATCTTGGACCTTTGCGCACAGCAGTTTACAATGCATTTCTACGGCAGATCATATAGAGCTTCAGCGCAGTGCATCTCGTGTGCATGGCATTATAATGACAATATGACGATGCAATCAACGATGAGTGCATCTCAGTGTATATAGCAGGTGGGATTGAATTACACGGCTAGTGCACTGCCATTACATATTATCTTTCACCGAGCAGTGCACAGTAGGAGAAACACGAAAAGGTCCTCATTATTGAAACAATACACCACGCATCAAAAGTCTACGTCAATACAGATAATTTTACGTAGTGCATACTACGTACACCGGCAGTGCACATCGCTGTGCATACCAGGTGGGGTGCATTGCACTGTCATTGAACTGCCATAGAAACTTATCTTGCACCGTGCATACAGCGCTTTACGATGCATTTGGAAGGCAGTTCATATGTATTCCAATGGTAGTGCATACCTGTTTTTATCCTTACTATTGTAGTAGTATCCTGAAGTGCACCATGGGCAGTGCATGCTTTGTTTACCTGCAGTGCATATGAGTGTGCGTAGCATGTGGGGTGCATTGCACGCTAAGTGCACTGCCCTCGCATGTTATCTTGGACCTTTGTGCACAACAGTTTATAAAGCATTTCTAAGGAAGATCATACAAAGCTTCAACACAGTGCATCTCGTGTGCATGGCATTATAATGACAATATGACGATGCAATGAACGAGCGGTGCATCTTAGTGTATATAGTAGGTGGGATTGAATTGCACGGCTAGTACATTGCCATTTCATATTATCTTTCACCGAGCAGTGGACAGTAGGAGAAAACGAAAAGGTCCTTCTGATTGAAACAATACCCAATGCGTCAAAAGTCTACGTCGATACAGATAATGTTACGCAATGCATACTACGTACACCGGCAGTGCACATCGATGTGCATAGCAGGTGGGGTGCATTGCACGGTCATTAAACTGCCATAGAAACTTGTCTTGCATCGTGCGTACAGTGCTTTACGAAGCATTTGGAAGGCAGTTCATACGTATTCCAATGGCAGTGCATACCTGTTTTTAACCTTATTATTATAGTAGTATCCTGAACCGCTTCGTGGGCAGTGCATATGAGTGTGCGTAGCACACGGGGTGCATTGCACGCTAAGTTCACTGCCCTCACATGTTATCTTGCAGCTTTGCGCACAACAGTTTACAAAGCATTTCTAAGGCAGATCATATATAGCTTCAGCGCAGTGCATCTCTTGTGCATGGCATTATAATGACAGTATGACGATGCAATGAACGAGCAGTGCATCTCCATGTATAGAGCAGGTGGGATTGAATTGCACGGCTAGTGCACTGCCATTTCATATTATCTTTCACCGAGGAGTGCACAGTAGGAGAAAAACGAAAAGTTCCTCGTTATTGAAGCAATACCCCACGCGTCAAAAGTCTACATCGATACAGATAACGTTACGCAGTGCATACTACGTACACCGGCAGTGCACCTCGCTGTGCATAGCATGTGGGGTACATTGCACGGTCATTAAACTGTCATAGAAACTTGTCTTGCACCGTGCGTACAGTGCTTTACGAAGCATTTGGAAGGCAGTTCATACATATTCCAATGGCAGTGCATACCTGTTTTTAACTTTATTATTGTAGTAGTATCCCGAAGCGCTCCGTGGGCAGTGCATGCTTTGTTTACCTGCAGTGCATATGAGTGTGTGTAGCATGTGGGGTGCATTGCACGCTAAGTGCACTGCCCTCGCATGTTATCTTACACCTTTGTGCACAACAGTTTACAAAGCATTTCTAAGACAGATCATAAAGAGCTCCAGCGCAGTGCATCTCGTGTGCATGGCATTATAATGACAGTATGACGATGCAATCTACGAGCAGTGCATCTCCGTGTATAGAACAGGTGGGATTGAATTGCACGGCTAGTGCACTGCCATTTCATATTATCTTTCACCGAGCATTGCACAGTAGGAGAAAAACGAAATGGTCCTCGTTACTGAAGCAATAGCCAACGCGTCAAAAGTCTACGTCCATACAGATAACGTTACGTAGTGCATACTATGTACACCGCCAGTGCACATCGATGAGCATAGCAGGTGGGGTGCATTGCACGATCATTGAACTGCCATAGAAACTTGTCTTGCACCGTGCATACAACGCTTTATGACGCATTTGGAAGGCAGTTCATATGTATTCCAATGGCAGTGCATACCTGTTTTTATCCTTACTATTGTAGTAGTATCCTGAAGCGCTCCGTGGGTAGTTCATGCTTTGTTTACATGCAGTGCATATGAGTGTGCGTAGCATGTGGGGTGCATTGCACGGTAAGTGCACTGCCCTCGGATGTTATCTTGGACCTTTGCGGACAACAGTTTACAAAGTATTTGTAAGGCAGATCATATAGAGCTTCAACACAGTGCATCTCATGAGCATGGCATTATAATGACAGTATGACGATGCAATGAACGAGCGGTGCATCTAAGTGTATATAGCAGGTGGGATTGAATTGCACGGCTAGTGCACTGCCATTTCATATTATCTTTCACCAAGCAGTGGACAGTAGGAGAAAAACGAAAAGGTCCTTGTTATTGAAACAATACCCAACGCGTCAAAAGTCTACGTCGATACAGATAACGTTACACAGTGCATACTACGTACACCGGCAATGCACATCGATGTGCATAGCAGGTGGGGTGCATTGCACGGTCATTAAACTGCCATAGAAACTTGTCTTGCACCGTGCGTACAGTGCTTTACGAAGCATTTGGAAGGCAGTTCATACGTATTCCAATGGCACTGCATACCTATTTTTAACTTTATTATTGTAGTAGTATCCCGAAGCGCTCCGTGGGCAGTGCATGCTTTGTTTACCTATAGTGCATATGAGTGTGCGTAGCACGCGGGGTGCATTGCGCGCTAGGTGCATGGCCCTCGCATGTTATCTTGCAGCTTTGCACATAGCAGTTTACAAAGCATTTCTAAGACAATTCATCTACATCTTTAGTACAGTGCATCTCGTGTGTATGGCATTGTAATGACAGCATCACGAAGTACTCAACGAGTAGTGCATGATTTGTACTCGAGCAGTGCATCTGCATATAAAAGCAGTATCTCAAAGCTAAGATGGTATGTTTTTAATACATAACTCGTTAATAACATACAGAAATACTCCGTTTTTTCATTTATAACATATACTAAATGCTAATTTGAACTCCTTTTAAAGGAGTTTCACAAAACTGGTGGGGTGTATTGCAAGGTGAGTGCACTGCGAAAGATTGTTATCTTGCACCATGCGTACATCACATAGGCAGCTCATTTTTTATTTGATGATCAGTGCATTATGATGCACTTGTAAGGGACTTCATATATAGTTCACGGGCACTGCATCTCGTTGTCCATGGCATTATAAAAGCAGTATCACAAAGCACTCACGGTCAGTGCATCCGTTGTATATGAGCTGTGCATCTCGGTGCACATTGCTGGTTGTATATGAGCAGTGCAAAACGGATAAACAGATCCATGAAACCCAGCATAAATGTACTGCCCTCCCCTGATGAAGGACTGGTTAGACAGTAGACCCCGCATATATGTCGCTATCAATAATGAAGTGTTCTTCTTGGAAAAGGGGCAATCCATTTTTGTACTGAATTATGACCCACCTGTCAGACAACTTGTTTTCGGGAGATAAAACATTCCCACCCGTCGTTGGTGTTTAAAGAAGGAAGGGAAGGTAGGAAAATGTATCTTCTTCAAACTATTATAACCAGCTAATGCTGGAACAACCCATAACTTTCCCAGCCGCCGCCGCCCGCATGTCGATCTAAGGAAAAAACACGCTTCAAAACAAACAGTAAGATATCTCCATCTCACCAAGGAAAGGCAATGGAGAGAGACGTCGTCATCACTGGCGCCACAAATCAGGTAACCAGATATCGAACCTGCTCAAACGATTAAAATTCTAGGGATATATGTGATGATGCGATTCAGCTTGTACTTCGTCTCAACATGGTAGTCATGGTAGACATGGCCGACAGATACATTGTAGCGACAACGCAATAGTTTTTTGGAATTTTTTTTTGCCAACAACGTAGCTGATTTTTATCTTGGGATTCAACGGAGATATAACTTCCTAGTTTTAAAGCACGCAGCATAGTTTCTACAGTGATGGGAACAGTTTAATAACCATCATAGTGTAGTATAACTGATATAGCGGAAATAGTTATATACGAAACTACATGACCATTTGCTACGCATGTAGTTTGAGCAGCAGATAGCACTATGTGCAGTCACAAAAACTTTTTCACAGTGGATCGATCACTTCAATTGTAGGCTACACCAATTCGTTCATTTTCTATCAAAGTAATGTATTACTCTATGTACTTAATAGCAAGAGATTATTCAATACATTGAGAAGTTCAGTCATGTACAATTAAACTATGCTCTAAATATAATTCAACTATTCCTGACAAATACTATTTATTATTATGTATATAATCAGCAAGGTTGTTGGTGGTTGTTGCAAAAAAGGCAAAAGGATGAAATAATACCACAGTAAATTTCAAAATATTTCGGCATACATATTTCAACTGATTGTTTTTTGCATCGAAGCCTACTTATATAAGTTATATAGCAGATATATTATTATTGTTGATGTTACAGATACGCAAGGAGAGTGTTGATTCTTTATCTGTGAGTTATTGTTTTCACTAAATCTAGAGAATGCGATATATGCTGCATTACACCAAATTGCAAAATTCAGCAGAGACCCAGATTATCTCATTTGAATGATCGTACATTGGCTGAAATAGAAATGACGAAAGGTGCGAAATTCCAAGCTCCAGGTGTAACAGAACGTGTTGCACGTCAATTCAAGATGGTATATATACTTTTAAGAATAATATATGATTTTTTTATTTAAATGCTTTAAAAATCAAAAGATTGACCTTGAATAATTACGGTGCTACTATATTAATTATATCATGGCAGAGACGTCTTAGAGCACTACATGATAAGTGGGATAAAGAGCGTCAGCAGAAACTGATAGCTCTCGCGGCGTCAATAGAAATTGTACGAAGATGTAACGCAACACGCGCAAACTTGAAGCCAAAGCTGAAAAAACTTAACATCATAATGTCTTCTTCACATGTAATTTCCAGAGACCCTAGTGGTATAACAAAGCTACGATGCCAAGATGAATCAGGTGTTTCAGTGAAAGGAAACAACGCAGTCAAGACTAGTTGTAAATTGAAAATTGCAAAGTGTAGTGAGAATAGTTTGGTGAGTTTGCTCTTGCAATCAGTAAAAAATTTAAAAAACAAAATAATTTTGAATGAGTACTGCTAACAATTATTTTATTCTATTTCTGTTTTGTCAGGTGCAAGTTGATGTGATGGTCTCAATGCAACAAAACAGTGGTACTACTGCAGCATCTTCTGCACAGACAAGGACATCAAAGGACACAGATGTAGTAACCAACACTCAGTTCAGGTACAACAAGAAAAAATCAGATACAGTGCAAGAAGCTCCTACAAGCCAGAGAATCCTCACGAATACTTCAATACAGAATGGTCAGACACACGCAAACATCGACCTAATAGCTGTCGGAATGGCAATGAGTGGCACAGAAGGAGAAGCTTTAGTAAGGTATGCTTGTAGCTCTGCAGAAGACAAAACAAAAATAATCATCACAACGAACATACTCAAAACAAGCATGATTGTTCAAAATTGTTCAAAACTGGCGCCACATAAGGTATGCTTGTGCTGAGCAATGATGAGAACAAAATCGAAAGCAAGACACTATATCCTGGATACGAGAGTAGCATAAAAAATTCAGAAGAGAAGATCACAAATGAATAGATTACAGATGAGCAGAGTGTTGTAAGTGAACCAGTCAGCAACATTTTTTTCCAGTGTAGCCAGCAACCATCGCTACAAGTACAGTAGAGTCATAAGCAGGTAGCATTAATAGACCTAATTGTTCTGATGCAGGCAAGATAGATTCAACCAGCATGCTAAACACACAAAGAGAAGAGAATACAAGTCATCAGAATGTCAATTGTTCAGAGGAATCGGCAGAAACTGTATGCACTAACACCAACTCGGAAGCAATGAGCAATGAGCAGTCTATGCCCCAGTGCGATGACACTATTCCTGAAAAAGAGATTAATCCAGGAGAACCTACGGAAGAAGAGTTAGAGATGGACAGAATGTTTAAGAATGAGTACCCAACTGTGGATAAAATTGGTGATGCCACGACATCGGAGGAAGGAATGGAATTTCAGTCAAGGGAAAATGCTTTCCAATTCTTTGCACTGTATGCAAGGAAAACCGGTTTTTCTATAAGAAAACACACCAGCCTTAACTCCAAGAAAATAAGCAAAATGATTAAACAGACATTTGTTTGCACAAAACAAGGTCAGACCCAAATAAGTGAGAAAGTTGTAAAAGAAAGGAAAACAAGTTCTACTATCAGGTGCTCTTGCCCTGTATCCATTGTGGTAAAGAAAACAGAGAAAGGATGGATGTACAAAACAGTAAAACTGGACCACAATCACCCTTTGCACCCAACAGATTGGCTCATCAAGTTTTCAAAATGCCACAAGTCAATGACACAGCAAGACAAGGAATTCATACGTATACTACACCTTGGAAAGATTCCACCGAGGAGAGTGATGCAAATATATAGTGGAATGAAACTTCTAACCAGAGGAGTTGGTTTCGACGGCAAAGACGTGTCAAAGCTTAAGTATGTTGACAAGAAAGACAACAGAAATAAAGATATAGAGGAATGCTTGAAGAGGTTTACCCGTCTTCAATCAAAGGTTCCTGGGTTCTCATATAAATTGGACACTGACCACACAAACGCCGTTCGTAGCATCTTCGGGACAGACGCAATGTGCATGATGAACTACGAACTATACGGTGAATACATGTCATTCGACACAACGTTCCAGATGAACGTATAGAACATGCCTTTTGCACCAATCATTGGCGTAAACAACCATGGAAACACTTTTTGTTTGGGATCGGTCTCCTGCAGGACGAGTCAGCTAAAACGTTCAAGTGGCTGTTCAAAAGTTTTGTCTTGGAAATGGGTGGTAAAGCACAAAAGTACATAATCACTAACCAGTGCAGAGCAATGAAGAAAGCAATTGATGAACTGGATATACTGCTTGACACAATCCATAGGTTCTGCCTGTGGCACATCATCAAAAAGATGCTAGAAAAGCTTGCTAGCATTTTGGCAAGAAATATAGGCTTGTCCGAAGAACTAAGACATGTGATAAAGAACTCATTGACTGTAGAAGAGTTTGAAAAATGCTGGAGGCAAGTATTGGAAAAATATGGAATTGCAAACAACAAGCATCTGCTAGATTTATGGGATATCAGAGATCACTAGGTACCAACCTACTTCATGGACTGCTTCTATCCTTTTTCCTCGTCAACTACAAGAAGCGAGAGCACCAACTCCATGTGGAAAGACTATGTCGACCACACAGACACAATACTGAAATTCCTAGATTCATATGAGGCAATTCAGGAGAAAAGCTTGAGTGTGCTCGACAGGAAAAGGAACAGGACTTCATAGAAGACAGCACCAACATGGAGCAGATATGGACTTGAGACAGATGCAATAAACGTTTACACTACAGACATATTTCTCAAGTTTCAGAAGCAACTAGAAGATAACACAACTTTCAAAATAACAAGGGAAGACACAACTAACAGCGGAATGAAAGACGAACTGACCAAAAGAAGTCATGTCACACATCTAGATTTCAACATAAATGTTTTAATAGTTGAAGTGGATAATGAGAATAAGATTTTCTCATGCAACTGCAAAAAAATGTCAAGGGATGGAATCTAGTGCTGTCACGTCCTCAGGGTTGTGGTACCTCTTGGTTTAGTACATAAGATGCCAGACAGTTTTGTGAACCCTAGATGGAAAAGATGCAACCCACATCAGCCATCCAACTATGTTTTTCGTCTTCCTGACGGTAACAAGAGCAACGTAGCAGGTCCAATACGTTATGTAGTTGACTCGTTTTGCTAAGATATGCTCAAAAGCATGCAGTACAGAAAAATCATACCAAGTTCTGGTAGAGTGCATCGATGAAATTGAGAAGAAAGTGAATGCTTAAGTAGACCAGGATGAGCAAAGCAACACAGAGGGCATGGTAGACGGCATCGATAACTTACATGAAACAATTCGTACTGCGTTGAGAGATCCTCCAATCATAAAAACAAAGGGTAGGAAAAAAGGACAGAGACTAAAACCAGGGTTAGAGCAGACGAAAAGAAAATGCGGTACCTGCAGAAAGAGAGGGCACACAAAACCTAAATGTGAATTCTGGCTTAAGGAGAGAGAGGTATATATATATACACATGAATATTTTTTCTTATATTTTACAAAGTATCGTACCTAGCGACAAATTATATCTTTGTAGTTTTTACTATTGCAGATTGAGGTTATTGAACTATATATAAACTTATGTTTGCATGGTAGAATGATCCAGAAGAAGCGCAAGATAAGATCAAGAGCTACAATAGAGAAAAGTCCAACTTCAAGTAGTGATTACGAGACGACTGATGCTACTGGTGTAAGTTTTCTTGTAAAAAAATAATAATATTCGATACATTAAGTCGAACTAATATTTTAACAAATAATCTTCAGGACGACCTGACACCACCAAAGAGAAGATTTTTTTAGAAAAATACAAGCCAGAAAAGTAAATCAAAATGTGGACGCAGTTATGTTGACAACACTAGTACAGATGAAGTAAGCTAATTTTACACAATGATACCTATTACAACATATCTTGAACCTGATTGTAACCATGCAAGACTAACATTTTGTCTTCTTTTTCTAAAGAAAAATTTGACTCCATAGAAAAGAAGAAGAATATGGAAAGAGAAGGATCAACAAACTCCATCAGCAACATCAAGTGATAGCAACTCAACTGATTCAGATAGAGTAAGTATTATATGAAATTTATAGATGGTGACTTAGAAAATAGGAAAATTATTGGACATGATATTTGTTAAGTCGTGAAAATAAAACGCTTGATACATGTGATGCAGATGATATCAAAACCATAGAAGCAGATGAGAAGTTTAGTAGGAACAACACAAAAATCAAGAGAAGAAAGCAATTGTACAGGAGGGATTGATGGACAAAAGTGTGACATCAGAAAAAAAGATCTCATCCATATCCCACACGGAATGTTGTGAATATGTATGAAATCCCTCAGACAAATGCTAACCTCAGTGGAAATGATGGAAATGTTTCTCCAAGTTATGGTCATTCAGAACGAAACTGCAGAACGAAAAAAGCAGTGAACAATCAAAAGAGGAAGTGCAGTACAAAAATACAAATAAAAAGAACAGTGATTACAAGGAGCAGTCCAGTGCAGACATCCGTGTCAAGCCACGAAAGACCTCAAGCATCAGTTGAGAGGAATGTACAAACAAGAAGCAGCCCTGTGAATTCAGTACAGTTCAATGTACATAAAAGTAATGGTACGAAATTTTATGCAGGAGAAGCAGCAGGATCAATAATACATGTTCTAAATTGTATCCTTCTAGTGTTCATTTCACCAGACTCTGGTACTAATAATCACATTTCATTTGACGCCAGGATAAGACCAGGTTCGTTGGACTAGACATTGAATATACTGCTCAAGGAAGTGAAAAAACCATCGTCGTCGTACAACACACCGTGAGAGAGCACGTCCTAGTTTATTATTACGCTAGGGCCACGAAAAATGCCAGGCACTCTGTGATCTTTTCAAGGAAAAACATATCACCTTAATTAGCATCGACAAGAGGACTAATTCAAAGATGTTGATGAAAGAAAAGTTTTTCATCCCTAAAGAGTACCACGTAGTCATACAGGGAATATTCAATACATTCCAAGGTGACAATTACATGTATCACATGGCTAGTATTGCAGCAGTACTCATTGATTCATCATACAGTGAGATGAAGATAGCAGCAAGTGACTAAAAATGCATAACAAATGGGAGTGGAAGCCAATGCCAATGGAGAATCTGCATTACTCAGCAAAAGATGGGTATGTAAAATACGATTTGTACAAGAGAATAACATTCAGCAGCTACTGCCTCAGTTTAGGAAGACAAATTCTCAATGATAGGCTGTGCACCGGGTGTAAAGGAGGTAAAGGATATAAATCATACAAAAGTTTTTTGGAGGCAGGTCCATCAGCTGATAACAATAATAAGTGGGACGACAAATACACGATGTGTCTGGCAGCAGATATCGACAGGTGGACGAAGAACGATGAATGGTGGACGAAGAGAGACGACCACAAAGAAGACCGAATTTAGCTAAAGACTGTGATTATGTGAGTACGGTTTGCTAGCAATCTTATAATTTAGTTCATTAATTCAGTTACACAAAAGTGGTTATGATCTAGTATATTATATTAGGAGTACAATGTAATTAATGTGTGTGTGTATAAATTAAATTACTTTTTATCATTGTTCTGTAATGTTTGTAATTACAACATATGAATGTATACTTGTATTTCATATGTACATTCCTAATTTAGTCTCAAAGGCAGGCAAGTTAATTGTAAATAAATAAGAAAAATCCCATTAATAAGTTAAAATTTCCTAAAAAATTAATTGAACATTTGACAGTTGAAATGAATTCTGATGCATCCAGTTGAATATTCACAACACATCAAACAAAATCAATAGAAATAACGAAATGCGTTACCACATAACAAGCAGTTCAAAACATACATCGAGCGGTTCATAACAAGCGGTTCAACACAACTTACATCTGCACTAAAAAACAATCAGAAGGAACTGCAGTCATCATATAAGATGATGTTAATGATAACATTATCTTAATGTTTCGGTTTGAAGTGGTTCTGCCAGTGACGAGAATTGCTTGCCCAACTTCAAGACATTCATGATGACATTCAACAAAGGTCTTCCACTCAGGGGTGCTGAAGATAATTCGACCATCACTCCATGTCTTGTACGAAATGAAGCTCACGGCACCATTTGCACCAAGTCGTACTCTAGTTATTCCTTCTTTGGCAATTTCAAGAGAAAAAACCATTCTCGAAGGTAGTTTCTAATTAAGATGCAGAAGTTAGAAATATAATAACTAACAAGCAATAAAAAAATAAGCAAGTAGAAAAATAATGATAACTAATAACATACCATATCATGACGGCGAACATGCGTCCTGGTCAAGCGAGTAACAAGAGCTAGGCCAACGTATAATTCTTTTGAAGGAATGATGTGGAGAAGATAGAACTTTTCACTCTTGGTAAGCTTGCATCTCTGAGCAACAATTGTATTATCCAATGGTCCTTCTTCCTTATCATCCTCCCGATCCTCCTCATCAAACTCACCATCTTCGCCATCATCCTCGTCATCACACTCGTTATCCTCAGTCTCATCATCCTCATCTGCACCCCCCTCATCGTTGATATGCATAACAGTGATACTTGGACAAGGAGTTCCCATTGAAAATACCAGATACACACCAGAGTCGATTTGGTTTTTAGCAATAAACCTTCTCCATGAAGAACCTGCAAGGCGAGTCATTGCTCGATCTTTGCGCACGTCCACAACATAAATTCGCCCAAGAGCTTGAAACTCAATGCTTTGTCCTGTTATTTTATTGAATTCTCTCCTTATATTGCATGGGATAGTCTAAATTGAATAAAATAATTAAATACATGAAAATTGTATGGAAAGAAAATTCAATAAATGTAAAAGCAAGAATTATATGCACACCAATGAACGCTCAAATCGACCATGTACAAGACGGACAAGGAATAGCGAGGCTGATTTTGTTTCATCACTACAGTCTGTGAAACAAACCTGACACAGTGCCATGTCCTAAGAAAATGAAAAGGACTCGTTAATTTATGATAAAGCTAGCTAAGATAAAAAAGGGCATCATATTTGGAATGAACATAAATTAATTTTAGGGACGGAGTAAGCCAAGTAGGAAGCATAAATAAATATTTTTTTTTCATATACCAGAAGGCTAAATCACACCACCCCAACCCTTCATTTCATAATCATATTGTAACTAATCAATAGGAAAATGAAAGTACAAAAGCATAATCAACCTAAAAGTGTATCCTCATTGCATCATCACATTGAATGCTAACTAAAAAACTAAATATCTCCATATATATACAAATTGAACAAAAAACTTAATATCTAAAACGCTGTTGAAATTTTTTTATCTGTAAAATTTATAATATGAATCGACCAAAAATATGAATACATCTTAACTAGAACTATGGTTCGAAACAAACAAGACTAAAATGTGCAAGATTTATAGGATTAAAACGAGAGAATAAGTTGAGCATACCTTGAGAGGGAGATTGGGGAGCTAAACAACAGCAAAATCCTTCAGATCCGATGGTTTTTAGGGGAGCAATTGAGAGGAAGGGGAGATGGGAATAGGAGGCGAGCTCTCTCTGTTAGTCCTGGCGGCTGGGGACGACTAGGTCGGGATGGGAAGGGCAACGACGCGCCTGATGCTACATTTATAAGTGTATGACCTTTATGCTAGGCGATACACTGCCAAACCATGTTGTATTGCACAGCTCCCTCAGCAGTACAATCTAAATTATACGGGCAGTACTATGTATGAAGTGGATACATTTTGCATATGCCCATTTGCATCAAAAGTCGATTAGATACCACGGTGAATGTACTGCCGTTGCACGTTTATCTTACGTCATCCACACATCACTATATGAAAGACTTAAAGAGCAGTGCACAAGATTTCCACAGGCAGTGCATCTGCTCTAAATGAATAGTACGTGTCTGTGTCCACCGCACGTGCTGAAAGTCTTGCACACTTGGCAAAGCACTATATTGTAGCACACGACATGCAGTCCACATAGGAAGTCCATATACCGCACAACACTATATTGTAGAACATGACATGCACTCCACAGAGGCAGTGCATATTGTAAGAAAGGGTGGTTCACTCCTGCCTACGGATGCAGTGCACAAAATTTCTACAGGCAGTGCATATGCGGCTGCATGGCAGGTTCAGTGCATTCCAGCATAAGGATGCAGTTCATACCCTCTGCCAAACCATACATTCATTGCGGGTGGAGAACACACTGCACATACCGCACAGGCAGTGTAACCATAACTTATCAGGGTAGCACACGACATGCAGTCAACACAGGCAGTGCATATAGATGTCATAGCAGTGCCTTCCTGGATGGCGAAGAGACGCAGTGTATCTTGGTGTGCATGGTAGGTTCCACGGTCACTGCACTACATGCGCACGCGTTAAAAATGGTCGTTCAGCATTATTAAAGATAGCGCAACACCCAAGCGACGAGGCATTATGGATTTGGTGTGAGATGTATAAGCGTGCAATTATTTGTAGCACACGACATGCAATCCACATAGGCAGTGTGTATACCGCACAACACTATATTGCAGAACACGACATGCACTCCACAGGGGCAATGCATATTGTAAGAAAGGGCGGTTCACTCCTGCCTACGGATGTAGTGCACAAGATTTCCACAGGCAGTGCATATGCGGCTGCATGGCAGGTTCAGTGCATTCCAGCATAAGGATGCAGTGCATACGCTCTGCACAGCCATACGTTCATCGCGGGTGGAGAACACACTGCACATACCGCATAGGAAGTGCAACCATAACTTATCAGGGCAGCACACGGCATGCAGTCAACACAGGTAGTGCATATGGATGTCAATAGCAGTGCCTTCCTGGATGGCGAAGAGACACAGTGTATCTTGGTGTGCATGGTAGGTGTAGTCCATTCCACGGTCAATGCACTGCCTGCGCACGCGTTAAAAACGGTCGGTCAGCATTATTAAAGATACCGCAACACCCAAGCGGCGAGGCATTATGGATTTGGTGTGAGCTGTATAAGCGTGCAATTATTTGTAGCACACGACATGCAGACCACATAGGCAGTGCGTGTACCGCACATCACTATATTGTAGAACACGACATGCACTCTACAGGGGCAGTGCATATTGTAAGAAAGGGCGGTTCACTCCTTCCTACGGTTGCAGTGCATAAGATTTCGACAGGCAGTGCATATGCGGCTGCATGGCAGGTTCAGTGCATTCCAGCATAAGGATGTAGTGCATACGCTCTGCACAACCATACGTTCATCGCGGGTGGCGAACACATTGCACAGACCGCACAGGCAGTGCAACCATAACTTATCAGGGTAGCACACGACATGCAGTCAACACAGGCAGTGCATATAGATGTCAATAGCAGTGCCTTCCTAGATGGCGAAGAGACGCAGTGTATCTTGGTGTGCATGGTAGGTGTAGTCCATTCCACGGTCACTGCACTGCATGCGCACGGGTTAAAAACGGTCGGTCAGCGTTATTCAAGATAGCGCAGCACCCAAGCGGCGAGGCATTATGGATTTGGCGTGAGTTGTATAAGCACGCAATTATTTGTAGCACACGACCTGCAGTTCACATAGGAAGTGCGTATACCGCACAACAGTATCTTGTAGAACACGACATGCACTCCACAGGGGCAGTGCATATTGAAAGAAAGAGGGGTTCACTCCTGCCTACGGATGCAGTGCACAAGATTTCCACATGAAGTGCATATCCGGCTGCATGGCAGGTTCAGTGCATTCCAGCATAAGGATGCAATGCATACGCTCTTCCCAACCATACGTTCATCGCGGCTGGAGAACACAGTGCAAATACCGCATAGGAAGTGCAACCATAACTTATCAGGGCAGCACACGACATGCAGTCAACACAGGTAGTGCATATGGATGTCAATAGTAGTGCCTTCCTGGATGGTGAAGAGACGCGGTGTATCTTGGTGTGCATGGTAGGTTCCAAGGTCACTGCACTGCCTACGCACGCGTTAAAAACAGTCGGTCAGCATTATTAAAGATTGCGTAGCACCCAAGCGGCGAGGCATTATGGATTTGGTGTGAGTTGTATAAGCGTGCAATTATTTGTAGCACACGACATGCAGTCCACATAGGTAGTGCGTATACCGCACAACACTATATTGTAGAACACGACATGCACTCCACAGGGGCAGTGCATATTGTAAGAAAGGGCGGTTCACTCCTGCCTACGGGTGCAGTTCACAAGATTTCCACAGGCAGTGCATATGCGGCTGCATGGCAGGTTCAGTGCGTTCCATCATAAGGATGCAATGCATACGCTCTGCACAACCATACGTTCATCGTGGGTGGAGAACACACTATACAGACCGCACAGGCAGTGCAACCATAACTTATAAGGGAAGCACACGACATGCAGTCAACACATGCAGTGCATATAAATGTCAATAGCAGTGCCTTCCTTGATGGCGAAAAGATGCAATGTATCTTGGTGTGCATGGTAGGTGTAGTCCATTCCACGGTCACTACACTGCCTGCGCAAGCGTTAAAAACGGTCGGTCAGCATTATTAAAGATACCGTAGCACCCAAGCGGCGAGGCATTATGGATTTGGTGTGAGCTGTATAAGCGTGCAATTATTTGTAGCACACGACATGCAAACCACATTGGCAGTGCGTATACCGCACATCACTATATTGTAGAACGCGACATGCACTCCACAGGGGCAGTGCATATTGTAAGAAAGAGCAGTTCACTCCTGCCTACGGATGAAGTGCACAAGATTTCCACAGGCAGTGCATATGCGGCTGCATGGCAGGTTCAGTGCATTCCAGCATAAGGATGCAGTGCATATGCTCTGCACAACCATACGTTCATCGCGGGTGGAGAACACAGTGCAAATACCGCATAGGAAGTGCAACCATAACTTATCAGGGTAGCACACGACATGCAGTCAACACAGGTAGTGCATATGGATGTCAATATGAGTGCCTTCCTGGATGGTGAAGACACGCGGTGTATCTTGGTGTGCATGGTAGGTGTAGTCCATTCCACGGTCAATGCACTGCCTGTGCACGCGTTAAAAATGGTCGGTCAGCGTTATTAAAGATACCGCAGCACCCAAGCGGCGAGGCATTATGGATTTGGTGTGAGCTATATAAGCGTGCAATTATTTGTAGCACATGACTTGCAGTCCACATAGGTAGTGCGTATACCGCACAACACTATATTGTAGAACACGGCATGCACTCCACAAGGGCAGTGCATATTGTAAGAAAGGGCGGTTCACTCCTGCCTATGGATGTAGTGCACAAGATTTCCACAGTCAGTGCATATGCGGCTGCATGGCAGGTTCAGTGCATTCCAGCATAAGGATGCAGTGCATACGCTCTACACAGCCATACGTTCATCGCGGGTGGAGAACACCCTGCACATACCGCATAGGAAGTGCAACCATAACTTATCAGGGCAGCACACGACATGTAGTCAACACATGCAGTGCATATAGATATCAATAGCAGTGCCTTTCTGGATGGCGAAGATACGTAGTGTATCTTGGTGTGCATGGTAGGTGTAGTCCATTCCACGATCACTCCAGTACCTGCGCACGCGTTAAAAATGGTCGGTCAGCGTTATTAAAGATAGCGCAACCCCCAAGCGGCGAGGCATTATGGATTTGGTGTGAGCTATACTCCTCTCAGGCTTATAAATAGTGCCGGCACCTCTTCGCACTTCTAAAAAGCATCAGTACCAGGGATAACTATTCGATCTCACGTACCTACCACCGGCTTCATAATGCCTCGCCGCCTACCCACCTGTTGGGCCAAGTTCCCTCTGGGTGCTCGCATACCACTTCCAACGCCGCCTAGCTCCGACGACGAAGAAGAGAAAGAGGAGGTCTCATCGCAGGAGTCGTTCATGGCTCAAGGTGTGGTAGCCGCTGTGGAGAAGGAGCGAAGCTACAAGAACCTACATGAATATGCCTCTTCCTCCACCGACAGCAACCAATCCTACGACCTGATGCTGCAGCCAACCTCAACGAAATTCAACTCGTTCGGTAAGGAGAAGAAGAGGCGGGAGGATGCAAGGAACTGCGAGGAACAGACCGCGTTCCTCGCTTCCGTGGAGAGCCAGAGTATCTCTGCTCCAGCGGCGCCGGAGAAGGAGAAGGAGGAGGTCGACTCATTGGAAAGGGAAAAAAGAGGAGGGAGGATGCCCGGAACCGGGAGAGCGTCGCTGCCTATACGGTGCATATGGCCGCTGTTCATGAGGCCAACAGCATAGCAGTTCTGGAGATGACCAATCAGTTTCGACAGGCAGCGGAGGCGAGGAGGAACCATCGCGCGGCAGTGGCAGCAGCAGCGCAAGCGACTGTGGCTCTAGCGGTGGCGGCGAACGACGACGAGGCAGGTCCATCATACGTCATCCACATATATAGCGAAAAAGACAATTAGGGGATCTAGGTTTATATTACGTTTTTCTTTATATATCCATAAATGTCATTCAAATCTTGTAAAATATCTCCTGATTTGGATGGACTATTAATTTATCTGAATTTCACAAAATGCCATCGATTCAGCAGTAACCACGAAAGAAATCCGGTCCATAGTCATCGTACCGGGCAGTGCATGACCTTTATTAATATACATCCCGATCTTACAAACCAAGGTAGTGCATAGCAGGTTTGAAATACAGTAGTTAAAAGGTAGTGCTCCTTTTCATGGGCCGCCTGCTTTAAAATTTCCATCTCCTCATCAACAGTGTATGGAAGCAACAAAGAAGTCTTTGTGCTGTTTGTCTGACGCTGGGGCTCTTTTAGTTAAAAGTCCATCGGCTGACAAACTGTCGGACCCTTAAGTTTGTTACCAAATCAAATGGGCCTGTGCATAATAGGCGTGTGTTTAAGAAGCCGACTTGTGGTTACGTACTTTTAAGGTCTAAAATGTAGTGTTTTTAATTAGTTTTTTGTATTTTTATGTAATCTAAGGCAGTGCATAATACTTTACAAAAGCAGTGCTATGCTACAACTACCAATGGTCATGTGAACTATATCAGTGGGCCTTTAATGTATATAAGGAACAGTTACATGGTTGTGAAGTTTTGAGGTCTTGTATGGACAATTTCGTAGTGGGCCTTTTTTTATAACTACTAGCACAATTTGCACGATCGGTTGGTTATAAGGATACGAGGAGTCGTGGAAGAGGTAAAGGCATAAGTTGCAACAACGACGCACTAGTTCATCATTTGCGGCAACGAAACTCAGAAGAACAAGGTCTCTAGCTAGCGCATAATTATATATTATTTTGTAGTCCATCACATACTTGTTCTTATTAGATCCATCCTTGTTTACTACTGCAGAAATAAACAGATTCAAGCCATGGTACCGGACGTCTTCCTCCCATGGACGACGGGCTTCAAACAACGGAGATTCATCACATTCCTGCTCGTGGAACGACGGTTCTTACTGTGGTGTACACCAACAAGGAATCCACTGTTGACAAAATACTCGCAATGAACGAAGATTGGCTTGACGAGGTTAGTACTGATCCAATTATGCAGAAATTTTGCAGTACCTTTTCCTAACCAGTACTTTGAACCAGTTTTCATTCGAATCAAACATTTACCCTATACATCCTTTTCACATAGTTTAAAAACGGACCGGTGACCGAACCGGTGAGGCTACCGGTTCAGGTTTTTACTGGTCGAACCAGTGGTTCATTCGGTTCGATGACGACAAAAGACCATTACTTTTAATTAAAATTTAAACAAAATCTGAAACAAATGACAATAAAATGTATATTAAGCGTATATTTTAATATGTAATCACAAAACATGGTGTGTTCAAGTGGTATTCGGGCTTATGTGGTGCTATTTCTATCTAGGATAAGGTTTTGAGTTCAATTTCTCTTGCAACTTCTTCTTTTTTCCTGGTTTTTTGCTATTTGGACCGGTGCCTCTTAAAAAACCAGTGAGGTCATCGGTTCAGGTTTTTTCTGGTTAAACCACCGAACCGGTCTGGTTTTTAAAACTATGCTTTTTCAGAATCCATTTTTCCCCATGATCAAGCAAACTATTTGCAATACGAATTAATGTAACCCCATACATATGTTTTTTCCTGTTTGGCACATGCTGTTTTTTCTCAGTATTCAGAAGATAATGTAGTATCTAAAAATACTGTAGTTTTCAATAGTTTGGGAGTTTGGCCATAGTAAAACACAAAAGTTTCAAAACTGTGGTATTACAAAAACTGAGGTTTTTTTGCACGTTCTAAGAAAGAGGCCTGGACCTATTTTTTACAAATACTATGTTATTGTGCAAACTGTAATATTGATTGCCCGACGTTGATATACTATGGTTTTAGAATATTTTCGTTTGACAAAAGCCAAGAAGCAAAACGGAGCCTTAGAGTGGGCACGAAAAATGTGATTCTACATTTTCCCCTACTCCTATTCTTCACGCCGTAAGATTCAAACATGTTTCACTAGATTCTGCTACTTACTAAATGATCAAATTTTACTTGATAGGACGATAGCAGCAGGTACATAGGACTCGACCTCGAATACACTCCTAGAGGCAAACAACAAACCATCGCCGTAGTACAACTCGCCATGAGGGAGCACTTCCTAGTGCATCATTACGACAGGAGCACTAAGGAATGCTAGGGGCTACGGGATTTTCTAAAACAAAAACAGATCACGTTGTTAGTGTGGACAAGAGGACAAATATAAAGATGATGAAGAAAGAGAAATTTGATATCCCTGACGAGTACCACGTTGACATACAGGATATATTCAAGTCAGTGCCACGAGATAATCACAGGGATGGCATGTCCAATCTTGTAGCAACACTCATTGATAGGTCATACATTCAGATGAAGATACTATCCCATAACACAAACATGCATGACATATGGGAGTGGAAGCCAATGCCTCCAGAGAATCTGCGTTACTCAGCAATAGATGGATATGTCACATACGAGTTGTACAAGAGGATAGCATTCCTCAGGAATCTCCTTGGTTTAGATAAACCAATCTTGGATGACAAGGTCTTCATAAGATGTCATGGAGGTTATAAACCGTACAAACGACATAAACAAGCAGGTCCATCAGAGGATACCAAGAAGATATGGCAGAAGGAGCAATACAGCATCAGTCTAGAAGAAGATGTCGATAGATCGGAGAAGCAAGAAGATGGCTAGAAGGAAATGTGAATTCAGTAAAGACTTTCGCAGCGTGGCTACGATATTATATCAGTTTGATGATTTAAGTTGATAACCACATATAAAATGTGGATTTGATTTAGCGTTTGATGTTTTCCGAACAATGTCATTTTAAAAAGCTTGAAACCCTGCTTAGTGTGTGTAATACTTTGAACAATGTGTAATTATATATAGTCTGTGCATTCTGAATGTTTTATTCCAGTAAAACAAATCATATATCCATTTTAAATACAATATTCTAGTTTGTGTAGGATTATGATGGTTATTCTCATCATTTAACTGTATAGAATAAAAAAATAAATAAAGATGCAAATACAAGTAAAAATGTAGTGCATACACGAACACTCAATGGCAGTGCATATTTACTAGTTAAGGAAGATCAGTCAGTATGACTCCACGCATAAAAACTCGGAAACCGGAAAACATAGTGGACAAAAAAAAAAAATATCCAGGCAGCTCATAAACCCTATGATCAGTAGTGAATAACTGCGCATAAGTTAGGCAGTCCACCCTTTAAAACCTAGGCAGTGCAAATGGCACAACTTGTGCAGTACATCAAAATCTGGGAACTCGAAAGCCGAAAACATAGTGAAAAAAATAACTTATTAGAGCAGTACATAAACTATATGACCGGCAGTGCAAAACTTATCCAAAAACACATTCTGACCTTACCGGCTATGGCAGTGCTTATTCCAACCTAGAAGCAGTTAACACAAAACTGCGCACAAATTAGGCAGTGCACCTTTAAAACCTAGGCAATGCAAATGGCAAAACTTGGAAGTGCATCAAAACCTGAGAACTCGAAAGCCGAAAACACAGTGAAAAAAATTAACAGGGCAGTACATAAACTGTATGACCGACAGTGCAAAACTTATCGAAACACACGTTTTGATATTACCGGCTATGGCAGTGCTTACGCCAACCTAGAAGCAGTTAACACAAAACCACGCATAAATTAGGCAGTGCACCCTTTAAAACCTAGGCAGTGCAAATGACAGAACTAAAGTAAATAGAACTTAGGCAGTGCACCCGTATAACTTAGCCAGTGCACCCGACCAAGAGAATACAATGTCGCTCCCCTAACACTAAAGTAAATAGGACTTACATGAAATACAAACTGTGTGTAAGCAAAGAGAAGTAAACATATATTGGTCAATAAGAAAGCAGTGCACGAATTACAACTTAGGCAGTACACTCCGTACAACTTAGATACAGCTGGTGCAATGCATCAATGAAATCTAATAAGGCAGCTAGTCAAATAAAACTACGGCAGATCACTCACGATCACCCGAGACGTCAAAATTAAGCAGACACAAGGCAGTGCATTGCTTCTAAACAAGGGAGAGCAACCAAAAATACCACCCCATACATGATTTAGTGTTCCCTCTAGTATCCAACCCACAGAAAGGTAGTCCGAAGAAACAAAACCCGTGGAAAACAGACTCATTCTGCTACCGTCATCGCCGTCGACCAGGAGCAAACCGCCAAACGCCGGTGACCGTGAAAATAACCACCTTCCCACACCCCCAACATTGACAGCACACACCACGCTCCACCAACAGCAACCACCCCAGATCACCCCGCCCCCGCCAACCCACCCCAAAGGAATCTAGTCCAACCCTTCAAATCCAATCCACCACCGCCCGCACCAAACAATCCTCTGACGGTAAAAAGTTCGTCCTCAGCAACCTGCACCGATTTGGAACGGAACTCCCTTGTAAAGGGTGGAAGGAGAGAGCACAGCGGAATTCCCTTGCTTCCTCTTATTCAAGAAACAAGTAAGAGTACGAACCTACAACAAGAGGTACGCCGAATTCATATCAATCAAAATCATATAATTCTGGTTTAACACTAGATTCTTCACAAATCTGTAGCAGAAAGTAAAATTTATAGTACATACTATCTAAATCCACTTTTAATTCATTCATTTCAGTTCCTTATCGCCATACAAAGCATATGTCACTAACAGTTTAGAGATTACATATGTACAGTTGTTTTTCGTAAGTAATTATTGAGAAAAATAGGGAAATAGAATTTGTATATAGAAAGGATAGACAAATATATTAAAACATCGAATCAGTGAAAATAATTACTAAGGATTAGAAGATTGCATAAAGAATTACTAATTTTCTGCCACACTTATTAAGAATTGTCTTATGCTAAAAATATTATTTAATTATTAGGTGAAATGGAGGACAATAGAAGTCCTACTCCTGGGAAGGTATAGAGCAATATACAATATACCTTGTAGTCATCATTAACATAAATATAGAAATAGCATTTATTTAATACAACTTCTTTGCAGAGCATACCTGATAATACGGATGTTGACGAAAAAAAGTCATTGCTGACCGAAGGTAATGCTGTAAAACAAAGTAAAAGTACATATTATTAGTGTTTCTTCTTCATATAGTAAGGAAAAATATTGCCCCAAAACAGATAACCAGGACAACAGTAAGGTCCACACGAGCCAGCTATCAATAACACCATCACAAAGTGTGGACTACACAGAAACACCTACACAGGAATGGCAAGTGGAAGATCAACTAGCAGAAGAGGAAGAGAAGAAAAAGAAAGAGAAAGCAGTAAAACAAGGAAATCGAACCTAGATAAAGTTAAGAAGAAACTACCTCTGGCATCAACCTCTGAAGAAAGTCTGGACGACGAAAAAAATGAGCAAACCATACCCTAGGATGACCCAATCCCACTGAGTGTTCAGCTTCCAGACAGCAGTACCACAGTAGATTTACAGTCCAGTACAACAAGATTGAAGAAGAGGAAAGCAATAGTACCAGACGAGCAAGATAACCCTCAGGAAAAAAAGAGGAGAGCATCTAGAATATCAAAGGAAGAAAAAGGGCAACTGAAAGAGCAAGAGAACAACACAGATGCGGATGAGAGCAATGACGACGACGATGAAGACTACAACATTCTTGCAGAAGGAACACAATCTGAAACAGAAGATGATGCTGTTGCAGGTGATACGGAAGAAAATGAAGGAGAATTGGATAATCAGGTTAGTAAAGATTTACATTAATAAATTAACCATATGACATTCATTTTGGAAAAACCATAGCATGAACTAACAACATAAAATTTTACATGCAGCAAGCTGGGAGAAAACGCAAACGCAAGGATCAGAGCAAGAATATGATTCAAGGAACCTTGACAATATGTGACAAAAAGCTACGTAAGGACACAGGCACAAACTACACAGTAAGGTGTTCACTCAAAGAGCTGAACAAATTGCTTATGGAGGGCCTTAGCGAAGATCAAAAAATCGAGCTATCAAATGTTGTGTGGGGATTCCGGTTTAATTACAGAGTAACATCAAAGTTGTCACGACCAATGATCTTGTGGTTATACGAGAATATTGATAGAGTTACAATGGTAATGTAACTTGGAGCCGGCGTGGACATTGAAATAACACCAGAAGTTGTGAAATCCGTGTTTGGCTTCCCTGGCGGACCTAACGCAACTCCATTACCATCAGTGGATGGTAACACAGAAGCTCTAAAATGGCTAAGGAAAGAACTTGGAATAACAGTGACAAAAAAAGTTCAACTTAATGATTTGTATAAGCAAATAAAGAAAGGTGGCACAAGTCCTTTCACAATGCAATGCATATTTCTGGTCATTTTCAAGAGTATTGTCTCCCCCACTATACACGCACGGATAGGCCGAGAGGCTGGAATGATACACAATGTAGACTACAATAAGCTTCAAAAAATGGATATCTGCCGTGTAGTAGTGGATGAACTGAAGAGAGGAGTTCAGAATTTTTTTGCAGAAAAGAAAAACAGAAAAAAGAAAAAGGGTAAGGATCCTGTTAAAAAAATACCAAAGGAGCTGAGGGATGCGCAATTCTGCCTTTAATAGTGTATCTGGACACTAAAAGGTGTGAGAATTCAATCAGCACGATTGAAACACCACGACTGCATGTTCTTGACAATGAATTATTGCCATCCATTGTGAAGAAGGACAGACAGAAACACAACACTGAGGAATTCGGAGCATTGAAATATGTAAGTACACATACTGGTAATATGTATCTTTGTATTTCCTTATTATTGCATATATGATTTAATTCCATAACATAATAAGATTGAATATAAAAATATCTAAATTGTCCTCTTCACATGAAACAGGTTAAGACTAGTTCTGAGCTGCAACACTACAACAAAGGTTTTCATACAAAGAAAAATAGTTTCTCCAATACGGTGGTGGATAATGACCAGGAGACCCGGAAGAACAAGTATGCAATAGTTTTTGTCGGAGACAACTCAAACATTCCAACTGAAGAACCTTCTGGCCAGCCATATCCAATCGGAGGTCTCATGACAGATGTTGAGAAGATGCAGCAAGCAATGGATCTCCTGAGACAGATTGCAGACAACCCAGAAAACATATGTAAAGATTTAGAAACTAAGAACGAACTAGGCCTCATCAGTAACTACAAACAAGATGTCAAGAGAGCAGGACTTGAGATTCTAGACTCAATGGATAAGCTTAAGTTATACATGGGGTCGGCGAAAGATATAGCAGTTAGATTAACAGAAAAAAAGGACCAGTCAGAATGGAAGATCCTGCATCATGTTCATTGCCGCAGAATGAAACTGAGAAAAACAACTCTGGCAGTGTTGATACATCTAAAAAAACAGAAGACACAACGATCGAAGCTACAAAGGTAATTTATATACCTATTGCAAGTTATTGCACAATATAATAAGAATGATTGCTCCTAGTTTAACTGTGCTGTATTTTTATTTCTAAATGGATTGGACAATCAAGCAGATGATACCAATAATGAAACTGCAGTAGAAGGACGGGAGCATGCAACATCAACAATAACAAAAGACAAATCTCTAAAGGTAGACGCTCATTTAGTAGAAAGGGGACAATTTTCTATAATATAAAGCAAAAAGAAAAATATGATGATGGTTATAACATTCATAAAAATTCAACAAAGAACTAATATAAACTTTTGATTGTAGGAGGACGCAGGAGGAGATACAAACAACCAAGCCCCCTCTTACGAAGCAGCAGCAGTAGCAGAAACAAGCATACGCTCATCTGACACAGCGAACAGGCAGGAATAGGATAAACAAGAGGAACATCAGACAGAAGATAAAGAAAAACAGAAGATCAAAGTTAAAATCAGTGAAGTTGGACACAAAGCAGAAGATTTACTGCCAATCAGTATCAATCTGACAGCAGAAGGTCTCTATGAAAATTAATTTATTGAACAATTTGATTCATTTGTAAACATACCATGTTTCTACTTGTGTAAATAAATTAAAGATACACTTGCAAAATAGAGCTTGCTAAACATATCAAAAATCTGGTTGTAATGACCATGAAGAGATTTGTATGAACGATTATGGTTACAAGTACTAGCTAGTCTACCATTTGCACTTGTCATACACGATAGTTGAACCAGTAAACTGCCTCAACTACTGTAAATGAATTGTCATCAAACTACCATTCTGATGCACTGCCTAACATAAGTCATTGCACTGATTTTTCTGCACTTCATTTTTTCACACACTAACAATTTTTTCTTTCCATAGATACAAATAGAGGAGACCAAGCAAACAAGGACGGCAGGAAATACATTCAAAATGGACAAAATTTTATAACCTGATATGCAAGTTCACAGACAAAAAACTATCAAAAGAAGATACATCTATATTAAAGTGAGATGATTTTAAAAATTATCATTTTGCACTTTGCGTATTTTTTTAGAACCATACTTTGTTATAATAAAAATTACTCCACTCTGCAGATCTCGGTATATCTTGAAGCACGAAAAACCAATATGAAGGTGCCATTGTATTACATATCAAGTGCTTTCAGAAACGAAGGACTGCTAGGCGATTCAGAGGGTGAATTTGTGTTAAACTATCTTGAAGAACAACTTAGGAGAACCAAGTCGAAGAAGAAAATTATTCATTACAGAGCAACTATCAGTACTATAGAAAAAGCAACTGTAAATAATAAACAAAGGTTTTATATATTAAGAGCAAACAAACTAACGATTGTTTTGCAGCAAAAACTTATTAACATTAGAGTAGTGAAAGACGATAAAAGAAGTATGCGTTGGGTAGAGGACTTGTTTAAACCAGACGCAACAGACCGTCTAGACAAATACGAACTAGTAAGTAGAACAATAATGTTCATTACAGTATATATTTTTGACAACTTTAAGAACACCATACTGCGAAAATACAAGCTTGTATATTCATTTTTTAAACAGAAAAGATATGTTAACAAATTTTAAATAATTGCTCATGAAGATAATGTTTCCTTTTCTCGAGCGACCTCCTAAGGGAACTTCAGGTTCAGTAGGTCACTGGTTCAAATTGACATTAGATATTTTGGAGAAGAAGTTCAGAATTTATGATTCGTTGAGAGAGCCAGGGGATATTGATCTTGAAAAAGTATGCTCAAAATTGATCAGGAAAATAAAGACATTGTGGAGTGAAGGTTTTGGAACAACATAAACAAAAGTCCAAACGCTGGATGATTTTGAGGTAGTATATGAACACATGCCTCTATAAGATAACGGGTAAATGTTCATACATAACATAAATATAGTCTTGCATTGAACTACTTATCTTTGTCAACTTTTAACCATCTGACAACAACTAAAACGAAAAACGTTATGCAGATGTGACTATGGGTTCTTCATGCTCTATATGTTCGAGAACTGCACCAGAGATCAAGTTCTGGAATTCACGAAAAAAGATATTCCGGGTTACAAGGAAATGCTTCTCATGAGGATGCTGACATCAGACATCTTCAACATAAACATCGAAACATTAAATGATAAAATATTAGGTAATCCTTTACACAGTTTTTTGACTAGTATTGTTCATACTACAGTATGTTGTTTCATAACATTGTTACTATCAAGTGCAACACAAGTATTTATAAATTTGCTTCATCTACAGGCCATTCCGAATATCAAAAGCTATTCACAAGAAGAGATTTCCAGGATTTGAAGAGAGATATATTGCTAGGAATTCAAGAGAAAGAAAACAAGATGTCAAACGAATCAACGATACAACTGAAAGAAACTAAGGAGAAAGAGATCATCATAGACAGATATAGAAGAAATCCAAAAAGGTGCAAGGTTTCCATGGAAGAACAGAAAAATCGAAATCCAAAAGAAAGACTTGTTTTCATTCCAGCAGGATTTAAAGAAACGGAGAATGCAAAGAAAGTACGGCAAAAACTAATCGAATATGCATCAAAACCAGATTACGGAGAGTAAGTGTAAATCTTAACTTGATACAACTAGATCTCTTTTAATTAGCCTAGATATTTTTTGATCTAATCTAAACTAACACCCCTGTAATACTAATCCTGTTTTTTGTAATACAACAGGAGAGTTTTTATCAAGACAATTAGATCCAATGAGTCAAGAGATTTTAATCTGACATATACTGCACGTGAACTAGCGAACAGTTTCAAAGAGAATGGATGGATATACAATGAATTTTTAGATGCCGTCATCCACACATGGAGAAGTAATGATGAGTTCAAATATCTTTTCCAGGAAGGTAAAAGGGTAATCCTACCCACACAGGTAACATTAGTATTAGATTTTATGGACAAAAACAAAAATTTCGAACCTGAAGATATTGCACGCACAATTGATTACCTCATAGGAGCAGACGACCTTACAAAAGCAGGCATGGTGTGTTATTTTAGAAATAAGCATAACTTTCTATATTCAGTATGAAGACACCTCATAAAACTAAAAATTACCACATGTTTAAAACTTACTTGAGTATTATATCTACTTCCATACACATATACTACTACCGGTTCATTGCAAGAAACATTTTTCAGTCTGTGTCTTAAATGGGTCTGCGCGGAATCCAAAGGTTGAGATCATAGACTCCTTCGCATACAATAACAGTACAGAGATGCAGGATTACCACAGTAACATAGGACAAACTATGGTAAGACTCCTACCAAAATGTAGACATTACTAGAAAACTTTTACTAGAGTAAGAGTGTTATTTCTAAAAAAAACATATCAGAACTTACTAGCCTTTTTATCTAACAATGTCACTATAATGTTTCACTATATAGCTAAGCAGGTTCGAACAAGTGCTAGAGTGCATTTACAAAGATGACACATTCCCAAGATGGAGTGCATCATTCAAAAGTGCACGCTACGTCAGAACTAAAAACCAAGATGAAGACGCATGTGGACTTTGGACATTATGTTACCTATAGAGATACAATGGCGAAATTATAGAAAAAGGAAAGACATCAAGTGTAAGCAGTAGTTAGATAGAAATTTTTCAAAAATGTTGATTACATATACTTGAAAACTAACAAGACTTTACAATACTTATCAGGACACAAGCTCCAGTATCAGAGATGAACAACTGTACACAATGTTTTTCCACAGATCTAACCAAGCACTGAAGAACCTACCAGCAGATCTTAGGGAGTTGGGCCCAGACATGGAGACGCCACAAATTGCAATAACATTAAGTGATTAGAAGAAGATTCTGAAACATGTACATTATTTCGTCAAACCTGATTGCATGCACATATTGCATCTAACAAGACATAGGCAAAGGAAATAACAATATCAGTGGGTGTAAGTACACGCTTGTTAATCTGTAACAGATAACTTGATTTCTGATTTTAAGTTGGTAGTGCAATATCTACTTGCAGTGTATCGGCATCTATAGGCTAGTGCATCTGCATACACTCTTGCATAGCTACGTGTAAAAATTATAATTTCATCACAATGAACCAAATAATAATTGGCATCTATGTGAGTAGTGCATATCACAAACACATACAATGATAAAAACAATTGCATAGCTATGTGTAAAAATTATATTTTCATCACACTAAACCAAGTATAAACTAATTCCACATGACGATAATAATCAACCTAGTATAAACTTCCTCTCAGTAGTCTTTAAACAAACTGCTTACATAGGTATCCTTGCACTACCATGGATAAATTGCATCCATAAGTAAAGAAGGCAGTGCCCAAAATCAGCACAAGGCAGAATATAAGTATGTACGAGGCAGTGCACCTAAATTTACGTGTGTAGCGAATGCACCACTAAAAACACTCTTCCATCCCTATGTGTGAAAATTATATTTTCAGCGCGCTCAACAAAGTATAAACTGCTTGTAGATGATCATTTCAAAACCTGCCTAAATAGATATCCTTGCACTACCATAGAACCATGCGTACATGAGTAAATACGACAGTGCAACCAGTCTGGTCAAGGCAGAACAAATAAGCTGTATAGCACATACGGAAAGAACACCGCAGTGCACCGTAGCTAGTTAGAGTAGTGCAAATAGAAAATTCACTGACATATAGACACTTGCACGTACGTAGTTACTAAATTACATGCAATCTTGCTCCATCACATCATTAAGTTCTCTTCACAAACACCGTTACAAACACTTACAACATGCTAGGACAAATTTAGCTAGCATTTAAAACATGGAAGATGCTTCACAAGTTATTTGGACAGTTTCTTATCAAGCTCCTTGACCTCTTTGTGAATGTCATCCATGCACTATGTGCAGTTACGACGACGCTCAAGAATGTCCTTCAGAGATTGCATTGCATGTAGTCTATCAAGACGTGCATTTTTTGTTGTTTCAATGTATTCAAAATGATTGGCTATCATGTCGGCCAATTGCTCATCAAGCTTCTGTCATTCAGCTAGTAGTTGAGCCATATCCATCGTCAGAGTGTCCGGCTCTAAGTCCCAGGCTCTAGCGCAAGCTTTATACTTGTTCAGGTCCACCTTCATCATAGCAGCATCTTCGACAACGTGCTGCATTCCGACGATCTCGTGTCGAAGACGGTCACACTCTATAGTAATAGTCATCTTTTCTGCCTCCTTCTCGGAGAGCTTGACACACAATTCTAATACCTTAGCATTCTCAGCAGTAAGTTTATTACGAAGCCTCTGATATTCTGTATCAACATGATTACTGCCATCCGAAACTCCCGTAACTAATGGCAATGAATCCTAATATTTTCACAGAAAACAACAAGAAGATTTAGTGTAAATAGAACTGATCATACTAAAAAATAGCCAACATACAAATACACGCACATTGATTAGCCCGCTCGGATGCACCACAGGAACAGACGGCGACGGAGTAGATGCCAAATGCGAGCAACCATGAACACCAGAGGAGTAAGCCCTATATGTAAGTTCCAAACATCAACGACACAATAAGAGTTTCAAAAACCTAATCCGAAAACTTAGAAATGAATATAAGAAAAGATAAAAAAAGCAAAACTAACCCGGACTCGTCGATCATGCGACGGTTGCATCGAGACGACGATGAACCTTCTGCAAAGGATTCCACGTTGGTGGGCAGCAGGGGAGCGCCCTCCGAGCCCCGTCTCCTCCGCTCATCAGCTTCCAAACGTTTCGTAACAGCTGTCTGCTGCTTTCTAGACATAGGCTTCCTCATTGGATCCATGGAAGAAAGAACTGAAAATAGAACTAGAAGAAGAACCGTCTAGAGGAAAACAAACTCTCTAGTAGAAGAGGAATTGGGACTGGAATGCAAAATGTTAAGCATCGACGTCTGAATTTATAATGTACTTATACACATTGAACAGTCGTCTCACCTACCAACAATAAAACACACCCCCCACATAATCCAAGACCAAATATTGACCAAAGCTATAATACTATGCCTAATGTAAATGCAATTAACAATTCAGCGAATGAAACAGCACACGCGGATCGAAAGTTAAGTTTACCGAGGTTGCGAACAACAATATGCATGACACTGCAGTAAAAATAGAGCAGTTCAACATAATACAATACTAGGGTAGTTCAACAAGCTAATAATATGGCAGTGCACATAGATAAACTGTGTAGTACTCAGTGTAGAAATTTGATAAAAAGTATAATACTTTGAGTAAAATGAACTATAAAATTTCAATTACCCGTAAATAAAAAAACATAATATGCACTGCCAAAAGTGTCAACTATGAACTGCCTGGATGTACAAGTTCAGATTTGTTGTTAGTCTGTCAGACTTTCAATTTTGTTGCATAGGGCTAGAGGGATTGTCAGTATCAGATGGTAAACGATAGGATACCACAGACAATGGGCAGGGGAACAACATGTCGAAGCGTTATCACATAACCGTTTTAGTTGCTTGATTTATAAATGCAGGGAAACCGAAGGGACCCCGTTTTGTTCTCTCCACCGCTCTCCCACTACGCACGTCCA
Source organism: Avena eriantha (assembly GCA_910589775.1). Classification (NCBI taxonomy): domain Eukaryota; kingdom Viridiplantae; phylum Streptophyta; class Magnoliopsida; order Poales; family Poaceae; genus Avena; species Avena eriantha. Next base: position 482,864,558 of record OU342743.1, on the reverse strand, counting down.
GAGCACTTCTCAAGAACAGTTCCCGAGAACAGTTCCTCAGTGCAGAGCAGTTTCTCAGAAAGTTCTTCCCCTCCCGATCGAGTTTTCTCCTATAATCCCATATCCCTTTCCTTTTCTTTATTGGTTTGAGTTCTAATCCTTATTTCTTTCTTCATTTCAAGAAGCTTTGTTCTTTTATTTTAATCTCCACTCCATTGTCTTACTACAAATCGATGGTGAGTTTTGCATCACAATTCCAATTATTTTTTTAGTTTCCTCGTAATCCTTTATGTGTTCTTCCTATCATCTTATCCCCATAATACTATGGTGTAATTTATGCCTGATAAATGATCTGTTTGACACTTTTTAGATTAGGAGTTAATGCACAGTTCATTCCTTAAATGCATTATTAATTTTATCAGGTGTTTCTTGGAATGGACTGTACAGTGTGCGGCCAACCTGCCAATAATTGTGGTAGGGCACAGAGGAGAGCAACCAGCTTCTAGGTTAACATTGTTCAAGGTTTTCCCATCAATGCTCTGGTAAGTTTTTACATATTTAGGAGAAAGTTTTCGAAGGTTTTATTCAATAAGTTCGAAATTTTCATTTTATGTAATGTTTCTTTTACTGTCTTGTTGTCACATGAACTGAACCCTGTTGTTTACCTTCGGGAAAGACTGAATGATTTCACTCCAAATAATTGGATGGTTTCAAACAGTGAAGCATTAAGGAATTTTGATTTGTTCCTCAAGAAGTCTAATGTTAGGACAATAACTTGTGGTCCATACTGGAAGTCCCTGATGAGGGTTTATGATATAGCACTTGGAGATGTAGTGCATTTTGAATATGATGACGACCAACTTGATGACGTTGGTTTGAACTTGACCAACTTATTTCATGTCACTGTTTACTCTAGTGGTGAAGAGAAAAAGATTCATGAAGCAACTGGTATTTCCCTTATTTACTGTAAATAATTTGCACATACAGTTTTTCCTTGTCCTACTACTATTTCATCATAATAACATTCTTTAATACTCAACATGTATTTCCACTCATTCATCAGAGGTGGGAGATGTGCCTACATCCATCAGAAGCATTCTGCATAGGACCATCTTCTCAGACATAAATGCACTAACTGAGCAGCAAATGGCTTCAATCCTGTTTTTCTTTTTCCAAGATCTTCATGACACAGAACATCAATTTTTTGAAAGTAAAGATGAAAAGCATTTCTGGGTACACATGATGAATATGGATAACCATGACCATAATGCACTGGTTAGTTTCCACATATTTAATAATATTTTATGTTCAGATTAAACATAAACTTTAGTGAAATTGTTAATTTAGAATGCTTGTTAAAATACTGACTTTTTTTCTTTATTGCAGTTCATGCCAATTGAGGCTGTAGATGGTTTCAGGTACCCAACTGAGGGCATAGCACATCTGTACAGACAGGGACATGATCTTGAAGGAGAAGAAGATAATTATATTGCATGCGCATATACTGTACAAAGGGACAATGGACGTGTCAGCTTCACCACAGGATGGTCTGACGTCACATTTGCTGCTCATGTGGGATGGGCATCACAACTTCTCATTAAAGTAGAGCATATGCAGGAGCACCTTGGTCTCAACTTTGTTGAGATTGTCATCTAGTGGTTAACTTGGGAAAACACTGTTCAGATAGTCATCTTTTCTTGTTTAATCTAGTGCTGAAGTGTATTGTACCCGTGTTGTTTAGTAAATTGAACATCTTTAATCTACTGTAATGTTAATGAATGTACTCAGTAAGTTGAACACTTTAATCATCTTATAAATATTGTACATGTGAATCTTGGACAATGAATACTACGCACTGCTCAAGCTACAACAAATGCACCGACTCCTATGCTACGAGCAAGCCAATCGATCTCATCCTATAAACAGTGCAAGAGCCAGCAAAGCGCAGATGATCAGCACTGCACTATATACACTGCCCAATCTGCAACCAATGCACTACACTCCTGTAAGTAGTGCATGGCCTCCTGTAAGCAGTGCCCGACTCAGTACAACGCAGATGACCAGCACTGCACGCCATGCACTGCTCAAGATACAAACAATGCACTACCGCCCTGTGCTACCAGCAAGCCACTCGAAATCCTACTATAAGCAGTGCACGACTCAGTATAACACAGATGCCCAGCACTACACGCCATGCACTGCCCAAGATACAAACAATGCACTGGGGCCCTGTGCTACCAGCAAGCCACTCGAAATCGTATTGTAAGAAGTGCACTGCCGAGCATAGCACAGATGCTTAGCACTGCACGTCGTGCACTCCTGAACAAACAAACAATTAACGGCCTCCCTGTCCTACAAGCAAGCCACTCGAACTCCTCATGTAAGCACTGCATGGCCTCCTAATGCACAGCACTGCACGCCACGCACTGCTCGGGATACAAGCTATGCACTGCTTCTATCTCCTACGAGCAAGCCACTCGAACTTCTAGTCTAAGCAGTGCACGGACTACCACAGAGTAGACGCTGAGCAGGGCACTCCATGAACTGCTCAGTCTACAACCGGTGCACTGCCTCACTGTGCTACCAGCAAGCCACTCGAACTACTATGGTAAGAAGTGCATGGACTCCTGTAAGTAGTGCACGACTCAGTACAACGCAGATGCCCAGCACTACACGCCATGCACATCCCAAGATACAAAAAATGAACTGCGGCCCTGTGCTACCAGCAAGCCACTCGAAATCCTACTGTAAGCAGTGCACTGCCCAGCAAAGCGCAGATGCTCAGTACTACACGCCGTGCACTGCTGAACATACAAACAATGAACTGCCTCCCTATCCTACAAGCAAGCCACTCGAACTCCTCCTGTAAGCAGTGCATAGCCTCCTAATGCACAAGACTGCACGCCACGCACTACTCGGGATACAAGCTATGCACTGCCTCTATGTCCTACGAGCAAGCCACTCGAACTTCTAGTCTAAGCAGTGCACGGACTAGCACAGAGCAGATGCTAAGCAAGGCACTCCATGAACTGCCCAGTCTACAACGAGTGCACTGCCTCACTGTGCTACCAGCAAGCCACTCGAACTACTCCAGTAAGCAGTGCATGGACTCCTGTAAGAAGTGCACGACTCAGTACAATGCAGATTCCCAACACTACATGCCATGCACTACCCAAGATACAAACAATGCACTGTGGCCCTGTGCTACCAGCAAGCCACTCGAAATCCTACTGTAAGCAGTGCACTGCCTAGCAAAGCACAGATGCTCAGCACTGCACGCCGGGCACTGCTGAACATACAAACAATAAACTGCCTCCCTATCCTACAAGCAAGCCACTCGAACTCCTCCTGTAAGCAGTGCATGGCCTCCTGATGCAGAGCACTACACGCCATGCACTACTCGAGATACAAGCTATGCACTGCCTCTATATCCTATGACCAAGCCACTCGAACTTCTAGTCTAAGTAGTGCACAGACTAGCACAGAGCAGATGCTGAGTAGGGCACTCCATGATCTGCTCAGTCTACAACCGGTGCACTGCCTCACTGTGCTACCAGCAAACCACTCGAACTACTCCGGTAAGCAGTGCATGGACTCCTGTAAGAAGTGCACGACTCAGTACAGCGAAGATGACCAGCACTACACGCCATGCACTGCCTAAGATACAAACAATGCACTACAACCCTGTGCTACCAGCAAGCCACTCGAAATCCTACTGTAAGAAGTGCACTGCCCAGCAAAGCGCAGATGCTCAGCACTGCACGCCGTGCACTGCTGAACATACAAACAATGAACTGCCTCCCTATCCTACAAGCAAGCCACTCGAACTCCTCCTGTAAGCACTTCACTGCCTAGCAAAGCGTAGATTCTCAGCACTGCACGCCGTGCACTGCTGAACATACAAACAATGAACTGCATCCCTGTCCTACAAGCAAGCCACTCAAACACCTCCTGTAAGAAGTGCATGGCCTCCTGATGCACAACACTGCACGCCACGCACTGCTCGGGATACAAGCTATGCACTGCCTCTATGTCCTACCAGCAAGTCACTCGAACTTCTAGTCTAAACAGTGCACGGACTAGCACAGAGCAGATGCTGAGCAGGGCACTCCATGAACTGCTCAGTATACAACTGGTGCACTGCCTCACTGTGCTACCAGGAAACCACTTGAACTACTCCGGTAAGCAGTGCATGGAGTCCTGTAAGCAGTGCACGACTCAGTACAACGCAGATGCCCAGCACTACACGCCATGCACTGCCCAAGATACAACCAATGTACTGCGGCCCTGTGCTACCAGCAAGCCACTTAAAATCCTATTATAAGCAGTGCACTGCGCAGCAAAGCGCAGATGCTCAGCATATTTTGCCTTTGTTTGGTATAGTTGTTAGTGCGCGCCATCCGCAGGATGAGAAGGATCGAATTGCCATTCGCATGAATGACCTGACCCAAGAGCAGCTTCAGGCGAGTGGGTACTTCTGGGTAGATCATGATTGCGCAATCGCATTGGCGACCCTACAGGATCGTGTGTCGCGAGTGCTTCACTGCTTGAAGAAGTCACAATCATGTTTGAAGAACATTTACCAGACGATGTTGCTGCTGGACGTTGTTCCATCGAGCCTGCTGGCCCTTCTTGCTAAATTCCAAGACTTGAGTGCGGTCCGCGAGTGTGTACGGCAACGGTTAGTGGCTGGTGCGAAGGCTGCTCTGTCGCTGGTGTGGCTGCATAGGGCTGATGTGGACATTGCGGCAATATGCGACCGGACCGCCTGCGCCGCCATCGGGTTCAGCTTGGAACATGCTGCCGCACTACCAGGCAGTGGATCGCCCGGCGGAGGAGATCGTTGACTTCTTTGAGGAGAAGACCAACGTTCTTTTGTTGCAAAAGTAGTTTTTTTTAGTTTGCAACTATTTGTAATACGAATTAATGTAACCCCATACATACGTTTTTTCCTGTTTGGCACATGCTATTTTTTCTCAGTATTCGGAAGATAATGTAGTATCTAAAAATACTGTAGTTTTCAATAGTTTGGGAGTTTGGCAATAGTAAAACAGAAAAGTTTCAAAACAGTGGTATTGTAAAAACTGAGTTTTTTTGCACGTTTCAAGAAAGAGGTCTGGACCTAGTTTTTTACAAATACTATGTTTTTGTGCAAACTGTAGTATTGATTGCTCGGCGTTGATATACTATGGTTTTAGAATATTTTCGTTTGACAAAAGCCAAGAAGCCATAGAGTGGGCATGGAAAATGCGATCCTACATTTCCCCTACTCCTATTCTTCACGCCGTAACAATCAAACATGTTTCACTAGATTCTGCTACTTACTAAATGATCAAATTTTACTTGACAAGACGATAGCAGCAGGTACATAGGACTCGACCTCGAATACACTCCTAGAGGCAAACAACAAACCATCGCCGTAGTACAACTGGCCATGAGGGAGCATATCCTAGTGTTGGAGATATGCCCAAGAGGCAATAATAAAAGTGATTATTATTATATCTTTGGGTTTATGATGAATGTTTACATCCCATGCTATAATTGTATTATTAGGAAACACTAATACATGTGTGTTTTGTAAACATATAAGAGCCCCTAGTAAGCCTCTTGTTGAACTAGCTTGTTGATTGATTGATGATCATGGTTTCCTGATCATAGACATAAGGATGTGATTAATAACAAGGTTATATCATTAGGAGAATGATGTGATGGACATACACCCATAGTAAGCATAGCATAAGATCAAGTCATTAAAGTTCGTATTGCTGTAAGCTTTTAAATGCATAGTAACCTAATCCTTCAACCATGAGGTTGTGTTAATCACCATCACCGGATCGGTACTTTGATGACATCAAACACCGCTTCGTAACTGGGTGGTCATAAAGGTGTCATTGGGTATTCTGAAAGTATGTGTTGAAGCGCATGAACCAAGATTGGGATTTGTCCATCCATATGACGGATAGATATGCTCTGGGCCCTCTCGGTGGAATGTCATCTAGTTAGCTTGCAAGCATGTGACTAGGTCACAAGGGATGACATATCACGGAACGAATAAAGAGTACTTATCAGTAATGAGGTAGAACTAGGTATGGAGATACCAACGATCAAACCTCGGATGAGTATAGTATCGCGAGACAAAGGGAATTAGTTTCGTATGTAAATGGTTCAATCGATCACGAAGTCATCGTTGAGTATGTGGGAGCCATTATGGATCTCCAGGTCCCGCTGATGGTTATTGATAGGAGATGTGTCTCTGTCATGTCTACATATTCACGAACCGTAGGGTGACACACTTAAGGTTCGAAGTTGTTTTAAGTAGATATGGAATGTGCGTTGGAGACTGAATGTTGTTCGGGGTCTCGAAATGGATCCGGGACATCACGAGGAGATCCAGAATTGTCCGGTGAATAAGATTCATATATTGGGGATCATTTTCTGAGTTAGGAAATGTTCCGGAGTATTTGTATGAGGGTTCTAGAAGGTTTTGGAATGTTCCGAAAGGTTCTGGAAGATTTCTTAGAGTTTGCTTGAAAACCAAGGAAGGGATCAAAGGAGTCCTGGTGGGTCAATACTAGGAGTCGTGGGGGAGGAGGACTCCTCCCCCCCTCCCCAATCCGCCGGCCCTAGAGGAAGGGAGTCCTACAAGGACTCCCCCTCCCCAAGGCGTCCTCCCCCCCTTAAATAGAAGGGCAGGGGCGCCCCCTCCAAGCCCTGCTCCCATAACTCCAATCTCTGCCGCCTCTCTCCTCCTCCTTTCTTCTGCAAAGGCATAGGCGAAGACCTGCAGAATTCTCTACTCCACCACCACCACCACGCCGTCGTGCTGCTGGGATTCCATGGAGAAGATCTACTACCTCCGCTGCTCGCTGGAACGAGGAGAGGAAGGTCTGCTTCGACTCCGCACATGTGACCGACTGCGGAAGTGCTGGCGAAACGCGGCGCCGGAAGGATCGTCCACTTGACCGACTGCGGAAGCGCTGCCGGAACGCGACGCCGGAAGGATCGTCCACACAATCTTGAGATCGGCAAGTGATCGACTACATCAACCACGAGATCTAATCTCATTAACGCTTTCGGATCTACGAGGGTTAGTTTCTATCTATCTCGTTGCTCATGTCTAATAGATTAGATCTTGGCTTTTATCTAGATTAGATCTGGGTTTTGTTCGTTCTTGTGGTAGAATTTTTTTGTTTTACATGCTACGAACCCATCAGTGGTATCAGAGCCGTATCTATGCGTAGATCTGTTGCACGAGTAGAACACAATGTTTTTGTGGGCGTTGATGCTTTTGTTGTCGGTGTCTTAGCGTGTACTTTGCATCTTGCGGCATGGTGGGATGAAGCGGCTCGGGCTAACATTACATGTCATCGCACATGAGACTTGCTCCACGCTTGACGTGCAACTTGCTTTGCACAAGTGGCTTTGCGGGTGTATGTCTCTCCCACTATAGTTAAGATTCAATTTACAATGAGCATCTGATAACACTTGTATCAACGTTGTGGTCCTTGTTCGTAGGTAAGATCGGTCTTATGCGAAAGCCCCAAACCACGTAAAACTTGCAAAGAAAATTAGAGGCGTCTAACTTGTTTTTGCAGGGGTTTTGTGATGTGATATGGCCATCATGTGATTGTGATTGTATTTGATGTATGCAATGATCCTTGTTGTAATATGGCAACCGCAGGAGCCTAATGGTTGTCTTTAATTCTGTTAAGACCTGCGTGTCTATTCATCTTGTAATAGCTTTATTCCAAGTAGTTGTAATAGTTGCTGGTGATGATGGACAACCATGAAGCGGCACCACTAACCTTGACGCAATGCTGGTGATTATGGAGATCATGTTCGTGCTTTGGAGATGGAAGATCAAAGGCGCAAGAAGAAAGGGCCATATCATATCACACTAATTATGAATTGCATGTGATGTTAATCCTTTATGCATCTTGTATTGCTTAGATCACGACGGTAGCATTATAAGATGATCCCTCTCACTAAATATCAAGTAATAAAGTGTTCACCCTTAGTTGGCACCGTTGCTAAGACTCGTCGTTTCGAAGCATCTCGTGATGATCGGATGTGATAGATTCTACGTGTGCATACAACGGGTGCAACCAGATTTGCACATGCGGAAACTAAGGTTATCTTGACGAGCCTTTCATGTACAGACATGGTCTCGGAACACGGAATACCGAAAGGTAGAGCATGAGTCATATAAATGATATGATGAACATGAAGATTGTTCGCCAATGAAACTACATCTTCTCTCGTGAAGATCGGACTTGGTGTAGTGGACTTGGTTCGTGTAATCACTAAGACAATGTGAGGGATGTTGTTTTGAGTGGGAGTTCACCTAGTTAGTTTAAGAATTAAATTGAACTTAATTTGTCATAAACTTAGTCTAAACTACTTGCAAATTGTTGTAGATTCTGGCGACCCCCTCCATCAATTTCAATGCGTTCCTAGAGAAAGAAAAGCTTAAGAACAATGGAAGCAATTTCACGGACTGGTTCCGTAGACTGAAGATCGTCCTCACGGCTGGTCAGTTGACCTATGTGCTCGATGCACCGCTAGGTGACCCACCTGCAGATAATGCCACCGATGACGAAAAGAATGTTTTCGCCACTCGGAAAAATCATTACTCCACAGTTCAGTGTGCCATCCTGTACGGTTTAGAATCAGAGCTCCAAAAGCGTTTTGAGCACCACGACCCGTTCGAGATCATTAAGGAGCTCAGGCTAATTTTTGAGACTCGCGCGGCCTTGAAGAGCTATGAGGCCTCCGAAAAGTTCTTTAACTGTAAGATGGAAGAGGGAAGCTCCGTTAGCGAGCATGTGCTCACCATGTCTGGGTACGCAAAGAAGCTCAAGGAGTTGGGAATATCGATTCCTAATGAATTGGGGATTCACCGTCTCCTTCAATCACTGCCACCAAGTTACAAGAACTTTGTGATGAACTACAACATGCACTGCATGAACAAGACGTTGCCTGAACTATTGTCCATGCTGAAAACTGCTGAAGTGGAGATCAAGAAGGAGCACCAAGTGTTGATGGTCAATAAGACCACCAATTTCAAGAGACGAGGCAAGCCTAAGAACAAGGGCAACTTCAAGAAGGATGGCAAGAAAGCTGCCGCACCTGCTAAGAAGTCCAAGGCTGGTCCTAATCCTGAAACCGAGTGCTTCTACTGCAAGGGTGCTGGTCACTGGAAGCGTAACTGCCCCAAGTACCTGGCGGATCTGAAGAACGGCAACATCAAGAAGAAAGGTATATTTGATATATGTGTTATAGATGTGTATCTTACTAGTAATCGTAGTAGTGCCTAGGTATTTGATACTTGTTCGGTTGCTCATATTTGTAACTCGAAACAGGAGCTGCGGAATAAATGAAGACTGGCAAGAGACGAGGTGACGATGCTCGTTGGAAATGGCTCCAAGGTTGATGTGATCGCCATCAGCACGCTCCCTCTACATCTACCTTCGGGATTAGTTTTAAATTTGAATAACTGTTATTTGGTGCCTACGTTAAGCATCAACATTATATCTAGATCCTGTTTATTGCGAGACGGTTACTCTTTTAAGTCCGAGAATAAAGGTTGTTCGATTTATATGAGTAATATCTTTTATGGTAATGCACCTGAGATGAATGGTTTATTCTTACTAAATCTCGATAGTAGTGATACACATGTTCACAACATAGATGCTAAACGAATAAAATTGAATGATAAGTCTACATACATGTGGCACTGTCGTCTTGGTCACATTGGAGTGAAGCGTATGAAGAAACTCCATTCTGATGGACTTCTTGAATCACTTGATTTTGAATCACTTGAAAGATGCGAAGCATGTCTAATGGGAAAAATGACTAAGACTCCATTCTCTGGAATAATGGAGCGAGCTACAGACTTATTGGAAATAATACATACCAATGTGTGCGGTCCAATGAGTGTAGCATCGCGTGGTGGATATCGTTATGTTCTCACTTTCACGGATGACTTGAGTAGATATGGGTATGTCTACTTTATGGAACATAAGTTCGAAACTTTTGAGAAGTTTAAGGAATTTCAAAGTGAAGTGGAAAATCATCGTAACAAGAAGATTAAGTTTCTGCGTTCTGACCGCAGAGGTGAATATCTGAGTTATGAGTTTGGCATGCATTTAAAGAAATGTGGAATACTTTCGCAGTTGACACCGCCGGGAACACCACAGCGTAATGGTGTGTCCCAACGTCGTAATCGAACTCTCTTAGATATGGTTCGGTCTATGATGTCTCTTACAGATTTACCGTTATCATTTTGGGGCTATGCATTAGAGACAGCCGCATTCACTTTAAATAGGGCACCATCTATATCCGTTGAAACGACACCGTACGAATTGTGGTTTGGAAAGAAACCTAAGTTGTCGTTCCTTAAAGTTTGGGGTTGCGAAGCATATGTAAAGAAGTTACAACCTGATAAGCTAGAACCCAAAGCGGAGAAATGCATCTTCATAGGATACCCTAAAGAAACAATTGGGTATACCTTCTATCATAGATCCGAAGGCAAAGTTTTCGTTGCAAAGAATGGATCCTTTCTTGAGAAGGAGTTTCTCTCGAAGGAGGTGAATGGAAGGAAAGTAGAACTCGATGAGGTTATTGAACCTTCTCTCGGATTTGAGAGTAGCGTAGCACCGGAAGATGTTTTTGTACCGCCTGCACCAATTGAAGAGGAAGCTAATGATAATGATCATGAAACTTCAAACGAAGCTACTACTGAACCTCGCAGGTCAACGAGGGTTCGTACCACTCCTGATTGGTATGACTCTGCCTTGAACGTCATGTTGGTGGACAACGTTGATGACCCTGCGACGTATGAAGAAGCTATGGTGAGCCCAGATTCCGACAAATGGCTAGAAGCCATGAAATCCGAAATGGGATCCATGTACGAAAACCAAGTGTGGACTTTGGTGGACTTACCGGATGGCCGTAAGGCTGTCGAGAACAAATGGATTTTCAAGAGAAAAACAGATGTTGATGGTAATGTTACCATCTATAAAGCTCGACTTGTCGCGAAAGGGTTCCGACAAATTCAAGGAGTTGACTATGATGAGACTTTTTCACCAGTAGCGAATCTAAAGTCTATGAGGATTTTGTTAGCAATTGCTGCACATTTCGATTATGAGATTTGGCAGATGGATGTCAAAACGGCGTTCCTTAATGGTGACATTGAGGAAGAGTTGTATATGGTACAACCCAAGGGTTTTGTCGATCCTAAAGATGCTAACAAGGTATGCAAACTTCAGCGCTCCATTTATGGACTGAAGCAAGCATCCCGGAGTTGGAATCAATGTTTTGATAAAGTAATCAAAAAATTTGGGTTTATACAAACTTATGGAGAAGCTTGTATTTACAAGAAAGTGAGTGGGATCTCTGTAGCATTCCTAGTACTGTATGTAGATGACATGTTGTTGATTGGGAATGATATAGAACTTTTAATAGCGTCAAAACCTATTTGAGTAATAGTTTTTCAATGAAGGATCTTGGCGAAGCGGCATACATTCTAGGCATCAAGATTTATAGAGATAGATCAAGATGCCTAATAGCGCTTTCACAAAGTACATACTTGGACAAAGTTCTAAAGAAGTTTAGAATGGAAGATAGCAAGAAAGGGTTCATGCCCATGTTGTCAGGTAAGACCTTGAGTAAGACTCAAAGTCCAGCTACGACAGAAGATAGAGTGAAAATGAATAATATTCCCTATGCCTCGGCCATAGCTTCTATCATGTATGCTATGCTGTGTACAAGACCGGATATAGCACATGTTGTTAGTGTGACTAGCAGATATCAAAGTGATCCTGGAATGGAGCACTGGACAGCGGTCAAGAATATCCTAAAGTACCTAAATAGGACTAAGGATATGGTTCTTTCTTATGGAGGTGATGAACAGCTTGTTGTAAACGGTTATGCCGATGCTAGTTGGAACACCGATCCGGATGACTCAAAGTCACAGTCGGGATACGTATTTATTTTGAATGGTGCTGCAGTGAGCTGGAGGAGTGCGAAGCAAAGCGTTGTGGAGAAATCTTCAACTGAATCGGAATACATAGCTGCTTCGGAGGCTGCACAAGAAGCCGTTTGGATGAAGGAATTCATTACTGAACTTGGTGTGGTTCCCAGTGCGTTGGACCCGATGGCCTTCTACTGTGACAACACAGGTGCCATAGCTAATGCACAGGAGCCAAGGTCACATAGCAAGCTGAAGCACATCAAGCTACGTTTCCACGCTATTCGCGAGTATGTCCGAGATGGTGACATAAAGATTTGCAAGGTACACACTGATCTGAATATGGCAGATCCTTTGACTAAACCTCTCCCTAGGGCAAAGCATGACCAACACCAGAACGCCATGGGTGTTCGGTATATTACCATGTAATCTAGATTATTGACTCTAGTGCAAGTGGGAGATTGTTGGAGATATTCCCAAGAGGCAATAATAAAAGTGATTATTATTATATCTTTGTGTTTATGAAGAATGTTTACATCCCATGCTATAATTGTATTATTAGGAAACACTAATACATGTGTGTATTGTAAACATATAAGAGTCCCTAGTAAGCCTCTTGTTGAACTAGCTTGTTGATTGATTGATGATCATGGTTTCCTGATCATAGACATAAGGATGTGATTAATAACAAGGTTATATCATTAGGAGAATGATGTGATGGACATACACCCATAGTAAGCGTAGCATAAGATCAAGTCATTAAAGTTCGTATTGCTGTAAGCTTTTAAATGCATAGTAACCTAATCCTTCGACCATGAGGTTGTGTTAATCACCATCACCGGATGGGTACTTTGATGACATCAAACACCGCTTCGTAACTGGGTGGTCATAAAGGTGTCATTGGGTATTCTGAAAGTATGTGTTGAAGCGCATGAACCAAGATTGGGATTTGTCCATCCATATGACGGATAGATATGCTATGGTCCCTCTTGGTGGAATGTCATCTAGTTAGCTTGCAAGCATGTGACTAGGTCACAAGGGATGACATATCACAGAACGAGTAAAGAGTACTTATCAGTAATGAGGTAGAACTAGGTATCGAGATACCAACGATCAAACCTCGGATGAGTATAGTATCGCGAGACAAAGGGAATTAGTTTCGTATGTAAATGGTTCAATCGATCACGAAGTCATCGTTGAGTATGTGGGAGCCATTATGGATCTCCAGGTCCTGCTGATGGTTATTGATAGGAGATGTGTCTCTATCATGTCTGCATATTCACGAACCGTAGGGTGACACACTTAAGGTTCGAAGTTGTTTTAAGTAGATATGGAATGTGCGTTGGAGACCGAATGTTGTTCGGGGTCTCGGAATGGATCCGGGACATCACGAGGAGATCCGGAATTGTCCGGGGATCATTTTATGAGTTAGGATATGTTCCGGAGTATTTGTATGAGGGTTCTAGAAGGTTTCGGAATGTTCCGGAAGGTTCTGGAAGATTTCTTGGAGTTTGCTTGAAAACCAAGGAAGGGATCAAAGGAGTCCTGGTGGGTCAAGACTAGGAGTCGTGCGGGAGGAGGACTCCTCCCCCCCCCTCCGCAATCCGTCGGCCCTAGAGGAGGGGAGTCCTACAAGGACTCCCCCTCCCCAAGGCGTCCTCCCCCCTTAAATAGAAGGGCAGGGGCGCCCCCTCCAAGCCCTGCTCCCATAACTCCAATCTCTGCCGCCTCTCTCCTCCTCTTTCTTCTGCACAGGCATAGGCGAAGCCCTGTAGAATTCTCTACTCCACCACCACCACCACGCCGTCGTGCTGCTTGGATTCCGTGGAGAAGATCTACTACCTCCGCTGCTCGCTGGAACGAGGAGAGGAAGGTCTGCTTCGACTCCGCACGTGTGACCGACTGCGGAAGCGCTGCTGAAACGCGGCGCTGGAAGGATCGTCCACTTGACCGACTGCGGAAGCGCTGCCGGAACATGACGCCGGAAGGATCGTCCACACGATCTTGAGATCGGCAAGTGATCGACTACATCAACCATGAGATCTAATCTCGTTAACGCTTTCGGATCTACGAGGGTTAGTTCCTATCTATCTCGTTGCTCATGTCTAATAGATTAGATCTTGGCTTTTATCTAGATTAGATCTGGGTTTTGTTTGTTCTTGCGGTAGAAATTTTTTGTTTTACATGCTACGAACCCATCACCTAGTGTATCATTACGCCAGGAGCACTAAGGAATGCCAGGGACTACGGGATTTTCTAAAACAAAAACAGATCACATTCGTTGGTGTGGACAAGAGGAGAGACATAAAGATGAAGCAGAAAGAGAAATTTGATATCCGTGACGAGTACCACATCGACATACAGGATATATTCAAGTCAGTGCTACGAGATAATCACAGGGATGGCATGTCCAATCTTGCAGCAACACTCATTGATAGGTCATACATTCAGATGAAGATACTAGCTCATAACTCAAACATGCATGACATATGGGAGTGGAAGCCAATGCCTCCAGAGAATCTGCGTTACTAAGGAATAGATGGATATGTCACATATGAGTTGTACAAGAGGATAGCATTCATCAGGAATCTCCTCGGTTTAGATAAACCAACCTTGGATGACAAGGTCTGCATCAGATGTCATGGAGGTTATAAACCGTACAAACGACATAAACAAGCAGGTCCATCAGAGGATACCAAGAAGTATGGCAGAAGGAGCAATACGGCATCAGTCTAGAAGAAGATGTCGACAGATCGGAGAAGCAAGAAGATGGCTAGAAGGAAATGTAAATTCAGTACAGACTTTTGTAGCATGGCTACGATATTATATCAGTTTGGTGATTTTAGTTGATAACCACATATAAAATGTGGATTTGATTTAGCGTTTGATGTTTTCCGAACAATGTCATTTTGAAAAGCTTGAAACCCTGCTTTGTGTGTGTAATACTTTGAACAATGTGTAATTATATATAGTCTGTGCATTATGAATGTTTTATTCCAGTAAAACAAATCATATATCCATTTTAAATACAATATTCTAGTTTGTGTAGGATTGTGATGTCTATTCTCATCATTTAACTGTATAGAATACAAAACTAAATAAAGATGCAAATACAATAAAAAATGCAGTGCATACACGAACACTCAATGGCAGTGCATATTTACTAGTTAAGGCAGATCAGTCAGTATGACTCCACGCATAAAAACTCGGAAACAGGAAAACATAGTGGACAAAAACAAATAAATATTCAGGCAGCTCATAAACCGTATGATCAGCAGTGCGTAACTGCGCATAAGTTAGGCAGTCCACCCTTTAAAACCCAGGCAGTGCAAATGGCAGAACTTGTGCAGTACATCAAAATCTAGGAACTCGAAAGCCGAAAACATAGTGAAAAAAAAACTTATCAAGGCAGTACATAAACTGTATGACCGGCAGTGCAAAACTTATCTAAACACATATTCTGACCTTACCGACTACGGAAGTGCTTATTCCAACCTAGAAGCAATTAACACAAAACTACGCAAAAATTAGGCAGTGCACCTTTAAAACCTAGGCAATGCAAATGGCAGAACTTGTGTAGTGCATCAAATCCTGAGAACTCGAAAGCCGAAACACAGTGAAAAAAAATTAACAGGGCAGTACATAAATTGTATGACCGGCAGTGCAAAACTTATCAAAACACACGTTTTGACATTACTGGCTATGGCAGTGCTTACGCCAACCTAGAAGCAGTTAACACAAAACTGCGCATAAATTAGGCAGTGCACTCTTTAAAACCTAGGTAGTGCAAATGGTAGAACTAAAGTAAATAGAACTTAGGAAGTGTACCCGTACAACTTAGGCAATGCACCCGACCAAGAGAATACAATGTCGCTCCCCCAACACTAAAGTAAATAGGACTTACATCAAATACAAACTGTGTGCAAGCAAAGAGAAGTAAACATATATTGGTCAATAAGAAAGCAGTGCACGAATTACAACTTAGGCAGTAAACTCCGTACAACTTAGATACAACTGGTGCAGTGCATCAATGAAATCTAATAAGGCAGTTAGTCAAATAAAATTACGGCAGATCACTCACGATCACCCCGAGGCGTCAAAATTAAGCAGACACAAGGCAATGCATTGCTTCTAAACAAGGCAGAGCAACCAAAAATACCACCCCATACACGATTTAGTGTTCCCTCTAGTATCCAACCCACAGAAAGATAATCCGAAGAAACAAAACCCGCGGAAAACAGACTCATTCTGCTACCGGCATCACCGTCGACCAGGAGCAAACCGCCCAACACCGGCAACCGTGAAAACAACCACCTTCCCACACCCCCAACATTAACAACACACACCACGCTCCGCCAACAGCAACCAACCCAGATCACCCCGCCGGCGCTGACCCACCCCAACGGAATCTAGTCCAACCCTTCAAATCCAACCCACCCGCCCGCACCAGACAATCCTCCGACGGTAGCAAGTTCGTCCTCAGCAACCTGCACCAATTATGAACGGAACTCCCCAGTAAAGGGCGGAAGGCGAGAGCGCGGCGGAAGGCCCTTGCTTCCTCTTATTCAAGAAACAAGTAAGAGTACAAACATACAACAAGAGGTACGCTGAATTCATATCAATCAAAATCATATAATTCTGGTTTAACACTATATTCTTCACAAATCTGTAGCAGAAAGTAAAATTTATAGTACATACTATCTAAATCCACTTTTAATTCATTCATTTCAGTTCCTTATCGCCATACAAAGCATATGTCACTAACAGTTTAGAGATTACATATGTACAGTTGTTTTTCGTAAGTAATTATTGAGAAAAATAGGGAAATAGAATTTGTATATAGAAAGGATAGACAAGTATATTAAAACATCGAATCAGTGAAAATAATTACTAAGGATTAGAAGATTGCATAAAGAATTACTAATTTTCTGCCAAACTTATTAAGAATTGTCTTATGCTAGAAATATTATTTAATTATTAGGTGAAATGGAGAACAACACAAGTCCTAGTACTGGGAAGGTATAAAGCAATATACAACATACCTTGAAGTCATCACTAACATAAATATAGAAATAGCATTTATTTAATACAACTTCTTTGCAGAGCATACCTGATAATACGGATGCTGACGAAAAAAAGTCATTGCTGATCCAAGGTAATGCTGTAAAACAAAGTAAAAGTACATATTATTAGTGTTTCTTCTTCATATAGTAAGGAAAAATATTGCCCCAAAATAGATAACCAGGACAGCAGTCAGGTCCACACGAGCCAGGTATCAATAACACCATCACAAAGTGTGGACTGCACAGAAACACCCAGACATGAATGACAAGTGGAAGATCAACTAGCAGAAGAGGAAGAGAAGAAAAGAAAAAAGAAAGCAGTAAAAAAAGGAAATTGAACCTGGATAAAGTTAAGAAGAAACTACCTCTTGCATCAACCTCTGAAGAAAGTGTGGACGATGAAAAAAAATGAACAAAACATACCCCAGGATGACCCAATCCCACTGAGTGCTCAGCTTCCAAACAGCAGTACCACAATAGATTTGCAGTCCAGTACAAGAAGATTGAAGAAGAGGAAAGCAATAGTACCAGAAGAGCAAGATAACCCTTAGGAAAAAAAGAGGAGAGCATCTAGAATATCAAAGGAAGAAAAAGGACATCTGAAAGAGCAAGAGAACAACACAGATGAGGATGAGAGCAGTGATGACGACGATGAAGACTACAACATTCTTCCAGAAGGAACACAATCTGAAGCAAAAGATGATGATGCTGCAGGTGATACGGAAGAAAATGAAGGAGAATTGGATAATCAGGTTAGTAAAG
Source organism: Avena eriantha (assembly GCA_910589775.1). Taxonomy (NCBI): domain Eukaryota; kingdom Viridiplantae; phylum Streptophyta; class Magnoliopsida; order Poales; family Poaceae; genus Avena; species Avena eriantha. The sequence continues at coordinate 482,846,783 of OU342743.1, read as the reverse complement.
ATTTACATAAATAAATTAACCATATGACATTCATTTTGGAAAATCCATAGCATGAACTGGCAGCATAAAATCTTACATACAGCAACTGGGAGAAAACGCAAACACAAGGATCAGAGCAAGAATATGATTTAAGGAACCTTGACAATAGGTGACAAAAAGCTACACAAGGACACCGGCACCAACTACGCAGTAAGGTGTTCACTCAAAGAGCTCAACAAATTGCTTACATAGGTCCTTAGCGAAGATCAAAAAACCGAGCTATCAAATGTTGGGTGGGGATTCCTGTTTAATTACAGAGTAACATCAAACCTGTCACGGCCAATGATCTTGTGGTTATACGAGAAAATTGATAGAGTTATAATGGTAATGGAACTTGGAGCCAGCGTGGACATTGAAATAACACCAGAAGTTGTGAAATCAGTGTTTGGCTTCCCTGGCGGACCTAACGCAGCTCCATTACCATCAGTGGATGGTAACAAAGAAGCTCTAAAATGGCTAACGAAAGAACTTGGAATAACAGCGACAAAACAAGTTCAACTTAATGATTTGTATAAGCAAATAAAGAAAGGTGGCACAAGTCCTTTCACAATGCAATGCATATTTCTGGTCTTGTTCAAGAGTATTGTCTGCCCCACTCTACACGCAAGGATAGGCCGAGAGGCTAGAATGATAAACAATGTAGACTACAAGAAGCTTCAAATAATTGATATATGCTGCGTAGTAGTGGATGAACTAAAGAGAGGCGTTTAGAATTTTTTTGCAGAAAAGAAAAAACAGAAAAAAGAAAAAGGGTAAGGGTCCTGTTAAAAGAACAAATACCAAAGGAGCTGAGGGATGCACAATTCCGGCTTTAATAGTCTATCTGGCCACTAAAAGGTGTGAGAATTCAATTAGCACGATTGAAACACCACGGCTGCATGTTCTTGACAATGAAATATTGTCATCCATTGTGAAGAAGGACAGACAAAAATATAACACTGAGGAATTCGGAGCATTGAAATATGTAAGTACACATACTGGTAATATGTATCTTTGTATTTCCTTATTGCATATCTGATTTAATTCCGTAACATAATAAGATTGAGCATAAAGATATCTAAATTGTCCTCTTCACATGAAACAGGTTAAGACTAGTTCCGAGCTGCAACACTACAACAAAGGTTTTCATACAAAGAAAAATAGTTTCTCCAATACGGTGGTGGATAATGACCAGGAGAACCGGAAGAACAAGTATGCAATAGTTCTTGTCGAAGACAACTCAAACATTCCAACTGAAGAACCTTCTGGCCAGCCAAATCCAATCGGAGGTCTCATGGCAGATGTGGAGAAGATGTAGCAAGCAATGGATCTCCTGAGACTGATTGCATACAACCCAGAAAACATATGTCAAAATTTAGAAACTAATAACGAACTAGGCATCATCAGTAACTACAGACAAGATGACAAGAGAGCAGGACTTGAGATTCTAGACTCAATGGAGAAGCTTAAGTTATACATGGAGTCGGCGAAAGATATAGCAGATAGATCAATAGCAAAAAGAGGACCTGTTAGAATGGAAGATCCTGCATCATGTTCATTGCCGCAGAATGAAACTGAGAAAAACAACTCTGGCAGTGGTGATACATCTAAAAAAATAGAAGACACAACGATCGAAGCTACAAAGGTAATTTATATACCTATTCCAAGTTATTGCACGATATAATAAGAATGATTGCTCCTAGTTTAACTGTGCTGTATTTTTATTTCTAAATGGATTGACAATCAGGCAGATGATACCAATAATGAAACTGCAGCAGAAGGACAGGGCATGCAACATCAACAATAACAAAAGACAAATCTCTAAAGGTAGACGGTCATTTAGTAGAAATGGGACAATTTGCTATAATATAAAGAAAAAAGAAAAATCTGATGATGGTTATAACGTTCATAAGAATTCAACAAAGAACTAATATAAACTTCTGATTGTAGGAGGACGCAGAAGGAGATACAAACAATCAAACCCCCTCTGATGAAGCAGTAGCAGCAGAAACAAGCATACGCTCATCTGACACAGCGAACATGCAGTAACAGGATAAACAAGAGGAACATCAGACCGAAGATAAAGAAAAACAGAAGATTAAAGTTAAAATCAGTGAAGTTGGACAAAAGCAGAAGATTTACTGCCAATCAGCACCAATCTGCCAGCAGAATGTCTCCATGAAAATTAATTTGTTGAACAATTTGATTCATTTGTAAACATACCATGTTTCTACTTGTGTAAATAAATTAAAGATACACTTGCAAAATAGAGCTTGCTAAACATATCAAAAATCTGGTTGTAATGACCATGAAGAGATTTGTATGAACGATTATGGTTACAAGTACTAGCTAGTCTACCATTTGCACTTGTCATACACGACAGTTGAACCAGTAAACTGCCTCAACTACTATAAATGAACTATCATCGAACTAGCATTCTGATGCACTGCCTAACATCAGTCATTCCACTGATTTTTCTGCACTTCATTTTTTCACACACTAACAATTTTTTTCTTTCCACAGATACAGATAGTGGAGACCAAGCAAATAAGGACAGCAGGAAAATACAATCAGAATGGTCAAAATTGTATAACCTGATATAGAAGTTCACAGACAAAAAACTTTCAAAAGAAGATACAGCTAGATTAAAATTATCATTTTGCACTTTGCATATTTTTTCAGAACTATACTGTGTTATAATAAAAATTACTCCACTCGGCAGATCTCGATATATCTTGAAGCACGAGAAAACCAATATGAAGGTGCCACTGTATTACATATCAAGTGCTTTCAGAAAAAAAAAGGACTGCTAGGCGATACAGAGGGTGAATTTGTGTTAACCTATCTTGAAGAACAACTTAGGAGAACCAAGTCGAAGAAGAAAATTATTCATTACAGAGAAACTGTAAGTACTACAGAAAAAGCAACTGTAAATAATAAACAAAGGTTTTATATATTAAGAGCAAACAAACTAACGGTTGTTTTGCAGAAAAAACTTATTAACATTAGAGCAGTGAAAGACGATAAAAGAAGTATGCGTTGGGTAGAGGACTTGTTCAAACCAGACGCAGGAGACCGTCTAGACAAATACGAACTAGTAAGTAGAACAATAATGTTCATTACAGTATATTTTTTTACAACTTGAAGAACACCATACTGCGAAAATACAAGCTTGTATATTCATTTTTTAGACAGAAAAAATATGTTAACAAATTTTAAATAATTTCTCATGAAGATAATGTTTCCTTTTCTCGAGCGACCTCCTAAGGGAACTTCAGGTTCAATAGGTCACTGGTTCAAATTTACAGTAGATATTTTGGAGAAGAAGTTCAGAATTTATGATTTGTTGAGAGAGCTAGGGGATATTGATCTTGAAAAAGTATGCTCAAAATTGATCAGGAAAATAAAGACATTGTGGAGTGAAGGTTTTGGAACAACAGAAACAAAAGTCCAAACGCTGGATGATTTTGAGGTAGTATATGAACACATGCCTCTACAAGATAACGCGTAAATGTTCATACGTAACATAAAATTTAGTCTTGCATTGAACTACTTATCTTTGTCAACTTTTAACCATCTCACAACAACTAAAACGAAAAACGTTATGCAGATGTGACTATGGGTTCTTGATGCTCTATATGATCGAGAACTGCACCAGAGATCACATTCTGGAATTCACAAAAAAAGATATTCTGGGTTACAAGGAAATGCTTCTCATGAGGATGCTAACATCAGACATCTTCAACATAAACATCGAAACATTAAATCATAGAATATTAGGTAATCCGTTACACAGTTTTTTACTAGTATTGTTCATACTACAGTATGTTGTTTCATAACATTGCTACTATCAAGTGTAACACAAGTATTTATAAATTTGCTGCATCTACAGGCCATTCTGAATATCAAGAGTTATTCACAAGAAGAGATTTCCAGAATTTGAAGAGAGATATATTGGTAGGAATTCAAGGGAAATAAAACAAGATGTCAAACAAATGAACGATAGAACTAAAAGAAACTAAGGAGAAAGAGATCTTCAGAGAAAGATATAGAAGAAATCCAAAAGGGTGCTAGGTTTCCATGGAAGAACAGGAAAATCGAAATCCAGAAAAAAGACTTGTTTTCATTCCAGCAGAATTTAAAGAAATAGAGAATGCAAGAAAAGTACGACAAAAACTAATCGAATATGCATCAAAACCAGATTACGGAGAGTAAGTGTAAAGCTTAACTTGATACAACTAGATCTATTTTAATTAGCCTAGATATTTTTTGATCTAATCTAAACTAACACCCCTGTAATACTAATCCTGTTTTTTGTAATACAACAGGAGAGTTTTTATCAAGACAACTAGATCCAATGAATCAAGAGATTTTAATCTGACATATACTGCACGTGAACTAGTAGACAGTTTCAAAGAGAGTGGATGAATATAGAATGAATTTTTAGATGCCGTCATCCACACATGGAGAAGTAATGATGAGTTCAAATATATTTTCCAGGAAGGTAAAAGGGTAATCTTACCCACACAGGTAACATCAGTATTAGATTTTATGGACAAAAAAAAAATTCGAACCTGAAGATATTGCACGCACAATTGATTACCTCATAGGAACAGACAACCTTACAAAAGTAGGCACGGTGAGTTATTTTAGAAATAAGCATAACTTTCTATATACAGTATTAAGACACCTCATAAAACTAAAAATTACATGTTTAAAACTTACTTGAGTATTATATCTACTTCCATACACAAATACTACTACCAGTTCATTGCAAGAAACATTGTTCGGTTTATGTCTTAAATGGGTTTGCGCGGAATCCAAAGGTTGAGATCATAGACTCCTTCACATACAATAACAGTATAGAGATGCAGGATTACCACAGTAACATAGGACAAAGTATGGTAAGAATCCTACCAAAATGTAGACATTACTAGAAAACTTTTAATAGAGTAAGAGTGTTATTTCCAAAAAAAACATATCAGAACTTACTAGCCTTTTTATCTAACAATGTCACTATAATGTTTCAATATACAGCTAAGCAGGTTCGAACACATGCTAGAGTGCATTTACAAATATGACACATTCCCAAGATGGAGTGCATCATTCAAAAGTGCACGCTACGTCAGAACTAAAAAACAAGATGAAGACGCGTGTGGACTGTGGACATTATATTACCTGCAGAGATACAATGGCGAAATTATAGAAAAAGGAAAGATATCAAGTGTAAGCAGTAGTTAGATAGCAATTTTTCAAAAATGTTGATTACATATACTTGAAAACTAACAAGACTTTGCAATACTTATCAGGACACAAGCTCCAGTATCAGAGATGAACAACTGTACACAATGTTGTTCCACAGATCTAACCAAGCACTGAAGAACCTACCAGCAGATCTTAGGGAGTTGGGCCCAGACATGGAGATGCCACAAATTGCAATAACATTAAGTGATTAGAAGAAGATTTCGAAACATGTACATTATTTCGTCAAACCTGGTTGCATGCGCATATTGCATCTAACTAGACAGAGGCAAAGAAAATAACAATATCTGTGGGTGTAAGTACACGCTTTTTAATCTGTAACAGATAACTTGATTTCTGATTTTAAGTTGGTAGTGCAATATCTACTTGCAGTGTATCGGCATTTATGGGCCAGTGCATCTGCATACACTCTTGCATAGCTATGTGTAAAAATTATAATCTCATCACAATGAACCAAATAATAACTGGTATCTATGTGAGCAGTGCATATCACAAACACATAGAGCGATAAAAACAATTGCATAGCTATGTCTAAAAATTATATTTTCATCACACTGAACCAAGTATAAACTACTTCCACATGACGATAATAATCAACCCAGTATAAACTTCCTCTAAGTAGTCTTTGAACAAACTGCTTACATAGGTATCCTTGCACTACCATGGACAAATTGCATACATGAGTAAAGAAGACAGTGCCAAAGATCAGCACAAGGCATAATATAAGTATGTACGAGGCAGTGCACCTAAATTTACGTGGGTAGCGAATGCACCACTAAAAACACTCTTCCATCCCTATGTGTGAAAATATATTTTAAGCGCACTCAATAGAGTATAAACTGCTTCTAGATGATCGTTTCAAAAACTGCCTAAATAGATATCCTTGCACTACCATAGAACAATGAGTACATGAGTAAATACGACAGTGAAACCAGTCTGGTCAAGGAAGAACAAATAAGCTGTATAGCACACACGTAAAGAACACCGCAGTGCACCGTAGCTAGTCAGAGCAGTGCATGTTGGGTCCACAGCATAGAAAAGAAAAAATTTCCTACGGTGTGAACTACACGCCAAGATCTATCTACTAGGTACAAAGCAACGGGTGGACATACATCCAACGAGAACTTACCCTCGAGGACAATGAGTTTTGTTAACGAGTAGGAACTCGTGGTTGATGTAGTCGTACACTTGCCTATCTCAAGATCGTGAGGAAGTCCGAGCGCCGCAACTCAGTAGCGCATCCGCACTCGCACACACGTTCAAGCCACCGGACAACCTCCACCTCCTCGCTCCAGCGATCTAGCAGAAGCAGCAACTCCTTCTAGACGAAATGCCACCGGGAACATGTATCTCGCTAATCCGAGACCATGGGGGAATAATTCTAGAGGGGGAGAGAGATCCTTCACAAGGAGGTGTGCGTGAGAAGTGAGGAGAGGGTGGACTTTTATAGGATGAGGGGGGTGCCCCTCCTTAATGGCCGGTGCATGGAGGAGGTGTCTCTTCACCTCCTCCATTCATGTGGTGGTAACCCCTCCACATTAAAATGTCTCTCCACATTCCCTTTTAACGTCTCCACTTTAAATGCATTAAATTTCTCCAAATTTAATGCTCTCTCATTTAATAAAACTCTTTTTATTAAATTTATTCAGAATTTTGTTAATTACTTTAATTAACAAACATTCACATATAGCCCCTTGCAATATTTCAATATCACATGCAGAACCACTTTCTGCAATTTCACCCAAAACAATTTCCGGTTTCTATTAAAACAATTCCTGCGCTTTGCAATTCTTTCGTCTGAAACATATGTGCTCCAAATGGTGTCCGGTAACTCTTAAGTGTGCCACCCTACGGTTCGCGAATAATGCAGACATGATCGAGCCCCTTCTCCGATCAATAATCAGCAGCGGGACTTGAAGATCCGTACTGACTCCCACACATTCAACGATGACTTCTGTGATCGTGAGAACCTTTAACGCTTGTAACTAAATCCCTTTGTCTCTCGATATATTACATGTCCGGGATTCGATCATCGGTATCTCCATACCTAGTTTGATCTCGTTACCGACTTGCACTCTTTGCTCGTTCCCGTGATATAACATTCTAGTGATCACATCACTTGCTTGCAAGCTATCTTAATGTGATATCACCGAGAGGGCCCAGAATATATCTATCCATCATCTAGATTGACAAATTCCACTCTTGATCCATGAGCCTCAACATAACACCTTCGTAGTACTGAACCCATCTTTATAGTCACCCTGTTACGGTGTGACATTTGATGTTATCAAGATACTCTTCCGATGTTAGCAATTAACATGATCTCATGGTCTAAGGATAAAGATTACTTAGTATGATGTTATAGAAATATAAACATAATGACTTGATCGTAATGGTATACTTCGGATGAATGTTCATCACATCATTCCACCAATTGTGTGACCTTGTTATTAACAACATCCAATGTCCATGATCAGGAAACCTTGATTATCTTGTTAATCAACAATCTAGTCTATAAGAGAGGCATAACTAGGAACCCTTTTTGTTTATTAAACACACATGTATTGGTGTTTCCGATCAATACAATTATAGCATGTAAAATAAACATCTATCATATATAAGGAATATATAATAACAACTTTATTATTGCCTCTCAGGGCATATTTCCTTCAGTCTCCCACTTGCACTAGAGACAATAATCTAGTTCACATAGTGATAAATCAAAGACCCATGGAGTTCTGGTGTTGATCATGTTTTGCCCTAGGGAGAACTTTAGTCAACGGATCTGCTACATTTAGGTCCGTGTGTACTTTACAAATCTTTATATGTGCATCCTTGACATGCTCACAGATGGAGTGAAACCGGCGCTTAATATGCTTGGAATTCTTGTGAGACCTCGGTTCCTTTGCGTTGGCTATGGCTCCATTATTGTCACAATAGATCACCATTGGGTCCAACGCACTAGGAACCACACCTAGTTCCGTAATGAACTCTTTCATCCAAACCGCCTCCTGCGCCGCTTCTGAAGCAGCAACATATTTCGCCTCCGTTGTTGATCCAGCCACCACGGGTTGTTTGGAACTCCTCCAACTAACTGCTGCTCTGTTCAAGAGAAATACGTATCCGTATTGAGACTTAGAGTCATCCGGATCGGTGTCAAACCTAGAATCGACATAACACTTAGGGACTAGCTCTTCTTCACCTCCGTATATAAGAAACATATCCTTAGTTCTTCTCAAGTACTTGAGGATGTTCTTTACCGCTATCCAGTGTTCCGAACCTGGATCAGATTGGTGACTACTAGTCAAACTAATAGCATGTGCCACATCCGGTCTTGTACATAGCATGGCATACATAATAGAGCCTATGGCCGAGGCATAGGGGATCTTATCCATCATCTCTCTTTCTTTCGTCGTAGCCGGACTTTGAGTCCTACTCAATGTCTTGCCTTGCAACATAGGTAAGAACCCCTTCTTACTTTTTTCCATATTAAACTTCTTTAATTTCTTATCAAGGTATGTACTCTGCGATAGCCCAATTAGGTGCCTTGATCTATCTCTATAGATTGTAATGCCTAATATATATGATGCTTCACCAAGGTCTTTCATCAAAAATTTGCTGTTTAGATAACTTTTAACACTGTTTGATAGATCTATATCATTTCCAATCAATAATATGTCATCCACATATAATATCAGAAATGTCACATTGCTCCCACTCACTTTCTTGTAAATACAAGCCTCTCCATAAGTTTGGACAAATCCAAAATCTTTGATCACCTCATCAAAGCGGAGATTCCAACTCCGGGATGCTTGCTTGAGTCCATAGATGGATCGCTGAAGTTTGAATACCTTATTAGCATCCTTAGGATCGACAAAACCCTTAGGTTGTATCATATACAACTCTTCTTCAATATTACCATTGAGGAACACAGTTTTGACATCCATCTGCCATATTTCATAATCGAAATATGCAGCAATTGCTAACATAATCCTAACCGACTTAAGAATCGCTACGGGAGAGAATGTCTCATTGTAGTCAACTCCTTGAATTTGTCGAAACGCCTTTGTGACAAGTCGAGCGTTATAGATGGTCACATTACCATCAACATCAGTTTTTCTTTTGAAAATCCATTTATTCTCAACGGCCTTTCGGTCGTGAGGTAAGTCCACCAAGTTCCAAACTTGGTTCTCGTACATGGATTCTATCTCGGATTTCATGGCTTCTAGCCATTTTTTGGAATACAGGCTCATCATCGCTTCTCCATACGTCGCAGGGTCATCCATTTCATCAACCATGAAATTCACAACAGGATTGCCGTACAGTTCAGGAGCTGCACGTGTCCTACTTGACCTGCGAGGTTCGGTAGTGTCCTCTTTCGGAGTTTCTTGATCAGTATCATTAGCTCTCTCTTCATCAGGTGAAGTCAACTCCGAAACAACTTCCGGTGCTGCACCACTCGCCATTCCATGAAGAGAAGGTTCAATAACCTCTTCGAGTTCGACCTTCCGACTACTCACACCTTTCGCGAGAAACTCCTTCTCAAGAAAGGATCCATTCTTGGCAACAAAAACCTTGCCCTCGGATCTGTGATAGAAGGTATGCCCAATTTTTTCCTTAGGGTATCCTATGAAGACGCATTTTTCCACTTTGGGTTCGAGTTTATCCGGTTGAAGTTTCTTCACATAAACATCGCATCCCCAAACTTTAAGAAATGACAACTTAGGTTTGTTTCCAAACCATAATTCATACGGTGTCATTTCAACAGATTTAGATGGTGCCCGATTTAAAGTGAATGCAGCTGTTTCTAGTGCATAACCCCAAAATGACAGTGGCAAGTCAGTCAGAGACATCATAGATCGAACCATATCCAATAAGGTACGATTACGATGTTCCGACACACCGTTATGTTGTGGTGTTCCGGCAGGCGTGAGTTGTGAAACTATTCCACACTCTTTCATGTGTGTGCTAAACTCGTAACTTAGATACTCTCCTCCACGGTCAGACCGTAGAAATTTGATCTTTCTATTACGGTGATTTTCCACTTCATTCTGAAATTCCTTGAACTTTTCAAAAGTTTCAGACTTGTGTTTCATCAAATAGATATACCCATATCTACTCAAATCATCCGTGAAAGTAACAAAATAACGATATCCACTTCGCGCTGACACACTCATTGGTCCACACACATCAGTATGTATGATTTCCAATAGACCTGTCGCCCGTTCCATTGAACCGGAAAACGGCGTTCTAGTCATCTTGCCCATAAGGCATGGCTCACATGTATCAAATGATTCAAAATCAAGTGATTCCAAAAGTCCATCAGAATGGAGTTTCTTCATGCGTTTAACGCCAATATGACCTAGACGGTAGTGCCACATATCTGTAGACATATCATCATCAAGTTTAATCTTTTTAGCATTAACATAATGAATGTGTGTAATATTACTATCGAGATCCAACAGAAATAAACCATTCAACATAGGTGCATGACCATAAAAGTTATCATTCTTATAAATCGAACAACCATTGTTTTCAGATTTAATGGAATGACCACTTTCCATCAAACACGATCCATATACAATGTTCATGCTCAGTGCAGGCACTAAATAACAATTATTTAGGTTTATAACTAATCCCGATGGCAAATGGAGAGGTAGCGTCCCGACGGCGATCACATCAACTTTTGATCCATTGCCGACCCGCATTCTGACCTTATGCCTTGCTAGTTGTCGCTTGTTCCGTAGCCCCCCTGAACCGAGTTACATATATTAGCAACCGATCCCGTATCAAATACCCAGGTGCTACTCCGAGTACTAGTCAGGTACACATCAATAACATGTATATCACTTATACCTTTGTTTGCCTTGCCGGACTTCTTGTCTGCAAAATACTTGGGGAAGTTGCGCTTCCAATGGCCAGTCCCCTTACAATAGTAGCACTCGGTGTCAGACTTAGGTCCAGCTCGGGGTTTCTTTTCAGGCGTGGCAACAAACTTGCCACCCTTCTTTCCATTGTGCATGCCTTTCTTGTCTTTCTTGAAACCGGTGGTCCTATTGATCATCAACACTTGATGTTATTTCCTAATCTCCACTTCTACAGTCTTAAGCATTAACAGAAGCTTGGGAAGAGACTTCTTCATGCCCTGCATATTATAGTTCATCACGAAGCTCTTGTAGCTAGGTGGCAGAGATTGGAGAACATGATGTATGCCTAAGTCAATGGGAATCGTTATTCCCAAGGACACAAGCTTATCGGCGTACCCAGACATTTTGATTACGTGTTCACTAACGGAGCTGTTTTCCTCCATCATGCAGCTAAAGAAATTTTCTATAGCATTATAACTCTCTACGGCAGCATGGGTGTCGAAAATCATTTTCAATTCTCCCATGGTATCAAAGGCATTGCCATTTTCGAAACGCTTTCGAAGTTCTGGCTCTAGCCCATACAGTATGCCGCAATGAACTAAGTTGTGGTCCTCCTGACGAGTCACATAGACATTCTTTTCCTTGTCAGGGGCATCAGGAGCTGGTGGGGGGCCTAGCGGCACATCTAGCACATATTGCTTTTGTGCAGCAGTGAGGAGAATCCTCAAATTCATAGCCCAGTTGGTGAAGTTGCTACCATTTTGAGAAAGTTTCTTAGGTGGTGCCATCTACAACAGAATTTGTAAAGTTTCTTTAGACTATGTTTTTGATAGATTGAGTTCAACCAATCCAAATTACTAATGAACTCCCAGTCAAAAACGACATCCCTCGTGTCTTTTTGGTGATTACATGAACCAAATCCACTACACCAAGTCCGATCATCACGTGAGTTGATGTAGCTTCAAAGGCGAGCATCTATATGGGCATCATATCAACTATATGACTCATGCTTAACCTTTCGGTCCGTGTTCCGAGGCCATGTCTGTACATGCTAGGCTCGCCAAGTAAGAACCTTAGTATTCGCGTGTGTAAAACTGTCTTACACCCGTTCCTATGAAAGCGTAGATTCGAGTACACCCGTTCATCACGTGATGTCTCGAAACACGATCCACAGAACGGTGCATACTTAAGGAAGAACACATTTTTATCTTGATATCTAAATGAGGGATAATCTTATAATGCTACCAAAAGCGCCAAACTAGCAGTATAAGATGCTAACATCTAATGTGTAAAGTGAGATGATATGGTCCATGCATTTGATCTCTATCACTTGCATCGTGGTATGGTCTCTATCATTCCTTTGTGTGTAAGGACAAGGTCTATGGAACTTACACGTTGAGTGTGTTGTAAGAGTATCTATCATACATCTACTTACAACAATACCATATCAATACACTGGCCCAACAACGATCTAAACTAGACGCCTCTAATTTATCAATTCCAAGTTTTACGTGACTTAGGGCTTTCGGAGATAGAACCGTTCTCAGCTACGAACATGAACCACAACGAGGATAACTAAGTTATTAGCAACTCGTTGTAAATCAGATATTGACTATAGTAGGAGAGACAGACACCCGCTAGCCACTTATGCAAAAGAAGTTGCATGTCAGTCGTGGAACCGGTCTCATGTACGATGACATGTAAGGTTGGTCCGGGCCGCTTCATCCCACTATGCCACCAATATCCAAAATACATAGAAGATGCAATAACATGATCATCATCGCCCACATATAAACATATGTTTACTACCCGTGCAAAGCACCTACGCATAGATCAGGCTCTGATACCACTGTTGGGTCCGCAACATAGAAAACAAAAAATTTCCTACGGTGTGAACTACACGCCAAGATCTATCTACTAGGTACAAAGCAACGGGTGGACGTACATCCAACAAGAACTTACCCTCAAAGACAATGAGTTTTGTTAACGAGTAGGAACTCGTGGTTGATGTAGTCGTACACTTGCCGATCTCAAGATCGTGAGGAAGTCTGAGCGCCGCAACTCAGCAGCGCATCCGCACTCACACACACGTTCAAGCCATCGAACAACCTCCACCTCCTCACTCCAGCGATCCAGCGGAAGCAACAACTCCTTCCAGATGAAATTCCACCGGGAACATGTATCTCGCTAATCCGAGACCATGGGGGAATAATTCTAGAGGGAGAGAGAGATCCTTGATAAGGAGGTGTGTGTGAGAAGTGAGGAGAGGGTGGCCTTTTATAGGAGAAGGGGGGTTCCCCTCCTTCATGGCCGGCGCATGGAGGAGGTGTCTCTTCACCTCCTCCATTCATGTGGTGGTAACCCCTCCACGTTAAAATGCCTCTTCACATTCCCTTTTAAAGTCTCCACTTTATATGCATTAAATTTCTCTAAATTTAATGCTCTCTCATTTAATAAAAATCTTTTTATTAAATTTATTCAGAATTTTTTTAATTACTTTAATTAACAAACATTCACATATATCCCCTTGCAATATTTCAATATCACATGCAGAACCACTTTCTGCAATTTCACCCGAAATAATTTCCGGTTTCTATTGAAACAATTCCTGCGCTTTGCAATTCTTTCGTCTAAAACATATGTGCTCCAAAATGGTGTCCGGTAACTCTTAAGTGTGCCACCCTACGGTTCGCGAATAATGCAGACATGATCGAGACCCTTCGCCGAGCAATAATCAGTAGCAGGACCTGGAGATCCATACTGACTCCCACACATTCAACGATGACTTCTGTGATCGTGAGAACCTTTAACGCTTGTAACTAAATCCCTTTGTCTCTCGATATATTACATGTCCGATATTCGATCATCGGTATCTCCATATCTAGTTTGATATCGTTACCGACATGCACTCTTTTCTCGTTCCCATGATATAACATTCTAGTGATCACATCACTTGCTTGCAAGCTATCTTAATGTGATATCACCGAGAGGGCCCAGAGTATATCTATCCGTCATCTGGATTGACAAATTCCACTCTTGATCCATGAGCCTCAACATAACACCTTCGTAGTACCGAACCCATCTTTATAGTCACCCTGTTACGGTGTGACGTTTGATGTTATCAAGATACTCTTCCGGTGTTAGCAATTAACATGATCTCATGGTCTAAGGATAAAGATTACTTAGTATGATGTTATAGCAATATAAACATAATGACTTGATCGTAATGTACTTCGGATTAATGTTCATCACATCATTCCACCAATGGTGTGACCTTGTTATTAACAACATCCAATGTCCATGATCAGGAAACCTTGATCATCTTGTTAATCAACAAGCTAGTCTATATGAGAGGCATAACTAGGAACCCTTTTTGTTTATTAAACACACATGTATTGATGTTTCCGATCAATACAATTCTAGCATGTAAAATAAACATCTATCATATATAAGGAATATATAATAACAACTTTATTCTTGCCTCTCAGGGCATATTTCCTTCAGTCTCCCACTTGCACTAGAGACAATAATCTAGTTCACATAGTGATAAATCTAACACCCATGGAGTTCTGGTGTTGATCATGCTTTGCCCTAGGGATAACTTTAGTCAACAGATCTGCTACATTTAGGTCCGTGTGTACTTTACAAATCTTTATATCTGCATCCTTGACATGCTCATGGATGGAGTGAAACCGGCGCTTAATATGCTTGAAATTCTTGTGAGACCTCGGTTCCTTTGCGTTGGCTATGGCTCCATTATTGTCACAATAGATCACCATTGGGTCCAACGCACTGGGAACCACACCTAGTTCCGTAATGAACTCTTTCATCCAAACCGCCTCCTGCGCCGCTTCTGAAGCAGCAACATATTCCACCTCCGTCGTTGATCTAGCCACCACAGGTTGTTTGGAACTCCTCCAACTAACTGCTGCTCTGTTCAAGAGAAATACGTACCTGGATTGAGACTTAGAGTCATCGGGATCGGTGTCAAAGCTAGCATCGACATAACACTTAGCGACTAGCTCTTCTTCACCTCCGTATATAAGAAACATATCCTTAGTTCTTCTCAAGTACTTGAGGATGTTCTTTACCAATATCCAGTGTTCCGAACCTAGATCAGATTGGTACCTACTAGTCAAACTAATAGCATGTGCCACATCCGGTCTTGTACATAGCATGGCATACATAATAGAGCCTATGGCCGAGGCATAGGGGATCTTATCCATCATCTCTCTTTCTTTCGTCGTAGCCGGACTTTGAGGCTTACTCAATGTCTTGCCTTGCAACATAGGTAAGAACCCCTTCTTACTTTCGTCCATATTAAACTTCTTTAATATCTTATCCAGGTATGTACTCTGCGATAGCCCAATTAGGCGCCTTGATCTATCTCTATAGATTTTAATGCCTAATATATATGATGCTTCACCAAGGTCTTTCATCAAAAATTTGCTGTTTAGATAACTTTTAACACTGTTTAAAAGATCTATATCATTTCCAATCAACAATATGTCATCCACATATAATATCAGAAATGCCACATTGCTCCCACTCACTTTCTTCTAAATACAAGCCTCTCCATAAGTTTGGACATAGATACACTGTGCAGTACTCAATGTAGAAATTTGATAAAAAGTATAATACTTTGAGTAAATTGAACTATAAAATTTCAATTACCCATAAATAAATAAATAAATGCACTGCCAAAAGTGTCAACTATGAACTGCCTGGATGTACAAGTTCAGATTTGTTGTTAGTCTATTGGACTTTCAATTTTGTTGCATATGGACAGAGGGATTGTCAGTCTCAGATGGTAAACAATAGGATACCTCAGACAGTGGGCGGGGGAACAGCACGTCGAAGCGTTAGCACATAACCGTTTTAGTTGCTTGATTTATAAATGCAGGGAAACCGAAGGGACCCCGTGCAGTTCTCTCCACCGCTCTCCCACTACGCACGTCCAGAGCACTTCCCGAGAATAGTTCCTCAGAGCAGAGTAGTTTCTCAGAAAAGTTCATCCCCTCCCGATCGAGTTTTCTCCTATAATTCCGTATGCCTTTCCTTTTCTTTATTGGTTTGAGTTATAATCCTTATTTCTTTCTTCATTTCAAGAATCTTTGTTCTTTTATTTTAATATCCATTCCATTGTCTTAGCACAAATCGACGGTGAGTTTTGCATCACAATTCCAATTATTTTTTAGTTTCCTCGTAATCCTTTATGTGTTCTTCGTATCATCTTATCCCGGTAATACTATGGTGTAATTTATGCCTGATAAATGATATGTTTGACACTTTCTAGATTAGGAGTTAATGCACACTTCACTCCTTAAATGCATTATAAATTGTATCAGGTGTTTCTTGGAATGGACTGTACAGTATGCGGCCAACCTGCCAACAATTGTGGTAGGGCACAGAGGAGAGCAACCAGCTTCCAGGTTAACATTGTTCAAGGTTTTCCCATCAATGGTGTGGTAAGTTTTTACATATTTAGGAGAATTTTTTCGAAGGTTTTATTCAAAAAGTTCGAAATTTTCATTTTATGTAATGTTTCTTTTACTGTCTTGTTGTCACATGAACTGAACCATGTTGTTTACCTTCAGGTAGTGCCATGCTCATTTAGGGAAAGACTGAATGATTTCACTCCAAATAATTGGATGGTTGCAAACAATGAAGCATTAAGGAATTATGATTTGTTCCTCAAGAAGTCTAATGTTAGGACAATAATTTGTGGTCCATACTGGAAGTCCCTGATGAGGGTTTATGATATAGCACTTGGAGATTTAGTGCATTTTGAATATGATGACGACCAACTTGATGATGTTGGTTTGAACTTGACCAACTTATTTCATGTCACTGTTTACTCTAATGGTGAAGAGAAAAAGATTCATGAAGCAACTGGTATTTCCCTTATTTACTGCAAATAATTTGCACATACAGTTTTTCCTTGTCCTACTACTATTTCATCACAATAACATTCTTTAATACTCAACATGTATTTCCACTCATTCATCAGAGGTGCGAGATGTGCCTACATCCATCAGAAGCATTCTGCATAGGACCATCTTCTCAGACATAAATGCACTAACTGAGCAGCAAATGGCTTCAATCCTGTTTGGATTTTTCAAAGATCTTCATGTCACAGAACATCCGTTTTTTGAAAGTAAAGATGAAAAGCATTTCTGGGTACACATGATGAATATGGATAACCATGACCATAATGCACTGGTTAGTTTCCACATATTTAATAATATTTTATGTTCAGATTAAACATATAATTTAGTGAAATTGTTAATTTAGAATGCTTGTTAAAATACTGACTTTTTTCTTTATTGCAGTTCATGCCAATTGAGGTTGTAGGTGGTTTTAGGTACCCAACTCAGGGCATAGCACATCTCTATAGAAAGGGAAATGATCTTGAAGGAGAAGAAGAGAATTATATTGCATGCGCATATACTGCAGAAAGGGACAATGGACGTGTTAGCTTCACCACAGGATGGTCTGACTTCACATTTGCTGCTGATGTTGGATGGGCATCACTACTTCTCATTAAAGTAGAGCATATGCATGAGCACCTTGGTCTCAACTTTGTTGAGATTGTCATCTAGTGGTTAACTTGGGAAAACACTGTTCAGATAGTCATCTTTTCTTGTTTAATCTAGTGTTGAAGTGTATTGTACCTGTGTTGTTTAGTAAATTGTACATCTTTAATCTACTATAATGTCAATGAATGTACTCACTTTAATCATCTTCTAAATATTGGATATGTGAATCTTGGACAATGAATACTACGCACTGCTCAAGCTACAACAAATGCACTGCCTCCTATGCTACGAGCAAGCCAATCGATCTCATCCTATAAGCAGTGTAAGACCCAACAAAGTGCAGATCATCAGCACTGCACTATATACACTGCCCAATCTGCAACCAATGCATTGCACTCCTGTAAGCAGTGCATGGCCTCCTGTAAGCAGTGCACGACTCAGTACAACACAGATGCCCAACACTACACGCCATGCACTGCTCAAGATACAAACAATGCACTTCCGCCCTGTGCTACCAGCAAGCCACTTGAAATCCTACTGTAAACAGTGCACGACTCAGTATAACGTAGATGCCCAGCACTGCACGCCATACACTGCCCAAGATACAAACAATGCACTAGGGCCCTGTGCTACTAACAAGCCACTCGAAATCCTACTGTAAGCAGTGCACTTCCTAGCAAAGCGCAGATGCTCAGCACTGCACGCTGTGCACTGCTGAACAAACAAACAATTAACTGCCTCCCTGTCCTACAAGCAAGCCACTCGAACTCCTCCTATAAGCACTGCATGGCCTCCTGATGCACAGCACTGCACGCCACACACTGCTCGGGATACAAGCTATGCACTGCCTCTATGTTCTACAAGCAAGCCACTCGAACTTCTAGTCTAAGTAGTGCAGAGACCAGCACAGAGCAGATGCTGAGCAGGGCACTCCATGAACTGCTCAGTCTACAACCGGTGCACTGCCTCACTGTGCTACCAGCAAGCCACTCGAACTACTCCGGTAAGAAGTGCATGGATTCCTGTAAGCAGTGCACGACTCAGTACAACGCAGATGCCCAGCACTACACGCCATGCACTGCCCAAGATACAAACAATACACTGCGGCCCTATGCTACTAGCGAGACACTCGAAATCCTACTGTAAGCAGTGCACTGCCCAGCAAAGCGCAGATGCTCAGCACTGCACTCCGTGCACTGCTGAACAAAAAAACAATTAACTGCCTCCCTATCCTACAAGCAAGCCACTCGAACTCCTCCTGTAAGCAGTGCATGGCCTCCTGATGCACAGAACTGCACTGCATGCACTGCTCGGGATACAAGCTGTGCACTGCCTCTGTGTCCTACGAGCAAGCCACTCGAACTTCTAGTCTAAGTAGTGCACGGACTAACACAGAGCAGATGCTGAGCAGGGCACTCCATGAACTGCTAAGTCTACAACCGGTGCACTGCCTCACTGTGCTACCAGCAAGACACTCGAACTATTCCGGTAAGCAGTACATGGACTCCTGTAAGCAGTGCACGACTCAGTACAGCACAGATGCCCAACACTACACGCCATGCACTGCGGCCCTGTGCTACCAGCAAGCCACTCGAAATCCTACTGTAAGCAGTGCACTGCCTAGCAAAGCGCATATGCTCATCACTGCACGCCATGCGCTACTGAACATACAAACAATGGACTGCCTCCCTGTCCTACAAGTAAGCCACTCGAACTCCTCCTGTAAGCAGTGCATGGCCTCCTGATGCACAACACTGGACGCCATGCATTGCTCGGGATACAAGCTATGCACTGCCTCTATGTCCTATGAGCAAGCCACTCGAACTTCTAGTCTAAGCAGTGCACGGACTAGCACAGAGCAGATGCTGAGCAGGGCACTCCATGAACTGCTCAGTCTACAACCGGTGCACTGCCTCACTGTGCTACCAGGTAGCAACTCGAACTAGTCCGGTAAGAAGTTCATGGACGCCACGCAGTGCTCGGGATACAAGCTATGCACTGCCTCTATGTCCTACCAGCAAGCCACTCGAACTTCTAGTCTAAGCAGTGCACAGACTAGCACAGAGCAGATGTTGTGCAGGGCACTCCATGAACTGCTCAGTCTACAACCGGTGCACTGCCTCACTGTGCTACCAGCAAACCACTCGAACTACTCCGGTAAGCAGTGCATGGACTCCTGTAAGCAGTGCACGACTTAGTACAAGGTAGATGCCCAGCACTACACACCATGCACTGCCCAAGATACAAACAATGCACTGCGGTCCTATGCTACCAACAAGCCACTCGAAATCCTACTATAAGCAGTGCACTGCCCAGCAAAGCGCGTATGCTCAGCACTGCACGTCGTGCACTTCTGAACATACAAACAATGAACTGCCTCCCTGTACTACAAGCAAGCCACTCGAACTCCTCCTATAAGCACTGCACTGCCTAGCAAAGGGCAGATGCTCAGCACTGCACGCCGTGCACTACTGAACATACAAACAATGAACTGCCTCCCTGTCCTACAAGCAAGCCACTCGAACTCCTCCTGTAAGTAGTGCATGGCCTCCTGATGCACAGCACTGCACGCCACGCACTGCTTGGAATACAAGCTATGCACTGCCTCTATGTCCTACCAGCAAGCCACTCGAACTTCTAGTCTAAGTAGTTCATGGACTAGCATAGAGCAGATGCTGAGCAGGGCACTCCATGAACTGCTCAATCTACAACGGGTGCACTGCCTCACTGTGCTACCAGCAAGCCACTCGAGCTACTCCAGTAAGCAGTGCATGGACTCCTGTAAGCAGTGCACGACTCAGTACAACGCAGATGCCCAGCACTACACGCCATGTACTGCTAAAGATACAAACAATGCACTGCCGCCCTGTGCTACCAGCAAGCTACTCGAAATCCTATTGTAAGCAGTGCACTGCTCAGTAAAATGCAGATGCTCACGATATAAATAGATGAACTACCTCCATTTTTATTAGACACTGCACTGCCTCACATTCTATTAAAAGCACAATAGCATTGAAAATAGTAACCTTAAAAGACTTTGTTCAAAGTATAGATAAATAGGAGTTCAAAGTAGGACCCCTCCCTTTACACCCCATAAAATCTCCATTGCCCATAAATAAAAGAAAACAAACAAAATTAAATAAAAGTAAAAAATAAAAGCAGATACTAACTACCAAAAAAGAGAAAAAAAATACCGACAAAGAGAAAAATAGGACCAAAAAAGAGTAACCATAGCACTGCGCCACTGCCAAGACAGATTATTGTGCACTGCCTCCAGTCCTAGGAGTAACTAGAACTCCTCCTACAAGCAGTGCAAGCAATGCAAACTATAGTTCATATGAACCGGAAAAGAGAAAAAACTGACAAAACAACGGAAAAACCAGGAGACATCCCGCGACGGAACAAAACCACCGAACGCCCCAACCCAAACATCCAGAAGCGCTACAAGAACTACACGTGTCGAGAAAACAAGACACCCCCGCTCGACGGGACGCACCAAAATCATCCACGTGCTGCCACGAGCAGCATCGCGGAGTGTACTCCCATGAGGGCGCCCTTTTTCTAGTGTTTTCGCCTTTTTTCATGTATGATTATAATTATGAAACTGGGTAAAATCTGTTCGAACTTCTACTAGTTCCATCATAATAGAATAAATTCATTGTTGTCTCTAAAAGTCCAAAATATGTGTGTTTGCTTGTTTCTATCCTGTAAACCTGGGAGATTTTACATGCTATCCTGGAAATTGTACATCTTTTACCTGGCAATACATTCATTTTTACCTTGCAGCTATGTGCCTTTTTTAATTTCATAAGCTTGATTTTTCTGTTTTCTTACTGCTTTTTGCTAATTATATTTTTTTCCACAGAGGCGCCAAGCGTAGCTGTGGCAGCCAATGACTCTACCAATAATGAGTTAGAACTTGTGTCTTTTTCTAAGGACGTACATGATTGGTTTTCGGGGGCCTCCACAACGCTAAGTGAGCAGAGTTTGGCTGATCTTGACAAGCTTGAGTGTCGTGGAAATGGCCACGGCAGTCGCTTCTACTGGCAGCGATTGATTGTAATGTGAGGAAGAGGTGGCGGCCATCTACGGTGCGAGATGGGGGCGGATGCACATGGTTTACCCAGGTTCGGCCCCCCGGAGGGTAAAGTCCTACTCCTGCTAGATTGGATTAATGGAGAGCGAGTTACAAGGGTGGCGAGCACAGTGTCTAAGCAGCGAGTCGCTTGAAGGGGTGTATGATGGAACGTAAGTCCTAAGGATACCCTAGGGAGGTTTATATAGGAGCCACCTCGCTAGGGTTTACAAGTTACAACCGAGCAAGATATGGACTCGGACGCTTTTGACCTAATCCGACTATGCTTCACGTACGCCTCTGGGCCTTCAGTCTCCAGTCGCCAGGCCTTTCCTTTAGTCACACTCCTGTCGCCGTCCTTCAGGCCCACTCGTAGGCCCTTCGGCCCAATCGGAACATCCTGCTGGGCATACCCCCTTCGACATATCCCCATCAGTAGTCCCCGAGGCCATCGTTGATTCAGGCGCAGGCGTCCCTTTGGCGATCGAAGTAGGCGAGCCTAATTTGGACGCCCAGTCTAGTCGGCGATGGACTCTATTAAAACCGAGGAAATTTTCCCCAGGCTTCCATTCGCCGCTCCAACAAATGTCACTACTGCCAAGTCGCTGCTTCGGCGATTGGAGAGGACTAGCGGTGACAAGGATTTAACTCATCAATGCCCATTGTTATGGACTTGGGATTTGGAGAAGGAGGGAGCACTGGAGACATCTATTGGCTAGCAAACAAGCACACTGGGGACTCGAAGATTTAACCAGGTTTAGGCCTCGCAGAGGTCCCTACTCCTACTTGTCTGCTCGTGGAATTATTGAAGGAATCGAGGATTACAATGGTGCGCAGATGCAATCTGGCGAGGGTTGTGGAAACTAGCGTTGCGTGTGTCCTCCTCGCCGGCCCCTCCTAGACTTTATATAGATAGACTAGGTCTCGGGTAGCAGGTCGAGTCGGTTACAAGTCAGGGTTTTTCCCCTTTGAACTTTCAAGAAATCGAGAGTCCGTAGGCTACTCGAGTTCTCCGTTTGGGCTTTGGCGACATTGTGGGCTTCCACTGTATTCATGCTGTATATACCAAGCTCGAGTACCTATAGGGTATAGCCATGTCAGTAGCCCCCGAGTGTCCAGTGGAATCGCAGATTCGACTGGGGACTTTATGAAGCTTTTCGAGTGCATGACTGAGTATGTTTTTCGACTGCTCTGTTTATGTCATAGGGATTGTTGATGTGCGTGCCTGATTTAACCGATGCATCGGTATCAGTTAACTACCTTAGGGTAAAACAACACCATCTACTCGAACTCGAGTCCCTGTACTCGAATCTGGAAAAGTGCTGGTGTAATTCGACTCAAGCCGCGAGGTCTTACAGGAGTCGAATTCTAGTATATGGGTGTGACACTCCACGCGTCCGTCAAGGCATGTTCATCGTACCTGAAGGCACGGATATATTTCTGGTAGTGTGCAGCAAATGCGTTTCCAGGCCTTATTCAGGTCTTATCTTCACGATGTAAGCGCGGCATCCGAATGTTGTCATTGCAGAGATGATTCGGGTAGCCTAGGAGACGCAGTCTCTTTGTAGGGAAAATTCTTGAGGCGGTGTCGCCATAAGCTTCGAGTGTGGATGTTATCAATACGTAGTACAATGTACAAATAATCATAGGGTGCGCGACCAGTGCTCCCTATGGGAGTAGCCCCCGAGTGCCTAGTTGAGTCGAAGACTCAGGCAGGGACTAAAGAACTTTGCGACTGATGTTGTCTTTTGTTGCTTGTTGCAGTGGAATTTGTTTTCGGCGCTCCCTATGGGAGTAACCCACGTCAAAAGTCGAATGGTGGTTCAAGTAGTTGGATTTTTCTTTGATTGCCCATGTTCCTGTAAAAAGAAGAAGAAAAAATCGTAGGGTGCGCGACCAGCGCTCCCTATGGGAGTAGCCCCCGAGTGCTTGATGGAGTCGAAGACTCGAACAAGGACTAAAATAGTCGAAGTCTTCTGCTGCGTAACTTTGGATGACGTTAGTGTTGACGATATGATGACCTCAGTTGCCCGCGTGAGCGAGTTTGACGGGACGTGACGAGCGGTGGGTCGCATTTTCTGACTCTGATTTGACCGGGCATGCGTAATCTTTGTTTTAACTGCGCCTCCTCGATTTCCGCGCGTAATGGGGGTAGTGAGGGACGGTTTGCGCTTCAGGTCCTCCACGTGTCGAGCACGATGAACGCCACGTGTCTGATAGGGTTTTTCTTAGCCATTGGATTCCATCTTCCAAGGGGTTAAGTAGCGATGCGGCGACGGTAATTTTCACATCTGCTTCTTTTCTGCCTTTGCCTCCATCGCCATTGCCGCTACTCCTCTGCTTCTTTGTGCTCCTCTCCTTCGCGGCGCTAGACCAGGTCCGCGTATTTCCTAGCTACTTCCTCCGGTCACACCGCCACCGCGGAATGGGGAAGAAGAAGGGAGGTGCCGCGGCTGATTCCGCAGCTACCACTGTTGTACGAAGAAGAAGGGTGGCTCCGCCGCTGCGGGCACCAGCACCGCCGCTGCCAGGAAAAAGAAGGGCACGGGCACTCACGTCACCAATGGTGTGTGGCGTGCATCCGTGATAAAGTCTTCAGAGCTTCGTCTTCTACGCCAGGACGGAGTTTTGTCTTCTGCATTCGCGGACGCGTGCGTCCCTGGCAGCGCGGTAATCCCTTCTCCTCCTGCCGGCTTTCAGGTGATGTTCCTAGCGTTCATCATCCGCGGTCTTTCGTTGCCTCTGCATCCTTTCTTCAGGGGCCTTCTCTATTTTTACGGGCTCCAGTTCCGTCAGCTATCCCCAAACTCCATCCTCCATGTAGCTTGCTACATTACTCTTTGCGAGTGCTGGCTCGAAATCGAGCCGCATTTGGTCTCTTCAAGCGCCTCTTCAAATTGAAGTGCCAATCGGCATTTGGATCCGTAGTCTAAAATGGAGGCGGTTGCGGTATCCACGTCTACCCCTCCGTCACATACTTCGACATCAAGCTGATGATGTCCGTCCAAGAGTGGAGGGACAAGTGGTTCTACGTCCGCGACTAGAAGGCCGATGGAGACCACTATGGACTCACGCCCTTCGACCCTGCGACACCGTGCAAGAGGAGGCGCTCCTGGAAGAACATAGTGATGCCCGGCGAGTCGACGAAAACAGATGTGACGTACGAGCGTGTCTGCGACCTCGAGAGTCGCATGTGTAAGGAAGAGGGAGGCTGCGCCCTCATTCGCACGTGGCTGGATGCGTGCAGGCCAGAGTCCACCCTATGTTCCAGTGGGCTGGCGCAGACGATGTCACTCACGTATCTGCCGATGGCATTTCCGCAAGTGAGGTAGATAAGAGGGTGCGACTGGTCACCAAGGACATTGTCAAGTATGTGCTCCCCGGTGAACCAGACGTTCCTCCGTTCGATGCTGCTAACCCTCCTCCTGAGGTACAATTTGTGCTACATAGTAGCTTTTGCTTATCGACTGCTTCATGACTTTGTGCTAAATTATTTTCTTTATGCAGGATTGGGCGGTGTCATCCTGTATGCCCCCTCTTCCCGAGGGGGTTATCCCTCGTGAAGCCTTGGAAGCGGACGAGTCGGAGTCGACCCCCATATGATGTGGAGGAGGAAGTCCTCGTGTCGAGTGGTCCAGAGACTCGCAAGCGTTCGCCCAACGAGGATTCAGATGCGTCGTCCCCTTCGACTCCGGAAGGTGCAGGTGTTGGTGCAGAGTCGCCGATACCTGCCATTCCTGTGAGTGTCGTGGCGCCATCCTCTCGCAAGATGATGCGGCTGCCGAAGGAGTCGTAGTCAGAGTCGGGGGATCAAACCTTCGATTTTGACAAGTTTGATTGGTAAGTATACGGGTCTTCCTTTTGGTTCTTCTTTCGGGTTGCCTTTTCTTGATGTTGGTTTGGTTCTGCAGTCAGCCAACGTCATCGTCTTCTGGCGACATCCAATTTTTAAAAGAATCTGGAGTCGTGACCTCCAAGGCGAAGAAAGTGGCTGAGCGTACTCCTTCTCCTCCATTGGCGGCCCACTCCGGCCATAATTCATTTAGTTCTCCGCACGATGTGGAGCACCAGATGGTTATCCGGACGACTGCGAATCCATCGACTTCGGAGTCTTTGGAGGACCATGTAAGTACCGTATTTGTTTCCACTATTTTTGCAGTCGAATGTATCATCTTCTATCATCTTGCTTATCCTTTGCTGTTTTCTCCTGTCGCAGCTTATTGTGAAGGAAGCCACTCGCTTAGCGAAGCAAGTTCTTGCGATGGGTCGCCGGCATGCAATGTTGGATGCTCGCCACCGCGTAGTTGAAAGTAAGTGTCTTGCTTCTTCTTCGTCCTCCTTGTGATATATCCGGCTGATAGCCTCTCTTTGTTTGTTTCGTAGCTGAGCATAATGCGCTCCTCCGCGACACAGCTTCCCTTGAAAAGGCGCTTGCCGCGGCAGTAAAGAGTCGCGATGAGGCGATCGCAGCGCGTGACGAGTCGTGGAAACGCGAAGAGGATCTGCGCGCCACCATCGTGGCTAGGGAGAAGTTGTTTGAGGAACAACTTTTCTCGATTGCCAAGGCTCTGTCAAGTATTCCCTCTGGATTTTCATTGTTTTTCTTTTTTTGAATTTGTTGTTGGTTCTGACCTTCATGCCCATGCTTGGGTTCTTATATAGATGCCAGCGATTTGAGCTTCGACCCTGAGGCACTCTGCCGTGACGATGCCTTGGCGGGTGCCATTTCAGAAGTCGAGGATCGCAGCACTGCCGTTCAAGGGACGCTCTCCAAGGCCAAGGGCGTGCTCAGTCGCCTCCAGGAAGAGCTAGCGCCCAAGGCTGAGCTGATCAAGAATATGGACAAGCTGGTGGAGTCCCTTGCCGAGGGCGTCCCTGCAAGTTTCAAGAACTCGCTCCATGCGGCTGGCGCTTTGATTTCACTCACAATGGTTCAAGCCCATGGAGTCGAAGTTGATCCTGCGGCGGTCTCCAAGGCGATGCCTGTCAGCGCTGATGGCCAGCAGGTAGTCTTTGCTCCCTTCGCGAATGATTGTGGCAAGTACGGCCCACAGCTGATCAATACAGTTGCGAAGTACTCTGAGGAGCTTCAGCGAGCCAAGAAAGCTATGAAGGCTACGATGTCAGGGGCAAGCGGGAAGTCTGTGGCATCTGATACTACCACAGACTTGATGAGGCCCCCAAAGCCGAAGTCGAAGTCGAAGGCGGAGAAAGCCCGTCCTCAGTAGTCGCATCTTGTAATAGTTAAATAGCTTATGTCTTTTGTCAAGAACATGCCAGTTGGCGAGTGTATCTGCTGATACTTTTGTTAATCTTGAATGCACTCGAATATTTTGTCTATGCCTCGCCTTAGTCTTCTTATTGTCTCTTGCTTGACTTATGATAGGGTACATCGGCTGATCCTTTGAGGGAGTCTCAGGATTCATCGCCCCTTGATGACACTTTGGCACTGCCGCGCTCAAGGGTGGATGAGCTGTCTCTGATCTCGCGACTCCGTGACTGCGTGAAGCAATTGGAGCGTGAATTGCCCGTACTCCGCGGAAATGCGAACATATGGAAGTCGAAGGAGGAGAAAGCTGCCGCCCGAGAACAATATCTGCTAGGGGAGGTGACGCAGTTGGGTGACCAATTCAAATGTTAGTCTTCTTTCTTCTTGTTGTTTCCTTGTAGTCACATGCAGTAGTTCGTTGTCCTCATATTTTTCCTTTGTTTGGTATAGTTTTCAGCGGGCGCCATCCGCATGATGAGAAGGATCGAATTGCCATTCGCATGAATGACCTGACCCAAGAGCAGCTTCAGGCGAGTGGGTACTTCTGGGTAGATCATGATCGCACAATCGCATTGGTGACCCTGCAGGATCGTGCGTCGCGAGTGCTTCACTTCTTGAAGAAGTCGCAATCATGTTTGAAGAATATTTACCAGACGATGTTCCTGCTGGACATTGTTCCACCGAGCCTGCGGGCCCTTCTTGCTAAATTCTAGGACTTGAATGCGGTCCAAGAGTGTGTACGGCAACAGTTAGTGGCTGGTGCCAAGGCTTCTCTGTCGCTGGTGCGGCTGCATAGGCCTGATGTGGACATTGCGGCAATTTGCGACCGGACCGCCTGCGCCGCCATCGGGTTCAGCTTGGAACATGGTGCCGCACTACCAGGCAGTGGATCGCCCGGTGGAGGAGATCGTCGACTTCTTTGAGGAGCAGACCAATTTTCGTTTGTTACAACAGTAGTTTAGTTTGTATCCTGCACATAGTTGTACCAGTGTTGTAAAGTTCATATATATGTTGTGTATAATTCATTGACAATGGTGTGTAAAAGAGCTTGTTAGCGTGTATGTTTTGTGAGTGCGTTGCACTGTGCAATTCCTTTTCGTTAGCCTGACTTGTGTTTGTCTTAGCCCGTTGCCAATCTGCTAGGTGTGTGGCAGCTAGGTTGGTGTTTATCAAGGGTTTCGATTGATACGTCAGCTACTCAGGATATCGCGTTAGTTCGTAGAACAAATGTGCATAGGGTGGCGCAGCCCCCGAGTGGATTGATTGCAACAATAAAATAAAAGGAACACAAAATTTTGGGGCACTTAGCTTTATTTATTTGTAGAACGGTAGGAGGTACAATATGTGGCTGAGTAGCCTTGGCTGAATTGCCTTATTTGCATTGTAAAAGTAAAGATGACTAAGGGTAGAAGCGCCGCACCTGTGCGACGTTCCAGGGTTGGAGTATGCGACTCCTGTCTCGAAATCTTTAAGGCGATAGGCGCCACCTGGGATTGCTTCTGTAATCACGTATGGTCCCTCCCAGGGAGACTCAAGCTTGAGATGTTGTTGCTGCTTCAGTCGCAGGACCAGGTCGCCTTCGACGAAGGACCTAGGGTGTAGCATCCTGCTGTGGTAGTTGCGCAGGTTCTGCTGGTAGATCGTTGATCTCTCTGCGGCGATATCCCTTGCCTCGTCAAGGAGGCTGACAGAGTCTTCGAGTGCAAGAGTTGACTCCTGCTCGCTGTAAGCGACCACACGCGGTGCTTTGTATCGTACTTTGGTGGGTAGCACCGCTTCAGGTCCATGCACCATGAAGAATGGGGTGTACCATGTGGCGCTGTTTGGAGTTGTGCGTAGGCTCCAAAGTCCATGCGGCGTTTGCCGGTGATGCGGGTGTTGCTGTAGCGCATGTCGTGTAGCCGCCCGCTATCGTGGATGTTGGTTCGGCGTCTTCCTCCCGACTTGTCGTCGGAGTCTTGGTTGGGGTCCTCCTCCGCGTAGCGCTTGCCGATTTCGAGGAGGTCGGGGATGTTGTCGAGCGTCCGGTAGACCCTCTTGATCTTAGAGACCAGGGGTTCATACCGGCACGCATTCTTGAAGCAATGTATCGCCGTATCTGGGTGGATGCCGGAGGCGTTGATCCATAGTTCTTTCCATCTTTGAATCTAGTGGCGAGTCGACTCGCGTTGTCCCTGGATGCATTGCTCTAGGTCTTCTATGGTGGTGGCATGGGTGTAGGAGCCGTCGAAGTGGCTGATGAAGGCGTCCCGCATTTCTTCCCAGGAATCGATGCTGTTGGCGGGGAGGGTGTTGATCCGTTGCCGAGTCGCACCCTCCATCATCAGGGGGAGGTAGCGAGCGGCGAGCAGGTCGGTGTGGCCTACGATTCCCATTCAATGAGGTATGTGTCCAGCCAGACAGCTGGATCGTACGTCGGATTGTACTTTTCGATCTCCTTCGGAGCCTTGAAGTTGGCGGGGTATTTTTCCCCACGGATCATGGGCCCGAAGCATTGCGGTCCGACTTAACTAAGAGAGCCTCTTGGTTCCGGGTCACCGCGGTTGGTGAGGGTGTGCCTCAAGTCCTTGGGCTGGCACGCCCGCCACACCTAGTTATTGATGATGTTCGTTCGGGCATCAATGGGCTGCCCGTTGGCGGCGACCGTGTTATTCGCTGGTCGCAGCTCGTTGGTGGACAACGCGGGGTTGTTGGGCCGGTTCGCCAGGGGCTGCGGTGGAGGGCAGGTTAATGCGTTGGCGACGGTGGGGTGACCGCTTGATGTCGCTCTGCTTGCTGAGGAACGGGAATACATCCGCCCCTGTGGGTCGACTCCCGCATTATGTTGCTTGATGGCCCTAGCGAGTAGGGCCTTGGCATACTGGATCTGCAGCGCGCCATCGCCTTGGACGTCGAGGTTGGCGACCCCGGCATCGGCCATGACAACATTGTCCATCGGGGTGGAGTAGAGTGGTAGTCCGTTGGCGTCGCGGCTTGATGCGAGATGATGATCCACGGTTGGTCCAGCGGGGGCGCGCGGCCAATGGGTGGTGGAGGGCTCCGGTCGCCGGTGCACCGGGTGGTGTTCTCGCGGGGTTGCTTCCACCTGGCGGCATGTTCTCGTAGTATTCGCTCTCAGCCGCGCATGCGGGGTCGCTTTCGTCGTTGATGTTCAGAACGCGGCCCTAGACGTTGGAGTTCAGGCAGGTCCTGATGCGGCACTGGTGATAGAGCAATAGCTCCCGTGCTGTTTCCAGCTCGAGGCGGTATTTCTCGCGCTCGGTGAGTTCGTTGCGTTGCGCCTCCGCGAGTCGCAGGCGGGCTTCCTCCACCTCTATGGCCATCGCAGTCGGCAGGATCGGCGTGGAGAACGGATCTGGCGAGGCGGCCGTGCTGCCCGCCATGTATATCGCGTTAAAGTGATTTGATTTGGCTCGGAAGTCTTCAGGCGACTCTGAGCCGGAGTCAGAGTCAAAGATCCCGAGGATGGAGGGGTCCTCGAAATCCTCCGGGTTGGAGACTCGCATGATGGATTCCTCTCGTGATGTGGCAGTGATAGATCCGTCGAACGAGGCAGGGGTCACGGAGTCAGCGTCGTCGTTTAGGGCCTCGTCGTTGGTGGCGGCGTTGGTCTCGGCCGCATTGCTGGCGGCTGAGTCATACTCGGTGATGAGGATCGTGGTGGAGCAGACCTGCTCTTTCGAGAGCAGGTTGCGGTGCAGCAGCGATCCACCGATGATCATCATTGCAGCTGTGTCCACCGCGCCAGTGAAGCCGACGAAGAGGTTGATGGAGCCGACCGGCATCACTCCGCCGTGAGTGACCAGGCGTGATGTTGGGATGTAGCTGCTGGGAAGGATCTGTAAGATCCCGCCGATGGCGATCATGTGGCCGGTGGCGAGTGGCCGATCAATCGGTGAGTAGGTTCTCGCCGCAGAACTCAGGCCAGTCCCACTATGCCCCATGGTGGGCGCCACTATTGTGGAAATGGCCACGGCAGTCGCTGCTACTGGCAGTGATTGATTGTAATATGAGGAAGAGCTGGCAGCCATCTGCGGTGCGATATGGGGGGGCGGATGCACATGGTTTACCGAGGTTTGGCCCCCCGGAGGGTAAAGACCTACTCCTGCTAGATTGGATTAATGGAGAGCGAGTTACAAGGGTGGCGAGCTTGACGTCTAAGCAGCGAATCGCTTGAAGGGTTGTATGATGGAACGTAAGTCCTAAGGATACCCTAGGGAGGTTTATATAGGAGTCACCTCGCTAGGGTTTACAAGTTACAACCGAGCAAGATATGGACTCGGAGGCTTTTGACCTAATCCGACTGGGCTTCACGTACGCCTCTGGGCCTTCAGTCTCCAGCCGCCAAGCCTTTCCTTCAGTCGCACTCCAGTCGTCGTCCTTCATGCCCACTTGCAGGACCTTCGGCCCAATCGGAACGTCCTGCTGGGCATACCCCCTTCGGGATATCCCCATCATTGAGGAAGTTTCAAAAAAAATATCTAGAGAGGCGCAAAGCAGCTCAAGCACAAGCATCACGACAGATATCCCAAGGTGGTATTGTTGCTCAAAGCATCACCCCCAAGGCACAACCACACAAAGTTAGAGTGAAGAAGCAATCACACTTTACGCGTTCGCCTTTTGGTGAACCAATAAAAGTGTTGACATACCAGGAACATGTCTATCAAAATTTAATGTTGAGCAGCAAACACCAAAGGCCTTCATTGTCAAAGATCAAGAAGTAAGTACCTTTTTAATCCATCATTTTTGTTCTTTGGTCGACAACATGTATTTTTTTGTACAATGTGATTTTTTGGGTTGATTGTTTCTTTTCTATGATATCCAGGTACCAGATTATAAAGTACCCTGATAGATGGGCTTTTGTTGGTGATCTCGCTGATTCTATACATGCGCGAGGTGAGTTGTCCAACCACTATATGGAGGTTGGGATTGAGTATTTGAGGCGCACAAACCAAGTGCAAGGCAACATGATAGTGTCATACCAAGTCCGTGACTACTGGATGACTGGTCAGTTCGAGAAGAAGGCAGTCATAACGTTATTCAAAAGGACACCTGAACACTCTCTCAGTGTCTTGAAGAAGGTATGTATGCACATAGTTTCTCTCTTTATTTCTAGTGACCAGGTTCATGCATTGCAGCTACCTCGTTTTTACCATTATAGTTGCCAGAATTGTTACATAGTACCTGCCATCTTATGTTTTACTTCTATTTGGTTTGTTATCTCTTTTGGTGCAGATATCATTTCCAGCCTTCCAAATTCGTCAGGTGGGGGAAATTCAAGGAAATCATTAGTATGCCCTGATCATTAATTGCCATGATGAATGCTTCGAAGCTCTCGACTCTATGCAGGGTGAAGATAATGAGAATCTCATTGCGCATGCCAATGCTCTGATAAGCCAAATCAAGGCAATTTGGGAAGTTCACTATGCAACCTTGAAGGTTAAGATCCAACACTAGGAATTAAAGATAATAGATGTCCCAATCTAGGAAAACATGTATGTTCTTGCAAGGCACTGGTTATTTTCATCTTCTTGTTCTTAAGTTTTTGGCATTATGTTTTTTAATCTCTTTTTTGCTCCCTTTTTTTGCCAGTTTCAACTATGGATTTCACACACTGTACAACATTGAGAAGTGGGATGGACTGAACATCCCTTCTCTATGCAAAGGGGACGGGTCCAAGCTTAGGAAGGTGATGCCATACCTGTGGTTGAATACCGAGTTCAATGAAGAATTAGGCAATTGGATGCACAATCTGAACAACAAGGTGTATTAGTAATTAATCCCTCTCTTGGACACTTTTAGTTCAGCATTTTCAAGTCGGAGAGCCTTGATCTCTCTCCACTTGTTGCATATATTCTTCAACAATTCCTGGTTATATGAATTAACTTTCTGTAAGTCAGAATACCCAGAGTCAGAAGTCTACTAAAGACTCGGGCTAATATTGTAGCTAATATCAGCACGAGCCTTGGGTGCTACACTAGTTCATTCTTTGGCATCCTTAGGAAGCATAAACCCGAATTGTCTATCCAACCTCATGCTTGGGGGCTAGAGGATATGATATAAATTACAATAAAGAAAAACGTGAGTTGGAATTCTGACTTAGATGATGTTCATGTGTGAGCTTTCTCAGGCACATGTTCACTTTAGTACTAACCTTCTCGGTGAGGGTGAGTGGAATAACCAGAGGTGGTGGAAGCACACCAGCTCTTAAACCCTCATCGCGAAGGTGGACTTGTTCGAGAAGATCGGAGTCCTTGATGTCCTCCGCTTCTTGTGCTTCTTCTTTAGCAGAGAGATTACGGCTTTCTAGGCATTGTTGGGCCAGCCGCTGGATTTCCTCCGCAGATTTCTGAGACAAGCCAAATTTGCCAAGTCCTGGATTGTTCAGGAGATTTTCGGTGGAGGAGTCTTCCGAGGGATCATTACCCAAAGAGGGTTCACCCTTATCAAAACCTGAGTCACCCATGGTGACGTTAGTCTGCGACTCAAGGATCGCTGGCCCTGTTGAAGGAGCTGGATCTTGTGCAACAACCAGGGAGGGATTAATCACCAGTGTTGCAGAAGGTTGAGGGGCAGGAGTCGGAGGAGCCACGGCAGGGGAAGCAATAGTTAGCTTCGTCTGACGCAGGGGCTTCGAGATAGTCCCCTTCCCCTTGCCCTTGATGAGCTGCTTAGCTTTGAGAAAGTAATAGAATGAAGAACATTATATCTTGGAAGAAATCATGAAGTAATGTACAAAGGCAGAAGTTGTGTGGAAAGTTACCTCTTCACAAGTGGCACTTCCTTTGTGCCGATAGCCACTTTCGGAGCTTTGCGCTTTCTGGGCACAACGTCCGGCAGTGGGACCAATTCCTCCTCCTCAGAAAACTCGGGAGGATATCCCTTGATAGGAGCCAGTTCCGACTCGGGGAGGTTGGCAAGCTGAGAAAGATAATATCTCAGTATTGCGAAATAACTTAAACGGTGAAACACATAAAAAGGGTTTACTGCTAAAGCTTACCGGCACTACATGGTCTTCCGCTGTATGCATGTCTAGAGATAAATCCGGAATCTTCCTCTCAATCCACTCCTTTATCAGCCATTTGATTTGGCTTATATAATCTTGTGGCTTTAGGGCCCTCGGGCTTATGTGGAGGAGTCATTTTTCCACGTCGTGATGGAATAGATCAGTCGATCACCGTGGTGCTGGAGAGGCTGGATCCGGCGTGCCACTCATCACTGGACCAAGTCGGACCCTCTAAGGCCCTTGTGCTTCATCAGATATTCAATCCGCCTCTTGGCGAGAAGTAGATCGTCACTGAGAGCCGGAGGTGCCTCGTCCCAAGATGGTTGAGGCATGGCGGCTCCATCGACGAAAGTCGGCAAAGCACTAGCTTTGCTTGGAGCGGGAATATCCTTGTGATAGAAAAAGGTAGCCGGCCATTGTTTGACCGACTCACTAGCTAAAATCCGAGGATAGACGCGCTCACGCCTAACAGAAAGACTAATTGTACCGATAATGTAAGGATTACCGGCAGTGATAGAGTTTCTCCGGACATGAAAATAGTACCAGAAGAGAGTGAGACTCGGCCTAATGCCGAGATACCCCTCACACAAAGCCGCATAGGCGCTCATCTCTAAGATATAGTTTGGGGGGAGATGGTGAAGTTGAACACTGTAATGATCAATCACCTCAGAAAAGAAATCTGAGGGAGGAAAGGAGAAACCTCTGTCGAGGTGGGTGCTGAAGTGCACTCGCTCGCCTTTGCGAGGGTTGGGGATAGCTTTGCCGAAGCCGCTCCGCCAATCGCTGGCGCGGAGGAGCCCTTCTTCTTCGACGCCGAAGAGCTTCTCGTTGTCGAGGACGCACGGGATCCAGACACCGCGATTGCTCTCCTTTTCCACTACCGCTGCCATCGCCGTCGTCGCTGCTGTGCCGGAAGATGAAGTGGAAGCCATTTTCTTGGTGCGCCGGTGACCTTGGTTGGGCGGCGCTGGGAATTTCTGGAGGCTACGGAGCTCTGTGCGCATGGGAAAAGTGGAGGAGAAGGAAACGACATGGGGATAGGTGAAGAAGATGAGATGAGGGAATCCTCACCCCTTATAACCACCTAACCGCGCCAAGATTCGTGCAAATGACGCAGTACACACACCACGCGTCGTGGAAAGAACTAGGAAGCCCCACGCGATGATTACCCCGCCTCGATCTCCAAGCACGCATTGAAACAGCGCCTCGGTTCCGTGAACAGCAGACCCACCAACGGTCGTGCTGATAGGAGATGTCTGTCAGTGACGTGACTTGACCATGACTAGTGTCAGATGACGTCAGAGACCAAGTTCTGGCTTAGTTTGAATATCAAGCTAGAAATCCGAATAACATACTGATAGGTCCGACTTATTTTTGAGACCCGGATCGTATCTTTTGTTTTGAAGTTTTAGGAACCCTTCAAGATTCTACAAGCCGATGATGAATCCGACTTTGGATCTTGGAGACTTCTAGGGGCTACTGTTGGGGATATACTTTCCGGGTATCCTCATAGTTCCTCATTGACCAGGGTGGCCCAATTCGGCTTAGAGCTTTGCTTCACGGGCGGCCCAGTCAGGGAGAAAAGACGAAGTCCAGTCCAGCTACGGGAAGGCCCAGAAGACTTACCGACATAGGCCCATAGTGTTACTTGTAGTTCAAGATGTACTCTATAACCGACTCTTAGTCATAGCCGGATAGGTCTCTCGTGTAAACCCTAGGCCGGATATCTATATAAGCCATCCTAGGGAGAGCCTTTAGGGCAACACAATAGTCTACAATCTCAACTCGCACAGGCGAACCCTTGTAACCCATATTTCGGCTCTGCCGTATTACTAGATTGCTAGAAGGAGTAGGATGCGTCCAAAGCCGGTGGATGCGAACCTGGGTAAACTTGTGTGATCACCGTCCTGGAACACCGTACATCTCACACCCCTCTCTCCCGCATGCCTCGAGGACCCCCTCATGGCGTACTTTTCATCAATCCGACGACATTGATGCTTTGTGTGTTGCAAAAAAATGTTGAACAATTTCTCTCTCCGATGTTTTGTGTGCAACCATAATGAAATTATGAGCATGTATTGTCATGAGATCTTCCAGGTTTCTCGTATAGTTGTTGCAACAAACATAAGGACCACTTGCTATTTCATATGGTTTGTTTGCAAACATGTTTTTTTTGTTCCACTTGTGATACTAATATCCCCATGATATTTGCTTTTGATGATTTGTGTGTGACATCCAACATGACATACAATTTATCTTTCCAATGGTTGGTCTGCACACATAATGATGTTATTTTGGATATCCTTTGTCATGTCTTTTTGGCAAATTCTCCTATCCTTGCATCAAGGATGTTGATCAAATTTTAGTCCAATGCTTTGTGTGCCACACTAAGATGTTTTATGGAGTTTTTGAGTTTCCACATTTGGATGATGTTCAAATAATTTCCATGCACTTTGACCTTGCATATGCATTTAGTTTGCTACACTTGGGTTGTGCTAACAGTGTTGTGAACAAGAATGGACATGCCACAAATGACATGCTCCTCTATCACGCACAGACATATGTTGCTTGGTTTTTGTTGTGTGAAGGTACAATTTCTTACGCGTCAACCTCTATGGACCATAAGTTGACAAGACAAATCAAAGAGAGTTACCTATGGTTGCCCTTCAACGAGCTATCTCTACATCATGAGGTGACTTCATTCACTACAAGAAAAGTTTCCTTCTGCAACGACTTGGCCCAACGGTCGTCTTAGAAGGCACGTCTTCCGCGACGAAATTCTCGGCTCGGCCATGGCCGATGGAAAACATTTTTTTTTCTGGTTTTGCGGCCCTCTACTACGACAGATCTTCTAAAAACATGGAGGAAGCTCGGCCAGCGCGTGGCAGAAGCAAGATTTTGTTTCCTCGCGCAATATTGACTCGCCGAAGTCTTTTGAGGCATGTGGGTCCCAGACGTCAGTGTCTCTAGCAGACCATTCTTTTCGGTGGCGCCTCCCTGATTTGAACTCAATAATGTAGCTCGAGGCATCTGCCGTTTAGTTAGGCTGCTAGGCCCCACATGTTAGCCTCTCATTAGAAGGATCGTGTCTATGATGGAAAAAATTTCCTTCGCTCGCGCTACCCTGTTCCGAAGTTGATAGCGCTGCTCGATGCATCTACCGTCTAATCAACCTCCTGGGACCCACATGTCATCCTCTCATTATAAGAAACATGTGTATGATGGAATTTTTTTCCTTCGCTGGTGCTACCCCGTTCCGAGTTGATAGCGCTACTCGACGCATCTACCGTTTAACCAACCTCCTGAGCCCCACATGTCATCCTCTCATTAGAAGAAATGTGTGTATGATGGATTTTTTCCTTTGCTCACTCTACCCTGTTCTGAACTTGATAGCGTTGTTCGATGCATCTACCATTTAATCACGATGCTGGGCCCCACATGTCATCCTCTCATTAAAAGAAATGTGTGTATGATGGATTTTTTACCCTCTATAGCGCCTTCGTGTTCCGAACTTGATAGCTTTGCTCGCTGCATCAATCGTTTATTCATCGTGGATTATATTCCATGGGCTCACTTAGCTGAATGGGCTATGGTCGGTGTCCACAAGACCATTAAAAAGCTGAATTAGAAGGTATTGGGCTATGCTTGGGGCTAATAGGCTAATTTCATGGGCTATGCTTAGGCCTGCTAGGTCTGACATGTCAGCTTCTCTATAAGTGCAACGTGTGTATGATGGACTTTTTTTCGGCCGCGTCCACTATTTTCACCCTGGCAGCCATGTATGGTCTTACTGCTGGGGCCCTTATGTCAGCCTCTCAGGCATGTTCCGGCTTGTTGGTCCCTGCTGCAGCCTTGTATGTTCTATCTGGTGGGTCCCTGATGCGAGCCTTGGTACGTCCAAAATGTATCTACTTTCCTGAACACTGTTGCTATTGTTTTTCCTCTAAACTTATGTGATTTGGATACAACTAACATGGACTAGCGCTGTTTTCAGCAGAATTTCCTTGGTTCTAGTTTTTGTGCCGAAAATCAACTATTAGGAAAAATCCCAGAAAATATGCAAAAATCCTATTTCACCAGAAGACTCACAGAGCCAGAAGATGAGACGGAGTAGGGCCACAAGGGGCCCACACCACCTGGCCGCGCGGGCCAGGCCAGGCAGCGCTCGGGGGTGGTGTGGCCGCCTCGGCCTCCCTCTTCGCCTATAAGTTGCCTCTTGACCTAAAAACCAAGGGGGGTTTGACGTTTTTCTAGAAAGAGTTTGCTACGCTGCCACCACCAGATTTCGCGATTCGGAACCAGAAACTCCGTTTTGGCACCATGTCGGGACGGGGAATTGGAGGAGATCATGGCCATCATCATCACCATCTTTTCTCCATCGACCATCCATGTTTCCCCCATCTATGAGTGAGTAATCCCCCGCCGTAGGCTATGGCGATGGTAGGGGTTGGATGAGATCGTTCATTGTAATGGTATCGGATTGTTAGGGCATGGTGCCTAGTATCTTCTATTAGTGCTTTTTGACTTTGTTGTGACTTGTTTTCCTTAATGCTTGTCACTAGGGCCCGAGTGCCATGATTTTAGATATGAACATGTTATTGATTCATTATGATATTATTGTTTATGGTCTTACCTGCAAGTTGTATACACACGTTGTTGTCCGGAACCAAAGGCCCCAAGTGTTAATGCTTTGTTGCCCTAAGTGACAGAAATCGAGATAACCGGAGGGAATGGCTTTGATGTGAGGATCACATGTGTTCATGGAGTGCTTTCTTTGCTCCAGTGCTCTATTAAA
Source organism: Avena eriantha (assembly GCA_910589775.1). Classification (NCBI taxonomy): domain Eukaryota; kingdom Viridiplantae; phylum Streptophyta; class Magnoliopsida; order Poales; family Poaceae; genus Avena; species Avena eriantha. The sequence goes on along the minus strand of OU342743.1, from coordinate 482,807,952 downwards.
AGGAGCACCTTAGTTGCCAGCAGTTCCCTTGAGGTCCCGCTGCAAACGGGCTGGCAGGACAAAAGATGTTGTGCAAGTTCTCATTGTGAGCACGTATGGCTATATATGGAACACATGCCTATGATTATTTAGTACTTGGATGCTTTATCATATTTATCTGCAAATGCCCTATGGCTTGATTTCTATATGAATTGTCTTGTCCATGCAACGCCCGTCCATCCATCCCTATGACTACCGTGCTTTAATCCTACTGTTTACTACAATTGTTACTACTATCTTTACTTTTACTACTGCTATTACTTTACTATTGATACTACAAAACTGTTGCGACTGATAAACTGGTGTGAGCAAGATTGTTTCTAGGTGCATCTGAATTGAAAACTCAGTTGTTAAGGCTTATAAATATTCTTTGGCTCCCCTTATGTCAAATCAATAAATTGGGTTTCACTTCCCTCGAAAATACTGCGATACACCCCCTATACTTGTGGGTCATCAAGACTATTTTCTGGCGCCGTTTCTGGGGAGCATAGCTTTATTTATCAAGTCCACTTGAAATCATTAATGTTCGCTGCCATCCATCCATCATGGGTAAGTCTTGTGATGGCAATGTTCCTATTTTACCATCCACTACAACAAGAGGTACGGTTCTGAACACCTCTGTTGCTCTTGATTCAGCGTCTGTTATGAGTAAGCTCGTTACACCACCACCTACACATGCTACACACACTTCTACTACTACTGAATCTGAAACATCTGATACTGATGTTGCTGCTTCTATTGTGCTTGATAAGAGTGGTTCATTAGGTCCTTCCCTAGATGCTATGATTGCTAAAACTATAGCTGGAAATACTGAAACTCGTAATGAAGACACTAGTACACCTGTCAGTTCACCTGAGTCTAGAGAGAGCTATGATATTGAAGACGATTATATTGAGATGACCGATGAATTTATTAAAGAATGTCAAAAGACCCATGATAGGAGTGCTATAAAGAGTCTCCTTGAGAGGCGTACTATTAAACCCAAATTGTCTCCTAATGCTAAGTTTGCTGCATCTCCCATAAACATTAAAGACAAGGATTATGATTTCTCTCTTGATCTATCCTACATAGCTATTGTTGAGAAAGAACCTTTTTGTGGGACTAAGAATGAAAGTGCGGTAGCACATATGACTGAGCTTTCTACCATTAATGGCATGTTTTCTGATGATATTAAGATGCGCACCAACTTTGTTGCTAAAATTTTCCCTTTTTCACTAAAAGGAGAATCTAAAACTTGGTTTAATAATTTACCTCCTAGATCTATTGATAACCCTAATTGCTTGATTAGTACCTTGATACAGAAATATTTTCCTCCTAGTGCTAGACATGCTATTTTGCAGGAACGTTTTGATTTTAAACAGGGAGAAAAAGAGATATTGCCTGAATCATGGGTAAGGTTTTGTGCTTTGATTCATGCACAGGTTGGATGTCCATTACCTAAGAATGAGCTTCTTGATATATTTTATAATGGACTAACTGAAGAATCTAGGACATACCTGGATAGTTGTGTTGATTGTGTTCTCAGGAATAGGACTCCCAAGCAAGCTGAGGAATTAATGGCTAAAATAAGCAAGAATTATGAAGACTGGACTCCTCCTAAACTAGCTATACCTGAAACAATTATACCTGAACCACCTATCCCTGCGCCTACACCAACATCAAAAAAGAGGGGAGTTATTGAACTAAATGATGAAGTGATGAAGGAAGCTAAGAAATGTCTTGAGGAGAAGGGAATTAAAGCTGCTGATGTCAAGAATTTACCTCCTATAGAAGAATTACGTAAGCCAATTCCCCACTCATCCACTATTGAGGTACACTCTCTCCATCATTTTGATGAAGGTGATATCCCTTATTCTAAACCTCCTGATCAATGCTTAGAAGAATTCGATATTTTTATTGTTAAGCAAGATAATTTTAATAAAAGGGTGCAAAATCATTTAATGGAAAACTCTAGAGCTATTGTTGAGTTAAAAGATATTGTGGAAAGAACCTCTAATGATGTTAAAATGCTTGTTAAATATTTTCAAATGGTTCAAACTCAAATAGATCAGCTTATTAAAGTGCAAAAAGACTTCCTAGTTAATGCTGCTAAAAAAACATGCTTATGATATTAGAACTAGAAGTGGTGCTGCTACCCAGGATCCTCTATATCCTGAGGGGCATCCAAAAAGAATTGAGAAGGATTCTCAACAAGCTGAAAATAGTGGTACTACTAGTAAGAAAAAAAAGAAACATAAAACTATTGAAGAAACTTCTGAACCTGCTAAAGATCCCAATAGTATATCGGTCTCTGATGCTGAAACTGAAAGTGGTAATGAAGAAAATGATGTTCCTGATAAAGAAAAAGTTGAAGAAGAACCTGAAAGGCACACTAAGAATACTAAATACACTAAAGAAGATTTTTTTGCTAAGAAACATGGTAGTGAAAGAGAGCCTTGGGTCAAAAAACCTATGCCTTTCCATGATAAGAAGCACAAGTCAAAGGAAGATGAACACTATAATAAGTTTTGTGAGTGGTTGAAACCTTTATTCTTGCAAATTCCTTTGACTGATGCTATTAAATTTCCTCCTTATTCAAAGTATATGAAATATATTGTCTCGAATAAAAGGAGGATCCCTAATGAATAAATTTCTACTTTGCTTGCTAATTATTCCTTTAATGGTAAGGTTCCAAAGAAACTTGGAGATCCAGGGATTCCAACTATTCCTTGCTCTATTAAAAATAGTTATCTTAGAACTGCTTTGTGTGATTTGGGAGCAGGAGTTAGTGTTATGCCTTTTTTCTCTCTCTATAAGAGACTTCAACTGGAAAAACTAATACCAACTTATATATCTTTGCAAATGGCTAATAAATCTACCACTATTCCTGTTGGTATATGTGAGGATGTACCTGTTCAAGTGGCTCATAATTGCTAGATATTAACAGATTTTGTTGTGCTTGAAATGCCTGAAGATGATAATATGTCTATTATTCTTGGGAGACCTTTTCTTAATACTGCAGGAGCTGTTATTAATTGTAATCAAGGAAGGGTGACCTTTAATGTTAATGACAAAGAGCATACTGTCTATTTCCCCAAGAAGATTGATAGGACTTATGGTTTAAATTCAATTGAACATGTTGAGGGCATCCAAGTTGGAGAAATATATTGTCCCATACCACGAGAAAAATATGAAACCATTATGATTGGGACCATTGTTATCAAGGTTGAGGTAACATAATCATTAGTGGAACACAAAGTTTTGTTACATATAAAATTGTTTTGGTAACAATACCTGATCAACCTTGTAAACAAAGGGATTTTAATGAACAAAACAATGTTTTCACCTTGATTATCCCCGTTTACTTTTATTTTATCCATTTTAGTTTTTGCTTTCGTTTAGTTTACTTTATTGTTTTTAGATTGCTTACATTTTAGAGTGTCTTTGAACTTATGAAGTTTAGCTTTGTTTTGTGATTGCATCATTCCAGAAACCTTTTTCTGTCAAAAAATCATCCATATATGCCTGAAAAATTGCTCAAAAAAAGTGTCTCGAAAAATTCCAGAAAATTCATATTAAATTTTTACGTGAAAAAAGGGGCAGAGAAGTGCCTGGAAGGTACCAGGGGGCCCACCAGGTAGGCACACCACCTAGCGGCATGGCCAGCCCAGGGGCACGCCTAGCCATGGTGTGGGCCACCCGAGAAAACACCACCTAGTGGCATGGCCCTCCACTCACTCTCTCACTTGCCACTGCTCTCTCTTTCTCTCCCGAGAAAACACCAGTTCATTGCTCGAAATTGCGTTCTTGCTGTTCTTGCCCTCGATTTTTTGATCTCCTTGCTCAGCCCATCTTTGTTGCTAAAATTTGGAGCATTTGTTCTCCGGTATGTGACTCCTCCGCTTGTCCAAGTAGATTTGTGTTTAGTGGTTTATATCTTGAGTATTTTCCTACTGTGGGTGACAGGTTATGAGAGCTTGTAAGCTTATTCAGTGTTTAGAGATATTGTTTTGATGCATGTTTAGGCCTCTATAAGTCCCTATGAGTAGTGCTCTTCATTATATATTCACTTTGCAACCACTTGTGTAATGGATGTTTAAAATTTCAGAATAGAAGATGAATGAGCATCAACTCAACCAACATGAACTAAGGGTGCCTGAGGTTATGAAGGTTCACCGAGAGGAGGAAGTTTTTCCTTCCATATATCCATGCGTCGAATTCATGGGGGCTGCAGGAATTTCCCAGGACTTCCATACTTTGGTTGCTAATGCAGGATTGGAGCACTCTGTGGAGGATGAACCTTGGCAATTCGTGAAACTAACTATGTCCATAGTACAGGACTTTCAATTTAGTCACTCTTTGCCTAACCCCATGGTCCACTACAAAATTTACAATATAGTTGTCGACCTTCCTCTTGATGACTTTTATGCAGCTATTAAGGTAGTGGGGATCATGTGGAAGCATTAAAGAGCGACCTGCACCACTCATGGACTTGTACGCGGAGATTTGCCAAGGGAGCAGCTTCTCAAAGTAGAGTGGGAAAATCCGTAACATTCATCTCCCGTCTATTCGCTACTTTGCTTACTTTATTGCCAAGTGTGTTCTCGCTAGGAAAACTGCTAATAAGTTGTCCTCATATGAGCTAGCATTCATCTCAGCTGCTTTAAAACGAGACATGACTTATAACTTGGGTGCCTTGATAGCTTTCCGTCTTGCTGCTAACTGAGAGAAAGGTCGAATTTGTGGAGGCCTCATTGCTTCTCGTTTGTTAGCATTGCATGGTTTAGTGCCTCATCATCTAGACCTACAGTTTCCCATAGAAATGCTTGACCTTAATTCCATGATACAACATAAATTTCTTTCTTCTTGGGATAATTTGAGTGAGTTGTCTTATGAAACAACCTTTCTCAAGGCTGGTTGGAGAAGGAGTAAGTCCAAGTGATTTGTTCTTTTGCCTGCACCTGTTTTGTTTAACCTTGATACCAGGGTAGGATGCTCACTCACTGAGGAGGAAATTAAAACACACTTGGGAGAGCTCTCCCAATAGGAGTAGGATACTAGAAGGGAGGTTACAGATGATTCCATCCAGCCCTCGAATGAGGGGGAGTCTTCATATCAGCAGCCTACCTATGATTGGGGAGCTTCTTCTTCTTCCCAAGGGCCTAATCACGATCATTCTTACAATGACTCGCCTGCTTGGAACCCTTACTCGTATTTGGATTGATACCCACTTAGGAAAAAGCCTAAGCTTGGGGGGAGGTACACCGACATCACACTCATATCCATATCATATTTCGTCAGCACTTTGTATATTCATGTTTCGTTCTCTTTTTAGTTTTCGTTCTCTCTTTGCTTTTGCTTTGTAAAACACAAAAATACCAAAAATATTTCTTTTGTTTCTCTTTGTTTACTTCTTTTTGCCTTGGTTTGCTTTCCCCTTTTTGCTTTGTTTGAACTATTCGAAAAACCCAAAAAGATTTTGCTTTGCGTGTTCTTTCTTTTTGGTTCTTGTTTTAAAAAAAATCAAAAACACCAAAAATATTTGTTGTTCTTATTTGGTTTTGTGAGTTTGTTACAGGGTTCAGCAGTCCTCAGTGGAATTTCGTTTCATGTTATTATTCAAGCCACACAAGTGAAGGGCAATAATGAGGATTAACGACAACTTGAGGTGTGGTGACACTGTGGTATCCTCCTCTGAATGATTAGTAGTTATTTATGGATGCTTAGTAGTTCTCGCTTTCTTATGATTAGCTCCAACTCGCTAATAATTTGTAGCATGTCATATGAATGTACGCTTGCATTGCTCTATTCATGACTTGGTATGACACTGTGGTATCCTCCTCTAAATGTTTCACTTGAATTGACTTGGCACGTGCTCATGCATGCATATGACTGAAACAATAATCAGTTAAGCCTCGATGAAGTATTTTGCCTCAGGGGTCTTGAATCACTTTCATGCCATGATTAGTCATGTTTTGTTGCAATCATGATTATGACAGTTATTGCTCTCTTGTTTGTCGCTCCCTTACTATTGCTAGCCTTCACCTGCACTGAGTATAAGCTTTACTCATGTTTCCAACTACCTAAAACAATATTGCCAAAAGTGTCCACCATACCTACCTATTAGCATTATTTGCTGCTCCGTGCATATTTAGTATGCCTTGTTTTCTTCCGAATAAAATGTTTACTTGTTATGAGAAACTTAGTTAGTAAAGTTCTCATGAACTTGATGGCACACTTGACTTTATTGCACTTAATAATCTTGACCAGTTGCGTCCATCTTTGTTGCGTATATGCTTGCGCTTTATAAGTTGAAGTTAGGAGAACCATGTATCATGGGGAACGCTTTCAACATTGCACAGGTACTTTGTACCTCGTTGATATCATGATCCTTTTGCTTATGGATCCTGGCGGTGTGAAATAAAAGGGGAACTTGTAAGATCATGGAGTTTGTGTATGTGTTAGATAAACGCCTAGGCCGCTAGCCTAAGCCATGCCTAATCATGGTGCATCCTCAATAAAAACCTATGCAAATATCAAATAAAAAGATCGTTGAGATGCTCATTGTCTGCTTGCCTTGTCATTTTGATTATGGGACAACTCATGTATCATGTGCAAGGGGTACCCCGTTGGCGGTTCTCTATGATACATATATACTTACAATGACAAGAGTTTACTTGTGACTGAAGTTGAGTAGCATGAGGTCCGGTACTCGTAAGTAAGGGGCATGAGATTTTAACTTATAACTTGTCAAGCATATCCTATTAGTTGTGTCACATTAACCTTAACCATTTAAAGATTCTTATGATACGGGCAATGAGAGCTCAAAGCTAATGAGTACCATACTTTCAGCATTTGGAAGCCTTTCAAACTTTTCAAAACCTTTTTTCATTTGCTTGTTGAGTCACCACCCATTATATGATCACTTTCTTGAGAGCATAGTTGTCATTCTTAGTGTAATGTGCCTGTCTCAAAACTTGATTAATTGTGTTATGACTTTGATGCTTGTATCTTTGATATCTTTACTTCTAGTCTTCACTTGAACTTCAGAGGTGCCTTGGCATTTATGTTTGCTCTACAATCAAAGGAAAGCGATATACCACTCTATCATACTTTGTTATGAGCATTGCGATGTTGCTTATGTTTTTGTTTCATGCTACTTATTATTTTTGAGTTGGGATCTCTTCATAGCTTGCAATGACTATTAAGTAAATTTAGTTGCATACTCTTTATTATGAATTGACTGAGTAGTTGATCACATGCTGAGAATATATACATCTTATGAAGAAAATGTGTTCGTGAAAGTTTCTTTTATCGCACTCAGTTTTCAACTAAATTGCTTGAGGACAAGCAATAAGCTAAGCTTGGGGGAAGTTGATACGTCCAAAAGGCATCTACTTTCCCGAACACTTTTGCTATTGTTTTTCCTCTAAACTTGTGTGATTTGGATACAACTAACATGGACTGATGCTGTTCTCAGCAAAATTTCCTTGGTGTCTAGTTTTTGTGCAGAAAATCAACAATTAGGAAAAATCCCGGAAAATATGCCAAAAATCCTATTTCACCAGAAGACTAACAAAGCCAGAAGACGAGACGGAGTAGGGACACGAGGGGCCCACACCACTTGGCCGCGCGGGCCAGGCCAGGCCGTGCCTAGGGGTGGTGTGGGTGCCTTGTCTGCCCCCTCGGCCTCCCTCTTTGCCTATAAGTTGCCTCTTGACCTAAAAACCAAGGGGGGTTCGATGTTTTTGCAGAATGAGTTCCGCTTGCCACCACCACCAGATTTCACGATTCGGAACCAGAAACTCCGTTCTGGCACCCCGCCGAGATCGGGAATTGGAGGAGATCATCGCCATCATTATCACCATCGCTTCTCCATCGACCATCCATGTTTCCCCCATCTATGAGTGAGTAATCCCCCGATGTAGGCTATGAGGATGGTAGGGATTGGATGAGATCATTCATTGTAATGGCATCGGATTGTTAGGGCATGGTGCCTAGTATCTTCTATTAGTTGCGACTTGTTATGCTTAATGCTTGTCACTAGGGCCCGAGTGCCATGATTTCAGATCTGAACATGTTATTGATTCATTATGATAGTATTGTTTATGGTCTTACCTAAGGGTTGTATACACATGTTGTTGTCCGGAACCAAAGGCCCCAAGTGTTAATGCTTTGCTCCAGTGCTCTATTAAAAGGAGAACCTTAATTTCCAGTAGTTCCCTTGAGGCCCCACTGCAAACGGGCTGGCAGGACAAAAGATGTTGCGCAAGTTCTCATTGCGAGCATATATGACTATATATGGAACACATTCCTATGATTATTTAGTACTTGGATGCTTTATCTTATTTATCTAAAAATGCCCTATGTCTTGATTGCTATATGAATTGTCTTGTCCATGAAACACCCGTCCATCCATCCCTATGCCTACCGCGCTTTAATCCTACTGTTTACCGCAATTGTTACTAATGTCTTTACTTTTACTACTGCTATTACTTTCCTATTGCTACTACAAAACTGTTGCTACTGATCAACTGCTATGAGCAAGATAGTTTACAGGTGCAGCTGAATTGACAACTCAGTTGTTAAGGCTTATAAATATTCTTTGGCTCCCCTTGTGTCAAATCAATAAATTGGGTTTCACTTCCCTCGAAAATACTGCGATACATGTAAAATTTGTACCATCATACCTTCCTCTTGGGGTTCCCCAATGAGCTCGATATATTTTGGACCATCAGACGCGTCTCTCGTTTCATTGTCGCCTGTCGGCCTCTAGGTCAGCACCATACATGTAAAATTCATACGACAAACCAGGAAGTTCAGGATCCTTAATTTCGGCAATTCCAATTATGAAGGGAATCTGCCACCAACATAAACTAGCTAATTAGTACAACATTACATACACTCACAGTAGGATCATCACAAGAGGATTAATATGTGATATCTCACCAGTGAATCTTGTTCGACGATAGGTTCAGTAGTATGCCAGTAAAGACGCGGCTTAGACAGAAAAGACATGAGCACTTCCTGCGTGGCATTGGCCGGCGATGGCCTAATCATTGTCTCGGGTGACCTCTTTACTACAACCTGATTGAAACTAGCGAACAAGACCAACGACCAAAACCTCACCTTGTACTGGGGCGATTCGCACGCTGCCGACCTGACCGGCCTTATGGACAGGAGCAAGTCCATGCTATGCCCGTCAATTTGGGCGATGACCAGCTTGCCCTCCTTCCCGATGCCAATGACCTCAGCTCTGAGCGAGCCTGATGCACGAACCGGCACAGACGAGTCCCATTTTTTGGGTTTGTATCTGGGCACTGTCATCGAGTGGGAAGATATGAGGTGCTCGGCGAACACTTTCTTGATGCTGATGAAGTTGCATCCTGGCTCCGTGCGGACACTCTGGCGGTAGTTGCACGCGATCTTGTGGTCGTAGACGTCCTTGTAGGAGACCAAAGTCCAGCCGATGTCGTTGGGGCATCTACTGCCTTTTCCACCAGCGACTTGGCGGTATAGCTCCTTGGATCATGCATCCAGCCGTATGGCGCTGGTAGCGTCCACACGCTTAGCTACTTCATTGAAGACGTCGTCCCCGACCTTCGTTCAGACGTTGTTCCGCCGGTTGTGCCTCGAATCCACATCCATCATGTCCGAATGATTGGGGGCAAGGGCCGATCTATGTATGATAGTTGGGCTTATTTGGAGGAGAGGGGTGGCGGCCTGGAAGGATTGATGTAGCGGGTGAGATGGCGAGAAAACTGTGTGAAGTGCGTGCTAGAGAAGATCCAAATGCGGCCACTCGGAGTTGGGAATGGCTCTTAAGGAGGGGGTTTTGTCCTGCTCCTATGGCTGTCTTCTGCCGGGCGTACTACATCGAGCACGCCGACCAGAGTTATGGAGTAGGGAGTACTATAGGTACTCTAGACTGGCACGCTGCCATGGAGTGTTCTCTCATCACATCTCAGTTACTAAAACTGAGAGATGATTTATTTACTGCTTCCATTTTTATACTACTCCCTCCAGTTCGTATTCCAATGGCCTCAACTTTGTATAGATTCACATCAGTTAGATGGAGTAGTTGCAAGTTGATTCACTTATGTTTTTCGGTACTTCATAGTACGTACCAAAATACCAAGATGCTGAACCTCATATGAACTTTCTAGAAAGGTACCCCTTCGCAAAGATTGGCAAGCCTGCTAAAATTGCTGAAACTTCTAGAAAGGCAAGAACTCACAGCCTAAATTGCATCATGCTTGGTGAAATAACAACATGTTCCTAGTTCATATTAAGCAGCATTTCAAAGTGACTGATTCAGCAATACAAACTCTGAATTTCAATAGCAGGATAGCGAGAATCAATTCTTGTTTTAGCACTAAAAACCTTGGTGCAGGATCTGTCGCTTTTCTCTGAACACACTCAATCATCGGAGCAAGCAAAACTGACCATCAAGCCTGCTTTTCTGTGAATACTTTCTACTCACATCAATGACCGTGTGACCCACATATGCAAACCAAAATGCCCCAAGCCTCATCTAGATTGTGACAAGGCCATGTTTCAAAATATCAGTAAGACCATCTACTGCCCTTGATCTAAAAAAGTATCAGTATGCCAGTATTAGTTCTACAAGATACTTTAGTACTATAATAAAAACGACAGAACATTTGACATATTCACTACCATTTGAAAGATTCAGCATCACTGAATAAAACAGACAAATATCAATAGATGCCAAACACATAATCAGCGGCACTTGACAGATTCAACAACATTTCAAAGTGACCAATTTAGCAGTACATATAATGACCAAAAGTATTGATAGATTTAATAATGCAGACACTGAAATCCAATAGATGTAGAAAGACCATAATTCAAAAGGACAGAGAGAACATATCCTGGCCATGTTCCAAAAGGAGAGCACGAATGCATGTAAAATGCGCCCTTGTGCAATAAATTAAACATGTCACTTCCTAGCGCATTACTTTCTTGTCACGTCAACTTCTATTTTCATACTAGTATTAGGGCATTACCTATGGTGGAAGAATTTGTCTATAAGCTGGGAGGTTTTAAGAAAAAGCTTTCAATGTACTACTGAATTCCTGGTTAGCTTAAAAAGTATTTGGAAAATTTTAAGAGCAATCTATCTATCGTGCTTACTTGTAGTTTAAATTTTACACAGTCGGTGGGAATACGGTTTACATCGAAGACCTCAAAAAAGAGAAAATTACATAGAGGTCCATAAACTTAGCACAACGGGCCCTAAATTTAAGCAAGGAAAAGCACTCGGGTCCTTCTCGAGCGAGAAACTGAGCCATACCCTTCATACTACTTTATTTGCTACACACAAACACACAAAACGCTCCTCACACTTTCAAACCAGCGTGCTGGGGGTGTGCTTGCTGCTTCCTCTTCGCAGGGTGTGAAATGGATCAACAATGCAGGTCGACGCACGTGGGCAGTGCTACGTTGTAGACGAGGGAGAGATCAGCGGGCCAGCAGGGTGTGTGTGGATGGTGATGAGGTAGGAAAGGACAGAGAAAACACAAATTGTTTTGCATACATAAATATAGTAAAGGTCCTGAAATTTTGACAATAGGTTCAACTTCTTGCTAAGATTCATTCTTGACAACTTAACGAAATTATATTAGGTCAAACTTGAGATAGAAGTAAGCGTGTGATAGATAGCTCTTGGATTAGTTGTCTTGTCGAAGGTAGATGTGTGCATCTTGTTTTAGTAAACGATGTTCTAGGTGTGAGTTTCCAACTATCAGGAAAGAACATTCTCAATTTTCCCATGTTTTGTGAATCTTTAAATTTCCTAGCTAACTCTGATGACTTGAATGAGACTCTATGCCAATTTATCAAAATTAGGTCAAATTTGAACTACAAGTAAATTATAGATTGCTTTGGATGTTTTGCGAAAAAGCTTTTAGTGGTTTTCGATATACTGAATTCCTGGTTGGAGCTTCAAAAGTTTGTTGGGACATTTTAAGAGGAATCTATCAATCGCGCTTACTAGTAGTTAAAATTTGATATGGACGGTGGGAGAAAGTACGATTTGCATGGAAGACCTAAATGTTTTTACATAGAGGTCCATCAATTTAGCATAAAGGGCTCTAAAGTTAAGCAAGGAAAAGCAGTCTGGTCCTTCTTGAGAGAGAAACTTAGCCATATAACCTTCGTACTAGTGTAATTGCTTCACACACACAAAAAACTCTCCTCACACTTTTGAACGAGCGTGCTAGGGTGTGCTTGGTGCTTCCTCTTTGCAGGGTGTGAAATGTAATGACAAGGCAGGTCGACGCACGTGGGAAGCACCATGTTTTGGACGATGGAGAGGTCAGCCGGTCAGGGTGTGTGTGGATGGTGATGAGGCAATGTGAAGGAGAGAGAAAAAACAACTTGTTTTGCGTGCATATATATAGTAAAGGTCCTGAAATTTTGTCAAGAGGTTCAACTTCTTGCTAAGACTCTACATATTGACAACTTACTGAAATTAGGTCAAACTTTAGCTACAAGTAAGCGTGATAGATAGCTCTTGGAATAATTATCTTTTCGAAGGTAGATGGTGGGTGCATCTTCTTTTACTAAACGATGTCATTGGTGTCAGCTTCGAACTATCAGGAAAGAACATTCTTGAGTTTCCCATGTTTCGCGAATTTTAAAAATACCTAGCTAACTCTGTCGACTTGAATGAGACTATGTGCCAATTTATCGAGATGAGGTCAAGTTTGAACTATAAGTAAATTGAGGTTGCTTTGGAAAATTTTCGAAAAAACTTTTTGGTGGTTTTTGATGTACTAAATTCCTGGTTAGCTTCAAAAGTTTTTTGGAAAATTTTAAGAGGAAACTATCTATCGTGCTTACTTGTAGTTAAAATTTGACACGATCGGTGGGAGTATGGTTTAGATTAAAGACCCCAAAAAAGAGAAAATTACATGTAGAGGTCCATAAATTTAGCACAAAGGGCCTTAATGTTAAGCAAGGAAAGCAGGTGGGTCCTTCTCGAGCGAGAATCTGAGCTATACCCTTCGTACTACTATACTCACTTCACACAAAAAATGCTCCTCACACTTTCGAACCAACATGACAAGGGATTTTCTTGGTGCTTCCTCTGTGTAGGGTATGAAATGGAATGACAAGGTAGGTCGACGCACATGGGCAGCACCACATTGTGGACGAGGGAAAGATGAGCCGGCAGGGGTGTGCGTGGATGGTGATGAGGTAGTGAAGAAGGAGATAGAAAACATAATTTGTTTTGCGTGCATATATATAGTAAATAAAAGGTCCTAAAATTTTGACAACACATTTAACTTCTTGCTAAGAAATTGCATCTTGACAACTTAATGAAATTAGGTCAAACTTGAGCTACAAGTTAGCGTGATAGATTGATCTTGGATTAATTTTTTTTGAAGGTAGATGGGTGCATCTTCTTTTAGTAAATGATGTCATTGGTGTGAGTTTGCCAACTTTCAGGAAAGAACATTCTCGATATTCCCATGTTTTGCAAGTTTTGAAACTTCCTAGCCAACTATGCTACACAAGTAGAGAACAAGAGGGAGGAAGCGCGAGACTTTCAAAAAAAGCAGTGCAAGATCAACGCAGAAGAGGACTTGAAGGCGGTGCGATGTTAGAGCAAAGCTATGATGGGCTGCTGACACGAGGTACAGGGTACACTCCAATAGTAGTAAATTTATGGACCTACTACTAGTAGGAGTATATGCACGCAAAACAAGTTGCGTTTTCTCTCTCCTTTGCTGTCTCTCACCATCCATCCTCCATCGATTTCTTCTCTGCAGCCGCGGGTGCACAGTCCGGCTTGTCTCTTCCTCGTCCACAACAGGTTCAACTTCTTGCTAAGATTTTGCATCTTGATGGTTTATCAAAATTAGGTCAAACTTGAGCTACAATTAAGCGTGATAGATTGCTCCTAAATTAATTGTCTTTTCGAAGGTACATGGGTGCATCTCTTCTTGTAAAAGCAGTGTAGTCGGTGTGAGTGTCCAACTACTAGGAAATAACATTCTCAATTGATGATGACTGGTTCGGCCTCTAGCTAAGATTTTGCATCTTCCTCAAAGAAAAAAAAAGATTTTGCATCTTGAAAATCTTGAACCCCTTTTGAAAATGATCACATGAAATAGGGAGAGAGGGGAAATGATATTTCTATTCTCTATGGGCAACCCACAAGCTTGAGGTGCACCTTAGGCTTAAAGATAACTTTATTTTTTCCACTATGTATAAGGTGAACCTTAGCGGATGCCATATAGTCTGAGATGCAGCAGTGCAGAAAAGATGAGGCCCACACCATACCACCATCAATCAAGTTCGGTGATGCAGCTTTGTGAAGAGTATATGTATACTAGTAGTACTGTAGCTAGATAAGTATGTACTACTATAGACACTTAATTTTTAATGGAGGAAGTAAGAGACACTGAGTAATTCAGCATGATCTGCATGATTCTCTTCATTTTTGGATAAAGCGGGGAGCCTCCTGAATTCTCTAGGCCGAGAAAAATCAAGAACCGACAAGTCTGGTATAATCCTTTTTTGTTGACGGGACGAGTCTGGTACAATCTATTTATGATATTTTGGGATAGTTTTCAGGGTATTAACACAAGCACGACTATAAATAGACATTCTAAATTGCAACAGTACACACCCCTACTTTCACCCAAAACACCCAACCCACCGTTGCTTAGAACTCGATCTCTCTCTATTTCCTTTCAAAATGTCATATAAAAACTCTCTCTAGAACACGTCGATTGACTTGAAAAATGGGAAAGGCTCCGAAACTCCACCTGGAAGCCCAGACTCAGTCGACGGGCCATGGCTGCGACCGCTGTCTGACTCCTCTGATGAAGAAGATAGCCACTGGCAGCGCTTTTCTGAAGGGACACCATCACCAACGCCGAGCGACTCCGATAATACGGAAGATGAGACTAAAGAAGAGGAGGAGTCTGAGGTCGACCTTGAGGAGGAGGCCAAAGATGACAAGGAGGAGGCCGAGGACGATAACTGGGAGGAGGACGATGACTGGGAGGAAGCCGAGGACGACGATGAGGAGGTCTCTTTTCGCCCCCCACCGAAGAAGCGTGCCTGAGTGCAAAATTAAATGGCGTCTAGAGAAGAGGCGGGCAGTGTACTATATCTCGTTCTACGAAGCATCTTGGCCTTGGTAAATAATTTTGTCAATGAGAGTTCCGAACTTTTAGGAAAATTCTTTTTGATTTCCAAGTGATAGAATTTGGTTTTAGTAATTAAGTACGTCCGGATAATTTGGCTTAGAGTGCACTCACTGTATTCTAGCAAAGTATAGATAATTTCCATTGCATGTTAGTACTATATGAAAATACTTATTTCAATGTGTGTCATGATACATGATTTTTTTGCGGGAGGGGGTGGGGTGGTAATGATACATATTTGAAACTTAAATGGTGTCCTCTTATATTTGTGCTTCTTTGGACGAACACTACAAACATGAATGTGGACAACTTTCGAAAAACTTACAATATGGCCATAACCATGTATGCACATTGTTCACATTTTAAGCCAAGTTACCAATGTCAAGGTCATATTTGCATCACTCATCCCGTTTATTGGGATAAATTAAAGAAAAGTAAGGAAAACAATAAAAAATGTTAAGCACTTATGTATGGTGTCCCCTTCCGTAAATGATAAACATGAATTTTGACAAGGTTTAAAAACACTTCTTCACAATATGACCAACGATGTGTTAACATACCCCCTCCGTCTCAAAATAGATGTTTCAAAATTGTTTAAATTTGGATGTATCGAGCCACTATCTAGTCTAAATACATCTAAATTTTAAAAAAATTGCGACATCTATTTTGAGACAAAGGGAGTACTTGGGTTTCAAGTTAAATAAGGACAAAGGTCGTGTCCATTTCGGGTAGACGGGGTGCATGTTGGCATGGCATACTAATGTTGTTAATTGGACTTTTCAACTTTTATGTGTAGAATTTTGTTAAATTATTTTAGAAGTGCCACATATAATTATTTTTTAAAGAAAAGGCAAAGAGTATGGCTCCGAATGCCACAACACACTAATTTCACACAAAATAGAGTACGTTTCATGGTTAACAAGTTTCATGAATTTTCAGGCCTTCTAGCTAATTTTGCACAATTAAATGACATTTTGTCAATAAAACCAAAGTAGGTAAATTTTGTACTACAAGTGCGTGATAGATTTCTTGTAAATTTTTCAGAAATTCATATAGTACTAATTATTCTACCCACGCAATCACACTGAAAACCAACTATTGTTTTGAAAGATACAACTTCTTTGTATGAATTTTCATGCTGAGACATCTGACCATGTTTCAAAAAAGTGAAAGAAAATAAGGAAACATGCATACAACCTTTTAGTAGTACTCCTATTAAAAATTCATACTTGTAAAACAGTAAAGACGTCGCTTTTAAAGTTTCAATACAAGGGACCTGGGCACCTTCACCGGCCATCCACAATTAACCTTTCTTCCTCTTAGACTTTGTAGCTATGACTCCGAAGACCGGAGCTCCCTGTGGGAAGAAGCAGACCTAGGTGGCGGTGACAAAGGCCGTGGAGAAAAATAAATCATGTCACCGGCTTCCGAATCCTGCTCTGGCCACTCCAAGTCACAGTCTCGCACCAGGCAGCCGTAGGAAGAAGTAGGTGTCGAGGTCCGTCAAGGTCGGGCTGCATTTCACCGTCGGCCGGATCGGGCGCTACCTCAAGGAGGGTCGATACTCCCAGCGCATAGGCTTTGGGGCTCCCGTCTACCTCACGGCCGTTCTCGAGTACCTCACGACCGAGGTGCTAAAGCTCGTCGGGCAAGCCGCGAATGACAGCAAGAAGATCCACATCATCTCGAGGCACGTGATACTCGGCGTCATGCGTGACGAGGGGCTCAGCAAGCTAGTGGCCGGTGTTACCATCATGCACAGCGGCGTGCTGCCCAGCATCCACGAGTCCCTTCTTGGCAATGGTACCGTGGAGGAAGCAGCCAAGTTGCCCGCGGATGATGCTGCCAAGTCGCCTGAGAAGACCTAGGAGTCCCCCTAGAAGTCGTTAAGTTGTACTACTACTACTACTCCGTATGTGTTTGGGTTTGCTCTATTTGAAGTTTGGTTAATCATCAGTGTCAATGTAATATTCAGATCTATGATGCTAAGAAAAAGCTTGTGTGGGTTCTAAAAAAATGTTGTCTTCCTAATCTTATCCTATACTCCATTTATTTAATACCCCCTTTGTTTAGAAATATAAGACATTTTAGCTTTGTGAAATGAATGTATCTAGATGCCTTTTAGTGTATAGGTTCACTATGAACCTCTACAAACCCATACACTAAAAGACGTCTAGATACATTCGATTCACAAAGCTAAAACGTCTTATATTTCTAAACCGAGGGAGTATTACTCAACATATTAGGTTTAGTCAAAGTCAATTGTTACAAAGTTTGACCAACTATATACAATATTAAATAGTATACTCATTGAGAAAAATCAATATATAGTAAACAATGTCATCGGTGTGAGTTTCGTTCTATCAGGAAAGAACATTCAATTCTCAATTTTTCAAGAGATGACAAGCGAGGTTGTTATTTTTCGTCAAGACAGTCCGAAGAATATGGATCTGAATGCCACAATCCAGGTTTTCATACATATATATAGTTGACCGACATGTTGTATTGACGATACCCATGTTTTATGTGCTTTCAAACTTCCTATCTAACTCTGCCAACTTGAATGACTTTATCCCGATTTATCGAAATTATATTAGGTTGATTTTGAACTACAAGTAAATTGTAGGTTGCTTTAAAAGTTTCATGGAATAGCTTTTGGAGGTACCCTTCAGTGTAGGGGTGAATTATTATATCAGAAACCACTATGAGCTTTGATGATAGGTTCAACTTCTTTCTAAGATTTTGCATCTTGGCAATTTAACAAAATTAAGTCAGAATTGAGCTACATGTAAGCGCGATAGATTGCTCTTTAATTAAATGTCTTTTAGGAGGTAGATGGGTGCATCTTCTTGTAGTAAACAATATCATCGGTGTGAGTTTCCAATTATCAGGAAAGACCATTCTCAATTTTCTAAGTGATGTCAAGATTATTCTCTCTCGTAAAGGAAGTTCAAAGAATATTGATCTAAATGCCAGAAGCCAAGATTTCACACACACACATATATATATATATATCGTGGACCAACATATTGTACTTATGATTTCCTATCTTTTATGAATTCTCAAACTCGTTACCTAACTTCGCCCACTTGAATGGCATTATGTCGATTTATCAAAATTAGGTCAAATTTGAACTACTACAAGCAAATTGTAGGTTACTGTGAAAGTTTTACGAAAATGCTTTTGAAGGTACCCATCAGGGAGTCACATTTAATATATGAGAAACCATCCAACGATATTTTTGATGACAAATTCAACTTCTTGCTAAGATTTTGCATCTTGCCAGTTTAACACAACTACACCAAACTTTAGCTACAAGTAAGTGCAATAGACTCCTCTTGATATAAAAGTCTTGTCGGAGGTAGATATAGGTGCATCTTCTTGTAGTAGACAATGCCACCAGTGTGATTTTCCAACTAATGCACTTACGAATTCCCATGTTTTATTAGTTCTCAAATTTCCTAGCTAAGTTCACCCACTTGAATGATTTTATGTCGATTGATCGAAATTAAGTAAAATTTGGACTACTACAGGTAAATTGTAGGTTGCATTGAAAGTTTTACGAAAAAGCTCTTGGAGGTACCCATCGGGGGGAAGGGTCAATTAATATATATCAGAAACCACCGAGAGTTTTGACGACAAGTTCATCTTCTTGCTAAGATTTTGCATCCTAACTATTTAATGAAATTAGGTCAAACTTTGCTCACTATATCATGAAATTATTTCAAACTTTGCTAACCGATTAACTTTGAACATTGACCGTTGGATCAAGACTGGCAAATCCAAACATTGCTAACCGTTGGATATTCTTTTCCATTCTTAACATCTAGAAAGATTCTACTGATAGTCTTTGGGACGATGAACACTAGTATGCGCAAACCTCAAAACACAATACTTCATTATTACTCGGTTTCAGGGTCCTTGTGATAAATGCACGGACTTGGATGGAATTTTCATTTTTATGAGGTCGTTGATGTAACTTGTACTTCCACCGACCACTCGAGCACCTCGTTCTTACGAGACCTACCATTATGTCGGCCATTCGCAGTACTTATTGTCTTTATCTTGTCGCTTATCTCTTATAATACCATATATACCACCACTACATAGTGTAGGGATTAACTTATTATGAACATTGACCGTTGGATCTCAAGACTGGCAAATCCAAACATTGCTAACCGTTGGATCTTCTTTTCCATTCTTAGCATCTATAAAGATTCTATTGATAGTATTTAGCATGATGAACACTAGTATGCGCAAACCTAAAAACACACAGTACTTCATTACTCAGTTTCAGGGTCCTTGTGATAAATGCATGGACTTGGATCCAATTTTCATTTTTTATGAGGTCCTTGTTGTAAATTGTAATTATACCCACCGTGTTAACTCTCAAGCACCTCGCTCTTACGAGACCTACCATAAGATCGGCCATTCGCAGTACTTCTTATCTTATCTTTTATCTTGTCTCATATCTCTGACAATACCATACCACCACATAGTGTAGGGATTAACTTTGAACATATTAACCATTGGATCAAGACTAGCAAATCCAAACATTGCTAACCGTTGGATCTTTTCTCCATTCTTAGCATCAAGAAAGATTCAATCTATTGATAGTCTTTAGCATGATGAACGCTAGTATGCGCAAACCTAAAAACACACAGTACTTCATTCCTTAGTGCCAGGGTCCTTGTGCTAAAATGCATGGACTTGGATGCAATTTTCATTTTTACGAGGTTGTTGATGTAACTTGTACTTCCACCGACCGTGTTAACTCTCAATCACCTCGCTCCTACAAGACCTACCATTAGATCGGCCATTCGCAGTACTTCTTATCTTACCTTTATCTTGTCTCTTATCTCTTACAATACCATACATACCACCACTAAATAGTGTAGGGATTAACTTATTTGAACATTGACCGTTGGATCAATACTGGCAAATCCAACCATTGTTAACCGTTGGATCTTCTTTTCCATTCTAGCATCTAGGTCTGTACTCCCTCGTTCCGTCCCAAAATATAAGGCTATTTAGGATTGGTCAAAAGTCAAACCTTACTAACTTTGACCAAATATTTAGAAAAAAATATCTACATCTACAATATTGAATCGACATATTAAGAAAATATACTTTATGGGAATCTATTGATATTAGTACTCTAATTTTTTATATTTTTGTGTATAATCATGGTCAAACTTAAAAATGTTGACTTTTGACTAATCCTTAGGCGCCTTATATTTTTGCGGAGGGAGTACTATTTAACACGAATCTAGTTGCTTTGAACCATTGGATCTAGCAGCCCTACGGTCATGATTAGTGCTTTGGATCCAATTCAAAACTGCTCCACTATAGTAGTAAGTACAGAGAATACAGTGTACTATGCTATGAAATGGGGGGGTGACATGATTGTTCTAGAACATGCATGGTGGAGTTTGCTCTATGTACTATTCAATACGAATCTAGCTTCTCTGAACCATTGGATCCAATAGCCCAAAGGTCATGATTGGTGCTATGGATCCAATTCAAAACTGCTCCACTATAGTAGTAGAGATAGAGATATCTTATGTTATCTAACCACTATATAGTGTACGAATAACTTTGAATATTTACCGTTGGATCAAGACTCGTGAATCCCAACATTTCCAGCCGTTGGATCTTCTTTTCCATTCTAGCATCTAGAAGATTCTATTGATAGTCTTCAACATAATGAATGCTATGCACAAACCTCAAAATACACTTCTCCATTATATTAGAATCTTCTCCCTCGTAGCTAATAATCGCTCACTTCTACATGATCTTATCTTATCTTATCTTACCACTATATAGTGTACGGATAATATTGAATGTTGAGCATTGGATCAAGACTCGCGAGCCCCAGCATTTCTAGCCATTGGATCTTCTTTTCCATTCTAGCATCTAGAAGATTCTATTGATAGTCTTGAACACAATGAATGCACTATGCATAAACCTCTCAAAACACAATTCTCCATCATACTATAATCTTGTCCCTCGTTTCTCTAGACCATGTTACCAAAAATTTCAAGTGTTAGGTAGCTAATAATATTTGACTTCTACACATGATGATACAAAGTACAAGGACCAAATATACACCCATACTTTATAGATGTTGATCAAATTTTATATTTTTTTGTGCTTTACCAATTATAATTTTATATAGTGATGATATGTCATACATTTACTATCTAAGCCTTATTAAGGTGTGATTTTTTACACAATGCGGGAGTAGTATATTTCTTTGCTTAGACATATGGTCACCTCTGTCCACGCACTGTACATGTTGAGAGAATAAAACGTTGGCAGGGGAAGAGGGCAGCAACAAAGAGAAGTTGAAGGCGGTTCCATGTCATAGCAAAGTTATGATGGGTTTCTGACACGAGGTACTCCTACAACCTTACATTGTACACTCTACTAGTAGTAAATTTCAGGACCTATGCACGCAAAACAAATCGTGTGTTTTCTCTCTCCTTCCCTATGCTCCATCGCTCCTCCCCTTTCCCCTCGCGCACCGTTCCTACTGATCTCTCTCCCCTTGATCAAGATTGGCAAATCCAAACATTGCTAACAACCATTGGAACTTATTTTCCATTCTTAGCATCTAGAAAGATTCTACTAAAAGTCTTTAGAAGGATGAACACTAGTATGTGCAAACCTCAAAACACACACACTTCATTGCTCAGTTTCAGGGTCCTTGTGCTAAATGGATGGACTTGGATGTAATTTTTTATTTTTTACGAGGTCCTTGATGTAACCTATACTTCCATCGACCGTGTTAACTCTCTAGCACCTCACTCCTACGAGACCTAAAGTTAGATCTGCCATTCGCAGTACTTCTTATCTTATCTTTATCTTGTCTCTTATCTCTCACAATACCATATATACCACTGCACGATGAACGATAGTATGCGTAAACCTCAAAACAAACACTTCATTGCTAAGTTTCAGGGTCCTTGTGCTAAATGCATGGACTTGGATGCAATTTTCATTTTTTATGAGGTCCACTTGTACTTGCTTAACAAAGAAAATCAGCATGGTGCTCACTCCTACAGCCTTACAGTGTGCTACTCGTCCTCTACGCAAGGAAAATAAATTGTATACTACTCTCTCCTTTGCTGCATCACACCCATCCTCTACCTAATATCTCCCTCGTCCATAGTATGGCGCTGCGCACGTGTGCCATGGTACTACAGCGGCTCTGTTTCTATATTTTTTCATAACTTTTCTCTAAGATCAAACCTTGTTCAACACCTCTTCGATGCAGCCCTCTCGGGCCACCTTCTCTAACCCCATAATCTCTTCTACAGTAGCTTGTAATAACCTTCACTGCAGCCCTCTTGGGCTGCCTTCTCTCGGGTTGCCTACTTGTATATATTTATATATACATACCAAGTACAATATCTCTTCTCTAGTGTTATGAGTGTTGATCCTTGTAATAACCTTCCATGCAATGTTTGGGACGAAGAAAGTGAAAAAATCAAAACCCGAAAAGTTTGATCCGCGACTACTTTTTTGCTGCCACCCAACCCAACGCCCAAAGTGGTTCCTTCATATGCACACAAACACAACGTAGCTAATGAACACACGATAGACAGACACAGAGCCGTCGTACCAATGTTAGAGTTGAAAGTGACATCTCGCAGAACTTCCGCTTATAGTTCATTTTGAAGTACTCCTATAGAAACTTCAAAATGAACTAGAGGCAGGACTTTTGCGGGATCCTGCTTGCAACCCTAACCATGGCACATGTGCTGAGCACCATACTCTGGACGAGGGAGAGATCAACTAGCAGGTGTGTGTGGGGGTTCCTAGAAGATACATACTTGATTACATTGTGTAAAATTTGACCGAATAAATAGAGTAACTAATACACTTGATTAATTCGTGTAAAATTTGTACTCATACTGTTGGAGGTAGAGTAAAACATTCCAATAATGCTAATTTTCTACCAGCATTATTTATACTATATATTTAGTGTAAATCTTGGTCAAAGAAAAAGCACCCAAAACAAGGATGCCTTATTATTCCTCGGGACGGAGGTAGAGTAATACTCCTACTTATGCAAACAGTACTATAGTAAGACCTGTAAAACAATATTGTGTCTAGTGAAACCGACATGATGAGACTATACTGCACCAGGAGGTGCCATGGTTAATTTATTACAAGAAAAGAAAAAACCTCTTTCAAAGAGCCATCGCATCTTGCCCATCTCCGTTTAGTTTATCCGCACTCGCCGACGCCGCCTGGCCGCATTTGAGATCCTCTCCACCGCGTTGATCACACATTTTCCTCGCCATCTTGCCCGGTGCATCTCTCCTTCTAGACCACCACCCCTCTCCTCCAAAAAAAACCAAACAGTTCTATATAGATCCGCCCTCTCCCCCATTCCTCCTCGACGCAATAGCGGATCGTCTATACAAAATTTGGAGAGGTCCAAGGAAGAGCCGGTGGTGCAGCGGCTTTAACAAGGTCTACGACGACATCGTCAACTAAGTCGTTGAGCGTCTCGACGCTAAAAGCACCGTCTGGCTGGCCACATGCTCCAAGGAGCTACACCGCCAATTCGTCACCAGAGAAGGTTACAGCTGCCCGAACAACAACTTCCTTGAAGTGGTCTCCTTCAGCGAACTCTATGCCCACATGATCTCCTACATCCACAGCCTGTTTATCTGCACGGAGCCAGGATGCAACTGCGTCAGCAACAAATTAACGTTGTATCTGCACCTCAAATCCACCCACTCGATCAAGGTGCCCACAGTCCTCTACAGCGTCAGACAATGGGACCCGTCTAAGCCGGTGCCTGCAGGGTGCTCGCGGAGAACAAATGTCATCGGCATCTGGAAGAAGGGCATGCTCTTCATCAGCTAGATTGACGGGCACAACACGGAGATTTTCCGGTCCGTCGGCCGCATAAGGTCCACGTCATGGGAATTGGAGGACTACGAGGTGAGGATATCATCATTGGTCGATTTTTGTGGGTTCTATCCGGTTGAGTTTGATTCTGAGCCAAAGATTGGGCAGCCGTTGACCGAAGCCGCACTGGAGGTGCTCAACCTTACCTGTCGGTAGCGGAGACTTATTGTCAAGCTCCTAAATTGTTGGTTAGAGTTCCTCGTGGAGTTCCAATGTTGGATCGACGACGACATCAACCCTTTGTGAGATATCACATCTTAATATTCTCCTGATGATCCTAATATGAATGTATATGTAATTTTCTAGTCCCTTAGTTCTAATATTAATTACTTTATTTATTTTAGTGGCAGATTCCTTTCACAATCGGAGTGGTGGAAATGGCTGGAAAGGTCCGTGAATTTTACATCTATCTTGCTAAGGGTGAACAGGCGAAAGCCTATTACGAGGATCCATAGATGACGCTAAAACGAGAGAAGCATGCCAGGCGGGAAAGCAAGCGCTACCCGGCCATGACCTGGACACGCTAAATCGTTGGCATACAGATCTTTTGGTGATTCTAACCTCTCTCTTTCTCTCATGCATGTTTGGAGTATATGATAAGACATGTAATCGTTCCTAGCTAGATTAAGGTTCTACTAAGAGTACTTTTATACTTCTACCGAGTATTTTGTATGGAGTCCTACAATTGCTAATATATTTTGTAATAATTCCTATGTACTAGGAATTGTTCAGATCGAGTGCAGAATATGGCCTGTACCGCTGAATCTTTCAAAAGCTACCGAATCTCTCATATGTGTTGATGTTGCAATTATTAAATTATTTTGTAGAACTAATACTCTTGTAATGGTACTTGTTTTTATCAATGGCAGTAGATTGTTTTGCTTTTCTTTTGAAACATGGCCTTCTCAATCTAGATGAGTGATACGTTGCTAACGTATCCAAAAAAAATTATGTTCCATGCTTGGTTTTATCTACTTTCTTATATTTTGTCCACACTTTGGAGTACTTTTTATACACTTTCTTGTAATAAACTATTAACAAGATGCCATAGTGCCAGCTGCCTGTTTTCTGTTGTTTTTGGTTCCAGGAAAGTCAGAAAATGAATATTCTCGGAATTGGACGGGACAAAAGCCAAAGTCAGTTTTTCACCGAGGGGGACACGGAGCCAGAATACGAGACGGAGAGGGGCCAGGGGCCGGCTACACCACCTGGCCACGCGGCTAGGCTTGGACCGCGCCAGGGGGTGGTCTGGCCGCCCAGGGCAGCCCCTCGGCCTTCGCTTTCTCCAATAAGATGCCTCTAATACAGAAACCCTAAGTACCCTGATCAAAATTCAACGGAAGAGTCTATAGCCACCGTCACCTCCATCCCTAGATCGGGAGGGATCTGAAGCTCTTCCCGACAACCTACCGGAGGGGAGAATTCACCTTGGAGGCCTTCTTCATCACCATGCAAGCCTCCGGTGTGATGTGTGAGTAGGTCATCCTTGGACTCCGGGTCCATGTAGTAGCTAGATGGCTTGTTCTTCTCCTTTGTGCTACCATGTTTAGATCTTGTGAGGTCCGTTCATGATCAAGATCATCTCTTTGTAATCATACATGTTGTGTTTGCAGGGATCAAATGGATATTGAGCTGCTATTTCAGATTGATTATTGATTCTGTCATGTCTTTGTTATGTGTGATCTTGCCTGCTTTCCGTTGTTAGTAGCTATCTTGGCCAAGTAGATGCTCGCAACTCCAAGAGTTAGTATTTATGCTGATAGTGGGTTCATGCCTCTAGTAATCTGGGGAAGTGATAGAAATCTCTAAGGTAGTAGATGTGTTGTTGCTACTAGGGAGAAAACAACAATCCTTTGTTCATAGAACAATCGTATTGTTTACTTTACACGCAATGCGTAATGCAATTATCTATTGCTTGCAACTTAATACTGGAGGTAGTTCGGATGATAACCTGAAGGTGGATTATTAGTCATAGATGCAGTTGGATTACGGTCTATGTATAATGTTGTAATGCCCAATCGAATCTCAAAGGAGTCAAGATGATTAGTATATGCTTGTATGCTTTCTCGATGTTTGTCAATTGCCCCGCTATAATTTGTTCACCCAGCATGTTATCTATCTTAAGGAGAGCCACCACTAGTGAACTATGGACCCCGGTCCTTTCTTTGACCATCAATCTACAACTGTTTACTGTTTTCCGTTTACTTTCTACAAACTATTACTTTCTTCCACACAATACGTTTAATCCTTTGCTTTAGAAAAACCGGTGAGATTGACAACCTCACTTTAAGTTGGGGACAAAGTTCTATGGTTGTGTTGTGAAGGTTTCCACGTTGCTGATGGCGCTGATAGTGCGTCCTACCAAAGGCCACCTAGCAACACCTTGGAGGTGTTTCCTTGCTCCTACTGGTTCGATAACCTTGGTTTCATAACTGAGGGAAAACTTGCTGCTGTGCTCATCATACCTTCCTCTTGGGGTTCCCCAACGAGCTCGATACATTTTGGGCCATCAAGTACCTTTTCTGGCGCCGTTGCTGGGGATTCAAGGACATCTTCACAAGGGGAGTCCCTCATAACCAATCTCTTTACTTTGTTTTATTTGTTTTGCTTAGTTTATTTCTGCTTTGTTTGCTTGCTTCTTTATCAAAAACGCAAAAGAATTAGTCTTACTAGTTTTGCTTTCTTTATTAAAAACCCAAAAAAATTTAGTTCCTATCTTAAGTTGCCATTATGTCTAGCATTGCTCCAATCACTATGTCACCTGAGGAAATGATTTTCACTTTTAAATAAGGAGTTGAAGAGAGTTTCAAAGAAGCTTTTACCTTGGAATTGCTCTTTTCTAGAGATATGATTTGGATGCTGTAATGGGAGGAGATTTCCTCCAATGCAATGAGGATGATGCTATTAATGCCATAAAGAACTTGGTCTTTACTTACAACTTGCCTAGCAAATCTGATTCTTCCTTCATAAACATATTTGCTAGATTGAATACTCTTGAGACCAACATCGCTAGTTTAAAACATTGCTATAATACACTTAGAGAGCATCATGACTATGTTACAATAAATTCTGAACCTTCAAAATAGCTTCCCATAGTAAAAATTGCTATAAATAATGAAACTTTTCATGCTCGCTGTGATATCATGTCTGAATTCTTTCTTATGCCTAAAGATATCTATGAATCTTTGAATCTTTGGGGACTTTCTGAGGGAGGAGAAAAAATATTTCTTGCTAATAATGCCACAATATCACCAATTGGAATAGCTAAAGGAGTGTTCACAAATATCCTAGGGAAAATGGTTTCTACTGATTATCTTGTTATTGAATGTGCAGGAAAAGGACAGATCACACTTGGAAGATCCCTATTGAAACTCCTTGGAGCAATAATAGATGTGGAAAAGGGAACCATGCACTTTGCTTCTCCACCAAACAATCATATGTTTCCCAAGGTTAAGAATAAAAGTAAGAGAGGTAAGGGCAAGAAATTTGGTTTTAATACTTCTTTATTTGAGAACACTTGATTCTTTTTCTTACTTCTTATGCCTAACTTAAAGGCGTTAAAGAAAAGTACTTATTGGGAGATAACCCAAAAGTTTTAGATGAGTCTTGAAAGTTATTACTTCTGTAATAACTGCTCCTTATCCTTTTAATTTGCTTTTTGTGCCAAGAGTAACCTCTAATGAGAGAGAAGTAATGATTGGGAAAGTTGCTGTCCGAAACAGATTTCTGTGCTTACCGTAAAAACTCGTGTAAAATCTCTGTTCGTCGTTTTAAGGCGTGAATTTTTGTGCTTTTGCCCCAGGTTGTTATCTAACTTTCGTTAGTTCAACACTTTTCGGTTGGAGCAACAGAAGGTGACGAGGGTTTAACTCATCAATGCCGATTGTTATGGACTTGGGTTTTAGAGAAGGAGGGAGCGTTGGAGACATCTATCGGCTAGCAAACAAGCACACAGGGGACTCAAAGATTTACCCAGGTTCAGGCCTCGTAGAGGTCCCTACTCCTACTTGTCTGCTCATGGAATTATCGAAGGAATCGAGGATTACAATGGTGCGCAGATGCAATCTGGCAAGGGTTGTTGAAACTAGGGTTGCATGTGTCCTCCTCGCCGCCCCCTCCTAGCCTTTATATAGATAGGCTATGTCTTAGGTAGCAGGTCTTGTCGGTTACATATTAGGGTTTTCCCCTTCAAACTTTCTATCTTTAGTTTCTTCTTGTTCTTCAAGCAATCGAGAGTCCGTAGGTTACCCGAGTCCTTCATTTGGGCCTTGGCGACACCGTGGGCCTCTGCTGTATTCAGGTCGTATATACCAAGCTCGTGTACCTGTAGCGTATATCCATGTCAGTAGCCCCCGAGTGTCCAGTGGAATCGTAGATTCGACTGGGGACTTTATGAAGCCTTTCGAGTGCATGAATGAGTATATTTTCGACAGCTTTGTTTGTGTCATAGGGATTGTCGATGTGCATGCCTGATTTAACCATGTATCGGTATCAGTTAACCACCTTAGAGTGAAACAACACAATCTACTCGAATCCGGAAAAGTGCTGGTGTAATTCGACTCAAGCCGCGGAGGTCTTACAGGAGTCGAATTCCAGTATATGGGTGTGAGCACTCGACGCGTCCGTCAAGGCATATTCATCGTACCTATAGGCACGGGTATATTTCTGGTAGTGCGCAGCAAATGCATTGCCATGCCTTATTCAAGTCTTATCTTCACGCTGTAAGCGCGGCATCCGAATTTTATAATCGCGGAGACGATTCGGGTGACCCAGGAGACGTAGTCTCTTTGTAGGGAAAAATTATGAGGTGGTGTCGCCATGAGCTTCGAGTGTGGATGTTATCAACACATAGTTTTTTGTACAAATAGATCATAGGGACCGCGACCAGCGCTCCCTTGGGGAGTAGCCCCCGAGTGCCTGGTTGAGTAGAAGACTTAGGCAGGGACTAAAGAACTTTTGCGACTGCTGTCGTCTTTTGTTTGCTTGTTTCAGTCGAATTTGTTTTCGGCGTTCCCTATGGGAGTAACCCATGTCCATAATCGAACCGTATTTCGAGTGGTTGGGTTTGCTTTTGATTGTCAATGTTCCTGTAAAAAGAAGAGAAAAAAGCATAGGGTGCGCGACCAGCGCTCCCTATGGGAGTAGCCCCCGAGTGCTTGGTGGAGTCGAAGACTCGAGCAAGGACTAAAGTAATCGAAGTCTTCTGCTGTGTAGCTTTGATGACGTTAGTGCTGACGATTTCATGACCTCAGTTGCCCGCGTGAGCGAGTTTGACGGGACGTGACGAGCAGTGGGTCCTACTCTCTGACTTTGATTTGACTAGGCGTGCGTAATCTTTATTTTAACCGTGCCTCCTCGATTTCTGCGCGTAATGGGAGAAGTGGAGTGACGGTTTGCGTTTCCACTGCTCCACGTGTCTAGCACGATGTTTGCCACGCGTCCAGTAGGGTTTTTCTGAGGCGTTGGATTGCATCTTCCAGGGGTTAAGTAGTGGTACTGCGGCGGTAATTTCTCATCTGCTTCTCATTCATCCTTTGCTTCCATCGCCATTGCCGCTACTTCCCTGCAGTATCTGCGCTTGTTTCTTCCATGACGCTGGACCAGCTCCGCTCGTTTCCGAGCTACTTCCTTCGATCGCATCGCCATCACGCAATGGGGAAGAAGAAGGGAGGTGTTGCGGCCGATTCTGCGGCTGCCGCTGCTGTGGCGAAGAAGAAAAGCGGCTTCGCCGCTGCGGGCACCAGCACCGCCGCCGGCGGGAAGAAGAAAGGCACGGGCACTCGCGTCACTAATGGCGCGTGGCGTCCCTCCATCATCGGATCTCCGTCTTCTTTGTCAAGACGGAGTGCTGTCCAACGCAGTCGCCGACGCGCGCGTCCCCGGTGGTGAGACAATTCTTGCTCCCCCCGCTGGTTTTCGAGTGATGTTTTTGGCATTCATCATTCGCAGTCTCTCCTTGCCCCTTCACCCCTTTTTTAGGGGCCTCCTTTTTTTCTACGAGCTTCAGCTCCATCAGCTGTCCCCGAACTCGATCCTCCATATCTCTTGATTCATCACCCTCTGCGAGTGCTGGCTCGGAATCGAGGCGCACTTCGGCCTCTTCAAGCGCCTCTTCAAATTGAAGCGCCAGTGTGCGTCTGGCTCTTTAGTCTATGATGTAGGTGGTTGCAGGATTCCCATCGATCCATCCACCACTTATTTCGACATCAAGCTCACAATGTCCATCCAAGGGTGGAGGGACTACTGGTTCTACATTCATGACCAAAAGGCCGACGGAGACCACCTCGGACTCGCGCCCTTCAACCCCGCGACGCCGTGCAAGAGGAGGCGCTCCTGGAAGAATGTGATCATGCCTGGCAAGTCCACGGAGACAGATGTGTTGTACGAGCGCGTCTGTGACCTCGAGAGTCGCATAGGTAAAGAAGAGGGAGGATGTGCCCTCATTCGCACGTGGCTGCGCCGTCGTGTCCAGCCCCTGCAGGCCAGAGTCCACCCCATGTTTCAGTGGACTGGTGCTGACGATGCCACTCGCGTGTCTGCCGATGGCATGTCCGCGAGTGAGGTGGATAAAAGGGTTCGACTGGTCACCAAGTACACCATCAAGGATGTGCTCCCCAGTGAGCCAGTTGTTCATTCGTTGATGCTTCTAACCCTCCTCCTGAGGTATAGTTGTGCTACGCAGTAGCTTAGTTTGTCGATTGCTTCTCTGTGGTTTCTTATCTTTGTGCTAATTTTGTTGTCTGTATGTAGGATTGGGCGGTATCACCCTGTATGCCCCCTCTTCCTGAGGGGGTTATTCCTCGCGAAGCCTTGGAAGAGGACGAGTCAGAGTCGACTGTCCTATCTGATGTGGAGGAGGAAGCCCCCGAGTCGGGTAGTCCGGATACTCGCAAGTGTTCACGCAGCAAGGATTCCGAAGCATCATCTCCTTCGACTCTGGAAGGTGCAGGCGTTGGTGCAGAGTCGCCGATCCCTGCCATCCCTGTGAGCGCCATGGCACCATCCTCTCGCAAGAAGATGCGATTGCCCAAGGAGTCCTCCTCAGAGTCGGGGGAGGCCACTTTTGACTTTGACAAGTTTGATTGGTAAGTTTTCTAGTCAATTTGTTCTTCTCTGTTTTGCCCTTGTTGGCTCGTCTTTAGGTTTGCCCTTTCTTGATGTGGATGTTGTCTTGCAGTCAAGAGGCGTCGTCATCTTCTGGCGACGTCCAATTTTTGAAAGAATCAGATGTCACGACCTCGAAGGCCAAGAAAGAGGTCGAGTGTGCTCCTTCCCCTCCATTGGCGGCCCACTCCGGGCACAACTCTTCCAGTTCTCCTCATGCAGGGGAGCATCGAATGGTTGCCCGGATGAATGCACACCAAACGACTTCGGTGTCATTGGAGGATCACGTAAGTGTAGGCTTTTCTTCTTTTTGATGTTGAAATCGATGGCCGCTACTGATCCTTTTGTTATGTGATAGCTCCTTGTGAAGGAGGCCGCGCACATGGCGGAGCAAGTGCTTGCGATGGGCCGCTAGCATGCGATGCTAGAGACGCGTCATCGCGTGGTTGAGAGTGAGTATCCTGCACTTCTTCTTCTCCTCCTCCTTTTTATATGATCGACTGATAGTCAATCCCTTTTGTTTTGTAGCTGAACATAACGCCCTCCTGCGCAACGCTGCCACCATGGAGAAAACCCTTGCTGCAGCTGTAAAGGGTCGCGATGAGGCAATCGCGGCGCGTGACGAGGCGCAAAGGCGTGAAGAGGATCTGTGTGCCTCCTTCGCAGCCAGGGAGAAGTTGGTCGAAGAACAGCTTTTCTCGATTGCCAAGGCCCGCTCAGGTACTTTGCTTTGGATATTGTTATCCTTCTTGGCTCGACTTTTTTCCCTTGGCGCTGATGCTTTGTCCATGTGCAGATTTATGTACAGATGCTAGCGATTTGAGCTTCGACCCGCAGGCCCTTCACCGCGATGATGCTTTGGCGGGTGCACTGTCGGCAGTCGAAGACTGCAGCGCCGCCGTCCAAGATACGCTCTCCAAGGCCAAGGGCGCTCTCAGTCGCCTCCGGGAGGAGCTGATGCCCAAGGCGGAGCTAATCGAGAACATAGACGAGCTGGTGGAGTCACTCGCCAGGGGTGTGCCTTCCAGCTACAAGAACTCACTTTGCGCGGCTAGTGCATCCATGTCGCTTGCCATGGTGCAGGCCCACGGAGTCGAGATTGACCCTGCCGCGGTGTCGAAGACAACGCCTGTTAGCACGTACGGCCAGGAGGTAGTCTTCGCTCCTTTCAGGACTGCCTGTGGCAAATATGGGCCTCAGCTGATAAACACTGTTGCTAAGTATTCTGAGGAGCTGCAACACGCCAAGAAGGCGGCGAAAGCTGCGGCATCAGGGGCTGGTGGAAAGTCAGTGGCATCTGACACTCCCACGGACTCGATGAAGCCCCTGAAGCCGTCAAAGTCAAAGAAACCAATCGCTCCTTAGTAGCTTTGTAATAGTTAACTAGTTTATGACCTTTGTTAAGAACATGCCTGTTGGCGAGTGTATCTGCTGATACTTTTTGCTAGTCTTGAATGCACTTGAATATTTTGTCTTTGTGTTGATTTGGTCGTCTTACTCATTTCTATCTTGACTTGTGGTAGGGTACATCAAGTGATCCTTTGAGGGAAACTCAAGACTCGCCACCTCTTGATGATAATTTGGCACCGCCACGCTCTAGGGTAGATGAGCTGTCACTGCTTTTGCGACTGCGTGACCGCGTGAAGCAGCTGGAGCGTGAGTTGCCCGTGCTCCGCGGTAATGCGGATGTATGGAAGTCGAAGGCGGAGAAAGCTGCCGACCGAGAGCAGTATCTGCTTGGCGAGGTGACGCAGCTGGGCGACCAATTCAAGTGTTAGTTTGCTTGCTCTTATCTTTTCCTTGTAGTCACTCGCGATGGTGCGTTATACTTATGCTGTTGTTGCTGCTTCGTGTAGTTGTCAGCGCGCGTCATCCGCAGGATGAGAAGGATAGAATTGCCATTCGCATGCATGATCTTACCCAGGAGAAACTTCAAGAGAGTGGATACTTTTGGATAGATCATGATCGCGCGATTGCGCTGGCGACCCTGCAGGATCATGCATCGCGAGTGCCGCACTTTCTTAAGAAGTCACATTCATGCTTGAAGAACATTTATCGGATGATGTTTCTGCTGGATGATACTCCATCAAGCTTGCTGGCCCTTCTTGCCAAGTTTCAAAACCTGACCACGGTTCGCGAGTGCGTGAGGCAACAGTTGGTGGCTGGTGCCAAGGATGCTCTATCGCTGGTGCAACTGCATAGGCCTGACGTAGATGTTGCGGCAATTGCGGCGGGGCCGCCTGCGCCACCAGCAGGTTCTGCCTGGAATATGGTGCCTCACTACCAGGCTGTGGATCGCCCAGCAGAAGAGATCATCGACTTCTTTGAGGAACAAACCAACGTTCTCTTGCTGCAGTAATAGCTTAGTTTATATCCTGCCCATAAGTGTACTCGTGTTGTAAAGTTCGTATAAATGTTGTATCATTGACTATTGATTATGTATAAAGAGCTTGTTAGCATGAAGTGCGTTGAACTATGCGAGTCCTTTTCGTTAGCCTTGCCATGCTCTTAACTCAGTCCCTTGTCAACCTGTCAGGTGCATTGCAGCTGGGTTGATGTTGTGTCAAGGGTTTCGATTGATGTGCCAGCTACTCAGGATATCGCGTTTTTGGTTTGTAGAACAGGTGTATAAAGGGTGGAGCAGCCCCCAAGTAGATAAATTGGAAAAATAAAGGAGAACACAGAGTTTTTGGGGCACTTAGCTTTATTTATTCGAAGGACAGTACGAAGTACAGTGTGTGCCTGAGTAGCCTTGGCTCAGTGCCTTATTTGTGATATAAAAGTAAAAAGCATCTAAGGGTAGAAGCGTCGTAGATGTGCGACGTTCCAAGGGTTGGAGTATGTGACTCCTGTCTCTAAATCTTGAAGGCGGTAGGCGTCACCTGGGATTACTTCTGTAATCACATATGGTCCTTCCTAGGGGGACTCGAGCTTGAGATGTCCCTGTTGCTTCAGTCGCAAGTCCAGGTCGCCTTCGACGAAGGATCTGGGGCGTAGCCTCCTATTGTGCTAGTTGCACAGGTTCTGCTGGTAGATCGTTGATCTTTCCACGGCGATTTCTCTTGCCTCGTCAAGGAGGTCGATGGAGTCTTCGAGTGCGAGTGATGACTCTTGTTTGCTATAAGCGACCACGCGCGACGCCTTGTACCGTACCTCGGCGGGTAGGACTGGCTCGGCTCCGTGCACCATAAAGAATCTCGTGTAGCCCGTGGCACTGTTTGGAGTTGTGCGTAGGCTCCAGAGTACGGATTGCAGTTCGTCTGGCTAGCAACCCGTGGCTTGTTTGAGTGGCCGGAGGAGTCGCTTTTTGATGCCGCCGCAGACGAGCCCGTTTGCTTTTTCCACCTGACCGTTGGTCTGTGGATGTGCTACAGAGGCGTAGTTGATTTTGATCCCCAGATTCTCTCAGAATTCCTGGAACTCCTTGGATGTGAAGTTCGTCCCAGTGTCAGTGATGATGCTATGCGGCACTCCGAAACGGTAGACAATGGATTCGAAGAACTTAACTGCGCTTTGTCCTGATTGGTTGGTTGCTGGCATGGCCTCAATCCACTTGGTGAACTTGTCGACTACGACCAAGATGTAGACGTAGCCTCCTCGTGAGGACCTTGGGAGTTTGCCAACCATGTCGAGTCCCCATTGTGCGAAGGGCCAGGCCAATGGAATTGGCCTTAGCTCTGCGCCTGGTGCGCGTGGCTTGTCCGCGAATCGTTGGCAAGCATTGCATTTCTGGACGATGTCCTTGGCATCACGCATGGCCGTAGGCCAATAGAATCCAGCCCATAGAGCTTTGGCGATGAGGGCGCGACTGCCGGCATGGTGCCCACATGTCCCCTCATGGATGTCGAGGAGAACAGCTCTTCCATTGGCCGTGGAGACGCATCGTTGGAGTATTCCTGTGATGCTGCGTTTATACAGTTCGTCGTTGATAGCAGCGAATACCTTGGATCGCCGCGCGATGTGTCGTGCATCAGTCGGGTCGTCCGGTAGCCTTTTGTTGAGGAGGTACGTGATGTATGGTTGCGTCCAGGATTTCTCAATCATCATGACGCTCATAGGTCCCTCAAGTCCTATGTCCAACTCCAAGTCATCGAGTGCCATTGACTCATTGGGTGGCGTAGCCCCCAAGTCCGTTGTTGCGCTTGTTTTCTTCTTTGCGGCCTTTGGCTTGATGGAGCGTTCGCAGATGCGCTCGAGAAACACCCCAGGTGGTATGGGGGCGCAGGTAGAGCCTATGTTGGCGAGTGCATCCGCCACTTCATTGCTTTCGCGGCCTACGTGCCGCAGCTCGCAACCGTCGAAGTCTCCTTCGAGTGTGTTGTAAGGTCGCGGTACGCGATCATATTGTCATTCAGTGCGTCGCACTCATGTATTGTCTGGTTGACGACCAACTTGGAGTCGCCGTATATGATGAGCCTCTTGGCGCCGTAGGCTTTTGCCATCCTCATCCCGTGCAATAGGGCCTCGTATTCAGCTTCGTTGTTTGAGGCTGTGAACTGCATTCCTAGGATATACTTCAACTTGTCTCCCTGAGGTGATGTCAGTATGACACCTGCGCATGCTCCGTCCTTCCGCTTGGATCCATCGAAGTGCATTGTCCAGAGGTACGACATATCTGGTTTGTCCGGGAGCTGGTTCTCCATCCACTGCACGAGGAAGTCAGGGAGCACTTGCGACTTGATTGCGTCGCGCTTTTCATATGTGATGTCTCGTGGAGACAATTCTATTCCCGAAAGAGTGACTCGTCCCGTGGCGTCGGGGTTAATGAGGATATGTCCCAACGGGGCGTTGTTGACCACCACGATTTGGTGTTCGTGGAAGTAATGGCGCAGTCGCCGGGCAGGCATGAAGACACCATACGCTAGCTTCTGGTAGTGCGGGTACCGCTGTTTTCTTGGCGTGAGGACCTCCCTAAGGTAGTATACTGGGCGTTGTACCCCGTGGACCTTGTTTTCCTCGGCTCGCTCGACGACGAGCACTCTGTTGACGACCTGGTTGGTGGCGGAGATATATAGCAATAGTGGTTCCATTTCCCGTGGGGTCACTAGTACTGGTGAGGTGGATAGAAGGCGCTTGAGGTCTTCGAATGCTTCCTGTGCTTCGTTGGTCCACTCGAATTTTTCAGCTTTGCGGAGGAGTTGGTAGAAGGGTAGTGCCATTTCACCCATCCGACTGATGAACCGACTAAGGGCCGCGATTCGCCCAGCTAGTTGTTGAACGCCCCTTCTGTTTTTCGGCTTCTCCGTGGCCAGTATGGCATTTATTTTCTTTGGGTTTGCCTCGATTCCCCTCGCAGAGATGAGGTACCCGAGTAGTTGCCCAGATGGTGCGCCAAAGGCGCATTTGTCCGGATTGAGATTGATCTGGTAGCGGTCGAGGTTGGCGAAGGTTTCACGCTAATCATCGATTAGGGACGCTTCCTCCTTGGTCTTGATTACTATGTCGTCGACATAGACTTGAATGTTGCGACCCAGTTGCTCCTTGAGGCAAGCTTGCATGCACCGCTGGTAGGTGGCTCCCGCGTTCTTTAGCCCGAAGGGCATTGTGTTGTAGCAGAACACACCAAAGGGTGTTGTAAATGTTGTTTTCTCTTGGTCTTCCTCCTTCATTCGAATCTGATTATATCTTGACTAGGCGTCGAGGAAGCAGAGGCGCTCGTATCCTGCGGTGGAGTCAATGATCTGGTCGATGCGCGGCAACGGGAAGTGATCCTTTGGGCAGTGCTTATTCAGAGAGGTGAAGTCCACACACATCCGCAGGATATCCGTGTCCTTTTTTGGTACCAGCACCGTGTTGGCGAGCCAAGTGCTTTCCTTGATCTCACGTATGAACTTGGCGGCGAGGAGTCTGTTGATCTGCATTCCGACTGTCTGCGCTCATGGCTCAGATAATCGCCGAATTGTTTGCTTGACTGGCCTTGCGCCGGGGTTGACATTGAGTGCATGCTCGGCGAATTCCCTGGGAACCCCTGGCATGTCAGCAGGACACCAGGCGAAAATTTCCCAGTACTCATGGAGGAATTGGACGAGCGCGAGTTCCTATGCGGGACTCAAGTTGTTGGCGATGAGGGCCATTTTGGCGGGATCCGATGGGTGGACCTGCACTTTCTTTGTGTGCACCGATGAGTCAAAGAATAGATCGGGCGAGCTTGGCCGGCTCAGGGGGGCAGACTGTTGTCTGTTGAGTCTTTCAGTCTTGCGAGTTCTTCCTGCATGCCGAAGGACTGGGAAATTCTGTTGAATTCCCTGTCGCAGCCGTCGGATCTCTCGAAATTTCCGTTGATCGTGATGACACCATTGGGACCTAGCATTTTCATCTGCAGGTAGGCGTAGTATGGTACTGCCATGAACCTAGTGAATGCGACACGTCCGAGGATGCTATGGTATGGTGAGGGCCAGTAGACGACCTCAAAGTCGATGCGTTCGCGCCAGAAGTTCTTCGGCGTGCCGAAGATGATGTCGAGGTTGATTTTGCCTAGGGGATATACGCCTTTTCCTGGGACGATGCCGTGGAATGTTGTGTCCGAGGCCTCTAGGCAAGTTAGAGGGATCCTCATTGCTCGCAAGGTACTCACGAATATGAGGTTGATGCCGCTTCCGCCATCCATGAAGATGTGGCTCATGTCGAAGCCTCCGATTTGCGCCTCGAGTACGAGGGGGCAGTGGCCTAGACGAGGTACTTGAGGTGGATGGTCACGTTTGTCGAAGGTGATGCAGGACTCGCTTCCACTGAGGTACTCAGTGGTGGATGGTGGCGAGTGTGTGGCCAAGTTGACTTGGCGAGTGATGGCCTTCTACACCCGATTGGAGGGGCGTCCTTTTTGGATCATCATGGTGCCCATGGCCCGTGGGTAGGGTTCGCCTCTGTGGTGCTGGTCCAACGGAGCTGCATTCGAGGGTGGCCCAGGTGGTGGTGGCGGAGCTCCATGTGCCACAGCGCCTGGAGCGGCTCTGTAGCCTCTTTTGACTGCATTGCGGTTCATCCGAACCAATCCCTCATGTAGCTTGAGGAACTCTCGACAGTCCTTGAGGAGGTGGCTGGATTTCTGCTTTCCATCATGCTTGTCGATGTAGAAGTGTACTGTACATGGCCCGGACAGGTTGTCCTCGACGGATGTCGCGGGTGCCTCATCGCGATTGCGGCGTTGCCACACTTGCGTGGTTTTCCCGGAGTCGCGGTATCCGCCGCTGCGGTATCCGCTGATGCGGTTATCGTCGCCTATGTCGGCGTATCCAGCCGCGACCATGTTGACGTCGTCGCGGTCATCATAGATGTGCATGCGACGCTTACCTCGGCGATCGCGTCTGTGTTCGATTTCCGCCTCCTCGTCGGAGTGAGCACGATTCTTCACCGAATCTTCCCCATCGGCCCACCGATTCGCAATATCCATCAGGTGGTCGATGGTCTTGGGTTTTGAGCGGCACAGCTCCTCCCTGAGTTTTAGGCGGCGGACGCCGCCGTTGAATGCGTCAATCGCGCGATCCTTCGAGATGTTTACTGCGGAGTTCTTGATGATGGACCACCTTTGGATGTAGGAGCGCAGCGATTTGCCAGATCTTTGCTGGCAGCATCTCAGCTCTTCGATTGATGCGGGCCGCTTGTATGTGCCCTTAAAGTTGTGCACGAAGCTGTAAACCAGCTCATCCCAACTACGAATGGATCTGCGTGGGAGGTTGTTGAGCCATGCTCGGGCGGCGCACTGCAGCTGCAGCTGCAAGCATTGCATGGTCGTGCTTCGACTACCTCCATGGAGCCTGACGAAGGAGATGTGGTCCTCCAGCCAGATCTTTGGGTCGTGTAGGCCGTCAAACTTTGGGTTCTCCAGCGGGAGTTTGAACCCCTTTGGCATTCGCTTCTGCCTGATGAACCTGCTGAAGCATCTGGCGCCGCAGAGCTCCACGTCTTCCTCTTGTGAGTCAGTCGACCGAGCACGTCGTGCCCTTGATTTGTCGATCTTGCGCTGCGTGATGTCATCACGCGCGTCGTAGTCGTGGTCGTGTCGCCGTGAGCGGCGACGTCGAGACAGGTCGTGACTGTCGTCACTGGAAAAGGGCGAGGAGTAAGGCTTTGCTAGCGCTTTGCCCTTCTTTGGTTCCGATGTTGGCTCCTTGTCGAGGGCAGCCTCAACTAATCCCCAGCCCGCGATCGTAGATCGGTGCATTTCGGCTCGGGGATCTCCAGCCGGCGGCTGGTTGTTGAGGAGGTACATGGTGGCCGTTGTCACCGCAGCCTGCGACGTCTTGGGGACCACATTGCCCCGTCTGTCCACTATCATGGAGCTGAAGTCGAGGACCTATGCGGCTTCTATGCGTTCTTGCTCGGTGAGATGGGCCATCCGAGATTTTCTCTTCTTAGCGAGGTACTCATTGCCCTTTGAGGAGGATCCTCCATGGGAGGAGAGCCTAGCACGACGAAGGCTCGACTCGTCTGCTCCCTTTTTGCGCGCCTCGAGTTGCGCGATTGTTTGTACTTGGCGCTTGAATTCTTCCTTCAGGAGCTAGTAATAGCCCATCAGTAGTTCTTGCGGGGATCCGAAGGGTAGAGGAGCCCCTCATTGGGCCTCGCGGTAGCGAGCCCACTCTTGCTTGTTGAGCCTGATCACGACGCGTTCGCCGGCTTGCTCGTTTAGTATGGTTGGAGGTTCGACTGCTCCTCCATTGTCGACGGGGGTGCGATTGCCACGGTTACCGCCGTTGCCGCCATTGCCACCGTTGTTGCCGTTAGGCGGGTCGGTTCTGTTGCCGCGATTGCCACCGTTGTCGCGGTTGGCAGAGGTATCGCCCGTGTTGATGACGGCGCACATGAAGTGATTGGGGAAGTTGCTGCTCCCACAACTCTCAGATCTGGAACCGTAGGTTCCATCTTCAGTGGCCAGATCGATGGAGGGAACCATGACGCTGGGGCAATCGACGGTGTCGTCGGCTGATCAGGCATGCGAAGCGTGCCTATCTAACCAACTTGGAAGCGGAAGCTCCATATCGCCAGGCTGATTCCGTCACCCACGTACTCGAAGGACAGGCGAGTGGCCGGCGTGTGGACGGTGAAGTCGAACGTGTCGAAGAGTTGGCGGATCTCCGATGTTGCGGATTTATAGATCGCGGTTGATGGGGCCGAAGAAGCCGCGACATCAGCAGTCCCAATTCCCACAGACGGTGCCAATTGACGAGGGTTTAACTTATCAATGCCCATTGTTATGGACTTGGGTTTTGGAGAAGGAGGGAGCGCTGGAGACATCTATCGGCTAGCAAACAAGCACACAGGGGACTCAAAGATTTACCCAGGTTCAGGCCTCGTAGAGGTCCCTACTCCTGCTTGTCTGCTCGTGGAATTATCGAAGGAATCGAGGATTACAATGGTGCGCAGATGCAATATGGCAAGGGTTGTGGAAACTAGGGTTGCGTGTGTCCTCCTCGCCACCCCTCCTAGCCTTTATATAGATAGGCTAGGTCTCGGGTAGCAGGTCGAGTCGGTTACAGATTAGGGTTTTCCTCTTCAAACTTTCTATCTTTAGTTTCTTCTTGTTCTTCAAGCAATCGAGAGTTTGTAGGTTACTCGAGTCCTTCATTTGGGCCTTGGCGACACCGTGGGCCTCTGTTGTATTCAGCTCGTATATACCAAGCTTGAGTACCTGTAGGGTATATCCATGTCAGAAGGTCTTCGAAAAAATTCGTTTTTACCTGCTGGTCTGTTTTGACAGATTTCTGCCATTATTTGCATTTGCTTCTTCTTGATTCCTTTTTTAGTTCTTTTGGGGAATTGATCTTTTTGAGGGAAGTACTACATTAGCTTGTGTTTTAATGGAAGTTTTATTGGTGTTGAAACGGAATCCAAATACTAATTCTCTTGAGTGCACTAATGTTTCTAATAAATATTGTGTGAAGTTTTGTATGAAGGAAAAATTTCAGGTGTATGGAAGGAATGATGTAATGAGATGAAGAATGGAGTAAAGCTCAAGCTTGGGGATGCCACCCTGTGTCACCCCAAGAAATATTCAAGAGTTACAAGCGTCAAAGCTTGGGGATGCCCAAGGCATCCCCTTCTTCATCAATAAAAATCCCAGGTTTCTTCCAAACACTTCATTTTTATTGTTCATGCACAGTTGTGTTGTTCTTGGAGCGTCTTATTTTTCGTTTTCTTTTTGGTTTTTTGTTTGCTTTGTTTTCTTAGTTTTCTGAATAAATTGGTTGGACCCCCTCTTTCATACATTAGTTTTCAAATAGTTTGGTTTGGATTGGAAAAG
This sequence comes from Avena eriantha, assembly GCA_910589775.1. Taxonomy (NCBI): domain Eukaryota; kingdom Viridiplantae; phylum Streptophyta; class Magnoliopsida; order Poales; family Poaceae; genus Avena; species Avena eriantha. The sequence goes on along the minus strand of OU342743.1, from coordinate 482,766,477 downwards.
AGTAGAAAAGGTCATGCTTAAGTGGTAAAGAGAGCTTGTTTTTGACTATGGCCTATGCTTTGTCATGCCATGCTTGATATTATTTTGGCTTTATGCTTAGTGACTTTGTTATAGCATGACATGTTATAAAAAATTGTGATTGCTTAATGTTCCTTGGAAGAATCATGTGTTGTTTTAGCATATTAAAGCAGAGTATTGTGGTATTCTCCTTTGATGCTTTATTTGGGTTGACTTGGCGCATGCTCACACCATGTTATGACTATTCCAAGTCACCATAGCCTTGATGATGCTTTAGTTTTCGACTTGTAATATCACTTTATGCTTCGATTAATGATGTTTTTTCACTCTACATATTATGGCCATTATTGCTCTCTTAGTTGGTCACCGTAACCAAGTACGAGTTCCACTCATGAATCCAACTCCTAAAACCAAGTTATTCCGAAGATTCCACCATACATACCTATTAGCATTTGCTATTCCAAGTATATTCATGTTTTTATCTACCTTCCAAATTAAACTTGTTATGTGAAAATTGATGATTAAAGCTCTCACGAACATGATGGCACACTTTACTTTCTTGCATTTAATAAACTTGAACCATTGCGTCCATCTTTGTTGCGTATATGCTTGCGCTTTATAAGTTGAAATTAGCAGAACCATGTATCATGGGGAACGCTTTCAACATTGCACTTGTACATTGTACCCCGTCGATATCATGTTCTTTTGCTTATGGATCCCGGTGGTGTGAAATAAAAGTGGAACTTGTAAGATCATGGAGTTCGTATGTATATTAGAGAAACGCCTTGGCCGCTAGCCTAAGCCATGCCTAATCATGGTGGAAACTTGCAGCAGAACCATAATGAGCATTCTATGAAGCATCATTAATAAAACTTATGAAAATAGCAAATAAAAAGATCACTGAGATGCTCATTGTCTCCTTGCCTTGTCATTTTGATTTTGGGATAGCTCCTGTATCATGTGTAAGGGGTACCCCGTTGGCGGTTCTCTATAATACATATGAACTTACAATGACAAGAGCTTACTTGTGACTAAAGTTGAGTAGCATGAGGTTTGGTCTTCATAAGTAAGGGGCATGAGATTTTGGCTTATAACTTGTCAAGCATATCCTCTTAGTTGTTTCACTTTAACCTTAATCACTTAAAGATGCTTATGATAGGGGCAATGAGAGATGAAAGCTAAGAAGTACCATAATTTTTGGAAGCCCTTTATGAAACTTGAATCTCCACTTCCTTCTATGAAGGCCTTTCTTTTACTTTTATGTTGAGTCTCCACCTTCTATCTTTATGCACCTTCTTTGAGAGCATAGTGGCCATTCTTAGTTCTATGTGCATTGTCCCAAGACTTGTTTATTGATGCATTATTTTGATATTGCTTGTTCTTAAACTATTTGTATCTAGTCACTCTTATGAATGTTGAAAGTGTCCTATGCATTTATGTTTGCTACTCTATGAGGGACAAGCTGAATGTCACTATGCTTTGTTTTCTTTATGTAAAACAAACAAACGTCTTGCAAAGCATTGTTATTCATGAATCTTTTGTTTGTGCCTTTTCATGTTGCAACATAGTTGCCATGTCTTATTGTTAGAACTTTATCTTTCATGCTATGTTAAAGTATTATGATCCCAACTATCCATGTTTTACAAATACTTTGATCAAGTTTATGATGGTGCATGTCACCTCAAAAATTATTCTTTCTTTTTATCACTTACCTACTCGAGGACGAGCAGGAGTTAAGATTGGGGATGTTGATACGTTGCTATCGTATCCATAATTTTTGATGTTCCATTCTTGGTTTTATCTACTTTCTTATGTTTTGCCCACACTTTGGAGTACTTTTTATACACTTTTTTGGACTAACCTATTAATAAGATGCCACAGTGCCAGCTGCTTGTTTTCTGCTGTTTTTGGTTCCAGCAAAGTTAGAAAATGAATATTCTCGGAATTGGACGGGACAAAAGCCAAAGTCAGTTTTTCACCGAGAGGGACACCTAGCCAGAATACAAGACGGAGAGGGGCGAGGGGCCAGCCACACCACCTGGCCACGCGACCAGGCTTTGCCCACGCTAGGGGGTGGTCTGGCCGCCAAGGGCACCCCCTCGGCCTCCCATTTCGCCTATAAGAGTCCTCCGATACAGAAACCCTAAGTACCCCGATCAAAATGCCACGAAAGAGTCTGTAGCCGCCGTCATCTCCATCCCTAGATCGAGAGGGATCTGAAGCTCTTCCCGGCACCCTGCCAGAGGGGAGAATTCAGCCTAGAGGCCTTCTTCATCACCATGCAAGCCTCCGGTGTGATGCGTGAGTAGTTCATCCTTGGACTACGGGTCCATGTAGTAGCTATATGGTTGGTTCTTCTCCTTTGTGCTACCATGTTTAGATCTTTTGAGCTCTGTTCATGATCAAGATCATCTATTTGTAATCATACATGTTGTGTTTGCAGGGATCTGATGGATATTGAGATGCTATTTTAGGTTGATTATTGATTCTATCATGTCTTTGTTATTTGTGATCTTGCATGCTTTCCGTTGTTAGTAGTTATCTTGGCCAACTAGATGCTAGCAACTCCAAGAGTTAGTATTTATGCTCCATAGTGAGTTCATGCCTCGAGTAATCTAGGGAAGTGACAGAAAGCTCTAAGGTACTAGATGTGTTGTTGCTACTAGGGAGAAAACAGCAATCCTTTGTTCATAGAACAATCATATTGTTTACTTTACACGCAATGCTTAATGCAATTATCTGTTGCTTGCAACTTAATACTGGAGGGGGATTAGATGCTAACCTGAAGGTGGATTATTAGTCACAGATGCAGTTGGATTAAGGTCTATGTATAATGTTGTAATGCCCAATCGAATCTGAAAGGAGTCAAGAGGATTGGTATATGCTTGTATGCTTTCCCGATGTTTGTCAATTGCCTCACTATAATTTGTTCACCCAGCATGTTATCTATCTTAAGGAGAGCCACCACTAGTGAACTATGGACCCCGGTCCTTTCTTTTACCATCAATCTACAACTGTTTACTGTTTACTGTTTTCTATTTACTTTCTGCAAACTATTACTTTCTTCCACACTATACGTTTAATCCTTTGTTTTCAGCAAAACTGGTGAGATTGAAAACATCACTGTAAGTTGTGGGCAAAGTTCTATGGTTGTGTTATGCATGTTTCCACGTTGCTGCTGGTGCCGGTAGTGCACCCTGCCAAAGGCCAACTAGCATCACCTTGGAGGTGTTTCCTTGCTCCTACTGGTTCGATAACCTTGGTTTCATAACTGAGGCAAAACTTGCTGATGTGCTCATCATACCTTCCTCTTGGGGTTCCCCAATGAGCTCGATATATTTTGGGCCATCAATGAGGCATGGGCTTCTTGGGTTGCATATATGTTGGTCACACATGCATTGATATAAGAACAAGGTATGCACACAAATGCAGACTTAATCATCAGTCCTGCTTGCTCCAATGATGGAGTGTGTTTGGAGAAAAAGGGCAAACTCATCCCTTGCCCGTTAAAAAAATAGGCCCAGTGTTGAGACTCCTACCGGCAACATTTCCTACTACGCCAACATGGACCCATATACCAAATTAATGTGGCAACAGTACATTAACTATGATGTCGATATGGCCATCACCTTTTTTGGTCATCAGGGTTGAAACCTAATAATATTCATACATGGTGGGAAAAGGTGGCGTGGCTGGTTTCCAGAAGTTGTCAAATCCCATGGTTATTAGTTTCTTGGCAGGTTGTATCGTATATCGTAAATAAAACATTGTCCACTATATCGGGAAACTTGGCTTGTGGAATTCAAAACCATGTTATCTGTACTTTCTGTACATAGTATATTCATGGTGCTAGAGGCCAACAATAATGGGATCTTCTATATGCTAGACATGACATAATCAAATGTACTTAAAGAGATCCAATAGTCAACAATGTCGGGTTTTGCCAATCTATATCCAACTGCCGATGTTCAAAGTTATTCGTACACTATATAGTGGTATGGAAATTGTGAAGCAACATAGTCGTTTTTTGTTTTGAAAAGAAGTGTCAAGCCCTATATAGTGGTACGGAAATTGTGTCACGTGCCTTTTACTAGTATGGATATGGATGATCAGTTGATGTGTCTCTCGGCTTTGAATTCCTGGACAGATAGGTTACGGTCTACTACCTTTTTCTATTACTAGATGGATGCTAGCCAAATTCAAAATCTGAATCGAGCGGCAAAATCACCCATCGACCTTGAAGCATTTCCCGCCCCACCAATTCAAAACCTCTGAGCCAAAATCTCCCACCAGATAGTACCATTTTTCTATTATTATTAGCTAGACGTGGGCCAAATTCAAATCTCAATCGAGCGGCAATATCACACACCGACCTTGAAGCATTTTCGGCCCCACCGATTCAAAACCTTTGACCCAAAATCTCCCACCAGATAGTACCATTTTCTATAATTATTAGCTAGATGCAGGCCAAATTCAAATCTCAATCGAGCAGCCGATGTTCAAAGTTATTCGTACACTATATAGTGGTATGGAAATTGTGAAGCAACATAGTCATTTTTTGTTTTGAAAAGAAGTGTGAAGCCCTATATAGTGGTACGGAAATTGTGTCACGTGCCTTTTACTAGTATGGATATGGATGATCAGTTGATGTGTCTCTCGGCTTTGAATTCCTAGACAGATAGGTTACGGTCTACTACCTTTTTCTATTACTAGATGGATGCTAGCCAAATTCAATATTTGAATCGAGCGGCAAAATCACCCATCGACCTTGAAGCATTTCCCGCCCCACCAATTCAAAACCTCTGAGCCAAAATCTCCCACCAGATAGTACCATTTTTCTATTATTATTAGCTAGACGTGGGCCAAATTCAAATCTCAATCGAGCGGCAATATCACACACCGACCTTGAAGCATTTTCGGCCCCACCGATTCAAAACCTTTGACCCAAAATCTCCCACCGGATAGTACCATTTTCTATAATTATTAGCTGGATGCAGGCCAAATTCAAATCTCAATCGAGCAGCAATATCACACACCAACCTTGAAGCATTTCGTCCCCCTCTGTTTCAAAAACTTTTGTCTTCCAATTTCCTATTCTACCCATTGTTCAGACGATAGATGGGCATGCTAAAGTTAGTACCTCGGAGGGACAATCGTAATTATATTGCTATTCACCTATACTATGGTCCATATTCGCACAGTTTTTCCCGCTGGCCAGCCCAAAAACCCCAAGCTCGTCTGTCGCCTCCATGGCCACCGCGCACACGGGCTTGATCTCTGGTCTCGTGCACCGCCACGGAGCCGCTTCACTGACGCTCACCCACCGGATCAAGTTCACCAGGTCTCTCTGCCACTGCACCGGAGCTGCGGTGTCTTTCACCACGCCGATGGCGTCATCAACCTCCCAAGATCTGCTTCCTCACCGCCGATGGCGTCATCGACCACCCAAGCTCTGCTTCCTCACCGCCGAAAGCTACCCAACTGTACCGGATCCGCTTCATCGGTGTCCACCGGACGTGATCTAGTTCAAGGAGATCCATGTCCACCGCTCTAGACCAGCTACAAGGCCGTCGCCATTCAGTGCACCGGATCTACCTCAACGACGCTCTCGTCCACCGTGTTCAAGCTGGCATCGACCGCCCAAGATCTGCTTCCCCGACGCCAACAGCCACCGGAACTGCAGCACCCTCGGTGACCTGGATGTCACTCGCACGGTACCGATGATACTTAGACTCCTCTCCGACCAAGTTTAACCTAATCTCCAACCCATTTTTGTTTTGTCAGCAGTATAGCAGGTTCAAGACTATCGCAGTGAATTGCATTTTTGTAATCGTTCTAGTATATACAAGTCACTGGGCACGCCTGTTCTTCATGCTAGTATATGCAAGGTCATTAGACATGTTGGTTTGCATTCGGTGCTCTACAAATTTCAAGTCATGCACATGTCTGTTATTTTGTCATGCGCATGTTCTTAGCTACTCCATAGGACAGTAATTGCCTGCTACCATGTAATTCTTGTAAAATCTGTAGTCAGTGGAAAATATTAGTGTGGATTCCCTGCTCTACAGTTGCTGAATCTATCTGGTTCATCCTGAGATCAGTTCCTGCTATTATTTCCTCCTTGGCATCATTCTGCTATCCTGTAGTAGCCGTTTAAACTCTTCGTACTAATTCAATTATAATTTTGTTTTTGCCATAATGCCATCTAGCTCTTCAAAACCTACATCACTAACTATTTCCTTTTTCTTGCATATAGCTCAAAATGGAACAATGAACATGTTGGTTTGCATAGCCTATTCTACAGGTTCACAATGGTTTCCATTACTTCCTTATCTGGTGCTGGTTTATCCTGAGCAACGGCATAACTATCCACTACTATGTAGTTCACTCATGGTTTGCATTCCTGCTCTAGAATTTCTCTTATGATGCCATTATAATTTCTATCTGGTTGATTTTTATCTATGACAGTAACTACTTGCCATTGATTAGCTCACCGCAAATTCTTAGTCACCCAATGACTCTATGCATTCCAGGAGATGCCACTACTTCCATATATATTTGCTGAAATTCTAAGAAACACTTTGTTTGATTGCTCATTTTATTCTAGGCACACTTTTCTAATGCTTGTTTGTCTGTTCTACAGGTTCACGAGTGACACCATTATATCTCGCATATGGTTATGGGTCTGGTTCGTCCTAAGTCATGACATAACTATCCTCTACAATATATAGTTCATTCGTGGTTTACATTCCTACTCTACAAGTTCTCGTATGATGCGGTTATAATTTGTATCTGGTTCATTCTTCGCTATGACAGTAACTACATGCCATTTTGTGGCTCATCGCAAATTTTGAGTAACCCAATATCTCTTGCATTTTAGGGTATAGAACTGCTTCCATATATATTTGTACAAAATGACTTGGCTAGTTTATATCTGCCAAAATTCTAAGCCACACACACATATTTTTTGATTGCTCGTTTAATGGTAGTCACACTTGTTTAATGCATGCTTGCTTATCATGTTTGTTTGACGTGTTGGTCAATAATTGAACCATTGACCAGTTGGTCAATACTTGATTACTCTAGTTCATAGCTCCTGTCATATCAGTAATATGAGTAGTTTGTCTTGTTTGATGTATTAACTTGTTATTACTTAGTTTCAGATTGCAATTATTGCTAGCCCCACCAAAAAGGGGGTTGCAATATCATGTCTCCTCCAATGTAGCTGTCACACTGAATGGAAGATGCAGGTGATCGATTGAGAACGCAAATTGAGGATTCTGCTATCAACTTCATTGTCAACTGAAATGCTGATTTTTCTTTCCACTGAGTTGATAATATGTAATAATTTTAAGAAGTTTGTAGCTGATGTAATATCTAGATAACTCACGTAGGCCATGTAGGCATTTAGTTGACGCCGTCCACACATTGCGGTAGTCGTTACGGTAACTACGCCAGGCAGGTTGATTAGGGAACAGTGCCGTGCTGTATTCAGACGATGATGAACAGTAAAAAATGCGGGATTATTATACATGTTTTAATTTATTTGAATGGGCTTCAGAATTGACGAAACTGTAAAAGGTCGTAAACGTAATGGGCCAATGCGCATGTGGTAACAGGTCATAAATGTAACAGGCCTAATGGGCCATAACAGAAACAAGCCGTTACTGAAGCGGGTCGTAACAGTAGCAGGCCAGAATAGAAACAACCCACTATAGTAATAGGAAAGAAACTGCACAAATCGCAAAACAGTAATAGGCCAAAACAGTAGCGGGCCAAAATAGTAGCGGGCCACAACAGTAAAAGGCCAGAACAGTGACGAGCCTGAACAGTACGAGCCGAGAAATTTCCCGACGAGGGTAGTAACAGGCCGACAAATTTACCAGGCTAGAACAATAAAGGGACTTTTGTGGGCCTAGACATCTAAATACTAGAACAATAAAAGGCTAGAACAGTAACAGGCCAGAATAGTGACGAACCATCTCAGAGAAGGGCCGACAGTAGGCGGTCGACGATGGGCTGCAATAACAGTGATGGGCTGACCATAGGCCTTATTTTTATAGGAGCGACTTGGCGCAGGCTGCTAATGGGCCGCACAGTGTTGGACCAACATGGGTCTTCTTTAGGCCGAAACAATATTGGGCCTGAAAGTTCAGGGGCCACTGCTGGCTGCAACTTTGGGCCTATTTCAAATAGTGCAAGACAAAACAGTAACAGGCCATCTTCTTGTTTGGCTCCCCTAATGGGCCGGCCCATTTAGTATTTAGCAGGCCTTGGTTGGGCATGGCTTCTGCCATGGTTTCTATGGCCATTAACGACGGTAACTGGCCGCTAACGGCAGCTGCCACCTGGCAGTTCGCATGACATCAGCAGTCAGCACGGCTGGCGAACAGATCTACGACGGAACAAGTTTTCGTGGCTAAAGGGTGCGATCACCAAGATCGAAAAAACCATGGTGAATTCATTTGTAACGGGGCTTTTACCACGAACGCCATCCGTCGCAGAAGACTCTTTGACCGCGAAAAACGGGCCTTCAACCACGAAAATCGTCCGAAGTAAAATCCAACTTTTCTTGTAGTGCTTCTACTCGAGGACTCATGCTATAATCTTCATGAATTGGCTACTATTTGCGTGTTTCTTCACTTTTGTTGTGCGCTTTGTAGGCTTCATGGAAGGCGAAGGAATATTGAAGTGTTGTCAAGTCAATCTTCCCGAGGACGACTATATGGTGAACCCCAAGATCAAGAATGTCTCTCGACCTATCATACTTTTTGATGAGCATGTAGAGTTGAGGACAACTCTTTTTGAAGGGGGGGATGATGTAGCCTGACCTACGGTCATTACCACATCAAGGTCTCCAACTTATGCCAAGTCGTCATGGACTCCAAAGGTGAATCCTATCCTCTTTGAGATCCCACTTCCTACCCCCATTGAATGGTATACTACTTAATACTCCATCCTATGACCATGATAGGTTCACACCGACAAGTATGGAGACAAGGAAGGACGCCCGGGAACTCACGCCCGACAAGATGAAGGCTTGAAAGAGGAGAAGGAAGAGACAGGAACGAGCAGTACTACCGCTCCCACCAGCTGTACTATCGTTCCTTGGTACTACTGCTGGGAATCAACAGTACTACCGGTCTCGACTGAACCCTTGCGCCATCGCCTCTGGATGCCCCGGTACTGGCTTGCGGTACTACCACCCCTGAGCGGTGCTACCGGTCGTCAGGTTTGGTACTACCAGACATGACTAGGCCTAGGCGCCTCAATAGCTTGGCCACAACCCACGTACACCCTTGTTATGTTGCAACCCTAGAAGTTTTCCTCAAACTACCCCTTGTTAAGTGGTTGGCCTATATGTAGAGCCCCCACTCCCTCATGTATCCCTTAGGCATAGATGATAGACTAAAGACACCCCTTTTGTGGAATCTCTAGTTATGCCTCGTCCCCTTACAAAAGGGGACCGACTATCGTCACCACCTCGTTGGAGTTTGCATCACGCCTCAATTGTTGTACAATTCCTTGGCATCGGTGCCCTTTGCCAAGACGTCAAGACCCTCTCCAAGGTGTTCTTCCCTCTCCCCTTGGGATCAAGGTAGCACGTTGACTGATCGTTCCTTGCGAGGATTCTATCAGACCGGTGGCCACCGGCAGGAGGAATTGGCCTTGTATCGTGTGATTTTTTCATGTGTTCAGCGTGTTCTTCGTGAGGTGTGCATCCGCTGTCGCTACCTCCCCCCTCTCCCCTTGATTTCCCATCAATTTGAACACGAGATTCGTGAAGATCGGGCCACCCATGAGGTTAACCCTCAATATAGTGTCTCATCTAGGTGGTGCCCAGATTGGCAATCCTGGTGGACATAACAGATGCCCGATGAATGTGTTGCCAGAGTTAAAAGAGCTTATTAAGAAGTTCTATGATTTTGTCAACAAACAAGGACCATTGTCAAGATTTGGTCCAACCCAACCAAGCACTTCTGCTGGAACCTCATGGAAGAAAAAATATTAATGATGGAGAGCCATCAAGTAGCAAGCCTAGGGATAACCATGTAGGGATGTTCACACCTCCGCCATTTGATTTGGGTGTGAGATCACAGGTTTCAGATCCTTCCATTGAGTATGTGAGCTTGTAGGAAGATGCAATGCCCCAAACCGCTCTTAATGTTGCGCCACTTTCATGGGCTCCATTGATAGGTATTTTTTTTGATTTTTCTTGCCTTCTCTTGTTATACCTTTTTTCCTGTATGATTTTAATTATGAAACTGCGTAAAATCTGTTCGAACTTCTACTTGTTCCATCATAATAGAATAACTTCATTGTTGTCTCTAAAAGTCCAAAATATGTGTGTTTGCTTGTTTCTATACTGTAAACCTGGGAGATTTTACATGCTATCCTAGCAATTGTACATCCTTTACCTGGCAACACATTCATTTTTACCTTGGAGCTATGTGTCTTTTTTTAATTTTAGAATCTTGATTTTTTTGTTTTCTTACTGCTTTTTTTAATGATATTTATTTCCACAGAGGCACCAAGCGTAGCTGCTGTAGCCAATGACTCTACCAATAACGAGTTAGAACTTGTGTCTTTTTCTAAGGAGGTACATGATTGGTTTTCGGGGGCCTCCATGATGCTAAGTGAGCAGAGTTTGGCTGAGCTTGACAAGCTTGAGGAACTTTCAAAAAAAATATCTAGAGAGGCGCAAAGCAGCTCAAGCACAAGCAGCACCACAAATATCCCAAGGTGGTACTGTTGGTTAAAGCATCACCCCCAAGGTGCAACCACACAAAGCTAGAGTGAAGAAGCAATCACACTTTACGCGTTCACCTTTCGGTGAACCAATAAAAGTGTCGACATACCAAGAACATGTCTATCAAAAGTTAATGTTGAGCAGCAAACACCAAAGGCCTTCATTGTCAAAGATCAAGAAGTAACTACCTTTTTAATCCATCCTTTTTGTTCTTTGGTCGACAACATATTTTTTTGTACAATGTGATTTTTTGGGTTGATTGTTTCTTTTCTATGATATCCAGGTCACAGATTATAAAGTACCCTGATAGATGGGCTTTTGTTGGTGATCTTGATGATTCTATACATGCGCGAGGTGAGTTGTACAACCACTCTATGGAGGTTGGGATTGAGTATTTGAGGTGCACAAACCAAGTGCAAGGCAAGATGATAGTGTGATACCAAGTCCGCGACTGCTTGATGACTGGTCAGTTCGAGAAGAAGGCAGTCCTAACATTGTTCAAGAGGACACATGAACACTCTCTCAGTGTCTTGAAGCAGGTATGTATGCATATAGTTTCTCTCTTTATTCTACTGACCAGGTTCATGCAATGCAGCTACCTCATTTTTACGATTATAGTTGCTAGAATTGTTACATAGTACCTGCCATCTTATGTTTTACTTCTATTTGGTTTGTTATCTCTTTTGGTGCAGATATCATTTCCAGCCTTCCAAATTCGTCAGGTGGGGGAAAATCAAGGAAATCATTGGTATGCCCTGATCATGAATTGCCAGGCTAAATGCTTCGAAGCTCTCGACTCTATGCAGGGTGAAGATAATGAGAATCTCATTGCGCATGCCAATGCTCTAATAAGCCAAATCAAGGATATTTTGGAAGTTCACTATGCAACCTTGAAGGTTTAGATCCAACACTGGGAATTAAAGATAATAGATGTCCCAATCTAGGAAAACATGTATGTTCTTGCAAGGCACTGATATTTTCATCTTCTTGTTCTTAAGTTTTCGGCATGTTGTTTTTTAATCTCTTTTTTGCACCCTTTTTTTGGTAGTTTCAACTGTGGATTTCACACACTGTACAACATTGAGAAGTGGGATGGACAAAACATCCCTTCTCTATGCAAAGGGGGCGGGTTCAAGCTTAGGAAGGTGATGCCATGCCAGTGGTTGAATTCCGAATTCAATGAAGAATTAGGCAATTGGAGGCACAATTTGAACAACAAGGTGTACCAGTAATTAATCTCTCTCTTATCTTCATTTTAGTGGGAACAATGTATTTTTGTAATCAAGTTTTTCTGTTTACTAGCTGTCAGTTTATGGTCATTGTTAATCTGGTAGCTGTGTTTGGTTAACCTGGTAGTTGTGGTTAGTTAACCTGGTAACTATTCTCATGCTAACATGGTAGTTATTTTTATACTAGTGATAGAATTTTGTAGCGATATAATAACAAAGGCATAAATAATTTCAATCCCACATGGATGACAACAATGTATTATAAATAAAAGCTGTGTTTTGGTTGCATGTCCTAATGAACAAGTCTATTTTTTATTACATCTCACATTGGTACATTTTTTCCTTTGTCTGTTTTGGCTAACTCACCCCTCAATGAACATGTCCTGAAGTCATGATAAGTAGAACCACACTTTGTGCATGCATGTTGTTCCTTCTTGTTAATTGTAAGGGTTCGCGCATGAAAAAAATAAATTTTTCCTACGCCAATAACCCTAATTCTAGGACCTATCTATTAGTTATGCATTAACGAGAGAGGTTTTTCGCGAACTTACCATTGAAGACTGAAAAGCGTTGTTGATGCTCGGGAGAGCGTGGTTGACATAGACGAGCCGAACCCGACCTCGGGGTCTTCTTGAAGTCCCAACAGCTCTTGCGGCTCCAACGACTTCTAGTTCCCAAGTGTTGCACCTTGTAGGGAGTTACACACGTCCGATGCCTGACAATAATTCCCACTGGTCCATTGCAGTAGCAGTTGTGGAAGTAGAGCTTCTGGATCCGAATCCCGTAGCGCGATGGCCCTCCGAGGTGAAGAAGACTCCTTCTCGTGCGATCTGGACTTGGGACCACGGTCACGGGAGAGAGAGAGAGGATCAACTAGAGGTCCCCCCAAAAGAGAGAAAACCTTTTTTGATTATTGTGTATTTAATTTGTCAAAATATCTTTCTTTATATAGGGGACCCCCCCATATAGGCAATTGCCTTAGCCATGTGGGACTAAATAAAGGAGAGGGGAGAGGGGGGCTTGGCTACTTCTGGCTAGGGCCCAAGTGCGCCCCATGTGGGGTGCCTTGGCCCAGCCGGCCACACCTTCTCCTTCCTCCCTTTGGTGTTTCCCTCATGGGCCCCTTTCCCTAGGGATTTTGGCCCAAATAGATATTTCGACCATTTTAATTCTTTTTATTTTATTGAATAAATATAAATGAATGATTAAATCATTATTCAACATTCACTTACATATTATTCAATCCTCGTGGATATGGAACTCCTTCCACCCTACTTCGGACATCCTCTAGACTTACCGAAACCCTTTCAGTTTTCTCTCTCTCTTTTCTTCGGTGATTCTGCCGACACCAAAATACTCTCTGAGCATCATCAAGACCTTAAGCGTGATACCCCATGGTTCGGGAACACTCCAGACATGGTGGGGACCCTCCCGTACCAAAGATCATCAGAGGGACCTCGATGGCCATGTCGACCCCTGTGCATTCCACGAATATTTCATCGTTGAACCATGAACGTCGTGTCGTATTTCTTTTGTCTCTCGATAGTTACATTGTCCGAGATATGATGAATGACATCACTATGTCATGTTCAATCTCGTTATCAACAAATGCTATTTGACTCATTCCGACAAGTGATATCCCTGTAATGAAATCACACGCTACTCAGCTATTGGATATAACTTCTCTGAGTGGGCCCTTGAGTGTCTTTTTTGTCACGCGGATGGAAAAATTCCGCCCTTGACACATATTGCCTCAACTGCTCTTCCAAATACCATAACACACATTTATAATCACCGTGTTACTAGATGATGTTTGATTCTATCTGAATATCCTCGGGTAATAGTGATTGATATGGTCTCTCGGTCTAAGAAACATGACACTAGGTCTTTTCTAATCATCATAACTAGAACTTCGTGACATGGTTGGGTCGTGATGCTTAGGTTGGGTATAGATCATCATCTCATTCTCGTAATGAGGTGACTCCATTGTCAACTAGCATAAATGTCACATGATCAGGAAACCTCGATCATCTGTTGACAAATGAACAAGTGACTAGAGCTTCACCGGGAACTCCTGGTTGTTTATATATCACACTTGTATTGACATTTCCTTTCAATACAGTTATAGAATGATACAAAACTCAATCATAAACTTTATGAAATATGATCATAATCCATATTATTATTTGTCTCTAGGGCATATTTCCAACAGTCTCCCACTTGCACTAGAGTAAAAATAAACTAGCTGCATTTGTTCCTAATCATTGGCACCATATATCCCGGCACCTTTTGATCATGCTTTCTCATGGAAGAGGGCGAGTCTTGGGTCTGGACTTTACAGTCCCAAATCCTTTGAAACTTACTAATGTCACCTTGATTGACATTAATACTTTATCATCACATGATAACATCTTTGTGTATGCATCGTAGTTATGGCAAAAAAATGAGGTCAGTTTCCAGGACACCCAATGACGTTAGATTATCTATAACAAGCTTTCTCATGGGCACTGTGCCTGGGACACACATTCTGCAAAAAGACGAATTAGTCCCACGATAAGAATATGCATCAACTTAGATGGTATCTTTTGTTATAAATGTAATCATCGAAACACTAGTACACGTTGTGCAACTTTTGATGTTTTGTCACCTTGCCTCCTACTTGACTTTAGTCGGTATTATCGATGCAGGGATTCCAATCTTCCAAGGTTAACACATGCCCTTATAAGATAACCCTTTATGTTTTAATATATGCCATCCTTCATAGATTTGAAAACTTGTCTATAGTTCTCATTTAGATACCATGGACAAACTTAGCTCAGCATTCCGGGATTCATACTTAATCACTTTTCAACCGTTCCTTCTTGGATCATATATTATGTTAAGTTGCCATCATGGTTTTCAAGACAGAACCTATGTTTCAACATAGTGGATGATGATCATCCTTTTATTTATCTCAACTACTGATGTTTAACTTAATGTTATTCCTAATTCGAGTGACCAAGGACCGTTCCTTAATCAATTCCTATTCCGAAACTATTTTCAGAATCTCTTTTTAGGAATATGACATAATATTGTAATATACTTACTTTCAACTTCTAATTCCTATAAACCTTTATTTATCGGTACTTCTGCTTTCATTCTTAACGTGTTATACACACTTAAGAATCAATCATTAATCTCCCACCCATAATATGTTCCCAACATATTTGAGTCCGAGACTTATATTGCCCCACTCAAAAATATGTCATTCACATATTGTTTCAGGAAGACTTTTACAACTCCCACTCAATTTCATACAAATTGCATATGCTCTCACTATTTTGAATAACTTCAATCAATTATCAAACTGAGAGTTTTATTATGAGATGCTAGTACCTTACTAGTATCAAATCCACTAGACTTTCAGCACTTCTGAATCAAATTCTTTTTGAATTTGTCTAATACAATATTCATGACAAATCGTGCCTTTGTCATTCACCTATTCCATCATGACCTTGTAGTCTTTTGGAAAATTCAAGTAACACTTTACTTGGTAAGATTCAACAATGAATTTATTTCTAATATTAAGTGAATTTTTCCTCTAGGATTTCTCATAATTTTAGTTTACCATTATTTACTTCATAGTTCGTAGGTATGCCATATTCTGGTAACATGGAAAATGATTCACATATGTCTCCATACAAGATGTGGGGTACATTTTTTGAATCCTACTTCATGTAGTGAAAACACTAGTAGGGAAAACACAATGATCATTATCATTGATCATTTCCTTTATGAAGAGAATCATTCAAGAATGCTTTCCGCTGTGCTTCTCAACACTCTGATGCAGGGTTTTGAATCCTCATCGTGTTTTTTTGGCTATCACTACAAGACAAGTTAGCTTTTACAATAGACGATTTTCATGGTTCAAGGCATGTTTTTCGTGGCCAAAAATTCTTCCGCAACAGATGGCCTTCATGGTAAAAGCCCCGTCACAAATGAATCAACCACGGTTTTTTTCTGACCGTGGTAGATCACACCCTTCAGTCACGAAAACTTGTTCCGTCATAGATCTATTTGCGAGCCGCACTGACTGCTGATGTCATGCAAACTGCGACGTGGCACCCGCCGTTAACGGCCGGTTACTGCCGGTGACGGTCACATAAACCATGGCAGAAGCTAGGCCCAGCCAATGCCTGCTAAATATTAATTGGGCCAACCCATCAGGAGAGCCCAATAAGAAGAAGGACCATTACTATTTCATCCTACACTATTTGAAATGGGCCCATTAGTGCAGCCATCCGCGGCACGTGAACTTTCAGGCCTGACACTGTTTCAGCCTACAGAAGGCCCACCATGGTCCAATACTATGCGACCCATTCCCTGCTAGGGCCAAGTCTGTCCGTTACTGTTAACGCCTGCTGTTAGCCCGTCACTTTTCCCACACCCATCATGGGCCTTTACAGCCCTAAACCATTACGGCCTTTTATTATTCTGGAAATTCACTGTTCTGGACGTCTACTATTTAGTCCCATAAATGGGTTGCTATGTTTCTGGCCTACTAAAGTTCTGGCCTCCTACTATTCTGGCCTGTTTACTATTCTGGCCTTGTTACTGTTTCCGACCTGTTACTATTCTAGCGTCCTACCATTTTCCTGTACCAGCCTTTTACTGTTCTGGCCATTTACTGTTCTAGACATGTACTGTTCTGGTCTTTTATTGTTCTGGCCTTCTGTGGTCAAATTCTATAGTATAATGGTGTTAGTGTAGGCCCGTCACTGTTGATTGGCGGCCCATCAAGGACCGATTCAACCGTGGTGGGCCTGCTACTGTTTAAGCCTATCTAACTTAGATCCATTGCAAGGACATAAAAGTGGATAAACAAAGTACACAAGTTCTCTAGAATGCTAAATAAATTCTAGAACTATGGAAAAAAACTTATAAAAGGAAAAATAGTAAATTATTATAGTCCTGAAAAATCCCGTAGCTTGGAAAGCATCATCGGAGTACAACATAGCTGATAAACAATATAATCTCAATTTCAAAAATGTTCCTTTAGGGAGCTTGCACCGCCTCACATGTAACAACGAGATTACCACGAGACTTGTTGAGGATATTATTAAGTAGATTCTCCGTCAAAGGTTGCCTATTTTTTAACTCATATAACTCCTTCCTTGCGATGGAGACTACTGCATCTGTTCTGTTGGTTTCCTGTCCAACTACATCAAGTGCATCTTGGAGTGCAGCACCAAAAAATCTTTCTGCTGGAATGTATGGAGCAGTTGACATCATGTACCTACGTGAGCAATACGCACTGTCACTACTCCTTTGTCCAAAGAGATCTACACTTGATGTAGCTGTTTTTTGTTCTACCTTCATATTTATATTTGCAACCTAAAACAAAAAGAAGCACCATATAACATCATTACTAAGGAAAACAAAAACCAACGAATTTCAAATCAGTCCTTATGCTAAAAGGAAGAAACCAATTAGTAACAACAGGGCATCATACATCTCTTTCTTCTAGAATAATTGGAACACTAGACTTCATAGAGGGATGAGATCGTGTGCAACTGTCACTTCTGCCCTGTGAAATGACTACACTACTTGATGAAGGCTGAAACTAAGATAAAAGAAGTTACAAGATCATACAAAGGAACAAAACTACCATGTTCATTCTCAAAGATTTTCAAAAGATTATTTGGTCTTTTATAGCAATGTAAGAACTCAACACAAGGACCTCATGCATACTGATTAAAGCAAAATGCGTGAATTATGAATGTAATGAATCCAGCAATAGAGAGCATAACTAGGCAGGCACATGACAATGGAAATCTAGAAAATGTAGTAAAAAAGAACTACATGCCCTGCCTAAAGCTCCTTAAACTGATAGACAAGCATTTACCAAATAGAAAAATAAGCATTTAAACAATGTAGCTAATATTAACTAGTATACTCAATGCGCAGTTGGATTAGAAACTTAGGTCGGTGGTATTGCTGTAATAATCGACAAACTATTATAGTGCCTTAGACAAATTAGAAATAGACGTGTGCTTCTAATAGACTATCCAAATCGTTTTAGAAAAATGGTCAAACAATCTATCAAACAGTTAAATTGTTTAAATTTTTTTATTGTCTACTAATGTCTACGCACTTCTATTCTTGTAGATAGTTGTTGGGCCTCCAAGTGCAGAGGTTTGTAGAACAGCAGCAAGTTTTCCCTTAAGTGGATCACCCAAGGTTTCTCGAACTCAGTGAGGAAGTGGTCAAAGGTATCCCCTCTCAAGCAACCCTGCAATCAAGATACAAGAAGTCTCTTGTGTGCCAAACACACCCAATACACTTGTCAGGTGTATAGGTGCACTAGTTTGGAGAAGACATATTGAAATACAAGTGGTATGGATATAACACAATGGTGCCAGAAAAGATCTTGATGGGAGGAAAAGACTAAAGGCAAAAAGATGGAAGCAAGCAAACTTGTAACAGATCTAGTTGCAAACGGTGTTTCAATTTTAGAAACAAGGCCTAGGGATCATACTTTCACTAGTGAACACTCTCATATAAATATCTTCTCTTCATGATAGTACTCCGAACTACTCTCCGGTTGGACACTCTAATCCAAGGTAGGGCTATAACAGCACACCTCAAAGTTTGCTTTCCCCATCTAGATAACCCCACACTGTCACCTTGAGCTCTAGATGGTTCCAACAAACACCACAATTTCATAGAAACATCTAACTCCAAAGATAACTCATAACAAGTATTTGTAATCTCTAGCCTAACTGCCACCATGGTGTGCACGCTGTCATTTACACACACATGGGGAGAGCAAAGATCTATTAAAGCACTTGAGTAGCAAGGTAGATCTACATGATTACAAAGCTCATGATCACAATATGATCATGCATAGAGAGAGAGATGAACACATAGCTACCGGAGAACCCTTAGCCTCGAGAGAGAACTACTCGATCAACATCATGGGAATCAGCAACGACGATGGAGATGCTGGTGGAGATCGATGGAGATGGCTTCGGGGGCACTTCCCCGTCCCGGCAGGGTGGCGAAACAGAGACTTTCTGTCCCCTGAATCTGCCCTTCGGTGGTGGTCGGGTGGCGAAACATAGACTTTTCATGGCTAGAGGCTTGACGATCTAGGGTTTATGCATCGGTAGGCTTCTTATAGGCGAAGAGGCAAGGTCGGTGGGCGGCCAGCGGCCCACACCACCTGGTGGCATGGCCAGGGGTCACCCGCGCCACCATATTGTGTGGCCAGGCCCTGGCCCTCCTCCGTCTCGTATTCTGGCTCTGTGTCCCCCTCGGTCAAATATTGACTTTGGCTTTTGTCCCGTCAAATTCTGAGAATATTCATTTTCTGACTTTCCTGGAACCAAAAATAGCAGAAAATGGGCAACTCACATTGTGGCATCTTGTTAATAGGTTAGTTCTCGAAAGTG
Source organism: Avena eriantha (assembly GCA_910589775.1). Classification (NCBI taxonomy): domain Eukaryota; kingdom Viridiplantae; phylum Streptophyta; class Magnoliopsida; order Poales; family Poaceae; genus Avena; species Avena eriantha. Next base: position 482,747,047 of record OU342743.1, on the reverse strand, counting down.
TATAAAAATACTCCAAAGTGTGGACAAAACATAAGAAAGTAGATAAAATGAAGCATGGAACATCAAAAATTATGGATACGTTAGCAACGTATCAACATCCGCAAGCTTAACTCCTGCTCGTCCTCGAGTAAGTAAGTGATAAAAAGAAAGAATAATTTTTGAGGTGACATGCACCATCATAAACTTGATCAAAGTATTTGTAAAACATTGATAGCTAGGATCATAGTACTTCAATGATAACATGAAAGACAAAGTATTAACAATAAGAAAAAGAACTATGTTGCAACATGAAAAGGCACAAACAAAAGATTCATGAATAACAATGCTTTGCAAGACGTTTGTTTGTTTCACATAAAGAAAACATAGCATAGTGGCATTCAGTTTGTCCCTCGTAGAGTAGCAAACATAAATGCATAGGACACCTTCAAGTTTATAAGAGTGACTAGATACAATAGTTTAAGAACAAGCAATATCAAAATTATGCATCAATCAACAAGTCTTGGGACAATGCACGTAGAACTAAGAATGGCCACTATGCTCTCAAAGTAGGTGCATAAATATAGAAGGTGGAGACTCAACATAAAAGTAAAAGAAAGGCCTTCATAATTATTGAGTAGGGATTCAGGTCTCATAAAGAGCTTCCAAAAATGGTACTTGTTAGCTTTGAGCTCTCATCGCCCCTATCATAAGCATCTTGAAGGTGATTAAGGTTAAAGTGACACAACTAAGAGGATATGCTTGACAATTTATAAGTTGAAATCTCATGCCCCTTACTTATCAAGACTGAAGCTCATGCTACTCAACTTTAGTCACAAGTAAGCTCTTGTCATTATAAGTACATATGTATCATAGAGAACAACCAACGGGGTACCCCTTGCATATGATACAGGAGCTATCCCATAATCAAAATGACAAGGCAAGCAGATAATGAGCATCTTAGCGATCTTTTTATTTGCTATTTGCATAGGTTTTTATTGAGGATGCTTCATAGAGTGCTCATTATGGTTATGCTACATGTTTCCACCATGATTAGGCATTGCTTAGGCTAGCGGCCCAGGCGTTTCTCTAACACACATACAAACTGCATGATCTTACAAGTTCCATTTTTATTTCACACCACCGGGATCCATAAGCAAAAGAACATGATATCAACGGGGTACAATGTACAAGTGCAATGTTGAAAGCGTTCCCCATGATACATGGTTATGCTAATTTCAACTTATAAAGCGCAAGCATATACGCAACAAATATGGAAGCAATGGTTCAAGTTTATTAAATGCAAGAAAGTAAAGTGTGCCATCAAGTTCGTGAGAGCTTTAATCGCTAATTTTCACATAACAAGTTTAATTTGAAAGGTACATAAAAACATGAATATACTTGGAATAGCAAATGATAATAGTTAGGTATGGTGGATTCTTTGGAGTAACTTGGTTTTAGTAGTTGGATTCATGAGTGGAACTCATACTTGGTTACGAAGGCTAGCAAAAGACTAGGAGCGACCAACTAAGAGAGCAATAATGGCCATAATCATGTAGAGCAACAAAACATCATTAGTCAAAGCATAAAGTGATATTACAAGTCGAAAACTAAAGCATCATCAAGGCTATGGTGACTTGGAATAGTCATAACATGGTGTGAGCATGCTCCAAGTCAACCCAAATAAAGCATCAAAGGAGAATACCACAATACTATGCTTTAATATGCTAAAACACCGCATGGTTCTTCCAAGGCACATTAAGAAATCTCAATTGTTTATAACATGTCATGATACATCAAAGTTCACTAAGCATAAAGCCAAAACAATATCAAGCATGGCATGACAAAGCATAGGCCACAGTAAAAAACAAGCTCTCTTTACGACTTAAGCATGAACTTTCCAACTCTTTTCCAATCCAAACCAAACTTATTTGAAAACTAATGTATGAAAGAGGGAGTCCAACCAATTTATTCACAAAACTAAGAAAACCAAGAAAACAAAAAACCAAAACGAAAACGAAAAAGAAGACGCTCCAAGAACTACACAACTGTGCATGAAACAATAAAAATGAAGTGTTTGGAAGAAACCTGGGAGTTTTATTGATGAAGAAGGGGATGCCTTGGGCATCCCCAAGCTTTGATGCTTGTACTTCTTTGATATTTCTTGGGGTGACACACGTGGCATCCCCCAACTTGAGCTTTAGTCCATTCTTCGTCTCATTACATCACTCCTTCCATACACCTGAAAATTTTCCTTCATACAAAACTTCACACAATCTTTATTAGCAACATTAGTGCACTCAAGATAATAAGTCTTTAGGTTCAGTTCCAACACCAATAAAATTTCCATTAAAACACAAGCTACTGTAGCACTTCCCTCAAAAAGCTCAATTCCCCAAAAGACTCAAAAAGGAACCAACAAGAAGCAAATGCAAATATTTGCAGAAATCTGTCAAAACAGACTAGTAGGTAAAAACCAATTTGTTCCAAGACCTTCTGTTGCTCAAATCGAAAAGTATTGAACTAATGAAAGTTAGCTAACAACCTGGGGCAGAAGCACAAACATTTATGCCTCAAAACGACGTGCAGAGCTTTTACACGAATTTTTGCAGTGAAGCACAAAAATCTGTTTCGGGACAGCAACTTTCCCAATCATTACTTCTCTCTCATTAGAGGTTAATCTTGGCACAAAAAGAAAATAAAGAGGATAAGGAGCGGTTATTACAGAGGTAATAACTTCCAAGACTCATCTAAAACTTTTGGGTTATCTCCCAATAAGTACTTTTCTTTAACGCCTTTAAGTTAGGCATGATAGTTTGAGAAGATGCTCACATAAGAAATATGAATTGAAGTACAAGAGAGCATCAAGAAACAAATTGAAAACACACTTAAGTCTAACCCACATCCTATGCATTGGAATATTGTAAAGAAACAAGTCATGAAAGCACAAAGAAACAGGCATAGGAAAGCAAAATAAGAGCAACTTCAAGACTTTCAACATAAAGAGGGGAAACTTAATATTATTGAGATGCATAAAACCATGTTTCCCTCTCTCATAATAACTTTCAGTAGCATCATGAATAAAATTAACAATATAACTATCACATAAAACATTCTTATCATGAGTCACATTCATATAATCATTATTACTCACCACATAAGCATAGTTATTCTTATTAATTGTAGTGGGAGCAAATTCAACAAAATAGCTATCATTATTATTCTCATCACCATAATCATCAAATATAGGAGGCATATTGTAATCATAATTAATTTTCTCCTGAATAGTAGGTGGACTGAAAATATCATATTCATCATTGTAATCATCATATATTGGAGGTATAGTATCATCAAAGCAAATTTTCTCCTCTAAAGATGGGGGACTAAAAAGATCATTTTCATAAAAACTAGCTTCCCCAAGCTTAGACTTTTCCATAGCATTAGCAATAATGGCGTCCAAAGAATTCATACTAACAACATTGCTATTAGCATGCAAATAAAGTTCCATAGGTTTTTTAATTTTCTCTTCAACCACTTCATGTCCTAACTCAAGCTAAATACTATAAAGCTCTATAATTTTATTGTTGTTTTCCATTAAGCCTAACTAGTGAAAACAAGAAACAAAAAGACAAAATTGCAGAATCTAAAGGAAAAAACTTCGAGCACTCACACAGGAGGATGTGAGTACCTTTTACCTTACCTCCCCAGCAACGGCGCCAGAAAATAGCTTGATGTCTATGCACTTCTATTCTTGTAGACTGTTGTTGGGCCTCCAAGTGCAGAGGTTTGTAGAACCGCAGCAAGTTTTCCCTTAAGTGGATCACCCAAGGTTTATCGAACTCAGGGAGGAAGTGGTCAAAGGTATCTCCTCTCAAGCAACCCTGCAATCAAGATACAAGAAGTCTCTTGTGTCCCCAACACACCCAATACACTTGTCAAGTGTATAGGTGCACTAGTTTGGCGAAGAGATATTGAAATACAAGTGGTATGGATATAAGACAATGGTGCTAGAAAAGAGCTTGACGGGAGGAAAGGACTAAAGGCAAAAAGATGAAAGCAAGCAAACATGTAACAGATCTAGTTGCAAACGGTGTTTCAATGTTTAGAAATAAGGCCTAGGGATCATACTTTCACTAGTGAACACTCTCATATAAATATATTCTCTTCATGATACTACTCTCCGGTTGGACACTCTGATCCATGGTAGGGCTATAACAGCACACCTCAAAGTTCGCTTTAACCATCTAGATAACCCCACACTGTCACCTTGGGCTCGAGATGGTTCCAAAAAACACCACAATTTCATAGAAACATCCAACTCCAAATATAACTCATAACAAGTATTTGTAATCTCTAGCCTAAGTGCCACCATGGTGTGCACGCTGTTACTTTCACACACATGGGGAGAGCAGAGATCTATTAAAGCACTTGTGTAGAAAGGTAGATCTACTTGATTACAAAGCTCATGATCACAATATGATCATGCATAGAGAGGGAGATGAACACATAGCTACCGGTAGAACCCTTAGACTCGAGAGAGAACTACTCCCTCATCATCATGGGAATCAGCAACGGCAATGGATATGGTGGTGGAGATCCATGGAGATGGCTCCGGGGGCACTTCCCCGTCCCGGCAGGGTGCTGGAACAGAGACTTTCTGTCCCCCGAATCTCCCCTTCGGTGGCGGCGGCACTGCGGAGCTTTTCATGGCTGGAGGCTTGACGATCTAGGGTTTATGCATCAGGAGGCTTCTTATAGGAGAAGAGGCAAGGTCGGTGGGCGGCTAGGGACCCAGACTACCTGGTGGCACGGCCAAGGGTCACCCGCGCCACCATATGGTGTGGCCAGGCCCTGGGCATCCTCCGTCTTGTATTCTTGCTCTGTGTCCCCCTCGGTGAAATATTGACTTTGGCTTTTGTCCCGTCCAATTCCGAGAATATTTATTTTCTGACTTTCCTAGAACCAAAAATAGCAGAAAACAGGCAACTGGCACTGTGGCATCTTGTTAATAGGTTAGTTCTAGAAAGTGTATAAAAATACTGCAAAGTGTGGACAAAACATAAGAAAATAGATAAAACCAATCATGGAACATCAAAAATTATGGATACATTAGCAACGTATCATCTGCCCAAAGACAAAGTGTACTATCATGTGCCTTGTATTAAAATAGCCATACACGTGGCAGATACCAGAGTGAGATTTGAAGTGCGCGGTTGCTTATGATCCTTCCATTTCTATTATATTGGATTCTGTTGCTTGTCTCGCCTTGTTATAATCACCCTAGTGCCTCTAACAAAAATAACAACTCAACTAGAGTAAATGGCATGACACTAGGGGACTTAAACTTTAAAAAAAGGGGGGCGTGCTTACAGTAGATCTATGCAGAGTCTCAGGGTTGCTATTCTTGTTACATGTATGTTCGTTGATGATGTCCGCTGCATCAAGTAATTGGATTGGTGGTCTCCATACATTAGTGTTGGTCCTCTGCATAATGGTGCAGCGAATAGTAAACACGGAAAGGTTCTAGTCTCACAAATGTTAGCATGAAGTGATACAAAAGCAATAGATACTTACGAGATTATAGGGGCCATTCATTCTACGATTTCTAGTGTAAACTGCATCTGTTCATTGCGTAACAACATCAAACTGTTAGGAATCATGGGGTAAGCAGAAGAAAATAAAACAGACATCTTAGTGGTAGTATAACGAATGTAAACTACATAGATAGGAGAACAACATCAAGCAGGAAATAACAGTTAGTGCCATAGCCTACGCAGAACCAGAGAGAAATTACAACCGCATCACATATGGGCACTTAATAAAGTAGATAATGGAAAGAAATATGTTAACTGTTGGCTGAATCATATTTCACCATGACATACAAAACGATAGATGAAAGCCTTACGGTTAAACCTGACTACAAAAAATTTATTTAGGAAGATACATGTAACAAGTATAGCACTTGTAAGTTACTACAAAAGTAGCACCAATACAAAATATAGTTAACTGCTACATATTTATCTTACCAAACTCCACGGAAATATGGTTACCTTAGTCGTTTTGGTGTTTAGGCATCCTGTGAATCCTAGGTGGTGACGTCGAGGTTGTTGAGGGTGTTGCGGTTGCGGTGCTTGTGGGCGAAGGTGAACCAGATAGGGGTTCCTCAGAGCGCTGGACGACAGCAGCAAAGAAGCAGATTCTTGGCGGTGGGAATGTGTTCGATGCGCCAGGAGAGTGGGTCGGTGAAGCAGATCTGGTGTAGTGCATGACGACAACGGTGAATCAGATCTAAGGTGGTGAAGGTACATCTAGGGTTTTCCGCAGGGCTTGTGCAGCTGGTGGCGAGGATTGTGTGTATGTGGGTGGGTGGGTGTAAAATCCCAAAACTTTAATCCAAGGTTATTAAGATCCAAATCATCAAATTTAGAGTTAACAGAAACTTTTCCATTTAAAAATATTAAAGCATTCATATGTGTGTGCATTTAAATAGGAGTTGTTTTGAATTGCCTTGATTAAGTGATCCATTGCTTGTAAAATGATTCTTAGGTGAAATAAACATCATCTAGATCATTTAGAAACAAATCCCAAAGAAAAAAAATCAAAATGAATAAAAGAAGCAAATGGTCATTTGTGCCATTTTAATCAACATGCTACTTTGGATATTCCTAGAACTCAATTCTTAACAGAAACAAATGTGGATCTGTGCACCCCTTGCTAGTACATGTAGTGATGTACCAAGGCCCACTTTGTGATCTACCAAAAACTTTCAAACACTAATTTTAAATGGCATTTCAAAATTGAATCTAGTGTAGGTATCAACATCACCCTATTTCAAAAACCACTCAAATAACTTCCATTTTCAAAACCCAAGCACACCTAGAAGCCCAAGCATGTGATCCACCACTCCACCAAAATTTAGCCCAAAATTCAAATAAAACTTTCATGTGGCCATTGTGTCGAACACCTTGCAGACAGAATCAAACTTAGCCTAACTTATACTGTTTTGATCAAATCTTGTCGAGCATTTAGAGCTGCATTGATCGCCCTTGTCCTCCTGAGTCCAACTAGACCCTCACCGGCCTACCCCTAAGCCGCAACTGTAGTGGAGAGCCGCCACTTTGTGGTCGCCGCCGGCCAGAAGAGGGCAGAGCACCAGGGACAGCGCCACGCCATCCCAACAAGTCCCCTAGCTCCACCCAACCCTACCGCACCTCCCTGTCCACCCCTCGATCACCCACAGGCCCTAGACCACACCCCAGCACCGCCGCCCATTCTCTCTGTGAGCTCGCCAGAGCGCGCCAAAGCGCCCTCACCACCAGCACGCCACAAACCTCCCCTCGACCCAATACCGTGCACACCGCTCCGTGTCGACCCCAGCACCCCGCTAGACATGGTTGTGCGCCGCCGCGCGACCCACAGTCGACTTGCGCCATGTCGAGCACCGCCTCTGTCTCCCAGAGCACGGGATGCTCCCGACCAAATGCCACCGCCCCTAGCCATGCATTTAAGCCGTAGATGACTGTCAGGAGGCAGGCCACCGTCCGCCTACGCCGCCCATGCCTCTAGCCGCCTGTATCAACATCACCGACGAGCTCACCGTCGTGCTGTTCGGTCCCCTCGTCGCCCTATAAAAGGAACCCTCCCCAGCACAAACTACTCACACCAGTCCACTCCCCTACCATCAATGATCCTTCCCCACCTCTCACCGGAGCTGCTCGAGCCATAGTTCGCCGGAATTGCACCGGAGGAGCCCGCTGCAGAGGAAGAGAAGCTGTTGTTGATTCCGTCCACTGTAGCCCCTGCCGCAACCTCGCCTGAGCTTGCCGTCGTCCACCAGTTCATTTGCCCGCCTCGCCGCAGTAGCTCGGGCCCTGGTACGTCCCCGGTAGACCCCCGCTGGACGTTTAGGGTTTGGCCTCGCTAGCGACGAGTCCGTCGTCGACGACGACTCTGAGCCGTCGATCTCTGTTCTAATCGTGTGACCCAGATAGATATATACTGTTTCGGGTTTTAAGTCTCGCTGACAAGAGGGACCAACCTGTCAGTCGCCCTCTACGCCGCTGAGCGCCACTGGCCGACCCATTTTTTTTCCCCCGCTAGATCATGAATTCAAATCTAGATTTTTCTATTTTAGTTTAAACTCAATTTTGTCCCTTAGTTCAAAAATCAATTTAGAAAGATTTACTAAACCAAATTGAGTGATTCCAATTTTGTTAGAAAGCCTCTGAAAATATCTATCCAGGACCGTTGGATTTAATTCATTTAGAGTTAGAGATCTCTCCTAGTAGAAATAAGAAGACAGAAGCATTTGCACATTCAAACATTTTTATAAAATCAACCATAATAGCTTTTGAGTTGATTCCAACTCTCAAAAATCACATTTAACCATATCTCTCTGAAAAGGTAATAAAATTAAGGTTATATGAAGTGACTTTGGACTCGTACCAAATTAGTGCTATATAGGCATTTCTAGTCGCTTTAAATCATTAAATAATAAACTTAAACTTATTAAAATGTGATCCATCATTTAAATCACATTCCCATATGTTATAATATGTGGTGATGACATGTGTCCATATCATCCCATATTTTAATTGGAGAATATTAAATCTTAGTTAATTTCAATGAGTAGAAATTACTTTTCTCAAATAAAAAGAATGAAGCTAGTTAAGTGAAACCTTGTGATGCTGGTGAGGATAATAGATCATCAAATGTGTGCCTTAGTGTGTTAAGTATACTAGTTAAGTATTATTTGGTGATTGTGTATACTGTATGTATTTATAGACGATAGTACCGACCAAGCTTTCGAGGAGGAGGAGTGCTATCAAGAGGAGGAAGAAAACTTCAACCACTGCACCAACCAAGGAAAGCTATTGTTAGCAAGCTAGAATTAAGCTAGATAACCTAAGCAAGATGCATTAGGCATGCTTTGGTTATACCAAGTTGACTATTACCTACTCCAAGTTTTACTTTCAAGCTTTTACTTCCTTTACTTTACCCAAGTCCTTTACTTGTTTTAAAGGTAGCATAAAAAGTATAAAACTTGACCTATCTAGATAACTTTAGATGTCATTCTATGGCATGATATTGAGATTAGCATCCCACCTTAGTGAACACTCTTAGCTTAGTAGCTTAGAGCTAACTCAAAACTTTAGTCACTTTAGATGGGAATACTTGGTGAAAATGAATTGTGAAAACCTTGGAATGATGAGTCATTCTATTGAGATGTTTTGACATGTGTTGAGAAACAAAAATGGTTTATGATGATGAAAATTTTGAGGCATGAGCCTTAACCCTTTTACAAAACTGATGGTTGGATTCGGATGCGATACCATTCCAATTTTTCCGGACAACCACAATACCTGAATTGGGTAAGGCTTAGCTGGAAGTTTATATGAATTAGTATTAGTTACCTCGCGGGAGAGGTTTGAGCTGAGGGTACCTCTTAATGTTGTCCACCTATTCAGTGCCAAAGATGACAGATGGTCATGGTTGGGAGGCCATGCTCATAGGAGAGGTTCTTATACTAGGGTGTGTAAAGGAAAGGTTATGTTTGATTATCTACATACTAAGTATGATGATTCAGGGTTATCCCTGACAGATGTATCGAATCTTGTGGTGAAAGTGTACCACCTCTGCAGAGTGTCAAACTATTCGAATAGCCGCGTCTGTGGTTATCGATAGTTGGAGTGGCCATACTGTTTCGTTGTCCGATGTTTTCAAAATGACTTATGAAATGAATGATGAATCTTGACTTGACCAAAACAGGGTTGTGATTATGATACTAGCTTTCCAACTTAAGTGATTCTAGAAATTTTTTTATCTTTATTTGTTTCTGAACTCAGCTTAGGTTTCAAACTTAATTTCATAGCTAAAACTTCGCTTTAGCTTTTCCCACTTGAATTATACTACTTGTTAGTGGTAGTTTGCGAGTACTTAAAGAGTAATCATGGCTTTTGTCCCTGGCTATTCCTATGGCCAGACTATGAAGGAGACTACCAAGATGATGGCCAGCAGGATGACAATGATAACTAGGACTATCTGCCTTCGTCAGCATTGCCTGTGCCCCTGAAGATGGACCCCACCGCTACACTTATTACTTTTTCCGCTGCTTGTTGTATTAAGACTGGATCATGAGATCCTTATTTGTGTAAAACCTTATTTATGGTTTGTAATGGATAATGTACTGTGATATCCAATCTGTTATGTCTCGCAAAAATGGTAATATTGGGATTGCGATGTATGACTTAACTGGCATCTGGGATTAAAAATCCGGGTGTTGACAAGTTCGTATCAGAGCCATCTTGACCATAGGAGACCCTAGTTAGAATGGACGTCCGAACAAAAACTTAATTTCAAAACCAAAGTGAGTATTTATGAAAAACTATTTCCTCTCTTACCCTTGGGAATTCATTCTTTCTCAAAAATTCATGTTCCTCAAATTCTTACATTACTACATAAAATTTGACACACTTGATCACCTCACTAACTTCCTCATCCTCAATTCTTGTAGATGGAGTCTCAGTTCAGCAAGTTCTACCAGTTGGGAAATGAAGGTCAGCTGATCTTCGAGAGGGACCTAGATTCACTGTCTGGGTTACTGGGACGCCCACATCCGGAGTTTCTTGGAGCTCAACTTCTAGGACCCCCAGGAGGTGATTTAAAGTGGCTGGTTACCGCTGATCTTTGAGGAAGCATAGAAGCACCAACGTCCGGGAGAATCCAGTTCTCCATAAGGGAAAACAACTGGCTAGATGGATTAGCCAGGGCAATGCATGAAGCTCTCGCATGTCTATGTGCCCTCAGTGTTAACCAAATCCAAGGAACCCGTTTTGCTCACTATGCAAGACGTGAGTTCATGGGAATGCCAATGGAGATGCGAAGTCACCCAGAGTTGAAGCATCAAGTGGAGAACCTTGACTTCCTCCTGGACAATGCTAGGGAGTTTGCCAACCACAACCTTTCCATTGTCGACCAGAAGGCCCAGACTTTCACACTGCTTGTAAAGGACCGTCAGTCTCTTCGCCCCCAGTGCGAAAAGAAGGATCACACCATCGCCCGTCTTCGTAAGAAGGTGGACGACCTCGAGAAGACCGTCAAGGAGCAAGAAGCTCAGCTTGCAGCAAAGGAGGAAGAAGAGGAGGGTGAAAACATCTAAGGAGACATGGATTCTTACCTCAGCAATGATGATGACTTTCTGGAGGAGGATGCTGTGGACTTCTACACTGACGATGAGCACTCCGACTTCATCGATGATGAGTAGATGCACTAGAGCACTATCGTAGCATGAGATGTATCGGTCCCACTTTATCGTAGCTTACAGAATGGTTCTTAAAACCATCTATTTCCCTTGTTGTGGTGTGTGTGTGCTTGTATCGTATGCTTGTTTGAATCAATGAAATGAAGTTAGTTGGAATCCTGCATAACCTCATTGTAGACAGAGAAGCAAGCAGGGCAGAGTGCCAAGCTAATCTAGCAACACTACAACAGATCGCCCAGATGGCTCTCAACAACCAAGGACATGGAAATTAGGATCATCAAGGATCCAAGCTGAAAAACTTCTAGAATACTAATCCCCCAAATTTTAGCACTTCAGAGAACCCATTAGATGCTGATGACTGGTTGCAGACAATGGAGAACAACTTGGAGGTAGCCAGAGTTGATGACAATGACAAAGTTCTCTTTGCCACCCACTACTTGGCAGGAGATTTAAGAGCCTGGTGGAATAGCACCCGCCTGATGAACGATGGTCAAGTGATGACATGGGAAGCCTTCAAGATCAAGTTCAGCCGCACTCACGTGCTGCAGGGTCTAGTCACCCGAATGAGGTATGAATTCAGGGAGTTGAAGCAGGGCAGAATGACTGTGGTGGAGTACCGTGACAGATTCCTGTCACTTGCAAGGTACGCACCGGATGAGATCAACACAGAGGCCAAGAAGAAGGAGAGCTTCCTGAACGTACTGCATGATGAGATGCATACTGTCCACGTCAACATCCTCTTCGAGGATCTCTATGAGCTAGTCGACTCTGCCATTCAGATGGAAGGGAAGATTAACCAGGCAAACGACAAACGCAAACGTCGTATGATGCAACAATATGGATCTAGCAGTCACCAGAAGTACCCCCAACCCCTCACCAGGATATGCACCAAGGAACAACCGACCCCCAATGTCTCGCCCAAGCTACCCCAACCGTAGCGGAGGCAATGTGAAGTCCGGAGGAAATAATCACAACTCCAACAACACCAACAATTTCAACCATGCCCCTCCCAAGAGCAACAACAACAACAACAACAACAATACTGCACCCAGAACTGGCAGCAATGTTGTGCCTGTCGTAGCAAAAGACAAGTCCCAGATAACTTGTTTCGAGTGTGGAGTGAAGGGTCACTACTCCAATGAGTGTCCTAAGAAGACTGCCGCCACTGCCAACGTGAATGCCCCAGCTCAACAGCAGCGTCGTGTTCAACCAGGGAGAAGGTTTGCCCCAGGGAACCCTCACAACCGCAATGGTCGTCTCTTCCACATGAACGCCGAAGAAGCCCAAGAAGCGCCAGACGTAGTGTTGGGTATGTTTTCTGTCAACTCAGTTTTATCAAGGGTATTGTTTGATTCGGGAGCATCGCATTCATTTGTGACCGAAGAATTTGCATGCACTAGTAAGATTCACCCAACCAACCTGAAGCATGTCATGATAGTTCAAATCCCCGGTTGAACTACAAAATCTAGAAAAAATTGCAAAGTTGTGCCTATCAGAATACATGGGATAGTTTTTTATGCCAACCTAATCATACTCGGAACCAAAGGATTGGAAGTAGTACTAGGTATGGAGTGGATGTCAAGGCATAAAGGACTGATCGACTGTGTTAAGAAATCCATCACCATGACAAGTAGCTCTGGAGTCACAGTAGAGCATATATCTGAAACCATACCTCGTCAATTCAAGTGCAACAAGAGTCTAGCCTTATCCACCATAGACCAAGTCCGAGTAGTCTATGAATACCCCGACGTATTTCCAAATGAATTGCCAGGTATGCCCCCGGATAGGGATATTGAGTTCATTATCGAACTAATCCCCGGAACCGGACCCATAGCCTAGAGACCCTATAGCATGAACCCCTCAGAGTTAGTGGAATTGAAGAAGTAGTTGGATGCCATGTTAGCAACAGGTTTGATTCAACGAAGCACATCGCCATGGAGATCACCAGTGTTATTCGTCGACAAGAAAGATGGAGGCAACCGTTTGGGCACAGATTATAGAAAACTGAATGACGTCACCATCAAGAACAAGTACCCCTTACCAAAGATAGAGGATCTATTTGATCAGTTGACTGGAGCCCAGGTATTCTCAAAGATTGATCTTAGGACTAGTTATCACCAACTTAAGTTTCGTGCAACGGATATTCCGAAGACCACCTTTACTACTCGCTATGGTTTATACGAGTATACGGTTATGTCTTTTGGATTAACCAATTCCCCTGCTTATTTCATGAATAAGATCTTTATGAATTTCCTAGACAAGTTTTTAGTTGTGTTTATGAATGATATCCTTATCTACTCCAAGTCAGAGCAAGAGCATGAGCAACATCTGAGAATCATCCTAGAAACCCTGAGAGAGCATCGGTTATATGCCAAGTTCAGCAAGTGTGAGTTTTGGCTGAAGGAAGTAGGATTCCTAGGACATATTGTGTCTGCCAGAGGAGTCTCTGTTGATCCCGCCAAGATCAAAGATGTCGAAGAATGGGAAGCCCCAACCATTCAAACCCAAGTCCATGCATTTCTCAGATTAGCGGGATATTACCGCAAATTTGTCGAAGGATTCTCGAGCATCGCCAGACCCATGACCTAATTGTTGAAGAAGGACAAGAAGTTTGAATGGACTGAAAAATGTGAATCCAGCTTCCAGGAACTGAATAAGAGATTGATCTCAGCCCCAATATTGATCATGCCAGACATCAAGAAGCCGTTTGATGTGTATTGTGATGCATCCAAGATTGGTCTCGGATGTGTATTGATGCAAGAAGGCAAGGTTATCGCCTATCTGTCTCGACAACTGAAGCAACATGAGCAGAACTATCTGACCCATGATCTTGAATTAGCAGCAGTAGTTTTGTCATTGAAGACACGGCGTCATTATCTTATGGGTAATCGCTGTGAGATTTACTCAGATCACAAGAGCTTGAAGTATATTTTCACTCAGAAGGAGCTGAATATGAGGCAAAGAAGATGGATAGAGTTAATCAAGGATTATGACCTTGACATTCACTATCACCCCGACAAAGCCAACGTGGTAGAGGATGCTCTTAGCAGATTGTCGTGTAGGCTAAAAACCATGATCAACGAGAAGCAACCAAGTTTGTATGTGGAGTTGGAGTAGTTTAGGACTGAGCTAGTTAGCAAAGGATTCTTAGCTAGCATTGAACTTTGACCCACATTAATCAGCCAAATCAAGGAAGCCCAGAAGGGAAATGAAAGTATCGACGGAATCAAACGTCGTATTGGTATAGGCAAGGTACCTGGATTCATTAAAGACGAAGAAGGAGTTCTGTGGTACAAAGGATGTATCTTTGTGCCAACAGATTCGGAGTTGAAGCAAGTTATCATGCAAGAAGCTCATGATACTCTTTATTATATCCATCCCGGAGGAACGAAGATGTATCAAGATTTGAAGGAGCAATTTTGGTGGCACAAGATGAAGAGAGAAATTGGAAGCTACGTAGCCAAGTGTGATATCTGTCAGAGAGTCAAGGCGGAACATCAGAGACCCACAGGATTGTTGCAACCATTGCAAATGCTAGAATTGAAATGGGATTCCGTAGGAATGGACTTTATCACCGGTTTGCCTACTTCTAGTAGGGGAAATGACTCTATCTCGGTCATAGTTGATAGACTGTCTAAGGTAGCTCACTTTATACCTGTCAAGACTACCTACCAGAGTTCAAAGCTAGCAGAGTTGTATATTGCTAGAATTGTTAGTCTGCATGGAACCCCCAAGACCATAGTATCAGATCGAGGAACCCAGTTTACCTCAAGATTTTGGCAGAAAGTCCAAGAAGGATTAGGAACCAAGTTGGAATTCAGCACCGCTTATCACCCGCAAACTGATGGATAGACTGAGAGAGTCAACCAAATCCTGGAGGATATATTGAGAGCTTGTGTATTAGAATATGGATCAAAATGGGAAGACTGCCTGCCTTTCTCAGAATTCTCATATCACAACAATTATCAAGCTAGTTTGCAGATGGCACCATTTGAGTTCCTATACGGAAGGAAGTGTTGTACCCCTTTGAATTGGTCGCAAGTAGGAGAGAGTCAGATCTTTGGACCCGACATTCTCCAAGAAGCCGAAAAAAGGTGCACAAAGTCCGTGAGCACCTCAAGACCGCCCAGTCCAGACAGAAGAGTTATGCTGATAAGAGAAGGAGAGACCTGACTTTCAATGTCGGAGATTTTGTATATCTCAAGGTTTCGCCATTGAAAGGAGCCCAACACTTTTGTCTGAAAGGAAAGTTAGCCCCCAGATATATTGGGCCCTTCAAGATTCTGAACCATCGAGGAGAGGTATCGTATCAATTAGAACTACCCGAGGAGATGTCAACCATCCACAATGTGTTCCATATATCGTTACTTCGCAAATGCCTGGAAGTGCCGAAGAAGACTGAAGTTTTCAAGAACATCGATCATCAAGCCGTTGAGATCAACAATGACCTGACATATCGTGAATTGCCCATCCGTATCTTAGAGGAAGCTTACAGAACCACTAGAACTAGGAGTATCAAGTTTCTCAAGATTCCATGGAGCAACCATACCGAAGAGGAAGCCACTTGGGAGCGAGAAGATTACATTAGGACAGAGTTCCCAGATCTCTTTAGTTCCTAGTTTTCTTTTGTAAATATCGGGACGAGATTTCGTTTAAGGGGGGAAGGTTTGTAACATCCCAAAACTTTAATCCAAGGTTACTACGATCCAAATCATCAAATTTCGAGTTAACAGAAACTTTTCCATTTAAAAATATTAAAGCATTCATATGTGTGTGCATTTAAATAGGAGTTTTTTTGAATTTCCTTGATTAAGTGATCCATTGCTTGTAAAATGATTCTTAGGTGAAATAAACATCATCTAGATCATTTCCAAACAAATCCCAAAGAAAAAAATCAAAATGAATAAAAGAAGCAAATGGTCATTTGTGCCATTTTAATCAACATGCCTACTTTGGCTATTCCTAGAACTCAATTCTTAACAGAAACAAATGTGGATCTGTGCACCCCTTGCTAGTACATGTAGTGATGTACCAAGGCCCATTTTGTGATCTACCAAAAACTTTCAAACACTAATTTTAAATGGCATTTGAAAATTGAATCTAGTGTAGGTATCAAGATCACCCTATTTCAAAAACCACTCAAATGACTTCCATTTTCAAAACCCAAGCACACCTAGAAGCCCAATCATGTGGTCAACCACTGCACCAAAATTCAGGCCAAAATTCAAATAAAACTTTCATGCAGCCATTGTGTCGAACACCTTGCAGACAGAATCAAACTTAGCCTAACTTATATTGTTTTGATCAAATCTTGTCGAGCATTTAGATCTGCATTGATCGCCCTTGTCCCCTTGAGCCCAACCAGACCCTCACCGGCCTACCCCTAAGCCGCAGTAGTAGTGGAGCGCCGCCAGTTTGTGGTCGCCGCCGGCCAGAAGAAGGCAGAGCTCCAGGGACAGCGCCACGCCATTCTAGCAAGTCCAATAGCTCCGCACAACCCTGCAACACCTCCCTATCCACCCCTCGATCACCCACAGGCCCTGGACAACACCCCAACACCGTCACCCATTATCTCTGCGAGCTCGCCAGAGAGCGCCAAAGCACCCTCATTGCCAGCACGCCATAGACCGCCCCTCGACCTAATACCGTGCACGCCGCTCCGCCTCGACCCATGCACCCTGCCAGACACGGTCGTGCGCCACCGCATGACCCGCAGTCGCCGTGCGCCGCGTCGAGCACCGCCTCTGTCTCCTAGATCGCGGGATGCTCCCGACCAAACGCCACCACCCCTAGCCACGCATTTAAGCCGTAGATGACCGCCAGGAGGCAGGCCACCGTCCGCCTATGCCGCGCATGCGTCTAGCGGCTTTATCAACGCCATCGACGAGCTCACCGTCGTGCCGTTCGGTCCACTCGTCGCCCTATAAAAGGAACCCTCCCCAGCACAAACTACTCAGACCACTCCACTCCCCTCTCATCACTAATCCTTCCCCACCTCTCGCCAGGGCCGCTCGAGCCATAGTTCACCGGAATTGCGCCGGAGGAGCCCGCTGCAGAGGAAGAGAAGTTGTCGTTGATTCCATCCACGGCAGCCCCTGTCGCGACCTCGCCTGAGCTTGCCGTCATCCACCAGTTCGTTTGCCCGCCTCGCCGCAGTAGTTGGAGCCCTAGTACGTCCCTGGTAGCCCCCTGCTGTCCGTTTAGGGTTCGATCTCGCCGGCGACGAGTCCATCATCGACGACGACTGTGAGCCGTCAATCTCTGTTCTAATCGTGTGGCCCAGATTGATAGATATTGTTTTGGGTTTTAAGTCTCGCTGACAAGCGGGACCAACCTATCAGCCGCCCTCTGCGCCGCTGAGCGCCACTGGGCCGGCCCATTTTCTTTTCCCCGCTAGCCCATGAATTCAAATCTAGATTTTTCTATTTTAGTTTAAACTCAATTCTGTCCCTTAGTTCAAAAATCAATTCAGGAAGATTTACTGAACCAAATTGAGTGACTCCAATTTTTTTGGAAAGCCTCTGAAAATATCTATCCAAGCCCGTTGGATTTAACTCATTTAGAGTTAGAGATCTCTCCTAGTAGAAATAAGAAGACAGAAGCATTTGCACAATCAAACATTTTTATAAAATCAACCATAATAGCTTTTGAGTTGATTCCAACTCTCAAAAATCACATTTAACCATATCTATCTGAATATGTAATAATATTAAGGTTTACATGAAGTGACTTTGGACTCGTACCAAATTAGTGCTATATAGGCATTTCTAGTCACTTTAAATCATTAAATAATAAACTTAAACTTATTAAAATTTGATCCAACATCTAAATCACATTCCCATATGTTAGAATATGTGGTGATGACATGTGTCCATATGATCCTATATTTTAATTGGAGAATATTAAATCTTAGTTAATTTCAATGAGTAGAAATTACTTTTCTGAAATAAAAAGAATGAAGCTAGTTAAATAAAACCTTGTGATGCTGGTGATGATAATAGATCATCAAATGTGTGACTTAGTGTGTTAAGTAGACAAGTTAAGTATTGTTTGGTGATTGTGTATACCGTATGTATTTATAGACGATAGTACCGACCAAGCTTTCGAGGAGGAGGAGTGCTATCAAGAGGAGGAAGAAAACTTCAACCACTGCACCAACTTTGAATCATTAAATAATAAACTTTAACTTAGTAGCTTAGAGCTAACTCAAAACTTGAGTCACTTTAGATGGGAATACTTGGTGAAAATGAATTGTGAAAACCTTAGAATGATGAGTCATTCTATTAAGATGTTTTGACATGTGTTTAGAAACACAAATGGTTTATGATGATGAAAATGTCGAGGCATGAGCCTTAACCCTTTTACAAAACTGATGGTTGGATTCGGATGCGATACCATTCCAATTTTTTCGTACAACCACAATACCTGAATTGGGTAAGGCTTAGCTGGAAGTTTATGTGCATTAGTATTAGTTCCCTCACGGGAGAGGTTTGAGCTGAGGCTACCTCTCAATGTTGTCCACCTATGTAGTGCCAAAGATGACAGATGGTCATGGTTGGGAGGCCATGCTCATAGGATAGGTGCTTATACTAGGGTGTGTAAAGGAAAGGTTATGTTTAATTATCGACATGCAAAGTATGATGATTTAGGGTTATCCCTGACAGATGTATCGAATCTTGTGGTGAAAGTGTACCACCTCTACAGAGTGTCAAACTATTCGAATAGCCGCGTCTGTGGTTATCGACAGTTGGAGTGGCCATACTGTTTCGTTGTCAGATGTTTTCAAAATGACTTATGAAATGAATGATGAATCTTGACTTGACCAAAACAGGGTTGTGATTATGACACTAGCTTTCTTTGTTTCTGAACTCAGCTTAGGTTTCAAACTTAACTTCATAGCTAAAACTTAGCTTTAGCTTTTCCCACTAGAATTATACTACTTGTTAGTGGTAGTTTGCGAGTACTTAAAGAGTAGTCATGGCTTTTGTCCCTGGCTATTCCTATGGCCAGACTATGAAGGAGACTACCAAGATGACGGCCAGCAGGACGGCTATGATAACTAGGACTATCTGCCTTTGTCAGCATTGCCTGTGCCCCTGAAGATGGACCCCATCACTACACTTATTACTTTTTCCGCCGCTTGTTGTATTAAGACTAGATCATGAGATCCTTATTTGTGTAAAACCTTATTTATGGTTTGTAATGGATGATGTACTGTGATATCCAATATGTTATGTCTCGCAAAAATGGTAATCCTGGGATTGCAATGTATGACATAACAGGCATCTGAATTAAAAATCCGGGTGTTGACAGTGGGGGTTGGTGTGGGGGTCGGTGGTAGGGGCGGGGCTATAGAGGTACCTAACGGAAAAATTACGATTGAACCCCAACGAACTAACTTCACTAGGGGTTGAAGGGGGATTCCAAGATGTTTGAAACGGATAGAGGGATATTTTCCCACTCAACTAAATTCAGATTTATGTATAGTCCAAGTAGTAGTAAATAGGTAAGCCGTACTCCCTGGAATCAAAGGCCAACAGGCACATCGGTGCTCATCCATGGCCCATACAGCCTCATTTTGGAAATTAAGGCCCCATTTGGCCATTTTGCATCTAAATATTGATCATCCATGACCCAGATTGGCTCGGTTTAGATATTAAGGCCCAGTTTGGCATCAAAGTATTTTAAAATTATTTAGAAAACTTTTTGATTTCTGAATAAATTGAACTAATTTAGTGTTTTGCTCCAACAAATAATACGAGTTTAAACTGATCTTGTTTCAATGAAGGAAGGAACCTCTTGTAAAAAACAATGGAAGGGAACTCTTGTAAGAAACAATGGAAGGGAACTCTTGTAAGAAACAATGGAAGGGAACTACCAGGCTGCTCCTATGGCATGTGGCAACTCTTGGATATAACAAGCAAGACTTTTTAAGAAGCCATCAACAACGACAACCTCTCCCATCCAGGCACAACGGACACATCGAAGAACTCTCTCTGTCTCTCCCTATCCCTTTAGGCCGGCTAAGGCACCACACACACAAAAAATGCCACACAGCTGCTCTGATCAGTGCACCTCCATTGACAAGTCCAACGCACGGGTGAACGGGGATATCAGTCCCTACCATGGTGATAGCGAGGAGTCCACTGACGGCCCGTTCTATTCCAACACACCGGAAGGTAATTTTCCCGATGAGGACCGTGCTTACCGTCATATATTGGAGGGGACGACGCTGGTAGAGAGGAAAGAGGAGGAGGAGGGGGAGGGGAAGGAGGATGCTTGGTCTTTCCTCTATGAAGGAGACATCGTCTTCAAGAAGAGTTGACTCGATCTATCCTCCATCGGCAACAAGAAGAGGGAGCAGGAGGATGAGGGGTCAGAAGATTTATGGCCATTTCTCCAGGTACGAGACATTATCTCCAAGAAGAGTGCACTCGATCCTACCTTCATCGGCAATGAGAAGAGGCAGGAGAAGGAGGCAAGAGGCTTGAAGAATAATAAGAAGAAGAAGACGATAAGAGCTGGGGGATGCCACGGGAAGTGGAAGGACGATGCCAACACGAAGATGACAGCGGAAGGATCCAGGTCTAGGAAGAAGAAGTATTAGGATTAATTTTGTTTAATTTCACCTCTACTTCCTTTCTGTAATAATGTTCGGAGATTGAATATTATTATCAAGTACAAATTGGGACGGTGGTTGCGATCTACTATCATAAGTACTCCATTTGTCATTTCATCTCCCACTGCGACGCAATAAAACCTATTGTATTACCGAGGAGGTGAAATTACTTTCTCCTCTTAATTTCTGCATCCGTTTGAGGAAAGAAGGGTTCCAATACATAGAAACCCACGTTAATTACTCACGTGAATTCAGGTAATTAATACTAAAAGGAAGAAGCATGGGAAACCGCATGTATTCGTAGTGCTCCTTTAATTACTAATATGAATCATTATAAGTGAAATACGAAGTAGTAGTAGTATATCGGAATCCATGGAGAAAAAATAACCTATGTATAGTACACGTAAATCATCTCCTTGCACGGCATTGATTTGAAATTATTTAATGTCACATTGATTTGAAAAATCAATTGCGCCCAACGTGCCACGTGCTCTCCCCTATCCCCTAGCCGTCACTGCGGCACATCAGAAAAGGCTACGTCGCCTGCCATATCAAGCAAGCATGAAACATTTGTCTATACGCCAGAAGAATCCAGCAGACATGCAAACATCAGAATCATATTGTTGGTTACCGATGGTCCCTTTGATGCTCACCAGCGAGGCACCTGCGATTACATCAACATTAAGGTGCACCTGAAGCTTGTGGGTTACCGATAAGAAATAGAAAATTGATTCTCCCTCTCTCATCTCTCTTCCATTTTCTGAGTTCATATTGTTTTCCCTAAAAATGTCCTCTATTTGCACTACAAGTGTCGCATAGTTTTGCTTATGTTTCTTAACATTGGTAGCTCCAAAATATGTCATTTCATCAAAATTTTCCAAAAAATGATTCACAAAACACCTTTTTGGGTGCACGAGGTGTTCTTCTATGTGTCGTAGGGTCGAGCCCTGATTGGTCGAGACCTACCTCACACGGATCATGGCCACCCACTCTAGGATCCTCTACGATCCAACGAGCTTGATATCTCAATGGTATCTCCCTTTTTGTTCAAATTTGGCACCAAAGCACTAGTTTGACACCAAAGCAATAAAAAAAGTGCTTCGAAAAACCCTAGGCTTTTTTTCCGGTGATTTTTTCTATAATTTGACATTTGTGAGGCTTTTTGGGAATCGTTCCCTTTGTAATTTGAAATTTGTGAGGCTTTTATGATGCTCTTTATAATTTTAAATCCGTGAGTCTTTTTGTGATCCTTTTATAAGCTAAGATTTTTGAGATGTTTACAAATATAGGGTTCCTTTTATAATTTGAATTTTGTGAGGATTTTTTGATCCTTTTTATAAGTTGAAATTTGTGAGGATGTTTATAAATATATAACACTTTTATATTTTGAAATTTGTGAGGCTCTTTGTGTTGCATTTTATAATTTGAAGTTTGTGAGGCTGTTTATGAATCCGTGTTACTTTCTAGAATTGGAAACTTGTGAGGCTATTTCAAAATTTATGATGCTTTTTATATTTTGAAATATGTGGGGTGTTTTGGTAGACTGTTTACAACTATGCGATGCTTTTATAATTTGAAATTGGTTAGACTATTTACAAAATTTAGGGTGCTCTTTATAATTTTAAATATGTGAGGCTTGAGTGGATCAAAATCCTCTAGGATTTCTATGGGAATAATCCTTTGAATCAAAAAGAGCACTATGAAGCAATGCACGATAGTTGGGTAAAGCTCCTTCCACTGAGCGGTTGAGCTTTTTGGTAAAGGAAGGAAGTGAAAATATAGAAGCAGGAAAAGATGAACATTTGAATTGCTACTACTCCTTCCTATACACGCCAACGCAAGTGGTGAACAAGAAAGACGGCTAGAGGCAAACACACAGAGTCGCCGACACAAGGGAGGTCGACCCAACGTGTGCATCGGCCCATTGGGGATGAGGGAGAGATGAGTCGGCCGATACATGGAAGAGAATGAGTGAGGAAAACTAATTTGTTTTGTGTGCATATCTTATCTTATATTATCTTGCCTCTTACCACTGCTAGTAAGTTCCACGTGTCCTGCATGTGAGAGTGAGATAATAGACATCTCACATATCATCACTATATACAATTATAATAGGTAAAGCAGAAGAAATATAAATTTGATCAACATCTATAAAGTATGGGTGTATATTTCATTCTTGTACTTTGTATACTAGTTAGTTGTACGTGGCTTGCAGGTGAGACTCAGATAGTAGACATATGCTATATCATCCTATGTAAAATTATAATTGGTAAAGCACAAGAAAATATAAATTTGATCAACATCTATAAAGTATGGGTGTATATTTGGTCCTTGTACTTTGTATCACATGTAGAAGTCAAAGATTATTAGCTACCTAACACATGACATTTTTGATAACATGGTCTAGAGAAACGATAAAGAAGATTCTATTATGATGGAGAAGTGTGTTTTGAGGTTTGTGAATAGCATTCATTATGCCAAAGACTATCAATAGAATCTTCTAGATGCTAGAATGCACAAGAAGATCCAACATCTAGAAAATGCTGAGATTCCCGAGTCTTAATCCAACGGTCAACATTTAAAGGTATTCGTACACTATATAGTTGTGAGATAAGATCATGTAGAAGTCAAAACGATTATTAGCTATGTGGGAGAAGATTCTAGTATGATGGAGAAGTGTGTTTTGAGGTTTGTGCATAGCATTCATTATGTTGAAGACTATCTATAGAATCTTCGAGATGCTAGAATGGAAAAGAAGATCTAACAGTTGGAAATATTAGGATTCGAGAGTCTTGATCCAACGGTCATCAATCAAAGTTATTCGTACACTATATAGTGGTGATATCTCTACTAGTACAATGGAGCAATTTTGAATTGGATCCATAGCACCAATCCTGACCGTTGGGCTGTTAGATCCAATGGTACAGAGCAACTGGATTCGTGTTGAATAGTACCTAGAGGAAACTCCACCATGTCTGTTCTAGAACCATCATGTCACCACCCCCAAAATTTCATAGCATAGTAGGTTGTATTATCCCTACTATTATAATGGCGTAGTTTTGAATAGGATCCATAACACGAATCATAACTGTTGGGCTGTTAGATCCAATGATTCAGAGCAGCTGGATTCGTGTTGAATAGTACCTACAGCAAACTCCACCATGTTCTAGAACCACCATGTTGAATAGTACCCATGATATGTCAGACGTCTATTATCTGAGTCTCACGTGCACGACACGTTCAACTTATTAGTAATATTACCACTATATAGTATACAAATAACTTTAAATATTGACCATTCGATCGAGACTAGCGAATCCGAACACTACCAGCCATTGGATCTTCTTTTCCATTCTAGCATCAAGATGATTTTATTGATATTCTTCAGCACAATGAATGCTATGCAAAAACCTCAAAACACAATTCTCCATCATAATATAATCTTCCCTTGTTTCTCTAACAAGACCGTTGGTTAACATCAACTTAATGTTTGTTAATAAATCATATTTCATACAGTATATATACATGTGTAGCACATGCCTTTACTAGTATTCTCTAAGCTCATAGTCTCTTTGATTGTTTTCAAAACATGGTCAAATTCCTAGGCATGCATATTCTTAGCAAGAAGTTGAATCTTTCTAAACTCTCACTCGTTCTAGATACATTGACTGCCTGGTGGGTCCATTGAACAAATTATCGCAAGGAGTTAATTTCAAAACACATAGCTAAAATCTCAAAACATGGTGAGTCTGAGTCACTTTGACTGTTTTTAAAAAGGTCAAATTTCTAGGCATGCATATTCTTAGCCAAAAGTGTGAATCTTTCCGAACTATCACTCGTTTTCGATACATTGACTGCCTGGTGGGTCCATTGAACAGATTATCACAAGGTGTGAAGTTAATTTCGAAACACAATCAAAATTTCAAAACACGGTTAGTCATAGTCTCTTTGATTGTTTTCAAAACACGATCAAATTTATATGTATGCATATTCTTAGAAAGAAGTTAAATCTTTCCAATCTCGCACTCGTTCTTGATACTTGACTTCTTGGTGGGTCCATTGAATAGATTATCGCAAGGTGGGAAGTTAATTTCAAAACACAACCAAAATTTCAAAACACGGTGAGTCATGATCTCTTTGATTGTTTTCAAAACACAGTCAAATTTCAAGGCATGCATATTGTTAGCAAGAAGTTGAATCTTTCCAAACTCTCACCGGTTCTCGATACATTGACTACTTGGTGGGTCCACTGAACAGATTATCGCGAGGTGTGGAATTAATTTCAAAACTAGAAAAGTTTTAATGTTTGATTTGCTACTACTAGTACGAATTGGGAATTTTTTGACAAATATGCCCAGATTCGAGAATTAATTCCGGGTCTAACCCCTGCGAGGAACTAATTCGGAATCTAACCCTAGGCTTGGTGCCATTTTAAATGGAGCTGAAGTTGTACAAATCGGCGCCAACACATCAGAAAACCGAACCGAAGGAGGTCGACTCCATTTAAAACGGCACCGACATCGGCTCCATGTGAAATGGCACCGACCTCCCTAGGTTGCCCCCTGTTGTCACGTGTTGGCGCCGACCTGTATAACTTCGGCTCCATCTAAAATGGAACCAACCCGAGGGGTTAGATTTCGAATTAGTTCCTAAGAGGGGTCAGACTCGGAATTAGTTCTTGAATCTGCGCAAATATGTCAAAAAATACACGGATTGGTGAGTAGTAGTACTTAGTACTCCTACTTTAAAATGCTGACTAGATCCAAAATGCTTACTTCCAATGTACAACAACGCTGAAATGGATCATATGGGCACCTAGAGGGGGTGTGAATATGTAACATCCCAAAACTTTAATCAAGGTTATCAAAGTTCTAATCACCCAATTTAGGGTTAACAAAAACTTTTATTAAAGAAAAGGCATATGAATGCATGTGTGTTTGCATTAGTGTAGAATTGATTGAAAATGCCATGCTTGATTGTTATAAATGTTGTGAAATGGTTTAAAGGTGAATGCCACATCATCTAGACCATTTGCAAACAAAATCCAAAGAGAAAGAAATCAAATAAGATTAAATAAGGCAAATGGTCATTTTGACCATTTTAATCCACTAGGCCACTTTAGGTGTTCCTAGAAGGCAATTCCTAACAGAAACTAGTTTAATTCTTTTCACCCCTTGCTAGACCAAGAAAAGATGAATCAAGGCCCACTTACAAACTTACAAAAACATTTAGCCACTCAATTTAAAAGACATTTGAAAATTGAATCAAGTGTATGTGTTAGGATCACATTTTTTCGAAAACACATCAAATGAATTCACCTTGGCAATCCCAAGCAAACCTAGTCTCTCAAGCTTAATACAAGACAACTCAAAAATTTTGAATCAAAAATTCAAAAATAATTTTAATTCGGCCATTAACACAAACACTTGGCACGCAAAGAAAAACCATCTACCTAACTTCATTGTTTGCCACAGTAAACCTCGACCATTTGGACCCCTCTTAACCCTCTGGTCCCCTCTGAGTCTAACCCAGCCCAGACTAGCTCCCCCCTTCGCCGTGGTTCATAGTGGAGCACCGCCAGTTTTTGGTCATCGTCGGCCGACCACGGCCAGCTCGCAGCAGACCTCCCCGCGCCTAACCAGGATGTCCAGGAGCATCGCCGCAGCCTACCGCCACCCCCTGTCCGCCCCATGGTCGAAGCCCAGCCTTGGACCACACTAGCACCGCCGCACACCACCTCTCTGCGCTGTGTCCAGAGCACCCTAGTGCGCCGCGCCCGACTAGCCTGCACGCGCCGCGCCTTGCCCTCAACCCGCATGCGCAGGCTCGCCATGATCACGCCATCCCGGTAGACACCCCTGTTTGCCGCCGCGCGACCCGCAGCAGCCGCACGCCACCGCAAACACCTCTGCCTTCGCCTAGCGCGCCACACGCGCCCGACCGTTCCACACCGCCCCACGCCGTGCCATTAAGTCTGTGAGAACTGCCAGGAGACACTGCAATGTCCACCTACCCCAGCCATGCCTCTAGCTCTCTGTGCTGCCCTCGCCAGAGACGCCAGCCCGCACCATTCTGTCCCCTCATCGAGCTATAAAAGGAGTCCACCCCAGCCTCCAATCCTCACACCATTCGACTCCCCACTCACCCCTGAGGCTCCCACACCTCTTCCCGGAGTATGGTGAGCAACATTGTGCCAGAATTTCACGGCCGGAGTCCGCCGCTGCTGGAGGAGAAGGGCGTCGTCGATTGCGACCACCCCGAGCCCAGCCGTGACCGCACCTCACCTCGCCGTCGTTTGCCCCCGTTGTTGAGCCTAGCTGGAGCCCAGGTGAGCCCCGTGAGACCCCCACCGCCGCGCTAGGTCTGATTCCTCGCCGGAGCAGTTTGTCGACGACGATGACTCTCCGCCGTTGATCTACCTTCTAATCGCACGGCTCAGAATCGCCCATACCGTTTCACTTAGTTAGTTTTGCTGACCAGTGGGACCGTGCTGTCAGCAGCCCGCTATGCCGTGGAGTGCCACTGGGCCAGCCCGTTTAGCTTTCCCGCGCAGCCCAGGGAATTCAAGTATGAGTTTCCCTTTTTAGTTTAAACTAGTTTCTGTCCACATATTCAAAAATCAATTCAGAGAGTTTCACTTAACCAAATGGCATGATTCAAATTTTCTTAGAAAGATAATTAAAATATCTATCCAAGCCCGTTGGATTTAAATCATTTAGAGTTAGAGATAATATATAGCAAAAATAACAAAACAGAGACTTTTGCATCTTCAAACATTTTTCAAAAATCAACCATAATATCTTTTGAGTTGATTCAACTCTCAAAAATCACATTTGACAATACCTATCTGAATATGTAATAATATTTAGGTTTGCATGCAGTGACTTTGGACTAGTACCAAAATAATGCTATATAGGCATTTCTAGTCACTTTAAATCACTTAAATGATAATTTAAACTTTGTAAAATGTGACCAACCCTTTTAAATTCACATTCCCATGTATTAGAATATGTGGTGATGACATGTGTCCACATGATCCCATATTTTATTTGGAGAATATTAAATCTTAATTAATTTCAATGAGTAGAAATTACTTTTATCAAATAAACTAAATGAAACTAGTTCTTTAAATCTTGTGATGAGTGTGATGATGCTAGATCATCAAGTTTGAACCTTCGTGTGGTAAATAGACTTAGTTAAGTATTGTTTGGTGATTGTGTACCCCGTATTCATTTATAGACGATAGTACCGACCAAGTCTACGAGGAGGAGGAGTTTTACCCTAAAGAAAACGATGAAAACTTCAATCACTGCACCAACCAAGGAAAGCTAGAATTATACAAGTTACCCATGCAAGGTAACCTAAGCAAGATGCATTAGGCATGCTTTGGTTATATACCTTGGATTTATACCGATCCCAAGTTTTACTTGCAAGCTTTACTTTTTTACTTTACCAAAGTTCTTTACTTTTAGTAATGCTGATGTGGGTATACCCTACAGGTACTCGAGTTTGGTATACGGCCTGGATACGGCGGAAGCCCACGGCGTTGCCAAGGCCCAAATGGAGGACTCGACTAACCTACGGACTCTCGATTACTTGCGGAACAAGAAGAAGCTAAAGATAGAAAGTTTCAAGGGAAAACCCTAACCTGTAACCGACTCGACCTGCTACCCGAGACCTAGCCTATCTATATAAAGGATAGGAGGGGGCGGCGAGGAGGACACACGCAACCCTAGTTTCCACAACCCTCGCCAGATTGCATCTGCGCACCATTGTAATCTTTGATTCCTTCGTTAATTCTACGAGTAGACAAGCAGGAGTATGGACCTCTATGAGGCCTGAACCTGGGTAAACCTTGCGTCCATGTGTGCTTGTTTGCTAGCCGATTGAGGCTTCCAGCGCTCCCTCCTTCTCCAAAACCCAAGTCCATAACAATGGGCATTGATGAGTTAAACCCTCGTATGTGGGAATTGGGAGTGCTGATGTAGCGGCTTCTTTGGCCCCATCAACTGCGGTCTACAACTCCGCAACAGCAGAGATTCGCCAGCTCTTCGGCGCGTTCGACTTCAACGTCCACACGCTAGCGATTCGCCCGGCTTTCGAGTCCGTGGGCGATGGAATTAGCCTGGCGATCGGGAGTTTCCGCTTCTAAGTTGGTCAGATGGGCATGCTTCGCATGTCTGACCAGCCGACAACACCATCGATTGCTCCAGCATCGTGGTTCCCTCCACCGATCGGCACCCTCAGTGAGCTCAATGCCTCGACAACAGTTGAGAATACGGACAGCGACAACAGTCGCGAATCAGATCTGGGTGATATAGCAACTGAAGATGGAGCCTATGGCTCCGAATCTGAAAGTTATGGGAGAAACAGCTTCCCCAACCACTTCATGTGCGCCGTCATCAATGCTGGCGTCACCTTCGCCAATCGTGACAATACGGGCAACGACGGCAATGGAACCGACGCACCAAACAGTGGCATACCTAATGGTGGACCACCCAACGGCAACCCCACTAACGGCGCCCCCGTCAACAACGGAGGAGCAGTCGAACCACCAACCATGGTGAATGAAAACACGGGGGGGGGGGGGGTGCGTAGTGATCACGCTCAACGACAACGAGTGCGCCCGCTGTTGAGAAGCCCTACGAGGCAACCCTCTACCCTTCGGCTCCCCGCAAGAACTGCTGATGGGCTACCATTGGCTCCTGAAGGAGGAATACAAATGCCAAGTGCATACACTCGCGCGACTCGAAGCGCGTAAAAAGGCGGTAGACGAGTCGAGCCTCCGGCGAGCTGGGCTCTCCTCCCACGGAGGATCCTACTCCAAGTGTAACGAGTACGTCGCTAACAAGAGGCGATCTCGACTAGCCCACCTCATCGAACAAGAGCGTGTAGAAGCCGCAAAGGTCCTCGACTTCGGTTCCATGATGATGGATACGCGTGGCAATGTGCTCCCAAAAACGCCGCAAGCTGCGGTAATGGCGGCCACCATGTACCTCCTCAACAACCAGCCGCCAGCTGGAGATCCACGAGCCGCCACGCACTGATCTACGATCGTGGGTTTGGGGCTAATCGAGGCCGCCCTCGATAAAGAGCCAACACCAGAACCCAAGAAGGGCAAGGCCCTGGCGAAACACTATTCCTCACCCTCGTCCTGCAACGACAGTCACGACCTGTCTCGACGTCGCCACTCACGGCCGCACGATCATGACTATGATGCGTGCGATGACCTCACGCCATGCAAAATCGACAAGTCAAGGGCACGATGTGATCGCTCGACTGATTCAGAAGAAGACATGACTGAACTCTGCGGCGCCAGATGCTTCGGTAGAGCCATTCGCAGCTAGGAAGACATGGCTCAACAATCTCCCGCGCGGATCCATTCGCAGCTAGGAAGAGCTGGCCTACAGCTTTGTGCGCAACTTCAAGGGCACTTATGAAAGGCCCGCATCAGTCGAAGAATTGAGGAGCTGCCAGCAAAGGTCGGGTGAATCGCTACGCAAGTACATCCAGAGGTGGTCTATCATCAAGAACTCCGCAGAAAACATCTCGGAGGATCGCGCAATCGACGCATTCAACAACGATGTTTGCCGCATGGAGCTCAAAGAGGCGCTGAGTCGCTCGAAGCCCAAATCAATCGACTACCTGGTGGACATTGCGAATCAGTGGGCCGATGGAGAAGATTTGTTGAGAAACCGCACCTACTCCAATGACGATGAAGACCTCGGGCGCAGACATGACCGTCGAGGCAAGCGGCGAATGCGCACATACGATGACCGTGACGATGTCAACATGGTCGCAGCCGGCTATGCCGACAAGTGTGACGACGGCCACAACAGCGGCTATCGTAGTGGCGGATATCGCGACTCCAGGAAAACCACGCAAGTATGGCAACACCGCACTCGCGACGAGGCACCCGCAACATCCATTGAGGACAAGCTGTCCGAGCCATGCACCGTGCACTTCTACATCGACAAGCATGATGGCAAAAAGAAATCCAGCCACCTCCTCAAGGACTGCCGTGAGTTCCTCAAACTCCATGAGGGCCTGGCCCGGATGACTCGAGACACGGTCAACAGGGGCTATGGAGCCGCCCCAGGCGCTATGGCACGTGGAGCTCCTCCACCACCACCTGGACCACCACCAACTGCAGCTGCGCCTAACCAGTGTCACGGAGGCGAGCCGTACCCACAGGCCATGGGCACCATGATGACCCAAAAGGTCTGCCCCTCCAATCGGGTGCAAAAGGCCATCCCTCACCAAGTTAATTTGGCAACAAACTCACCACCATCCACCACTGAGTACCTCCGTGGAAACGACTCCTGCATCACCTTCGACAAGCGCGACCACCCGCGCCAAGTACCTCGTCCAGGCCATTGTCCCCTCGTACTCGAGGAACAAATTGGAGGCTTCGACATGAGTCGCGTCTTCATGGACGAAGGAAACGGCATTAAACTCATGTTCGCAAGTCCTTGCGAGCAATGAGGATCCCTCTGACCTGCCTAGAGGTCTCGCACACAACATTCCACGGCATCATCCCAGGCAAGGGCGTATATCCCCTTGGCAAAATCAACCTCGACGTCATCTTTAGCACGCCGAAAAACTTTCAACGCGAACGCATCGACTTTGAAGTCGTCGACTGGCCCTCACAGTATCACTGCATCCTCGGACGTGTCGTGTTTGCCTGGTTCATGGCAGTGCCGCAGTATGCCTACTTGCAGATGAAAATGCCAGGCCCCAACGGTGTCATCACAATCAACGGGAGCTTTGAGACAGTTGCGACAGGGAATTCAACAGAATTTCCCAGTCCTTCGGCATGCAGGAAGAACTCGCAAGATTGAAGGAGTCGACAGACAACAGTTGCCCCCTGAGCCGGCCAAGTTCCCCCAACCTGTCCCTTCGAATCGTCGGTGCACACAAAGAAAGTTCAGGTCCACCCATCGGACCCAGCCAAGACGGCCCTCATCGCCAACAACTTGAGTCCCGCATAGGAACTCGCGCTCGTCGAATTCCTCCGTGAGCACTGGGAAATCTTCGCCTGGTGTCCAGTGGACATGCCAGGACTTCCTAGGGAATTCGCCGAGCACGCACTCAATGTCAACCCAGACGCAAGGTCAGTCAAGCAAACAATTCGGCGACTGTCTGAACCAAGAGCAAAGGCGGTCGGAATGGAGATCAACAGACTCCTCGACGCCAACTTCATACGCGAGATCAAGGAAAGCCCTTGGCTCGCTAACTTGGTGCTGGTGCCTAAAAAGACACGGATATCCTACGGTTGTGTGTGGACTTCACCTCCCTGAATAAACACTACCCAAAGGACGACTTCCCGCTACCGCGAATCGACCAAATCATCGACTCCACCGCGGGATGTGAGTGCCTCTGCTTCCTCGACGCCTACTCCGGCTATAATCAGATTTGAATGATGGAGGAAGATCAAGAGAAAACGGCGTTCACAATGCCTTTCGGTGTGTTCTGCTACAACACAATGCCCTTTGGGCTAAAAAACGCCGGAGCAACCTATCAGCGGTGCCTGCAGGCTTGCCTCAAGAGCCAACTTAGAGGAAGCCTCGCTAATCGACGACTTATGTCAAACCTTCACCAACCTCGACCGC
The DNA here is from genome assembly GCA_910589775.1 of Avena eriantha. Taxonomy (NCBI): domain Eukaryota; kingdom Viridiplantae; phylum Streptophyta; class Magnoliopsida; order Poales; family Poaceae; genus Avena; species Avena eriantha. The sequence continues at coordinate 482,714,580 of OU342743.1, read as the reverse complement.
TACCGGATCAACATCCAAGTCTATGTTGACGACATCGTAATCAAGAACAAAGAGGAAGCCTCGCTAATCGACGACTTATGTGAAACCTTCACCAACCTCGACCGCTACCGGATCAAGCTCAATCCGGACAAATGCGCCTTCAGCGTACCATATAGGCAACTACGCGGGTATCTCATCTCCGCGAGAGGAATCAAGGCGAACCCAAAGAAAATAAAAGCCATACTAGCCATGGAGAAGCTAAAGAACGTAAGAGGTGTCCAGCAACTGGTTGGGCGAATTGTGGCGCTCAGTCGATTCATCAATTGAATGGGTGTAAAGGCATTGCCTTTCTACCAACTTCTCTGCAAAGCTGACAAGTTCGAGTGGACCAATGAGGCACAGGAAGCATTCGAAGACTTCAAGCGTCTACTGTCTACCTCACCAGTACTGGTGACCCCACACGAAAGGGAACCACTGTTGCTATACATCTCCGCCACCAACCAGGTGGTTAGCACGGTACTCGTGGTGGAACGAGGCGAGGAAAACAAGGTCCACGGGGTACAGCGCCCAGTCTACTACCTCAGCGAGGTGCTCACGCCAACAAAGCAGCGGTACCCGCACTACCAGAAGTTGGCATATGGCGTCTTCATGACAGCGAGGCGACTGCGCCACTACTTCTAGGAGCACCCAATCATGGTGGTCAACGACGCCCCGCTTGGTCATATCCTCAGCAACCCCGACGCCACCAGACGAGTTGCGTTTTGGGGAATCGAGCTGTCTACACAAGACATTACATATGAAAAGCATGACGCGGTCAAATCGCATGTTCTCCCTGACTTCCTCATGCACTGGATGGAGAATCAGCTCCCTGAAAAACCAGATATGTCCTATCTCTGGACAATGCACTTTGACGTATCCGAGCAAAAGGACGGAGCTTGCGCAGGTGTCATACTGACATCGCCTTAGGGAGACAAGCTAAAATACATCCTGTGTATGCAGTTCACTACCTCCAACAACGAAGTTGAATACGAGGCCCTGTTGCACGGGATGCGGATGGCAAAAGCCTGCGGCACCAAGAGGCTAATAATCTACGGCGACTCAAATTGGTCGTCAACCAGACAATGCACCAGTGTGACGCACTGAACAACAATATGATCTCCTACCGTGACCTCTACGACACACTCGAAGGGTACTTCGACGGCTGTGAGCTGCGGCACGTAGGCCGCGAGAGCAACGAAGAGGCAGACACACTCGCCAACATTGGCTCCACCTGCGCCCCCATACCACCTGGGTATTTCTCGAGTGTATTTTCGAACGCTCCATCAAGCTGAAGGCCACCGAGAAGAAAACAAGCGCAACAAAAGACTCGGGGGCTGCGCCGCCCAATGAGCCAATGGCACTCGACGACCTGGAGCTTGACATAGGACTCGAAGGACAGATGAGTGTCATGATGATCGAGCCATCTTGGACTCAACCATACATCACATACCTTCCCAGCAAGAGGCTACCGGACGATCAGACTGACGCACGACACATTGCGCGGCGATACAAGGCATTCGCTGTTATCAACGGTGAACTATACAAGCGCAACATCACAGGAGTACTCCAACGATGCGTCTCCAACGCTGATGGAAGAGCTGTTCTCCTCGACATCCATGAGGGGACTTGCGGGCACCATGCCGGCAGTCGCGCCCTCGTCGCCAAAGCTCTACGAGCTGGATTCTACTGGCCAATGGCCATGCGTGACGCCAAGGACATCGTCCAAAAATGCAACGCTTGCCAGCGATTCACGGACAAACCAGACGCACCTGGCGTAGAGCTCTGTCAAATTCCATTGGTCTGGACCTTCGCGCAATGGGGACTCGACATGGTCGGCAAGCTCCCAAAGTCCTCGCGAGGAGGCTACGTCTACCTCTTGGTCGCAGTCGACAAATTCACCAAGTGGATAGAGGACATGCTGGTGACTAACCAGTTAGGGGCCAGCGCAGTCAAGTTCTTCGAGTCCATCGTCTATTGCTTCGGAGTGCCACATAGCATCATCACGGACAACGGGACGAACTTCACCTCCAAGGAGTTCCAAGAATTCTGTGAGAACCTGGGAATCAATGTAAGCTATGCCTCCATAGCTCATCCGTAGACCAACGGTCAGGTCGAAAAGGCCAACTGGCTTGTCTGCAGCGGAATCAAGAAGCGACTCCTTAGGCCACTCGAACAAGCCATAGGATGCTGGCCAGACGAGCTGCAATCGGTACTCTGGAGCCTACGCACAACCCCAAACAGTGCCACGGGGTACACCCTGTTCTTCATGGTGCATGGTGCTGAAGTGGTGCTACTCGCAGAGGTACAATACAAAGCATCGCGAGTGGTCGCTTACAGCGAGCAGGAGTCAACTCTTGCACTTGAAATCTCCGTCGACCTCCTTGATGAGGCACGAGAAATCGTAGCAGAAAGATCTACGATCTACCAGCAGAACTTGCGCAACTACCATAGTAGAAGGCTACGCCCCAGGTCCTTCGTCGAAGGAGACCTGGTACTGCGATTGAAGCAGCAAGGGCATCTCAAGCTCGAGTCCCCTTGGGATGGACCATATGTGATCACAGAATTAATCCTAGGTGGCGCCTATCGCCTCAAAGATTTCGAGACAGGAGTTGCGTACTCCAACCCCTAGAACATCGCGTAGCAGCGGCGCTTCTACCCTTAGTCGTCTTGTATTTCTTACATTGCAAATAAGGCTATTCAGCCAAGGCTACTTAGCCACACATTGTACCTCGTACTCTCCTACGAATAAATAAAGCTAAGTGCCCTAAACTCTGCATTCTTTTATTTATTTTTCACAATTTATCCACTCAAGGGCTGCCCCACCCTTTACACATCTGTTCTATGAACCAATCGTGATATCCTGAGTAGATGACGTACTAATCGAACCCTTGACAAACACCAACCCAGCTGCAACGCACCTGACAGGTTGGGAAGGCGTTGAGATAAACACAAGTTAGGCTAACGAAAAGGAATCGCATAGTGCAACACACTCGCAAAACATACGAGCTAGCAAGCTCCTTACACATCAATATTAATCAATTATATACAGCATACATACGAACTTTACAACACTGGTATACTTATGTGCAGGATAAAAACTAAACTATTGCTGCAACAGAAGAACATTTGTCTGCTCCTCGAAGAAGTCGACAATATCCTCCGCTGGGCGATCAACCGCCTGATAATGAGGAACCATATTCCAAGTGGAGCCTACTGGCGGCACCGCCGGTCCAGCAGCAATTGCTGCAATATCCACATCAGGCCTGTGTAGTCGCACCAACGACATAGCAGCTTTGGCACCAGCCACTAATTGTTGCCACACACACTCATGGACTCCACTCAAGTCTTGAATTTTAGTAAGAAGAGCCAGCAGGCTCGAGGGAACGACATCCAGCGGAAACATCATCTTATAGATATTCCTTAAGTATTATTGTGATTTCTTTAGAAAGTGAAGCACTCGCAAGGCACGATCCTGCAGGGTCGCCAGCGCCATTGCACGATCGTGATCCACCCAGAAGTACCCACTCGCCTGAAGCTGCTCTTGGGTCAGGTCATTCATGCGAATGGCGATCCTGTCCTTCTGATCCTACGGATGACGTGCGCTGACAACTATACCAAGAAAAGGTGAAAAAGTATGAAGACAACGAACTACCGCGAGTGGCTACAAGAAAAGATAAGGAAGCAGAAAGCTAACACTTGAATTGGTCGCCCACCTGCGCCACCTCCCCTAGCAGATATTGCTCTCGGGCAGTGGGCTTATCCGCCCTCGACTTCCACACATCCGTGTTACCACGGAGGACGGGCAGTTCGCACTCCAGCTTCTTAACACGGTCACGTAGTCGCGGAAGCAGAGACAGCTCATCCACCCTCGAGCGCGACTGCGCTAAGGTATCATTAGTGGATGGCAGATCCCGAGGCTCACTCGAAGGACCATTCGATGTGCCCTATCACAAGCCAAGCAAGAGACAATAAGAAGACCAAGCAATACATGGACAAAAACTCAAGTGCATTCAAGCATAACAAGGTATGAACAGATATACCCACCAACGGCATGTTCTAGAGAAAAGGGGTCAAGCTATCAACTATTACAAAATATGACTACTGAGGAGCAACTAGCTTCTTTGACTTGGACTTTGGTTTCGGGGGCCTCATCAATTTCGTGGCAGTATCAGATGCCACAGACTTCCCGTTGGCCCCTGACGCCGCAGCCTTCGCCGCCTTCTTTTCTCGCTGTAGCTCCTCAGAGTACTTCACGACTATGTTCATGAGTTGCGGCCCGTACTTGCCACAGGCAGTTGGAAAAGGGGCAAAAACTACCCGTTGACCATCCGCGCCGACAGGCATCGCCTTGGAGCTACAGCGAGCCAAGAAGCCATGGGCTTGAACCATCACGAGTGACATGGAGGCGCCAGCCGAGCGAAGCAAGTTCTTGAAGCTTGCAGGAACACCTCCAGCAAGGGACTCTGCCAGATCATCTACGTTCTCGATCAGCTCTGCTTTGGGCATCAGCTCCTCATGGAGGCGACTGAGGACACCCTTAGATTTACTCAGTGTTCCCTGAATGGAGGCACTGCGGTCTTCGACTTACGCGACAGCGCCTGCAAAAGCATCGTCATGAAGAAGCGCATGGGCGTCGAAGCTCAAACCACCAGTGTCTGCACAGAGCAAAGTGTTTGCAAGAGTCAGCACAACAACAAAATCGAAAGAAAGGACACAACAGATATCCAGACGAAAGAATACCTGAAAGAGCCTTGGCAATCGAGAAAAGCTGTTCTTCGAACAAGTTCTCCCTAGCAGCAATGGACGCGCACAAATCCTCTTCACGTTTTCACGATTCATCAAGCGCAGCAATGGCCTCATCGCGACTCTTCACCGCTGTTCGCGAGTGTCTTTTCAAGGGAAGCGGATTCACGCAGAAGCGCGTTATGCTCAGCTGTAAAACATACAAAGATAGACTGTCCGTCGAGTACAAGGGTGACGAAGGAGAAGCACAAAATACTCACTTTCAACCATGCAATGGCGAGTGTCCAACATTGCATGGTCAAGCACCTGCTCTGCTAGGCAAGAAGCTTCCTTCACAATAAGCAGCAATAGGAGAAACAACAAAGGATCAGCATATCATATGGATGATTAATCTGACTGCAAAGGAAAAGCAACATCACACATACGTGATCCTCCAAGGACTTCGAACTCGATTGCCGTGCAGTCATCCGGACAACCATCTGGTGCTCCACAGCGTGTGGAGAACTTGATGAATTGTTCCTGGAGTGGGCCGCTAATGGAGGAGAAGGAGTTCGCTCAGCCACTTTCTTGGCCTTGGAGTCCGCGACTCTAGATTCTTTCAAAAATTGGATGCCACCAGAGGATGACGACGCCGGTTGACTACGGAACAAAACCAACATCAGGAAAATGCAACTCCGAAAAGAACAAAGAGAATAATTGTATACTTACCAATCAAACTTGTCAAAATCAAAGGTTTAGCCCTCTGACTCTGATGACGACTCCTTTGGTAGTCGCATCTTCTTGCGGGAAGATGGCGCCATAGAACTCACAGGAACAACAGGAGTCGGTGACTCTGCACTAATAGATGGACCTTCTAGAGTTGAAGGAGACGACACATCCGAATCTTTTATTGCACGCACGCTTGCGAGTGTCCGGACTGCTAGACTCGAGGGCTTCCTCCTCCCCCTCAGATGGGACGAACGACTCTGACTCGTCCTCTTCTAAAGCTTGACGAGGAATAACCCGCTCAGGAAGAGGGGGCAAACTGGGAGACACCTTCCAATCCTACATGCAGAAAACAAGTTAGCACACGCCAAGAAATCTGAAGCATTCGACAAAATAAAGCTACTTCGTAGCACCATCATACCTCAGGAGGAGGGTTAGAAGCATCAAATGGGGGCAGGACTAGTTCACTGGGAAGTACATCCTTGGCAGTGTACTTGGTCACCAGTCGCACCCTCTTATCTACCTCACACACGGAAATGCCATCGGCAGATACGCGAGTGACATCGTCTGCACTAGTCCATTGGAACATGGGGTGGACTCTGGCCTGCAAGGGCTGGATGCGACGGCGTAACCATGTGCGAATGAGGGCGCAGCCTCCCTCCTCCTTTCCCATGCGACTCTCAAGGTCGTAGACGCGCTCGTACAGCACCTATGTCTCCTCAGATTCGCCATGCATCACCAAGTTCTTCCAAGAACGCCTCTTGTTGCATGGCGTCGCGGGATCAAAGGGCGCGAGTTCAAAGTGGTCTCCGTCGGCCTTCTAGTCACGGATGTAGAACCACTTGTCCCTCCACCCTTGGACGGACGCCATGAGTTTGTCGTCGAAGTATGTGACGGAGGAGTCGACATGGATCCCGCAGCCTCCTATGTCGTAGACTATGGAGCCAGACGCTGATTGCCGTTTTAGCATGAAGAGCCGCTTGAAGAGACCAAAGTGTGGCTCGATTCCGAGCCAGCACTCTCAAAGTGTAATATAGCAGGTGATGTGGAGAATAGAGTTGGGGGACAGCTGGTGCAGCTGGAGCCCATAGAAAGAAAGGAAGCCCCTGAAGAAAGGATGCAGGGGCAGAGACAGACCGCGGATGATGAACGCTAGGAACATCACCCGGAAACCAGCAAGAGGACAAGGAGTTACCTCATCCCCTGGGACTCGCTAGTTACTAACCGCGGAAGGCAGAACTCCATCTTGGCGAAGAAGACAGAGCTCGGATGACTTGATGATGGACGCGCGCCACGCTCCATTGGTGACGCGAGTGCCCGCGCCCTTCTTCTTCTTCCCGGCAATGGTCATGCTGGTGCACGCAACGGCCGAGCCGCCCTTCTTCTTGGCAGCAGCAATGGAGGCAGCGAACTCAGTGGCGACACCTCCTTTCTTCTTCCCCATATTGTGGTGGCGATGCGAATGGAGGAAGTAACTAGGGAATACGTAGAGCTGGTCCAGCGCCGCGAAGAAGATGAACTCTAGGGAGCAGAGGAGAAGCAACAATGGCGATGGAGTCAAAGGCAGAGAAAAGAGCAGATGGGAAAAATTACCACCACAAGGTTGCTACTTAACCCCCTGGAAGATGTAATCCAACGGCCAGCAGAAACCCTATCAGACGCGTGGCGCCCATAGTGATCGACATGTGGAGGACCTAAAGCACGAACCGTCCCCCACTATGCCCATTAAAGGAGAAAATCGAGGAGGCACAGTTAAAACGGAAGATTACGCATGCCCGGTCAAAGCAAAGTCAGAAAGTGGGACCTACCACTCGTTCGGTCCTATCAAACCGCTCACGTGGGCAACTGTGGTCATCGCATCGTCAGCACTGATGTCATCATCATCAGCAACTGAAGATTTTGACTACTTTAGTCCTTGCTCGAGTCTTCGACTCCACCAAACACTCGAGGGCTACTCCCGTAGGGAGCGCTGGTCGTGCACCCTACGATTTTCTTCTTATATAGGAACTTGAACACTCAAAGCATACCCAACCAATCGAGTCTACGATTCGACTATGGACATGGGTTACTCCCATAGGGAGCACCGGAAATAAATTCGACTGCAACAAGCAAACAAAAGACGACAACAGTCGCAAAAAGTTCTTTAGTCCCTGCCTGAGTCTTCGACTCAACCACACACTCGGGGGCTACTCCCATAGGGAGCGCTGGTCGTGCACCCTATGAGTATTTGTACATCGTACTGTGTGTCGATAACATCCACACTCGAAGTCTATGGCGACACCGCCTCATGTTTTTTCCCTACAAAGATACTGCGTCTCCTGGGTCACCCGAATCATCTCCATGATGACAAAATTTCGGATGTCGCGCTTGCAGCGCGAAGATAAGACCTGAATAAGGCCTGGCAACACATTCTGCTGCGCACTACCAGAAATTTATCCGTGCCTACAGGTGCGATGAACATGCCTTGACGGACGCGTCGAGTGCTCAGACCCATATACTGGAATTCGACTCATGTAAGACGTCCGCGGCTTGAGTCGAATTATACCAGCACTTTTCCAAATTCGAGTCTGGGGACTCGAGTTCGAGTAGATTGCGTTGTTTTACCCTAAGGTAGTTAACTGATACCGATACATTGGTTAAATCAGGAACGCACATCAACAAATCCCTATGACATAAACATAGCACTCGAAAAAATACTCAGTCATACACGTGAAAGGCTTCATAAAGTCCCCAGTCGAATCTGCGATTCCACTGGACACTCGGGGGCTACTGACATGGGTATACCCTACATGTACTCGAGCTTGATATATACGGCCTAGATACAGCGGAAGCCCACGGTGTTGCCAAGGCCAAAATGGAGAACTCGAGTAACCTACGGACTCTCGATTGCTTGCGGAACAAGAAGAAGCTAAAGATAGAAAGTTTAAAGGGAAAACCCAAACCTATAATCGACTCGACCTGCTACCCAGACCTAGCCTATCTATATAAAGGCTATGAGGGGGCGGTGAGGAGGACACACGCAACCCCAATTTCCACAACCCTCGCCAGATTGCATCTGCGCACCATTGTAATCTTTGATTCCTTCGTTAATTCCACGAGCAGACAAGCAGGAGTAGGGACCTCTACGAGGCCTGAAGCTGGGTAAACCTTGCGTCCCTGTGTGTTTGTTTTCTACCCGATTGATGATTCCAGCGCTCCCTCCTTCTCCAAAACCCAAGTCTATAACAATGGGCATTGATGAGTTAAACCCTCATCAAATGCTTTGTGAGATTTTGGAAAATAGTATAGATACCATAAAGAGTATAAAACTAGGCCTATACTAGATGTCATTCTATGGCATGAGATTGATATTAGCATCCCTCATTAGTGAACACTCTTAATCTTAGTGGGTAGTTCTAAGCATAAAACTTGATCACTTTAGATGGGAAAACTTGGTGAAAATGCTTATGAAAAACCTTGGAATGATGAGTCATTCTATTGAGATGTTTTGACATGTGTTGAGAAACACAAATGGATCTGACGATGAAAATGTTGAGGCATGAGCCTTAGCCCTTTATAAAAAATGATGGTTGGGTTCGGATGCGATACCATTCCAATTTTACCGTACAACCACAATACCTGAATTGGGTAAGGCTTAGCCGGAAGTTTATATGCATTAGCATGGGTTCCCTCGCGGAAGAGGTTTGAGCTGAGGCTACCTCTTTATGATGTCCACCTATGCAGTGCCCAGGATGGCAGATGGCCATGGCTGGGAGGCCAAGCTCATAGGGGAGGTGCCTATACTAGAGTGTGTGATTGAAAGGTTATGCTTGATTATCCGCATACTAAGTATGATGATTCAGGGTTATCCCTGACGGATCTATCGAATTTTGTGGTGAATGTGTACCACCTCTGCAGAGTGTTAAACTATTCGAATAGCCATGTCCGTGGTCATGGATAGCTGGAGTGGCCATACTGTTCCGTTGTCAGATGTTTTCAAAATGACTTGTGAAATGAATTGTGACTTTGACTTGACCACAACAAGGTTGTGAACATGAAAACTAAGTTCGCACTTAGGTGATTTAGAACATTATTTTAGCTTTCTTTGTTTCTGAACTCAGTTTAGATAAATCTGGCTTTTTTGCAAATAAACCTAGAGCTTAAGATTCCTTTAGAACTACCTTACTTGTGAGTGATAGTTTGCGATTACTTAAAGAGTACTCATGGCTTCGTCCCTGGCTATTCTCGTGGCCAGACTATGAAGAGGACTATCAGGAAGATGGACAGTAGGACGGCTACGACAACTAGGATCATCTCCCATCGTCAGCATTGCCCATGACACTAAAGATGGAGCCCTCTACAACACTTATTATTCTGTTGTTTGTTTGTATTACGACTGGATCATGAGATCATTTATTTGTGTAAGACCTTTTTATGGTTTGTAATGGATGATGTACTGTTATATCCAGTATGTTATGTCTCGCAAAAACGGTAATCCTGGGATTGCGATGTATGGCATAACAGGCATCTAGGATTAAAAATCCAGGTGTTGACAAGTTGGTATCAGAGCCATCCTGACCATAGGAGACCCTAGTTAGAATGGACGTCTAAACAAAAACTTATTTTCAAAAAAATGAAGTGAGTATTTATGAAAACATATTCCCACTCTTATCCATAATTCTTTCAAAGAAATTCATGTTCCTCACAAATTCTTACATTACTACATAAAATTTGACACACTTGATCCCCTCACTAACTTACTCATCCAAAATTCTTATAGATGGAAGTTCATTATCGCAAGTTCTACAAGTTGGGCAACAGAGGCCAACTGATCTTTGAGAGGGATCTCGATGCACTGTTAGAGTATCTTGAACATCCACATCAGGAATTCTTCGGAGCTCAACTCAAAGATTTTCGAGGAGGAGATCTACAATGGCTGATAGTTGCAGACCTCCAAGACAAGATGGAAGCACCCCTTTCTGAGAAGATCCAATTCACCGTGAGAGATAACAACTGGCTAGATGGATTAGCCAGGGCCATGCACGAAGCTCTTGCCCGTCTATGTGGGAAAAACATCAACTTGATCGAGGGGACTCGCTTTGCACACTACGCAAGGCGTGATTCTATGGGAATGCCATTGGAGATGACAAGTCACCTAGAGATGAAGCACCAAGTGGAGAATCTTGACTTCCTGCTATATGATGGATAGAAGGAATTGGACAATGCTCGAGCCTATGCCAACCACAACCTTGCCATCGCCGCCAAGAAGAACCAGACCCTAGCCATGATCGTTAAGGATCGCCAATCACTTTGCCGGCAACACAAGAAGAAGGATCGCACCATCGCTCGTCTTTGCAAGAAGGTGGCCGACCTCGAGAAGACCATCCAGGAACAACAAGCCCAGCTTGCAGCAAAAGAAGAAGAGGAAGAAGGTGAAGACATCCAGGGAGATATTCACTCATACCTCAGTGATGACAATGACTACCTGGACGATGATGCCATGGATTTCTACACCGATGATGATGACTCCGACTTCATTGATGATGAGTAGATGCACTTGAGCACTACAGTAGGAATGAGTTGTATCGGTCCCACTATATCGTAGTTTATAGAATGGTTCTTAAAACCACCTGTTTTCCTTTTCTGTTCTGCTATGTGTGTTTGTATGGTGTGCAGGAATGAATGAATGAATGAGAAGGAGTAGTTTGTAAAACCTGAGTAAAAAACTCAAAGTTTTAGCTTTTGAAAACAAAACCATGAACCTTAGATATTTCCCTCTTACCCCCTATCTATCTCCATCTTCAGATGACTCGTGGAAACCCCGGAGGAAGCTAGTATAGCAGAACACCAAGCCAACCTAGCCACCCTATCTATCTATCTATCTCATCGCAGGACCCGATGCTGCAGATTCTGCAGATGCTAGTTTCCAACCGTGAAGCTAGTACAGCAGAGCACCAAGCCAACCTAACCACCCTGCAATAGATAGCTTAGTGGACCACAATAATCAAGGCCAAGGAAATCAGGATCATCATGGATCCAAGCTCAAGAACTTTCAGAATACCAATCCCCCTATCTTTAACAAGTTTGAAGACCCGTTGGATGCGGATGATTAGTTGTAAACCATGGAGAACAACCTAGAAGTCGTAGGAGTTGACGCCAACGAGAAAGTACTATTTGCCACCCACTATCTGGTAGGCGATGCAAGAGCCTGGTGGAATAGCACCCGTACTATGAACCACGGTCAGATCATGACGTGGGAAGCTTTCAAGATCAAGTTTAGCCGCACCCATGTGCCGCAAGGTTTAGTCACCCAGATGAGAGATGAGTTCAAAGAACTGAAGCAAGGCATGATGATGGTAGTTGAGTACCGTGACAGATTTCTGTCCCTCGCTAGATATGCCCCTGATGAGATCAACACTGAAGCCAAGAAGAAGGAAAGGTTCCTGAATGGATTGCATGATGAGATGCAGACTGTGTTAGTCAACATCCGTTTTGATGACCTAGAAGAGCTAGTCGACTCTGCCATCCAGATGGAAGGGAAGATCAACCAAGCCAATGACAACCGCGAGTGCAGAATGATGCACCAGAGTGGATCCAACCATGTCTAGAAGTATCGCCCCAACCCATCTACAGGATATTCCCCAAGAAACAATAGACCCCCAATGTCTCGTCCAAGCTACCCCAATCGTAGCGAAGGAAACGTGAAATCCAAAGGAAACCACAATAATAACCCCGACAAATCCAAAAATTTCAACTGTGCACTGCGCAAGTCCAACAACAACAACAACAATACTACCCCAAGGACTGGAAGCAATGCCATGCCTGTTGTAGCCAAAGACAAGTCCCAAATTACTTGTTTTGAATGTGGAGTCAAGGGTTACTACTCCAATGAGTGTCCCAAGAAGCTTGCAGCCACCACCAATGTGAATGCACCAGCTCAGCAGCAACGCCGTGTTCAACCTGGAATAAGATTTGCCCCAGGAAAGTCTCTCAACCGCAACGACCGTTTGTTCCACATGAATGCTGAAGAAGTCCATGAAGCGCCAGATGTCATGCCGGGTATGTTTTCTGTTAACTCAGTATTAGCAAGAGTGTTGTTTGATTCTGGAGCATCGCACTCATTTGTTACAGAATAATTTGCATGCACTAGTAAGATTCACCCAACCAATTTGAAGCATGTTATGATAGTTCAAATACCCGGTTCAACCACCAAAGCTAGAAAAATTTGCAAGGCTGTACCTATCAGAATCCATGGAAAAGATTTTTATGCCAATATAATAGTACTTGGAACCAAAGGTTTGGAGGTAGTACTAGGAATGGATTGGATGTCGAAACATAAAGGATTGATCGACTGTGCCAAGAAAGCCATAACCATGACCAGTAGCTCTGGAGTATCAGTAGAACATGTATCTGAAACCTTGCCCCGCCAGTTCAAATGCAACAAGAGTCTAGCCCAACCAACCATAGACCAAGTCAGAGTAGTCTATGAATACCTCGACGTATTCCCAGATGAATTGCCCGGTATGCCCCCAGATTGGGATATCGAGTTCATTATTGAACTAATTCCTGGAACTAGACCCATAGCTCAGAGACCTTATAGCATGAACCCATCTGAATTAGCGGAGCTGAAGAAGCAACTTGATGCTATGCTGGCGAAAGGTTTGATTCAACCAAGCGCATCGCCATGGAGATCGCCTGTTTTGTTCGTGGATAAGAAACATGGAGGTAACCATTTGTGCATGATTACCGGAAGCTGAATGATGTCACCATCAAGAACAAGTACCCACTGCCCAAGATAGAGGATCTGTTTGACCAGTTGATTGGTGCTAGAGTGTTTTCTAAGATTGATCTTAGAACTGGTTATCACCAACTCAAGATTCGTACAACGGATATTCCAAAGACCGCCTTTACCACCATATATGGATTGTATGCGTATACGGTCATGTCTTTTGGATTAACCAATGCCCCGCTTATTTCATGAATCTCATGAATAAGATTTTTATGAACTTTCTCGATAAGTTTGTCGTTGTTTTTATCAATGATATTCTTATCTATTCCAAGTCAGAAGAAGACCATGAGCAACACGTGAGAACCATCCTCGAAACCCTTAGAGAGCATCAGTTGTATGCGAAGTTTAGTAAATGTGAGTTCTGGCTGAAAGAAGTAGGATTCCTCGGAATATTGTGTCGGCGGGAGGAGTCGCTATTGATCCCGCCAAGATCAAAGCTGTTGAAGAATGGAAAGCCCTAACCACTCAAACCCAAGTCCGTGCATATCTCGGATTACCGGGATACTACCGCAAGTTTGTAGAAGGATTTTCGAGCATCACAAGACTAATGACCCAACTGTTGAAGAAAGACAAGAAGTTTGAATGGACCGACAAATGTGAAGCTAGTTTTCAAGATCTCAAGAAGAGATAGATTTCAGCCCCAATTCTGATTATGCCGGATATCAAGAAGCCGTTTGATGTGTATTGTGATGCATCCAAGATTGGTCTCGGATGTGTGTTGATGCAAGAAGGAAAAGTCATAGCACATCTGTCTCAACAACTGAAGAAGGATGAGCAAAACTACCCTACCCATGACCTTGAACTAGCAGCCGTAGTTTTAGCATTGAAGACATGGCTTCATTACCTTATGGGTAATCGTTGTGAGATTTATTCAGATCACAAGAATCGGAAGTATATTTTCACTCAGAAGGAGCTGAATATGAGGCAAAGGAGACGGATAGAGTTAATCAAGGATTATGACCTGGACATTCACTATCACCCCAGCAAAGCCAATGTGGTAGCGGATGCTCTTAGAAGATTGGCGTGGAGATTAAACACCATGATCAAAGAAGCCCAGCAAAGTTTGCATGAAGAGTTGGAGCAGTTTAAAACTGAGCTAGTTAGCAAAGGATTTTTAGCTACCATTGAACTTCAACCCACCTTGATCGGCCAAATCAGGGAAGCGCAGCAAGGAAATGCAAGTATCGACGGAATCAAACGTCGTATTGGCACATGAAAGGTACCTAGATTCACCGAGGATGAAGAGGGAGTTTTTTGGTACAAAGGATGTATCTTTGTGCTAGCAGATTCGGAGTTGAAGCAAGTTATCACGCAAGAAGCTCATGATACTCTTTATTATATCCATCCCGGAGGAATGAAGATGTATCAAGATTTGAAGGAGCAATTTTGGTGGCACAAGATGAAGAGAGAAATTGGAAGCTACATAGCCAAGTGTGATATCTGTCAGAGAGTCAAGGCGGAACATCAGAGACCCGCAGGATTGTTGCAACCATTGCAAATTCCAGAATGGTAATGGGATTCCGTAGGAATGGACTTTATCACCGGTTTGCCTACTTCTAGTAGGGGAAATGACTCTATCTGGGTCATAGTTGATAGACTATCCAAGGTAGCCCATTTTATACCTATCAAGACCACCTACCAGAGTTTGAAGCTAGCAGAGTTGTACATTGCTAGAATTGTCAGTTTGCATGGAACCCCCAAGACCACAGTGTCGGATCGAGGAACCCAATTTACCTCAAGATTTTGGCAGAAAGTCCAAGAAAGAATTAGGTACCAAGTTGAATTTCAGCACAGCTTATCACCCGCAGACCGATGGACACATTGAAAGAGTCAACCAAATCTTAGAAGATTTTTTGAGAGCTTGTGTGTTAGAGTATGGATCAAAATGGGAAGATTGTCTGCCTTTCGCAGAATTCTCATACAACAACAGTTATCAAGCCAGTTTGCAAATGGCCCCATTTGAATTTCTGTATGGAGGAAAGTGCCGTACCCCTTTAAATTGCTCGCAAGTAGGAGAGAGTCAGATTTTCGGACCCGACATCCTACGAGAAGCCGAAGAGAAGGTTCACAAAGTCCATGAGCACCTCAAGAACGCCCAATCCAGACAGAAGAGTTATGCTGACAAAAGACGTAGAGACCTGACTTTCAATATCGGAGATTTTGTGTATCTCAAAGTTTCGCTATTGAAAGGAATGCAGTGTTTTCAGCTGAAAGGAAAGTTAGCCCCAAGATATATTGGACCCTTCAAGATTCTGAATCACTAAGGAGAAGTATCGTATCAACTGGAAGATGTCAGCCATCCATAGTATCGTATCAACTGGAAGTATCGTATCGTATAAACTGCTAGAGGAGATGTCAGCCATCCATAATATGTTCCATATCTCGTTACTTCGCAAATGCCTAGAAATTTCGGAGAAAACCGAAGTGTTCAAGAACATCGATCACCGAGCCGTTGATATGAACAAGGATCTGACGTATCGTGAAGTGCCCATTCATATCTTGGAAGAAGCCTTCAGAACTACCAGGACCCGGAGTATCAAATTTCTCAAGATCTAATGCAGCAATCATACAGAAGAAGAGGCCACCTAGGAGCAACAATATTACATTAGGACTGAGTTTCCAGATCTCTTTAGTTCCTAGTTTGTCTTAAAGCTCAGGAAGAGATTTTGTTTAAGGAGGGAAGGTTTGTAACATCCCAAAACTTTAATCAATGTTATCAAAGTTCTAATCACCCAATTTAGGGTTAACAAAAACTTTTATTAAAGAAAAGGCATATGAATCCTTGTGTGTTTGCATTAGTGTAAAATTGATTCAAATTCCAGGCTTGATTGTTATAAATGTTGTGAAATGGTTTAAAGGTGAATGCCACATCATCTAGACCATTTACAAAGAAAATCATAGGAGAAAGAAATCAAATAAGATTAAATAAGGCAAATGGTCATTTTGACCATTTTAATCCACTAGGCCACTTGAGGTGTTCCTAGAAGGCAATTCCTAACAGAAACTAGTCTACTTCTTTTCACCCCTTGCTAGACCAAGCAAAGTTGTATCAAGGCCCACTTTAAAAACTTACAAAAACATTTAGCCACTCAATTTAAAAGACATTTGAAAATTGAATCAAGTGTATGTGTTAAGATCACACTTTTTCAAAAACACATCATACCTCCCCGCGCCAACCAGGATGTCCAGGAGCATCGTCGCAGCCTACCGCCACCCCCTGTCCACCCCACGGTCGAAGCTCAACCCTAGACAACACTAGCACCGCCGTGCACCGCCTCTCTGCGTCGTGTCTAGAGCGCGCCACTATGCCATGCCCGACCAGCTTGCACGCGCCGCGCCTTGCCATCACCCTGCACGCACAGCCTCGCCATTTTCACGCCGCCCCGGCAGACAACCCCGTTTGCCGCCGCGCGACCCGCAACAGCCGCACACCTCCGTAAACACCTCTGCCTCCGCCTAGAGTGCCGCACGCGCCCGACCATTCCACACCACCCCACACTGCGCCATTAAGTCCGTGAGAACCGCCAGGAGACACCGCACCATCCACCTACCCAAGCCATGCCCCTAGCTCTCGGTGCCGCCCTCGCCGGAGATGCCAGCCCGCACCGTCCTGTCCCCTCGTCGAGCTATAAAAAGAGGCCACCCCAGCCTCCAATCCTCACACCATTTGACTCCCCACTCACCCCTGAGCCTCCCACACCTCTTCCTGGAGCAAGGCGAGCAACACCGTGCCGGAATTTTGTCGGAGTGCACCGCTGCTGGAGGAGAAGGGCGCCTTTGATTGCGACCACCCCGAGCCCTGCCGTGACCGTGCCTCGCCTCGCCGTCATCTACCATGTCATTTGCCCCCGTCGCCGAGCCTAGGTGGAGCCCAGGTGAGCGCTGTGAGACCCCCATCACCGCGCTAGGTCTGATTCCTCGCCGGAGCAGTTCGTCGTCGACGATGACTCTGTGCTGTTGATCTGCCTTCTAATCGCACGGCTCAGATTCACCCATACCATTTCGCTTAGTTAGTTTCGCTGACCAGGGGGTCTGTGCTGTCAGCAGCCCGCTGCGCCATGGAGTGCCACTGGGCCGGCCCGTTTAGCTTTCCCGCGCAGCCCAGGGAATTCAAATATGATTTTCCCTTTTTAGTTTAAACTAGTTTCTATCCACATATTCAAAAATAAATTCAGAGAGTTTCACTTAACCAAATGGCATGATTCAAATTTTGTTAGAAAGATAATTAAAATATATATCCAAGCCCGTTGGATTTAAATCATTTGGAGTTAGAGATAATCTATAGCAAAAATAACAAAACAGAGATTTTTGCAACTTCAGACATTTTTCAAAAATCAACCATAATAGGTTTTGAGTTGATTCCAACTCTAAAAAATCACATTTGACAATACCTATCTGAATATGTAATACTATTTAGGTTTGCATGCAATGACTTTGGACTAGTACCAAAATAATGCTATATAGGCATTTCTTGTCACTTTAAATCACTTAAATGATAATCTTAAACTTTGTAAAATGGGACCAACCCTTTTAAATCACATTCCCATGTATTAGAATATGTGGTGATGACATGTGTCCACATGATCCAATATTTTATTTGGAGAATATTAAACCTTAATTAATTTCAATGAGTAGAAATTACTTTTCTCAAATAAACTAAATGAAACTAGTTCTTTAAATCTTGTGATGAGTGTGATGATGCTAGATTATCAAGTTTGAAACTTAGCGTGCTAAATAAACTTAGTTAAGTATTGTTTGGTGATTGTGTACCCCGTATTCTTTATAGACGATAGTACCGACCAAGTCTACGAGGAGGAGGAGTTCAACCCCAAAGAAGACAAAGAAAACTTCAATCACTTCACAAATCAAGGCAAGTTAGAATTATACAAGTTACCCATGCAAGAGAACCTAAGAAAGATGCATTAGGTATGCTTTGGTTATATACCTTGGATTTATACCCATCCCAAGTTTTACTTGCAAGTTGTACCTTTTACTTTACCAAAGTTCTTTAATTTTAGTAATGTTTTGTGAGATTTTGGAAAATAGTATAGAGAGCATAAAGAGTATAAACCTAGGCCTATACTAGATGTAATTATATGGCATGAGATTTATATTAGCATCCCTCATTAGTGAACACTCTTAACCTTAGAGGCTAGTGCTAAGCATAAAACTTGATCACTTTAGATGGGAATACTTGGTGAAAATGCTTATGAAAAACCTTGGAATGATGAGTCATTCTGTTCAGATGTTTTGACATGTGTTGAGAAACACAAATGGATTTGATGATGAAAATGTTGAGGCATGAGCCTTAGCCCTTTATAAAAACTGATGGTTGGGTTCGGATGTGATACCATTCCAATTTTACCGTACAACCATAATACCTGAATTGGGTAAGGCTTAGCCGGAAGTTTATATGCATTCGTATGGGTTCCCTCACGGAAGAGGTTTGAGCTGAGGCTACCTCTTGATGATGTACACCTATGAAGTGCCCAGGATGGCAGATGGCCATGGCTGGGAGGCCAAGCTCATAGGGGATGTGCCTATACTAGAGTGTGTAATTGAAAGGTTATGATTGATTATCCCCATACTAAGTATGATGATTCAGGGTTATCCCTAATGGATGTATCGAATTTTGTGGTGAAAGTGTACCACCTCGGCAGAGTGTCAATCTATTGGAATAGCCGCGTCCACGGTCATGGATAGTTGGAGTGGCCATACTATTCCGTCGTCAGATGTTTTCAAAATGACTTGTGAAATGAATTGTGACTTTGACTTGACCACAATAGGGTTGTGAGCATGAAAACTAAGTTCCCACTTAGGTGATTTAGAAGATTATTTTAGTTTTCTTTGTTTCTGAACTCAGTTTAGATAAATCTCGATATTTTGCAAATAAACCTAGAGCTTTAGATTCCTTTTAGAACTACCTTACTTGTTAGTGATAGTTTGTGAGTACTTAAAGAGTACTCATGGATTCGTCCCTGGCTATTCTCATGGCCAGACTATGAAGAGGACTATCAGGAAGATGGACAGTAGGACGGCTACGACAACTAGGATCATCTCACATCATCAACATTACCTGTGACACTGAAGATGGATTACCGCTACTACGCTTATTATTCTACTGCTTGTTTGTATTAAGACTGGATCATGAGATCCTTTATTTGTGTAAGACCTTATTATGGTTTGTAATGGATGATGTACAGCGATATCCAATTTGTTATGTCTCGCAAAAATGGTAATCCTGGGATTGCGATGTATGGCATAACAAGCATCTGGGATTAAAAATCCGAGTGTTGACAGAATAGGTGATACTTCAAATTTTAATACTTTTTCAATTTTATGCTTGACACAAAGGTAAATTCTCTAGATATGCAACTACGAAGAATTTCCCTATATGTAAACCTAAGTACTAGCGAGTAAAGGCAAGTAAGAGTCAGGAGCGAGGAAACCGTAGGGGAGCACGTAGAGACATAGGATTTGTTTGACCGCAGTTCCTTCCTTGTTAAGGAAAGTACATCTGTGTTGGAGGGGTGGGCGGTACTAAGACCACCACGCCACAATAGGCCTCACCCTGTTCTTCGATGGATCTCGCCACCAAAGGCCTGATCAACCTTTCCATTATTGGTACCCTTCAAGCCGGGAACCAATGCCTTTACACAACTAGTGGGGCAAACCTCCACAACCGAATTGGAGGCTCCTATAATGACAACAAGTTGCCACAAGAACAAATATTATCAAAACCAAAACACAAGATCTAGATATTAACAAGTAATACTAGATCGAGAAATCTCCAAGTGAATGGAGGGGAAGTGATGCGCTTGATTCATGATCTTGATGATTGGAGTCTCCTCCTTCGATTCCCCAAAGATCAGAGCCTTCAAGTGATTGAAGTGAGAGATCTCGGTTGAGATCTTTTTGAACAGGCCGATCCCTTTTCAAATGAATCAAGAGATCTGACATGAGGAGTGATTGGGACATTTATACTCCCTAACCAAACTTGTTCGTTGGTGAAGTTGAGGGCCGGATTACCCGACCCAAATGATGGCCGGATTATCCAGCTGGGCCAAATCACCGCCTTGGCACCCTTTGCAAAATTTCTCGGGGCAGGGGGGTTATCCGCCCCTAGTAGGGGCAAATTATCTGGCCCGGGCAAAAACTCCAGCCCTTGGTAGGGGCGAATAATCCGCCCCCAACACCAGATTTTGGCTATTTTTGTGTGAACAATCACCTGTAGCACTTAGCACACATGAGATAATCCATGGTATTGTAATATCTAACACACAAAACAATAGAGATCATGAAATGTTCTTTCAATCTCCCCTTTTTGGTGTTAGATGACAATACTAGGATTTTCAATAGAGTTTCCCAAACAACATCATTTCAAGGATGAAAGAGACTCCCCCTAAATGTGTGCATAATTAGAATATTTGCATTTGAATACAAATGCACACAAATAGGTACGAGGTTATTTCATTGGAATGAAAAATACATACATATGACAAATTAGAACAAGAACATCATACCACCGTGAGATAGAATTCCTCAATATAATATAAAGATAGTTAACATGATAACCATTATTGCAGGCCACTATGATAAAAGATGTAGCCAATATGATATATGGATCCATAATCACCGGGAGATAAATCCATAAGATAATTCCAGTGATAAATCCACAACTAAACCTACACACAAGCATAGTCTCATACAAACTCACGAATAAAATTCAATGCTAAATGGGCACAAGCGATAGAAAAAACGAAACGATAAACTGCTAATACTTGCGCCCGACCCATGCAAATCCACTTTGACCTAATAGAACTACTTCTCCCCCTTTGGCATTGAAATGCCAAAAAGGAAGAAGACCGATGCTAACGCCCCAAGAGATCACTCATCGTAGTCCTCATCATCGTCCTTGTCCCTATCGTCATCATCATACTCCTCCTCCTCTTCCTCGTCCTCATCAGCTGGTGGAGTGGGCTCCCTCGCCGAGGCAGGGAACAAGTGACGCTCGATCTCTCCATAGTTGAGTCCAGAAGTGTTCCACTGAGCATATGGAGTAGGAGGAACAGGAGTAGGGGGTTGCCAGACACCCCACACACATGGTGAATAATGAGCTGCTAGGTGTGTGCCATCTCTTGGCGATGCTTGTACACCTCGTACTGTCCCTTGTGAGTATCCACCCACATGCACAATATGTCCTGCTGAAACCAATTCATTTGCTGCACCTCACGAGCAACATGAGGCACTGGGGCCTACGAGCATTAGCACGAGCATCCCTCATAAGACCCTCTGGAGCAGAAGATGGCTGAGTGGTTGGTATGTTGCAAACGTATCTGTAATTTTTGATGTTCCATGCTTGTTTTATATTTACTTTATTATGTTTTGTCGACACTTTGGAGTATTTTTACACATTTTCTGGGACTAATCTATTAACAAGATGACACAGTGCCAGTTGCCTGTTTTCGGTTGTTTTTGGTTTCAGAAAAGCTAGTAAGGAAATATTCTCGGAATTTGACCAGACAAAAGCCCAAATCAATATTTCACTAGAAGGAACACGAAGTCCGGAGGCGAGACAAAGAGGGTAACCAGGTCAGCCACACCTGGTGGTGGCGCGACCATCCCTAGCCGTGCAACCAGGGGGTGTGGGCTCCCTGGCTCTCCACCGACCTTGCCCTTTCACCTATATATTTCCCTCGGGACGAAAACCCTAAGTACCCGATCAAAATTCCACGAAAGAGTCTGTAGCCGCCGTCATCTCCATCCCTAGACCGAGAGGGATCTGAAGCTCTTCTCGGCACCCTGCTAGAGGGGAGAGATCACCCTGGAGGCCTTCTTCATCACCATGCCTGCCTCCGGTGTGATGCGTGAGTAGTTCATCCCTTGACTACGTGTCCATGTAGTAGCTAGATGGTTGGTTCTTCTCCTTTGTGCTAGCATGTTTAGATCTTGTGAGCTCTATTCATGATCAAGATCATCTATTTCTAATCCTACATGTTGTGTTTACCGGGTTCTGAGGGATATTGAGATGCTATTTCAGATTGATTATTGATTCTATCATGTCTTTGTTATTTGTGATCTTGCATGCTTTCCATTGTTAGTAGCTATCTTGGCCAAGTAGATACTACGAACTCTAAGAGGGAGTATTTATGCTCGATAGTGGGTTCACGCCTCTAGGAATCTAGGAATTGATAGAAATCTCTAAGGTACTAGATGTGATGTTGCTACTAGGGAGAAAACAACAATCCTTTGTTCATAGAACAATCGTATTGTTTACTTCACACACTTTTCTTAATGCAATAATCTATTGCTTGCAACTTAATACTGGAGGGGGTTCGGATGATAACCTGAAGGTGGATTGTTAGTCATAGATGTAGTTGGATTATGGTCTATGTATAATGTTGTAATTCCCAATCAAATCTCAAAGGAGTCAAGATGATTACCATATGCATGTATGCTTTCTCGATATTTGTCAATTGTCCCGCTATAATTTGTTCACCCAACATGTCATCTATCTTAAGGAGAATCACCACTAGTGAACTATGGACCCCGGTCCATTCTTTTACCATCAATTTACAACTATTTACTATTTTCTATTTACTTTCTGCAAAGCAATTACTATCTTCCACACAATACGTTTAATCCTTTGTTTTCAGCAAAACCGGTGAGATTGACAACCTCACTGTAAGTTAGGGACAAAGTTCTATGGTTGTGTTGTGCAGGATTCCAAGTTGGAAACAACACCTTGGAGGTGTTTCCTTGCTCCTACTGGTTCGATAACCTTGGTTTCACAACTGAGGGAAAACTTACTGATGTGCTCATTATACCTTCCTCTTGGGGTTCCCCAACGAGCTCTACATTTTGAGCAAGCAAGACTTTTTCTGGCGCTCTTGCCGGGGAGTCAAGGACATCTTCACAAGGGGAGTCCCTCATAACCAATCTCTTTACTTTGTTTTATTTGTTTTGCTTAGTTTATTTCTGCTTTGTTTGCTTGTTTATTTATCAAAAACACAAAAAGTTTAGTTGCACTAGTTTGCTTTCTTTATTAAAAACACAAAAAATGTCTACTCTTGAAAACACTAAGTTGTGTGACTTCACTAGCACCAACAACAATGATTTCATGTGCAAACCTATTGCTCCACCTGTTCCTGAAGCTACTTTCTTTGAAAATAAACCTCCTTTACTCAATCTTGTTATGAGAGAACAATTTTCTAGTATTGGAACTGAAGATGCTGCTGCTCATCTTAATAAATTTGTTGAACTTTGTGAGATGCAAAAACATAGGGATATTGTAACACCCTCGAATTGTCCCTATGCAAGTGCGGGTGGAAAACGAAGTAATACCATTACACAATAGTCCACGATGGAACCCACATAACATATATATACAACAACGACTCCATGAGTCAAGAATACAGATATACAATAAAAAGATTCAAATCACCTTGAAAGCGATAGAGCGTCCGACTACGGACAAGAGGAAAATGGGGCTAAGAGCCCTAAAGAATAACCAATGGCGTCCATAACCCTGCCCAGGCCAAGCCGGAAGGGTAACCCTGCTAACGACGTCGATCTCAAACCTGCTAAAACAAAAGCGATGCCGACAAAGGAGAGAGGAAAAAGAGGAGTGTCTGTACTGAGGCCAGTTCACGGCAAGGCTAGAATTCGCCGGCTCTCACCTACATAGGTATGGTGGACTGAAGCGGGATCGCAGCATGCACTAAACAACCTATAGAGACTCGATGCAACTGTCGACTATTAGAGAGGGATAAGAGAGACCTATTCGGGACCAACCTGATACTAACACCAATCATACCCATCATGGTATTCCCCCTCGATACCAAACAAGGAAGTCAAACCGAGGAACTCACACCGTTGGCAGTTTTATTCATTCCATTATAGTTGAAGCTCTTAGTAGTCAGATATAGATAGCATGAGTCATCCTGTTAGCATAAGTAGTGGGCAGTTTTAGTTAACCATCCAGTTGTAGTTGCAGTACTTACTAGGCAGATACAATTAGCATGTGACATCCCAAACCCAGCAGTTGTTATCACTTTTATTTCATTCCATTGAAGTTGCGATACTTACTAGGCAGGTATAACATGACATGATACACCCCAGTTCCACCAGTTGTTGGCACTTTTATTATCCATTCCATTGTAGTGAAACTGATTACTAGTCACATATTAAGTCAAATTTATAGCACTACTTTAGTTATGCTTGTCTATGATCGAGATACTGTGCTCCAAGTCGTCCATAACCGCGGACATGGCTTTCAGAAAGATTTACCCTGCAGGGGTGCACAAATAGCAACACACACCCGATCAATCTCGGAAAAACCAAATGAAAACCCAACAAGGCTTTCACGACAAAGCACTCACAGGATTCATAAAATATTTCAGGTGGCCACCCCATTAAGCTACCCGCAACAAAGTTGGCCGGCTCCGAGATGGACCCAAGGTTTGCGTCAATGGCTGTAAACGATTGGGAACCCGAAAGTGTGACTGGGCTTGTCGATACCGTGAAAACACTCCGCATCCAAAACAGTATAGGTGCTCCACGCACAATCGAAAATAAAGCATTAAAGTATGCCATAAGTACATGATAGTAATAAAGCCCCAAACTAGTTTGTGGCCCCAAGAACTAAGAAATGAATCAAGCTCTAGCAAAGGGGGATTCATAGACTCTCTCGAATGTGGATAGTGCGAATAGTCAAGGAACAGGTATCAAGTACTCGGGGCCTGCGTGACACAAGTGGACATGAAAACCAAATAGCATATATTGCCCACTGGTGCCTCTTTCATTAGTTATCCCAGCAATTTAATAACTGTATTTAAAGTCGTGATCCTCTCCACCATTAAGCATCTCCACCATTAAACATGTGCCAACATTCCAATAATGGTGGAACAACAACGACACGAAGCAGCACCTGAGCAAGTAACTACGACTCGCAAGGCTGACTATCTATCAAACAACAGGCAATAGGATGTGTCCAAGGAAATATAGGGCTGTAAGGAATATAAATGGTGGACGAAAACTAAAGCATCGCAATACGGATAGCAGTAGATCAACAGGAGGAAGTAAAGACTATAAATGCAAAATAGGTAGAAAGGGGAAGATGCTCGCCTGGGAAACACTGTCGAAGATTCATCGGAGATCGGGTCGACACTCGCATCAACTCATCGGCCTAGTCCGCGAAGAAGCAAAGCACTAAAAGAAACACCGGATACACTA
Organism: Avena eriantha; assembly: GCA_910589775.1. NCBI lineage: Eukaryota > Viridiplantae > Streptophyta > Magnoliopsida > Poales > Poaceae > Avena > Avena eriantha. Next base: position 482,689,112 of record OU342743.1, on the reverse strand, counting down.
TTTAATACTATGGCAGAAGACAAGACATGATGCATATATGATGCATGACATGGCAAGGATGCGATGCGACTAGGCAATATTAAGCGGAACCAGGGTCCCGACAATTAAATATAAGGTTCATGTTGTTTAGATACCCCACAATTTAAATGTTGTCTTAACAAGGCAAAACATGGTATCGGTTTGCTACACAAATTTAAATGGGGGCCAGTATAAGACTAGAATAGCCTACATATGGCCTCCATATTTAATTATGAGGTGAATCGGCATAATGCCCCAAACCCATATGATGAGATGTATGCAAGCATGAACAATTTAAATGCAACAAGATGGATATCTTATTTTAAAATAGGGTCTAGAATAGGGGATCACATTAGGGGCAAAGGTCTTGGTTTCGGAGGGGTTCAGGCACCGGGGTCGGAGTTCCTGAAGGAGGTCTTGTTGGTCCATGAAGAAGATCATGGCATTCCTGGGGGAAGAACTCGATGTGGTTGGTGTCCTGGTACAATCTTCAAATAGCCATACAAGGTTCCATCGGCGGCATCGAGCGGTGTCGTGCAGCTTCCGGTCACGTCATGTTTCTCGCGAAGATCTTGTCGAAAATCCGGTCAACCTTGTCCATCGGGAGGGTCTCAAACAACCGAGTCAAGATCACCTCTCCTTCTCACAGCAACAACATCAGCAAATCTGGACACGATGCAACCCCAAACACGTTTACACCACCGTCACCACTTTTCACCGATAGAGCGGGCACGGCCGATGGGAGGCCTTGGCTGCGCGCGGTTCGAACTATGTAGGGCTGGTGCACAGACGGCGGTTGCAGGCGATGCAGAACTCGCAGGAGGTCCACGAGGGCGCGGCGGCCGGAGAGGGTCGCGGGTGGCCCTGGGGCAGAGGGAGGAAGGAGAGGCCGGTGCAGGCTGAAGCGCAGCAGCGTCGACGGCGACCTACAGAGGCGGCCGGCGGGCAGCTGAGGCGGGGCGGAGGAACAACGTGACCAGGTGAGGTGGTGGCGTCCGCGACGAGCTCGCAGGGGCTCGGCCGGTGCTGGAGACGGAGGCCCAGGGCCACATCACTAGCGGGGAGGAACAGGGCACCAGGGGAGGAGCTTGGCTAGGAGGCGGCGATGGATGTGGGGTGAGGGCTCGAGATGCAGGGGACGGTGGGGTCACGGATGTGTCCATGGACAACGAGGAAGCTCGGGCCCGGCGACCACAGAGACGAGCGGAGGGCGGCGGGGTTCGGGCGACGACGAGCTTGCCATCGAGCGGGGACCCGAAGAGAGGGAGCAGACGACGGCCACATCACGACCCGGGGAGGCGAGGTGGGGTAGGACACCGAAGAGGAGTGCCAGGACGAGGACCAGCTGAGAGGATGGCGGCGGCGCTGCGATAGGGAAGGGAGCGTGCGGGGAAAAAAGGGGTAGGTGAGGGCAGCGAGGTAGAGATGAGGGTGGACCAGGTCATGCTCGCGCGCAGGGTGGGCGTCACGTCGATCGGGCGCATCGCGTAGCGCGTGCGTATATAGGCGGGGTCCGCGTGTCGGTCGCTGGGCAGGTGGGTGCGGACATACGCATGCGGGTGGAACGTATGTGTGCGTTGTGCTGCTCGCGTCGCGTCGTGTAGCTATTGCGCGCGCACTGTGTGGTGAGCCAGGGTCGGTCGGGTTAGGTTAGCTCAGTGTGTTTAGGTTAGGTCTAGGGTTAGGGTTTGGTCTGGTGGTTGCCGGCTGGGCTTTTAGGCCTAGATGGCTGCCCCCCCAAAATAATATAAGTTTATTTATTTCTTTAAAAGACTTTTTTAGTTAGTTTTTAGAAAAATAAAAGGTCCGATAAAGATCGGGGTTTTTATTTAAATAAGGACAAGGGATATTTAGAAAATAAAACCAGGCTTTTAGAAAATAGTTTTTGGCAAACCATGCATGATGAAGACGATGCTCAAATGCAATGCGGCATGATTACATGAGCATACGTTCATGATGATGCACAAACAGAAACACCAAGAGATTTTCTAATAGTGATTTTAGCGGGGTGCTACAATTCGACACCACTAACAATGGATCTCGCCCTCGAGATCCGCCTCATGGTACCGGGAAGAAGGTCGACGATCTGAATCTTCTCGCTTCATGTAGATCCTCACGACACCACTAACTAGGTCGCTGCTCACATCCGTCGAGAGAACACTCTGGATAAACAAAGGAAGAAGGTAAAGGTATTGACAAATAAAGCCACCTCTAGCTTCCGTGGACGGAGTAAAATTGCTGGATCCACCGATTCGATGTACAAGAGCAAATGATAAGAGCAGTCGGATGGTGATCAGTCCATCGCGCACCCAAACCATTACTCTGCACACGAATAGGACAATTATGCAACCAACTCTCGGAATCAGACTGAAGATCTCGACAAGCGAGGTTCAGAAACAAGGAGGGATGCAGACTCTGCATCGGATCTGGCATAGATGATGTCGTCGCGTCAGAAAACACCGAAAGGCACAAGAAGGAACAGAGAGAAGTCCAACAGATGAAGGATTCCTGAGATAGCACAAAGAACGGATGTAGAAGCACCGTTACCAAAGAAGGAAGCGAGACCCTGAAGGTACGGTGGAACCCAACCACGAGAATTCCTGGACTCGAAGAAAAGATAAGAGAACAGATCCAAAACACGCAGAGATAAGAGGAGAATAGCAGAGGGTAAGGAGTAAAAGAAGACCTAATCAGATCTATCCAACCGATTTTGCAAAATAGTTTTGACACTCTACAACGTCCGTTAGCTAGGTTATCCTACAGGCTGGACCAGTGGGGTATCGCAACTGCTGAGCTCTGATACCACTCCATAACACCCTCGAATCGGCCCTGTGCAAGTTTAGCGCTTCCCGCCAAACCCGCATAGAAACGATTCAAGGACGCCCACCAGGCACTTTCGTGCGGGTTGAAAACGAAGTAATGCCATTACACAATAGGCCACAATGGAACCCACAGAACATATATATACAACAATGACTCCATGACTCAAGAATATAGATATACTATACAAAGATTCAAATCATCTTGAAAGCGATAGAGCGTCCGACTATGGACAAGAGGCAAATGGGGCTAAGAGCCCTAAAGAATAACCAATGGCGTCCATAACCCTGCCCAGGCCAAGCCGGAAGGGTAAACCTGCTAACGACGTCGATCTCAAACCTGCTAAAACAAAATCGATGTCGAGAAAGGGCAGAGGAAAAAGAGGAGTGTCAGTACTGAGTCCAGTACACGGCGAGGCTAGAATTCGGCAGCTCTCGCCTACATAGGTATGGTGGACTGAAGCGGCAGCGCAGCATGCACTAAACAACCTATAGAGACTCGATGCAACTGTTGGCTATTGGAGAGGGATAAGAGAGACCTATTCAGGACCAACCTGATACTAACACCAATCATACCCATCCTGGTATTCCCCCTCGAGACCAAACAAGGAAGTCAAACCGAGGATACCACACCGTTGGCAGTTTTATTCATTCCATTATAGTTGAAGCTCTTACTAGTCAGATATAGATAGCATTAGTCATCCTGTTAGCATAAGTAGTGAGCAGTTTTAGTTAACCATCCAGTTGTAGTTGCAGTACTTACTAGGCTGATACAATTAGCATGTGACATCCCAAACCCAGTAGTTTTTATCACTTTTATTTCATTCCATTGAAATTGCGATACTTACTAGGCAGGTATAACATGATACGATACACCCCAGTTCCACCAGTTGTTGGCACTTTTATTATCCATTCTATTGTAGTGAAACTGATTAGTAGTCACATATTAAGTCAAATTTATAGCACTACTTTAGTTATGCTTGTCTATGATTGAGATACTGTGCTCCAAGTCGTCCATAACCGCGAACACGGCTTTCAGAAAGATTTACCCTGCAGGGGTGCACAAATAGCAACACACACACAATCAACCTCGGAAATACCAAATCAAAACCCAATGAGGCTTTCACGACAAAGCAATCACGGGATTCAAAAAATATTTCAGGGAGCCACCCCCTTAAGCTACCCGCAACGAAGTTGGCAATCTCCGACACGGACCCAAGGTTTGCGTCAATGGCTGTAAACAAATGGAACCCGAAAGTGTGACTGGGCTTGTCGATACCGCGAAAACACTCCGCATCCAAAACAGCACAGGTGCACCACGCCCTATCGTAAATAAAGCAGTAAAGCATGTCATAAGTACATGATAGTAATAAAGCCCCAAACTAGTTTGTGGCCCTAAGAAATCAGAAATGAATCAAGCTCTGGCTAAGGGGATTCATAGACTCTCCCGGATGTGGATAGTGCGAATAGTGAAGGAAGAAGTATCAAGTACTCGGGGCCTACGGGACACAAGTGGAAATGAAAACCAAATAGCATATATTGCCCACCAGTGCCTCTTTCATTAGTTATCCCAGCAATTTAATAATTGTATTTAAAGTCATGATCGTCTCCACCATTAAGCATGTGCCAACCTTCCAATAACGGTGGAACAACAACGACGCGAAGCAGCACCTGAACAAGCAACTACGACTCGCAAGGCCGACTATCTATCAAACAACAGGCAATAGGATGTATCCAAGGCAATATAGGGCTGCAAGGAATATGAATGGTGCACGAAAACTAAAGCATCGCAATACAGATAGCAGTAGATCATAGGGAGGAAGTAAAGACTATAGATGCAAAATAGGTAGAAAGGGGAAGATGCTCGCCTGGGAAACACTATCGAAGATTCATCGGAGATAGGGTCGACACTCGCATCAACTCATCGACCTAGTCCGCGAAGAAGCAAAGCACTAAAAGAAACACCGGATACACTATTTAATACTACGGCAGAAGACCAGACATGATGCATATATGATGCATGACATGGCAAGGATGCGATGCGACTAGGCAATATTAAGTGGAACCGGGGTCCCGACAATTAAATATAAGGTTCGTGTTGTTTAGATACCCCACAATTTAAATGTTGTCTTAACAAGGGAAAACATGGTATCGGTTCGCTACACAAATTTAAATGGGGGCCATTATAAGACTAGAATAGCCCGCATATGGCCTCCATATTTAATTATGAGGTGAATCGGCATAATGCCCCAAACCCATATGATGAGATGTATGCAAGCATGAACAATTTAAATGCAACAAGATGGATATCTTATTATAAAACAGGGTGTCAAATAGGGGATCACATTAGGGGCGAAGGTCTTGGTTTCGGAGGGGTTCGGGCACCGGCGTCAGAGTTCCTGAAGGAGGTTTTGTTGGTCCGTGAAGAAGATCATGGCGTTCCTAGGGGAAGAACTCCATGTGGTCGATGTCCCGGTACAATCTTCAAATAGCCATACAAGGTTCCATCGGCGGCATCAAGCGGTGTCATACAGCTTCCGGTCACGTCATGTTTGTCGCGAAGATCCTGTCGAAAATCCGGTCAACCTTGTCCATCGGGAGGGTCTCAAACAACCGAGTCAACATCACCTCTCCTTCTCACAGCAATAACATCAGCAAATCTGGACACGATGCAACCCCAAACACGTTTACACCACCGTCACCACTTTCCACCGACGGAGCAGGCACGGCCGATGGGAGGCCTTGGCTGCGCGCGGGTCGAACCGTGCAGGGCTAGCACACAGACGGCGGTTGCAGGCGATGCAGAACTCGCAAGAGGGCCACGAGGGCGCGGCGGCTGGAGAGGGTCGCGGGTGGCCCTAGGGCAGAGGGAGGAAGGAGAGGCCGGTGCAGGCTGAAGCGCAGCGACCTGCAGAGGCTGCCGGCGGGCGGCTGAGGCGGGGCGGAGGAAAAACGCGACCAGGCGAGGTGGTGGCGTCTGCGATGGGCTCGCAGGGGCGAGGCGCGTGCTGGAGATGGGGGCCCAGGGCCACATCACTAGCGGGGAGGAGCAGGGCGCCAGGGGAGGAGCTTGGCTGGGAGGCGGCGACGGAGGTGCGGTGAGGGCTCGAGATGCAGGCGACGGCGGGGTCGCGGACGCGTCCATGGACGGCGAGGAAGTCGGGACTGGCGACCACAGAGACGAGCGGAGGGCGGCGGGGTTCGGGGCAACGACGAGCTTGCCACGGAGCGGGGACCCGAAGAGAGGGAGCAGGCGGCGGCCATATCGTGACCCGGGGAGGCGAGGTGGGGCAGGACACCGAAGAAGAGGGCCAGGCCGAGGACCAGCAGAGAGGATGGCGACGGCGCTGCGATAGGGAAGGGAGCGTGCGGGGAAAAAAAGGGGTAGGTGAGGACAACGAGGGAGAGATGAGGGTGGACCGGGTCATGCTCGCGCGCAGGGTGGGCATCGCGTCTATCGGGCGTGTAGCGTAGCGCGTGCATATATAGCCGGGGTCTGCGTGTCGGTCGCTGGGCAGGTGGGTGCGGACGTACGCATGCGGGTGGAACGTATGCGTGCGTTGTGCTGCTCGCGTCGCGTTGTGTAGCTATTGCGCGCGCGCTGTGTGGTGAGCCAGGGTCGGTCGGGTTAGGTTAGCTGGGTGTGGTTAGGTTAGGTCTAGGGTTAGGGTTTGGACTAGAGGTGGCCGGTTGGGCTTTTGGGCCTAACTGGCTGCACCCCTAAAAATAATATAAGTTTATTTATTTATTTAAAAGACTTTTGTAGTTAGTTTTTAGACAAATAAAAGGTGCGATAAAGATCGGGGTTTTTATTTAAATAAGGACAAGGGATATTTAGAAAACAAAACCAGGCTTTTAGAAAATAGTTTTTGGAAAACCATGCATGAGGATGACGATGGTCAAATGCAATGCGGCATGATGACATGAGCATACGGGCATGATGATGCACAAACAGAAACACCAAGCGATTTTCTAGTAGTGATTTTAGCGGGGTGCTACATATATAGATGGAGATATTATTAAGCTTAAATTGTTTCCTTTATCTTTGAGAGGAAAATCTAAAGAATGGTTGCTATCCCTAACTATAAATAGTATTGATTCTTGGACGAAATGCAAAGATGCTTTCATTGGAAAATACTATCCTCTTGCTAAGATTATAGCTATACGAAGTGAAATAATGAAATTTAAACAATCTGATAATGAACATGTTGATCAAGCTTGGGAAAGAATGAAATCTTTGGTAAAGAATTGTCCCACTCATGGACTGACTGCTTGGATGATTATCTAAACCTTTTATGCAGGACTGAAATATTCTTCAAGAAATCTGTTGGTTTCTGCTGCTAGAGGTACCTTTATGACCATTACTTTGGGTCCTACAACAAAGCTTCTGGATAATATGATGGTTAACTATTCTGAATGGCACAATGAGAGAGCTCCACAAGGTAAGAAGGTAAATTTTGTTGAGGAAACCTCCTCCTTGAGTGATAAAATTGATGTTATTATGTCTATGATTGTTAATGGGAAACCTCATATTGATCCAAATCATGTTCCCTTAGCTTCTTTGGTTGCTCAAGAGGAGCAAGTTGGTGTGAACTTTATTATAAATAATAACTTTAACAACAATGCCTACAGGAATAATTTTGGTAATAATAATTATAGGCCATATCCTCCCAACAATGGTAATGCTTATGGAAATTCCTAGAACAATAATATAAGTGCACCCTCTAAACTTGAAGTTATGTTTAAAGATTTTATTAGTAAACAAACTACTTTCAATAAAACTATTGAGCAAAAACTCTCCAATGTTGAAAGAAGTATAGCATCATTATCTGAAGCACAATCTTCTTTGAATAAGATGGCTGCTAAACCTGAAACTATTGAAAATCCCTTTGCTGCTACTAATGCCATACAAGTTAGAATTGATGAAAATGTTAGACTGTTAGCTGAATTGCATGCTAAGTGTTAAAGAGAAGATGAAATTGCAAGAAAGATTAGTATTTCTACTATCACAACCACTAATGTTGAGGCTAGTAAAACCAATGGAACCTTTTCTAATAAAAATGCTAAAATCCTTCGAAATATGGGAAACAATAGCTCTACTACTTTAGATGATAATTATGATTTTGATCTTAATGGTTGCAATATCTCTGAAGTAATTATGTTCCTAAAAAAGCTTGCTAAAAGTCCTAATGCTAGTTCTATGGCCTTTACAAAACACATTACTGATTCTCTCATAAAAATTAAAGAAGAAAAAATAAAACATAAATTCTATTCATATGAAATTAGAAGATGGTTGGGAACCCATCATTAATATGACAGTGAAAGATTTTGATCGCAAAGCTCTATGTGATCTTGATAGTAGTGTTTGTATTATGTCTAGAAAGATTTATGAAATGCTTAATTTGCCACCATTGGAAGATTGTTATTTAAATGTCCAACTTCATGATAATGCTAAAAAGAAACTCATGGGGAGTATTAATGATGTTCTTATTATGGTTAACAATGCCTATGTCCCCGTTGGTTCCTATGTTTTGGATGTTGAATGCAATGCTTCTTATCCTATTTTTGTGGGAAGACCTTTTCTTAGAACTATTGGTGCCATTATTGATATGAAAGAAGGCACCATTAAATATCAATTTCCACTCAAAAAGGTATAGAACACTTCCATAAGAAGAGAGAGAATATTCCTTTTCCCTCTCCTATTAAAACAAAATTTCCTATTAATTCTTCTTCATTTGAGAACACTTGATTCTTTTCTTGCTTCTTATGCCTAGCTCAAAGGAGTTAAAGAAAAGCACTTATTGGAAGATAACCCATATTTTGTTAGGAACCTTTTTGTTTGAGTCTTGGAAGTTATTACCTCTGTAATAACCGCACCTTATCATTTTTTTGTGGTTTTTGTGCTAAGAGTAACCTCTAATGAGAGAGAAGTAATGGTTGGGAAAGTTGCTGACCCGAAACAGATTTTTGTGCTTTGCTGTAAGAATTCATGAAAAATCTCTATACGTCGGTTTGAGGTATAATTTTTTGTGCTTATGCCCTAGGTTCTTATCCAACTTTTGTTAGTTCAACACTTTTCTATTTGAGCGACACAAGGTCTACGTAAAAATCGGTTATTACTTGCTGGTCTGTTTTGATAGATTTCTGCCATTATTTGCATTTGCCTCTTGATCTCTTTCTCTTTGAGTTCTCCTTGATCGTTTGAACTTTTTAAAGGAAGTGCTACAGTAGCTTGTGTTTTAATGGAAGTTTTACTTGTGCTGAAACTGAACCAAAAGACTTATTATCTAGAGTACACTAATGTTGCTAATGAAGATTGTGTGAAGTTTTGTATGAAGGAAATTTTAAAGTGTTGGGAAGAGTAATGTGATAAGATGAAGTATGGATAAAATCTCAAGCTTGGGGATTCCACCCAAGAAATATCCAAGAAATACAAGCGTTAAAGCTTGGGGATTCCCAAGGCATCCCCTTCTTCATCACTAAAAATCTCAAGTTTCTTCCAAACACTTCATTTTTATTGTTTCATGTACAATTGTGTTGTTCTTGGAGCGTCATGATTTTCGTTTTCTTAGTTTGCTTGAATAAATTGGTTGGACCCCCTCATTCATACATTAGTTTTCAAATAAGTGGTTTGGATTAGAAAAGAGTAGGAAAGTTCATGCTTAAGTGGTATACAAGGAGTTTCTTTTTGACTGTGGCCTATGCTTTGTCCTGTCATGCTTGATATTGGTTTGGCTTTATGCTTAATGATTATTTCTGTAGCATGACTTGTTACAAATAACTGATATTTCTTAATGTGCCTTGAAAGAATCATGCGTTGTTTTAGGATATTAAAGCATAGTATTGTGGTATTCTCCTTTGATGCTTTATTTGGGTCGACCTGGCGCATGCTCACACCATGTTATGACTATACCAAGTCACCATAGCCTCTATGATCATTTATTTTTCAACTTGTAATATCACTTGATGCTTTAATTAATGATGTTTTGTCGCTTTGCATGATTTTTCCATTATTGCCCTTTTAGTTGGTTGCTCCCAGTCTTTTGCTAGCCTCCATAACCAAGTATGAGTTCCACTCATGCATCCAACTCCAAATAAAACCAAGTTATTCCAAAGAGTCCACCATACCTACCTATTAGCATTTTCTATTCCAAGTATATTCATGTTTTTATCTACCTTCCGAATTAAACTTATTATGTGAAAATTAGTGATTAAAACTCTCACGAACTTGATGACACACTTTAATTTTCTTGCCCCTAATAAACTTGAACCATTGTGTCATCTATGCCGTATATGCTTGCACTTATACATTGGGATTAGAAGAACCATGTTATCATGGGGAACACTTTCAACATTGCACTTGTACATTGTACCCGGTTGATATCATGCTCTTTTGTTTATGGATGTCATCGGTGTGAAATGAAAGGGGAGCTTGTAAGTCCATGGAGTTATGTATGTGTGTTAGAGAAACGCCTGGGCGGCTAGTCTAATCCATGCCTAATCATGGTGGAAACCTGCAGTTTAACCATAATGAGCAATCTATGAAGCATTCTTCTTATAAAAAAAGAGATAGAGATTGAGAAAAAAAGATGAGAAAAGAGGAAAGACAGAACAAAAGCACCATTTTCCCATGGTAAATAAGAAGATGTTGAGATGCTTATTGTGTGCTTGCCTTGTCATTTTGACATGGGGATTCTTCCGTATCATCGGGCAAGGGGTACCCCATTGGTGGTTATCTATGATACACATATACTTACTATGACAAGAACTTACCGGTAACTAAACTTTAGTAGCGTGAGGAGCGTCCCTTGTATTAAAGGGTCATAAGATTGCCAACTTATACTTTGTCAAGATATACTCCATAGTTTGTTCACTTTAACCTTAATCACTTCAAGATGCTTATGATAGGGGCAATGAGACCTGAAAGCTAATAAGCACCATAATTTTTGGAAGCTCTTTATGAGACTAATCCTTGCTTGCTTCTATGAAGGCCTTTCTTTTACTTTTATGTTGAGTCTCCATCTTCTATCTTTATGCACCTATTAAGAGAGCATAGTGGCCATTCTTAGTTTAATGTGCATTGTCCCAATATTTGTTGATTGATGCATAACTTTGATATTGCTTGTTCTTAAACTATTTGTATCTAGTCACCCTTATGAACTTTGAAGGTGTCCTATGCATTTATGTTTTGCTACACTATGAGGGACAAGCTGAATACCATTCTCATTATGTTTTCTTTATGTGAAACAAACAAACGTCTTTCAAAGCATTTTTATTCATGAATCTTTTGTTTGTACCTTTTCGTGTTACAACATAGTTGCTATGTCTTATTGTTAGAAATTTATCTTGCATGCTATGTTAAAGTACTATGATCCCAGCTATCAATGTTATAAATACCTTGATCAACATTGTGATGGTGCATGTCACCTAAAAAATTATTCTTTCTTTTTATCACTTACTTACTCGAGGATGAGCAGGAGTTAAGCTTGGGGATGTTTATATGTTGTAAATGTATATATGATTTTTGATCTTCCATGCTTGTTTTATATCTACTTTCTTATGTTTTGTCCACACTTTGGAGTATTTTTACACATTTTCTAGAACTAACCAATTAACAAGATGCCACAGTGCAAGTTACCTGTTTTCTGCTGTTTTTGGTTTCAGAAAAGCTAGTAAGGAAATATTCTCGGAATTGGACTAGACAAAAGCCCAAGTCAATATTTCACTAGAAGGAACACAGAGTCCAGAGGGGAGACGAAGATGGGAACCAGGCCGGCCACACCTGGTGGTGGCGCGGCCATCCCTAGCCGTGCCACCGGGGGTGTGGACCCCTGGCTCTCTATCGACCTTGCCCTTTCGCCTATATATTGCCCTCCGGACGAAAACCCTAAGTACCTGATCTAAATTCCACAAAAGATTATGTAGCCGTCGTCATCTCAATCCCTAGATCGAGAGGGATCTGAAGCTCTTCCCGGCACCCTGCCACAGGGGAGAGATCACCCTGGAGGCCTTCTTCATCACCATGTCTGCGTCATGTGTGATGCGTGAGTAGTTCATCCCTAGACTACAGGTCCATGTAGTAGCTAGATGGTTGGTTTTTCTCCTTTGTGCTACCATGTTTAGATCTTGTGAGCTCCGTTCATGATCAAGATCATTTATTTATAATCCTACATGTTGTGTTTGCGGGGATCCGATGGATATTGAGATGTTATTTCAGATTGATTATTGATTCTATCATGTCTTTGTTATTTGTGCTCTTGCATGCTTTCCGTTGTTAGTAGCTATGTTGGCCAAGTAGATGCTAGCAACTCCAAGAGGGAGTATTTATGCCCGATAGTGGGTTCATGCCTCTAGGAATCTGTGGAAGTGACAGAAATCTCTAAGGTACGAGATGTGCTGTTTCTACTAGGGAGAAAACAACAATCCTTTGTTCATAGAACAATCATATTGTTTACTTTACACACTTTGCTTAATGCAATTATCTATTGCTTGCAACTTAATACTGGAGGGGGCTCGGATGATAACCTGAAGGTGGCTTATTAGTCATAGATGCAGTTGGATTACGGTCTATGTATAATGTTGTAATGCCCAATCAAATCTCAAAGGAGTCAAGATGATTAGTATATGCATGTATGCTTTCTCGATGTTTGTCAATTGTCCCGTAATAATTTGTTCACCCAACATGTCATCTATCTTAAGGAGTATCACCACTAGTAAACTATGGACCCCAGTCCATTCTTTTACCATCAATCTACAACCATTTACTATTTTTTTTACTTTCTGCAAAGCAATTACTATCTTCCACACAATACGTTTAATCCTTTGTTTTCAGCAAAACCGGTGAGATTGCCAACCTCACTGTAAGTTGGGGACAAAGTTCTGTGGTTGTGTTGTGCAGGATTCCAAGTTGAAAACAACATATTGGAGGTGTTTCCTTGCTCCTACTAGTTCGATAACCTTGGTTTCACAACTGAGGGAAAACTTACTGTTGTGCTCATTATACCTTCCTCTTGGGGTTCCCCAACGAGATCTACATTTTGAGAAAGCAGCGGTCTTTCTAACATTGTTGTAGATCTTCTTCACCTTATGCTCAACATCATAGTGAAATTCTCCAGTGGGAAGCAAGTAATTGATGATCATCATTATGTAAGGGGCATACAGAATGGAGAGCCTATTAAACATGGCATCAGTCAACTCATGATAGATGAATTACATCACATCCAGCTTGTAGTCCACACTCTCATCCTCATAGGTAGCAACCTCAAAAGAAAAAGTGTGTAGCTGAACCAAGTGGCCACGAATACTTTCATTGTCGCCCCCACTAGGCTTGATGGAGTCACAAAAAATACCAATAAACCGAGCATAAAGAGTGGAGAGGCCAGCAAGCGTACCCACAATACCATCAGGAGCCATGCAAGGAGAGAGTGCATCATCCTTGTTGGGCTACGATGGCCACACGGACAATCCCAGCCATTGAACAGATAGCCAAGCACCCCAAAAAAATTCCGAAAGTCAGACTGCATCATAGTGTCATGGGTCATCCACTTCATAGTGCAGTTCTCATCGCCATAAATCACCAAAGTGGAGAAAAAATGCTTCACCACCTCAGAGTCATAGGAGCACTGCAGAGCCATAATAGTGTGTAGCCTCATCCGCTCAGTCACGACCATAGCATCAGCAAGCTGAGGCTTCTCCATGGCCTTAGCAATAACCATGGGACACATAGGATGAATCTTTAGAGATGAATAGAAGTCCTCATAGATGAATCTCTGGTCAGCACACCAAAAGCGAGAATCCTCAAGCTGTCCATTTCTCTCACTTTCCACATATAGATCACGATGATGAATAGAGGGATAAGTGACAGGATCCATTGCCGTATAGTTGACCCTTGGTGCCTTACCCTTCCTCTTTGCGACACCCCTCCTGGCCTTTTCCTTCTTTGCTCTTTCAGCCATCTGGTCAGCCTCTCTATTTTACCTGTAGTTCAACCTCGTTAATCAACCCACCTTCACCATCAGGCCAGAAGTAACGAGGACGAGGATGGTGCTTGTAGGGCTTGGTAGCACTAGAACCACTTGTGAAACGAATGATATGGATAGCAAGGGGTAAGCACACACACAAGTCCATGATGGATGTAGAAACAGTAGGCAAACAATCCACCGCTCAAAATACATGATGCACAAAATCTGAGAAATTATGAACTAGAGATGAATCTGGCAGGCCGGATAATCTGGCCGTGCCAGGGGTAGATAATCCGGCCTTGGTGAAAATTTTCAGAATCTGCCTAGATTGAATGCAGCAAAGTAGATAGGACACATGTATTACAAGACTATGATTTCTACCCACAAAGTAAACCACAAGTCGACTCCTAGTCCAAGCTCCACGAACAATCAACACATCTATACAAAAGATTGTGGAGAGGGAGCTACCCTCACTCATTGAAGGGAGAACACGGAGGAGAAGGTACTCGGATGCATGGGGAAGAAGATTCGGGGGAGGCCCGGAGAATCCGGTGGCCGGAACGGCTCCAGGGAGGGCGGGAGCAGTAGGCGGTGTCTTGGGGAGAGAGGGGGGTCAGGGGAGAAGAACTACTCTGTTTGAGCTCTTCCCCCCGTTGCCCTACCCTTAATAGATAGAAACCGCCAGGGGAAGATTATCGGACCACCACTTAGGGCGAATAATCTGGTCCATGTTCTAAAATTCGGTTAGACACAGATTCAGGCCCACGCACCCCCAAATAAACCCCCCACAAAGGAAACAACAGACTTGTGTGCAAGAATAGATGGCTCGGTGATATAAAAAGGCTTGGGTTTAGACAACCAAACTGAGATGGTACTACACCCCCAAGACTGCAAGAAGCAAATCAAATAAATGCCAAAATTGGGCGTGTTTTCCATAAGAACACAAGATATGCAAAAACTCCAAAAAGATCCATACGGAACCAACTCTTCTTAAGGAAGATGGAAGTGGCTGAGGCCAACATGTTGGAGTGCATGGTATGACACCGCGAAGATATATCTTGAGTTCATGACCAATACTCATCAATAAGCTCACATATCACAAACTGATATTAAGAGAAATGATTTTACTTGCTTTCGGAATTATGGGGGGGGGGGGGTAACCCAATTAATTAGGACCACACTCCCCCTATATCCATGCCCACATCTAAATCAAATAAAGGAGGAGATGTAAGTGGGTGTGCATGAGTAATCAAGACAAACTCCTTGAATCAACAATATTTAGCTCATTCCTCAAATAACAAAACCTTGCTTCATCAAGTGGCTTCATGAAAATATCAGCAAGTTGGATCTTCATTCTCACAAAGGATAGATCAATATCACCACGAGCAACATGATCCCGAATAAAATGATTGCAAATCTCAATATGCTATGTCCTTGTATGTTGCACCGGATTGTACGCAATTTTGATTGCAATTTCATTATAATATAAAATAGGAACTTTGTCACAGTTGACACCATATTCCTTTAAAGTTGGCCTTAGCCACAATAATTGAGTACATGCACTTGCAGCAGCCAAATATTCAACTTCAGCGATGGAGAGAGATATAAAATTCTGTTTCTTAGAAGACCAACATACTAGACCTTCCCAAAAATTGACAAGATCCAGAAGTTGATTTTCTATCATCCTTGTCACCAACCCAATCTGAATTAGTATAACCACATAATAAGAAATTGGAGCCCTTGGGATACCATAAACCAAAATTAGGGGAATGAATAAAATATCGAAAGATTTTCTTAACTGCCACTAAGTGGCTTTCTTAGGAGATGCTTGATACCTTGCACACACACCTACACTCAACACAATATCGGGTCTAGATGCACGAAGGTAAAGAAGAGAGCCGATCATGGACCGGTATACCTTTTGGTCCACATCTTTACCATTGGTATTGAGTTCAAGATGGCATTTAGTTTGCATCAGTATGGCAACTCCATTAAGATTTGTCTTCTTGTACCTCTTGAGCATGTCTTGAATGTACTTTGCTTGATTTATGAAGGTTCCTTCTCTAAGTTGTTTGATCTCAAATTTAAGAAAGAACCGTAATTCCCCCATCATAGACATCTCAAACCTGTCAGTGATAAGCTTTGAATATTCGTCATTAAAAGCATTATTAGTAGAGCCAAAGATGATGCCATATACATATAGTTGGCATACGAAGAGCTCCCCTTAACCTTCTTAGTAAAAAGAGTGGGATCAATTTGCCCAACCTCAAAGCCACGGTCTAGCAAAAGCTCTTTAAGGTGCTCATACCATGCACGTGGGGCTTGTTTAAGGCCATAGAGCGCCTTATCGAGTTTGTAAACATGGTTCGGGAAGTTGGGATCCTAAAAACCCGGGGGTTGATTTACATATACCAACTCGTGTAGAGGACCATTAACAAAAGCACTCTTAACATCCATTTGTTGTACTTTAAAATTACTATGAGCTGCATAAGGAAGGAGGATATGGATCGACTCAAGACAAGCCAGCACAACATAAGTCTTGCCAAAGTCAATGCCTTCAACTTGTGAAAAACCTTGTGCCATGAGTCTTGCCGTGTTCCTTACAACAATTCCATTCTCATCTTGCTTGTTCTTGAAGATCCACTTTGTTCCGATAACATTGCGGCAATCTTTGGGCTTCTCTAATATTTCTAGACATTGTTGCGCTCGAAATTATTTAACTCTTCATGCATAGAAGCAACCCATTCCGGATCTTCTAGAGCTTCAAACACCTTCTTGGGTTCCACCATGGATATGTGAGCTTGATGCTCAATGAAGCTTGCTAGCTCTCTTCTTGTGGACACCCTTCGTCTGAGGTCACCTACAACTTTATCAAGAGTGTGTCCTCTTAATTCGAGATTTCTTTACACACGAGCTTTGCGACGAAGTTCAATCCACTTCTTGTTTCTAGGAGGAATTTCTTCATCATTTGAGTCTTTGTCAAGACCATTAGGTTGACCTTGATCAACCATTTGTTCAACGTGTATGGGAGATGAAGAACCTTGCCCTTGATTTTGATCATCAGCCATAATAGGAGGCTGCTGTTGTTTTGAGTCTCTAGAGCTGGTTAATCCGGTCGAGGGAGTGGCCGGATAATCCGGCATGGGAGTACTTGGTCCTTCTTGATTATCTTGGATTCTTTTGGTACGGGATGGAGAAGGGCCAGATAATCTTTTATCGCTCAGAAAATCCGGCCTAGGAGTAGCATCAATTTCTTGGTCGATCTGTTCGGTCCTTGCATTCGAGGTAGTATGACTGGAAAA
Organism: Avena eriantha; assembly: GCA_910589775.1. Classification (NCBI taxonomy): domain Eukaryota; kingdom Viridiplantae; phylum Streptophyta; class Magnoliopsida; order Poales; family Poaceae; genus Avena; species Avena eriantha. The sequence continues at coordinate 482,672,012 of OU342743.1, read as the reverse complement.
TCCGGTGTCAAGCAGATAATCCATCCTAGAGCTTCTAGATACTTCAGAAGATGGATGGCCTTCAGCAGGTGGAGGTGTTGGTGTAGAGGTTTCTCTAGCGAGTGGAGCTTGTTGAGCTTGTGTCGATGAGGGCTCTACTTGAGTATATCATTCTCCTTCCCGATCCGCCACAAGGGGTTCCTCAATTTGGCGGAAAAATCCCACGCCCATTCTTCTTATGGCATCTTGGGGTATTTCAACATATGCATCACAAACATCAACTTGCCTCGCACGAGATTCATCATTTCCCTCGAACACCACACTACAAGATTCTACAACAGTCCGATGAGCATATTGTAGACTCTATAAGTGTGGGATTCGGCACCATAACCAACAAAAATTCCTTCTAAAGCCTTAGACTCAAATTTAGATAAACGAACTCCTTTGATAAGAAAGAAACACTTACAACCAAATACCCTGAAGTATGAAATGTTGGGCTTGTTACCGGTAAGTATTTCATAAGGTGTCTTGTCCAAGATTTTGCGGAGGTAAAGCTGATTGGATGAATGACATGCGGTGGAAATGGCTTCAGCCCAGAGGTTATATGGTGACTTGAATCCAGCTAACATAGACCTTGCCATATCCATTAAAGTCCAGTTCTTCCTCTCGGCTACACCATTTTGTTGATGGGTGTACGTAGCGAAATATTGGTGTCTTATCCCCTCTTCACTCATGAATTCATTCAGAGTGTAGTTCTTGAACTCGGAGCCCTTATCACTACTAATAGCCAATATAGGGACATTGTGTTCACGCTGGACCTCGTTGGCGAAATCGATGACCGTTTGTTGAGTCTCACTCTTCTGCATGAAGAAGTAGACCCATGTATATCTTGAATAATCATCGATGATCACGATGTAATATTTCTTCCCACCAAGGCTCGCATGAGACGAAGGACCAAAGAGGTCCACATGAAGGAGCTCCAATATCCTCTTTGATGAAATAATTGTCTTCCTCTAATGGGGAGGGTCATGCATCTGCCCTTTAACGCAAGCCCTGCAAACATGATCTTTGGCAAAGAAAATTTTTATTTTAGTCCAAGAATGTGGCCACCCTTGTGAAGGCTTTGCAAACTTCTCATGTTGACATGGGATAGACGGTGTCAACACCCGGATTTTTAATCCCAGATGCCTGTTATGTCATTCATCGCAATCCCTGGATTACCATTTTTAGGAGACATAACAGATTGGATATCACAGTACATCATCCATTACAAACCATAAATAAGATCTTACACAAATAAGGATCTCATGATCTAGGCGTAATACAACAAGCAGCGGAATAAATAATAAGCATAGTAGTGGGGTCCATCATCAGGGGCACAGGCAATGCTGACGAAGGTAGATAGTCCTAGTTATCATAGCCATCCTGCTGGCCCTCATCTTGGTAGTCTCCTTCATAGTCTGGCTATGAGAATAGCTAGGGACAAAAGCCATGAGTACTCTTTAAGTACTCGCAAACTACCACTAACAAGTAGTATAGTTCTAATGTAAAATGCTAACTCTAAGTTTAACTATAAAGTTAAGTTTGGAACCTAAGCTGAGTTTAGAAGCAAAGAAAGATAAACTAAAGTTCTAGAATCACTTAAGTTGGGAAGCTAGTGTCATAGTCACAACTCTGTTGTGGTCAATGCAAGATTCATCATTCATTTCATAAGTTATTTTGAAAACATCTCACAATGAAACAGTATGGCCATTCCAACTGTCCATAACCACGGACGCGGCTATTCGAATAGTTTGACACTCTGCAAAGGTGGTACACTTTCACCACAAGATTCGATACATCTGTCAGGGATAACCCTGAATCATCATACTTAGTAGGCAGATAATCAAACATAACCTTTCCTTTACACACCCTAGTATAACCACCTCTCCTATAAGCATGGCCTCCCAACCGTTACCATCTTTCATCTTGGGCACTGCATAGGTGGACAACATTGAGAGGTAGCCTCAGCTCAAACCTCTCTCGCGAGGGAACTAATACTAATGCATATAAACTTCTGGCTAAGCGTTACCCAATTTAGGTATTTTTGTTGTCTGGTAAATTTGGAATGGTATCGCATCTGAATCCAACCATTAGTTTTGTAAAAGGGTTAAGGCTCATGCCTCAACATTTTCATCCTCATAAACCATTTCTGTTTCTCAACACATGTCAAAACATCTCAATAGAATGACTCATCATTCCAAGGTTTTCACAATTCATTTTCACCAAGTATTCCCATCTAAAGTGACTCAAGTTTATATCTAACTCTAAAGTATTAGGTTAAGAGTGTTCATAAGGTGGAAAGATGGGATCAATCTCATGCCATAGAATGACATCTAAAGTTATCTAAATAGGTCAAGTTCTATACTCTTTATGCTACCTTCAAAACAAGTAAAGGACTTTCGGTAAAGTAAAGGGAGTAAAGCTTGGAAAATAAAACTTGGGGTAGTAATAGTCAAAGTGGTATAACCAAAGCATGCCTAAAGCATATTTGCTCAAATCATATAGCTTAATTTTAGCTTGCTAAGAATTATACTTGCAAGTGTTAGCTTGCATTGTTAATGATGGCTTTCCTTGTTAATGATGGCTTGCCTTGTGCAGTGAAGTGGTTAAAGTTTTCTTCCTCCTCTTGATAGAACTCCTCCTCCTCGAAAGCTTGGTCGGTACTATAATCTATAAATACATACGGAGTACACCATCACCAAACAATACTTAACTAGTCTAATTAGCACTCTAAGGCACATATTTGATGATCTATTATCATCACAAGCATCACAAGTTTTATTAACTAGCTTCATTCTTTTTATTTAAGAAAAGTAATTTCTACTCATTGAAAATTAACTAAGATTTAATATTCACAAGTTAAAATATGGGATCATGTGGAAACATGTCATCACACATATTCTAACATGTGAGAATGTGATTTAAGGGTTGATCACATTTAATTAAGTTTAAGTTTATTATTTAATGATTTAAACTAACTAGAAATGCCTATATAGCATTATTTTGGTACTAGTCCAAAGTCACTGCATGTAAACCTTAATATTATTATATATTCAGATATATATGGTGAAATGTGATTTTTGAGAGTTGGAATCAACTCAAAAGATAATTTGGTTGATTTTATAAAAATGTTTGAATGTGCAAAAGCTTTTGTCTTGTTATTTTTACTAGGAGTGATCTCTAACTCAAATTGAATTAAATCCAACGGGCTTGGGTAGATCTTTTTAGTAGCTTTCTAAAAAAATTGGAATCACTCCATTTGTATTTTTAAATCTCTCTAAATTGATTTTCAAACTAGGGGACAGAACTAAGTTCAAACCTAAATAGAAAAATCTAAGTTTGAATTAAATGGGTCGCGCGGGAAGGAAAACGGGCCGGCCTAGTGGCGTTCCGCGACACAGAGAACAGCTGACAGGAGGGTCCACAGGTCAGTGGCTCTTTACACGCGAAGCGGTATGGGGCGATGTGTGTCGTTAGATTAAAAGGGGGATCAATGGCTGAGGAGTGTCGTCTTCGGCGAACAGTTTGCCGGCGGGAACTCAGCCTAGCGGCTTGGTGGGGGTGCTCAGGGGGCATACCAGGGCTCTAGCTACTGTGGCGATGGGGGCGATCGAACGTGTTGTCGACGGTGGGCTCAGTGGTGGTCACGACAGCTCCTAGGGTGGACGAAATCGACGGCACCGTCTCCTGCTCTGCAGTGGGCTCCTCCGGCTAAATTCCGGCGAACCCAGGCTTCTGCGGCTCCAGCGAGAGGTGGGGAAGGATCAGTGAGGAGAGGGGAGTGGAATGGTGTGAGTAGTTGGTGCTGGGGAGGGCTCCTTTTATAGGCGTGGCTAAGCGCCAGAGAAGCATGGGCGGTGCTCGCCAGTGACGATGGAACAGCGAGCTAGAGGCGTGGGCGGTGCGCTAGGACGGTGGGCGGTGCCCTGGCGAGTGTCACGGTGGTGAGTGTGAAGTGGTTTGCGGTCGGGGGAGGTGAGTGGGACTGCGCGCACTAAGTCTCTCCTGACGGCGAGTTTCACGGCGGCCGTTGACTACGGGGCACGGTCGAGGGAATGGGCGTGTCAGTTAGCTTGCTAGGCTGGTGGGGATCGTGTAGGCGGGCGGCTGGAGCGAGGCGAGGTCTGGCTGAGCGGGTACCATGCGCGCTTTGCGGGTGGCGTTGGCATGGCCCACAGTCTCCGGGCGGGGCGGTTCCTGGCGGCTCTGGTCGCTGTCCTCGGGCTAGGGCTGGTTGGACAGTGGAGGTGGACCACAGGCGGCCTCCTGGACATGGTGGATGGCACTGGCCGCAGCTATGGCGTGCTGTCGCCGGTGAGGTGCCCAAATGAGGCTCGACCTTAATGTCCATGACCATTTGGTCGTGGCACAGTGGGTGGCTGGGCTAAAGAGGGGTAGGGGATTGCACTGGGTGGTTGTGTTAGCAAAATGGGGAACCAATTTAGTTCAAACACTACTCCAAATAGTGTTTTGTGTTTTGTTTGAATTCTGTCCACCAAGTGTTTGTGAAAATGCCCAAAAGAAATCATGTTTTGAGTTTTTGGATGATTTTTGGTGGAGTTGCTAGACACAAGCTTAAGCCTCTATGGTTGCTTGGGTTTTGAAAATGGAGCTCATTTGAGTGGTTTTTGAAATAGTGGGATCATCCCATATGAACTACATTCAATTTTCAAATGCCATTTAAAATTAGTGTTTGAAAGTTTTTGGCAGATCACAAAGTAGGCCTTGGTACATCATTACATGTACTAGCAAGGGCTTCAAAGATCCACATTTGTTTCTGTTAAGAATTGAGTCCTAGGAATAGCCAAAGTAGGGATGTTGATTAAAATGGCACAAATGACCATTTCTTTCTTTTATTCATTTTGATTTGTTTTTCTTTGGGATTTGTTTGGGAAAGATATATATGATGTTTATTTCACCTAAGAATCATTTTACAAGCAATGGATCATTTAATCAAGGCAATTCAAAACAACTCCTATTTAAATGCACACACATATGAATGCTTCAATAATTTTAATCAGAAGAGTTTTTGTTAACCCTAAATTTGATGATTTGGATCTTAAATAACCTTGGATTAAAGTTTTGGGATGTTACAAATCTTCCCCCCTTAAACAAAATCTCGTCTCGAGATTTACAAAAGAAAACTAGCAACTAAAGAGATCTGGAACTCTGTCCTAATGTAATCTTCTTGATCCCAAGTGGCTTCGTCTTCGGTATGGTTGCTCCACTGAATCTTGAGGAACTTGATACTCCTGGTTCTGGTGGTTTTGTAATCTTCTTCCAAAATACGGATGGGCACTTCACGATACGTCAGGTCACTGTTGATCTCAACAGCTCGGTGATCGATGTTCTTGAAAACTTCAGTCTTCTCCGGCACTTCCAGACATTTGCGAAGTAACGAGTATGGAACACATTGTGGATGGCTGACATCTCTTCAGGTAGTTCCATTTGATAAGATACTTTTCCTCGACGATTCAGAACCTTGAAGGGCCCGATGTATCTGGGGCTAACTTTCCCTTCAGACTAAAGCGTTGCGTTCCCTTCAATGGTGAAACCTTGAGATATACAAAATCTCCGACATTGAAAGTCAGGTCTCTCCTTATCTTGTCGGAATAACTCTTCTGTCTAGATTGGGCGGTCTTGAGGTGCTCACGGACTTTGTGAACCTTCTCTTCGGCTTCTTGGAGAATGTCGGGTCCAAAGATCTGACTCTCTCCTACTTGTGACCAATTCAAAGGAGCGCGACACTTTCTTCCATATAGGAATTCAAATGGTGCCATTGGCAGACTAGCTTGATGACTGTTGTTATATGAGAATTTTTTGAAAGGCTGGCAGTCTTCCCATTTTGATCCATACTCTAATACACAAGCTCTCAACGTATCCTCTAGGATCTGGTTGACTCTCTCAGTCTGTCCATCAGTTTGCTGGTGATAAGCGGTTCCCAATCCTTCCTAGACTTTCTGCCAAAATCTCGAGGTAAATTGGGTTCCTCGATCTCATACTATGGTCTTGGGGGTTCCATGCAAACTAACAATCCTAGCAGTATACAGTTCTGCTAGCTTCAAACTCTGGTAGGTAGTCTTGACAACTATGAAGTGAGCTACCTTGGACAGTCTATCAACTATGACCCAGATGGAGTCATTTCCCCTACTGGAAGTAGGCAAACCGGTGATAAAGTCCATTCCGACGGAATCCCATTTCCATTCAGGAATCTGCAATGGTTGCAACAGTCCTGCGGGTCTCTGATGCTCTGCTTTGACTCTTTGACAGATGTCACACTTGGCGATGTAGCTTCCGATTTCTCTGTTCATCTTGTGCCACCAATTACTCTTTCAAATCTCGATACATCTTCGTTCCTCCGGGGTGGATAGAATATAGAGTATCATGAGCTTCCTGCATCTAACTCCTCATACAAACTTGGCTGCTTCTCCTTGATCATGGTGTTTAGCCTGCAAGGCAATCTACTAAGAGCATCCGCTACCACATTGGCATTGCCGGGGTGATAGTGAATGTCAAGGTCATAATCCTTGATTAACTCTATCCATCTCCTTTGCCTCATATTCAACTCCTTCTGAGTAAAAATATATTTCAAGCTCTTGTGATCTGAGTAAATCTCACAGCGATTACCCATCAGATAATGACGCCATGTCTTCAATGCCAAAACTACGCCTGCTAGCTCAAGATCATGGGTCAGATAGTTCTGCTCACGCTGCTTCAGTTGTCGAGACAGATAAGCGATGACTTTGCCTTCTTGCATCAATACACATTTGAGACCAATCTTGGATGCATCACAATATACATCAAACGGCTTCTTGATGTCTGGCATGATCAATATTGGGGCTGATATCAATCTCTTCTTCAGTTCTCGGAAACTGGCTTCACATTTGTCAGTCCATTCAAATTTCTTGTCCTTCTTCAACAATTGGGTCATGGGTCTGGCGATGCTCGAGAATCCTTCTACGAACTTCCGATAATATCCCGCTAATCCGAGAAATGCACGGACTTGGGTTTGAGTGGTTGGGGCTTCCCATTCTTCGACATCTTGGATCTTGGCGGGATCAATAGAGACTCCTCCATCAGACACAATATGTCCTAGGAATCCTACTTCTTTCAGCCAAAACTCACACTTGCTCAATTTGGCATATAACCGATGCTCTCTCAGGGTTTCTAGGATGATTCTCAGATGTTGCTCATGCTCTTCTTCTGACTTTGAGTAGATAAGGATATCATCGATGAACACAACTACAAACTTGTCTAGGAAATTCATAAAGATCTTATTCATGAGATTCATGAAATAAGTAGGGGCATTGGTTAACCCAAAAGACGTAACCATATACTCGTATAAACCATAGCGAGTAGTAAAGGGGTCTTTGGAATATCCGTTGCACGAATCTTAAGTTGGTGATAACCAGTCCTAATATCAATCTTTGAGAATACCTGGGCTCCAGTCAACTGATCAAATAGATCCTCTATCTTTGGCAAGGGGTACATGTTCTTGATGGTGACGTCATTCAGTTTCCTGTAATCTGTGCACAGATAGTTGCCTCCATCTTTCTTGTCGATGAATAACACTGGTGATCTCCATGGCGATGCGCTTGGTTGAATCAAGCCTTTTACTAACATGGCATCCAACTGCTTCTTCAGTTCCACTAACTCTGAGGGGTTCATGCTATAGGGTCTCTGGGCTATGGGTCCGGTTCTAGGGATTAGTTCAATAATTAACTCAATATCCCTATCCGGGGGCATACCTGGCAATTCATCTGGGAATACATCAGGGTATTCACAGACTACTCTTACTTGGTCTATGGTGGGTAGGGCTAGACTCTTGTTGTACTTGAATTGACGAGCTAAGGTTTCAGATATATGCTCTACGGTGACTCCCGAGCTACTGGTCATGGTGATGGCTTTCTTAGAACAGTCTATCAGTCCTTTATGCCTTGACATCCAGTCCACCTAGTACTACTTCCAATCCTTTGGTTCTAAGTACAATTAGTTTGGCATAAAAATCTATCCCATGTATTTTGATAGGCACAGCTTTGCAGATTTTTCTAGCTTTTGTAGTTGAACCAGGGATTTGAACTATCATGACATGCTTCAAGTTGGTTGGGTGAATCTTACTAGTGCATGCAAATTCTTCAGTGATAAATGAATCCGACGCTCCCGAATCAAACAATACCCTTGCTAATACTGAGTTGACAGAAAACATACCCAGCACTACATCTGGCGCTTCTTGGGCTTCTTCGGCGTTCATGTGTAAGGGACGGCCATTGCAGTTGTGAGGGTTCCTTGGGGCAAACCTTCTCCCTGGTTGAACACGGCGCTGCTGTTGAGCTGGGGCATTCACATTGGTAGTGGCGGCAGTCTTCTTGGGACACTCATTGGAATAGTGACCCATCATTCCACACTCGAAACAGGTGATCTGGGACTTGTCCTTTGCTGCGACGGGCACAACATTTCTGCTAGTTCTGGGTGTAGTGTTGTTGTTGTTATTGTTCTTGGGAGGTGCACGGTTGAAATTTTTGGCGTTGCCGGAGTTGTGATTGTTTCCTCCGGACTTCACATTGCCTCCGCTACGGTTAGGGTAGCTGGGGCGAGACATTGGGGGTCGATTGTTCCTTGGTGCATATCCTGATGAGGGGTTGGGACGGTACTTCTAGTGACTGCTGGATCCAGATTGCTGCATCATACGATGTTTGCGGTTGTCGTTTGCTTGGTTAATCTTCCCTTCCATCTGAATGGCAGAGTTGACTAGCTCTTCGAGATCCTCAAAGCGGATGTTGACGAGGAAAGTCTGCATCTCGTCATGCAGTCCATTCAGGAACCTCTCCTTCTTCTTGACCTCTCTGTTGATCTCATCGGGGGCGTCCTTATAAGTGACAAGAATCGGTCACGGTATTCCACCACGGTCCTTTTGCCTTGCTTCAAGTCGCGAAAGTCATCCCTTAGTCGGGTGACTAGACCTTGCGGCACGTGGGTGCGGCTGAACTTGGTTTTGAAGGCTTCCCATGTCATCACTTGACCATGGTTCATATTATGGATACTAGTCCACCAAGCTCTTGCATCTGCCGCTAGGTAGTGAGTGGCGAAGTGAACTTTCACGTTGTCATCAACTGCTGCTACTTCTAAGTTGTTTTCCATTGTCTGTAACCAGTCATCAACATCTAGTGGGTTTTCAGCCTGGTTAAAGATCGGGGGATTGGTATTCTAAAAGTATTTGAGTTTGGATCTATGGTGATCCTGATTTCCATGCCCTTGGTTGTTTTGGGCCATCTGAGCTATCTGCTGCAATGTTGCTAAGTTGGCCTGGCGCTCTGCCCTGCTTGCTTCACGGTCTGCAACTAACATCTGCATAATCTGCAGCATTGGGTCTTGCGACGAGCTCCTCCCTCCTTGGTTTCCACGAGTCATCTGAAGATTGAGGTAGATAAAGGGGTAAGAGGGAAAGTTCTATGGTTCATGGTTTTGGTTTCAAAGCTAAAAACTTTGAGTTTGACTCAGGTTTTGCAACTAACTCCATTTCATTCATTCAAGCGAAGCACATGATACAAACACACACACACAAAAACAAAGGAAAACATATGGTTTTAAGAACCATTCTGCAAGCTACGATATAGTGGGACCGATACATCTCATGCTACGATAGTGCTCTAGTGCATCTACTCATCGTCAATGAAGTCAAAGTCCTCATCGTCAGTGTAGAAGTCTACGACATCCTCCTCCAGAAAGTCATCATCATTGCTGAGGTAAGAATCCATGTATACCTGGAGGTCTTCACCCTCCTCTTCTTCATCCTTTGCTGCAAGCTGAGCTTCTTGCTCCCTGACGGTCTTCTCGAGGTTGGCCACCTTCTTCCAAAGACGGACGATGGTGCGATCCTTCTTCTCGCGCTGGAGGCAAAGAGACTGGCGGTCGTTGACACGCAGTGAGAAAGTATGGGCCTTCTGGGCAGCAATGGCACAGTTGTGGTTGGCAAACTCCCTAGCATTGTCCAACTCCTTCTGGCGATCGTACAGCAGGAAGTCAAGGTTCTCCACTTGATGCTTCAGCTTTGGGTGACTTGGCATCTCCATCGGCATTCCCATGAAGTCATGTCTTGCGTAGTGAGAAAAATGGGTTCCTTGGATTTGGTTCACGCTAAGGGCACATAGACGTGCGAGAGCTTCATGCATTGCCCTGGCTAATCCATCTAGCCAGTTGCTCTCTCTCACGGAGAACTGGATTCTCCTGGACGTTGGTGCTTCTATGCTTCCTCTAAGATCAGCGGTGACTAGCCACTGTAAATCTCCTCCTGGGGGTCCTGGAAGTTGAGCTCTAAGAAACTCCGGATGTGGGTGTCCCAGTAACTCCGACAGTGAATCCAGATCCCTCTCAAAGATCAGCTAACCTCCGTTTCCCAACTGGTAGAACTTGTTGAACTGAGTCTCCATCTACAAGAATTAAGGATGAGGAAATTAGTGAAGTGGTCAAGTGTGTCAAAATTTAAGTAGTAATGAAAGAATTTTGAGGAACATGAATTTTTGAGAAAGAATGAATTCCCAAGGATAAGAGAGGAAATAGTTTTTCATAAATACTCACTTTGGTTTTGAAATTAAGTTTTAGTTCGGACGTCCATTCTAACTACGGTCTCCTATGGTCAGGATGGCTCTGATACCAACTTGTCAACACCCGGACTTTTAATCCCAGATGCCTTTTATGTCATTCATCGCAATCCTAGGATTACCATTTTTGCGAGACATAACAGATTGGATATCACAGTACATCATCCATTACAAACCATAAATAAGGTTTTACACAAATAAGGATCTCATGATCCAGTCGTAATAAAACAAACAGCAGAATAAATAATAAGCGTAGCGGTGGGGTCCATCTTCAGGGGCACAGGAAATGCTGATGAAGGCAGATAGTCCTAGTTATCATAGCCGTCCTGTTTGCCCTCATCTTTGTAGTCTCCTTCATAGTCTGACCATGAGAATAGCTAGGGACAAAAGCCATGCGTACTCTTTAAGTACTCGCAAACTACCACTAACAAGAAGTATAGTTCTAATGTAAAATGCTAACTCTAAGTTTAACTATAAAGTTAAGTTTGGAACCTAAGCTGAGTTCAGAAGCAAAGAAAGATAAACTAAAGTTCTAGAATCACTTAAGTTGGGGAGCTAGTGTCATAGTCACAACCCTGTTGTGGTCAAGTCAAGATTCATCATTCATTTCATAAGTTATTTTGAAAACATCTCACAACGAAACAATATGGCCATTCCAACTGTCCATAACCGCGGACGCGACTATTCGAATAGTTTGACACTCTGTAGAGGTGGTACACTTTCACCACTAGATTCGATACATCTGTTAGGGATAACCCTGAATCATCATACTTAGTATGCAGATAATCAAGCATAACCTTTCCTTTACACACCTGAGTCTAAGCACCTCTCCTATGAGCATGGCCTCCCAACCATGACCAACTGTCATCTTGGGCACTACGTAGGTGGACAACATTGAGAGGTAGCCTCAGCTCAAACCTCTCCCGCGAGGGAACTAATACTAATGCATATAAACTTCCGGCTAAGCCTTACCCAATTCAGGTATTGTGGTTGTACGGTAAATTTGGAATGGTATCACATCCGAATCCAACCATTAGTTTTGTAAAAGGGTTAAGACTCATGCCTCAACATTTTCATCCTCATAAACCATTTGTGTTTCTCAACACATGTCAAAACATCTCAATAGAATGACTCATCATTCCAAGGTTTTCACAATTCATTTTCACCAAGTATTCCCATCTAAAGTGACTCGAGTTTATATCTAACTCTAAACTATTAGGTTAAGAGTGTTCACTAAGGTGGAAAGATGGGATCAATCTCATGCCATAGAATGACATCTAAAGTTATCTAAATAGGTCAAGTTTTATACACTTTATGCTACCTTCAAAACAAGTAAAGGACTTTATGTAAAGTAAAGGGAGTAAAGCTTGGAAAATAAAACTCGGGGTAGTAATAGTCAAAGTGGTATAACCAAAGCATGCCTAAAGCATCTTTGCTCAAATAATCTAGCTTAATTTTAGCTTCCTAAGCATTATACTTGCAAGCGTTAGCTTGCATTGTTAATGATGGCTTGCCTTGTGTAGTGCAGTGGTTGAAGTTTTCTTCCTCCTCTTGATAGAACTCCTCCTCCTCGAAACCTTGGTCGGTACTATCGTCTATAAATACATACGGAGTACAACATCACCAAACAATACTAAATTAGTCTAATTAGCACTCTAAGGCACACATTTGATGATCTATTATCATCACAAGTTTTATTAACTAGCTTCATTCTTTTTATTTAAGAAAAGTAATTTCTACTCATTGAAAATTAACTAAGATTTAATATTCACCACTTAAAATATGGGATCCCGTGGACACATGTCATCACCACATATTCTAACATGCGAGAATGTGATTTAAGGGTTGGATCACATTTACTTAAGTTTAAGTTTATTATTTAATTATTTAAAGTGACTAGAAATGCCTATATAGCATTATTTTGGTACTAGTCCAAAGGTACTGCATGTAAACCTTAATATTACTATATATTCAGATAGGTATGGTGAAATGTGATTTTTGAGAGTTGGAATCAACTAAAAAGCTAATTTGGTTGATTTTATAAAAATGTTTGAATGTGCAAAAGCTTATGTCTTGTTATTTTATAAAAGACCTTCTCAGTAGCTTTCTAACAAAATTGGAATCAATCCATTTGGATTTGTAAATCTCTCTGAATTGATTTTCAAACTAGGGGACAGAACTAAGTTCAAACCTAAATAGAAAAATCTAAGTTTGAATGAAATGGGTCGCGTGGGAAGGAAAACCGGCCAGCCCAGTGGCATTCCGCGGCACAGAGAACAGCTGACAGGGGGGTCCACAGGTCAGCGGCTCTTTACACGTGAAGCGGTATGGGACGATGTGGGCCATTAGATTAAAAGGGGAATCTACGGCTGAGGAGTGTCTTCTCCGGCCAACAGTTTGCCGACAGGAACTAACCCTAGCGGCTCGGTGGGGGGTGCTCAGGGGGCATACCAGGGCTCCAGCTACTACGGCGATGGGGGCGATTGAACGTGCTGTCGACGGCGGGCTCTGGGGTGGTCGCGGAAGCTCCTAGGGTGGACAAAATTGACGGTGCCTTCTCCTCCTCTACAACAGGCTCCTCCGGCTAAATTTCGGTAAACCCAGGCTCGAGCGGCTCTAGCGATAGGTGGGGAAGGATCAGTGAGCCGAGGGGAGTGGAATGGTGTGAGTAGTTGGTGCTAGGGAGGGCTCCTTTTATAGGCGCGGCTAAGCGACAGAGAAGCATGGGCGATGCTCGCCGGTGACGATGGCACAGTGAGCTAGAGGCGTGGGCGGTGCGCTAGGACGGTGGGCGGTGCCCTGGCGAGTGTCACGGCGGTGAGTGTGCAGTGGTTTCCGGTCGGGGGAGGTGAGTGGGGCTGCGCACACTAAGTCTCTGCCGACGGTGAGTTTCACGGCGGCCGGCGACTATGGGGCACGGTCGGGGGAATGGACGTGTCCGTTATCTTGCTAGGCCGGTGGGGATCGTGTAGGCGGGCGGCTGGAGCGAGGCAAGGTCTGGCTGAGCGGGGACGATGCGCGCTCTGCGGGCAGCGTTGGCATGGACCACAGTCTCCGGGCGCGGCGGTTCCTGGCGGCTCTGGTCGCTGTCCTCGGGCTGGGGCTGGTCGGACGGTGGAGGTGGACCACAGGCGGCCTCCTGGACATGGTGGATGGCGCTGGCGGCGGCTGTGGTGTGTTGTCGCCGGTGAGGTGCCCAAATGGGGCTCGGCCTTAATGTCCATGACCATTTGGTCATGGCACAGTGGGTGGCTGGGCTAGAGAGGGGTAGGGGATTGCACTGGGTTGCTATGTTAGCAAAATGGGGAACCAATTTAGTTCAAACACTGCTCCAAATAGTGTTTTGTGTTTTGTTTGAATTCTGTCCACCAAGTGTTCGTGAAAATGGCCAAAAGGAATCAAGTTTTGAATTTTTGGATGATTTTTGGTGGAGTTGCTAGACACAAGCTTAAGCCTCTGTGGTTGCTTGGGTTATGAAAATGGAGCTCATTTGAGTGGTTTTTGAAATAGTGGGATCTTCCCATATGAACTACATTCAATTTTCAAATGCCATTTAAAATTAGTGTTTGAAAGTTTTTGGCAGATCACAAAGTAGGCCTTGGTACATCATTACATGTACTAGCAAGGTGTCCAAAGATCCACATTTGTTTTTGTTAAGAATTGAGTCCTAGGAATAGCTAAAGTAGGCATGTTGATTAAAATGGCACAAATGACCATTTCTTTCTTTTATTCATTTTGATTTGTTTTTCTTTGGGATTTGTTTGGGAAAGATATAGATGATGTTTATTTCACCTAAGAATCATTTTACAAACAATGGATCATTTAATCAAGGCAATTCAAAACAACTCCTATTTAAATGCACACACATATGAATGCTTTAATAATTTTAATTGGAAAAGTTTTTGTTAACCCTAATTTTTCTGATTTGGATCTTAATAACCTTGGATTAAAGTTTTGGGATGTTACAGACGGTGATGCCATAATCAACCCACGTCAGCCTTTTCGAAAATACACGTCAAAACTGCAGTGGTTTTCCCCGAAAAGCCAACGACATACAGGTCATTTTTGACATATCCAATAAAAGTGACCTTTAGAGACTTTCTCCACAAGAGTACCACTAAATCACCATCAATAAAAACTGCAAAGCCCATCTTACCAAGGGCACGAAGAAAAAGTAAATTGTAACCGAGGGTCTCAACAACCATGATGTCCACCAGAGAAATATCATGGGAAACCACAACCTTGCCAAGACCCAATACCTTAGATTTTAACTTATCACCATAGGAGATGGTTATTTGATCATGGGTTGGCCTCATCTCCGTGATGATCTCCTTGCTTCCGGTCATATGACTCATGCACCCGCCATCAATCACCCATTTAGACCCACCAGAAGCATAGCCCTGAAGAGAATTACTTCTTGGTCTTAGGTACCTATTTTCAATGGGTCCTCTTATGTTAGTAACAAGGGTCTTTGGAACCCAAATAGACAAAGATATATATGTATCAAACGGACCAACATAACTAGCATAGATATCACCATAGTAATCACAAAATAATTCATAATTAGGATTATTAGACCCTGCAAAACCAATATAGTTAGGTTTGTCCTTTGTGACGGTGCTTGTCTTTGCTTGAGCAGTTTTGCTTTTCTTCTTCATGTTGTTCGTCTTCTTCTTGGTATTGGGAACATAGACAAGTCCCTCTTTTCCATTTCTTTCCCTTTGCTTAACAAGGATATCATCTAGGACTTCCTTACCTTTGGGTTGGGATCCCTTGACAAGTTCATGTTTCAACCTAGCATTTTCTTCACTGACGTCTTCATGTCCACATGATGGTGTAGAGGTGCTAGGCATATCATACTTGTACAATCGAGTTTTGGAGCTGATCATGTGACTCATTTGGAGTAGAGTGTTCACTCTCCAATGCCTTGTAGGAAATGTCAAGTTTCCCTAATTTCTCAGAGAGTCTAGCATGTGCAGCCCCAAAGTTAATATTCTCCTTGTTTAATTTCTTTACCTTGGCAAGAGTATTGTCACGTTCCTTTATGAGCTGGGCTACAACCTCGTATGTGACTCCTCAATACACTCAAGCCTCTCCTCTAGAGAGACTCGAGTCTCCTCTTCCTCTTCAAGAGTATTCTTCAATGATGCAATATCCATGGCATCCTCTCTTTCAATTCTGCCCTTTTCTTCGAGGAGCTCTTCGGAGTGAGCAAGTTGGCTCATGAGAGCCTCAAAATGTAGTTTGTGCTCACCTTGCAAGTTAGTAATAAAATGGTCCAAATCAATAAATTCTTACTTTACTCTAAGACTTGTATGATCATCCATATCAACATTCATAGTAGTCTTAGGAAAAGAAGAGATCGAAGATGATACCTCGGAACCTCTTGCCATAAGGAAAGTTACATTGTTGTTGATGATGTTTTCATTGGGAGAGTCAAAGAGTTATGTGGGGATAGATGTGGTGGCTATTGCAGCCACCTCTCGAGTGATATCTTCACCCTCTTCATCTTCACTTGCGGATGACTACTCTTCTTGTGCCACCAAAACAATCTTAGGTTGAGTATTGTAGGGACCATTTTTCTTGACAAATGGCTTCTTTCGAGGTGCCTTGGACTTTTCCTTGAGGATGAGCCTGCCCCATTTTATTCTCTACTTTGATAGGGACACTCAGCCACAAAGTGCAAACGGTCTCCACAATGGTAGCAAGTTCTTAGTTTTGGGCCGTTTTCCTTTCGTCCACTTGACCCATTCTTGAGTGGAAGTTCAGATTTAACCTTAGTTGGGTCCTTCCAAAAGTTCCTTGCGTAGAAGGCCATGTACTCACCATGAGCACACTTGACCTACTCGGGGTAGCTCATGGATACAATATCAAACCCTCTATCATCTTCATCTTGTTCAACAACATTGGCCTTTAATGCAATGTTTACGCCTTTTTGCATTCAATTGCCCGAGCGCGAGCATCTTCGGCATTCTTACCTGCCACTTTAAAGGCTTCCATTTCTTGCATGACTTCATTAGAAGTTATTTGGTGGTAGTTGTGTCTACCTTTCAAACTCTTCAAGTCTGTGGGCTCAAATGGCATGAGGGCACTCACATATTTCCTTTTGATCCAAGCATCATCAATATGAGTGGCACCATGCTTTCTAAATGTTGTAGCAATGCTCTTGAGACTTCTATACATGTCTTCATGGTCCTCACCATCCAACATGTAAAATCCTCTAGCTTCATTGCTTAGATCATCTTTTTCTCATGCTTTCATTGCCGATGAACAAGTCGGTGAGAACATCCGAAGCTTCCTTGGAGGTGTTGAGGTGTTCAATATGTGGCATGTCCTTGGGACCCACACCAAGGTGAATCATGTGAAGAGCCATTGCATTGAGTTGGCTGTTCACCACTTCTATTCTGCTCTAGTTAGTGGAGTCTCCAATGTGGAGGCCATATTCAATGATCCTCCCAAGCTCAATGGACGAACTGCACACATGAGATTTCATTAAGAATTGCCATTGATTAAATGAAGATGCAGTAAGCTTGGGTGCATCACCCCTATTGTTTATATGAGGGTGAGGGATTGGTGGGTTGGGAGAATATAGATGAGAGACCTCACTATAGTCCTCCTTGCCACTTCCCTTTTTGGAAGAGGAACCATTATTTTTCTCACCCACCAACTCATTTTCTTTGGAGTTAGAGTTAGCTTTATCCTTAGATAGCGGACTGGAGGCCTCAAAGGTAGATGGAGGTGGGACTGTATATGAAGTGAGATGAGCAATCATTTGCTGCATCTTTTCCATTTTGGACTCAAAGGATTTCAACAAGGTTGTTTCCAATGTCTTGAGATCATCCATTGTGACTTTGTCCATAGCCTCATTCCCATCTCCCTTAGCACCCATACTTCTCTTAGGCTGTTAAGCCTAAATACAGAGTGGAGGATTTGATACCAATTGAAATGGATCGTATGGGCACCTAGAGGGGGGTGAATAGGTGCTACTCCAAATTTTAATACTTTTTCAATTTTATTCTTGACACAAAGGTAAATTATCTAGATATGCAACTACGAAGAATTTCCCATGTAAACCTAACTACTAGCGAGTAAATGCAAGTAAGAGTGAGGAGTGAGGAGACCGTAGTAGAGCACACAGAGACACATGATTTGTTTTACCACAGTTCCTTCCTTGTTAAGGGAAGTACATTTGTGTTGGAGGGCTAGGCGGTACTAAGATCACCACGCCACAATAGGCCTCACCATGTTCTCCGATGGATCTCGCCACCAAAGGCCTGATCCACCTTTCCACTATTGGTACCCTTCGAGGTGGGAACCGATGCCTTTCACAACTAGCAGGGCACAACTCCACAATAGAATTGGGGGCTCCCGTAATGACAACAAGCTACCGAAAGAACAAATATTATCAAAACCGAAACACAAGATCTAGATATTAACAAGTAATACTAGATCGAGAAATATCCAAGTGAATGGAGGGGGGGTGATGCACTTGATTCGTGAAGTTGATGATTGGAGTCTCCTCCTTCGATTACCCAAAGATCGGAGCCTTCGACTAGTTGAAGTGAGAGGTCTCGGTTGAGAGCTTTTTGAACAGGCCAGTCCTTTTTTGAATGAATCGAGAGATCTGATAGGAGGGGTGATTGGGGCATTTATACCCCCTATCCAAACTTGGCCGTTGGTGAAGTTGAGGGACAGATTATCAAGCCCAAGTGATGGTCGGATTATCCGGCTGGGGAAAATCACCGCCCAGATTCGAATTTTTCGGGGGGGAAATCTGCCCCTATATAGCATGACGCGCCTTGGCACCCTTTGCAAAATTTCTTGGGGAGGGGTGGATTATCCGCCCCCAGTAGGGGCGAATTATACGGCATGGGCAAAAACTCTGACCCTATCCAGACAATCCGATCAATAATCTACCCCCCATATAGCATGACGCGCCTTGCCCGCGATTATCAATTGGGCTAGGCCAGATTATCCGGCCCTTGGTAGGGGTGGATAATCTGCCCCCAACACCAGATTTTGGCTGCTTTTCATGTGAACAATCACCTGCAGCACTTAGCACACATGATATAATCCATTGTATTGTTATCTAACACACAAAAAACTAGAGATCATGTAATGTTCTTTCAAACACATCTGACAAACACGCCAGATACAGGACAGACATAGATCCGCCGTACAAGGCACACATGCATAGTCGCCAAGCTATGGATGAGGGAGAGATCAGCGGGGCCAGTGCGCGCGGGGAGAGGGGAGTCAGCGAAGGAGAGAGAAAACACAAATTGTTTTGCGTGCATATATAGTAAAGATCATGAAATTTACTAGTACTACTACTCACTGTACCCTATACCTTGTGTCAGCAGCCCATCATAGCTTGGCCCTGACATCGCCTACTCCTCTTCACTGCTCTTGCGATGCCTCCTATTTATTATTCCTCCTCTTTGTTTCCCCTACATTTCTTCTTCTCTTCTAAAGATTTGGGGTTAATTTTCTTGTATCCCTGGCTCAATATAAGTAGGACGGAGTATTCAAGTTTCTAGGCATGAGTCCTCTTTGTATGAAAAATGGGATTGTGGCATTCACAACCATATTCTATGTCCTTTTCTTAAAAGAAAAGAAATTCTCACTACTACTTGGTGATATTGAATGAGCCAAAAAAATTCACACATATGTCTATTGTTATATCTTGTTGTTCTTACCACTATATAGTGTACGAATAACTTTGAATGTTGACCATTGGATCAAGACTCGCGAATCCGAACATCTCTAGTCGCTGGATTTTCCTTTCCATTCTAGCATCTAGATGATTATATTGATAGTATTCAACATAATAAATGCTATGCACAAACTTCGAAACACACTTCTCCGTCATTTCTCTAGACCCATAGTTTTAAAAAACCAGATCGGTGAGGCGACTGGTTCACTGGTTCGCTGATCGGACCACCGGTTTATTCGGTTCGATAGGTACAAAAAACCATTCCTTTTAATTACAATTTACAGAAATTTCGGAACAAAACAACAATAAAATGTATATTAAGCATATATATTTGCAAGGTGTGAACTTAATTTCGAAATACATCTGAAATTTCAAAACACGGTGAGTCATAGTCTCTTTGATTGTTTTCAAAACATGGTCAAATTTCTAGACATGCATATTCTCAGCAAGAACTGTGAATCTTTCCAAACTATCACTCATTCTCGATACATTGACTGCCTGGAGGGTCCACTGAACAAATCTGAAATTTCAAGGTGTGAAGTTAATTTTGAAACACATCTGAAATTTCAAAACACGGTGAGTCATAGCCTCTTTGATTGTTTTCAAAACACGGTCAAATTTCTAGGCATGCATATTCTTAACAAGAAGTTGAATATTTCCAAACTCACACACGTTCTCGATATATTAACTGCCTGGTGTGTCCATTGAACATATTTTCGCAAGGTGTGAAGTTAATTTCGAAACACGGGCAAAATTTCCAAATACGATGAGTCATAGTCTCTTTGATTCTTTTCAAAACACGGTCAAATTTCTAGGCATGCATATTCTTAGGAAGAAGTTGAATATTTCCAAACTCTCACTTCTTCTCGATATATTGACTTCCCGATGGTTCCACTGAACAGATTATCGCAAGGTGTGAAGTTAATTTCGAAACACAGCCAAAATTTCAAAACACGGTCAAATTTCTAGGCATGCATATTCTTAGCAGGAAGTTGAATATTTCCGAATCTCACTCGTTATCGATACATTGACTGTCTAATGGGTCCATTGAACAAATTTTCGCAAGGTCTGAAGTTAATTTCGAAACAAAAGCAAAATTTCAAAACATGATGAGTCATAGTCTCTTTGATTGTTTTCAAAACAATCGTGAAATTTCTAGGCATGCATATTCTTAGCAAGAACTTGAATCTTTCCAAACTCTCACTCGTTCGTGATATATTGACTACCTGGCGGGTCCACTGAACAGATTATCGCAAGCTGTGAAGTTAATTTCGAAACACAACTAACATTTTAAAACATGGTGAGACATAGCCTCTTTGATTGTTTTCAAAACATGGTCAAATTTCTAGGCATGCATGTTGTTAGCAAGATGTTGAATATTTCTAAACTCTCACTCGTTCTTGATACATTGTGGAACAACCCAATTTCAGATACCCTGATTAGTGTCCAAAATGCCAAAAATCGGGGGAACAAAAACTTTTTATTATTTTAAATGTGTAGTGCTCACTTGTTGTTTGTCTGTGCTTATGCTTCCGATTGTATGGATTATGATATACTCCTTACCTCAACATCAATTGACAAAAAATATTTAACAAAACGGTCTGGGCTACTGTTACATATTCTCAAATGTTCTAGCATTTCAAAACTTGAGCCAAGATGGCTTTGCAAACCTAACTATTCTATTAGCTTCCATTTACAAAACTATGGAGATCTATATGATATAATCTCCCTATGTCTTCAAGACAGAACCTTCAACTACTCTTACCCCTAGGTTTCTCCAAAACCTTTTATAAATCTTTTGAAATCTACTATTGGTAGATATACCAAGGACTCTCATCTTAGTCAAACTCCAACCTTTCAAAATAACCACCCTTACCTCAAGCTAGGCTTGATGGTATCCCTAGAAGTAGATTGATTTGCTTTGGAAGATGAGTTGCCTTGATTTGTTTTTTTGGAGATAGTTTGAGCTACTCTAGGAGTTCAACCCCTAGTATCAAGATGTTTAATATCACAACACCCTAACCAAGAATACAAAGATGGATCCGATCTCCATCCACTAGGTGATCATCTAAAACCCTTAACCAGATCAATTCTGAAGTGATGCATTCTAGAATCTTCCAAGTCAATGAAGACCAATATCAAGCATGGATATATTATACTCAATATGCACTTCAACATCATACATTTGATGGTTCTTTGGGACTTGGCATCTAATCAAAACATCCCCTATCATACTCTAGTCAACATCATCAAATCTGCCAAATTTGACTAAGTATGGAAACTGTTTCAACATCACTTCTTTCAATTCCTCTCAACCCTTGTGCATTTTTGGAAATGCACATGAGCCATCATGTAGGAGAATATCATTTTGCGGCCCGAAAGTTGGGGTGTCTAGGCAACGCGGTATCAGAGTTCCTTGATATCACCCGCGATGACTATAGTTGGCGTGCCAAATACTCAGAGGGTCTTTTTTGGCACGAATTCAACTTTATGTTTCAATACAAAAAATCAGGCTAACGGCCGTCAAGTTGGGCCCCCCTGTCACTTCTCGCCGTTATGTCGCTCCCGTCGCTTAGGTGTCAATTAGGCTTGCAGCGTTGGCCCCTGCATCCATTACATGTCTTCTTCTTCCCCGGAGCGGCACTCAGTGGGGCGTCGCAGCCATGGCGCAGAGCTGGGACATGGACGAACCTGCTCGGCCCAGCTCTCCTCCCTGTAGGCTTGCAGCGTTGGTGCCTCCATTACTCGTCTTCTTCCCCGGAGCGGCAATCTGTGGTCGCGGCCATGGCGTAGAGCTGGGAAGTGCCGAAGCTGCTCGGCCTGCTCTCCTCCCCATCCCGAGTCAGAGCTCGCCCTCACCGTGGACGCACCCATGGCACGGTCGGGGACGAGAATTGGTTCCCGGTGAGATCTATCACCTTGTCGACCATGCTCGATTATGTTTTCCTCCTCTAGAATCCGAGCTCGCCGTCGCCGTGGTTGCACCCGCACCAATTCTGCCACCTCTGCCGAGGTCTCTATGGTAGCTCAAGTTGTGGGGCTCTCCAAGTTCTGCCATGTTGGGCATGTAAGTGTTGTTGTATGTTAAACTAGCAAATCTCTTTTGTTCAAATCTCTTGGGCTGTACCAACTTCATTGTGTTTAATTATGAAAGACAAAATATAAATGACTTCTCTCAATTTCTCGCATAGAAAAATGCACAGCTAATTTCATATTCTCGCAGGAACTGGCCCCACTTGTTGAACCGGTGGCACTGCCACTATCTCCATGTAACCACGGTGAGTTCTCGAACCAAAAGTTGCAGTTACCACGTTTCTTCTGCAGTCATTCCTCTTCCTTAGTCATTCCTCTTAAGTTTTTCTTGGGCGCTTCTTCTTCCTCTGTTCTGGAACCGTCGGTTCATCTTCTTCTTCCTCTCGAAGGTAGTTCCTTGCATGCAGTTCCTTTCACCCATTTCCTTGCAGGCATGGCCGATGGGAAACACATAATAGAGACCCACTTGGTCCCTGCCCATGGCACCACGACTTTGACAGTGGTGTACACTAATGATGAAGCGACTGTGGAGACAACTCTCGCCAGGTTTGAGCAATTGCTCGAGAAAGAGAAGAACAAGTTTGTGGGGCTAGACTTGGAGTACACCCATGCAAATAAGCAAAAAATCCTCCACAAGAGATCGCTGTCGTGCAAATCGACATACATGAGGAGGTCCTCGTTTACCACTTCTGCAGGTATGTGAAATTTAAATTTAAGATCACTACTTCTGCATCCCTTGTTCCCTTACATCCCTAGAACCATCTAAGTGCAGGAGTAAACCAACTGAGATGCGTTGTCCGTCTTTGGTCGAGTTCTTGTGTAGGAAAGGGATAACTTTCACTATCGTGGATATCACAAATGACACAATTATGCTTTCTCGTGCGTTGATAAAAATCCCAGAGGGACACCACATCGACATCCAAAATTTGTACAAGATCAAATCATACCTAGCGAAGGATGGCATGGGTGATCTAGCAGCGGAAATCATCGATAAATCCTATGAAAAACTAAAGAAATTGAAGCGACTCGATCACGACTACTGGGAGTGGAAGCCGATGAGCTAGGTGCGCCTCGAGTATGCAGCCAGAGACGCATACATGGCGTACAAGTTGTACCGTAAGCTCATTACCATGAAAGATGGGATGGTTAAGGCGGGGTTTTTTGCGAGACAGCTATGCCCTGGTTGCAAGCTAGCCTAGGAGAAGAAGCGCGAGGAGGATAGAAAGTGGTTTCAGGACGAGCAGGGATCTTGGGACGGTGGCGACATCAAGCAGCTGAAGGGGAAGCAAGTCAAGGAAGACAACAAGTGGTGGTGATACATTCTGTGTTTGAACTAGATTTTAGTTTCTAGTTTATTATGTGTGTGATACATTTAGTTACTTCAATACAAAATTTCGATCAATTTAACTTGTTGATGTATTTCTTGACAATTGTAATATAATTGACTAGTTTAACATTTTGTAGTGTGTATGAGCATGATAATTAAATATAATTGACCACTAGAAACTTTAAGGCACACAATATAAAGGAGTAAATTAATATATAAGGTTCACCAGAGACACCACGGATATATTGTCTTACATGCCACACACAGGTAATAATTAACTAGAACAAAATAAAAGCAGGGGCTGCAGTTGGAGGCCGGGACACGAAGACGCCTAGCAGGGCAGGGATTTATCAGCAGGAGGCAGTGACAGCCTAGTCGATGGGATACATGCCAGTCCTGACATACTTCCGGAGGAATTTTCCGTAGGCGGCATGCCGCGCCAAGGTAATCGGCCTATGGCTTCTGCCTCTGCCTCTGCCAACGTCCTCCGTGAGCTGGATCATGCTGTTGAGGTCCATGTTGATTGCTCTGCCATAGAATGGGCAAAACAGTCTCCCCCTATGGTGGAAACGGATTAGCCCACACCGTAACCGCCTCAGCACGTAGCGGCTCTTGTTGTCCCTGGATTTCTTGCTATCGTCCACTTCATCATCATCCTCCTATTGATTTCTAAGAACATAACTTAGAACTCGTACATATGATTGAATTGTATTACAACTCAAGAATTGACAACATGTATATGTAAGACAATATATCCGTAGATATCAAAGATAAAGCATCTCAGCAAAAGTTTGATCGGTTCATATATCATTTCATCTCAACACAATGGCAAATAATTGCATCAGATTTCGGCCTCATAAGTTTATTCAGGGACGACGTGAGTGAACCAAGTAACAATTGCACAGCCTGTATTGTTGTTGTACATCGCCCCAGGTTCACTAACTCGTCCCTGAAAAAATCTGACACCAATGTGTCTGCCTCTCTTTTGGGACAAATTTGAATCATTGGCCACAATAAGAAATTGAATTATAATCGTACAAAACATTATTCAGGGATATACATAGTCAGGTACAAAAACAAGCCTAAATATTGTAATTATAAATAAAAAACCAAACAATTAATATTCAGGTGCATGTTAAAAATACTTATGATCAAAACCATTCATATACATATGCATCATACCAATCATTAAAATATCAGAAACAATTCAAGGATCATATATGTAGTTCCACATGAGGATAAATCTAGGGCCTCATAATTTGTTTTAGAGATGGAGTAGGCAAACCAAAGTACCAACAGCACAACCTATATTGTTTGTGTGCATTGTTGCTTAAGGTTCACCAACCCATCTCTAAAACACGACACCATCATACGTGTCTCCCCTTGAACTCTTTTGGGACAAGTTTCAATCATCGGCCTCGGTGACAAACTAAAATGTAATTCTAATACACTATGAATGCATGGAATAGATAATTCGAATATCATAGTTCTATGAATGAAGAATAAAGATTGCGGCCTCATAAGTTTATTCAGGGACGGCGTGAGTGAACCAAGTAACAATTGCACAGCCTATATTGTTGTTGTACATCGCCCCAGGTTCACTAACTCGTACCTGAAAAAACCTGACACCAATGTGTCTGCCTCTCTTTTGGGGCAAATTTGAATCATTGGCCACAATAAGAAATTGAAATGTAATCGTACAAAACATTATTCAGGGATATACATAGTCAGGTACAAAAACAAGCCTAAATATTGTAATTATAAATAAAAACCAAACAATTAATCTTCAGGTGCATGTTAAAAATACTTATGATCAAAACCATTTATATACATATGCATCATACCAATCATTAAAAGATCAGAAACAATTCAAGGATCATATATGTAGTTCCATATGAGAATAAATCTAGGGCCTCATAATTTGTTTCAGAGATGGAGTAGGCGAACCAAAGTACCAACACCACAACCTATATTGTTTGTGTGCATTGCTGCCTCAGGTTCGACAACCCATCCCTAAAACACGACACCGTCATACGTGTCTCCCCTTGAACTCATTTGGAGAAAATTTCAATCATCGGCCTCGGTGACAAACTAAAATGTAATGCTTATACACTATGAATACATGGAATAGATAATTCGAATATCATAGTTCTATGAATGTAGAATAAAGATTGCAGCCTCATAAGTTTCTACAGAGATGGCATGAGCGAACCAAGTAACAATTGCATATTTTATATTGATCTTGTACATGGCCCCAGGTTCGCTCACTCGTCCCTGCAAAAATCTGACACCAATGTGTCTGCCTCTCTGTTGGGGCAAATTTGAATCATTGTCCACAATAAGAAATTGAAATGTAATCGTACCAAACAATATTCAGAAATATACAAATGCATCATACAATGCATTCATAGATCAGAAACAATACAAATATTATATATTTAGGTTCCTGAGATAAAAAATTAGGGCCTCATTTTTTTCAGCAATGGAGTCGGAGAACCAAAATACCAACAACACAACCTATATTGTTTATGTGCATTGCTGCCTCAGGGCCACTAACCATCCCTAAGAAAACGAGACCATCAGATGCCCTTGCACTATTTTGGGGAAAAATTGAATCATTGGGCTCAGTAAGGAATAGAAATGTAATGTTATAGGCCTGCTGTGTATCGAAATCAACACTCAACTAGCAAACTCAACTTGATGGCAGATGAGCATATTGGGGTTTTGTGACTAGACGGATTGGGGTTTTGTGACTAGATGGCAGATGCATCAATCAACCAATCGAATCTTATATATACTACCCTACTTCAAGAGCAAAAGAATCTGTACACGATTGAGCAAATCCGATGTATGAATAGTGAAAACTTCGGCTGCGACTAGAGAAGCTAGCAATGTAGTACCTCGGACTCCTCATCAGGGACCTCCTCCTCGAACTCATCATTCTCTGCGATTGCGTCAAAGATTTCTTGAACGGCGATGGGGTCGTCGATGTAGATCACCGGATTGCCTCCGCCTGCCGCCTGCCCCCCATCCAGATCTGCCGCTGGCACCACGACATTGTCGGCCATGACATTGTCGGCCACCTGATGCTCGGCAGCGACGGCTACTACCGGCTGCTCGGTAGCGATGGCTACCACCTGCTACTTGGCGGCGACGGCTACCAACTGCTGCTCGGCGGTGACGGCTACCACCTGCTGCTCGGTAGCGACGGCTACTGGCTGGACGGATGAGTTCGCACCCTCGACGGCACGGCGACAAGCGGCGTTCGTGCCCGGAGAAGACGCCTCCGTCTGCTTGGTGACGACCGAGCCATCTGCTGCTTCGCCTTCAACTGGCTTCACCTCCGGATCTTCTCCACGCGTACGCTTCATGGCGCACCAAGGGAAGGAGGTAGTGCAAACGAGGGAGATTCGGCGCGCGCGGCAGGTGTAGATTGGGGTCTTGGGACTAGACAGACTGGGGGGAAATGACACGAGCTCATGGAAGAAGAAGGTCGAGGGGGGTTATAAACACCGAACCGTTCATAGTCCTCGAGTGGACACGTGTGGTGGGCGGGGGGCAGGGGGGCTACCACGATCTCCACCCTTTTTTTCGGTTCCCTTTTGTTTGAAACAGCCATGATCTCCACTTTAGAGCTGCATTGAAAACACGCTCATGGCAGACCTTGATTCCACTGCATGCAAGTGGCGTGGAACTAATTTCTAGCAACGTTAGATCTACTCGAGGGGGGCCCTTGACTCATGGAATTTACTAGCGGTAGGGCCTAGTTGGAAGTGAAATTGAGAGCGCTGCGTATAAATGGGATTTTTCTGATTAAAATCAAGTGGCAATAAATTGCAGCGTCCCGTTGACAACCGTGCACTCGATGACCCCGTTGCCCTGTGCATGAGTTGTAGTAGCAGTAGTAGGCTTTTGAGACTTGATTAAACTTGACATGACCGTTCGACGACTTTTTCCATGGACGGCATTGTGTTCCTTCCTGTAGAAGTCTCGTGGAGGGAGACGTCCATGCTATCTCACTATGTACTATGAAGGGCACGAGGTGTGCAACGATCATTGTTAGATCGCACGGAATCAACGGTTGGTGCGCACGATCCGCGTGACAACTGTGACAACCAATCAGGGAGTAGCAGACAGGGTGAGCACCGTTTTGGGCTTCTAGGAAAGATACAGAGGGGGTGGGAAAAACTAAGTAGTACCACATAACACCAAGGGCAAAACTAAGTAGTATAAAAATGGAAAGTGTCTTGTACAATGAAATACATCATGGAATACATCAAATTATGCTAAGATAGATCCACTAAAGTTCATTGGATGTGTGTTCTCATAAACCACACATGGATCCACTAGTGGCATTGCATGTGTGTTCTTCTAAACAAACCACATAAGGATCTACCAGTGTCCTTGCATGTCTGTTCTTTTCATGAACCACACATAAGGATTGTCCCACCAGTGTCATTGCATGTCTGTTCTTTTCATGAACCACACCTAGTGTCAGTGCAAGTCAATTCTATTCATGAACCACACCTAGTGTCATTGCATGTCTGTTCTTTTCATGAACCACATAAGTATCTACCAGTGTCATTGCATGTCTATTCTTTTCATGACCCACACCCAGTGTCATTGCATGTGTGTTACTTGCATAAACCACATATGGATCCACCTAGTGTGATTGCATGTTTGTTCCTTCCATAAACCACATAAGGATCCACCACTGTGATTGCATGTCTGTTCTTTTCATGAAACATACCCAGTGTCAGTGCATATATGTTCTATTCATGAACCACACCCAGTTTCATTGCATGTATGTTCTTTTCATGAACCACATAAGGATCTACCAGAGTCATTGCATGTCTTTTACTTCCATAAACCACATATGGATCCACCTAGTGTGATTGCATGTCTGTTCCTCTAAACAAACCACATAAGGATCCACCAGTGTCATTGGATGTGTGTTCTTCTCATGAACCACACCTAGTGTCATTGCATGTGTGTTCTTCTAAACAAACCACATAAGGATCCACCAGTGTCATTTCATGTCTGTTCTTTTCTTGAACCATAGCTAGAGTCATTGCATGTCTTTTACATCAATAAACCACATATGGATCCACCTAGTGTGATTGCATGTGTGTTCCTCTAAACAAACCACATAAGGATCCACAGTGTCATTGCGTGTCTGTTCTTTTCATGAACAACACCAAGTGTCATTGCATGCGTGTTCTTCTAGACAAACCACATAAGGATCCACTAGTGTCATTGTCTATCTGTTCTTTTTATGAACCACACCCAGTGTCATTGCATGTGTGTTATTCTAAACAAACCACATAAGTCATTGCATGTATGTTCTTTTCATGTATGTTCCTCTAGACAAACCACATAAGGATCCACCAATGTCATTGCATGTCTGTTCTTTTCATGAACCACATAAGGATCTACGAGTGTCATTGCATGTCTGCTCTTTTCATGAACCACACCTAGTGTCATTGCATGTGTGTTACTTCCATAAACCACATATGGACGCACCTAGTGTGATTGCATGTTTGTTCCTTCCATAAACCACATAAGGATCCACCAGTGTCATTGCATGTCTGTTCTTTTCATGAACCACATAAGGATCTACCAGTGTCATTGCATGTCTGTCCTTTTCATGAACCACACCAAGTGTCATTGCATGTGTGTTACTTCCATAAACCACATATGGATCCACATAGTGTGATTGCATGTTTGTTCCTTCCATAAACCACATAAGGATCCATCAGTGTGATTGCATGTTTGTTCTTTTCATGATCCACATAAGGATCTACCAGTGTCATTGCATGCCTGTTCTTTTCATGAACCACACCCAGTGTCATTGCATGTGTGTTACTTCCATAAACTACATATGGAACCACCTAGTGTGATTGCTTGTTTGTTCCTTCCATAAACCACATAAGAATCCACAAGTGTGATTGCATGTCTGTTCTTTTCATGAACCACACCCAGTGTCAGTGCATGTCTGTTCTATTGGTGAACTACACCCAGTTTCACTTCATGTCTGTTATTTTCATGAACCACATAAGGATCTACCAGAGTCATTGCATGTCTTTTACTTCCATAAACCACATATGGATCCACCTAGTGTGATTGCATGTCTGTTCCTCTAAACAAACCACATAAGGATCCACCAGTGTTATTGGATGTGTGTTCTTCTCATGAACCACAACTAGTGTCATTGCATGGGTGTTCTTCTAAAGAAACCACATATGGATCCACCAGTGTCATTGCCTGTCTGTTCTTTTCACGAACCACATAAGGATCCACCAGTGTCATTGTATGTCTGTTCTTTTCATGAATCATAGCTAGAGTCATTGCATGTCCTTTACTTCCATAAACAACATATGGATCCACCTAGTGTAATTGCATGTATGTTCCTCTAAACAAACCACATAAGGATCCACCAGTGTCATTGTGTGTTTGTTCTTTTCATGAACCACACCCAGTGTCATTGCATGTGTGTTCTTCTAAACAAACCACATAAGGATCCACCAGTGTCATTGCCTATCTGTTCTTTTCATGAACAAAACCTAGTGTCATTGCAAGTGTGTTCTTCTAAACAAACCACATAAG
Organism: Avena eriantha; assembly: GCA_910589775.1. Taxonomy (NCBI): domain Eukaryota; kingdom Viridiplantae; phylum Streptophyta; class Magnoliopsida; order Poales; family Poaceae; genus Avena; species Avena eriantha. The sequence continues at coordinate 482,641,711 of OU342743.1, read as the reverse complement.
TCATTGCATGTCTGTTCTTTTCATGAACCACACCCGGTGTCATTGCATGTCTATTCTTTTCATGAACCACGGCTAGAGTCATTGCATGTCTGTTCCTCTAAACAAACCACATAAGGATCAACCAGTGTCATTGCATGTCTGTTCTTTTCATGAACCACATAAGGATCTACTAGTGTCATTGCATGTCTGTTCTTTTCATGAACCACACCAAGTGTCATTGCATGTGTGTTACTTCCATAAACCACATATGGATCCACCTAGTGTCATTGCATGTCTGTTCTTTCAATAAACCACATAAGGATCCACCAGTGTCATTGCATGTCTGTTATTTTCATGAACCACACCTAGTGTCAGTGCATGTATGTTCTATTCATGAACCACACCAAGTTTCACTGCATGTCTGTTTTTCATGAACCGCATAAGGATCTACCAGAGTCAATGCATGTATTTTACTTCCATAAACCACATATGGAGCCACATAGTGTCATTGCATGTCTGTTCCTCTAAAAAAACCACATAAGGATCCACCAGTGTCATTGGATGTGTGTTCTGCTCATGAACCACACCCAGTGTCATTGCAGGTGTGTTCTTCTAAACAAACCACATAAGGATCAACCAGTGTCATTCCCTATCTGTTCTTTCCATGAACCACATAAGGATCCACCATTGTCATTGCATGTCTGTTATTTTCATGAATCACGGCTAGAGTCATTGCATGTCTTTTACTTCCATAAACCACATATGGATCCACCTAGTGTGATTGCATGTATGTTCCTCTAAACAAACCACATAAGGATCCACCAGTGTCATTGCGTGTCTGTTCTTTTCATGAACCACACCAAGTGTGATTGCATGCGTGTTCTTCTAAACAAACCACATAAGGATCCACTAGTGTCATTGCCTATCTGTTCTTTTCATGAACCACCCCTAGTGCCATTACATGTATGTTCTCCTAAACAAACCACATAAGTCATTGCATGTCTGCCCTTTTCATGAACCACACCCGGTGTCATTGCATGTCTGTTCTTTTCATGAACCACGGCTAGAGTCATTGCATGTCTGTTCCTCTAAACAAACCACATAAGGATCCACCAGTGTCATTGCATGTTTGTTCTTTTCATGAACCACATAAGGATCTACCAGTGTCATTGCATGTATGTTCTTTTCAGGAACCACACCCAGTGTCATTGCATGTGTGTTACTTCCATAAACCACATAAGGATCCACCTAGTGTTAATGCATGTCTGATCTTTTCATGAACCACATAAAGGATCCACTAGTGTCATTGCATGTCTGTTCTTTTCATGAACCACACCCAGTGTCAGTGCATGTCTGTTCAATTCATGAACGACACCCAGTTTCACTGCATGTCTGTTCTTTTCATGAACCACATAAGGATCTACCAGAGTCATTGCATGTATTTTACTTCCATAAACCACATATGGATCCACCTAGTGTGATTGCATGTCTATTCCTCTAAACAAACCACATAAGGATCCACCAGTGTCATTGGATGTGTGTTCTTCTCATGAACCACACCTAGTGTCATTGCATGTGTGTTCTTCTAAACAAACCACATAAGGATCCACCAGTGTCATTTCCTGTCTGTTCTTTTCATGAACCACATAAGGATCCACCAGTGTCATTGCATGTCTGTTCTTTTCATGAACCACACCCACTGTCATTGCATGTGTGTTACTTCCATAAACCACATATGGATCCACCGAGTGTGATTGCATGTCTATTCTTTTCATGAACCACATAAGGATCCACCAGTGTCATTGTCTGTCTGTTCTTTTCATGAACCACACCCAGTGTCAGTGCATGTCTGTTCTATTGATGAACCACACACAGTTTCACTTCATGTCTGTTCTTTTCATGAACCACATAAGGATCTACCAGAGTCATTGCATGTCTTTTACTTCCATAAACCACATATGGACACTACAAGGAATGTGTTATTCTATGACCTTCTAATAGTGATCGTGAACAAAATCTTCATAAAGTTATGACGATTTTGCACCAGATGGTCGTAAGCCATTTCAGAGGTTCAAAACCTTTGAAATTTACGACGATTTTGTTCAGAAACGTCATAGTTTTATTAACTGAAATCGTCATAACCTAGAAGATATAGCCTAACACGTTATTTGTAGCTCACTACGACGATTTAAAATCGTCATAGTGTCCAAATTAGGATAAGTTGAAATAGGTACTCAGCCACATCACCAATTGCGCCTATGTGTCAGCTTTTGACTGCGTGTCATATACATGTGTCAATATGACCTTATGTAGAACTATTTAAATCTACACGATTTAATATACACGTGAACCCACAAATCCTGAGTTATTTCGGTCGTAGTTTTATTAACTGAAATCGTCATAACCTAGCAGATATAGCCTAACACGTTATTTGTAGCTCACTACGATGATTTAAAATCGTCATAGTGTCCAAATTAGGATAAGATGAAATATGTACTCAGCCACATCACCAATTGCGCCTATGTGTCAGCTTTTGACTGCGTGTCATATACATGTGTCAATATGACCTTATGTGGAACTATTTAAATCTACACGATTTAATATACACGTGAACCCACAAATCCTGAGTTATTTCGGTCGTAGTTTTATTAACTGAAATCGTCATAACCTAGCAGATATAGCCTAACACGTTATTTGTAGCTCACTATGACGATTTAAAATCGTCATAGTGTCCAAATTAGGATAAGATGAAATATGTACACAGCCACATCACCAATTGCGCCTATGTGTCAGCTTTTGACTGCGTGTCATATACATGTGTCAATATGACCTTATGTGGCACTATTTAAATCTACACGATTTAATATACATGTGAACCCACAAATCCAGAGCTATTTCGGTTATTCCAAAAAATAAGACCCCCCTAGGAGTCGAACCCAAGACCTCCACCTAAAGGAACACACCCCTTACCACAAGACCAAGGAACCTTTCTTGTAGCATTAACAACTCGCGGACTTATATACTTAATTCATCTGTTGGGCTGGCTCAATTTATAGCTAGACTGGGCCTCAGTAGGAAGCGAGATGGGCCGCCATGGATGGGGCTTGGCCTTGCACGCACAGACACCCCACAAATTGAGCGCGGGAATAATAAGCAAAATACAGGGCAGCAGGGGGGCTCGAACCGGAGACCTCAACATAGGTAGAAGCCACCTAACCACCAGACGAACACAATTTAGTTGTCCTATAGCCGTGCTCTACCGGACCAGACGCATCCCCGCCGGCGTCGCCGCTCACCTCGCCTCCGCCGAGCTAGCTCCTTCACCCAATCCCGGGGAGTTCGTGGTGTTCCTTTCTCACTTTCAATAGGGCTTCGGACTGCCGGTGAGCGATTTCTTCCACGATTGGCTCAGTACCTACCATCTCCAGCCGCACCATCTTCTAGCCAATGCCATTACTTCTCTCTCTGCCTTTGCTTCTACAATCGAAGGCTACGCCGGATTATGGCCCACGAAGGAGCTGTGGATCCGGTTTTTCTCCCTTCGTCGCAACGTTATTCCCGACATCCACACTGATCCGGAGGACAAGCGGCTCACTCAGCTCGGAGCGGCCTCCATCTCACCCCGGAGGTTCTCTATTTTCCCCCGGGTCACAGGGCTAGAATCCTGCAAAGGGTGGGCCCGGACGTTCTTTTACGTCCGGAACACGGGCATCGAAGATTTGATCCGGTTGCTCCCCTATACACCGGGTCCGCCGAACCCGGATCTATGGGACCCCGTTCCCAGGAAACCTACGGCCCTGGCCAACCAAGTGAACAAAAGGTTCGCGGAGCTGAAGGAGCTCGGGTTGCGCAACGAGGATGCAATGATCACTTTCGTGCGCAACCGAATCTCCCCTCTCTAGAAGCGGACCCACAAGGTGTGCCATATGAGCTACGGCCGCGATCCCAACCGGACTTCATCCTTCGAACTGAACAACACAGACATTTATCGCCGGGTTAAGGCTCTCTTCACCACTCACAAGGACTTCTCCTCTGAATGGACTTGGGGGATTGAGCATTTCTGCCGTGAACGGCTTCCTCCCGCGGTAAGTTTCATGCTGCAAACTTACCCCGGACTAATCACGTTTCTATTATTGTTGCATTTTTGACTCGTTTGTTTACTCTTTTCCTCAGCTATTCCTTCAGCAGACGCTCGAGGACGGCACCGAGCCGACCCTTAAGTGGGCACCAGACCGGGTGACTTCGGACGAGGAGGAGGCGGACCAAGAGATGTTTCTCCCCATGACCGACGCCACGAAACGACCCACGGGTAACTTCTCTTCTGCTAGAGATTGGCCCGATGATGAAGATTACTCGGATATCGAGATAATTGAACCCTTTGAGGCTGTCCCCCTTTCTTTTGCTTTTCCGCCATCAGCTCACCCCGGTGGTCATATCCACGAGGATCCTCCCCTCGCTACGGACGAGCCAGTTTCGGTGGCATCGAAGAAAAAGCCCAGGCTTCCTCAAGATCTTCCTCCGAACCTTCCTAGCCCATTAAAAGGCGAAAGAAGGCCCTAGCACGAAGGGCTCGGAAACCCAGAGCAGCCGAAACCTCGGATGCGTAAGTCCTTCTTTCTTCTGTAACTCGTTCTTCCTTACTTCGTCGTAATTTTTCTTCTGACGTTACTTGATTTCACAGGGCTCCGGTGGAGGTCCCTCAAAGTGAATCCAGTATCTCATCAACTATTCAGGAGGGCTCTGTAGCCGCTCTGGGTCATCCTGGAGCGGGGGGAACCGGCCCAGCCGGAGCAACGGCACCCACCACCTCGGCAACGCCACAACCAGCAGCCACTAAGGCTACCTCGACTCCAGCATCCGTTCCAGTACCAGTAGCCAAACCAGCACCAATTCCAACCTCGGTAGCAGCATCAACTCCGGCAGCGAAAACTTCACCGCCAGCACCAAGCCCAGCCGCGAGAGTACCAGCACCTAGTTCCTCTGCATCTTTCGAGTCCTCTCAACCTCGGCAGGGAAAAACCGCTGCTACGGTTTCTTCTTCCCAGCAAGCCAAGGGCAAGAAGATTCAAGACGCTGCCAAGCCTAGTGCTGCCAAGCCTGGGCAACGCACCCTTGAGTCAATGCTACCCAAGAAGACATCAGCGGCAAAGGACGCGCCTTCCGAGCCAACCGAAGCCCAGCAGTTGGTTCTGCACACCAGCCCCGCCCTTGTCTTGGTGGAGAGGAAGGAAGCACATGCAAAGGGCTTGGTGACGCCCCATATGCCCACGGGAGAATGGTACCCTCCGAGCCTGATGGAGTTTGTTATGAATTGGAACAAGGCCGAGGTAGTCCAGGAATCTGATCTCCCAGAAAAGTTCGGTCCTGCCGAGTTTTCCGCTCAGATGAACACCGCCGCAAAGGCCATTAACCTCGCTGGACAAATGATGGAGGTACGTCATTTCTCCTTTGCAAATTGTAGATAATAACCATTAGTCCCCGAGCCTCCGGGGGAGTGACTTGTTACTCGGCCGGATGCTCTTTTATAGAACTAACGTAGATCCATGATAACTTCGAACATGCACACACCTAGAGCCGGGTTAAGTTCCACTTGGCCCGGATTTTAGTACAGTTCGAACATGCACACACCTAGAGCCGGGTTAAGTTCCACTTGGCCCGGATTTTAGTATAGTTCGAACATGCACACACCTAGAGCCGGGTTAAGTTCCACTTGGCCCGGATTTTAGTACAGTTCGAACATGCACACACCTAGAGCCGGGTTAAGTTCCACTTGGCCCAGATTTTAGTACACTTCGAACATGCACACACCTAGAGCCGGGTTAAGTTCCACTTGGCCCGGATTTTAGTACACTTCGAACATGCACACACCTAGAGCCGGGTTAAGTTCCACTTGGCCCGGATTTTAGTACACTTCGAATATGCACACACCTAGAGCCGGGTTAAGTTCCACTTGGCCCGGATTTTAGTACACTTCGAATATGCACACACCTAGAGCCGGGTTAAGTTCCACTTGGCCCGTATTTTAGTACACTTCGAATATGCACACACCTAGAGCCGGGTTAAGTTCCACTTGGCCCGGATTTTAGTACACTTCGAACATGCACACACCTAGAGCCGGGTTAAGTTTCACTTGGCCCGGATTTTAGTACACTTCGAACATGCACACACCTAGAGCCGGGTTAAGTTCCACTTGGCTGACTTAAGTTTCTGTATCTCTTTTAGGTGACCACCAACCGCTGAAGTGCTGAATTCCAGCGCTTGTTGGATACGCACAAAAAACTTCGCACGAAACAGGCTGCACTCATCGCGGAGTACGAGAAAAGGGGTAAATTCCTTTCTCATTCCTTTCCTCATTTTTCTTCCACTTCGCTTGCCGAACTAATTTGATTGTTCGGTTTCCGCAGCTGGAGTGGAAGCTGAAAACAAGATAATGCGGAAGAACTTGGAGCAGATCAAGGGTACGTCCTTCTTGTCTGTTTTTACTGTGGTTTTCATCAGCTTTCCTCCTTGGCTCGGCAAACATTCATACCTCGGCACTGCCGGGCCAACACACGATTTCAGCATTGCTTGAAGAAAGTGTGCATGTGCCTGACATGATGCTGCATTTTCTCGAATAAGCAGGGCAGCACCAAGCCGAACTAAAGAAGAAAGATGATGAGCTCGCCCTCCTCCGGACCAAAGACAATGAGATAGCCAAGCTCAAGGCTGAGATGGCTAAAATGAAGGCGCAGCACCAAACCGAGCTAAAAAAGGCCTGCCAGGACTACCCCGAAGAACGCGAGCACCTCAAACTCCAAAATGCTAAGGACCGTGAGCTTCTTCAGGAAGCCGAGGTTAAACTTGAGTCGGCAAATGCTGAGCTCGAGCAGCTTCAGAAGAGGCATGAAGCTTGCACCAAGGAATTGACCAAGATTCATAGTCACATCTCACGTAACTTCTTTTCCTTTATCCGACTTAGTTCTCCGGGTTACTTCATATGCTTTGTTTTCTCAACTTTGTCCTTTGCCTTGTTTCCCAGGCCACTTTCCAGAGGGTACTACTATTGCCAGTGCTGCTGTCGCCAATTTCTGCCGAGAAAGGGGTACTCCGGTCGCTCGTGAGGGTGAGAGCATTCCCTTTGACATGGAGGACCTGTTGCTCAGCCTGTCATCTCGCGTGGAAATCATCAAGAACTATGGCAGGGACCTCCTCGATGTTGCAGTCCGAGTCTTCAACGCCTTCTGGCCCGCCGATGATGCTCCGGAGAGACTCACACAGCTCGCTGAAAAACTTTCGGAGATCGAGACCCAGCTCGACCTCTGGCGAGAATCCGCTGGACGTGCTGCTGCCGATACCATCCTCCACCACATTTTGACGTGGTACAAGAAGATAGATCTCAGCCTCCTCACAAGCCTGCGCACCGGGTCCAAATGGACAGATGACCCGGAGTGGGTAGCTCGGCGCCAGGATTGCGCCCATAGTCTAATCGAATATGCCCCCATTCACGAATGGACTGAGGGTCCGAGCTTCCTTGAAGTCGCAGGCGAAGAGGTCGTTGAAAACGTTGAAGATGATTCGGGTGAAGACGAAGAGGACACTGCCTCGGATATCGAAGAGGGCGACGATGATGTCGAACTTCCTCCCGCTGCTCCTTAAGAAAAAACACTTGAAAATTTATGAGATCCCCGGTATGCCGGGTGGAATTGTATTCCAAACACATGTGATATTTTGCTACTGAGTACTTATGCCGGATTAACTTGGGCGTAGTCCCCGAGTTTCTTTTTCTTGTTCGTTCAATCTTTTGGCTCGGATCGTGTCTACCTTGATTCGGTTTTACAACTTACAAATCCGAGCTTGAAAAGTTGTCTTAACAATACTGGGAAACTTTTAGACTTAGCTCAAAATTAAAACTGTATAACAATTTGAAAATGAATACGGGGTTAGTCCGAAACACAAACATCATCTCGAATAAATTCTTTTCCTTAGTCGTTTTTCATGTGCTACGCAATTCCAAACTTGTTCTCTTGCTTGCCATGAAGCCAATTATTGTTGGACAGCAGCAAGTCGAAGAGTTGGGTTTTGGGTGCTCACACACTACTAATCCGAGTTAAGTAGAATAACTTACTCCAGCTGACGCGTAGAAAATAACAAACATTATTAAGGCAGTCCCCGAGTTACTGCTCGAGTTGCCAACATTTCATTGATAAGTTCATTGCCGACATACATACCGACATATGAGATAACCCGGATATATTCACTTCTTAGCTAGGTGTAGAAAGGCCGAAGTAGAGCTATGTTCCATGGTCGCTTTGATTCTTCTCCGGACTTGTCCGCCTTGTTCTTTTCCTGTGGCTTTGCATCTATAAGATAGTAAGAATCGTTGTGCAATGCTTTGCTCACGATGAACAGCCCTTCCCATGGGGGGGATAATTTATGCATTCCAGTAGTACGTTGTACCAGCCGGAGCACCAAATCGCCTTCCCGAAAGACTCGGGGGCACACTTTCTAGCTATGATAGCATCGGAGTTTTGCTGATATATGGTGGATCTGGACAGTGCCAGTTCTCTCGCTTCTTCCAGCAAATCAACATCATTTTGCCGGGCTTCTTACACTTCGGCTTCTGTGTATTGGGTGACCCTAGGCGAATCATGCTCTATGTCGGCTGGTAATAGAGCTTCTGCCCCATATACCAGAAAGAACGGCGTATAGCCAGTTGATCGATTCGGAGTTGTTCTTAAACTCCACAGTACCGCTGGTAGTTCTTCTATCTAGCACCCCGCTGATCTTTGCAGCGGCTCAATGAGCCGGGGTTTTATCCCGGATAATACTAATCCATTGGATCTTTCCACTTGTCCGTTTGATGCGGGGTGGGCTACCGAAGCTACATCGAGCCGGATCCTATTATCCCGGCAAAAATGAGCGAAAGCTCCTTCTGCAAAATTTGTGCCATTATCAGTTATGATACTGTGTGGATAACCGTACCTCAAGATGATATCTTTGAGAAATGTGACGGCCATAGCTCCATCACATTTTCTTATAGGCTTCACCTCAATCCACTTCGTAAACTTGTCCACCATTACCAGAATGTGGGTCATATTTCCCCTTGCTGGTTTGAACGGGCCAACCATATCCAAGCACCATACAGCAAACAGCCAAGTGATTGGGATGGTCTTGAGTTCCGACATTGGCATATGTGTCTTGGTAGCGTACCTCTGACAACCATTACATTTCCTCACCAGATCTTCCGCTTGCTCTAAGGCATTGTGCCAATAGAATCCGTGTTGGAAAGCTTTTGCTACCAAGGCTCGGGATGAGGCGTGATGCCCGCATTCCCCCTGATGTATATCTCGGATGATTTCAAGCCCTTCTTCCGGGTCAACACACCGCTGGAGGACATTGGTCACACTTCTTTTGTGTAACACGTAATTGATGATCGTGTAGGCCTTTTCCCTCCTCTGTGTTTGCCTGGACAACACCTCCTTAGTGGGTAACGTTCCATCCTTTAGGAATTGAAATATAGGCAGTGCCCAAGCCGGTATTGGCCTCACGGGGAACACGTCCTCGTCTATCTCCATCTGATCCACTGGCATAACTTCAACCGGACCATGCTGAGCAGTCCCTAGATCTTGCGAAGCAGTCCCCGGGATTTGCGAAACAGTCCCCGGGTTTTGCGAAGCAGTCCCCGTGTTTTGCGCACCACTTCCTGTGTCAACGTCCATGGGCACGGCTCCGGATTCTGTGTCCTCCGAGACGTAGATTGATTCGGACTCCGGGGATGGCCTGATGGATGGTTTCTTGAGGTGCTCTAATGCTACACCCGGTGGAATTGCTTGTCTGGTTGACCCGAGCTTCGACAGCATGTCGGCAGCCTCATTTTCCACCCGGGGTACATGATGAAATTCGCATCCCTCAAAGTAACCAGAAATCTTCTGCACATGAAATCTGTATAGTGCCATGTTTGGATCAAGGGCGTCCCACACTCCGGACACTTGCTGCACCACCAAATCCGAGTCCCCAAAGCATATGATCCGACATATACCAATTTCTTTTGCTACCTTCATCCCATGCACAAGTGCTTCATACTCAGCGACATTGTTTGATGCGGTGAAGTGGATCTGCAGCACATATTTCAACTGGTCCTTTTTTGGCAACGTGAGTACAACTCTGGCACCTAGCCCGGTTTTGGTCTTTGATCCGTCAAAGTGCATTCGCCAATAGTTCGGATCCAGAAGTGGTTGTTCGTACTGCACCTCAGCCCAGTCCACGAAAAGTCCGCCATAGCTTGAGACTTGATGGCTTCTCTCCTGTCATATTGCGGAGTATAAGGAGCTAGCTCAATTGCCCATTTTGCAATTATGCCTGTTGCATCCTTGTTACTCATTATCTCGGATATGGGGGCCTCACATATGAACCGGATGGGATGCTCCTCAAAGTAGTGCTTCAGTTTCTTGGCGGCCATGTACACGCCATAAGCCACTTTCTGATAATGTGGGTAGTTCTGCTTTGAGGTTGACAGCACTTCACTCAAGTAATACATTGGCCTTTGCACCGACTTACCTTCCTCATCGTGCTCCACCACTATCACTGCACTTACAACTCGGTTGGTTGCGGCTATAGAGAGCAACATTGGCTCCTTTGATAGTGGTGAAGCTAGCACTGGTGCCGTGGCTAACATTTTCTTTAGGTGAGCAAAGGCTTCATCAGCCTGCAGTGTCCAAATGAACTTATCCTACTTTTTCATGAGTTGGTAAAGAGGCAAAGCCTTCTCTCCCAACCGACATACAAACCGACTCAACGAGGCCAGGCAACCTGTGAACTTCTGGACATCGTAAAGACACTTCGGTAGTTCCATTCGTTCGATGGCCTGGATTTTGGTTGGATTAACCTCGATACCTCGGCTGGAAACCAGAAAGCCGAGCAATTTTCCAGCCGAGACAACGAAGGTGCATTTTTCCGGGTTAAGTTTCAGCCGGAACCTTCTTAGGTTTGCAAACGTTTGCCTGATATCGTCAAGGAGCGTTTTGCTTTCCTTGGTCTTGATAACCACATCATCCACGTACACCTGTACATTTTGACCTATTTAGTCGTGTAAACATTTTTGCATACACCTCTGGTACGTTGCCCCTGCATTACGTAAACCAAACGGCATGGTACGATAGAAATAAGCCCCATACGGGGTAATAAACGCAGTATTTATTTGATCATCCGGATTCAGAGGTATCTGGTGGAAACCAGAATAGGCATCAATGAATGACAACAATTCACATCCAGCAGTCGAGTCTATGACCTGATCTATTCTTGGCAGCGGAAATGGGTCTTTTGGACACGCCTTGTTCAGGTTCGTGTAATCTATACACATACGCCAAACCACTACCACGTTTGGGTCATCCTTCTTCTTTTCCACCAGCACCGGGTTAGACAGCCAATCTGGGTAAAGGACTTCCATGATAAATCCTGCACCTAGCAACCGAGCTATCTCATCTCCAATGACTTTCCTCCTATCTTCGGTGAAGCGGCGGAGAGGTTGCTTCACCGGCTTGGCTCCGGGTCTCACATTCAAAGAGTGCTCGGCCAACTCCCTTGGAACACCTTGCAAGTCCTGTGTGGACCAAGCAAAAATGTCCTGATTCTCACAGAGGAAGCTGACGAGCTCGCTTTCCTATTTATCACTTAGCCCGACACCAATTGTTACGGTGCGCTCTAGGAACATGTCATCAACGGGAACCTTCTTGGTATCTTTCGTGGCCTGGAAGGAGACAGTTCCATGCGGGTTACTCAGCGCCGGCATATACTGCTGCGCGAACTGAGCCAATGCCGCCACATCTTGAATCTTTCTTTTTTCCTGCACGATCACAAGTGACTCGGCTAAGTTTGATCCGGCCGACGCACACTCCATCGAACGTCGGAAGTCCCCAGCAATGGTAATCACTCCGTTTGGTCCGGGCAATTTCATCTTCAAGTAGCTGATATGACAACTTGCCATGAACTTGTTCAGCGCTGGCCTTCCAAGCAACGCATGATACACGCTTTCTAGGTTCACCACTTCGAACTCCAGATTTCCAGTTCAGCAATTATCCCTCGTGCCGAACAAGACGTCGACCCGGACCTTGCCTATGGGCTCGCAAGAAATGCCGGGCATAATGCCATGGAAAGTTGTCCTCGTGGCCTGGAGCATGTTCTCCGAGATACCCCACTTGCGCATTGTGTCCACATACATGATATTTATGCTACTGTCGTTGTCGATCAGTACCTTTAAGAACCTTACATTAATGCTAGGTCCAATGAACGTAGGATCCAGCACCAACGCATACGAACCAGGGCTCGGCATGAGCTTGGGATGATCCCTAATGCTCCAGGTGATTTCCTGATCGGACCAAGGCATGTACCTCGTCACTGCCGGCATTACCGCATTCACCTCCATATGCCTACGCTGCAAGCTTTTTCGATCAGTTTCCTCTGTGGTAAATACACAGTAGCTCTGGTGATGCTCCCTGTACTCGTTTCTCCCCTCATTTCCGAGGTGCCTCTGATCCGACTGATGCTGATTTTCTACCTGATGCACTGCGTCCCTTCTTTCATTGTTATCATACCTCGGCGGAGGGGGAGGCAACATTAGCTATTGTGTGTTTGCTCCGGAGAGCAATTGCTGCCAGGGTAACTCCTGCCGAGGCTGATCATTCCGGGGTGCCTGAGCATTCCCCGAACCACCTTGCTCGATCTTGCACATCCACTCGCATTGCCTCGTCGTATGACCCGCTGGGTTGTTCGGATTTGGCGTGTGAAACTTACACGGCTGGTCCAACATCGACTCGTAAGTATACCCCGGACGGTCTTTCCTTTCTTGCCACTTCTTCTTTTGCTCCGGTGTCCATGTTTTCTTCCCATCGTTCCTTGGAGTCTATTGCCCTCCAGTTTTCTGGCGCTGGCTACCCCCTGCTCCGGGTTGATCTTGATTCACAGCTGCAACTTGGTGCGAACCGTACCGGTGGTCCGGTCTATCATCTCTCCTTTTTCCTCTGTAATCATTCCTTCGGGATTATCCGGATCCATCCCTCTGATAGTACTCATCGCTTGACTCGTTTGACGCGAGCCTTGGTTGGGTCGGGTCACCCAACGCATACGAATCTACAATCCGGATCATTTCTGCCAACGTAGCCGGCATTTTCCGTTGCAACTTCATCCACAGCTCGCTTCCATATCTACACCCCTGTGCAAACCATGCTATGGCCTGTGATTCTATCACGCCCTCGCATGAGTTTCTCACGGTACACCACCGGGTCAAAAACTCCCGGTCTGTCTCATTGGATCTTTGCTTGCACATAGCTAGGGTCTGTGGCCTATTTGGCCTTTGATACGTACTCGAAAAATTGCTGATGAACATCTCCTCGAAATCTATCCAGCAGTTGATGCTTCCTGGTGGCAAATTGTTCAACCACACCCTTGCCAGGCCTTCCAACATCTGGGGTACATACCGTACATCCCATCTCAGGTTGCCTGTGGCAATTTTTACAGCCGTAGCATAGTTTATCAGCCAATCCTCTGGCTTGGTACTACCGTCATAGGTCTTGGTGCCCCTGGGCAGCTGAAAGTTCGGTACTGGTGGCTCTTTCATGATCCGGGGTCCAAAACATGCTGGACCCGGTGGACCTTGACATTCAATCTGTTCCGACCTATATAGTCGATCCAGTTTCAACCTTGCATCGTCCGGCATCAAATCCCTACTTCCCAATCTCGACCCTATCACATGATAGTCCAGTCTCGGGTATCCCGCATTTGCCATCTCCGAATCACCATCGTTATACCGGTTTTGCTCTTACGGCGCACCTTTCTGTTGCACACCTCAGCCGGCACTGTGCTCTTGCCTCGGCATGTTCCGCTGCTACGGTTGTCTTGCTCCAGCTGGGTCTTGCTATCCGGCATTGCCGTTGACAACGTTCCCTTGACCGGCATTGCCTTGTTCCTTCCATAAACCACATAAGGATCCACCAGTTTCATTGCATGTCTGTTCTTTTCATTAACCACACCCATTGTCAGTGCATGTCTGTTCTATTCATGAACCACACCCAGTTTCACTACATGTCTGTTCTTTTCATGAACCACATACGGATCTACCAGAGTCATTGCATGTCTTTTACTTCCATAAACCACATATGGATCCACCTACTGTGATTGCATGTCTGTTCCTCTAAACAAACCACATAAGGATCCACCAGTGTCATTGGAAGTGTGTTCTTCTCATGAACCACACCTAGTGCCATTGCATGTGTGTTCTGATAAACAAAACACATAAGTCATTGCATGTCTTCTCATTTCATGTTTGTTCCTCTAAACAAACCACATAAGGATCCATCAGTGTCATTGCATGTCTGTTCTTTTCATGAACCACATAAGGATCTACCAGTGTCATTGCATGTATGTTCCTCTAAACAAACCACATAAGGATCCACCGGGGTCATTGTATGTATGTTCTTTTCATGAACCACGTAAGGATCTACCAGTGTCATTGCATGTCTATTCTTTTCATGAACCACACCCAGTGTCATTGCATGTGTGTTACTTCCATAAACCACATATGGATCCACCTAGTGTGATTGCATATTTGTTCCTTCCATAAACCACATAAGGATCCACCAGTGTCATTGCCTGTCTATTCTTTTCATGAACCACACCCATTATCAGTGCATGTCTGTGCTATTCATGAACCACACCCAGTTTCACTACATGTCTATTCTTTTCATGAACCACATAAGGATCTACCGGATCATTGCATGTCTTTTACTTCCATAAACCACATATGGATCCACCTACTGTGATTGCATGTATGTTCTTCTAAACAAACCACATAAGGATCCACCAGTGTCATTGGATGTGTGTTCTTCTCATGAACCACACCTAGTGTACTGCATGTGTGTTCTTCTAAACAAACCACATAAGGATCCACAAGTGTCATTGCCTGTCTGTTCTTTTCATGAATCACAGCTAGAGTCATTGCATGCCTTTTACTTCCATATACCACATATGGATCCACCTAGTGTGATTGCATGTCTGTTGCTCTAAACAAACCACATAAGGATCTAGCAGTGTCATTGGATGTCTGTTCTTCTCATGAACCACACCTAGTGTCATTGCATGTGTGTTCTTCTAAACAAACCACATAAGGACCTACCAGTGTCATTGCCTATCTGTTCTTTTCATGAACCACTCCAAGTGTCATTGCATGTGTGTTCTTCTAAACAAACCACATAAGTCATTGCATGTCTGTTCATTTCATGTCCGTTCCTCTAAATAAACCACATAAGGATCCACCAGTGTCATTGCATGTCTGTTCTTTTCATGAACCACATAAGGATCTACCAGTGTCATTGCATGTCTATTCTTTTCATGAACCACACCCAGTGTCATTGCATGTGTGTTACTTCCATAAACCACATATGGATCCACCTAGTGTGATTGCATGTTTGTTCCTTCCATAAACCACATAAGGATCCACCAGTGTCATTGCCTGTCTGTTCTTTTCATGAACCACACCCATTGTCAGTGCATGTCTGTTCTATTCATGAACCACACCCAGTTTCACTACATGTCTGTTCTTTTCATGAACCACATAAGGATCTACCGGAGTCATTGCATGTCTTTTACTTCCATAAACCACATATGGATCCACCTACTGTGATTGCATGACTGTTCCTCTAAACAAACCACATAAGGATCCACCAGTGTCATTGCATGTTTGTTCTTTTCATGAACCACCTAAGGATCTACCAGTGTCATTGCATGTCTGTTCTTTTCATGAACCACACCCACTGTCATTGCATGTGCGTTACTTCCATAAACCACATATGGATCCACCTAGTGTGATTGCATGTTTGTTCCTTCCATAAACCACATAAGGATCCACCAGTGTCATTGCCTGTCTGTTCTTTTCATGAACCACACCCATTGTCAGTGCATGTATGTTCTATTCATGAACCACACCCAGTTTCACTACATGTCTGTTCTATTCATGAACCACATAAGGATCTACCAGAGTCATTGCATGTCTTTTACTTCCATAAACCACATGTGGATCCACCTACTGTGATTACATGTTTGTTCCTCTAAACAAACCACATAAGGATCCACCAGTGTCATTGGATGTGTGTTCTTCTCATGAACCACATCTAGGGTCATTGCCTGTGTGTTGTTCTAAAGAAACCACATAAGGATCGACAGGTGTCATTGCATGTCAGTTCTTTCCATGAACCACATAAGGATCCACTAGTGTCATTGCATGTCTATTCTTTTCATGAATCACAACTAGAGTCATTGCATGTATTTTACTTCCATAAACCACATATGGATCCACCTAGTGTGATTGCATGTCTGTTCCTCTAAACAAACCATATAAGGATCCACCAGTGTCATTGCGTGTCTATTCTTTTCATGAACCACACCTAGTGTCATTGCATGCGTGTTCTTCTAAACAAACCACATAAGGATCCACCAGTGTCATTGCCTATCTGTTCTTTTCATGAACAAGACCCAGTGTCATTGCATGTGTGTTCTTCTAAACAAACCACATACGTCATTGCATGTCTGTTCTTTTCATGAACCACACCCGGTGTCATTGCATGTGTGTTCTTTTCATGAACCACGGCTAGAGTCATTGCATGTTTGTTCTTCTAAAAAAACCACATAAGGATCCACCAGTGTCATTGCATGTTTGTTCTTTTCATGAACCACATAAGGATCTACCAGTGTCATTGCATGTCTGTTCTTTTCATGAACCACACCCACTGTCATTGCATGTGCGTTACTTCCATAAACCACATATGGATCCACCGAGTGTGATTGCATGTCTGCTCTTTTCATGAACCACATAAGGATCGAACAGTGTCATTGCCTGTCTATTCTTTTCATGAACCACACCCAGTGTCAGTGCATGTCTGTTCTATTCATGAACCACACACAGTTTCACTTCATGTCTATTCTTTTCATGAACCACATAAGGATCTACCAGAGTCATTGCATGCCTTTTACTTCCATAAACCACATATGGATCCACCTAGTGTGATTGCATGTCTGTTCCTCTAAACAAACCACATAAGGATCAACCCGTGTCATTGGATGTGTGTTCTTCCCATGAACCACACCCAGTGTCATTGCATGTGTGTTCTTCTAAACAAACCACATAAGGATCCACTAGTGTCATTGCCTGTCTGTTCTTTTCATGAACCGCATAAGGATCCACCAGTGTCATTGCATGTCTGTTCTTTTCATGAATCACAGCTAGAGTCATTGCATGTCTTTTACTTCCATAAACCACATATGGATCCACCTAGGGTGATTGCATGTCTGTTCCTCTAAACAAACCACATAAGGATCCACAAGTGTCATTGGATGTGTGTTCTTCTCATGAACCACACCCAGTGTCATTGCATGTGTGTTCTTCTAAACAAACCACATAAGGATCTACCAGTGTCATTGCCTATCTGTTCTTTTCATGAACCACACCCAGTGTCATTGCATGTGTGTTCTTCTAAACAAACCACATAAGTCATTGCATGTCTGTTCATTTCATGTCTGTTCCTCTAAATAAACCACATAAGGATCCACCAGTGTCATTGCATGTCTGTTCTTTTCATGAACCACATAAGGATCTACCAGTGTCATTGCATGTATGTCCTCTAAACAAACCACATAAGGATCCACCAGTGTCATTGCATGTCTGTTCTTTTCATGAACCACAGAAGGATCTACCAGTGTCATTGCATGTCTATTATTTTCATGAACCACACCCAGTGTCATTGCATGTGTGTTACTTCCATAAACCACATATGGATCCACCTAGTGTGATTGCATGTTTGTTCCTTCCATAAACCACATAAGGATCCACTAGTGTCATTGCATGTCTGTTCTTTTCATGAACCACACCCATTGTCAGTGCATGTCTATTCTATTCATGAACCACACCCAGTTTCACTACATGTCTGTTCTTTTCATGAACCACATAAGGATCTACCAGAGTCATTGCATGTCTTTTACTTCCATAAACCACATATGGATCCACCTACTGTGACTGCATGTCCGTTCCTCTAAACAAACCACATAAGGATCCACCAGTGTCATTGGATGTGTGTTCTTCTCATGAACCACACCTAGTGCCATTGCATGTGTGTTCTTCTAAACAAAACACATAAGTCATTGCATGTCTTCTCATTTCATGTTTGTTCCTCTAAACAAACCACATAAGGATCCATCAGTGTCATTGCATGTCTGTTCTTTTCATGAACCACATAAGGATCTACCAGTGTCATTCCATGTATGTTCCTCTAAACAAACCACATAAGGATCCACCGGTGTCATTGCATGTATGTTCTTTTCATGAACCACGTAAGGATCTACCAGTGTCATTGCATGTCTATTCTTTTCATGAACCACACCCAGTGTCATTGCATGTGTGTTACTTCCATAAACCACATATGGATCCACCTAGTGTGACTGCATGTTTGTTCCTTCCATAAACCACATAAGGATCCACCAGTGTCATTGCCTGTCTGTTCTTTTCATGAACCACACCCATTGTCAGTGCATGTCTGTGCTATTCATGAACCACACCCAGTTTCACTACATGTCTATTCTTTTCATGAACCACATGAGGATCTACCAGAGTCATTGCATGTCTTTTACTTCCATAAACCACATATGGATCCACCTACTGTTATTGCATGTATGTTCCTCTAAACAAACCACATAAGGATCCACCAGTGTCATTGGATGTGTGTTCTTCTCATGTACCACACCTAGTGTACTGCATGTGTGTTCTTCTAAACAAACCACATAAGGATCCACAAGTGTCATTGCCTGTCTGTTCTTTTCATGAATCACAGCTAGAGTCATTGCATGTCTTTTACTTCCATAAACCACATATGGATCCACCTAGTGTGATTGCATGTCTGTTCCTCTAAACAAACCACACAAGGATCCACAAGTGTCATTGGATGTGTGTTCTTCTCATCAACCACACCCAGTGTCATTGCATGTGTATTCTTCTAAACAAACCACATAAGGATCTACCAGTGTCATTGCCTATCTGTTCTTTTCATGAACCACACCCAGTGTCATTGCATGTGTGTTCTTCTAAACAAACCACATAAGTCATTGCATGTCTGTTCATTTTATGTCTGTTCCTCTAAATAAACCACATAAGGATCCACCAGTGTCATTGCATGTCTGTTCTTTTCATGAACCACATAAGGATCTACCAGTGTCATTGCATGTATGTTCCTCTAAACAAACCACATAAGGATCCACCAGTGTCATTGCATGTCTGTTCTTTTCATGAACCACATAAGGATCTACAAGTGTCATTGCATGTCTATTCTTTTCATGAACCACACCCATTGTCAGTGCATGTATGTTCTATTCATGAACCACACCCAGTTTCACTACATGTCTGTTCTATTCATGAACCACATAAGGATCTACCAGAGTCATTGCATGTCTTTTACTTCCATAAACCACATGTGGATCCACCTACTGTGATTACATGTTTGTTCCTCTAAACAAACCACATAAGGATCCACCAGTGTCATTGGATGTGTGTTCTTCTCATGAACCACATCTAGGGTCATTGCCTGTGTGTTGTTCTAAAGAAACCACATAAGGATCGACAGGTGTCATTGCATGTCAGTTCTTTCCATGAACCACATAAGGATCCACTAGTGTCATTGCATGTCTATTCTTTTCATGAATCACAACTAGAGTCATTGCATGTATTTTACTTCCATAAACCACATATGGATCCACCTAGTGTGATTGCATGTCTGTTCCTCTAAACAAACCATATAAGGATCCACCAGTGTCATTGCGTGTCTATTCTTTTCATGAACCACACCTAGTGTCATTGCATGCGTGTTCTTCTAAACAAACCACATAAGGATCCACCAGTGTCATTGCCTATCTGTTCTTTTCATGAACAAGACCCAGTGTCATTGCATGTGTGTTCTTCTAAACAAACCACATACGTCATTGCATGTCTGTTCTTTTCATGAACCACACCCGGTGTCATTGCATGTGTGTTCTTTTCATGAACCACGGCTAGAGTCATTGCATGTTTGTTCTTCTAAAAAAACCACATAAGGATCCACCAGTGTCATTGCATGTTTGTTCTTTTCATGAACCACATAAGGATCTACCAGTGTCATTGCATGTCTGTTCTTTTCATGAACCACACCCACTGTCATTGCATGTGCGTTACTTCCATAAACCACATATGGATCCACCGAGTGTGATTGCATGTCTGCTCTTTTCATGAACCACATAAGGATCGAACAGTGTCATTGCCTGTCTATTCTTTTCATGAACCACACCCAGTGTCAGTGCATGTCTGTTCTATTCATGAACCACACACAGTTTCACTTCATGTCTATTCTTTTCATGAACCACATAAGGATCTACCAGAGTCATTGCATGCCTTTTACTTCCATAAACCACATATGGATCCACCTAGTGTGATTGCATGTCTGTTCCTCTAAACAAACCACATAAGGATCAACCCGTGTCATTGGATGTGTGTTCTTCCCATGAACCACACCCAGTGTCATTGCATGTGTGTTCTTCTAAACAAACCACATAAGGATCCACTAGTGTCATTGCCTGTCTGTTCTTTTCATGAACCGCATAAGGATCCACCAGTGTCATTGCATGTCTGTTCTTTTCATGAATCACAGCTAGAGTCATTGCATGTCTTTTACTTCCATAAACCACATATGGATCCACCTAGGGTGATTGCATGTCTGTTCCTCTAAACAAACCACATAAGGATCCACAAGTGTCATTGGATGTGTGTTCTTCTCATGAACCACACCCAGTGTCATTGCATGTGTGTTCTTCTAAACAAACCACATAAGGATCTACCAGTGTCATTGCCTATCTGTTCTTTTCATGAACCACACCCAGTGTCATTGCATGTGTGTTCTTCTAAACAAACCACATAAGTCATTGCATGTCTGTTCATTTCATGTCTGTTCCTCTAAATAAACCACATAAGGATCCACCAGTGTCATTGCATGTCTGTTCTTTTCATGAACCACATAAGGATCTACCAGTGTCATTGCATGTATGTCCTCTAAACAAACCACATAAGGATCCACCAGTGTCATTGCATGTCTGTTCTTTTCATGAACCACAGAAGGATCTACCAGTGTCATTGCATGTCTATTATTTTCATGAACCACACCCAGTGTCATTGCATGTGTGTTACTTCCATAAACCACATATGGATCCACCTAGTGTGATTGCATGTTTGTTCCTTCCATAAACCACATAAGGATCCACTAGTGTCATTGCATGTCTGTTCTTTTCATGAACCACACCCATTGTCAGTGCATGTCTATTCTATTCATGAACCACACCCAGTTTCACTACATGTCTGTTCTTTTCATGAACCACATAAGGATCTACCAGAGTCATTGCATGTCTTTTACTTCCATAAACCACATATGGATCCACCTACTGTGACTGCATGTCCGTTCCTCTAAACAAACCACATAAGGATCCACCAGTGTCATTGGATGTGTGTTCTTCTCATGAACCACACCTAGTGCCATTGCATGTGTGTTCTTCTAAACAAAACACATAAGTCATTGCATGTCTTCTCATTTCATGTTTGTTCCTCTAAACAAACCACATAAGGATCCATCAGTGTCATTGCATGTCTGTTCTTTTCATGAACCACATAAGGATCTACCAGTGTCATTCCATGTATGTTCCTCTAAACAAACCACATAAGGATCCACCGGTGTCATTGCATGTATGTTCTTTTCATGAACCACGTAAGGATCTACCAGTGTCATTGCATGTCTATTCTTTTCATGAACCACACCCAGTGTCATTGCATGTGTGTTACTTCCATAAACCACATATGGATCCACCTAGTGTGACTGCATGTTTGTTCCTTCCATAAACCACATAAGGATCCACCAGTGTCATTGCCTGTCTGTTCTTTTCATGAACCACACCCATTGTCAGTGCATGTCTGTGCTATTCATGAACCACACCCAGTTTCACTACATGTCTATTCTTTTCATGAACCACATGAGGATCTACCAGAGTCATTGCATGTCTTTTACTTCCATAAACCACATATGGATCCACCTACTGTTATTGCATGTATGTTCCTCTAAACAAACCACATAAGGATCCACCAGTGTCATTGGATGTGTGTTCTTCTCATGTACCACACCTAGTGTACTGCATGTGTGTTCTTCTAAACAAACCACATAAGGATCCACAAGTGTCATTGCCTGTCTGTTCTTTTCATGAATCACAGCTAGAGTCATTGCATGTCTTTTACTTCCATAAACCACATATGGATCCACCTAGTGTGATTGCATGTCTGTTCCTCTAAACAAACCACACAAGGATCCACAAGTGTCATTGGATGTGTGTTCTTCTCATCAACCACACCCAGTGTCATTGCATGTGTATTCTTCTAAACAAACCACATAAGGATCTACCAGTGTCATTGCCTATCTGTTCTTTTCATGAACCACACCCAGTGTCATTGCATGTGTGTTCTTCTAAACAAACCACATAAGTCATTGCATGTCTGTTCATTTTATGTCTGTTCCTCTAAATAAACCACATAAGGATCCACCAGTGTCATTGCATGTCTGTTCTTTTCATGAACCACATAAGGATCTACCAGTGTCATTGCATGTATGTTCCTCTAAACAAACCACATAAGGATCCACCAGTGTCATTGCATGTCTGTTCTTTTCATGAACCACATAAGGATCTACAAGTGTCATTGCATGTCTATTCTTTTCATGAACCACACCCAGTGTCATTGCATGTGTGTTACTTCCATAAACCACATATGGATCCACCTAGTGTGATTGCATGTTTGTTCCTTCCATAAACCACATAAGGATCCACCAGTGTCATTGCATGTCTGTTCTTTTCATGAACCACACCCATTGTCAGTGCATGTCTGTTCTATTCATGAACCACACCCAGTTTCACTACATGTCTGTTCTTTTCATGAACCACATAAGGATCTACCAGAGTCATTGCATGTCTTTTACTTCCATAACCCACATATGGATCCACCTACTGTGATTGCATGTTTGTTCCTCTAAACAAACCACATAAGGATCCACCAGTGTCATTGGATGTGTGTTCTTCTCATGAACCACATCTAGTGCCATTGTATGTGTGTTCTTCTAAACAAACCACATAAGTCATTGCATGTCTTCTCATTTCATGTTTGTTCCTCTAAACAAACCACATAAGGATCCATCAGTGTCATTGCATGTCTGTTCTTTTCATGAACCACATAAGGATCTACCAGTGTCATTGCATGTATGTTCCTCTAAACAAACCACATAAGGATCGACCAGTGTCATTGCATGTATGTTCTTTTCATGAACCACTTAAGGATCTACCAGTGTCATTGCATGTCTATTCTTTTCATGAACCACACCCAGTGTCATTGCATGTGTGTTACTTCCATAAATCACATATCGATCCACCTAGTGTGATTGCATGTTTGTTCCTTCCATAAACCACATAAGGATCCACTAGTGTCATTGCATGTCTGTTCTTTTCATGAACCACACCCATTGTCAGTGCATGTCTGTGCTATTCTTGAACCACACCCAGTTTCACTACATGTCTGTTCTTTTCATGAACCACATAAGGATCTACCAGAGTCATTGCATGTCTTTTACTTCCATAAACCACATATGGATCCACCGAGTGTGATTACATGTCTATTCTTTTCATGAAACACATAAGGATCCAACAGTGTCATTGCCTATCTGTTCTTTTCATGAACCACACCCAGTGTCAGTGCATGTCTGTTCTATTCATGAACCACACACAGTTTCACTGCATGTCTGTTCTTTTCATGAACCACATAAGGATCTACCAGAGTCATTGTATGCCTTTTACTTCCATATACCACATATGGATCCACCTAGTGTGATTGCATGTCTGTTTCTCTAAACAAACCACATAAGGATCTAGCAGTGTCATTGGATGTCTGTTCTTGTCATGAACCACACCTAGTGTCATTGCATGTATGTTCTTCTAAACAAACCACATAAGGATCCACTAGTGTCACTCCATGTCTGTTCTTTTCATGAACCACATAAGGATCCACCAGTGTCATTGCATGTCTGTTCTTTTCATGAATCACAGCTAGAGTCATTGCATGTCTTTTACTTCCATAAACCACATATGGATCCACCTAGTGTGATTTCATGTCTATTCCTCTAAACAAACCACATAAGGATCCACCAGTGTCATTGCGTGTCTGTTCTTTTCATGAACCACACTCAGTGTCATTGCATACGTGTTCTTTTCATTAACCCTAGCTAGAGTCATTGCATGTATGTTACTTCCATAAACCACACATGGATCCACCGATGTCATTGCCTGCCTTTCTTTTCATAAACCACACCCAGTGTCACTGCATGTTAGTTCTTTTCATGAACCACATAAGGATCCACCCAGTGTCATTGGATGTGTGTTCTTCTGATGAACCACACGTGGATCCACCGGTGTCATTGCATGTCTGTTCCTCTAAACAAACCACATAAGGATCCACAAGTGTCATTGCATGTATGTTCTTTTCATGAACCACACCCAGTGTCATTGCATGCATGTTCTTTTCATTAACCATAGCTAGAGTCGTTGCATGTTTGTTACTTCCATAAACCATGCATGGATCCACCGATGTTATTACATGTCTGTTCTTTTCATGAACCACACCCAGTGTCATGCATGGGTAGCCGTTAGACCGAGTCTTCTAGAAGGCACGCCCTAACACAGTTGTTCTTCTTGGCGATTGTTACATACCGTTCGATTGGGGCGCTTGGACGATTGGGATGGTCTTCGTGAGAGCGATCCACGAGTAGGCTGCTCTGCGGTATGATTGGCCACGCTTTCTTTGGACAAACTGGCAACACCGGTCGCTCCCCTGTTGCGAGTGACACGTCTCACGAGTTCAGTGGGCTACATCCCAGTGTCACGTCCCCATTACTTCTCTTCCTCCCTGTACTTCCCTTCCTCCCTGTACTTCTCTTCCTTACCCTCGAAGCCACTTTCCCCACTTCACTCCCATTATGCCGTAGCCGCTAGCCGACGGCGCCTCCATCCCAACCCCCTCTCCGGCAGCCACCCCCCACCCCTCTCGCCATGGGTCCAAGGGGAGACGGCGAGGAAACGCGTCGTGACGATAGGGACGGTGATTTCGATGTGAGTCATCTCATCTCTATTTCTATCATATGTGGACAATTATCTATTTTTTGAGCTAGATCTAATTTGTTTAGTCGTGCACGTATGATGTGTTAGGCCAACCAGACGATGTATGACTCCGACTATCACGGTTTAGAGGATGAAGACAGTCCTCTGGTATGTAAACATGGATATGTGCCTGCTAAATTTGTAGCCTTCGAAGGACGAAACACAGGCAGGATGTTTCTACGGTGTCAAGGACATCGTGTATGATGCAAGGCGGAAGTTGTGGTGTTGTCAAATGGGTAGATCCAGAGTGGCCCAAATCGATGCAGAAAACGTTGGACAAACTATGGGAAATGACTTTCGAGTTGAAAGAATCCGTATTCAGCTCACTTCTTGACAGTTTTGAGATGAAGCTATGGGAACAAGTTGACAGGACCAAGCATAAGCGAGATCTCAGGTGGGTGCAAGACAAGGTTATCAAAGTCAAGAAGGAGAGGGACGTGGCGTTGGCCCTGAAGGCGAAAGCAGAGCAAGAACTGACTCAAGCAAGGAACGATCTCCACCAGGCCAAAGTCCTACAGTACACAACTACGAGTATTGACAAGTGCATGAGGAAAAATGCAGAGAAACAATTGAAGATGTGCAAGGAAGATGCTAAAAGGAAGGAGCAAACAATTCGATTATTGCTCTCGCAGGAAGATGCGCATCGGGCCAAGATTAGGAAGATCAAGGAGATGTGTGATAACTAGTTCTATTTAGCTTAAGCTCCATGCCTTTTTAAGTTGTAATATTTGTACTTGTTGACCTAGCGGTCTGAACTATTGGTCCCGGATTCCCGGGAGGAAAAAAATTGCTCTGACCCTGCATTAATTTGTGGAAGAATTTGTGATTTAGATCAATTTCTTCCTCGATTTAGATCTTTGTCCCGGATTGGGAACGTAACCGTGGACCAAAGACACATTTTCTACCAGTGTATTCTGACACTGGTGGTTTGTTTAAACGTAATCTACGTGGATTGTGCCACATGAAAATGGCACAACCAAAATTTATAAAGTGGAAGCACGTACATCCGGTTACTGGAGATCCGGGAGCTTCGCCAGATGCAGGGGATGCAGGAGAAGAGAGGCTGAGAGGTAGACGGGCTCAAGATTACGCCAGAAAGTGGTACCCATTTACTCCTCATTTGGGCATTATCGGTGAAAACATTGATGTTTATGTTGCCACGTCATTGTGTAACATCTGAAATAAGTTGCTGCTTCGTGGAGTGTGGCAGCTTAAATAATTTATTTATGTGCCACTTACATTCCGTCATTTTTGGAGACCTCCTGCTCCTCAGCAATCGTGGAACCGGTGGATCCTTATTTTCAGATAGCAGTGGCACAATCATAATTTCGGATTAAACTACTAACTCGGACGTTTCCAAACCCTAAGTCACAGTACATCTAGACCAATCTAAAAAGACACAAAGCAGGCGGATCCAAATAACACCAGCCACACGATTGCCAATATCTAATGCTCCAGATTAGTTCAATAATGTATCAGCCATAAGTCATACCCCTTTCTATTACCGTCCATTTGCTTAATTTTACGATCAGGAATAGCCTAATGATGGGGACTATTTTTCTCGACAACTTCCTAGGTTCCCACGCCCACGCCCACGCCCACCCTAAAAAAAACCTGACCGCAATAGCAGTTCGCTGTTCCACACACCGTCCTATCTCTGCCGCCCTGCCACCGCCGCCGGACACGCCTCCGCCTCCGGACCGCCCACCACGTACACGCAGCCACACTGGCAGGACGCCTTGGTGTCGCCGCCGCCGGACTCCGCCCGGCCACCCCCGCCTCCGCCGATTGAAATCCCTCGCTCTAGTCGTCGCTCATCGCGTGCCCCCGTCGTTCCGCGTTGCCCGCCAAGGAGCAAGCAGCCACGCACACGCGGCCAGACCGGTGGGCCGCCTTGCCGCCGACGTCGCCGGATTCCACCCGGCCGCCCTGTACGTACCCTGCCCCTGCGCCTCTCTGGCAGCACACGGCTTCATCCATGCTGCGATTGTGAGAATGTCTGCACGCCGCTACTCTCTATTTTTATTTCCCTAGCTGTTCTTATTTCTCATCCATGGATTAAAATACTAGGAGCTTGTTAGCACAACACATCTTTAGTATAATTCAAGCTGCTTGAAAAGCACACAGAACTGCTCATGTGTTCATCAATGTACAATCCTTCTGGAGTATGGTTTTTTACATAGATATTGTTAAGAATCTCTTTGTGATAGTCCCTTATTTTCGGAATGGAGATCATTTAAATCCTACTGCTACCTGTCTCCTTTATTGAGCGATATATTTTACTATATATCTTAGGTTTGTATTCGCCATAAATATACACATTTTGTGAAATTCTCCATTAAACATGGAATGAAAGATAAAGTGCTAAAAATTTCTTCTTACCCGACTCATTTCATGTTTAGGTGCATCTCATTGTAATTGCCTGCTCTGAATCGTACTCAACTTCTTTTATTAAGAAAACTCAAATTTACTAAGAATAGAGAACAATGTTGGTGTTCTTTCAAATAGAGTTGAGATGATGCCCGTTGCCCCACAATTTACACTCTGCCCTCTCTCATGTCGTACATCACGTTTGCCAATCTTAATAGTTTAGATTTTTGTGCAAATTAGGCTTCATAAATCACCTACTGACTATATTGGTTTTTTTAGTTTCATTATTCTTTACAAAGTTGCATACTGTGCAAAAAATTAATCACCTATACTCGCTACAAGTTTGCTCACGAGATTGATTGTTAACTGAAATTAATGGGCCTGCTTTTACTATATAGAACGCATTAAGATTCCGGTCGATCATAGTAGGTGCAACGAAACCCATATTAGTAATTTTAATTGTTACAACTCACTAATTTCAATCTTTCATTACATCCAGATATCGATCTATTGCATATGGATAATCAACCGGGCGCATCTTCTTCGCTATCTGGTCAGCGTGCCCCATTTAAGGACCTAACAGACAATTCTACTTCTCAGAGTAGTCAATGTAAAAAATAGCATGGCGGTAAAGGATTGTATGCTCGATTATCTGCTCAAGAAAAGGCGAAATATTTACAAAGGCAACGTCTAGCCTGCCAGCAAAAAAAGGATGCTTACCTGAGTGGTGGTAGTACTATCGACGTGTCTCAATCATCGAATACTGTGTTACAGACTTCACTAACTACCCCACTTAAACCTATAGTCAACACTCAGATTAGTGGTACATACATGCTTCTTTTTCTTAATTTTATAATAATGGAATATTGTTATGGTCTCTAATAATGTCTGCCTACGGATATCACAGTTGGAGAATCAACCGGGCGGATCTTCTTCACAGTCTGTTCAGTGCGCTCAGGTTACAGACCTCGCAAACAATTCTAATAATCAGTGTCGTCAAGGCCAAAAACAACATAATGGTCGAGGGTGGTATGCTCGATTGTCAGACGATAAAAAAGCAGAGTATCTGCAGAAGCAGCACATAGCCCGACAGCGAAAGAAGGCTGCAACCCAACTTCCTGACAATTGTGGCGACGGGTCTCGAACAACGGCGTCTTTCTTACGGAGTTCACATCGTACCCCATTTAGCAACATAACCAACACACGTACAAATGGTGCGCACACCTGCTTTGATGATATTGGAAAACAAGTACATCATCTTACCATGATGATATTGGAGTGGCGACAACTGGCTTCGCAATCACCACTCAAAGCACACCTGACATGCAGACACAACCATCCAGAAGTAACCGAGAAGGTATTGTTGGTCATAGCATATACTCCCTCCCTTTCAAAATATAAGATGTTTTAGCTTTGTGAAAGTAGTGTATCTAGACCCCTTTTAGTGTCTAGGTTCACTCCAAATCTAAATGAACCTAGACACTAAAAGAGGTCTAGATACACTTCATGTACAAAGCTAAAACGTCTTATATTTTGAAACGGAAGGAGTAGTTGTGATTAATCATTTAGTGTTTGCTATGTTCAATTATTACATCCATGACATGATATCCAACTATTATTATTATTCTTTTTATTTGCAGATCCACCTGACACATGTAGTGATCAAGACTCTATAGACGAGCATGACACCAAAGGATGTCAAATAAATTGATGAGATTATATGTCCGTGTACAAGCACATTTTACTAAAATAATATAGGATTAAAATGAGCATGACATATAACTCTATAGATGTGTAATCAAATATAGATCATCATACAATTCAATTTAAATTTGATTTTTGTGTTTGAAATATAGACGTGCATGTGCACGTGCACCTTTACTAGTTTTACTCAGAGAATGTGGGTAGATTGTTTCGCCCAGCAACGTGTCACACACAGAGCGATCAGAATTTAACAGAATTACATATATAGGTTCAAGTTCAACACATTACTATGCATCTTGATTGCGAGCAGCCTTCTTCCGCAGCCTGGGTGCCAAGCCTTCACGTCCAATGGCTTGTTCATTTCCTGCCTTCTTCCTCTTCCTCGGTGCCAATTTTCTTATCTTCGTGTACTCTACATCGCCGGGAGAATGGGCACCAGAATCGTGTCCAGCATCATCTTTCCTCTCGTTTTTAATTTCTTCGGGTAGTAAAATGACATCTTTCCACTCATTTTTAATTTCTTCGGGCAGTGAAATGACTGACCCGACAGTCATGTTTCTAACCTTGCAGCGCTTCCTATCAAAGAAACAAGACTGTTGCATAAATTCCCAATATCTACAGAGTAAATAAAACGAAAATTACAATTGAGCACAAACATGTGAACCCCAAGAGACCTTTGCTTACCAGGAGCTAATTGGGTTCGAGCAACCACCCTGTCCAAGAATAGAAGGGCGACTCCCAGTTGCAGCAGCTTCCGCATCCACTACATCACATTTCAGCTCAAACATGGCAGCCGAAGCATACCTTTTCATCAGCCCAATTAGCTGACTGTCACACGTTTTACGAACCATGATGCCACGTTCATCCATGAAGGTGAACTTTGTAGTTTGCTTCGGTCATAATTCAACATGATTACGCAGAGCAGCAACCATACCAGATATAGTGCAGATCTGCGCATGCGCTTCTTCCATCGTGAAACAATGGTGTCCATACCTCTTGCCCTTAGAGTCGTACCTATAGAGGACTACCGTAACCAGGTAAGGGGGGTCCGCGCAGATCCCACTTGACAGAAAACTATGGACAAAATATGTTTGTCAGCGTTGGGCTAACAAACAATTTGAGGTTCAGTAGCCAGCTAGCAGTTCTAACTAGTGCAAATAGCAAAGCGAAGGGTAGATCACCCGCTTGTAGATAGAACTTCTCCTTTCTTGATAGTAGGATCTGCCATCCTCCGATCTGCTCGGCTCGTCGGCGGTGGAGGCGGGCTAGAGCCTCACAACGGCGGCTACGGCATGCGCCATTGGAGCTCGGGATCAGCGACTGGGCACAACAACTTGGCACCGGAAGTCAAATGTCCGAAGGGATCGTCCTGCCTGGAGGGTGGATTCCGATGCCACCGGTGCTAGGGAAAGTTGGGAATGGATTTGTGAAATTGGTCAACGCATCCAATCACTTAGCTGCTCGATTTGCCTAAGAGGTTACCGCGTCACGGACAGATGACCGACATGAGGGTCCCGACCGTCTACTTCACGGGGCAGTTTAACAGAATGTTTGAATTTGGTAGGGGTGAGATGAGTTTGCCTCCAAATGGCCCCTCTCTGTAGTTGGCAACTTTTCGAAACGCGGTAATTTCACGCAACTTAGGTACCGCCATGCGCTGTCCTGCCAACTTTGGTACCGCAGACAAACAAGCCCATCATGTAGACCATCCTAAGGACTAACAAGTCCCACTCTTTCCCTTGGCTATATCATCTTTTAAACCACTTGTTCTTGATGGTTTTGTAGGCAAGAAATAATAATTCCTGCAAATCTTATCAACATGCTGAATTTGGAAGAAGCTCACACCCTCATACTACCTTGTTTTGACCAATTCTTGGAATGGTTGTACTCTACTCATAAAGGTCTACCAATCCCAACTTCACTTGTTCCATTTGGATCCTTCTGCTTCTAAAACCCACATGGTTTTGAAGGCTAATTTCTAATGTCCTTTGGCGCCCTCGTTTTATTCAAAGTTTGGAATCAATCTTCGGAGATCTCAACAATGATCAACCTCCAACCTCTGTACTATGGTCATCTACATCACTTGTTCTATCTATCCATATATCCCATGATCCAAGTGGATCTCTGAGCCCCAAGATCCAGGAAGGTCTTGAAGGGATAAAATTAACCATGCCTAAGATCCTCTCTTCCCTTTGATTCTACCCAACTCAAGTCAATTTCCCAAAACCCAAGGTAGAAAATGATTGATACATAATGTGGACATCATCTATCTTGGAAATAAATATTTATCCAATTTTATCCATAATTATTTTGACCCAAAAACAGTTAAACACCTTTAATTAACAAAAAATTCAAAACTCCTTCGATAAAGGCAAGTTTGTTATTCTCCAAACTGCTTTGCCAACTCAAGGCACAATTGATGCCTATGTATCATATCCTATCTTATGCTTTATTAATCCTTTTTCCCTTTCTCTTAAATGGCAGAAACAAGAAATAATTGCTTAAAAATACTTTTCTTTGTCAATAACTTCTAGGAAAATTCCCTAAGTGCGTAATCATATTTAGGACCTTCTCACATCAAAAACCAACCTTGTCCAATGTGAAAATATCAAATGAGCTTCTAGAATCCATCTCTGCACTTTTTGAATAAAAGCTTTTTAGGGGACCTTAAAACCTTGGAAAAATCTCAAACAATTCCTAGGGTTATATCTTTACCAAATACAACCACTAGTGCCATTTCCCCATCTTGCCAAGACCAAGTTTTGAAACATACTTCATGATCATCAACATGTCCAATCTTTGAAGTATATCAAACAAATGATCTAAACTAATGAAACCTCCCTCAAAACTTGTGAATCACTTCTTCACATCATTGCTGGTCGACCCTATACTGTAACACACCACTGTAGCTTTCCCCACCCCTTTGTCTCTTATGTTTGGAAGTGAGAGAGAGAGAGACACTAGATATTTTAATAGTTGCAGCAGCCACCCACTGTCCCTCTCTGCTCTTGCACGACCGAGAGCGCCCCCACCTCTCTCCACCACCCTCAGCACCCAATAGGGAGGCCATGGACCTTCCCTTGCTCTCCCATGAGCATAGTCCATCATGGACCTTCCTCACTTGAGATAAATGGGTGAGACGCTAGCCAACCCTCTTTTTCCCCCTCATTCACTGCCTCACCCTCCCACTTACCTCCACCCCAGACCCCGTCCTCTACCTGGCTCTTCCCTACTCGTAGGAGAAGAAAAAGGGCCCTTCGGCCATTGGCAAGAAGGTGAGCAAGACCCCCTCTCCCTTTCTCCCCACCTTATGCATGTCACACTAATGAAATCTCCTCACCCTCCTCTGTATAACCCTGTGTCTCTATTCTACATGCATGCATCACAAGCCTCCATGCCGGTGAGCCCCGACGCGAGCTCCAAGGGCGGTCACGTGCGAGCTAGGTCCTGACATCGAACCCGACCCTGCCGCCCATCCCTAGGACCGACTACATCGGCCGCCTCGATCTACACGTTCGCCAACACCTCTCCGCCACCGGTAAGCCCTCTCCGAGCTCCCCGAGGCCACCCTAGGGTTCCCGTGCGCCGCCGCACCTCGGAGGTGGACAACGAGCTCCGCAGCGTCGATCCCCTCTCTAATCTAACGGCCAGGGGCGCCCCATACTCCTTCGCCTTATCGAGCCACTAATAGGTAGGCCCCACGCCGCGTTTTGAAATCGCCAGCGCGCGTGCTCCCACTAGAAAAATTGGGCCAGTCTACCTCTGTGCGGCCTGGTTCCCTCTAGATCTAGCCCGCGACGCCCCTTTTCTTTTTCCTTTTTCCTGTATTTCTAGATCTAATAGTTGCGGTCTGTTTTAAATCCTTTTGAAAATAGAAAACCCATATTATGCCCAGATCTAAATTTTCATAGATGCATACATGTTTTCCCTAACATGCAGTACAACAAGTGGACCAAAATAAGGTTTACGTTAATTATAGTAAATCACCCACTCAGATGTATCATTTCTACTAATAAAATCCTTCTGTGAGTTCTACAACTCCAAATTGAACAAAGCCACCTTGTACTGAAAGGTATTAGTGGGACATTTCATGTCACTCTTCCCCCATGGTCAATTGCTTCATATTTTTCTCATAGCAAAAATAACAAAAATAACAAAAATAGCCATAATCTGCGTTTAGGAATTTTCCTAGGTCAAACCAAGATAGGTATTGGCATAATTCAAACTCCCAGGAGACATGCATATTAATATCTACCAAACCCTAGGAGCCCAAAATTTTATGAGTCATGGTTGATTTATTAGGATTTAAACTGTTCTGTGTAGAGTTAATTCACTAAGAAAATCACCCAGGAGTTCTGTACCTCCAAAAAGGTTGATTCCTACAGAATGTTATTCACAGTACCAAATATGTGTCCTTGGAATCATATAAAAGTCCCTGTATCTTAAATCCGGTTAAAAGGACAAAAACCATCCAAAACTTCCTTTGGGAATTCCTTGAGGGAATTCTTCTAAATAATTTGACATGATTCCAAATCTCAGGGAATCAGTCCATAAAACTATACTGAACCATCCAAGGAAATAATTCTTGGAGCTCCAGAACATTTCTGATGAATTAATTCCTAAAACTAGAGTTTCTATCACTTGAAAATTCATTATAAATCACTAGAAATTGATAAAATAATGAAACCAATTTTGTTGGTATTGTTACTCCAATACCAACCTATTGATATCATTTTTGTACATAGATATCATACAGACCCAAGCCTTAGTTCAAAATCCCTTCATTTGGTGGTATTTGGCAATTAAATCCTTAAAGAAGTTCCACAAATGCCTTTCCATTCTCTTCCAATTGCAACAAACTCAATCTATCAAAACCTACTGATTTGAATAATGTGTTGTATGTTAAGTTGTTGTATTTTCTTGATTCTTGTAGGCTTGGTTTTGATTGTGCCCTTTTGTTTGCTTGCATGTGCTATCTTTTGACAACGATAGTTGCGATATTATCGGAGGCCAGAAGAGGATGGTTATTTACATTGGTTATTATGGTTCTCTAAGAAGAAGTCTAGGGACATTTATTACCAGTTTGCTGATCTCAGGCAAGCCACCTTGTTGCTCATAAGCCTTGTCCTACTATTTTACTTATACATGTTTTATCTATTGTTTATGTAAACTGCATTGTTTTATTTTATGAAGATCTATATCTGGTAGTGTCTTGGTTTCTCCAAAACATTACACATTTGAACTAATAAGTACAACCCCCTTGATGACACCTACTTGTCTCTAGTATGGTAGATTGTGTATGACACCATACCCCTTTGGAGACCTCGATTTAGCCGAAGCAAAACTATAGGATGGGAAGACCCTGGAAAAGATTTACAAAATGGTTTATGGCAAAACCTTGGTGAGGTTTGACCTACCAAGAGTAGTTTGAGAAAGGAAAATGTTTTTGTTTTAGAAAATGCTAAATGAAAAATGGAGGAGAACTGTTTACGAAAATGCACCTGTTTCTTTGTGGTTTTGCTAGAACAATTAACATGTGCAACCACATTACCCTGGAGTGGGACGGGGCTTAACTCAAAGTAGTTCACTCTGATATGGGTATTCTCACTACTGCATATAAGGGATCATCTCCATAAAATTCCGGGCTTGTCTTTACAAAAAGGGTGAATTGTTAGACAGTCACCTGGAGGAAGACGGATCACCCATGTGAGTGAACATGCGATACTATGAGCCCTTCACTGAAAGTGCCCCCTCCAGGTCTGAGTGGGACACTCTAGTTGGTTCGTGGACCAGACGTCCCGGTCTAGAGGGGAACAACTCATAGGGTAGGGCCCTAGTCGGATTGGACTTTTCGAGGGTTATATTTGATTATCCAAACCCCGCATACTGGTGTATGATGATTCACGCTGAACCGCGGCGGATATATCAAATCTTGTGGGTAAAGTGTACAACCTCTTCAGAGTGTAAATCTATTCGAATAGCCGTGTCCATGGTCATGGATGGTTGGGAACGTTACGATAGAGCTGTGCTGGTTTTGATTTCAAAAAGGACTTCAGAAAAGCAAAGGCTTTTGGAAAAGTTGTGACCATGGGATGGTCAAAAAGAAAGGAAAGAAGCTGGTCATGGGATGACCGGAAGGAGGAACTAATGGGTGACCCAATCGTAGTGTTTCCCACAACTTTTAAACAGGTTTTCAAAATGATTTAGAAACTTTTTCAACAAAGATATGTAGTTGTACAAGAGAAACTATTTGAAAAAAGAATGTCTCCTAGAGCCCTCCTACTACTATAGCTGTATTGCATATCCTATTATTGTTGTTATCTTAAGGTGGTTTGTGAGTACATTCAAAGTACTCACTGGCGTTCTCCCTGGCTATTAACTTGGTCAGATGTCGAGAAGAAGGTGAAGTTGACGACTATGCGAGCGAGGATGTTCTCCAAGTCCGTTGCCTGTAGGTTAAGGCATGTCTTGGGCTCGACACTTGATAAGTTCCGCTGATGATGATCTATGTAGCCATAAGGGCAATTGAGGTATGACTTGTATTCACTTAAGTAATGGATGTTTACTTTGATACTTGTCGGTTATGTGCCTAGAATATCTGATCATGGGATCATGGTGTATGCATAATAGGGATTCTTGGAGGTTTAATCTAGGGTCCCCCACAGACTTGGTATCAAAGCCATCCTGATTGTAGGAGAACCTTAGTTAGCATGGTCGTTAGGCAGGAAAACTACTTTCGAAGTACTGGCTTTTGGAAACTACTTCCTCAAAGCATTTCGAAAGATTCTACTTCTTATCCTCTCCTATTTTAAATTATTTCAAAAATGATTCTTGTAACATCCCAAATCTTTAATCAAGGTTATCAAGATCCAAATCACCCAATTTAGGGTGGATAGAAAGAACAGAATCATGCGCCTCCTTGAGAACTTGCTCTCTTAAACCCGGGTAGTTCGGAACAAACATCCGGTGTTCAAAGAAAAGAGTGCCTTGGTCATCTACGTGGAAAGACTCATACTTCGGAAGCTGAATGTTGGAGATGATCTTTTTAGTGTAAGGATCACCAAGTTGAATGGAACGGACCTTTTCCTCCAAGAGAGGTGTTGCTAGAAGGTTCATAAGATGCCCTTGATCCACAATTTCAAGGTTGAGCTTGCGGAATTCCTCGCACAAGAGAGGTTGTTGTTCTTCCACTATGAGGTTGTTGACATAAGCTTTTCGGCTGAGAGCATCTGCCATGACATTGGCTTTGCCCGGGGTGTAGTTGATGGTCAAATCGAAATCATTGATTGTTTCAATCCACCTCCTCTGACGAAGGTTGAGATCAGGCTGTGTGAAGATATACTTCAGACTCTTGTGATCAGAAAAGATCTCACAACGGTTGCCAAGCAAGTAATGCCTCCATACTTTCAAAGCAAAGACAACTACTGCGAGCTCGAGGTCATGTGTAGGATAGTTGATCTCATGCGTCTTCAACTGACAAGATGCATAAGCAACAACTTGTTTCTCTTGCATAAGGACCTCACCCAATCCTTGTAATGAGGCATCACAGAAAATCTGGAAAGGCTTTGATGTATCTGGAGGAACCAAGACTGGTGTGGAAGTGAGCTTCTCTTTGAGTGTTTCAAGGCTTGCTTGACATGCAGGAGTCCAATGGTATTTCTTGCCTTTCTTGAGGAGATCGGTAAGAGGCTTCTCAATCTTCGAGAAGTTTTGAACAAATCGACGGCAGTAACTGGCCAAACCAAGGAAACTCCGGACTTCTTTGACATTTATGGGTGGAAGCCAGTCCATAATTGTCTTAATAGTTTCTGGGTTAACAGCAATGCCCTTGGCAGAGATGACGTGACCAAGTTATGTGACTTGAGGCAGCCAAAACTCACACTTGGAGAACTTTGCATATAGGCAGTTCTCACGAAGCTTGTTTAGGACACACCAAAGGTGTTCTTCATGTTCTTCTTTTGACTTAGAATAGACTAGAATGTCATCCAGATAGACCACAACGAACTTATCAAGATACTCCATGAAAACCGAGTTCATAAGCCTCGAGAAGGTGGCAGGTGCATTGGTGAGACCGAAAGACATGACCGTGTACTCATACAGGCCATAGCGGGTGGTGAAAGCTATCTTGGGAACATCTTCCTTGCGGATCTTGATTTGATGATAACCACTTCTCAAATCAAGCTTAGAGAATACCACAGCTCCAGCTAGCTGATCTAAGAGATCATTAATCCGCGGAAGGGGATATTTATTCTTCATTGTTTTAGCATCGAGTGCCCGATAGTCAACACAAAGTCTATCAGTCTTGTCTCGCTTCTTCACAAAGATGGTTGGACTACCCCAAGAAGAAGTACTATGCCGAATGAAACCCAACTTCTCTTGTTCATCCAACTGACGCTTAAGTTCAGCCAACTCAGCAGGACCCATTTTATAAGGCCGCTTGGAGATAGGAGCGGTGCCACGTTCAAGTTCAATGACAAACTCAACCTCACGATCCTGAGGCATACCTGGCAACTCTTCAGGAAAGACATCTGGAAATTCACAGACTACAGGAACACTCTGAATACCTTCCATAGCATCATCATTCAGAGCCGCCAAAGAATAAAGCTGAATTGCAGGAGTCAGACTTGGAGAATAGACTATATGGCCTTCAGGAATTTTCAGAGAAACCGAACGTTCAGCACAATCAATCACAGCTGCATTTGCTGTCAACCAATCCTTGCCCAAGATAACTTCAATATCAGAATTGGCCAGAACAATTAAGGAAGCCGGAAACGAAGAGCCACCAATCTCAATTTGATTGCCATGGCTGATATGAGCAGCCCTCATGTTTGACCCAGGAGATTGTACCACAAGACGGTGTAATAAAGGAACCATAGCCAGATCTTGCTCATGAGCAAACTTGTGCAGGAACTGAGTTAACAGAAAGCATACCCATGACAACTCCAGAGGCATGCTCAGCTTGAGCGGCGTTGACACAGTTGGCACGAGCAACCGTAGACCCCGGCTTAGTGTTGATGTTGAGAGCCCGAGGTGGAGGTGCACGAATCAGAGGAGCACTTGCTGCAGGTCTTGGAGGTGGTGGTGGAAGAGCTTTGTTGTTCATTGGACAATTCCAGTGCTGATGCCCAGTGTTTCCACAAGTATAGAAAGCACCAGGTGGACGTGGAGCAACGTAGCCAGGGACTCCGCCAGGCACTCCAGGGTAGTTGTGGTTGTAGCCCCTGGGAGCCGCAGTGAAGGAGTTTGGTGGCCTTGGTGTGTAGCTTGAAGGTCTTGGTGGAGCAGGGAGCGACGGTGGGGTGTTAGGAACCCAGACACGACGCTTAGAAGGAGCTGTCATAGCAGAAGAGCTTATTGTATCACGGCTGTGTTTCTTTGACTCCTCAAACACTTGCCTACTTGCTTCTTCCTGCAGAGCTGTGTGTTGAAGTTCCAGAAAAGATGTCGGCCTTGCATGAGTGATTGCATATTTGATGGAAGCATTGAGGCCTTGTCGAAACCTCTTTTGCTTCTTCTTGTCATCAGAGATCTCATCGCCACCATAACGAGAAAGGTTCATGAAGTTCCTGATGTAGGTGTTGACATTGTCAGTGCCCTGCTTGAGGTTGAGAAACACTTCCTTCATCCTTTCCATGACAATTTCTGACAGATATTGCTCTTTGAAAGCAGCAGTGAACCGCTCCCAAGTAGGCTGAAAACCAGAAAGATCTGCCTTGAGGTAATTTTCCCACCAGAGAGTTGCATCTCCCTTCAGAAGGTGAGAAGCACACTTGACCCATTCTTGCTCGGGAACACCCGCAGTCATCAGCAACCTTGACACTTCACGAAGCCAATCATCCGCATCAAGTGGCTGATCAGACACCTCAAATTGGCGTGGGTTGAACTTGAGAAAACTCTTGATGTCTCCTCGCTTGGGAGGTGGAGGTAGCGGAGCAAACTCATTCCTCCTCACGCTTTCCTCGAAGCTCTGCTGGTTCTGCTGCATAATGCCCAAAGCATTTGCAATACTTGCCAAAGCAGCACCAAGTTCAGGTGGTATATCCTCCTTTGAACGGCATGGTGGTGCCATCCTGTGATTGATATAAAACACAAGTCAGTACTATAATGGAGAATGATAATAATCCAAAATAGTACCAAAATGGAATTAATCAAGATTAAGGAATGCAATTCACTGAGATGATATTAAAATATCAACAAAGTTCAAGGCAACTAGAAGATATTAAGCATAACACACACGACTGAACAAGGAGTGTGGTACACAACTAACAAAGAAAAATTTTCCGCACATTTTGGCATTAAAATACCACTATATGCGCAAAACCACTTAACGAATCAAGATTAATAACTCTACTAGTTCAATATACAAAAGCAAATGACAAAAGTAGTGGTATGGTCGTGACTCCATCCCGCAGTCAAATCATTACTCCGAACATGAATCAGTAAAACACATATCTTAGCACCTTCTACTCAAGATGAACCTAAAGATTGGTAACTACGGAAAAGAACACCCCAACAAGATAACGTCGGATAACAAAGAATAAGATAGATCGCATCGGTGTACAACGAATCAGAATAGATCGCGTCGGTTTACAAAGGCTTGTCGGTATGGAATGCACCAACAGTTGATAACCAAAAGGCAGATAGTGCTAACATTTAGATGCAACAGATAGACAAGGAATTCACACACACACACACACACAAACACAACCTATGGTACTACGGAACCCAGAACACGTGAATCCTATTTTGAATTTTAGAAGAGAATTGAAAACGTTACACTTCCTTACCAGAAAAGGGTGGATGGGTGGGTAAGAAGAAAAATGGAAGCAGTCCTACTCTCACGCTTTGTTTTTCCCTAGTATACATAACTACCAAAATATTTGCTAGACTAACAACGACCATTTTTGGCTGAGACCCTGAAGGGCAGGATGGCTCTGATACCAATTGTAACTACCTCGGTGAATTACGCTCTTAGTTAATGCCTGGATGAACGAAAGTGGTTAAAATAGTACGGTGGGGCCCAGGGCCACTCACGGTAGACCTTTCGGCCATCCCAACCACTTTCAGACAACGGGACAAGAACGAGCGGCGTAATCGGCAGGCGAAGGGATCAACTGCATACACAAATGAGTATGTATACAAGCCACATACAACAGTCCTCAGAGCCATTCCATGTAAAAGAAATAGAAATATTGCAACGCCATACGGCAATATCCAAATGTCCTAGATAGATATAATAATTTAGGATAGCTCCTCATACATCACACATCAGAGTATCAGGCGGAAGCGGAAAACAAGATCCGAGTACGGATAAGAAGCAAATTGGCATAAGATGCCCCATAAATAAACACATCCCGCCCACAGATCACACGGATCCCCGTTCCCGGAATCTCTACACCGAATGATCGTTGCCAACATCATCTGTCTCTTCCACCCAGTATCCATCTTGCGGGTACACCTGTTCATCTGAATCAAACAATTTATCGTGTGAGACCCTAGGGGTACTCAGCAAGTCTTTATGCCGCTAAAGGGGACACAACCTGGGGTGACACAATTGTAGCAAAAGATAATACCTAACAATTCTACAGATACTCGCTAACCTTCCGCCTAACCACTAATAGACGGAAGTCCGTGAATTAAGAACAACAGTTATAACAGTATAATTAACAGATCCATCCTCCTCCTCGCTTACCAATGAGGAAGCGGACAAACAACCCCCATCATCCGTTGGAAGTTTTATTAACCATTCCATGAGTATTGGCGTCGGTGCCACCTTTTTCCTTCTCCTCACGTGCTGGCTCGAGCTGGGGCTCGACCTGGGGCTGGTAGGCACGGCGGGGAGGGGTTGTAGGTGGACCAAGGCGGCATGTGGCTGCAGGGTGGGCTAGCTCGGCCGGTAGAGAAAGAAAGAGAGAAGGGGGGGTAGCTCGGCTAGGGTAGACATTGGGCTCGGGTTAGGCTTAGCTAGGGTTGGGGAGAGGGTTAGGGTTAGCTGAGGTGGGGCCAGCATGTTAGAGAGAGAGGGGGTGTCAGAGAGAGAGGGGAGATCAATGTTAGGGTTTAGTGTAAATTAAGTGTAAAAGATCCACCCTATTGCATTGTTCTTATCCATTTCCCATAAGTGGAATAAAGCCTAGCAAAGGAAATTAAAGGACTAGATCCACCCTATTGCCCATGAGCTAGATAAAACCAAAATAAAGACAAACAAGCTCATGGTCTAGTAGGATGGTGGAATTATAAAGTGGTGGAAGAGAAAGGTGGTGGAATGGAAATAAAAGATATGCCCCCAACTCAACTTGGGCATTTAGACAATATATCAATAACCAAATACAATATCAAGAGGCAATACAATTAGTAATGCATATGAGAGAAAAACCAAAAGAAGGAGGGTTTTATGTGATGCTCAAATGCAAGGTGGCATGTTGACATGAGCATGGTATAATTATGATGCAACAACAATATGTATGAAGTAGCCAATATCTTACTAGGACAAGTAGCATTACAATTGTTAGACAAATGGGGTGCTACAGAACGGGACGAAGACAAGCAACTATCAGCAAACACAAGGAGACTAGAAGATCTCCTCACTTGTAGCATCCTCACAATCAGAAGAAATAAAGTGCCACACTACCGAGAAGTGTCCAGCGACACGACAAAGGCTTCAAATGCATGATAATGACCAAGACTATCGACCGCTTCAATTCCTAGGATCAATAGTCCTAAGATAGGATTCCCCTACATCGCGAGTAGTTAACTCCTTGGTCCCTATAGTAGGCCGTGCTTGCTTGCCTATGTGCATATTGTGTTTCTTGATGTATGCTGTCTGCGGAGAACATTGTGGCCATGTCGCTCTATTCACCCTGTATGTGTGTTGTAGCTTGTTCTGACCTTAGTCAGATATGAATCGAGGATCGATACCCCACCTAGTACCTTCGGCACCCCTATTTGTTGCCGGTAATGAGAACCCTACTTACCTCAAGAGTGACATCACAAGAACTAAGAGTTCGACATCATGACATTAGGACAAGTTCAGGATTTCTCCTTAGTAGGGTGGCATACCTCGTCCAACTCACCTCTCCAGACTCGTCGATAGCGCGGCACTCCCTTATTCATCAAACCATTACAGCTAGAATCATGTTGAAGACAGAAGTCGATCACTAAAGGATCCCCACTCTCCGCAGGAAACCACAAGAAGTATCCACCAAGATAAGAAGTGAAGACCTAACTACACTAACCTTCGGAATATTAGAGCTTCCGACCACCTGAGGAGAGTAACTATTTTAGTCGACCCTATCTTAACCAATGGGAAGTTCCTCACCAGATGGCCAGAAACCTCAAACTCCTGAAGACAAGGATGCATCAAGACACCGAGTCTACTTCGCCATCGAGCGGAAGCAAGTTTAATAGTTCGAGTAAAGATAACCTCTCCGAAGATGGATGCCTCTAACCTAACTGAAGACTAA
Organism: Avena eriantha; assembly: GCA_910589775.1. Taxonomy (NCBI): domain Eukaryota; kingdom Viridiplantae; phylum Streptophyta; class Magnoliopsida; order Poales; family Poaceae; genus Avena; species Avena eriantha. The sequence goes on along the minus strand of OU342743.1, from coordinate 482,598,923 downwards.
CAAGAAGTGTCGTTAACTGCTAACCTGCCCAGAGCTAACTCCCTAACACTTTGCTAGGAAATCACCCCGACAAGGTTGAAGCAATAGAACTTCACTCAAGGACCTCATATCAAGACCCAAGGAGATACAGCCTTCCTTAGCCTCATGCCAGCACATCAAGATGGAAGATCGGCATCTCTCTTGAAGACCTTAGTGAAGCTCTAAGGAGGAAAGAGTGTGTCTTTCCACTCAACTTAAGGAAACCGTGTACTAGAAGATACTTCAGAAGGATTCTAGATTCGACGCCTTCTCGCTAAGCATCATCTCTCGAGTCATCATATGAGACAATAACTGAAGATTTACGAAGCCCCTCTACTACTTCAGCTGAAGACCCACCTGAAGGACCCCAATTCGCTAGTACCCTCAGTTCTAACCATTTTTCAAGATCTGCAAATCTAACTGCCTTGATAGGCTAAGTACGAATAAAAGTAGTATATAAGACTCATAGGAACCAGTTCATAGACGTCATCGGAAGGTTTCAACTCCGGGCAGAAGATTGCAATATCCACCTAACCTCATTCGACGAATCCAAGAAGGAAGGACTACGTTATTACCGCGCCACCTTAGTCTAACTTTAAGGAGGAAATACTGCGTCTTTCTCACAATATAGAAAAATCCTTCGCCAGAAAGAACCTTAGAAGTTTCAAGCCTAAGTCGTCAAATAGGATATGATAGGCCCCTCAGGAAAACACTATGGACCCTTACTGGAAAACAAATCAAGCTATAGTCTCTATCCTTCATGAAGTTCCACCTAGAAATAGTTCGCCTAGCCAAAACCCTAGAGACATCGAGTCCGAAAGAAAGAGAAGCTCATCCATCACAATCAGGTCTAGTACCTCCTCAACACTCATGCATCCAAGACGATTGAAGTTCAACCCCATCGACAAAGTGACTCTGTTCAAAGACAAAGTTGACAAGTCAGTACGCAAAAAACACATAGCACTACCTCCAACACAAAATCCCCTAACCTTACTCTCCCAAACCTCGGGACGAGATTCTTTTAAGGGGGAAAGGTCTATAACACCCCAATTTTAGAAACCCTGATTAGTGTCTAGAATGCCAAAAATCAAGGGGAACAAAAACTTTTTATTATTTTAAATGTGTAGTGCTCGCTTGTTGTTTGTCTGTTCTTATGCTTCTGGTTGTATATCTTATCATATAATCCTTACCTCAACATGAGTTGACAAAAACTATTTAACAAAATTGTCCTCGCTCATGTTACATATTCTCAAATGTTCTGCATTTCAAAACTTGAGCCAAGATGCATTTGCAAACCTAACTATTCTATTAGCTTCCATTTACAAAACTATGGATATCTATATGATATAATCTCCCTATGTCTTCAAGACAGAACCTTCAACTACTCTTACCCCTAGGTTTCTCCAAAACCTTTTATAAATCTTTTGAAATCTACTCTTGGTAGATATACCAAGGACTCTCATCTTATTCAAACTCTAACATTTCAAAATAACCACCCTTACCTCTAGCTAGGCTTGATGTTATCCCTAGAAGTAGATTTATTTGGTTTGGATGATGAGTTGATCCACTACTAGGAAACAGCTCATCAGTGGCGCACCTTTTTTCACTATCTGTGGCGCATATCTTAGTCGCCACTAATACCTCGCCACTGATAACTATCTTCTGTGGCGCATTTCAAAATGCGCCACAAAAGTCTCAAATTTCAGTGGCGCATATGGCCAATATGCGCCACAGAAGTTTTTTTCCAAAATTTAAAAAAAAGGCGGGCCAGATCTCAAACTTCTGTGGCGCATATGGCCAATATGTGCCATAGAAGTTTTTTTCAAATTTCAAAAAAAAACGGGCTAGATCTGGCCGGAGGTGGGGGGTCGCCAGAGGTGGATCAGATGTGATGACCGGAGGAGAAGGAGGCCATCGGAGGTGGTAAAAGTAGTAGGAGGAGGAGGCCGCCGGAGGTGGAGGAAGGGCTCGCCGGAGATGGTTGGAGGAGGCCGCCGGAGATGGTGGTGGTGGAGGAGGAGGAAGAGGAGGAGGAGGTCGCCGGTGGTGTTGGAGGTCGCCAGAGGAAGAGGTCATCTAGGTGAAGGAGGTCACCGAGGTAGCCATGGCCAGAGGTGGATGTCGCCGGAGAGTGGAGGAGAAGGGGAGAAGTATGGAGGGGAGGAATAGTGGAGGGAGAAGTGGAGGAGAAGGGGAGAAGTATGGAGGGGAGGAGAAGGGGTGGGAGAAGTATGGAGGGGAGTATAAGTGGATGAGAAGGGGAGAAGAAGGAGAAGAAGTGGAGGAATATAAGGAGAAGGGGCTCCGGCGGGATTCAATTTTTGAATCCCGCCCAAGGCTTCTGTGGCGCATATGGGGGAAATGCACCACAGAAGTTTCTCCCCCTTTTTTATTTTTTTGCAGTAAAAAATCTTCTACCCTAAATAACTTTTTACTCTTTTCGAATTTGGGGATTCTGTAAAATCGAGAACGACCATAGGTCGCTGAATTCGAGTAGGGAATTTTGAGACGATCATTTTGATAGGTTAAAGATGTTTTTCTGACATCGTATGCAAAAGTTATAGCCGTTTTACCGTGCCATGACCTATTTTTGCAAACTACATCGAAATTCATGTATTTCAATTTTGTCTTGATCTATACCCTAAAATCTAACTACAACTTAAAGGAATTTTTTTTTGAAGTTTCTATCATTTATTTTTATTTTTTACAAAACTGAAAAGGCGATCCACAAGGGGGATCTGTTTTCCCCCCTATATGCTTGTTCTGTGGCGCATACACCTATATACGCCACAGAAACATCACTTTCTGTGGCGCATATGGACATATGCGCCACAGAAGTTTCTCCCCCTTTTTTTGCTGCTTGGTCCCATCAACCTTATGTGGTGAATACGTCTATATGCGCCACAGAAGTTTGACACTTCAGTAGCGCACACGAAAATATGCGCCACAGAAATATGGACTTCTGTGGCGCATATTGGTTTCGTGCACCACTGAAGTGCCAAACTTCTGTGGCGCATTTTTTCTAGTGCGCCACTGATATATATCCATGGCGCATATTTTTACATATGCGCCACTGAATATCTTGTCTATCTATAAGCTGTTTCCTAGTAGTGCTTTGATCTGCTATTTGATTTGTTAGCTTAGGAGATAGTTTGAGCTACTCTAGGAGTTCATCCCCTAGTATCAAGATGTTTTACTATCACAACACCCTAAGCAAGAATACAAAGCTAGATCTAATCTCTATCCACTAGGTGATCATCTAAAACTCTTAACCAGATCAATTCTGATGTGATGAATTCTAGAAGCTTCCAAGTCAATGAAGACCAATATCCAGCATGGATATATTCTACTCAATCTAAACTTCAACATCATCCATCTAATGATTCTTTGGGACTTGGTGACTAATCAAAAACATCCCCTATCATACTCTAGTCAACATCCTCAAATCTGCCAAATTTGACTAAGTCTAGAAACTGTTTCAACATCACTTCTTTGAATTCCACTCAACCCTTGTGTATTTTTGGAAATGCACCTGAGCCATCATGTATACCATCCTAAGGACTACCAAGGCCCACTCTTTCCCTTGGCTATATCATCTTTTAACCCACTTGTTCTTGATGGTTTTGCGGGCAAGAAATATTAATTCCTACAAACCTTATCAACATGCCTAATTTGGAAGAAGGTCGCATCCTCATACTACCTTATTTTGACCAACTCTTGGAATTGTTTCACTCTACTCATAAAGGTGTACCAATCCCAATTTCACTTGTTCCAATTGGATCCTTGTGCTTCTAAAACCCACATGGTTTTGAAGGCTAATTGCTAATCTGCTTTGACACCCTTATTTTATTCAAAGTTTGGAATCAATCTTCGGAGAGATCAACCTCAAACCTCTGTACCATGGTGATCTACATCACTTGGTCTATCTATCCATATAGCCCTTGATCCAATTGGAATTCTGAGCCCCAATATCTAGCAAGGTTTTGAAGCGATAAAATCAACCATGCCTAAGATCCTCTCTTCCCTTTGATTCTACCCAACTCAAGTGAATTTCCCAAAACCCAAGGTAGCAAATGATTGACACATCATGTGTAAATCATCTAGCTTGGAAATAAATATTTATCCTATTTTATCCAAAATTCATTGACCCAAAAACAGTTAAACCCCTTTCATTAACAAAAACCTCAAAACTCCTTCGATAAAGGCAAGTTTGTTTTTGTCCAAACTACTTTGCCAACTCAAGGAACATTTGATGCCTATGTATCCTATCCTATATTCCCAACTCAAAAATAAATATCTTTGAGATGCTTTATAAATCCTTTTTTCCTTTCTCTTAAATGGCAGAAACAAGAAATAATTGCTTAAAAATACTTTTCTGTATCAATAAATTCTAAGAAAATTCTCCTAAGTGTATAATCATATTTAGGACCTTCCCACATCAGTAACCAACCTTTTCCGATGTGGAAATATCAAATGAACTTCTAGAATCCATCTCTGCACTTTTTGAATAAAAGGTTTTCAGGGACCCTTAAAACCTTGGAGAAATCTCAAACAATTCCTAGGGTTATGTCTTAACCAGATCCAACCACTAGTGCCATTTCCCCATCTTGCCAAGACCAAGTTTTGAAAGTTACTTCATGATCCTCAACATGTCCAATCTTTGAAATATATCCAACAAATGATCTAAAACTAATCAAACCTGCCACAAAACTAGTCAAGCACTCCTTCACAACATCCCACATCATCACTAGTCGACCCTATACTTTAACATACCATTGTAGCTTTGCCCCACCCCTTTGTCTATTATGTTTGGAAGTGAGAGAGAGAGACACTAGATATATTAATTGTTGCAGCAGCCACCCACTGTCCCTCTCTGCTCCTGCACGACCCAGAGCACCCCACCTCTATCCACTTCCCTCAGCACCCAATAGGGAGGCCATGGACCTGCCCTTGCTCTGCCATGAGCATAGTCCATCATGGACCTCTCTCACTCGAGATAAAGGGGCCAGAGGCCAGCCAGCCCCCTCTCGGCCCCTCATTCGCTGCCTCACCCTCCCACTTACCTCCACCCGAGACCCCAACCTCTCCCCAGCTCTGCCCTGCTCATAGGAAAAGAAAAATGGCCCTCCAGCCGTTGCCAAGATGGTGATCAAGACCCCCTCTCCCTTGATCCCCACCTTATGCATGTCACACTAATGGATTCTCCTCACCTTCCTCTGTCTAACCCTATGTCTCTCTTCTACATGCATGCACCACAAGCCTCCACACTAGCGACCCCGATGCGAGATCGACGGGCGCTCAGGCGCGAGCTAGGTCTCGGCGCAGAACTAGACCATGCCGCCCATCCCCAGGAACGAATCCCTCGGCCGCCTCGATCTAGACGTTCACCAGCACCCCTCCGCCACATGTAAGCCCTCCCCAAGCTCCCCGAGGCCTCCCTAGGGTTCACGCAAACTACAGTGCCTCGGAGGTGGACGATGAGCTCTACGCCGTTGATCCCCTCTCTAATCGGTCGGCCAGGGGTGCCCCATACCCCTTCGCCTCATCGAGCCGCTGACAGGAAGGCCCCACGTCGTGTTTTGAACTCGCTAGCGTGCGTGCTCCCGCTGGCGAAATTGGGCCAGCCTGTCTCTGTGCAGCCTGGTTCCCTCTAGATCTGGCCTGCGACGCGCCCTTTTCTTTTTTCCTTTTTCCTGTATTTATAGATCTTATAGTTGCGGTTTATTTTAAATCGTTTTGAAAATGGAAAACCCCATATTATGCATAGATCTAAATTTTCATAGATGCATACATGTTTTCCCTAACATGCAGTACAACAAGTGGACGAAAATAAGATTTAAGTTAATTATAGCAAATCACCCACTCAAATGTATCATTTCTACTAATAAACTCCTTCTGTGAGTTCTACAACACCAATTTGAACAAAGACACCTTGTACCGAAATGTATCAGTGGTACCTTTCATGTCACTCTTCCCCCATAGTCAATCACTTCCTATTTTTCGCATATAAAAAATAACAAAAATAGCCCTAATCCGCCTTTAGGAATTTCCCTAGGTCAAACTAAGATAGGTATTGGCCTAATTAGAACTCCCAGGAGACATGCATATTAATGTCTCTTAAACCCTAGGAGCGCAAAATTTTATGAGCCATGGTTGATTTATTAGGATTTAAACTATTCTATGTAGAGTTAATTCACTAATAATATCACCCCAGGAGTTCTGCACCTCCAAAATGGTTTATTCCAATTTATACTGAACGTTATACACAGTACCTAACATGTGTTCTTGTAATCATATCAAAAGTCCGAGTAAATTAAATCTGGTTAAAAAGACAAAAACCTTCCAAAACTTCCATTGGGAATTTCCTGAGGCCATTCTGGTAAATAATTTGACATGATTCCAACTCTCAGTGAATTAGTCCAGGAAAATCTACTTAACCATCCAAGGAAATAATTTTTGGAGCTCCAGAACATTTCTTATGAATTATTTCCTAAAACTAGAGTTTCTATCACTAGAAAATTAATTATAAATCACTAGAAATTGATAAAATCATGAAACCAATTTTTTGGTCTTGTTACTCCAATACCTCCCTGTTTATTTTATTTTTGTACATTGATATCATACATACCAAAGCCTTAGTTCAAAACCCCTTCATTAGGTGGTATTTGGCAATTAAATCCTTAAATAAGTTCCACAAATGCATTTCCATTCTCTTCCAACTGCAACAAACTCAATTTATTAAAACCTACTAATTTGACTAATGTGTTGTATGTTAAGTTGTTGTATTGTCTTGATGCTTGTATGCCTGGTGTTGATTGCGCCCTTTTGTTTGCTTGCATGTGCTATCTTTTGATGGTGATAGTTGCGATATTATCCGAGGCCAGAAGAGGATGGTTATTTACAGTGGTTATTATGGTTTTCTAAGAATAAGTCTAGGGAAATTTATTGCCAGTTTGTAGATCTCAAGCAAGCTACCTTCTTGCTCATAAGCCTTGTCCTGTTATTCGTATACATGTTTTATCTACTTTTTATGCAAACTGCATTGTTTTATTTTATGAAGATCAATATCTGGTAGTGGCTTGGCTCCTCCAAAACATTACACATTTGTACTAATAAGTACAAACCCCTTGATGACACCTACTTGTCTCTAGTATGGTAGATGGTGTATACCACCATACGCTTTTGGAGACCTCGGTTTAGCCAAAGCAAAAATATAGGATGGGAAGACCCCGGAAAAGTTTTACAAAATGTTTTATGGCAAAACCTTGGTGAGGTTTGACCTACCAAGAGAAGTTTGAGAAAGGAAAAAGTTTTTTTTTTACAAAATGCTGAATGAAAAATGGAGGAAAAAGGTTTACAAAAATGCACCCAGTTCTTTCTAGTTTTGCTAGAACAATTAACCGATGCAACCACATTACCCCGGAGTGGGACGGGGCTTAACTCAAAGTAGTTCAGTCTTATATGGGTATTCTCACTACTGTGTATAAGGGATCATCTCCCTCGAATTCCGGGCTTGCCGTTACAAAAAGTGTCAACTGTTAGACAGTCACCTGGAGGAAGCAGGATCACCCATGTGAGTGACCAGGCGATACTATGAGCCCTTCATTTTAAATTCCCCCTCCAGGTCTGAGTGGGGCACTCCGGTTGGTCCATGGACCAGACGTCCCGGTCTTAAGGGGAACAACTCATAGGGTAGGGCCCGTGTCGGAGTGGACTTTCTGAGGGTTATGTTTAATTATATGAACTTTGCACACTGGTGTATGACCATTCGCCGTGAAGCAGGCGGATGTTTCGAGTCTTGTGGGTAAAGTGTACAACCTCTGCAGAGTGTAAATCTATACGAATTGCCGTGTCCACGGTCTTGGACGGTTGGGAAGGTTGATGTAGAGCGGTGTTGGTTTTGATTTCAAAAAGGACTTCGAAAAAGCAAAGGCTTTTGGAAATGTTGTGACCATGGGATTGTCGGATAGAAAGGAAAGGAGATGGTCATGGGATGACCGGAAATAGGAACTAATGAGTAACCCAATCCTAGTGTTTACCACAACTTTTAAAAAGGTTTTCAAAATGCTTTAAAAACTTTTTCAACAAAGATACGTAGTTTTACAAGAGAAACTATTTGAGAAAAGAACCTCTCTTGGAGCCCTCCTACTACCACAGCTATATGGCATATACTCTTATTGTTGTTATATTAAGGTGGTTTGCGTGTGCATTCAAAGTACTCACTAGCATTGTCCCTGGCTATTATCTTTGTCAGATATCGACAAGAAGGTGTAGTTGACGACTATGTGATCTAGGATGTTCTCCTAGTCTACTGCCTGTAGGTTAAGGCATTGCTCTGGCTAGATGCTTGATAAGTTCCGCTAATGATGATCTATGTAGCCATAATGGCAACCTAGGTATGACTTGTATTCTCTTAAGTAATGGATGTTTACTTTGATACTTGTCGGTTTTGTGCCACGACTAACTGATCATGAGATCGTGGTGTATGCATAACAGGGATTCTCGAAGGTTTAATCCGGGGGCACCACACATTGACTACTTGGAGGGTCCATTGAACATATTTTTGCAAGGTGTGAAGTTAATTTCGAAATGCAGCCAATATTTCAACACACTATGACTCCTAATATCTTTGATTATTTTGAAAACACGGTCAAATTTCTAGGGATGCATATTCTTAGAAAGAAGTTGAATCTTACCAAACTCTCACTCGTTTTTGATATATTGACTTCCTGGTGGTTCCCCTGAACAAATTTTCGCAAGGTGTGAAGTTAATTTCGAAACACACACAAAATTTGAATACACGATGAGTCATAGTCTCCTTGATTGTTTTCAAAACACGGTCAAATTTCTAGGCATGTATATTCTTAGCAAGAAGTTGAATCACTCCAAACTCACACTCGTTCTCGATATATTGACTGCCTGGTGGGTCCAATTAATAGATTTTCTCAAGGTGTGAAGTTAATTTCGAAACATAGCCAAAATTTCAAAACACGATGAGTCATAGCCTCTTTGATTGTTTTCAAAACATGGTCAAATTTCTAGGCATGCATATTCTTAGCAAAAAGATTAATCTTTCCAAACTCTCACTCGTCCTTGATACATTGACTGCCTGGTGGGTCCACTAAACAGACCATCACAAGGTGTGAAGTTAATTTCGAGACACAGCCAAAATTTCATAGCACGGTGAGTCATAGCCTGTTTGATTGTTTTCAAAACACGGTCAAATTTCTAGGTAAGCATATTCTTAGCAAGAAGTTTAATATTTCCAAACTCTCATTTGTTCTCGATGCATTAATGGCTTGGTGGGTCCATTGAACAGATTTTTGCATGGTGTGAAGTTAATTTCGAAACACAGGCAAAATTTCAAAGCACGGTGAGTCATAGTCTCTTTGATTGTTTTACAAACACGGTCAAATTTCTAGGCGTGCCTATTCTTAGCAAGAAGTTGCATCTTTCCAAACTCTCACTCTTTCTTGATATGTTAACTGCCTGGTGGGTCCACTGTGTTGGGAATATGCCCTAGGGGCAATCATGGTTGATGAAATTTCCCAAAGTATTCATAAAGTAAAGTTGTCCTTGTATGAACATCATATATGTATCACTGAATACGTGATTCAGTTGTGGAACTATATATTCATGATTGTTCATACTAGATTGTCCTTGGTCGTTGAGGTTGTGCTGGACACACAACTTAGACCAATGTGCAAGTCGGCTGATGACACTGTTCCACTTGTCATGGGCATGGTGATGCTATTCCGACTTATATTGATTTTGCTAAAGAGTTTAGCGAGTCGGACTGACCCACAGTTGAGATGCAACGAGCATGTTGTCATTTGTAGTCTCAAGCAATGGACTCCTTTGACCTAAGGTGATTACATGATCCGAGTTGTGGATCGCCAACTTAGATTATATCAAACGGTGTTCCGTAAATGGGCAGTTATAAAGGTAGAGTTCGGGTTGGTCGCGAAGCAAGCTGCATGACGTGGATTACCAAGATGGGATTTTCCCCTCCGTAATGGAGAGATATTCTCCGGGCCCTCTCGTGTGATATGATTCGGAAGCATGGCCATATGCTACTCAGTTAAGAGTTAGTATAATGAATCACATATCATGGTACGAGAAGAGAGTTAAGCTATTTAAGGGATGGCAACTACTCGCCTATAGCTTAACAGATATATCGTGTGGCAAAGGGACTTGGACGAAAGTCACATTGAAGGTTTGTCTTCTGACTTTACGACACTTGGAAGTTGGCTTGTCTTGCTAAAGGCCGCTACCATTTATCGACTTGAGACCGAGTGTTCATGGAAGTGAGTTGGACTCAAAGCCATGAAGGGATACTTGGAGGAGTAGCTCATGTTGTGTCTAGGTGTACGTGAACCTATAGGGTCACACACTTAAGGGTAAGGAGCCCATGCGGATTAGATCTATGTGGAGATTGGAGTACAGCCTAGATGGGCTCAAGCATTGTGCCCAACTAGGAGTGTATATAAGTGGAGTGGCAAGGGATAGTCCCTGACCTAGCCATCACTTTTTCTCCACTTCCATTTAGGGCTTGACAGGATCTAGCAGTCCTCTGTCCGAAGCTCCTTCCTGTATGTGTGGATACTGGTAGAGGCATTGCACATGCGGCACTGGAGACGGGGAAGCTCGTGGGGATCTGACGAATGATTTCGTGGGATTCGCATGGGCTGTCCGGGGATCGTTCGGCACTGCTTCGACGCGCTACATCAACTTCCACATCTGTGCGTCTAGCGGTAATCTCGTGGCCTATAACCTGAGCTAGATCTTGGGAGTTACGCGTTAGGGAAAAGTTTTGTTTATCTCTGCGTGGCCCTACAGTGGTAACAAAGCGAAAGCTTCTGGTTTTAGGCTCTAGATCTGTGCATATGTGATATGCACGAGGTGGTGGATGAGATCCACTTAGGGTTTCGGTGGTCGATCTATGAGATAGATCGGTTTTGTGCAAGATTGATTGGATCAATCGCACTCGGGGGTGCATGGAAGATCAGGTGCGGATGATCATTGAGATTGGTCAGATCTGCATAGAGGTCAGATTTGGGTAAAAGTGTTCTATCCAATGAAGGAATCCATGGTTCGGAATGCAGATCTGCACAGGGCCCGCCGGTTTCGCCCTGTCGTAGCGCATTAGAAGTCGTTGCGAGGTTCACAATGCTGGTAGATATCGTATCTATGCATAACTTGTTTTTGCAAGAAGTTGTGAATGGTATGGCTTATGTGCATGTGATGTGTGTAATCCATACGTGATCTGTGTATCACGGGTTTGTCAGCCGGCTGGAGCCAAAGTGATGTCACTGTTATTGTATAACGACCTGCGTGCCGGCATGAGATGCCATCTTCTTGTATATTCCTTAGTGCTAGTGTAGCATGTTTGGAGGACTTGAAGGACACTTCAAGCAAAGCCATGACGAACAGGTTCATGGAGATAGAGATCACCATGAAGGGAGCCATACCATTTCACATTATAATTGGATTATTTTGTGTTGTTGTTATGTCTCTTGTTTTACCTCTATGAGATAGTTGGTAGAACTTTAATCCCTCAAAGAAGGTCTAGTCGGTCTCCCCGCAAGTGCTGCACCATCACAAGTCGGACATTCTTGGTAGTGGGCTCATAAAATTGAGGTGCTACCAATTCTCTTCGACTAGATGGGTTCGAGTCGGACTCTTACAGCGGAAGCACTTGGTAAGCTAGACGGGCCTATCACAATGGTTGTGGGACTCGGGGAGAGGGCGGTCGGGAGCCAGGGCATGAGATGCCACCCGACCAACAGGAGTCGCATGAGATGTGATTGGCAAGGAGTTGCCTACCTAGATCACTTGACGACTAGCGGTGATGCTAAAGCTCACTAGTCGACTTGCTTATTTAGGATCCTGAATCACTAAGTAACCATCGGAGGGATGTTGGTTCTAGTGGGAGCATAAGTATTAAACTGTTTAATACGCCTTCTCTTTTATGAATACTTGTCTTAAGTGTTTTGCATATTTCTATTCTAGATAATGGCACCTAGTAGAAGTCTCCCTCAGTTATCCAGTTTTGCGCTGAGGACCATCCTAGAGAAAGATAAACTTAATGGAACAAACTTCACCAACTCGTATCGTAATCTGAGAATTGTTCTCAAACAAGAAAAGAGGGACCATGTTCTAGACAACCCGCTTCCAGATGTGTCGGATGAGAATGCGAGTGTCGCAGCAACCAATGCCTATCGTAGAACATGTGATGAGTCTACAGCAACCAATGCCTATCGTGGAATCAGACTTGCAGTAGTAGTTCGAGAATGTTGAGGCCTACGATATGATCAAAAGCCTCAAAAGCATGTTCCAGGCTTAGGAAAAGACCGAGAGGTATCAAGTCTGAGTTGTAAGCTTAAGGATGGTGATTCACTGAGTCCGCATGTGATCAAGATGGTTGGTTATGTGCAGTCCCTAGAGAGGCTTGGCTACCCCATTAGCGAAGAGTTCGCTACAGATATAATTCTGAACTCTCTTCCTTGTGCGTATGGTCAGTTCATATCGAACTACCACATGCATGGTATTGATAAGAAGCTCACTGAATTACATGGGATGCTTAAGCAGGCAGAGGTTGATCTCAAGAAAGGTACTAGCCAAGTAGTGGTGGTACAGAATAAGGCTAAGTTTAAGAAGAGTTCTTGGACTAAGAAGAAGAAGGCTAAGTCAGGAGGTAATGCTCAGGAAGAGATCACAAGCATTTCCTCAAGGACTAAGTCATCTCCTTTAGCCGGATCCGCTTGCTTCTGTTGCAAGACGGATGGCCACTAGAAGAGGAATTGCAGCAAGTATTTGGCGGATAAAGCCAAGAGTGGAGGTGTGACTTCCGGCTCAGGTACGCTTGTTTGCAATGTTATAGACATTTATCTTGCTGATGCACGTGGTAGTTCTTGGGTATATGATACCAGATCAGTCATTCACATCTGCAACTCGTTGCAGGGACTAGTAAACACTAGGGGGCGTAGCAAGAGGCGAGGTTGACATTCGGGTTGGCAACAAAGCAAGAGTTGCTGCGTTGGAAGTCGGCACGATGCAACTTCATTTTCCTTCACGATTCTTAATGGAACTAAATAATTGTTATTATGTTCCAGTGCTTAGTCGAAACATCATTTCTGCCTCATGTTTGATGAGACAAGGCTATGAGTCTAATATTAAGAACAATGGTTGTTCTTTATATTTGAATGATATGTTTCACGGCTTTGCACCCGTTCAGAATGGGTTATTTATTTTAAATCTTGATGGTGGGTCGGTCTATAACGTAAATGTGAAAAGGTTAAAACCAAATGATCTGAATATGACTTACTTTTGGCAATGTCGACTTGGTCATATAAGTTGGAGACGCATGAAGAAGCTCCATGATAATGGACTCCTAACTTCGTTCGACTTGGAGTCGTTGGAGACATGCGAATCTTGCCTTGTTGGCAAGATGAACAAGACACCTTTTACAAGGAGTTGTGAAAGGGCGTCTGAATTGTTGGGACTAGTACATAGTGATGTATGTGGTCCAATGAGCGCGACAGCTAGGGGTGGTTATGAGTACTTCATTACCTTCACTGATGATTTGAGTAGATATGGATATGTCTACTTGATGAAACATAAGTCGGAAGCCTTTGAAAAGTTCAAAGAATTCCAAAATGAAGCACAAAATCAACTCGGCAAGAAAATAAGTTTCTTCGGTCGGACAGAGGAGGCGAGTACATGAGCCATGAGTTTGATGACCATCTGAAGAGTTGTGGAATAGTTTCTCAGCTCACTCCGCCGAGTACACCATAGAGGAACGGTGTGTGGGAACGGCGGAATCGGACCTTGTTGGACATGGTACGATCAATGATGAGTCGGTCAGATCTACCTTTATCATTTTGGGGTTATTATCTAGAAACGGCGGCGTTCACACTAAACAGAGTACCATCAAAATCAGTAGAGAAGACACCACATGAGATGTGGACAGGCAAGAAGCCGAGTTTGTCTTTTCTTAAGATTTGGGGTTGTGAAGCATTTGTCAAGCGACTTCAGTCGGACAAGCTTGCAGTCAAGTCGGATAAGTGCATTTTCATTGGGTATCCAAGAGAAACCTTTGGTTACTACTTCTACAACCGAGAAGAGGGCAAAGTATTTGTCGCTCGGAACGGTGTCTTCCTTGAGAAAGAGTTTCTCAGTCGGGAAGTCAGTGGGAGTACGGTGCGGCTTGAAAAAGTTCGAGAGGAACCGGTCAGTAGCGATTTGCTGAAAGCCTTGGAGGTTGAGCCAGTCATGATAGCTGACCGGCAGCTGCACCTACACTGCGAAGATCGGCAAGATTGCGAAGTGTCTGTGATGTATTACTGTTGGACAGTGATGAGCCAACAACTTATTCGGAAGTGATGGTGGGTTCTGATTCTGAGTCATGGCTTGGAGCCATGAGATCCGAGTTAAAGTCCATGGATGATAATCAAGTTTGGATCTTGGTTGATCTGCCAGACGGTGCAAGACCCGTCGAGTGCAAATGGGTCTTTAAAACGAAACCTGATATGGATGGAAACATTTCTATCTATAAAAAGCACGGCTTGTTGCGAAGGGGTTCCGGCAGGTTCAAGGAGTTGACTACGATGAGACTTTCTCACCCGTAGCGATGCTTAAATAAGTTCGGATCATGTTAGCTATAGCATCCTATTTTGACTATGAGATATGGCGGATGGATGTCAAAACGGCTTTCCTTAATGGAAAATTAACCGAGGACGTGTATATGATACAGCCCGAGGGTTTTGTTGATCCGGCTAATGCTAACAAGGTATGCAAACTTCAGAAATCCATTTATGGATTGAAGCAAGCATCTCGGAGTTGGAATATTCGCTTTGATGAGGTAGTCGAATTGTTTGGCTTCATCAAGAGTGATCTTGATTCTTATTTATACAAGAAGTTTAGTGGGAGCAATGTAAACTTTCTGATCTTATATGTGGATGGCATATTATTGATTTGAAATGATGTCTAGATGTTGCAAGAAACCAAGAAGTCATTGGAAAGGAGTTTCTCAATGAAAGACTTGGGTGAGGCAACTTATATACT
Organism: Avena eriantha; assembly: GCA_910589775.1. NCBI lineage: Eukaryota > Viridiplantae > Streptophyta > Magnoliopsida > Poales > Poaceae > Avena > Avena eriantha. The sequence goes on along the minus strand of OU342743.1, from coordinate 482,583,839 downwards.
AGGAATCAGGATCTATAGAGATAGATCCAGGCAGCTCATTGGATTGATTCAAAGTACATATTTGGACAAAGTGTTGAAGAAATTCAACATGGAATCGTCTAAGAAGGGGTTCTTACTGATGTCCCATGGCATAAAAGTTAGCAAGACTCAGTGTCCTTCAACAACTAATGAGCGAAGTAGGATGAGTGTGATTCCGTATGCTTCGGAAGTTGGGTCCATCATGTATGCCATGATTTGTACTAGGCCAGATGTTTTCTATGCTCTAAGTGTTGTGAGCAGATACCAGGCTGACCCTAGAGAAATCCACTAGGCAGTAGTTAAAAACATTCTTAAGTACTTGAGAAGGACTAAGGATGTGTTCCTAGTTTATGGAGGTGAGGTTGAACTCAGTGTAAGGGGTTACATAGATGTGAGTTACCTTACTGACTCAGATGATTCTCGTTTGCAATCTGGGTACGTGTTCATTATGAACGGAGGGGCTGTGAGCTGGAAGAGTTCCAAGCAAGAGACTGTGTCTGCATCTACAACAGAAGCTGAGTATATTGCTGCCTCGGAGGCAGCAAAGGAAGCTGTTTGGATCAGGAATTTCCTGATTGATCTTGGTGTGGTTCCGAGCTCGTCCAATCCGTTAGACGTGTATTGTGACAACAATGGTGCTATTGCACAAGCCAAGGAACCTAAACAACACCAGAAGAACAAGCATATACTCATGCGATACCACCTGATTCGCCAGTTCATGAATCATAGTGATATCAATATATGCAAGGTACACACGGATGCAAACGTTGCAGATCCATTGACAAAGCCACTTCCACAGCCTAAGCATGAGGCGCACGTAAGAGCCATGGGCATTAGATGCCTAGACATATGATGTCGGGTTGATTGACTCTAGTGCAAGTGGGAGACTATTGGGAATATGCCCTAGAGGCAATCATGGTTGATGATATTTCCTAAAGTATTCATAAAGGAAAGTTGTCCTAGTATGAACATCAGATATGTATCACTGAATACGTGATTCAGTTGTGGAACTATATATTCATGATTGTTCATACTAGACGTTCCTTGGTCGTTGAGGTTGTGCTTGACACACAACTTAGACCAATGTGCAAGTCAGCTGATGACACGGTTCCACTTGTCATGGGCATGGTGATGCTATTCCGAATTACACTGATTCTGCTAAAGAGTTTAGCGAGTCGGACTGACCCACAGTTGAGATGTAACGAGCATGTTGTCATTTGTACTATCAAGCAATGGAATCCCTTGACCTGAGGTGATTGCATGATCCGAGCCGTGGATCGCCAACTTAGGTTCTATCAAACGCTATTCTGTAAATGGGCTTTTATAAAGGTAGAGTTCGGGTTGGTCGTGAACCAAGCTGCATGACGGGATTACCAAGATGGGATGTGCCCCTCCGTAATGGAGAGATATTCTCTGGGCCCTCTCGTGTGATATGATTCAGAAGCATGGCCATGCTCTACTCAGTTAAGTGTTAACTGAGGAGTCGGACTAAGAGTTAGTCCAGTGAATCACATATCATGGTACGAGAAGAGAGTTAAGCTATTTAAGGGATGGAAACTACTCGCCTATAGCTTCACAGATATATCGTGTGGCAAAGGGACTTGGACGAAAGTCACATTGAAGGTTTGTCTTCTGACTTTACGACACTTGGGAGTTGGCACGTCTTGCTAAAGGCCGCTACCATTTATCGACTTGAGACCGAGTGTTCATGGAAGTGAGTTGGACTCAAAGCCATGACGGGATACTTGGAGGAGTAGCTCATGTTGTGTCTAGGTGTACGTGAGCCTATAGGGTCACACACTTAAGGGTAAGGAGCCCATGCGGATTAGATCTATGTGGAGATTGGAGTACAGCCTAGATGGGCCTCAAGCGTTGAGCCCAACTAGGAGTGTATATAAGTGGAGTGACAAGGGATAGTCCCTGACCTAGCCATCACTTTTTCTCCACTTCCATTTCGGGGCTAGACAGGATCTAGTAGTCCTCTGTCCGAACCTCCTTATTGTATGTGTGGATACCGGTAGAGGCGTTGCACGTGCAGTGCTGGAGACGGGGAAGCTCGTGGGGATCTGACGAAGGAGTTCGTGGGATTCGCAAGGGCTGTCCGGGGATCGTTCGGCACTGCTTCGACGCGCTAGATCAACTTCCGCATCTGCGCTTCTAGCGGTAATCTCGTGGCCTATAACTTGACTTGGATCTTGGGAGTTCCGCATTAGAGAAAAAAATTTGTTTATCTTTGCGTGGCCCTACACAATGAACATATTATGGCGAGGTGGGAAGTTAATTTCGAAACACAACCAAAATTTCAAAACACGGTGAGTCGTAGCCTCTTTGATTGTTTTCAAAACACGTTCAAATTTCTAGGAATGCATATTCTTAGCAAGAAGTTGAATATTTCCAAACTCTCACTCGTTTTCGATACATTGACTTCCTGGTGGGTCCACTGAATAGAGTTTTGCAAGGTTTTAAGTTAATTTAGAAGCACATGCAAAATTTCAAAACAAGGCGAGTCATAGTCTCTTTGATTGCTTTCAAAACACGGTCAAAGTTCTAGGCATGCATATTCTTGGCAAGAACTTGAATATTTCAAAACTCTCACTCGTTCACGATATATTGATTATCTGGTGGGTCCACTGAACAGTTTATCGCAACGTGTGAAGTTAATTTCAAAATACAACAAAAATTTCAAAACATGGTGAGTCATAGAATCTTTGATTGTTTTCAAAACACGTTCAAATTTCTAGGCATGCATATTCTTAGCAATAAGTTGAATGTTTCCAAACTCTCACTCATTCTTGATACATTAAATGCTTGGAGGGTCCACTGGAATTGTTTTTGCAAGGTGTAAAGTTAATTTTGAAACATAGCCAAAATTTCAAAATACGGTGAGTCATAGCTTCTTTGATTGTTTTCAAAACATGGTCAATGTTCTAGTCATGCATATTCTTAGCAAGAAGTTGAATCTTAGCAAACTCTCACTTGTTCTCCATATATTGACTGCCTGGTTGGGTTCACTAAATAGATTTTCACAAGAAGCGAAGATAATTTCAAAACACAGCCAAAATTACAAAACATGGTGAATCATAGCATCTTTGATTGTTTTCAAAACACCTTCAAATTTCTAGGCATCCATATTCTTACCAAAAAGTTGGATCTTGCCAAACTCTCACTCGTTCTCGATACATTGACTACCTATTGGGTCCACTAAACAGATTATCGCAAGGTGTGAAGTTAGTTTTGAAACACAGCCAAAATTTCAAAACATGGTGAGTCGTAGCCTCTTTGATGGTTCAAAACACGGTCAAATTTCTAGGCATGCATATTCTTAGCAAGAAGTTGAATCTTTCCAAACTCTCACTTATTCTCGATATATTGACTGCCTGGTGGGTCCACTGCATAGATTATCGCAAGGTGTGAAGTTAATTTTGAAACACAGGCAAAATTTCAAAACACGGTGAGTCATAGCCTTTTTGATTGTTTTCAAAACACGGTCGAATTTCTAGGCATGCATATTCCTGGCAAGAAGTTGAATATTTCCAAACTGTCACTCATTCTCGATACATTAACTGCCTGGCGGGTCCACTAAATAGATTAATGCAAGGTGTGAAGTTAGTTTCGAAACACGGCCAAAACTTCAAAACACGATGAGTCATAGTCTCTTTGATTCTTTTCAAACACTGTCAAATTTCTAGGCATTCATATTCTTAGCAAGAAGTTGAATCTTGCCAAACTGTCACTCGTTCTCGATACATTGACTATCTGGTGAGTCCACTAAACTGATTATCTCAAGGTGTGAAGTTAATTTCAAAATGCAGCCATACTTTAAAAACACGGTGAGTCATAGTCTTTTTGATTGTTTTCAAAACACGCTCAAATTTCTAGGCATGCACATTCTTAGCAAAAAGTTGAATCTTTCGGTATTCTCACTCGTTCTCGATACATTGATGGCCTGGTGGGTCCACTGAACAAATTTTTGCAGGGTCTGAAGTTAATTTCAAAACATAGGCAACATATCAAAGCACAGTGAGTCATAGTCTCTTTGATTGTTTTCAAAACACGGTCAAATTTTTAGGCGTGCCTATTCTTAGTAAGAAGTTGAATCTTTCCAAACTCTCACTCGTTCTTGATATATTGACTACCTGGTGGGTCCACTAAACATATTATCGCAAGGTGTGAAGTTAATTTTGAAACACAACCAAAATTTCAAAACACTGTGAGTCATAGCCTCTTTGATTATTTTAAAAACATGGTCAAATATCTATGCATGCATATTCTTAGCAAGAAGTTGAATATTTCCAAACTCTCGCTCGTTCTCAATACATTAACTGCCTGGTGGGTCCATTGAACAAATTTTCGCAAGCTGTGAATTTAATTTTGAAACACAGGCAAAATTTCAAAACACGGTGAGTCATAGTCTCTTTGATTGTTTCCAAAAGACGGTCAAATTTCTAGGCATGCATATTCCTAGCAAGAAGTTGAATATTTCCAAACTCTCACTCATTCTTGATAGATTGACTGCCTGGTGGGTCCATTGAATAAATTTCTGCAAGGTATGAAGTTAATTTCGAAACACAGGCAAAATTTCAAAACAAGATGAGTCATAGTCTCTTTGATTGTTTTCAAAACACGGGCAAATTTCTAGGCATACATATTCTTAGAAAGAACTTGAATCTTTCCAAACTCTCTCTCTCATTCTCGATATATTGATTGCCTGGTGGGTCCATTGAACAATTTATCGCAAGATGTGAAGTTAATTTCGGAACACAGCCAAAATTTCAAAACACGGTGAGTCAGAGCCTCTTTGCTTGTTTTCAAAACACGGTCAAATTTCTAGGCATTCATATTCTTAGCAAGAAGTTGAATATTTCCAAACTCTCACTCGTTCTTGATAAATTAACTTCCTGGTGGGTCCACTGAACAAATTTTCGGAAGGTGTGAAGTTAATTTTGAAACACGGGCAAAATTTCAAAACACGGTGAGTCATGGTCTCTTTGATTGTTTTCAAAACACGGTCAAATTTCTAGGCATGCATATTCTTAGGAAGAAGTTTAATATTTCCAAACTCTCACTCATTCTTGATAGATTGACTGCCTGGTGGGTCCATTGAATAAATTTCTGCAAGGTATGAAGTTAATTTCGAAACACAGGCAAAATTTCAAAACAAGATGAGTCATAGTCTCTTTGATTGTTTTCAAAACACGGGCAAATTTCTAGGCATACATATTCTTAGAAAGAACTTGAATCTTTCCAAACTCTCTCTCTCATTCTCGATATATTGATTGCCTGGTGGGTCCATTGAACAATTTATCGCAAGATGTGAAGTTAATTTCGGAACACAGCCAAAATTTCAAAACACGGTGAGTCAGAGCCTCTTTGCTTGTTTTCAAAACACGGTCAAATTTCTAGGCATGCATATTCTTAGCAAGAAGTTGAATATTTCCAAACTCTCACTCATTCTTGATAAATTAACTTCCTGGTGGGTCCACTGAACAAATTTTCGCAAGGTGTGAAGTTAATTTTGAAACACGGGCAAAATTTCAAAACACGGTGAGTCATGGTCTCTTTGATTGTTTTCAAAACACGGTCAAATTTCTAGGCATGCATATTCTTAGGAAGAAGTTTAATATTTCCAAACTCTCACTCGTTCTCGATACATTAACTATCTGGTGGGTCAATTGAACAAATTTTTGCAAGGTGTGAAGTTAATTTTGAAACACAGTAAAAATTTCAAAACACGGTGAGTCATAGTCTCTTTGATTGTTTTCAAAACATGGTCAAATTTCTAGGCATGCATATTCTTAGCAAGAAGTTGAATCTTTCCAAACTCTCACTCATTCTTGATATATTGACTTCCTGGTGGGTCCGCTAAACAGATTATCGCAAGGTGTGAACTTAATTTTGAAACACAACGAAAATTTCAAAACAAGGTGAGTCATAGTCTATTTGATTGTTTTCAAAACACGGTCAAATTTCTAGGCATGCATATTCTTAGCAAGAAGTTGAATCTTTCCGTATTGTCACTCGTTCTCGATACATTGATTGTGTGGTGGGTCCATTGAACAAATTTTTGCAAGGTCTGAAGTTAATTTCAAAGCACGGGCAAAATATCTAAGCACGGTGAGTCATAGTATCTTTGATTGTTTTCAAAACACGGTCAAATTTCTAGGCCTGCCTATTCTTAGCAAGAAGTTGAATCTTTCCAAACTTCACTCGTTCTCGATATATTGACTACCTGGTGGGTCCACTAAACATATTATCGCAAGGTGTGAAGTTAATTTCGAAACACAACCAAAATTTCAAAACACGGTGAGTCATAGCCTCTTTGATTGTTTTCAAAACACGGTCAGATTTCTAGGAATGCATATTCTTAGCAAGAATTTGAATATTTCCAAACCCTCTCTCATTCTCGATATATTGACTGCCTGGTGGGTCCATTGAAAAGTTTATCACAAGGTGCGAAGTTAATTTCGAAACACAGCCAAAATTTCAAAACACGGTGAGTCATAGCCTCTTAGATTGTTTTCAAAACATGGTCAAATTTCTTGGCATGCATATTCTTAGAAAGAAGTTGAATATTTCGAAACTCTCACTCGTTCTTGATACATTAACTGCTTGGAGGGTCCACTGAACAAATTTTGGCAAGGTGTGAAGTTAATTTCGAAACATAGCCAAAATTTTGAAAAAACACTGAGTGGTAGTCTCTTTGGTTGTTTTCAAAACACGGTCAAATTTCTAGTCATGCATATTCTTAGCAAGAAGATGAATCGTTCTAAACTCTCACTCGTTCTCCATATATTGACTTCCGGGTGGGTCCACTAAATAGATTTTCACAAGGTGTGAAGTCAATTTTGAAACATAGGAAAAATTTCCAAACACGGTGAGTCATAGTCTCTTTGATTGTTTTCAAAACACTATCAAATTTCTAGTCATGCATATTCTTAGTAAGAAGATGAATCGTACCAAACTCTCACTCGTTCTCCATATATTGATTTCCGGGTGGATCCACTAAATAGATTTTCGCAAGGTGTGAAGTCAATTTGGAAACATAGGAATAATATCAAAGCACGGTGAGTCATAGTCTCTTTGATTGTTTTCAAAACACGGTCAAATTTCTAGGCATGCATATTCTTAGCAAGAACATGAATCTTTCCAAACTCTCACTTGTTCCTGGTATATCGACTGCATAGTGGGTCCACTGAATAGATTATCGCAAGGTCTGAAGGTAATTTCGAAACACAAGCAAAATTTCAAAACAGAGTGAGTCATTGCCTCTTTGATTGTCTTTAAAACACGATCAAATTTCTAGGCATGGATATTCTTAGCAAGAAGTTAAATATTTCGAAACACTCACTCGTTCCTGATACATTAATTGCCTAGTGGATCCATTGGAGAGATTATTGCAAGGTGTGAAGTTAATTTCGAAACACATCCAAAATTTCAAAACATGGTGAGACATAGCCTCTTTATTTGTTTTCAAAACACAGTCAGATTTCTAGGAATGCATATTCTTAGCAAGAAGTTGAATATTTCCAAACCCTCTCTCATTCTCGATATATTGACTGCCTGGTGGGTCCTTTGAAAAGTTTATCACAAGGTGCGAAGTTAATTTCGAAACACAGCCAAAATTTCAAAACACGGTGAGTCATAGCCTCTTTGATTGTTTTCAAAACATGGTCAAATTTCTTGGCATGCATATTCTTAGAAAGAAGTTGAATATTTCGAAACTCTCACTCGTTCTTGATACATTAACTGCTTGGAGGGTCCACTGAACAAATTTTAGCAAGATGTGAAGTTAATTTCGAAGCATAGCCAAAATTTTGAAAAAACACTGAGTGATAGTCTCTTTGGTTGTTTTCAAAACACGGTCAAATTTCTAGTCATGCATATTCTTAGCAAGAAGTTGAATATTTCCAAACTCTCACTCATTCTTGATAGATTGACTGCCTGGTGGGTCCATTGAATAAATTTCTGCAAGGTATGAAGTTAATTTCGAAACACAGGCAAAATTTCAAAACAAGATGAGTCATAGTCTCTTTGATTGTTTTCAAAACACGGGCAAATTTCTAGGCATACATATTCTTAGAAAGAACTTGAATCTTTCCAAACTCTCTCTCTCATTCTCGATATGTTGATTGCCTGGTGGGTCCATTGAACAATTTATCGCAAGATGTGAAGTTAATTTCGGAACACAGCCAAAATTTCAAAACACGGTGAGTCAGAGCCTCTTTGCTTGTTTTCAAAACACGGTCAAATTTCTAGGCATGCATATTCTTAGCAAGAAGTTGAATATTTCCAAACTCTCACTCGTTCTTGATAAATTAACTTCCTGGTGGGTCCACTGAACAAATTTTCGCAAGGTGTGAAGTTAATTTTGAAACACGGGCAAAATTTCAAAACACGGTGAGTCATGGTCTCTTTGATTGTTTTCAAAACACGGTCAAATTTCTAGGCATGCATATTCTTAGGAAGAAGTTTAATATTTCCAAACTCTCACTCGTTCTCGATACATTAACTATCTGGTGGGTCCATTGAACAAATTTTTGCAAGGTGTGAAGTTAATTTTGAAACACAGGAAAAATTTCAAAACACGGTGAGTCATAGTCTCTTTGATTGTTTTCAAAACATGGTCAAATTTCTAGGCATGCATATTCTTAGCAAGAAGTTGAATCTTTCCAAACTCTCACTCATTCTTGATATATTGACTTCCTGGTGGGTCCGCTAAACAGATTATCGCAAGGTGTGAACTTAATTTTGAAACACAACGAAAATTTCAAAACAAGGTGAGTCATAGTCTGTTTGATTGTTTTCAAAACACGGTCAAATTTCTAGGCATGCATATTCTTAGCAAGAAGTTGAATCTTTCCGTATTGTCACTCGTTCTCGATACATTGATTGTGTGGTGGGTCCATTGAACAAATTTTTGCAAGGTCTGAAGTTAATTTCAAAGCACAGGCAAAATATCTAAGCACAGTGAGTCATAGTATCTTTGATTGTTTTCAAAACACGGTCAAATTTCTAGGCCTGCCTATTCTTAGCAAGAAGTTGAATCTTTCCAAACTTCACTCGTTCTCGATATATTGACTACCTGGTGGGTCCACTAAACATATTATCGCAAGGTGTGAAGTTAATTTCGAAACACAACCAAAATTTCAAAACACGGTGAGTCATAGCCTCTTTGATTGTTTTCAAAACACGGTCAGATTTCTAGGAATGCATATTCTTAGCAAGAATTTGAATATTTCCAAACCCTCTCTCATTCTCGATATATTGACTGCCTGGTGGGTCCATTGAAAAGTTTATCACAAGGTGCGAAGTTAATTTCGAAACACAGCCAAAATTTCAAAACACGGTGAGTCATAGCCTCTTAGATTGTTTTCAAAACATGGTCAAATTTCTTGGCATGCATATTCTTAGAAAGAAGTTGAATATTTCGAAACTCTCACTCGTTCTTGATACATTAACTGCTTGGAGGGTCCACTGAACAAATTTTGGCAAGGTGTGAAGTTAATTTCGAAACATAGCCAAAATTTTGAAAAAACACTGAGTGATAGTCTCTTTGGTTGTTTTCAAAACACGGTCAAATTTCTAGTCATGCATATTCTTAGCAAGAAGATGAATCGTTCCAAACTCTCACTCGTTCTCCATATATTGACTTCCGGGTGGGTCCACTAAATAGATTTTCACAAGGTGTGAAGTCAATTTTGAAACATAGGAAAAATTTCCAAACATGGTGAGTCATAGTCTCTTTGATTGTTTTCAAAACACTATCAAATTTCTAGTCATGCATATTCTTAGTAAGAAGATGAATCGTACCAAACTCTCACTCGTTCTCCATATATTGATTTCCGGGTGGGTCCACTAAATAGATTTTCGCAAGGTGTGAAGTCAATTTGGAAACATAGGAATAATATCAAAGCACGGTGAGTCATAGTCTCTTTGATTGTTTTCAAAACACGGTCAAATTTCTAGGCATGCATATTCTTAGCAAGAACATGAATCTTTCCAAACTCTCACTTGTTCCTGGTATATCGACTGCATAGTGGGTCCACTGAATAGATTATCGCAAGGTCTGAAGGTAATTTCGAAACACAACAAAAATTTCAAAACAGAGTGAGTCATTGCCTCTTTGATTGTCTTTAAAACACGATCAAATTTCTAGGCATGGATATTCTTAGCAAGAAGTTAAATATTTCGAAACACTCACTCGTTCCTGATACATTAATTGCCTAGTGGATCCATTGGAGAGATTATTGCAAGGTGTGAAGTTAATTTCGAAACACATCCAAAATTTCAAAACATGGTGAGACATAGCCTCTTTATTTGTTTTCAAAACACAGTCAGATTTCTAGGAATGCATATTCTTAGCAAGAAGTTGAATATTTCCAAACCCTCTCTCATTCTCGATATATTGACTGCCTGGTGGGTCCTTTGAAAAGTTTATCACAAGGTGCGAAGTTAATTTCGAAACACAGCCAAAATTTCAAAACATGGTGAGTCATAGCCTCTTTGATTGTTTTCAAAACATGGTCAAATTTCTTGGCATGCATATTCTTAGAAAGAAGTTGAATATTTCGAAACTCTCACTCGTTCTTGATACATTAACTGCTTGGAGGGTCCACTGAACAAATTTTAGCAAGGTGTGAAGTTAATTTCGAAGCATAGCCAAAATTTTGAAAAAACACTGAGTGATAGTCTCTTTGGTTGTTTTCAAAACATGGTCAAATTTCTAGTCATGCATATTCTTAGCAAGAAGATGAATCGTTCCAAACTCTCACTCGTTCTCCATATATTGACTTCCGGGTGGGTCCACTAAATAGATTTTCACAAGGTGTGAAGTCAATTTTGAAACATAGGAAAAATTTCAAAACACTGTGAGTCATAGTCTCTTTGATTGTTTTCAAAACATTATCAAATTTCTAGTCATGCATATTCTTAGTAAGAAGATGAATCGTACCAAACTCTCACTCGTTCTCCATATATTGATTTCCGGGTGGGTCCACTAAATAGATTTTCGCAAGGTGTGAAGTCAATTTGGAAACATAGGAATAATATCAAAGCACGGTGAGTCAGTCTCTTTGATTGTTTTCAAAACACGGTCAAATTTCTAGGCATGCATATTCTTAGCAAGAACATGAATCTTTCCAAACTCTCACTTGTTCCTGGTATATCGACTTCCTAGTGGGTCCACTGAACAGATTATCGCAAGGTCTGAAGGTAATTTCGAAACACAAGCAAAATTTCAAAACAGAGTGAGTCATTGCCTCTTTGATTGTCTTTAAAACACGATCAAATTTCTAGGCATGGATATTCTTAGCAAGAAGTTAAATATTTCGAAACACTCACTCGTTCTTGATACATTAATTGCCTAGTGGATCCATTGGAGAGATTATTGCAAGGTGTGAAGTTAATTTCGAAACACAGCCAAAATTTCAAAACATGGTGAGACATAGCCTCTCTATTTGTTTTCAAAACACGGTCAGATTTCTAGGAATGCATATTCTTAGCAAGAAGTTGAATATTTCCAAACCCTCTCTCATTCTCGATATATTGACTGCCTGGTGGGTCCATTGAAAAGTTTATCACAAGGTGCGAAGTTAATTTCGAAACATAGCCAAAATTTCAAAATAGTGTGAGTCATGGCCTCTTTGATTGTTTTCAAAACATGGTCAAATTTCTAGGCATGCATATTCTTAGCAAGAAGTTGAATATATCCGAATTCTCTCTTGTTTTCGATACATTAACTGCCTGGTGGGTCCACTGAAAATATTTTTGCAAGGTTTGAAGGTTAATTTCGAAACATAGCCTAAATTTCAAAACACGGTGAGTCATAGCCTCTTTGATTGTTTTCAAAACACGGTCAAATTTCTAGGCATGCATATTCTTAGACACAAGTTGAATATTTTGAAACTCTCATTCGTTCTCGATACATTGGCTGCCTGGAGGGTCCATTGAACGGATTTTTGCAAGGTGTGAAGTTAATTTTGAAACACAGGAAAAAGTTCAAAACACGGTGAGTCATAGTCTCTTTGATTGTTTTGAAAACACGGTCAAATTTCTAGGCTTGCCTATCCTTAGCAAGAAGTTGAATCTTTCCAAACTCTCACTCTTTCTCGATATATTGGCTGCCTGGTGGCTCCACTGACCATATTATCGCAAGGTGTGAAGTTAATTTCTAAACACAACCAAAATTTCAAAACACTTGGAGTCATAGGCTCTTTGATTGTTTTCAAAACACGGTCAAATTTCTAGGCATGCATATTCTTAGAAAGAAGTTGAATATTTCCAAACTCTCACTCGTTCTTGATACATTGACTTCCTGGTGGGTCCATTGAACAGATTTTTGCAAGTTGAGAAGTTAATTTTAAAACACATGCAAAATTTCAAAAAAAGGTGAGTCATAGTCTCTTTGATTGTTTTCAAAACACCGTCAAATTTGCAGGCATGCATATTCTTCGCAAGAAGTTGAATATTTCCAAACTCTCATTCGTTCTTGATACATTGACTGTCTGGTTTTCATTCAAAATTTTGAAACTTGGTCTATTGTGGCCCTTTAATCAAACACTTTGCTTACACTAATTAACTTTGGCCTAACTTCACTGTTTCAGTAGTGATCACTAGACCAATTTGGTTCCCTCTTCACTCCCTTGTCTTCCCAGTGCCTAGCCATGCCTGGACAACAACCCCGCTTTGCCGGTGCGCCAGTACAACGCCGCCCAAACCTGCCGCACCAGGTCGACCATGAACAGCTCATCCCAGGCACCACCACCCTCGCCCACGACACGCACCAGACACGCCACCGTCCACCACCACCCCCTGTCCAAGCCTCGACCATAGCCTGGCCCTAGACCACCCTAGGGACGCCGCGCCCAATGTCTCTGCGCCGTGCCGAGAACGCGCCAGCGTGCCGCACCCGATCGGCTCGCACAGACCGCACCTTGCTCTCTCCGTGCACGTGCCCACTTGCCATGATCACCACAACCTCCCAGACACCCCCGTTCACCGCCACACAACCCATAGCACCCATGCGCCATCACAAACACTGCCACTCCCGCGCAGAGCATCGCGCGCGCCCAACCAACCTAGATCGCCCCTTGTCGTGCCATTACTCCCGTGATGATCGCCAGGGAACACCGCACCATCCCCTACCCACAGCCATGCCGCTAGCCACCTATATCGTTGTCACCGACAAGCATGAGCCCATCCCGCTCAGTCCCCTCGCCATTGTATAAATAGAGGCCTTCTCCGCCTCCATTCTCCACACCAACACACTCCCCACTCCTCACAGCCCCTCCAATAGTTCTCCCCGAAGCAAGGCAAGCTCTGTATTGCCGGAATATAGCCGGAGCCCGCAGCTTCAGGAGGAGAAGGGCGTCGTTGATTGGAGCCACCCCAGGAGCTGCCGCGGCCACCGTTCAAATCGCCGTTATCGACAACACTGTTCGCCCATCGCCGACCCTAGCTCGAGCCTAGGTGAGCCTCACCAGACCCCCACTACCGTGTTAGGGTTTAGACCTCGCCAGAGCTGTTCGTCGTCGACGATGAACTATAGTCGTTGGATCATCTTTTAATCACACGACCTAGATTACACGATACCGCTTCACGTAGATAGAGTCGCTAACTAGTGGACCAGCCCTATCAGTAGCCCCCTGCGGTGCGCTATGCAGATTGGGCCGGCCTGTTCAGTTTCCCACGCAGGCCTAGAGATTCAAATTAGAATTTTCCAATTTAGTTAAAAACCACATTCTGTCAGTAGATTCGAAAACCAATTCGGAAAGATTCATTGCACCAAATTGCATGATTCCAATTTTGTTAGAAAGATATTTAAATTATCTATCAAAGCCATGGGATAAAAATCGTTTGGAGTTAGAGATCACATATAGTAAAAATAATAAGACAGAGACTTTTCCAACTTCAAACATTTTAAAAAAATCAACCATAAATACTTTTGAGTTGATTCCATCTCTCAAAAATCACATTTGATAAGATCTATCTGAATATGTAAAAATATGTAGGTTTGCATGCAGTGACTTTGGACTAGTACCAAAATAATGCTATATAGGCATTTCTAGTCACTTTAATTCTATTAAATGATAATCTTAAACTTTATAAAATATGATCAACACTTTAAATCACATTCCCATGTATTATAATATGTGGTGACGACATGTGTCAACATGGTCCCATATTGTAATTGGAGAATATGAAATCTTAAGTATTTTCAATGAGTAGAAATTACTTTTCTAAAATAAGATAAATAATATTAAATCATTAATCCATGTGATGATTGTGATGATGCTAGATCATCAAGTGTGAGCCTTAGTGTTCTAAATAGAAATAGTTAAGTATTGGTTGGTGATTGTGTACCCTGTATTCATTTATAGACGAAACTACCGACCCGGGATACGCGGAGGAGGAGTACTACCAAGAAGAAGAAGAAAACTTCAACCACTTCTCTACTCAAGGCAAGCTAACACTTGCAAGTCTTGTACCTATGCAAGCCATCACTAATTGCAAGATAACCTATGCAAGATGTATTAGGCATGCTTGGTTATGCAACTTTGATTCTACTTTACTTGCTTGCTTTATTCTTTTCCTTTAGTAAAGTTCTTTACTTCCAGTTTGTACTTTGTGAGTATTGGGAAAATAGGATAGATAGCATAAAGAGTGTAAAACTAGGCCTCATTAGTGAACACTCTTAACTTTAGTGGCTAGTGCTAAGCATAAAAGTTGATCACTTTAGATGGGAATACTTGGTGAAAATGATTAATCAAAACCTTGGAATGATGCTTCATTCTATTGAAATGTTTTGACATGTGTTGTGAAACACAATGGTTTGATGATGAAAATGTTGAGGTATGAGCCTTAGCCCTTTTACGAAAAATTGATGGTTGGGTTCGGATGCGATACCATTCCAATTTTTACCGTACATCCACAATACTTGAATTGGGTAGGGCTTAGCCGGAAGTTTATATGTCTTAGTATGGTTTCCCTTGGAAAAGAGGTTAAGTTGAGGGTACCTCATGAGTGTGAATGTCCACCTATGCGGTGCCTAGGATGGCAGATGGTCATGGCTGGTGTAACTACCTCGGTGAATTACGCTCTTAGTTGCATGCCTGGATGAGCGAGAGTGGTTAAAATAGTACGGTGGGGCCCATGGGCCACTCACAGGTAGACCTTACGGCCGTCCTTACCACTTTAAGATCATCGGGACAAGAACGAGCGGCGTAATCGGCAGGCAAAGGGATCAACTACATACACAAGTGAGTATGTATGCAAGCCACCATACAACTGTTCACAGAGCCATTCCATCTAAAAGAAATAGAAATATTGCAACGCCATACGGCAAGATCCAAATATCCTAGATAGAGATAATAGTTTAGGATAGCTCCTCAAACATCTAACATCAGAGTATCAGGTGGAAGCGGAAAACAAGATCCGAGTATGGATAAGAAGCAAATTGGCATAAGATGCCACATAAATAAACACATCCTGCCCACAGATCTCACGGATCCCCATTCCCGGAATCTCTACACCGAGTGATCGTTGCCAACATCATCCGTCTCCTCCACCCAGTATCCATCTTGCGAGTACACCTGTTCATCTGAATCAAACAATTTATCGTGTGAGACCCTAGGGGTACTCAGCAAGTCTTTATGCCTCTAAAGGGGACATATACCTGGGGTGACGCAATTGCAGCAAAAGATAATAACTAACAAGCCTAGAGATACTCGCTAACCATCCGCCTAACCAATGATAGACGGATGTCCATTAAATAGAAACAACAGTTATAACAGTATAACTAACAGATCCATCCTCCTTCTCGCTTACCAACGAGCAAGCGGACGAACAACTCATCCGTTGGCAGTTTTATTTACCATTCCATGAGTATTACACTATTTACTAATCAGGTACTTAGTCAGATTAAAAGCGGTACTTTAGTTATACTTGTCTATGATCCAGAAACTGTGCTCCAAGTCGTCCATAACCGCGGACAAGGCTTTCAGAAATATTTACCCTGCAGGGGTGCACAAATAGCAACACACACTCGATCAACCTCAAAAAAACCAACTCAAAACCCAACGAGGCATTCACGGCAAAGCAATCACATGATTCAGAAATATTTCAGGGGGCCACCCCACTAAGCTACCCGCAACGAAGTTGGTCGGCTCTGGAACGGACCCAGGGTTTGCGACGACGGCTGTAAACGACTGGGAACCCGAAAATATGACTGGGCTTGTCGATACCGCGAAAACGTGGCGCGATCCAAAACAGTACAGGTGCTCCACACACAATCTTAAATAAAACAGTAAGCATGGCATAAGTACAGAATAGTAACAAAGCCCCAAACTACTTTGTGGCCCCAAGAAATAGAAATGAATCAAGCTCTGGCTCGAGGGGGGGGTCCATAAGGCCTCCCGGATGTGGATAGTGCGAATAGTCAAGGAACATGAATCCAGTACTCGGGGTCCTACGGGACACAAGTGAGCATGAAAAACCAAATAGCAGATATTGCTCACCGATGCCTCTTTCATTAGTTATCCCATTACTACTCAGGTTAAGTTGTTTAGGTACCTCGTTATCCATCAGACACTCACATACCCTACACGTGCTTTTCTACGACTCGCATGGCTCAAACAACTCCTATAGTAATGGCTCATGGGATTGAGGAACAGGCTCGGTGGGGTTTAAAAGTAAAGGCTATGCAGTACTTGGGATTCAGTTTAATGCAATCACGACTCAATGATGCAAGAATAAGATAGAGGCAATAGGTACTATATGTATGCAATCATGTGGTAGTGCTTGCCTGGTAGCTCAGTTGAAGCGAGAGATGGATCTGGGTAGAACTCCTGCGATTCCTGATAATTCTCCTGTTGGGCGTCTATTCGAAGAAGATCCAAACAAACAAGGGCCAACATAAATAAAGTGCACAAGCATATGAATTAAAATGCGACAAGCAAAAAAGCATGCCATGATGAATGATGCACAAATTTACATGGCGATAAAGTAGCATGGCATGTGTGAGGTGTGGGGTCAAGAATAATTCATTTTAGTATTTATTTGGTCAAGTTTTATTGCCATAAACAGTTCTGATTTTTAATACTGACATGATGCATGCTTCAATTCAGAACAAGGAAAGCATAGTTAGAACAGGCTCATCGCGCTGATCGATTTAGACATATTATTTGTTGAATTTGGAGTTATAGATTTAAAGGTGTTGATTTTATTGTAATTTTAACCAACTCGAAAATTTAAAGTGCTCAAATAATATTTTGAATGCAATAATTGAATTCCTCTTATTTTTCTGATTCCAAAACATATATCATTTGTATTATTTGGATTTATAATTTAAAAGTTATGAAAAACAGATTGAAATTCATACTAAAACATTTTCTGAAATTCATTTTATAAAATAGAAAGACACCAAGGCTTTCTATACACAGAGGGAGTTAGCCCAGGTCTTTGATGGGTGGGGCCGGCGATGTCTGGGCCCAGCTCGAAATGTTGCACAACTGCGGGTTTTTCTCACCACAGCAGAAGCTAGCCGCAGCCACTGCTCGGTGGACCCGGCGCTCGCGCGGGACCACGCATCAGCGACAGGGGGTGGGCTGGCCGCGCCGTGTGGAGGGGGACCACGGGTTGAAGACCTGGAAGCTGGGGTGCCTTTTTGCAAAAACAAAGAGTGGCTGCCTGGTGGGACCTGGGGTACCGCGGGTTGAGGCAAAAAGGTTGTGGCGGGGGTATGTGCAAAGTAGGCAACGCTACTGTTGTTCTTCTCTGAAACCCACGGACAGAACGGTGCTCGACATGTGACAGAGCGCGGCGCGGGGGTTCGAACCCATGACGCGGGCGCGCACATAGGACCGGAGCTAGTGCGGTAAGCGAGAGGTTGGTGACAAGAGGGCAGGTGGAGGCTAGGTAAGGTGTTACGCGGCACGGGGACGTGCAAACTCCAGCGGCCGCCGCTGCACCGAGAGTGCTCAGCACAACGTCCGGCGAGCATAGCGTGTCATCGAGCGAGGGGAGGTGTCCAGGAGGAAACTGGGCTCACCGCGTGGTCGACGGAGTGGTCGGATCGGGACGGGGCGCAGCGGGGCGATGGCGATGCAGGCGTTCCGCCAGAGCTAGGGTTTCGGTGGCGTCGGCGAACGGTGTCTGCAGGACCGTCTCCTCCTCGTGGCCATGAACGGGGACGTCACCGGGGCTGCGGCGGGCTTCCGCAACACCAAGACACACCACGCCGCCGGCTGAACGAGGAGGGGGAAGGTGAGGCTGACGGTGGAGCGCCGGGGTGGAGAGGAGGTAGCGGGGAAGGAGAGGGGAGGAAGGGCAAGCCCTGGTGGATCTGGGGTTGCAGCGCAAAGCAGAGGGGGAGTATATAGGGACGGGGGTAGAAGGGGGGATGCCGTGGGGGATCGGTGGAGCAAAAGGTGGCTTCGGCCACCTTTTCTTCCTCTCCCTCACGTGCTCGACGTGGGAAGGACAGGGCAGGGGCTTGGGGGGCTGACGCTGGGGCCCGGCGTGGACAGGGAGGTGGCCTCAGGTGGTGGGGTAGCTTGGCAGGGAGATAGAGAGAGAGGGAGGCCGAGAGGGAGAGTGAGGGGAGGCTCGGGTAGCTAGGGTGGAGGGCTTGGGTTAGGGTTAGACAAGGGCTAGGGTGGGCCCTTGCTAGTAGAGAGAGAGATAGAGAAGCTAGGGGGTTCTCGGCATGGTGAGAGTAATGTAGAGGGTTAGGGTTTGGGTTTAGAGAGTGGGGTTAGGGAGAGAGAGATGGATAGGGTCTTAGGGTTTTTGGGTGAGGGGTGATTAGAGAGAGAGTCTAGGGAAGTGGTGGTGAGGTTGTTTAGGGTTTTGCATCCTCACATGATCAAGCAAAGGGGGAATGGTAAGGAGAGGTAGAGTAGGGTGTGGTTGAGATATAGGGTTTTACATGATCAAAACTAGATCAAGCAAGAAAAGGTGGTGAGATGGAAATGGTGAGGTGAGATGGAAGTGAGTGGTGAGATTAGGGTTGGATATGACCCCATAAGAGCATGCAAGTATGGGGAAAGGTAAAGAGAGAGTAGGGTTTGACATGATCAAAACAAGATCAACCAAGAGGGAGGGGTGAGGTTTGAGAGAAGGAGAAAGGAAAACTCACAAAAAAAGGATCCACTCAAAAACCAAAGAAAACCAAAGGAGAAAAGATGGTGGTGATTTGCATGGCCCATGCATAGACATTAAATACCATGTGTTATTCTTGTCAAAAAAATAGATAATTTATATGGCATTTATTCACATGCATTCCAAAAATATGGATTAAGGCAAAGCTAAAGGAAAATAGAATTGGATCCATCCCAACCCACATGAGCTAGATTAAATGCCAAAAGAAAGTAAAAGCTCATGGTTATTTAGGATGGTGGAATTATAAGGTGGTGACAAAGAAAGGTGATGGAGTTGAATAAAAGATATGCCCCCAACTCAACTTGGGCATCAAGCATTTATCAAGAACCAAATACAATATATCAAGAGCCAAATACAATTACTAATGCATATGAGAGAAGAACCAAAAGGAAAAGGGTTTTATATGATGCTCAAATGCAAGGTGGCATGATGACATGAGCATGATATAATTATGATGCAAAAATTATGTGTAGGAAGTAGCAATTGTATTAGTAGACCATGTAGCATTACATATGTTAGACAGATGGGATGCTACAACTGGGAGGCCAAGCTCATAGGGGAGGTGCCTATACTAGGGTGTGTAATTGAACGGTTATGATTGCTTATCCGCATACTCAGTATGATTGATTTAGGGTTATCCCTGACGGATGTATCAATTTTTGTGGTGAAAGTGTACCACCTCTACAGAGTGTCAAACTATTCGAATAGCAGCGTCCATGGTCATGGACAATTGGAGTGGCCATACTGTTCCATTGTCAGATGTTTTCAAAATGACTTATGAAGTGAATTATGATTTTGACTTGACCACAACAGGGTTGTGAATATGAAAACTAGGTTCCCACTTAAGTGATTTAGAACAATAACTTAGTTTTTTTACTTCTTAACTCAGTTTAGATAAACCTCGCTTTTTGCAAATAAACCTAGAGCTTAAGATTCCTACTAGAGCCACCTTACTTGTTAGTGATAGTTTGCGAGTACTTAAGAGTACTCATGGCTTTGTCCCTGGCTATTCCCGTGGCCAGACTATGAGGAGGACTACCAGGATGATAGACAGTAGGAGGTCTACGACAACTACGATCATCTCCCATCGTCAGCATTGCCTGTGACTCTGAAGATGGAGCCCCTACTACGTTTATTATTGTGCCGCTTTGATTGTATTAAGACTGGATCATGAGATCCTTTATTTGTACGAACTTATTATGATTTGTAATGGATGATATATTGTGATATCCAATCTGTTATGTCTCGCAAAAATGGTAATCCTAGGATTGCGAGGTATGGCATAACAGGCATCTGGGATTAAAAATCCGGGTGTTGACAAGTTGGTATCAGAGCCATCCTGACCATAGGAGACCCTAGTTAGAATGGACATCCGACCAAAAACTTAGTTTCAAAAAATAAGAAGTGAGTATTTATGAAAACCTCTTCCCACTATTATCCCTGATTCTTTCAAAAAGATTCATATTCCTAAATATTTCTTACATTTCTACATAAAATTGGACACATTGGATCACCTCACTAACTTACTCATCCTAAATTATTATATATGGAAGTCCAGTATTGCAAGTTCTACCAGTTGGTAAACGGAGGCCAACTGATCTTTGAGAGGGATCTAGATGCACTGTTAGAGTATCTTGAGCTCTCGCATCCGGAATTCTTCGGGGCCCAACTCAACGATCACATCGGAGGAGATCTACAATGGCTGATAGTTGCAGATTTCAGAGCCAAGATGGAAGCACCCTCTTCGGACAATATCCAATTCACCTTGAGGGAAAACAACTGTCTAGATGGATTAGCCAGGGCTATGCATGAAGATCTTGCCCGTCTGTGTGGGCAAAACATCAACTTGATCCAGGGAACTCGCTTTGCTCACTTTGCAAGGCGTGGTTCTATGGGAATGCCATTGGAGATGATAGGCCACCTGGAGATGAAGCACCAGGTGGACAATCTTGACTTCATGCTGTATGATAGGCAGAAGGAGTTGGACAACTCTCACGCCTACGCCAACCACAACCTTTCCATTGTAGTCAAGAAGGACCAGACTCTCACCATTCTCGCCAAGGAGCGTGAATCACTTCGTCGTCAGCGCAACAAGAAGAATCACACCATCGATAGTCTTCGCAAGAAGGTGGCCGCTCTCGAGAAGACCATCCATAAACAGGACCTCCATCTTGAAGCAAAAGAGGAGGAGGAAGGTGAAGATATCCAGGGAGATCTTTACTCTTACCTCAGTGATGGCAACGACTACCTAGAGGATGATGCCATGGAGTTCCACATTGATGATGATGATTCCGACTTCATTGATGATGATTAGATGCACTTGAGCACTACCATAGGATTGAGTTATACTGGTCCCACTATATTGTAGCTTCACAGAATGGTTCTTAAAAGCATTTTTTTTCTATCTGTGTGTGGTGTGCGTTTGTATTGGTGTGCTTTGAATGAATGAACGAGAGGAAGTTGTTAGTTTGCAAAACCTGAGTCAAGCTCAAAGTTTAAGCTTTTGAAACAAAACCATGAACCTTAGAAATTTCCCTCTTATCTCATTATCTATTTCAATCTTCAGATGACTCGTGGAAACCCCAGAGGAAGCAGTTCATCCCAGGACCCAATGTTGCAGATTCTGCAAATGCTAGTTTCTTACCGTGAAGCTAGTAAAGCTGAACGTCAAGCCAACTTAGCCACTCTTCAACAGATAGCTCAGATGTCACACAATAATCAAGGCCATGGAAACCAAGATCACCATGGATCCAAGCTCAAAAACTTTCATAATACCAACCCCACCTATCTTTAGTAAGTCTGAGGATCCCTTAGATGCTGATGACTGGGTGCAAACCATGGAGAACAATCTGGAGGTCGTAGGAGTTGAAGCCAATGAGAAAGTACGGTTTGCCACCCATTATCTGGCAGGAGATTCAAGAGCCTGGTAGAATAGCACCGGTACCATGAACAACGGTCAGATGATGACTTGGGAAGCATTCAAGATCAAGTTCAGACACACCCATGTGCCACAAGGTTTAGTCACTAGGATGAGAGATGAGTTCAGGGAACTGAAGCAAGGAAGGATGACGGTAGTTGAGTACCGTGACAAATTTCTATCCCTAGCTAGATATGCCCCTGATGAGATTAACACCAAAGCCAAGAAGAAGGAAAGGTTCCTAAATGGATTGCATAATGAGATGCAGACTGTGTTAGTCAACATCCGTTTTGGAGACCTAGAAGAGCTTGTAGACTCTGCCATCCAGATGGAAGGGAAGATCAACCAAGCCAATGACAACCGCAAGCGTCGCATGAGCACCAGACTGGGTCCCACAATACCGAGAAGTATCGCCCCAACCTGTCTACAGGATATGCCCGAAGAAACAACAGACCCCCGATGTCCCGTCCAAGCTACCCCAATCATAGCGCAGGAAACTTGAAGTCTAGAGGAAACCACAGCAACAACCCTGGCAACTTCAACAATTTCAACCATGCACTGCCCAAGTCCAACAACAACAATACTTCCCCAAGGACTAGAAGCAATGCTATGCCCGTTGCAACCAAAGACAAGTCCCAGATTACTTGCTTTGAATATGGAGTCAAGGATCACTACTCCAATGAGTGCCCCAAGAAGCTTGCAGCAACCACCAATGTGAATGCACCCGCTCAGAAGCAACGCCATGTCCAACCTGGAAGGAGATTTCACCAGGGAACTCGCTCAACTGCAACGGTCGTCTGTTCCACATGAATGCTGAAGAAGCTCAGGAAGGGCCAGATGTCGTGCTGGGTATGTTTTCTGTTAACTTAGTACTTGCAAGAGTGTTGTTTGATTATGGAGCATCGCATTCATTTCTTACAAAAGAATTTGCATGCACTAGTAAGATTCAACCAACAAAACGGAAGCATGTTATGATAGTTCAAATACCTGGTTCAACCACCAAAGCTAGAAAAAATTGCAAGGATGTACCTATCAGAATCCATGGCATAGATTTTTATGCTAATCTAATAGTACATGGAACCAAAGGTTTGGAAGAAGTACTATGAATGGATTGGATGTCAAAACATAAAGGATTAATCGAGTTTGCCAAGAAAGCCATCACAATGACCAGTAGCTCTGGAGTATCAGTAGAGCATGTATTGGAACCTTGCCCCGTCAATTCAAATGCAACAAGAGTCTATCTAAACCATCCCTTGACCAAGTCAGAGTAGTCTGTGAAGACCCCGAAAACTTCCCAGATGAATTGCCCGGTATGCCCCTAGATCGGGATATCGAGTTCATCATTGAACTAATTCCTGGAACTAGACCCATAACTCAGAGACCTTATAGTATGAACCCATCTAAATTAGTGGAGTTGAAGAACCAACTTGATGCTATGTTGGAGAAAGGTCTGATTCAACCAAGCGCATCGCCATGGAGATCGCCTATTTTTTTGTGGATAAGAAAGATGGAGGTAACCGTTTATGTACGGATTACCGGAAGCTGTATGATGTCACCATCAAGAACAAGTACCCACTCCCGAAGATAGAGGATCTATTTGATCAGTTGACTGGTGCTAGAGTGTTTTCTAATATTGATCTTAAAACTGGTTATCATCAACTCAAGATTCGTGTAACGCATATTCCAAAGACCGGTTTTACCACCAGATATGGATTATATGAGTATACGGTCATGTATTTTGGATTAACCAATGCCCCCGCTTATTTCATGAATCTCATGAATAATATTTTTATGAACTTCCTGGATAAGTTTGTCGTTGTCTTTATCGATGATATTCTAATCTATTCAAAGTCAGAAGAAGACCATGAACTACATCTAAGAACCATCCTTGAAACCCTTAGAGAACATCAGTTGTATACCAAGTTTAGCAAATGTGAGTTCTGGTTTAAGGAAGTAGGATTCCTAGGACATATTGTGTCAACAGGAGGAGTCACTGCCGATCCTGCCAAGATCAAATATGTTGAATAATGGAAAGCCCCAACCACTCAAACCCAAGTCCGTGCATTTCTCGGATTAGCGGGATACTACCGCAAGTTTGTTGAAGGATTTTCGAGTATCGCAAGACCGATGACCCAACTGTTGAAGAAAGATAAGAAGTTTGAATGGACAAACAAATGTGAAGCAAGTTTTCAAGAGCTCAAGAAGAGATTGATTTCAGCCCCAATTCTGATTATGCCGGATATGAAGGAGCCTTTTGATGTGTATTGTGAAGCATCCAAGATTGGTCTCAGATGTGTGTTGATGCAAGAAGGCAAACTCATAGCAGATCTGTCTGGACAACTGAAGCAACATGAGCAAAACTACCCTACCCATGACCTTGAACTAGCAGCCGTAGTTTTAGCCTTGAATACATGGCGTCATTACCTTATGGGTAACCGCTGTGAGATTTATTCGGATCACAAGAGTCTGAAATATATTTTCACTCAGAAGGAGCTAAATATGAGGCAAAGGAGATGGATAGAGTTAATCAAGGATTATGACCTTGATATTCACTATCACCCCGCCAAAGCCAATGTGGTAGCGGATGCTCTTAGAAGATTGCCATGTAGATTGAACACCATGATTAAAGAAGCCCAACAAATTGCAAGAAGAGTTGGAGCAGTTTAGAACAGAGATAGTTAGCAAAGGATTTTTAGCTAACATTGAACTTCAACCCATGTTGATCAGTCAGATCAAAGAAGCACATAAAGGAAATGCATGTATCGATGGTATCAAGTGTCGTATCGATATAGGGAAGGTACACGGATTCATAGAAGATGAAGAAGGAGTTTTGTGGTACAAAGGACCTATATGTGTATCGGCAGATTCTGTGCTAAAGAAAGTTATCATGGAAGAATCTAATGATACCCTTTATTCTATCTACCCCGGAGGAACGAAGATGTATTAGGATTTGAAGGAGCAATTTTGGTGGCACAAGATGAAGAGAGAAATCGGAAGCTACATCGCCAAGTGTGATATATGTCAGAGAGTCAAAGCGGAACATCAGAGACCCGCATGAATTTTGCAACCATTGTAGATTCCAGAATGGAAATGGGATTCTATCGGAATGGACTTTATCACCGGATTGCCTACATCTAGTAGGGGAAATGACTCTATTTGGGTCACAGTTGATAGACTGTCCAAGGTAGCCCATTTATACCTATCAAGACCACCTACCAGAGTTTGAAGCTAGCAGAGTTGTACCTTGATAGAATAGTCAGTTTGCATTGAACCCCTAAGACCATAGTGTCGGATCGAGGAACCCAGTTTACCTCAAGATTTTGGCAGAAAGTCCAAGAAGGATTAGGAACCAAGTTGAACTTCAGCATAGCTTATCACCCGCAGACCGATGGACAAATTGAAAGAGTCAACCAAATCTTAGGAGATATGTTGAGAGCTTGTGTGTTAGAATATGGATCAAAATGGGAAGATTGTCTACCTTTCGCAGAATTCTCATACAACAACAATTATCAAGCTAGTTTGCAAATGGCCCCATTTGAGTTCTTATATGGAAGGAAGTGTCGTACCCCCTTGAATTCGTTGCAATTAGGAGAGAGTCAGATCTTCGGACCTGGCATCCTACGAGAAGCCGAAGAGAAGTTTCACGAAGTTTGTGAGCACCTCAAGACCGCCCAATCCAGACAAAAGAGTTATGCTGATAAGAGACGTCGAGACCTGACCTTCAATGTCGGAGATTTTGTGTACCTCAAAGTATCACCCTTGAAAGGAATGCAACGTTTTAGTCTGAAAGGAAAGTTAGCCCCCACATATATTGGACCCTTCAAGATTCTGAATCGCCGAGGAGAAGTATCTTATAAACTGGAACTGCCAGAGGAGATGTCAGGCATCCATGATGTGTTCCATATCTCATTACTTCACAAGTGCCTAGAAGTTCTGGAGAAGACCGAAGTGTTCAAAAACATCGATCACCGAGCCATAGACATCAACAAGGATCTGACGTATCGTGAAGTACCCATTCGTATTTTGGACGAAGCCTTCAGAACCACCCGGACCCGGAGTATCAAATTTCTCAAGATCCAGTGGAGCAACCATACTGAAAAGGCGAGAAGATTACATTAGGACTGAGTTTCCAAATCTCTTTAGTTCCTAGTTTTTTCTTAAATCTTGGGACGATATTTGGTTTAAGGAGGGAAGGTTTGTAACACCCCAAAAAGTCTAATCAAGATTATCAAGTTCTAATCACCCGAGTTTAGGGTTAACAAAAACTTTTATTATTAAATTGAATATAAGTGCATGTGTGATTTGCATTAGTTTATGATTGATTGAATTTTCCATGTTTAATTGCTACAAATGATGATAAATGGTTTAAAGATAAATACTACATCATCTAGGCCAATTACAAACAAAATCCAAAGAAAAAGAAATCAAATATGAATTAATTAAGAAAATGGTCATTTTGACCAAAGTTAACCACTAGGCCACTTTGCGTGTTCCTAGGCCACTAACCCGTAGCACCCATGTGCCGTCGCAAACACCACCACTCCCGCGCAGAGCATCGCACGCGCTCGACCAACCTCGATCCCCCCTTGCCATGCCATTACTCCCGCGATGATCGCCAGGGAACACCACACCATCCCCTACCCACAGCCATGCTGCTAGCCGCATGTATCGTCGTCACCATCGAGCCCGAGCCCATCCCGCTCAGTCCCCTCGCCGTTGTATAAATAGAGGCCTTCTCCGCCTCCATTCTCCACACCAACACACTCCCCACTCCTCACAGCCCCTCCCACACATCTCCCAAGAGCAAGGCGAGCTATGCATCGCTGGAATTTGGCCGGAGACCGCCGCTGCAGGAGGAGAAGGGCGCCGTCGATTGGAGCTTCCCTAGGAGCTATCGTGGCCACCTTTCGAATCACCGTCGTTGACAACACCGTTCGCCCCCGTCGCCGACCTAGATGGATCCCAGGTGAGCCTCACCAGACCCCCACCACCGCGTTAGGGTTTAGACCTCGCCAGAGCTGTTCGTCGTTGAAGATGAACTGCAGCCATTGGATCGTATTTTAATTGCACGGCCTAGATTATACGATACTGCTTCGTGTAGATAGAGTTGCTGACTAGTGGACCACCCCTGTCAGTAGCCCCCTACGCTGTGCAGATTGGGCCGGCCCGTTTAGTTTCCCGCGCAGGCCTGGAGATTCAAATTAGTATTTTCCAATTTAGTTAAAAACCACATTTTGTCAGTAGATTCAAAAATCAACCATAAATACTTTTGAGATGATTCCAACTCCCAAAAATCACATTTGATAAGATCTATCTGAATATGTAACAATATTGAGGTTTGCATGTAGTGACTTAGGACTAGTACTAAAATAATGCTATATAGGCATTTCTAGTCACTTTAATTCTATAAAATATGATCAACAGTTTAAATTACATTCCCATGTATTAGAATATGTGGTGATGACATGTGTCAACATGATCCCTTATTCTAATTGGAGAATATTAAATCTTAAGTATTTTCAATGAGTAGAAATTACTTTTTTTAAATAAGATAAACAAGATTAAATCTTTAATCCACGTGATGATTATGATGATGGTAGATCATCAAGTGTGAGCCTCAGTGTGCACAAGAGAAATAGTTAAGTATTTTTTGCTGATTGTGTACCCCGTATTTATTTATAGATGATAGTACCGACCCGGGATACGAGGAGGAGTACTACCAAGAAGAAGAAGAAAACTTCAACCACTGCTCTACTTAAGGCAAGCTAACACTTATAAGTCTTATACCTATGAAAGACATCACTAATTGCAAGATAACCTATGCAAGATATATTAGGCATGCTTGGTTATGCTACTTTGATTCTACCCATCCCAAGTTTTACTTGCTAGCTTTATTCTTTTACTTTACTAAAGTTCTTTACTTCCAGTTCGTACTTTGTGAGTATTGGAAAAATAGGATAGATAGCATAAAGAGTATAAAACTAGGCCTAACTAGTTATACTTAGATGTCAGTCCATGGCATGAGATTGGAGAATAGCACCCCTCATTAGTGAACACTCTTAACTTTAGTTTCTAGTGCTAAGCATAAAAGTTGATCACTTTAGATGGGAATACTTGGTGAAAATGATTATGAAAACCTTGGAATGATGCTTCATTCTATTGAAATGTTTTGACATGTGTTGAGAAAAAAAATGTTTTGATGATGAAAATGTTGAGGCACGAGCCTTAACCCTTTTACCAAAAACTGATGGTTAGGTTCGGATGCGATACCATTCCAATTTTTACCATACAACCGCAATACCTAAATTGGGTAGGGCTTAGCCGGATGTTTATATGTCTTAGTATGGGTTCCCTCGAGGAAGAGGTTGAGCTGAGGCTACCTCGTGAGTGTGAATGTCCACCTATGCAGTGCCCAGGATGGTAGATGGTCATGGCTAGGAGTCCAAGCTCATAGGGGAGGTGCCTATACTAGGGTGTGTAATTGAAAGGTTATGATTGCTTATCCACATACTAAGTACGATTGATTCAGGGTTATCCCTGACGGATGTATCGAATTTTTTGGTGAAAGTGTACCACCTCTGCAGAGTGTCAAACTATTCGAATAGCCGCGTCCGCGATCATGGACAATTGGAGTGGCCATACTGTTCCGTCGTTAGATATTTTCAAAATGACTTACGAAGTGAACTATGATTTTGACTTGACCACAACAGGGTTGTGAATATGAAAACTAGGTTCCCACTTAAGTGATTTAGAACAATCACTTAGTTTTCTTTACTTCTAAACTCAGTTTAGATAAACCTGGGTTTTTTCAAATAAACCTAGAGCTTAAGATTCCTACTAGAGCGACCTTACTTGTTAGTGATAGTTTGCGAGTACTTAAAGAGTACACATGGCTTTGTCCCTGGCTATTCCCGTGGCCAGACTATGAGGAGGACAACTAGGATGATGAACAGTAGGAGGTCTACGACAACTAGGATCATCTCCCATCGTCAGCATCGCATGTGACTCTGAAGATGGAGCCCCTAGTACGTTTATTATTCTGCTGCTTTGATTGTATTAAGACTAGATCATGAGATCCTTTATATGTAAGACCTTATTATGGTTTGTAATGGATGATGTACTGTGATATCCAATCTGTTATGTCTCACAAAAATGGTAATCCTGGGATTGCGAGGTATGGCATAACCGGCATCTGGGACTAAAAATCCGGGTGTTGACATTCTCACTCGTTCTCGATACATTAACTACCTAGTGGGTGCATTGAACAGATTTTCGCAAGGTGTGAAGTTAATTTTAAAACGTAGGAAAAATTTCAAAACACGGTGAGTCATAGTCTCTTTAATTGTTTTCAAAACACGGTCAAATTTCTAGGCATGCATACTCTTAGCAAGAAGTTGAATCTTTCCAAGATCTCACTCATTCTTGATATATTGACTACCTTGTGGGTCCACGAACAGATTATCGCAAGGTGTGAAGTTAATTTCGAAACACAGGCAAAATTTCAAAACACGATGAGTCATTGCCTCTTTGATTGTTTCCAAAACACGATCAAATTTCTAGGCATGCATATTCTTAGCAAGAAGTTGAATATTTCCAAATTCTCACTCGTTCTCAGTAAATTAACTACTTGGTGGGTCCACTGGACAGATTATTGCAAGGTGTGAAGATAATTTCAAAACATAGCCAAAATTTCAAAACACGGTGAGTCATAGCCTCTTTGATTGTTTTCAAAACACGGTCAAATCTGTAGGCAGGCATATTCTTACCAAGAAGTTGAATATTTCCAAAATCTCACTCGTTCTCGATACATTAACTGTCTGGTGGATCCACTGAACATATTATTGCAAGGTGTCAAGTTAATTTTGAAAAACAGCCAAAATTTCAAAACACGGTGAGTCATAGTATCTTTGATTCTTTTCAAACATTGTCAAATTTCTAGACATGCATATTTTTAGCAAGAAGTTGAATCTTGCCAAACTCTCACTCGTTCTCGATACATTGACTGCCTGGTGGGTCCACTAAACTGATTATCGCAAGGTGTAAAGTTAATTTCGAAACACAGCCAAATTTTCCAAACATGGTGAGTCATGGTCTCTTTGATTGTATTCAAAACACGGTCTCTAAGCATGCATATTCTTAGCAAGAAGTTGAATATTTCCAAACACTCACTCGTTCTCGATACATTGACTGCCTGGTGGGTCCATTGAACAGATTTTTACAAGGTGTGAAGTTAATTGCGAAACACATGCAAAATTTCAAAACAAGGTGAGTCATAGTCTCTTTCATTTTTTTCAAAACATGGTCAAATTTCTAGGCATGCATATTCTTAGCAAGAACTTGAAACATTCCAAACTCTCACTCGTTCTTGATATATGGATTGCCAGGTGGGTCCATTGAAATGATTTTTACAAGGTGTGAAGTTAAATTGGAAACACAGCCAAAATTTCAAAACATGGTGAGTCATAGCCTCTTTGATTTTTTCAAAACACTGTCAAATTTCTAGGAATGCATATTCTTAGCAAGAAGTTGAATATTTCCAAACTCTCACTTGTTCTTGATACATTAACTGCTTGGAGGGTCCACTGAACAATTTGTTGCAAGGTGTGAAGTTAATTCCGAAACATAGCCAAAATTTCAAAACCTAGTGAGTCATAGTCTCTTTGATTGTTTTTAAAACACGGTCAAATTTCTATTCATGCATATTCTTAGCAAGAAGTTGAATCTTACCAAACGCTCGCTCGTTCTCCATATATTGATTGCCTAGTGGGTCCACTATACAGATTTTCGCAAAGTGTGAAGTTAATTTTGAAACACGGGCAAAATTTCAAAACACGATGAGTCATAGTCTCTTTGATTGTTTTCAAAACACACTTAAATTTCTAGGCATGCATATTCATAGCAAGAAGTTGAATCACTCCAAACTTTCACTCGTTCTTGATATATTAAATGTCTGGTGGGTCCATTGAACAGATTTTTGCAAGGTGTGAAGCTAATTTCAAAACACAGCCAAAATTTCAAAACACGTTGAGTCATAGCCCCTTTGATTGTTTTAAAAAACAGTAAAATTTCTAGGCATGCATATTCTTACCAAAAAGTTGGATCTTGCCAAACTCTCACTCGTTCTCGATACATTGACTACCTAGTGGGTCCACTAAATAGATTTTCGCAAGGTGTGAAGTTCATTTTGAAACACAGGCAAAGTTTCAAAACACGGTGAGTCATAGTCTCTTTGATTGTTTTTAAAACACGGTCAAATTTCTAGGCATGCATATTCTTAGCTAGAACTTGAATCTTTACAAACTCTCATTCGTTCTCGATATATTGACTTCCTAGTGGTGGGTCCACTGAACAGATTATCGCAAGGTGTGAATTTAATTTCGAAACATAGGCAAAATTTCAAAAGACGATGAGTCATAGTCTCCTTGATTGTTTTCAAAACACGTTTAAATTTCTAGGCATGCATATTCATAGCAAGAAGTTGAATCACTCCAAAGTCTCACTCGTTCATGATATATTGACTGTCTGGTGGGTCCATTGAACAGATTTTCCTAAGGTGTGAAGCTAATTTCAAAACACAACCAAACTTTCAAAACACGTTGAGTCGTAGCCTCTTTGATTGTTTTAAAAACACGGTAAAATTTCTAGGCATGCATATTCTTACCAAAAAGTTGGATCTTGCCAAACTCTCACTCGTTCTCGATACATTAACTACCTGGTGGGTCCACTAAATAGATTTTCGCAAGGTGTGAAGTTAATTTCGAAACACAGGCAAAATTTCAAAACACGGTGAGTTATAGTCTCTTTGATTGTTTTCAAAACACTGTCAAATTTATAGGCATGCATATTATTAGCAAGAAGTTGAATATTTCGAAACTCTCACTCGTTCTCGATACATTAACTGCTTGGAGGGTCCACTCAACAAATTTTCCATAGGTCTGAAGTTAATTTCGAAACGTAGCCAAAATTTCAAAACACGCTGAGTCATAGTCTCTTTGATTGTTTTCAAAACATGGTCAAACACTACAAGAATCTGAACAAGCTGTGACGTTTTTTTATGATGCGATCTAAAAACATCACGGATTCCTGACGTTCTAGAACGTTCTGTTGGAACGAGCTCCAAGCCCCTCCAGCCCGGTTATCCATGACGTTCGTTGTTTTCGTCGTGGCAAATTCGTCGCAGATTTCGTCCTAGGCCCTGAAGCCCAGTTTTCCATTTCGTCTGGTGCAAAATTCATCGTGGAATTCGTCACGGCACATATTCGACACTTTTTTCGCATCGACCGTCTCCTCCATGCTTCAACCCCACTTGTCAGCTCAGTGTCGATGTTACGTAAGTAGTGTATCTCACGGTAGTGCTGGGTTCGACGCGGCTTCATGACGTTTTCCGCTGGTCCTAGCTGTGAGTGCGTTTGATAGAAATTAAATAACATAAAAACATTTTGGGAAGGTAGACGGAATCGAACCATCAACCAATCTTTTGCAGAACTAACTTGCAACTGATGCATCTGTCCATTGGTTTTGTGCAGATCTACAACTTTATTCTGTATATTACATACCAACTCTCAATCACATGAAAGCAACAATGTGAACACAATGAACAAAAATATATACATATCATATGGAGATAATATTACTTAGCATGTAGAGCACTAGGTAGACAACAAGTTCCTTACCACTACAAGTTCACTGAAAACATATTACGTTAATGGTTCATCCAACACCAAAGCATAAACAAGAAGATATTTTTTAGCCTCACTGCAGAACATTAACACAATCCATGAAGACATGTAGCCCCTCATTTAAAAAGGTGAAGATGCACACATTCCCCTCCCTTATTCCAGCGAGGTCGAGAACATTAGACTAGCCTCTTGTCATCTGGGCGGCATGATTCATGACTTGGAAGAGGTTAACATGCTCAAAAGTGGTCTTGTAGGAGCATGCGAGTGGTAACACCTTTGGGAGATAGCGGTTGAGGAGTGCATGGTTGTAGCTAACTGAAGAGTACTGTAGGAGAAGAAGAATATTAGTTGTTGGTTAGAGTTCACTATGCATAATAAAATTTAACTATTGAAATGTCAAATTTGAAGCATTTTGGCCTTCCCACGGATGACATTTGACTTGTTCATCTTGCACACATAGTATGGTATAGATTTATTGTGTTGTTTAACTAACACTTTGAGGGAAGCAACTTGGTCAGAAGTCAATTCCAAATGGTTTCCAAACACACAGTACTCATCGAATTCCTCAAGCCCCATCATACTTGGACCTAGAAAGAAAATATTAGAAAGTAATAATCTGTATCTGCATATATATAAATGTAGCAAACATGTATATAATGCCACACCTCTAGGAATAAGGATCCTCGGTTTCTCGACTACTCTAAATATTTTCATATAAGCTTTAGCTCTTCGCCTTCCTATCTTATCTTTCATGTTGCGAAAAACTACAGCAGCAACAGGTTTCTTCACATCATCATCAGATGAGACATCGATGACGACAGCATCCTTCGTAGCCTAAATTAGACATTACACTAATTAGAATGTTTAGTTTTTATGCCATATATAGTAGTAGTGCCAATAGCATCAATTTTAGAACATGCTCATGTATCTCCCTGGCCTTCATCGTACCTGCCCCAAAGAGTAAATACAAGAATTAAGTTAGAATACAATTCTAATTAGTCAATTATTACGAGAATCAAATTCAGTGAGTAATCTAAAGGGCGCTTCCAGTGAAATAGATTGACCCTTGCCGTAAGCAGCAACCTCGACGCGTAGAGCACTAGATTGCGAGTACATACGCGCTGCCATAGAACAAGGAGGCGACGCATCGAACTAGACCTAATTAAACAGCAACATCGAGGCGGTGTCCTATAGAACAAGGAGGCGATGCGTCGAACTAGAACGAGGAGGCGGCCACATCGCCGGCCAGTTAACGAAGAGTTGACGCAGTGAAAGGGCGCTAGGTTGAGGAGCACTTACACATCGTCGTCACCGGGATCTGGTCGGGCCTCTACCACCATCGTCACCGGGATTCAGTCGTCCATGGGGACGGGAGGGGGTTTTCTCTAGCACGGATTTGGGGGAAGTGGTGTGGGATTTGGGAGTGGCATGGAGGGGAGAAGGTTTTTTCTACCTGCTATGACAGGTGGGTCCCATGCGTGAGCGGTTTTGGTTCATAGTGGCATCGTCTGGCAGGCTGACGAATGGGTCCCACGCAGCCTGAATAATAGCATAATTTTTCTACCAGAAAAAGAGCTTTTGTTCAGCCAAGTTTCACAGACAGAATAACAGCACAATGGTGTGGCTAATTTTCCAAATGAATAACTATTAATTCCATGAACTAAAGGACAATCATATTGATCAGTTCAAAGGCATGCACACAACCATTAGTTCAACACAAAACATGCAACACAGGCATGCACACAACCATTAGTTCAAGCATGCACCACAAAGCATGCACACATGATCATCAGTTCAACACATGCATGCACACATCCATCAGTTCAAGTATGCAACACAAATCATCAAACACTCCACCACCATAAGCTGGAACTACTCTTCATCTGTATTAGCTTGTACTTCATCTTCTTTGTCACTGCAATACTCCTCAATGGTGTCTACTACAGGCTCACTGTCAACTTCCTCCTCTTCAACAACTTTCCTTTTGCCTCTGATACGATCGAACACTTAAGCATCTATGATGCGGCCTCCATTGACAGAGGGTCGATGTTTCCTGAAAGGCAGAGCCTCAGATACAGTCTCATTGTCAGAGCCTACAAACTGTTGGTATGCTACATTAGAATGCACCGCCTCCTCCTCCTCTCCTTCGGCAACATCAAACTTATGTCTTTGAACTATTTGTTAAACCACCCGCCAGTATTTGCCCTTGGCTGTGTTTGGCACGTAGAACAGTTTTGTAGCCTGGGTTGCCAAGATGTAACTGTCATCTTTGTACCAAAAACTGGGAATGTTGACACTCCAGAAGAGTTTATCATACACCATCTCAGTATCCTTGCGGCCCTCAAGATGATACCAATCGAAGTGGAATAACACAACTGATCGTTGGTGTTCCAAATCAGAGTTAAAATACAGCACCTTGATATCCTTGAGGACACCATAAAAATGGATATCCTTCTCCAAGTGACAACCGTCATTCATTACTCCACTGTTTTGTGTTTTCTTGCCCTTCTCACGATTAGCGGTGAGGAACCGAACACCAGCCACAATACAAGCTGAATATGTTCTTACTCGGAAGTCTGGGCCACACGCTAATGCAAAAATCTCTTCATCCACAGCTTTTGGATTCTCCTGTCGCTTTTGCATGATCTGTATGTACCGCAGCAGAAATACAATATGGTCAAATCATACATTGAAATGCTATATATAAAGGACATAGATAAATGCAAAAGGAAACTAACATGGTCCTTGAACCATCTTTGAAATCCCTGCTCAAGCCTTCTTTCCACATTGGGCATCCCATCATTCACTAGCTGTTCTCGGCGAAGACTACAATCCAGAGAGTAACTCGGCATTAAAATCTTTAGGTGTATGGCAATATTGGATTCATAAGTATGGGAGATCAAAACATACATGATATATGGCTTAACCTCCTTGCAATTTTTTAGGACATACCAAGCCATCTTATGTAGCTCCCTTTGGAGGGTCAAATCGGTATCATTGCTTCCTCCATAGCAGGTGACATGGCTTCCTACAATCAAATTCACACCGTGGCCAAACACATCACAAGCTGATTCTTGTTGGTCACCTACATTTCTCGCTGGTCGACTGAGTCTTGTCACAATATCATCAAGGTATCTAGCAAAAAACTTCATGCACTAGGCAGCCATGTAGGCCTCTGCCACTGAACCTCCTGGACGTGACATGTTCCTGACATATCTCTTCAGAGTACACAACAACCTCTCTATTGGATACATCCACCCATAGTTCACATGGCCTCAGAGCATTGCCTCATCGGGTACATAGCCAGGTGGACCATCACATCCAAAAATGTCGGCGGAGAGCTGCGTTCAAGTTTGCGCAGAATTACTGGGATTTCATCTTTGAGCCTTTCCAACATTGACAATTTCAAATTTTACTGCACAATTGCCTGAAAAATATTCCTAGCTCTCCAAGTGTCGTGTAGATATCGGGATGCAAATAATCTCGCATGCCAGCACTCAATATTCCCTGCAACAGGATGTGGAAGTCATGGGTTTTAAGTCATGTGATCTTGCGTGTAGGAACGCTTACACATTTGGCCATGTTTGAACAAAACCCATCAGGAAAAGTGCAGTCCCACAGTTTGACAGAAACGCATCTTCTGATCCTTATTCAGGTAATACGGTGCATATGGGCAGAGAAGGTCCTTCTCTATGTCTGTGGGTTGCACATGTAGATCTCGCCTAATGCATAGGGATTCATAGTCATACCTAGCCTTCAAGGTGTCCTTATTCTGCCCGTCAAGTTCAAGTAGTGTGCCAATCAAGTTGTCGCAGAAGTATTTCTCAATGTGCATCACATCGAGATTGTGCCGAAGTTTCAATGATGCCCAGTAAGGCAAGTCCCATAAACCATGCCGCCAGTTCCATATCGGTGAAGGATCTATTCACTTCCTCTTTTTGCTGCCAGGATCACATATAGCTCATGGTTTAAGATGCCTAACCTTCTCTAGCTCAGCTTGTAACTCAACTGCAGTAAATTTTCTAGGCTTCGAGTGGTCATCATGAATGCCGACAAGCTGCGTGTCTCGCCGCAAGCGGTGGCGCTTCGGGAGGAAACGATGGTGCCCAATGTATTATATTTTGCTGTTTATGGATTTGGACAGAGGATTTTTGTCACAATGGAGGCATGCATAATATCCTTTTGTTGTACGCCTAGACATAGTGCTGCAAGCTGGGTTGTCATGGGTACACCAAAGAACCGATGCTCGAAGATCACACGTTTCGTTCTGAAATGCAACGTAAGAGCGCACACCCTTCCAAAGCTGTTTCAAATCGTCCAGTAGAGGCTCAATAAAGAGATCAAAGTCCTTTCTAGGACATGATTTGCAAGGGATTAGAAGGCAAAGTATGTAGTTTGATGCATCCATACAATCCCATGGTGGAAGGTTGTATGGAAGGGAAAATACAGGCCACATACTGTAGCTCGTGCTCATGGTTCCACAAGGATTGAAGCCATCGGTGGCAAGGCCGAGCCTTACGTTTCTAGGGTCAGCTGAAAAGTCCTCCCATGTTCTGTAAAAATCCTTCCATGCTTCACCATCAGCCGGATGACTGAGTATACCATCTCTAGGCATTCTCCCTAACTTGTGCCACTGCATGTTCTCCGCTGTTTTCCTCGAAGAGAACAATCACTGTAGCCGTGGCGCCAAAGGAAAACGACGCAGCACTTTGACAGCCGACGACCTTCTTTCCGGATATTTCCACCTTGA
The DNA here is from genome assembly GCA_910589775.1 of Avena eriantha. Taxonomy (NCBI): domain Eukaryota; kingdom Viridiplantae; phylum Streptophyta; class Magnoliopsida; order Poales; family Poaceae; genus Avena; species Avena eriantha. The sequence continues at coordinate 482,546,317 of OU342743.1, read as the reverse complement.
GGCGCCACATGTAATGCAATTGTCCAGCTTGTCATTGTCCTTCCAGAAGAGCATGCAATTGTTTTTGCACACGTGTATTCTGTCATAGGAAAGTCCAAGCTCCTTCAGAGTAGTTTTTGCTTCACAGTATGATCTCGGCAGGGTATTGGGATCCGGCAGTGCATCAGCAAATAGCTTCATCCAATCATCAAAAGCTGTGTTGGCGATCCGGTGATATGACTTGTAATGAAGGAGCTTCACAACAAATGCAAGCCTAGAGTGTTTACTTCCCGGGTAAAGCTTTGCCTCTTCCATCAACTTTGCAAACAATTTCTCATGTTTACTGTCAGTTGGGATATTAGCAGCAATCTGGTATGCAGTTAATGCATTGCCTACATGCTTAAGGTCTTGCAACATATCTAGAACACTGTGACCTCATCATCACCTTCATCATCCGTATACATAGTGTCATTGTCATCACCGACATGACCACCATTGTTACCACCATTGGGTGGATCTTCAATAATAGCAATATCAAGTGGCTCTCCATGTTGTATCCACCGAGTATATGTGTGCGACATGCCACTGATGAGTAAGTGGTGATAAAGAAGGCCAACATGTACCGTTCTCCGGTTGAGACACTTATGACAGGGGCATGGAACCTCAGCATTCTCGCCATATCCCTCCTTGACAAATCTGACAAACTGTTTCAGGCCAGCTTTGTAGGGTTCAGTAAATTGTCTTCCATGAACAATCCAACTCGTATCCATCTGTTAAGAATTAAATAAACAAATCAAACTTCCAAAACAGGCTAGTGATTTTTTAGAACAGATTTCTTTACAATGAACAAGCCAACTCATATCCATGTGTTGAACAATTAAAACAACAAATCTCATTTTTAGAACAGGCTAGTCATATATCAGAACTATTTACTTTACCATGTAACAAATCCAACTCCTCTCAATCTGTTGGACAATTAAACAAACTAATCACATTTTCTGAGAAGAATAATCCTTTTTAAGAAGAATTTTATGTAGATGAACAATCCAAGTGATATCCATGTGTTGAACAATTAAACAAACTTTTTTTTACCTTGGCAGACACGGATACGAGCAAGTTGAGCACGGAGATGGCACCCGGAAGGGGAGCTACCGATGTGCATGGAGACATCGGCCGGAAGGGGACAACCTTGGAGTGTGGAAGCCGAAATGGACGGGGAGATGCCGCCGCCGCGTGTGGTGGACCGGCAAAGGAAGTGGTGCCCTAGCCGCCGCCGCGTGTGGTGGACCGAATTTCAGATCTGATTTGGAAACCTCCCGGGTGGAGTTTAGGTGAGTGTGTGGGCGGCAAAGAGGTGGGCCCCACAAGTCAGCGATAGAATTTTCACTTGTGTAGCTGACACGTGGGGTTCATCGTAGGTGGGTCCATTGGTCAGGGTCCTCTTGGTTGCATGTTCGAGACCTAGGGGTTTCCATTTTATTGAATTTCTTCAGACTTTATTTTCGCTCCATTTTGTCGGAACCAAAGTGGCACTTAGAGAGAGTGGACAAGACATGTGTAGCTAGAGAGAGAGACAGAGCATGCATCATCGCTGCCTCCGGCGAGCTTTCACCGGAAGAAGGTGCACGACTTATATATTCTCCAATCTCCGGCGAGCTTCCTTCGCATATATATAGGTGCGTGGCGCGCCGCCCGATCTCACGCGCTTTCTGAGCGAATGCAGGGGAGCTGAAACATCCACGGGCGCGACGATGGCGGAGTGAGGGACGTAATCTGCCATGGAATAACCGGTGGCGAGGCTCTACAATAGTGGTACGAATCCCGTTCACCGGAGTATAACCGGCAGCATAGATCTTCAGCAGCAGCAGCTCAATGAATCTGTAGGGTTTTTAGAGCTGCATAAATAGTACTTGTTCTTCATTGAATCTGTAGCATTTTCTCTGTGATTGTTTCATCGAATCCATAGAGTTTTCTCTAAGATTACTTCATCGAATCTCTAGAGTAAATCTAGGATGTGCAGATTTTGTTGGGTTGAATTTCTACAGATTTTTTTTATTGGTACAATTTGTGCTGATATTTTGTTAATAACAATCTTTCGTATGTGTATGCAGAACTGCAGATTAGTATTGTATGCACATCTTTAGTTGCATTTTTGCAGGATTATCTATGTAGAACTGCAGACTATTTGTATTTCTGCACATATATAGTACTAGTTGTCGTTATAAAGTACAATGTAATCAGTGATAATATTATTAACATCATATCATTTATTTTCCTGATCTTTTGTAATTTTTGTGTTCAGAAAAAAGGAATATGGCTCAAAATGAATGTGTGACATGTCAGCAGCAACTTGCCTGGTGTGGGAGTGGAAACATAGACCATGTGATGTATTTTAGAATGAGGGTGATATCACCCTTTTTGTAGAGGTATTTGTAAGTATTCTCGATTTTCATATACATATATTATTTTAAATTTCCATATAAATTTCTTTATGTTCATGATCTTATGGGTTTTTCTGTTTAACAAATGTATGCAAGGTATTCATTATTGTTTCACTGAGCGTATGCGACAATTCGCTCTTGGACCACATCTGACCTGGATCCTTGCTCGGAGTGACCGCAATGATGATCAAAATAGAACAATTGATGAATACTACTTCTATGTGCTGTTTGGTGGGAATTTTGGGAGGCCTCTAGCATTATGTGGGCCATATTGGAGGGGGTTATGTGCAGCTTATAACATTGAACAGAATGATGTTCTGACATTTTCATACAATAGAGTAGACAGGTGCTTTATTGTTGAAGTGTCAAATGCTAATAATGTTGTCAAACCTTGGGTTGATCAAGACCAGTGTGTGTATTGACTTCTTTGCATTGAAATGGTTTTTTCCTTACACACATGTCTAGTTTCTTAATTATGTATGTTCCTTACACACAAACCTTCTTCAATTTCATATGCATGATTAGGGTGTTATAAGACCGAAGATTGTTGCAAGGTGACACTAGAGAAATCCATATTTCAGCACCCATGTAATGTTAGTTGCTCTGAAATGAATTCCATATCTTGGGCATTCTACAAGGAGTTTGTAAGAGACCTGGATGAAGATGAGGTCTTTGAGATCCCTCAGTTCTTGGTGCACCGGGTGTAGGATGAAGATGATCTTCATCAGATGGTTAGTTTAATCACATTTTCCTATGCTTTTCCTTCTTATTTTGTAAATTTATTAGGGTGGCTAGTTAACTAAGATCTGTTATCTATTTTTGTTACTCAGGAAATTCCTTTGAGATGCACTAGGGAATACCAAATCCCAAAGAAAGGGTTTTGTTGTGTATGCATGAAGAATAATTGTAACAAAGCCCTGAAAATCTTGGGGCGATATCGCATATCGGAAGTATATGATGATTGCATTGAGTTCACCGACCCCTAGGCTGAATTCTGTGCTAAAAATAGAATTTGCCTTGATGATCTTCTCGTTGTCCAGGTTAATGTGATGCGGCACTATATCAATCTAATTATTGAGGTGGTCACCGGTCCGGCAGAAGAACAAGAGGATGTGGAAGACGACAGCGACGAGCAATAGGAGGAGGACGAAGACGAGAGCGTTGGCTCTGTAATGTCGGTTGTAGCTCAGAACTTCTGAATAAATCATCAGAATTTAAATTTCAAGAATGCATGCTCAAAAACTTTTGTGTTGTTGTATGTTAAACTAGCAAATCTCTTTTGTTCAAATCTCTTGGGTTGTACCAACTTCATTATGTTTAATTATGAAAGACAAAATATAAATGATTTCTCTCAATTTCTCGCATAGAAAAATGCACAACTAATTCCATATTCTCGCAGGAACTGGCCCCACTTGATGAACCGGCAGCACTGCCATGATCTCCATGTAACCACGGTGAGTTCTTGAATCAAAGCTCAGTTACCACGTTTCTTCTTCCTCTTCAGTTTTTCCTGGGTGATTTTTCTTCCTCTTCCTCAGTCATTCCTCGGCAGTTTTTCCTGGGTGCTTCTTCTTCCTCTATTCTGGAACCGTCGATTCTTCTTCTTCCTCTCACATGCATTTCCTTTCACCCATTTCCTTGCAGGCATGTACGATGGGAAACACACAACAAAGACCCACTTGGTCCCTGCCCATGGCACCACGACTTTGACAGTGGTGTACACAAATGATGTAGCGACTGTGGAGACAACTCTCGCCATGTTTGAGCAATTGCTTGAGAAAGAGAAGCACAAGTTTGTGGGGCTATACTTGGAGTACCCCTGTGCAAATAAGCGGAAAAATCCTCCACAAGAGATCGCTATCGTGCAAATCGCCATACATGAGGAGGTCCTCATTTACCACTTCTGCAGGTATGTGAAAATTAAATTTGAGATCACCACTTCTGCATCCCTTGTTCCCTTACATCCCTAAAACCATCTAACTGTAGGAGTAAACCAACTAAGAAGCATTCTCCGGCTCTGGTCGAGTTCTTGTGTAGGAAAGGGATAAGTTTCACTAGTGTGGATATCACAAATGACACAATTATGCTTTCTCGTGCGTTGATAAAAATCCAAGATGGGCACCACATCAACATCCAAAATCTGTACAAGATAAAACCATACCCAACGAAGGATGGCATGGGTGATATGGCAGTGGAAATCATCGATAAGTCCTATGAAAAACTAAAGAAATTAAAGAGACTCGATCACGACTACTAGGAGTGGAAGCCGATGAGCCAGGTGCACCTTGAGTATGCAACCAGAGACGCCTACATGGCGCCTACACGCCTACAGTAAGCTCATTACCATGAAAGATGGGATGGTTAAGACGGGGTTTTTTGTGAGAGAGCTATACCCTGGTTGCAAGCTAGCCTAGGAGAGGAAGCTCGAGGAGGACAGAAAGCGGTTTCAGGACGAGCAGGGATCTTGGGACGATGGCGACAGCAAGCGGTTGAAGGGGAAGCAAGTTAAGGACGACTACAAGTGGTGGTGATACATTATGTGTTTGCACTAGATTTTAGTTTCTAGTTTATTTTGTGTACGTAGTATGTATTTTGGGATGTACAGATTAGTTTGGGATCTAAGCATTGGAAGAACTTGCATGCATATGTATGTATTTCCCTATATGATATATATGTACAAAAGTGTGATGGGTTGTTGCATTGAGATAGGCATTATATTTAGGCCCCTGGTGAGCATATGGTCTCTCACATATATCAATCGATATGCATGCGCATGATCCATCATCTTCTTAGGCTCAAACTTTGAGATATGTATCATCTAGGCAACTTCAGTGGATTTTGTGATGCACCTTTTCCTCCTTTGCGTGATGCATTACCACACACACATGATCCATTGCATGATGTGTGTGTGTTCTTTTCCTACACCAGTAAACACTAATATATATCCACTAGATCCACTGATCCCATCACATGACCACACATTGCATATATATGACCACATTGCATAGATATCCACACTAGCTAGATGTCATTGATCCACATACATGACCGCATTGCATGTGTTCTCTTTTCCAAAACCACATTGTTCGTATATGTACACACTAGTGTAGATTCTGTGATGCAACTTCTATCACACTGGTGCAACATGCAATATGTTGCTTTCCTATGTGTTTTGGTCTATATGCATGTGACCATGCATGGTTTAATACACATGGATCCCCCCTAGAGACATTGCATGATGTGTTCCTAAACCATTACACACTGATATATATATGTACACTGTTCTTTTCCGAAACAACACAAGATGATGATATATCTCTCTCTAAATATATATGCATAACCAGACACACACATGCATATACTCAAGGATTATGTGATGATGCACAAATTTTGGCACACTAGTCTGCATGCATGTATAGGGGGTCATATTGCATGCATGTGTTCTTTTTCCTATCCCACATTGATATGGTCACCAGAGTCATTGATAGATCCACATCCATGATGATCAGTGACCACATTTGCATGTATGTACATTGTTCTCTTCCAAAACCTACCACAATGATATATCTACACATATGCATGACCACACAATGCATATACTACTCAAGTGGATTATGTGTGATGATGCACAACTAATAATAATTCTGTCACACTGCATGCATGCATGCAATGTGTGGAAGCTCTCCTTTATTTAACCTATGTGTTTTTGGTCCATATATGGATTTGGTCTCCTAGAGTCATATTGCATGCATGTGTGTTCTTCTCCATGCATATATATTGCATTAGTGTTGATAGATCCACATGAGATGACCACATTGCATGCATATGTGTTTTTCCAACAATATACCACATTTTGACATATATATATCTACATGATGAGACCACACATATATAACTCTGGATGATGCAACTTATGTCACACTGGTGCAACACGCATGCAATGTGTGTGTGGAAGCTGTGATTTTCCTATATTGGTCTCTGTGACCATACATGTGGTGGCTGTACACATATGGAACCCCTAGAGTCATTATTGCATATGTGATCTTTTTCCTAAACCACATTGATATCCACACTAGCTACTAGTAGCTATATGTCATTGATCCACATACATGACCACATTGCATGTGTTCTTTTCCAAAACCACATTGTTATTTGGTACTACCACACATACTAGTGGATTCTGTGATGCAACAACTTCTGTCACACTGGTGCAACATGCAATATGTTGCTTTCCTGTGTTTTGGTCTATATATGCATGTGACCATGCATGGTTTAATACACATGGATCCTCCCCTAGATACATTGAATGATCTGTGTTACACACTAATATATATATATATCCACTAGAGCCACTGATCCCATCACATGACCACACATTGCATATATATGTACACAATTCTTCTCCAAAACAACAGAAGATGATGATATATATCTCTCTCTACATATATATGCATGACCAGACAGACATGCATATACTCAAGGATTATGTGATGATGTGCACAAATTCTGTCACACTGGTCCATGCATGCATGCATGCAATGTGGAAGCTCCTTTATTTAATTCGTATATGTGTTGTTTGGTCTCTATGACCAATATGGAATATATATATATCTATCTCCTATAGGGGGTCATATTGCATGTATGTGTTCTTTTTCCTAACCCACATTGATACGGTCACTAGAGTCATTGATAGATCCACATCCATGATGATCAGTGTGACCACATTTGCATGTATGTACATTGTTCTTCCAAAAATCTCTACACATATGCATGACCACACAATGCATATACTACTCAAGTGGATTATCTTATGATGCACGACTAATAATAACTCTGTCACACTGCATGCATGCAATGTGTCGAAGCTCTCCTTTATTTAACCTATGTGTTTTTGGTCGCTATGACCATATATATATGGATTTGATCTCCTAGAGTCATATTGCATGCATATGTGTTCTTTTCCATGCATATATATTGCATTATTGTTGATAGATCCAAATGAGTTGACCACATTGCATGCATGTGTGTTCTTTTCCAACAATATACCACATTTTGACATATATCTACATGATGAGACCACACATGTAGAACACTGGATGATGCAACTTATGTCACACTAGTGCAACATGCATGCAATGTGTGTGCAAGCAGTACTTTTCCTATATTGGTCTCTGTGACAATGCATGTGGCTGTACACATATGGAACCCCTAGATTCAATATTGCATATGTGATATTTTTCCTAAACCACATTGATATCCACACTAGCTACTAGTAGCTAGATGTCATTGATCCACAACATGCAATATGTTGCTTTCCTATGTTTTGGTCTATATATGCATGTGACCATGCATGGTTTAATATACCTTGATCGTCCCCTAGATACATTGCATGATGTGTGTTACACACAGATATATATATATATATATCCACTAGAGCCATTGATCCCATCACATGACCACACATTGCATATATATGTACATAATTCTTCTCCAAAACAACAGAAGATGATGATATATATCTCTCTCTCTACATATATATTCATGACAAGACACACATGCATATACTCAAGGATTATGTGATGATGTGCACAAATTCTGTCACACTGGTCCATGCATGCATGCATGCAATGTGGAGGCTCCTTTATTTAATTCGTATATGTGTTGTTTGGTCTCTATGACCAATATGGAATATATATATATATATATATATATATATATATATATATATATATATCTCCTATAGGGGGTCATATTGCATGCATGTGTTCTTTTTCCTAACCCACATTGATACGGTCACCAGAGTCATTGATAGATCCACATCCATGATGATCAGTGTGACCACATTTGCATGTATGTACATTGTTCTTCCAAAACCTAACAATGATATCTCTACACATATGCATGACCACACAATGCATATACTACTCAAGTGGATTATCTGATGATGCACAACTAATAATAATGCTATCGCACTGCATGCAACATGTAATGTGTGGAAGCTCTCCTTTATTTTACATGTCTGTTTTTGGTCTATGACCATATATATATGGATATGATCTCCTAGAGTCATATTGCATGCATGTGTGTTACTTTCCATGCATATATATTGCATTATTGTTGATAGATCCACATGAGATGACCACATTTCATGCATGTGTGTTCTTTTCCAACAATATACCACATTTTGACATATATCTACATGATGAGACCACACATATATAACTCTGTATGATGCAACACTAGTGCAACATGCATGTAGTGTGTGTGGAAGCTGTGCTCTTCCTATATTGGTCTCTGTGACCATGCATGTGGCTGTACACATATATATGGAACGCCTAGAGTCATTATTGCATATGTGATCTTTTTCCTAAACCACATTGATATCCACACTAGCTACTAGCAGCTAGATGTCATTGATCCACATGTACATGACCACATTGCATGTGTTCTCTTTCCCAAATAAGACCACATTGTTAATTGGTATATCTACCACACACTAATGGATTCTGTGATGCAACAACTTCTGTCACACTGGTGCAACATGCAACATGTTGCTTTCCTGTGTTTTGGTATATATATTCATGTGACCATGCATGGTTTAAAACACATGAATCCTCCCTTAGAGACATTGCATGATTTGTGTTACACACTAATATATATATATATCCACTAGAGCCACTGATCCCATTACATGACCACACATTACATATATATGTACACTGTTCTTTTCCAAAACAACACAATATGGTGATATATATCTCTCTACATATATATGCATGACCAGACACACACGTATATATTCAAGGATTATGTGATGATGTGCACAAATTCTGTCACACTGGTCCATATGCCTGCATGCATGCAATTTGGTAGCTCCTTTATTTAATTCCTATGTGTTGTTTGGTCTCTATGACCAATATGGAATATATATATCTCCGATAGGGGGTCATATTGCATGCATGTGTTCTTTTTCCTAACCCACATTGATATGGTCACCAGAGTCATTGATAGATCCACATCCATGATGATCTCTGTGACCACATTTGCATGTATGTACATTGTTCTTCCAAAATCTATATCTCTACACATAAGCATGACCACACAATGCATATACTACTCAAGTGGATTATCTGATGATGCACAACTAATAATAACTCTGTCACACTGCGCGCATGCAATGTGTGGAAGCTCTCCTTTACTTAACCTATGTGTTTTTGGTCTCTATGACCATATATATACATGGATTTGGTCTCCTAGAGTCATATTTAATGCACGTGTGTTCTTTTCCATCCATATATATTGCATTATTTTTGATAGATCCACATGAGATGACCACATTGCATGCATGTGTGTTCTTTTCCATGCATATATATTGCATTGTTGTTGATAGATCCACATGAGATGACCACATTGCATGCATGTGTGTTCTTTTCCATGCATATATATTGCATTATTGTTGATAGATCCACATGAGATGACCACATTGCATGCATGTGTGTTCTTTTCCAACAATATACCACATTTTGACATATATCTACATGATGAGACCACACATGAATAACTCTTGATGATGCTACTTATGTCACACTGGTGCAACATGCATGCAATGTGTGTGCAAGTTGTGCTTTTCCAATATTGGTCTCTGTGACCATGCATGTGGCTATACACATATGGAATCCCTAGAGTCATTATTGCATATGTGATCTTTTTCCTAAACCACATTGATATCCACACTAGCTACTAGTAGCTAGATGTCATTGATACACATACATGACAACACCTTGCATGTGTTCTCTTTTCCAAAAACACATTGTTAATTGGTATATCTACCACACACTTGTGGATTCTGTGATGCGACAACTTCTGTCACACTGGTGCAACATGCAATATGTTGCTTTCCTGTGTTTTGGTCTATATATGCATGTGACCATGCATGGTTTAATACACATGGATCCTCCCCTAGAGACATTGCATGATGTGTGTTACACACTAATATATATATCCACTAGAGCCACTTATCCCATCACATGACCACACATTGCATATATATGTACACGGTTCTTTTCCAAAACAACACAAGATGATGATATATATATCTCGCGACATATATATGCATGACCAGACACACATGCACATACTCAAGGATTATGTGATGATGTGCACAAATTCTGTCACACTGGTCCATGCATGCACGCATGCAATGTGGAAGCTCCTTTATTTAATTCCTATATGTTGTTTGGTCTCTATGACCAATATGGAATATATATATCTATCTATCTATTTCCTATAGGGGGTCATATTACGTGCATGTGTTATTTTTCCTAACCCACATTGATATGATCACCAGAGTCATTGATAGATCCACATCCATGATGATCTGTGTGACCACATTCGCATGTATGTACATTGTTCTTCCTAAAACTAACAATGATATCTCTACATATATGCATGACCACACAATGCATATACTACTCAAGTGGATTATCTGATGATGCACAACTAATAATAATTCTATCACACTGCATGCATGCAATGTGTGGAAGCTCTCCTTTATTTAACCTATGTGTTTTTGTTCTATGACCATATATATATATATGGATCTGATCTCCTAGAGTCATATTGCATGCATGTGTGTTCTTTTCCATGCATATATATTGCATTATTGTTGATAGATCCACATGAAATGACCACATTGCATGCATGTGTGTTCTTTTCCAACAATATAACACATTTTGACATATATCTACATGATGAGACCACACATGTATAACTCTGGATGATGCAACTTGTAGGGGAATGGGTAGTCTACACTAGCGAAAAATCAAAATTTCTACCACGTTAACCAGGAATACTATTGTCATAGATCACGGGATTACCGCTAGATGAGGAGGTGCGGAATCGATGAAGCACATCGCGGCAGTGTAGATGTTCTACATCTCCTCCTTGCCCTTGTCCCACGAGCAGCTCCCCTTTGCGCGGCTCGTCCAAGTGCTACAGATGCAGCACCTCCGAGGTATCCACATGTCTGGAGTGGAAGCCGTCACACGCCAGACTGCTAGGTCTACACGAGCAACACAGGCGGAAGAGGAGTGGTGGCTGGGTGGAATGCTCAACCCTATTCAGCTTGCCTCACTCTCTCTTATATAGGCATCCCTGGTAGGCTTCTACATTAGCAGCCCATTAGCAGCCTAACCCTAGTTTAATTTAGATCCAATCCTCATTAGGCTTCCAGCCCCTAAAGTGTGTGACCCTATAGGTTCATACACGTATAGACATGACACGAGTACACTTACTCTGTGAATAGTTGGTAGCGGCTACATCTCCTCCTTGCCCTTGTCCCACGAGCAGCTCCCCTTTGCGCAGCTCGTCCAAGTGCTACAGACGCAGCACCTCCGAGGTATCCACATGTCTGGAGTGGAAGCCGTCACACGCCAGACTGCTAGGTCTACACGAGCAACACAGGCGGAAGAGGAGTGGCGGCTGGGTGGAATGCTCAACCCTATTCAGCTTGCCTCACTCTCTCTTATATAGGCATCCCTGGTAGGCTTCTACATTAGCAACCCATTAGCAGCCTAACCCTAGTTTAATTCAGATCCAATCCTCATTAGGCTTCCAGCCCCTAAAGTGTGTGACCCTATAGGTTCATACACGTATAGACATGACACGAGTACACTTACTCTGTCAATAGTTGGTAGCGGCTTCTAGCAAGACGTGCCAACTCCTAAACGCATATAAAGATCATTCAGACGAACCATCACAAGGTTGAGTACATGTCTTTCCCTTTGCCTCACGATATTTGGTCTAGCTCCAAGCTGACCTCTCTTTCTAGATACTATGATTCGGAATCCCTTTACTAGGTTAACTCTTAACCATATGTAGCACGGCCATGCATTTTTGGATCCGATCACTCGAGGGGCCCAGAGATATCTCTCTCAAGTAGAGAGGGCCAAATCCCATCTTGATTGACCGATGCCTTGCAGCATGTATCAGGACAAACCCGAAAGCTACCTTTATAACTACGAAGTTACGGAGTAGTGTTTGATATCCCCAAAGTAGGTCGATCCATATCTCAAGTACATGCGATAATCTCAGGTCTAAGGATAAAACGTACACGATGTGTAGAGAGAGCTGCAAGTATTATTGCTAGTCTCAAGTTGGGTCAGTCTAACCCCATGTTCATAACATGTGTCCAGATCATTGGTTTGACATCTCTATGTCTATGACTTGTGAAACATAGTCATCAACCAATCGATGTGCTAGTGTAATATTCACGTGTGTCCTCACATGAACTCCGATTAGGGACAATTATTAGATAACCATACAAGTAAAGAGTTTCACAACAATTCACATAATTGCCAATCAATACAAGTTGCTTGGTATATGGATATTCAAGGAACATTATAAAAACTCATGGATACATATGACATACAATCATCTCTATGATTGCCTCTAGGGGATATTTCCTTCAGTCTCCCACTTGCACTAGAGTCAATCTAGATAGTATCTAATACCTATTGCTCTTGTGTGCGCTTCATGCGCAGGCTGCGGGAGTGGCTTAGTCAAGGGATCAACAACATTTGAGTCCGTATGTTTTTTGCATAACATGACACTACCATCATCAATGAACTCACGAATCAGATGGTAACGCATGCGAATATGTTTGTTCTTCTGGTGCTGTCTAGGTTCCTTGGCTTGTGCAATAGCACCATTGTTGAACCTTTACACTGAGTTCAACCTCACCTCCATAAACTAGGAACATATCCTTAGTACTTCTCAAGTACTTAAGGATATTCTTTACCGCTATCGAGTGACTCTCACCTGGATCAGCCTGGTATCTGCTCGTAACACTTAGAGCATAGGAAACATCTGGGCGAGTACATGTCATCGCGTACATGATGGATCCAATAGCCGAAGCATATGGAACCCTACTCATGCGCTCTCGCTCATCAGTGGTCGTAGGACACTGAGTCTTGCTAAGTTTAATACCGCGAGACATGGGAAAGAACCCCTTCTTAGCCTCTTCCATGCTGAACCGTTTCAACACTTTGTCAGTGTACGTACTCTGGCTTAATGCAATTAGCCTCCTTGATCTATCTCTATAGATCTTGATGCCTTGAATATATGCTGCTTCTCCCAAGTCCTTCATAGAAAAACTATTTTGCAATGAGGTCTTATCAGACTCGAGCATAGGAATGTCATTTCCAATCAGTAATATGTCATCTACATATAAGATTAGAAACACAAGTGATTTCCCATTTTCTTTCTTATACACACAAGGTTCTTGTTCGTTTTTGGTGAAGCCAAACTCCTTTACAAGTTCATCAAATCGAATGTTCCAACTCCGAGATGCTTGCTTCAGCCCATAAATAGACTTTTCAAGTTTGCATACCTTTCCAGCATTGTTTGGATCGACAAAACCTTTGGGCTGCATCATATACACGTCCTCAGTAAGGATTCCATTTAAGAAAGCCGTCTTGATGTCCATCTGCCATATCTCATAATCGAAATATGCAGCAATGGCTAGAATGATCCGTATAGATTTAAGCATCGCTACGGGCGAGAAAGTCTCGTCGTAGTCAACTCCTTGAACTTGTCGAAAACCTTTTGCAACAAGTCGAGCTTTATGGATGTGAATATTTCCATCCATATCAATATTCTTCTTATAGATCCATTTGCACTCGATGTCTTTAAAACCATCAGGCAGGTCAACCAAGTTCCAAACTTGATTGTCTCCCATGGACTCTATCTCGGATCTCATGGCAATCAGCTATTTCTCAGAGTCTGGGTCCACCATCGCTTCTGCATAGGTCGCAGGATCATCATTGTCTAATATTAATAACTCTCACGCTTCGTGGAGCCTCGCCGACCTTCGTGGCTGTGGTGCTTCTAGTGCCACGGGTTCCTCAACTCGTTCTGCTACAATAGCATCACTCGTAGAAGCATCCCCGACTGGCTCATCTTGAACTTCTTCAAGTCGCACCAACCTTCCACTCGTTCCCTTTGTGAGAAACTTACGAGCGACAAACATATTGCCCTCTTCTCGGTTGTAGAAGTAATATCCTAAGGTTTCCCTTGGGTATCCCACAAAAATGCACTTATCTAATTTGGGTGTTAGCTTGTCCGACTGAAGTCGCTAGACAAATGCATCACAACCCCAAATCTTTAGAAAAGACAAACTGGGATTCTTTCCAGTCCACATCTCATATGGTGTCTTAACTACGGATTTAGATGGTACCCTGTTTAGTGTGAAAGCTGATGTTTCTAGTGAGTAACCCCAAAATGATAATGGTAAATCTGACTGGCTCATCATAGATCGAACCATGTCCAACAAAGTTCGATTACGCCATTCAGAGACCCCGTTTCTTTGAGGCGTTCCGGGCGGCGTGAGCTGTGGAACAATTCCGCAACTCTTAAGATGATTGCTAAACTTGTGACTCAAATATTCACCTCCACGATCAGATCGCAAGGCCTTTATTTTCTTGCCACGTTGATTCTCTACCTCATTCTGAAACTCTTTGAACTTTTCAAAAGATTCAGACTTATGCTTCATCAAGTAGACATATCCATATCTACTGAAATCATCAGTGAAAGTAATGAAGTAGTGATATCCTCCTCTGGCTGTCGTGCTCATTGATCCACATACATCAGTATGTATGAGTTCCAACAAGTCTGTCGCTCTCCCGGGAAACCCCGTAAAAGGCGTCTTGGTCATCTTTCCAAGTAAACAAGCTTGACATGTCTCGTATGATTCAAAATCAAACGAAGTTAGAAGACCATCACCATGGAGCTTCTTCATGCGCTTTTCACTTATATGCCCCAAACGACAATGCCATAAATAGGTAGGACTCAAATCATTTGGCCGAAGCCTTTTAGCACTAACATTGTAAACACATGCATTATCTAGATATAAAATAAATAACCCATTCACAATGGGAGCATCAGCCACAAACATAGCATTCTTAGAGATTACACAACCATTGTTTGTACTCGCAAATGAATACCATCTCTCATCGAACATGAAGGTGATAAAATGTTTCGACCCATACTAGGAATGTAATAATAATTATTTAACTCCATAATAAATCCTGACGGAAGGTGAAGTTGCATGACGCCGACGAACAATGCAGCAACCCTTGCTTTATTTCCGACACGAAAATCCACTTCGCCTTTCTACACTTCTCTAGTTCTTATTAGCCCCTTCATCGAATTGCAAATATGAGCAACCGATCCGGTATCAAATAGCCAAGAGTTAACATAAGAATCTGCGAGAAAAATGTCCATAACATTTACAACAAGCATACCTGAGTGGGAAGTACTCTTACTTCCACCCTTCTTCAAAGAAGCCCAGTACTTGCTACAATTTCTCTTCCAGTGGCCATATTCATGACAAAAGAAACACTCAGTGTCTCCTGCAGGTCCAGCCTTTTGCTTGGGTGTAGGGTTTGGCTTAGGGATCGTATCCTTAGCCTTGCCCTTCTTCTTCTGCGAAGAAGTGCCTTTTTTCTTGAAGCTAGGCTTGTTCTGTACAGCCATCACATGGCTATGCCCTGCACACTTCTTAATGTCACATTCTGCTGTTTTCAGCATCCCACATAATTCATTAAGGCCCCTCTCCACCCCATGCATATGGTAGTTCGAAATGAAATGCCCATAGCTAGATGGAAGAGATGCCTAAATGAAATCAGTGGCCAACTCTGGGCCTAATGGAAAACCAAGTTTTTCCAAAGCCTGACTGTAACCAACCATTTTGATCACATGGAGGCCTACGGCTGCTCCCTCTGCCAGGCTGCATTCCACAAAGGACTTAGCGACATTGTACCTCTCAGTCCTAGCCTGAGTCTGGAACATGTCCTTAAGCGCAACGATCATATCTTACGCTTCCTGATCCTCAAACTTCTTTTGAAGATCAGGTTCCATGCATGCAAGCATAAGACAACTAACCTCAAGAGATTCATCACATGCTTTGTTGTAGGCATTCTTAAGGGCAGCAGTTGCATTATCAGCAGGTTCATCCGAGATTGGGGTATCAAGAATAGTTTCCTTTTTCTCAGCCCTGAGAACAATTCTCAGGTTACGGACCCAGTCCAAATAGTTTGTTCCATTTAGTTTATCCTTTTCAAGAATCGAACGCAAAGAAAAAGGTGATGAATTGTTCGGTGCCATTGATCTACAACAAAAATATGCAAAATACTAAGCCATGTAACCATGAAAGAGTAAAACATATTAACAATTTAATAGCATATACTCCCACTTAAATTAACATCCCTCTATTGATACTAAGTGATTCAAGATCCATAATTAACAAGTCGACTAGTGAGCTTTAGCATCACTGCTAGAAGACAAGGTAAATCGGTAAGCAACCTTTGCTAATCATATCACATATGACTCTTGTTGTTGGGTGACATCTCTATGTCAAATCTAGGCGCCCAACCTTTATTCCCCAAGGTCCTTAACTATTAAGATGACCTTGTTAAGCTCACCAACCCTTATGCGTGTAGGTATCCGATACAAACCCATCCAGCCAAGGAAAACCGCGGCACCCTAATTTCATAGACCCACCAACGATTGTACAGGGCATAGGATGGTGCAAGGTTTGGTTGGGAGGGCATGGTTTAACTTAAACTTTGTGAGGGATCGTTCTACTTCTATCATCTAAGCATGCATAGTAGCAAAACGTATAAGAATAGCATTCACATAGATGTGATACAGTATGGCCCATTTTTCTCATGGTGATCTCCATCGCCATAGAACCTGTCCACCATGATGATCTCCATCTTCATGCTCTATGCGAGCCATCCTCCAAGTGATTAGTTCTCCAAGAACTAATACAAGCTATTAGTCCTAACAGCTTGTAATCAAAATTACATGGTATTGGGATCATCACAAGTTGGCACGCAAGCCATTACAATAATTGACAACACATATGGCTCTAGCCGTGTTGCCCTACTCATGACACGCAGGTCATGAAAAATACATACATGCATCACATACATTTTTGGGCCATACTGATCACATACATCTTGCAAAAACAAGTTGTGCATAGAATCGAATTCTACCAGATCATGTGAAATCATAGCACCTATGAACCTTAACGTGATACAAAAGGGGCTACGACTAAGGGGGGTCTAGGGGGTCTCCCCCTGCGGGGTTCGAAGGGGCAGCGACCCTCGCGGTATTTGTGAAAAATGAGAGATCAAATCTATTCAATTTTCTTTAAGGATTTTGATCGGCAAATCAAATTTACCAGAAACCGACCATAGTTTCGATTCGACCAAACTCCTTTGATCACGGTACGCCGTTCAAATCTAATTCCCGATTCGATCAATAATATTGATCTTCGTGTGATTCAAAAGGATTTATGTGTCACTGTCTACCCCGATGGCGGAAACCGACCGGTAGGGGTAAGTCGTTCGACGACCTTAGAATCACAATCACGGAAAATAAGATCATAGATCAATCTAGAACCACCGCCATATAGACGATCACATCATCCATATGCAAACTTCCCGAACCTATGACTGAACAGCATCGGCTCTTATACCACTGTAGGGGAACGGGTAGGCTATACTAGCAAAAAATAAAAATTTCTACCGCATCAACCATGAATACTATTGTGATAGATCACAGGATTACCGCTAGACACGCAGGTGCAGAACTCGATGAAACACGTCGCGACAGTGTAGATGTTCTACATCTCCTCCTTGCCCTTGTCCCACGAGCAGATCCCCTTTGCGCGGCTACTCCAAGTGCTACAGATGCAGCACCTCCAAGGTATCCACACGTCCGGAGTGGAAGCCGTCACATGCCAGACTGCTAGGTCTGCACGAGCAACACAGGCGGAAGAGGAGTGGCGGCTGGGTGGAATGCTCAACCCTATTCAGCTCGCCTCACTCTCTCTTATATAGGCATCCCTGGTGGGCTTCAACATTAGCAGCCCATTAGCAGCCTAAGCCTGGTTTAATTCGGATCCAATCCTCATTAGGCTTCCAGCCCCTAAAGTGTGTGACCCTATAGGTTCATACACGTATAGACATGACACGAGTACACTTACTCTGTCAATAGTTGGTAGCGGCCTCTAGCAAGACGTGCCAACTCCTAAACACATATAAATATCATTCAGACGAACCATCACAAGGTTGAGTACATGGCTTTCCCTTTGCCTCACGATATTTGGTCTAGCTCCAAGCTAACCTCTCTTTCTCGATACTGTGATTCGGAATCCCTTTACTAGGTTAACTCTTAACCATATGTAGCACAACCATGCATTTCTGGATCCGATCACTCGAGGGGCCTAGAGATATCTCTCTCAAGTAGAGAGGGGCAAATCCTATCTTGATTGACCAATGCCTTGCAGCATGTATTAGGACAAACTCGAAAGCTACCTTTATAACTACCCAGTTACGGAGTAGTGTTCGATAGCCCCAAAGTAGGTCGATCCACATCTCAAGTACATGCGACAATCTGAGGTGTAAGGACAAAACGTACACGATGTGTAGAGAGAGATGCAAGCATTATTGCTAGTCTCAAGTTGGGTCAGTCCAACCCCATGTTCATAACATGTGTCCACATCATTGGTTTGACATCTCTATGTCTGTGACTTGCGAAACATAGTCATCAACCAATCGATGTGCTAGTCTAATATTCACGTGTGTCCTCACATGAACTCCGACTAGGGACAATTATTAGATAACCATACAAGTAAAGAGTTTCACAAAAAATTCACATAATTGCCAATCAATACAAGTTGCCTGGTATATGGATATTCAAGGAACATTATAAAAACTCATGGATACATATGAAATACAATCATCTCTATGATTGCCTCTAGGGCATATTTCCTTCACAACTTATGTCACACTAGTGCAACATGCATGCAATGTGTGTGGAAGCTATGCTTTTCCTATGTTGGTCTTTTTGACCATGCATGTGTACACATATATGTGGAACCCCTAGAGTCATTATTGCATATATGATCTTTTTCCTAAACCACATTGATATCCACACTAGCTACTAGTAGCTAGAAGTCATTGATCTACATAGATGACCACATTGCATGTGTTCTCTTTTCCAAAACCACATTGTTAATTGGTATATCTACCACACACTAGTGGATTCTGTGATGCAACTTTTCATTCTTTCACACTGGTGCAAAATGCAATATTTTGCTTTAATTCCTATGTGTTTTGGTCTGTATGACCATGCATGGTTTAATTTGACACGTGGATATATCCCCTAGAGACATTGCATGATCGATGTGTGTGTTCTTTTCCTAGTACACACTGATATACATCCACCTGAGCCACTGATCCAACATGACCACACTGCATACACTTTTATTTTCCAAAACCACAATGATATATCTCGAGCTAGCTACATGTACACATGACCTCCCATTGATCCTAGAGTCATATTTTGCAAACGATGTATTCTTTTCCTAAGCCACATTATTGATATGGCCACCAGAGTCATTGTTGATGATAGCCCACACATGATGATGACCACACATCATTGCATTTGTTCTTTTCCAATAATATATACCACACATTGATATCAAACTCTAGTGGATTCTGTTATGCAACTTAACGCTAATGTCACACTGGTGCAACATGTGCAACATGGAATTTAAAGCTGGTTATTTATTATTTCCTATACGATGATGTTTAATTTTATTTAGTCTTGACACACATGGACCCCCAGCCGCTAGAGTCATGCATGTGTTCTAACCACATTGATATATCCACTATACTCTAGTCATTCACATGGATATATGTGGAAGCTGCTTTAATTTTCCTATATATGTATTTTGGTCTGTGTAGTGATGCATCTTCTTTGGGATCAAACTAATTTGATATATATACCATATGTGTTGCTATGACCTAAAACTAACCAAAATAAGGATAAAACTCCTTCATCGTTCAACCCTAATCTGGAGAAATCCATTGTTCAAAATAAACCACATTTTGAATCATATCTATAAATAAATTTGAATATATTATCCAAAATACTTACCTCTCCTGAGATCTTTATACAAGCTAGAATATAAACTAGTAGTCCACATTATTGCATTTTTCAAGATTTATTCGTCAATAATTTATAGTTTTCTTTACCAAGGCTCTTTTTAGTGAAGACTTTCTAAAATATGGTTAATTTTTTTAACCCTCCATCATGCATCCATCGGCCAGGACACCAATCTCAAATTTCCGGGTCAGATCCTCCCGCCCACGCGAAATTTGGCACTAGCGCAAGAGAGTTTCTACGCAAACGAAAATTTCTCGAGCTGCAACTATGTTTGAGCCCACCCGCACATCGCCACCCAAGCATTCGTGCAAAGGTCATTTACGTAATCTATTCCAAACCCTTTTTATCCCCTCGCCAAAATAAGATAGATCTAAATTTCACCACCGCCCTCAGCGCCGCCATCCTCCCCTTTTCCCCTCGCCCTTCCCACCGTCCTCCCCGCCGTCCTCCCCCTTTCCCCCCACCGCTGTCCGTCCCTCCACCGTCTGCCTTTAATCCCCTCATCTCCGTCCGTCTTTCTAGTAGTAACCTCTCCGTCACCCTAGCGCACAAACCCTAGCCCCTCCTTACCGTCCTGGTTTTCCACCACGTCCGTCGACCTCGCCGGTCGTACACCTCGCCAACAGCCGGCTGAACTTTTCTACCACCTCGCTGTACACTTCACCCGCAAAGTCGGCCAGCTCGCCGTCCATCTCCCCGTCTAGCTCGCCGTCCATCTTGCCGTCCACCTCACTGACAAGGCCCTTCACCACACTGACAAGGCCCCTACACCTTGTAGCCCACCTCGTCGACGAGGTCTTCTACCTCGCCGTCTAGATCGATGCCACGTGCCCCGGGTCACTGCAAGGAAACACGCTCATCCTTGATTCTCATGTTTTTTTACTTTGCCTGATAAATGATGTTCATTATCCTATTCATGCCACCAATTTACCTTTTTTGTTGCAATTATTCTCTCTTATTTGTTCTGCTTGTAAAATTGCTTGTGATTTTACAAGTCTTGTGACCAGGGTTGCATTATCATGTCGATTGCATGAGTTTGACTGATTCATGACATGTCCGATGAGCAGAGTATAAATTGTTCATAGTAGTTTGTTTTACATGATGATTACTATTGAACAATCAACAT
Organism: Avena eriantha; assembly: GCA_910589775.1. Lineage (NCBI taxonomy): Eukaryota > Viridiplantae > Streptophyta > Magnoliopsida > Poales > Poaceae > Avena > Avena eriantha. The sequence continues at coordinate 482,524,753 of OU342743.1, read as the reverse complement.
CATATGTCATGACTTGTTTAATTGCCTATTTTAATTGCATGAAAGATGCTTATCCTTCTGATGTTTAATTGTCTTGCCCTGCTTATTAGTGCAACCAGTCAACCAATTGACAAGTGAGATTCAGAGTATTCGACTTATGATCAGTTTACATACAGATAAAGTTTGCATTATCTTTGTTGTTCCATTGGTTTGGCTGCTTCATCCTATGTCTTTCGATCAGAGTATAAATTGCTCATAGTGGACTCTATTACATGATGATTACTATAGAACAATCAGCACCATAAGTTATATTTTTTTATTTGCAGGATAGTTGCTTATCCTACTTATGTTTTATTTTGATTATCCTCTTTAACTGCGTGTATACTATTTTGGCTTATGATCTGTTTGCATGTTATAAAGGTTGCATCATCTTGCCTTTTTTCATTAGTTTGGCTGCTTCATCATATGCCTTATGATCATAGTAGAAATTGATCATAGTGAGCTGTCACATGATGAGTTCTATAGAACAGTCAGTACAGTAGGTTATGCTTCCTGTTTAATTGCACTATTGCTGCTTATCCTGCTTATGTTTTATTATCCCACTCTGGTCATTACTGCAACCAATTGGTGAATTGTCCAGCTTGTTCATCATCTTGTCTCTTGCTTTGCTTTGGCTGCTTCATCGTTAGTATTGTGATACGAGATTCAGAGTAGAAGTTCCTCATAGTGGACAGTTGGACATTATGATTAGTATAGAACAATCAATACCATAGGACATAGGTTGTATTTTTGTAGCTTACAAAAGAGTTGTTTATTCATGATAGAACCACAATTGCATCCCCTCAAAGACAGACGGCTGGAAAACATCATGAGAAACAATGCGCGGATGCAAAAATGGGTCTTAGGCCCCTTGTTTATCCATCTCCCACTGAATTCTCCCCTAAAAAGAGCAAGGATGAAGGCTCTGGATCTGACTATTATCCTGAAGAGGAGGGGAAGGATGAGCTAGAGGTTGTCCCCTTACTTGCCTATTCATCTTTTGTGTAATTATTTGGTTACTTAATTTTCCATATATGTTGTGCTTTTTTATTATCCCAAATTGAGTACCTTTGAATTGTGTAGACTAAGAAGAGGAAATATAAGAAGAAACCTGTCGTCATGACAAGGATGGCTGCTTGTGGTGGATCAGCTTCTCGGAAGCGCGTCTCGTTTAGCATGGTTGCCTCGACAGAAAGTACGAGACATATCAGGTCTAAGGGGAATCCGCCAGAAGTACTTCCACCTCCAAGTTCTCCACGGCGTCCACCAAGACCGCCAAGTGCTGCGACCTCTTCGCAAGAAACTCAGAATCCTGCAGATCCTGATGCTCGAGGAGAGAAGGTAGCAGCCTAAATCGAGATGGCAACACTCAATGACAGGAAGACAACAGTCCAAGACGACCAGACAGCTGCCCCAGGCAAGCAACCAACTCCCCAAGGAAAGCACATTATATTGTTTGAATGGCACTTATTATATGGTAGAACACTAACTCCACATTATATGTTTTTAGATGATTTTGGCCATCATCCTTCTGAAGATACTATTGAACATGATGATCCTCAAATTGTCTTGAGGGAAAAATATGGGGACGCAGCGTGAGAACATGTCAAAAGGTGGAAATCTTCCATTTGCCATTCCTCCAGGAAGAACTATTGCTTCCAAGTTCGCCACTGAGTGTGCAAAAACAGTCAGGACTAGTATGCCTATCTTCCCCCACTGGAAAGAGTACAAGGAGAGGCTAGATGTCAGAGCAGAGTTCTACGACAGCGTTTCCCTATGTTCTGTGACTCAACTTCCCTTTTCTTCTCATTACTGTTCAAGCAGAGGCCGATGCACGATGTTTTATTTCAGCAAAAGTTTGTCATGGATGCATCACACCTAAATGTGCAAGTTTCTTGCAACCAACAGTTAATGAGGCACACAAGAATTCAAAGGCATCTCCTGAAGAAGCAGTTTTTTCACCCCCTCCCACTGAATGAAGTAACAAGGATTTCTCCTGTTGAACACATGAACGATGCAGAGTGGTGCAAGCTTGTTGATTCTTGGACTGACCCCAGGAACTAGGTCAAGTCTTGTCTACTCAACTTCCCATGTTTGTGTTTAACCAGCACTACCTCTTATACTCTATGCTCTCTATTTTGTGTAGGACCATTGTCTAATAAACATGCAAACAAGAAATAGACAACCTTATCATAGTGACTTGTTTTTCTTTGACAGCCGGGGCTTCTCCAATCACAGCGTGAAAAAAGCAATAGTAAGCCCTCCAGAATACTTTTCATCTTTCTCATCTTCCAAAATTTCAATGCCATATTTGTCTCTGAAATGTGTATGATCATTTGTAATTTGTTGGATATTTTTCTAATGTTTGATTTTATTCCTAAAACTCAATAGGCAACCAAGGAAATCAAGATTGCACCTAATGGTATAGAATATATCACTAAGGCTGAACAACCTCCTTCCACCAACACGGTGCACTATGCACTATCGCAGGACATCAACATCCATTCTTCAAGACCAGCCAAGACTCTCCTGCAAGCACAACTCGGGGCTCAGAGAGCAGGGAATGCGATACTGCACAGTGCCACTATGGGGTTGCAGATGGAGATACCAGATGGCAAGGCAGAAGCCCTGAAGGAAGCGCAGGAAGTGTGGAAGAAGCTATACCAGGTCCATCTTTTTCATCTTCGTATAATTCAATACCCTGTTTGTCCATGAAGATGTGCTTCGAATTTGCTTGCTAGTTTTCTAACGTTTGCTTCTATAACTGCCAGGCACCCATTGGAAGCACGGTGGCGCCATCTGCTGTAGAAGGTGGCATTGAGGATCAACCCCTTGCTTCCACTCATGAAAGCATCCATGCTTCAAGACCAACCAACTCTCTCCTTGAAGCACAACTTTTGGCTGAGAGAGCAGCGGATGAGGCATGGAGTAAACGCATTGCAGCATTGCTGAAGGAGATAGAAGCAAAGAATGAAGCGCGGAAAGCACTTGTGAACTTCGCAGACCTTATAAATGCATCACTTCATCAATTTGTAGCTATATTGCGTAAGTGAACTTGTGGTGTGACTGAAAGCTTGTTAGGCTCTTTTCTTTATTTTGTTGGAAACTTATGTGCGAACCTATTTATGTCCCCTGTAACATGTACCCTGCAATTTCTATCATTTTTATATGGACGGTGCAATCTAGCATAATTGCCAACACTGTTCTTCGACGTAAATGAAAACGTCATGCTTGTTTAGTTGATGAAAATATTTCTGTCACCGATAGACGCCTACATGGCGCACTTTCACTCTTCAACATCCTCGATGAACGTCATCTCTTCTGCCCTGGCGAATTGAGTTCGTCATGCGTTGGAGATACGCATCCAACTCTCATTGGTACATGATTCACGCTACAGATGGACCAGCTTATTCCCTTGACGAAAACAAAATTCTTCTCCACCACTGCGACAAAATGGGAAGGATGACATAAGCAAATGAAAGGATGACGTCAGCAAACGGCGCTAGGGGATCAGGCCGTGACAGACAAAAACGTCAGGAAGTAGATGACGCAGTAGATGGTGAACAATGACGTCAGCAAATGTTGCTGACGACAGTTCACGGTGCCATCTGCCACATGGCATCGTTCATGACGAAATAAAAACGTCATGACATACTAGGCCTGGGCCGGGCTGGTCCAGTTTGCCACGACGAAATTGGAGCCGTGACGTTTTCAGACGGAAAAAATGTCAAGGATTGAATTATGACGTGAGGTCCGTGACCTATTTTTTTCATCGCCGAATTCATCGTGGATGGCCACCTACGATGTTTTGGCCCTCATCCATGACGATATCAGATCTTCATGAATCGCCAGATTCTTGTAGTGAAATTTCCATTCATGAATATTCTTAGCAAGAAGTTGAATCTTACCAAACTCACAATCGTTCTCCATATATTGACTTCCTGGTGGGTCCACTAAATAGATTTTTGCAAGGTGTGAAGTTAATTTTGAAACATAGGCAAAATTTCAAAACACAGTGAGTCATAGTCTCTTTGATTGTTTTCAAAACACGGTCAAATTACTAGGCATGCATATTCTTAGAAACAAGTTGAATATTTCCAAACTCTCATTCGTTCTCGATACATTGACTGCCTGGTGGGTACATTGAACAGATTTTTGCAAGGTGTTTAGATAATTTCAAAACATAGGCAAAATTCCAAAACATGGTGAGTCATAGTCTCTTTGATTGTTTTCAAAACACGATCAAATTTCTAGGCGTGCCTACTCTTAGCAAGAAGTTGAATCTTTCCAAACTCTCACACGTTCTCGATATATTGACTGCCTAGTGGGTCCACTAAACATATTATCGCAAGGTGTGAAGTTAATTTCTAAACACAACCAAAATTTCAAAACACTATGAGTCATAGCCTCTTTAATTGTTTTCAAAGCACGGTCAAATTTCTAGGCATGAATATTCTTACCAAGAAATAGAATATTTCCAAACTCTTAGTCGTTCTTGATACATTGACTGCCTGGTGGGTCCATTGAATAGATTTTTGCAAGGTGTGAAGTTAATTTCAAAACACATTCAAAATTTCAAAACAAGGTGAGTCAAAATCTCTTTGATTGTTTTCAAAACACGGTCAAATTTCTAGGCATGCGTATTCTTAGCAAGAACTTGAATCTTTCCAAACTCTCACTCCTTCTTGATATATTGAATGCCTGGTGGGTCCATTGAACATATTTTTGCAAGGTGTGAAGTTAATTTCGAAACACAACCAAAATTTCAAAACATGGTGAGTCATAGCCTCTTTGATTGTTTTCAAAACACGGTCAAATATCTAGGCATGTCTATTCTGAGCAAGAAGTTGAATCTTTCCAAACTCTCACTCGTTCTTGATATATTGACTTCCTGGTGGGTCCAGTGAACAGATTATCTCAAGGTGTGAAGTTAATTTAAAAACACAGGCAAAATTTCAAAACACTATGAGTCATTGCCTCTTTGATTGTTTTCAAAACACGGTCAAATTTCTAGGCATGCATATTCTTAGCAAGAAGTTGAATATTTTCGAACTCTCACTTGTTCTCGATACGTTAACTTCCTTGTGTGTCCACTAAAAATATTATCAAAAAGCGTGAGGTTAATTTCGAAAGACTACCAAAATTTGAAAACAGTGTGAGTCATAGCCTCTTTAATTGTTTTCAAAACACGGCCAAATTTTCAGGCATGCATATTCTTAGCAAGAAGCTTAATATTTCCAAACTCTCTCTCGTTCTTGATACATTGACTGCCTATTGGGTCCATTGAATAAATTTTTGCAAGGTGTAAAGTTAACTTCAAAACAAATGCAAAGTTCCAAAACAAGGTGAGTCATAGTCTCTTTGATTGTTTTCAAAACACGGTCAAGTTCCTAGGCATGCATATTCTTAGAAAGAACTTGAATCTTTCCAAACTCTCACTCGTTCTCGATATATTAACTGCCTGGTGGGTCCACTGGATAGATTATTGCAAGGTGTGAAGATAATTTCGAAACACATGAAAAATTTCAAAACAAGGTGAGTCATAGACTCTTTGATTGTTTTCAAACCATGGTCAAATATCTAGGATGGCATATTCCTAGCAAGTAGTTGAATATTTCCTAACTCTCGCTTGTTCTTGATACATTAATTGCCTGGTGGGTCCACTAAATAGATTATTCCAAGGTGTGAAGTTAATTTTGAAAAACAACCAAAATTTCCAAACACCGTGAGTCATAGTGTCTTCGATTCTTTTCAAACACTCTGCAATTTCTACACATGCATATTTTTAGCAAGAAGTTGAATCTTGCCAAACTCTCACTCGTTCTTGATACATTGACTGACTGGTGGATCCACTGAACTGATTATCACAAGGTGTAAAGTTAATTTCAAAACGCAGCCAAAATTTCAAAACACGGTGAGTCATAATCTCTTTGATTGTTTTCAGAACACGGTCAAATTTCTAGGCATGCATATTCTTAGAAAGAAGTTGAATCTTTCCGAATTCTCTCTCGTTATGAACACATTGACTGCCTGGTGGGTCCACTAAAAATATTTTTGCAAGGTGTGAAGTTAATTTCGAAACACAGCCGAAATTTCAAAACACGGTGAGTCATAGCCTCTTTGATTGTTTTCAAAACACGGTCAAATTTCTAGGCAGGCATATTCTTAGAAAGAAGTTGAATATTTCCAAACTCTCATTCGTTCTCAATACATTGACTCCTAGTGGGTCCATTGAACAAATTTTTGCAAGGTGTGAAGTTAATTTTGAAACATAGGCAAAATTTCAAAACACAGTGAGTCATAGTCTCTTTGATTGTTTTCAAAACACGGTCAAATTTCTAGGCGTGCCTATTCTTAGCAAGAAGTTGAATCTTTCCAAACTCTCACTCGTTCTTGATACATTGACTGCTTGGTGGGTCCACTAAACAGATTATCGCAAGGTATGAAGTTAATTTGAAAACACATGCAAAATTTCAAAACACGATGTGTCATTGCCTCTTTGATGGTTTTCAAAACACGTTCAAATTTCTAGGCATGCATATTCTTAGCAAGAAGTTGAATATTTCCAAACTCTCACTCGTTCTCGATACATTAACTGCCTGGTGGGTCCACTAGACAGATTATTGGAAGGTGTGAAGTTAATTTCAAAAAACAGCCAAAATTTCAAAACACGGTGAGTCGTAGTCTCTTTGTTTCTTTTTGAAACATTGTCAAATTTCTAGACATGCATATTTTTAGAAAGAAGTTGAATCTTGCCAAACTCTCACTCTTTGTCGATACATTAACTGCCTGGTGGATCCATTGAACAGATTTTCACAAGGTGTGAAGTTAGTATTGAAACACAGGCAAAATTTCAAAAAACAGTGAGTCATAGTCTCTTTGATTGTTTTCAAAACTCGATCAAATTTCTGGGCATGCATATTCTTCGAAGGAAGTTGAATCTTTCCAAACTCTCACTCGTTCTTGGTATATTGACTACCTGGTGGGTCCACTGAAAATATTATCATAAGGTGTGAAGTTCATTTTGAAACACAACCAAAATTTCAAAACAATGTGAGTCATAGCCTCTTTAATTGTTTACAAAACACATTCAAATTTCTAGGCATGCATATTCTTAGCAAGAAGTTGAATATTTCCAAACTCTCACTCGTTCTCGATACATTGACTGCCTGGTGGTTCTACTAGACAGATTATTGCAAGATGTGAAGATAATTTCGAAACACGGCCAAAATTTCAAAACACGGCCAGTCATAGCCTCTTTGATTGTTTTCAAAACACGGTCAAATTTCTAGGCATGAATATTCTTACCAAGAAATAGAATATTTCCAAACTCTCAGTCGTTCTTGATACATTGACTGCCTGGTGGGTCCATTGAACAATTTTTGCAAGGTGTGAAGTTAATTTCAAAACACATTCAAAATTTCAAAACAAGGTGAGTCATAATCTCTTTGATTGTTTTCAAAACACGGTCAAATTTCTAGGCATGCGTATTCTTAGCAACAACTTGAATCTTTCCAAACTCTCACTCCTTCTTGATATATTGAATGCCTGGTGGGTCCATTGAACATATTTTTGCAAGGTGTTAAGTTAATTTTGAAACACATCCAAAATTTCAAAACAAGGTGAGTCATAGCCTCTTTGATTGTTTTCAAAACACGGTCAAATTTCTAGGCATGCATTTTATTTGCAAGAAGTTGAATATTTCCAAACTCTCACTCGTTCTTGATACATTAACTGCCTAGTGTGTCCAGTGGACGCATTTTTGCAAGGTGTGAAGTTAATATTGAAACACCGGCAAAATTTCAAAAAACGGAGAGTCATAGTCTTTTTGATATTTTTAAAAACACGATCAAATTTCTAGGCATGCATATTCTTAGCAAGAAGTAGAATGTTTCCAAACTCTCACTTGTTCTTGGTATATTGACTGGCTGGTGGATCCACTGAACAGACTATCGCAAGGTGTGAAGTTAATTTCAAAACACATGCAAAATTTCAAAACACGATGAGTCATTGCCTCTTTGATTGTATTCAAAACACGTTCAAATTTCTAGGCATGCATATTCTTAGCAAGAAGTTGAATCTTTCCGAATTCTCTCTCGTTCTCCATACACTGACTGCTTGGTGGGTCCACTGAAAATATTTTTGCAAGGTATGTAGTTAATTTCGAAACATAGCCAAACATTCAAAACACGGTCAGTCATAGCCTCTTTGATTGTTTTCAAAACATGGTTCAAGTTCTAGGCATGCATATTCTTAGCAAGAAGTTGAATATTTCCAAACTCTCATTCGTTCTCGATACATTAACTGCCTGGTGGGTCCATTGAACGGATTTTTGCAAGGTGTGAAGTTAATTTCGAAACATAGGCAAAATTTCAAAACACGGTGAGTCATAGTCTCTTTGATTGTTTTCAAAACACGGTCAAACTTCTAGGCGTGCCTACTCTTAGCAAGTAGGTGAATCTTTGCAAACTCTCACTCGTTCTCGATATATTGACTACCGGGTGGGTCCATTGAACATATTATCACAAGGTGTGAAGTTAATTTCGAAACACAAGCAAAATTTCAAAACACTGCGAGTCATAGCCTCTTTAATTGTTTTCAAAACAAGGTCAAATTTCTAGGCATGCATATTCTTAGAAAGAAGTTGAATATTTCCAAACTCTCACTCGTTCTTGATACATTGACTGCCTGGTGGGTCCATAGGACAGATTTTTGCAAGGTGTGAAGTTAATTTAAAAACACATTCAAAATTTCAAAACAAGGTGAGTCATTGGCTCTTCGATTGTTTTCAAAACACAGTCAAATTTCTAGGCATTCATATTCTTAGCAAGAACATGAATCTTTCCAAACTCTCACTCGTTCTTGGTATAATTACTGCCTGGTGTGTCCACTAAAAAATTATTGCAAGGTGTGAACTTAATTTCGAAACACAGCCAAAATTTCAAAACATGGTGAGTCATAGCCTCTTTGATTGTTTTCAAAACACATTCAAATTTCTAGGCATGCATATTCTTAGCAAGAAGTTGAATATTTCCAAACTCTCACTCATTCTCGATACATTGACTCCCTGGTGGTTCCACTAGACAGATTATTGCAAGATGTGAAGATAATTTTGAAACACAGCCAAAAGTTCAAAACACGGCCAGCCATAGCCTCTTTGATTGTTTTCAAAACACGGTCATATTTCTAGGCGGGCATATTCTTAGCAAGAAGTTGAATATTTCCAAACTCTCACTGGTTCTCGATACATTAACCACCTGGTGGGTCCATTGAACAGATTTTTGCAAGGTGTGAAGTTAATATTGAAACACATGCAAAATTTCAAAACACGGTGAGTCATAGTCTCTTTGATTGTTTTCAAAACACGATTAAATTTCTGGGCATGCATATTCTTAGCAAGAAGTTGCATATTTCCAAAATCTCACTCGTTCTTGGTATATTGACTGCCTGGTGGGTCCACTGAAAAGATTATCGCAAGGTGTGAAGATAATTTCAAAACACATGCAAAATTTCAAAACACGATGAGTCATTGCCATTTTGATTGTTTTCAAAACACGTTCAAATATCTAGGCATGCATATTCTTAGCAAGAAATTGAATATTTACAATCTCCCACTCGGTCTCGATACATTAACTGCCTGGTGGGTCCACTGGACAGATTATTGCAAGGTGTGAAGATAATTTCGAAACACAACCAAAATTTCAAAACACGGGGAGACATAGCCTCTTTGATTGTTTTCAAAACACGCTCAACTTTCTAGGCATGCATATTCTTAGCAAGAAGTTGAATATTTCCAAACTCTCACTCGTTCTCGATACATTAACTGCCTGGTGGGTCAACTGAACAGATTATTGCAAGGTGTGAAGTTAATTTCAAAAAACAGCCAAAATTTCAAAACACGGTGAGTCATAGACTCTATGATTCTTTTCAAACACTGTCAAATTTCTAGACTTGCATATTTTTAGAAAGAAGCTGAATCTGGCCAAACTCTCACTCGTTCTCGATACATTTACTAACTGGTGGGTCCACTGAACTGATTATCACAAGGTGTAAAGTTAATTTCGAAACGCAACCAAAATTTCAAAACACGGTGAGTCATAGTCTCTTTGATCATTTTCAAAACACAGTCAAATTTCTAGGCATGCATATTCTTAGTAAGAAGTTGAATCTTTCCAAATTCTCTCTCGTTCATGATACATTGATTGCCTGGTAGGTCCACTAAAAATATATTCGCAAGGTGTGAAGTTAATTTCGAAACACAGCCAACATTTAAAAAGACGGTTAGTCATATCCTCTTTGATTGTTTTCAAAACACGATCAAATTTCTAGGCATGCAGATTCTTAGAAAGAAGTTGGATGTTTCCAACTCTCATTCGTTCTCGATACATTGACTGCCTGGTGGGTCAATTGAACAGATTTTTGCAGGGTGTGAAGTTAATTTCGCAACATAGGCAAAATTTCAAAACACGGTGAGTCATAGTCTCTTTGATTGTTTTTTAAAACACGGTCAAATTTCTAGGCGTGCCTATTCTTAGCAAGAAGTTGAATCTTTCCAAACTCTCACTCGTTCTCGATATTTTGACTGCGTGGTGGGTCCACTGAACATTTTATTGCAAGGTGTGAAGTTAATTTCGAGACACAACCAAAATTTAAAAATACGGTGACTCAGAGCCTCTTCGATTGTTTTCTAAACACTGTCAAATTTCTAAGCATGATTACTCTTAGAAAGAAGTTGAATATTTCCGAACTCTCACTCGTTCTAGATACATTGACTCCCTGGTGGGTCCATTGAACAGATTTTTTGCAAGGTGTGAAGTTAATTTCGAAACACCGCCAAAATTTCAAAACATGGTGTGTCATAGCCTCTTCGATTGTTTTCAAAACACGGTCAAATTTCTAGGCATGCATTTTATTAGCAAGAAGTTGAATATTTTCAAACTCTCACTCGTTCTCGATACATTAACTGCCTGGCGTGTCCATTGAACAGATTTTCGCAAGGTGTGAAGTTAATATTGAAACATAGGCAAAAAGTCAAAAAAACAGTGAGTCATAGTCTCTTTGATTGTTTTCAAAACACGATCAAATTTCTGGGCATGCTTTTTCTTAGCAAGAAGTTGAATCTTTCCAAACTCTCACTCGTTCTTGGTATATTGCCTGCCTGGTGGGTCCACTGAAAAGATTATCGCAAGGTGTGAAGTTAATTTCGAAACACATGCAAAATTTCAAAACACGATTAGTCATTGCCTCTTTGATTGTTTTCAAAACACGTTCAAATTTCTAGGCATGCATATTCTTAGCAAGAAGTTCAATATTTCCAAACTCTCACTCATTCTCGATACATTAACTACCTGGTGGGTCCACTAGACAGATTATTGCAAGGTGTGAACATAATTTCGAAACACAGCCAAAATTTTAAAACACGGTGAGTCATAATCTCTTTGATTGTTTTCAGAACACGGTCAAATTTCAAGGCATGCATATTCTTAGCAAGAAGTTGAATCTTTCCGAATTCTCTCTCGTTATGAACACATTTACTACCTGGTGGATCCACTGAAAATATTTTCGCAAGGTGTGAAGTTAATTTCAAAACACAGCCGAAATTTCAAAACACGGTGAGTCATATCCTCTTTGATTGTTTTCAAAACACGGTCAAATTTCTAGGCAGGCATATTCTTAGCAAGAAGTTGAATATTTCCAAACTCTCACTCGTTCTCGATACATTGACTACTTGGTGGGTCCACTGAACAGATTATTGCAAGGTGTGAAGTTAATTTCGAAAAACAGCCAAAATTTCAAAACACTTCTTGCTAAGAAGTTCAATCTTTCCGAATTCTCTCTCGTTATGAACACATTGACTGCCTGGTGGATCCACTGAAAATATTTTCGCAAGGTGTGAAGTTAATTTCGAAACACAGCCGAAATTGCAAAACACGGTGAGTCATAGCCTCTTTGATTATTTTCAAAACACGCTCAAATTTCTAGGCACGCATATTCTTAGAAAGAAGTGGAATATTTCCACACTCTCATTCGTTCTCAATACATTGACTCCTGGTGGGTCCATTGAAGAGATTTTTGCAAGGTGTGAAGTTAATTTTAAAACACAGGCAAAATTTCAAAACACAGTGAGTAATAGTCTCTTGGATTGTTTTCAAAACACGGTCAAATTTCTAGGCGTGCCTATTCTTAACAAGAAATTGAATCTTTCCAAACTCTCACTTGTTCTCGATACATTGACTGCTTGGTGGGTCCACTGAACAGATTATCGCAAGGTGTGCAGTTAATTTCGAAACACATGCAAAATTTCAAAACACGATGAGTCATTGCTTCTTTAATTGTTTTCAAAACATGTTCAAATTTCTAGGCATGCATATTCTTAGCAAGAAGTTGAATATTTCCAAACTCTCACTCGTTCTCGATACATTAACTGCCTGGTGGGTCCACTAGATAGATTATTAGAAGGTGTGAAGTTACTTTCGAAAAACAGCCAAAATTTCAAAACACGGTGAGTCGTAGTCTCTTTGATTCTTTTCAAACATTGTCAAATTTCTAGTTATGCATATTTTTAGAAAGAAGTTGAATCTTGCCAAACTCTCACTCGTTCTCGATACATTGACTACCTGGTGGGTCCACTGAACTAATTATCGCAAGGTGTAAAGTTAATTTGGAAACGCAACCAAAATTTGAAAACATGGTGAGTCATAGTCTCTTTGATCGTTTTCAAAACACGGTCAAATTCCTTGGCATGCATATTCTTAGCAAGAACTTGACTCTTTCCAAACTATCACTCGTTCTTGATATATTGACTGCCTGGTGGGTCCACTGAACAGATTTTTTGCAAGGTGTGAAGTTAATTTCGAAACAACGCCAAAATTTCAAAACATGGTGTGTCATAGCCTCTTTGGTTGTTTTCAAAACACGGTCAAATATCTAGGCATGTATATTCTTAGCAAGAAGTTGAATCTTTCCAAACTCTCACTCGTTCTCGGTACATTAACTGCCTGGTGGGTCCATTGAACAGATTTTCGCAAGGTGTGATGTTAATTTTGAAACACAGGCAAAATTTCAAAACAAGATGAGTCATAGTCTCTTTGATTGTTTTCAAAAAACGGTCAAATCTCTAGGCATGCCTATTCTGAGCAAGAAGTTGAATCTTTCCAAACTCTCACTCGTTCTTGATATATTCACTCTGGTGGGTCAAGTGAACAGATTATCTCAAGGTGTGAAGTTAATTTCAAAACACAGGCAAAATTTCAAAACACGATGAGTCATTGCCTCTTTGATTGTTTTCAAAACACGGTCAAATTTCTAGGCATGCATATTCTTAGCAAGAAGTTGAATATTTCCAAACTCTCACTCGTTCTCGATACATTAACTGCCTGGTGGGTCCACTAGACAGATTATTGGAAGGTGTGAAGATAATTTTGAAACACAACAAAAATTTCAAAACCAGGTGAGTCATAGCCTGTTTGATTGTTTTCAAACCATGGTCAAATATCTAGGCTGGCACATTCTTAGGAAGTAGTTGAATATTTCCTAACTCTCACTCATTCTTGATACATTAACTGCCTGGTCGGTCTACTAAATATATTATTCCAAGGTGTGAAGTTAATTTCGAGAAACAACCAAAATTTCAAAACACGGTGAGTCATAGTCTCTTTGATTCTTTTCAAACACTGTGAAATTTCTAGACATGCATATTTTTAGCAAGAAGTTGAATCTTGCCAAACTCTCACTCGTTCTCGATACATTTACTGACTGGTGGGTCCACTGAACTGAATATCACAAGGTGTAAAGTTAATTTCGAAACGCAGCCAAAATTTTAAAACACGGTGAGTCATAATCTCTTTGATTGTTTTCAGAACACGGTCAAATTTCAAGGCATGCATATTCTTAGCAAGAAGTTGAATCTTTCCGAATTCTCTCTCGTTATGAACACATTTACTACCTGGTGGATCCACTGAAAATATTTTCGCAAGGTGTGAAGTTAATTTCAAAACACAACCGAAATTTCAAAACACGGTGAGTCATATCCTCTTTGATTGTTTTCAAAACACGGTCAAATTTCTAGGCAGGCATATTCTTAGAAAGAAGTTGAATATTTCCAAACTCTCATTTGTTCTCAATACATTGACTCCTGGTGGGTCCATTGAAGAGATTTTTGAAAGGTGTGAAGTTAATTTTGAAACACAGGCAAAATTTCAAAACACAGTGAGTCATAGTCTCTTTGATGGTTTTTAAAACACGGTCAAATTTCTAGGCGTGTCTATTCTTAGCAAGAAGTTGAATCTTTCCAAACTCTCACTCGTTCTCGATACATTGACTGCCTGGTGGGTCCACTGAACAGATTTTCACAAGGTGTGAAGTTACTATTGAAACACAGGCAAAATTTCAAAACACGATGTGTCATAGTCTTTTTGATTGTTTTCAAAACACTGTCAAATTTCTAGGCATGCCTATTCTTAGCAAGAAGTTGAATCTTTCCAAACTCTCACTCGTTCTTGATATATTTACTGCCTGTTGGGTCAAGGGAACAGATTATCTCAAGGCGTGAAGTTAATTTCAAAACACAGGACAAATTTCAAAACACGGTGAGTCATAGTCTCTTTGATAATTTTCAAAACACGGTCAAATTTCTAGGCATGCATATTCTTAGCAAGATGTTTAATCTTTCCAAATTCTCTCTCGTTCACGATACGTTGACTGCCTGGTGGGTCAACTGAAAATATTTTCGCAAGGTGTGAAGTTAATTTCGAAATGCAGCCAAAATTTCAGAACACGGTGAGTCATAGCCTCTTTGATTGTTTTCAAAACACGGTCAAATTTCTAGGCATGCATATTCCTAGAAATAAGTTGAATGTTTCCAAACTGTCATTCGTTCTCTATACATTGACTGCCTGGTGGGTCCATTGAACAGATTTTTGCAAGGTGTGAAGTTATTTTCGAAAGATAGGCAAAATTACAAAACACGGTGAGTCATAGTGACTTTGATTGTTTTCAAAACACGGTCAAATTTCTAGGTGTGCCTATTCTTAGCAAGAAGTTGAATCTTTCCAAAGTCTCACTCGTTCTCGATATTTTGACTGCCTGGTGGGTCCATTGAACATATTATCGCAAGGTGTGAAGTTATTTTCGAAACACAACCAAAATTTCAAAACACGGTGAGTAATAGCCTCTTCGATTGTTTTCTAAACACGGTCAAATTTCTAAGCATGCATACTCTTCGCAAGAAGTTGAATATTTCCAAACTCTCACTCATTCTAGATACATTGACTTCTTGGTGGGTCCACTGAATAGATTTTTGCAAGGTGTGAAGTAAATTTTGAAACACATGCAAAATTTCAAAACAAGGTGACTCATAGTCTCTTTGACTTTTTTAAAACACGGTCAAATTTCTAAGCATGCATATTCCTAGCAAGAACTTGAATCTTTCCAAACTCTCACTCGTTCTTGATATATTGACTACCTGGTGGGTCCATTGAATATATTTTTGCAAGGTGTGAAGTTAATTTCGAAACACCGCCAAAATTTCTAAACATGGTGTGTCATAACCTCTTTGATTGTTTTCAAAACACGGTCAAATTTCTAGGCATGCATATTATTAGCAAGAAGTTGAATATTTCGAAACTCTCACTCATTCTCGATACATTGACTGCCTGGTGGGTCCACTGAACAGATTTTCACAAGGTGTGAAGTTAATATTGAAACACACGCAAAATTTCCAAACACGATGAGTCATAGTCTTTTTGATTGTTTTCAAAACAATGTCAAATTTCTAGGCGTGCCTATTCTTAGCAAGAAGTTGAATCTTTCCAAACTCTCACTCGTTCTTGATATATTGATTACCTGGTGGGTCCAGTGAATAGATTATCTCAAGGTGTGAAGTTAATTTCAAAACACAGGAAAATTTTCAAAACACGGTGAGTCATAGTCTCTTTGATCATTTTCAAAACACGGTCAAATTTCTAGGCATGCATATTCTTAGCAAGAGGTTGAATCTTTCCAAATTCTCTCTCATTCACGATACATTGACTGCCTGGTGGGTCCACTAAAAATATTTTCGCAAGGTGTGAAGTTAATTTCGAAACACAACCAAAATTTCAAAACACGGTGAGTCATAGCCTCTTTGATTGTTTTCAAAACACGGTCAAATTTCTAGGCATGCATATTCTTAGAAAGATGTTGAATGTTTCCAAACTCTCATTCATTCTCTATACATTGTCTACCTGGTGGGTCCATTGAACAGATTTTTGCAAGGTGTGAAGTTAATGTCGAAACATAGGCAAAATTTCAAAACACGGTGAGTCATAGTCTCCTTGATTGTATTCAAAACACGGTCAAATTTCTAGGCGTGCCTATTCTTAGCAAGAAGTTGAATCTTTCCAAACTCTCACACGTTCTCGATATTTTGACTGCCTGGTGGGTCCGTTGAACATATTATCGCTAGGTGTGAAGTTAATTTGGAAACACAACCAAAATTTCAAAACACGGTGAGTAATAGCCTCTTCGATTGTTTTCTAAACACGGTCAAATTTCTAAGCGTGCATACTGTTAGCAAGAAGTTGAATATTTCCAAACTCTCACTCGTTCTAGATACATTGACTTCCTGGTGGGTCCACTGAACAGATTTTTGCAATGTGTGAAGTTAATTTTGAAACACATGCAAAATTTCAAAACAAGGTGACTCATAGTCTCTTTGATTTTTTTCAAAACACGGTCAAATTTCTAGGCATGCATATTCCTAGCAAGAACTTGAATCTTTCCAAACTCTCACTCGTTCTTGATATTTTATCTGCCTGCTGGGTCCGTTGAAAAGATTTTTGCAAGGTGTGAAGTTAATTTTTAAACATAGCCGAAATTTTAAAACATGGTGAGTCATAGTCTCTTTGATTGTTTTCAAAACACGGTCAAATTTCTAGGCGTGCCTATTCTTAGCAAGAAGTTGAATCTTCCAAACTCTCACTCGTTCTCGATATATTGACTGCCTAGTGGGTCCACTGAATATATTATCGCAAGGTGTGAAGTTAATTTCAAAACACAACCAAAATTCCAAAACACTATGAGTCATAGCCTCTTTGATTGTTTTCAAAACACGGTCAAATTTTTAGGCATGCATATTCTTAGCAAGAAGTTGAATATTTCCAAACTTTCACTCGTTCTCCATATATTGATTGCCTGGTGGGTCCATTGAATAGATTTTTTCAAGGCGTAAAGTTAACTTCAAAACACATGCAAAATTTCAAAACAAGGTGAGTTATAGTCTCTTTGATTGTTTTCAAAATACGGTCAAATTCCTAGGCATGCATATTCTTAGCAAGAACTTGAATCTTTCCAAACTATCACTCGTTCTTGATATATTGACTACCTGGCGGGTACATTGAACAGAGTTTTGCAAGGTGTGAAGTTAATTTCGAAACACCGCCAAAATTTCAAAACATGGTGTGTCATAGCCTCTTTGATTGTTTTCAAAACACGGTCAAATTTCTAGGCATGCATATTATTAGCAAGAAGTTGAATATTTCCAAACTCTCACTCGTTCTCGATACATTGACTGCCTAGTGGGTCCACTGATCAGATTTTCACAAGGTGTGAAGTTAATATTGAAACACAGGCAAAATTTCAAAACACGATGAGTCATAGTCTTTTTGATTGTTTTCAAAACACTGTAAAATTTCTAGGCCTGCCAATTCTTAGCAAGAAGTTGAATCTTTCCAACCTCTCACTCGTTCTTGATATATTGACTGCCTGGTGGGTCCAGTGAACAGATTATCTCAAGGTGTGAAGTTAATTTCAAAACACAGGAAACATTTCAAAACACGATAAGTCATTGCCTCTTTGATTGTTTTCAAAACACGGTCAAACTTCTAGGCATGCATATTCTTCGCAAGAAGTTGAATATTTCCAAACTCTCACTCGTTCTCAATACATTAACTTCCTGGTCGGTCTATTGGAAAGATTATTGCAAGGTGTGAAGATAATTACGAAACGCAGCAAAAATTTCAAAACACGGTGAGTCATACCCTCTTTGATTGTTCTCAAAACATGGTCAAATTTCTAGGCCAGCATATTCTTAGCAAGAAGTTGAATATTTCCAAACTCTCACTCGTTCTCAATACATTAACTTCCTGGTGGGTCCACTGAACAGATTATTCCAAGGTGTGAAGTTAATTTCGAAAAATAACCAAAATTTCAAAACACGGTGAGTCATAGTCTCTTTGATTCTTTTCAAGCATTGTCAAATTTCTACACATGTAGATTTTTAGCAAGAAGTTGAATCTTGCCAAATTCTCACTCGTTCTCGATACACTGACTTCCTGGTGGGTCCACTGAACTGATTATCACAAGGTGTGAAGTTAATTTCAAAACACAGCCAAAATTTCAAAACAAGGTGAGTCATAGCCTCTTTGATTGTTTTCAAAACATGTTCAAATTTCTAGGCATGCATATTATTAGGAAGAAGTTGAATATTTGCAAACTCTCACTCGTTCTCGATACATTGACTGCCTAGTGGGTCCACTGATCAGATTTTCACAAGGTGTGAAGTTAATATTGAAACACAGGCAAAATTTCAAAACACGATGAGTCATAGTCTTTTTTATTGTTTTCAAAACACTGTAAAATTTCTAGGCCTGCCTATTCTTAGCAAGAAGTTGAATCTTTCCAACCTCTCACTCGTTCTTGATATATTGACTGCCTGGTGGGTCCAGTGAACAGATTATCTCAAGGTGTGAAGTTGAATATTTCCAAACTCTCTCTCGTTATCAACAAATTGACTTCCTGGTGGGTCCATTGAACAGGTTTTTGCAGGGTGTGAAGTTAATTTCGAAACACGGGCAAAATTTGAAAACACGGTGAGTCATAGGCTCTTTGATTTTTTTCAAAACATGGTCAACTTTCTAGGAGTGCCTATTCTTAGCATGAAGTTGAATCTTTCCAAACTCTCACTTGTTCTCGATACACTGACTTCTTGGTGGGTCCACTAAACATATTATCGCAAGGTGTGAAGTTAATTTCGAAACACAACCAAAATTTCAAAACACGGTGAGTCATAGCCTCTTTGATTGTTTTCAAAACACAGTCAAATTTCTAACCATGCATATTCTTAGTAAGAAGTTGAATATTTCCAAACTCTCACTCGTTCTTGATACATTAACTGCCTGGTGGGTCTAGTGAACAGATTATCTCAAGGTGTGAAGTTAATTTCAAAACACAGGAAAAATTTCAAAACACGGTGAGTCATAGTCTCTTTGATCATTTAAAAAAAAAAGTCAAATTTCTAGGCATGCATATTCTTAGAAAGAAGTTGAATCTTTCCAAACTCTCATTTGTTCTCTATACATTGACTGCCTGGTTGGTCCATTGAACAGATTTTTGCAAGGTGTGAAGTTATTTTCGAAAGATAGGCAAAATTACAAAACACGGTGAGTAATAGTGTCTTTGATTGTTTTCAAAACACGGTCAAATTTCTAGGTGTGGCTATTCTTAGCAAGAAGTTGAATCTTTCCAAAGTCTCACTCGTTCTTGATATTTTGACTGCCTGGTGGGTCCATTGAACATATTCTCGCAAGGTGTGAAGTTAATTTCGAAACACAACCAAAATTTCAAAACACGGTGAGTAATAGCCTCTTCGACTGTTTTCTAAACACGGTCAAATTTCTAAGCATGCATACTCTTCGCAAGAAGTTGAATATTTCCAAACTCTCACTCATTCTAGATACATTGACTTCTTGGTGGGTCCACTGAATAGATTTTTGCAAGGTGTGAAGTTAAGTTTGAAACACATGCAAAATTTCAAAACAAGGTGACTCATAGTCTCTTTGATTTTTTCAAAACACGGTCAAATTTCTAGGCATGCATATTCCTAGCAAGAACCTGAATCTTTCCAAACTCTCGTTCGTTCTTGATATATTGACTACCTGGTGGGTCCATTGAACAGATTTTTGCAAGGTGTGAAGTTAATTTTGAAACACCGCCAAAATTTCTAAACATGGTGTGTCATAACCTCTTTGATTGTTTTCAAAACACGGTCAAATTTCTAGGCATGCATATTATTAGCAAGAAGTTGAATATTTCCAAACTCTCACTCATTCTCGATATATTGACTGCCTGGTGGGTCCACTGAACATATTTTCACAAGGTGTGATGTTAATATTGAAACACACGCAAAATTTCAAAACCCGATGAGTCCTAGTCTTTTTGATTGTTTTCAAAACAATGTCAAATTTCTAGGCGTGCCTATTCTCAGCAAGAAGTTGAATCTTTCCAAACTCTCACTCGTTCTTGATATATTGATTGCCTGGTGGGTCCAGTGAACAAATTATCTCAAGGTGTGAAGTTAACTTCAAAACACATGCAAAATTTCAAAACAAGGTGAGTTATAGTCTCTTTGATTGTTTTCAAAATACGGTCAAATTCCTAGGCATGCATATTCTTAGCAAGAGGTTGAATCTTTCCAAATTCTCTCTCGTTCACAATACATTGACTGCCTGGTGGGTCCACTAAAAATATTTTCGCAAGGTGTGAAGTTAATTTCGAAACACAACCAAAATCTCAAAACACGGTGAGTCATAGCCTCTTTGATTGTTTTCAAAACACGGTCAAATTTCTAGGCATGCATATTCTTAGAAAGATGTTGAATGTTTCCAAACTCTCATTCGTTCTCTATACATTGACTTCCTGGTGGGTCCATTGAACAGATTTTTGCAAGGTGTGAAGTTAATGTCGAAACATAGGCAAAATTTCAAAACACGGTGAGTCATAGTCTCCTTGATTGTATTCAAAACACGGTCAAATTTCTAGGCGTGCCTATTCTTAGCAAGAAGTTGAATCTTTCCAAACTCTCGCACGTTCTCGATATTTTGACAGCCTGGTGGGTCTGTTGAACATATTATCGCAAGGTGTGAAGTTAATTTGGAAACACAACCAAAATTTCAAAACACGGTGAGTAATAGCCTCTTCGATTGTTTTCTAAACACGGTCAAATTTCTAAGCATGCATACTCTTAGCAACAAGATGAATATTTCCAAACTCTCACTCGTTCTAGTTACATTGACTTCCTGGTGGGTCCACTGAACCGATTTTTGCAATGTGTGAAGTTAATTTTGAAACACATGCAAAATTTCAAAACAAGGTGACTCATAGTCTCTATGATTTTTTTCAAAACACGGTCAAATTTCTAGGCATGCATATTCCTAGCAAGAACTTGAATCTTTCCAAACTCTCACTCGTTCTTGATATATTGACTGCCTGCTGGGTCCGTTGAAAAGATTTTTGCAAGGTGTGAAGTTAATTTCTAAACATAGCCGAAATTTTAAAACATGGTGAGTCATAGTCTATTTGATTGTTTTCAAAACATGGTCAAACTTCTAGGCGTACCTATTCTTAGCAAGAAGTTGAATCTTTCCAAACTCTCACCCGTTTTCGATATATTGATTGCCTAGTGGGTCCATTGAATATATTATCGCAAGGTGTGAAGTTAATTTCAAAACACAACCAAAATTCCAAAACACTATGAGTCATAGCCTCTTTGATTGTTTTCAAAACACGGTCAAATTTTTAGGCATGCATATTCTTAGCAAGAAGTTGAATATTTCCAAACTCTCACTCGTTCTCCATATATTGATTGCCTGGTGGGTCCATTGAATAGATTTTTTCAAGGCGTAAAGTTAACTTCAAAACACATGCAAAATTTCAAAACAAGGTGAGTTATAGTCTCTTTGATTGTTTTCAAAATACGGTCAAATTCCTAGGCATGCATATTCTTAGCAAGAACTTGAATCTTTCCAAACTATCACTCTCTCTTGATATATTGACTACCTGGCGGGTACATTGAACAGATTTTTGCAAGGTGTGAAGTTAATTTCGAAACACCGCCAAAATTTCAAAACATGGTGTGTCATAGCCTCTTTGATTGTTTTCAAACCACGGTCAAATTTCTAGGCATGCATATTATTAGGAAGAAGTTGAATATTTCCAAACTCTCACTCGTTCTCGATACATTGACTGCCTAGTGGGTCCACTGATCAGATTTTCACAAGGTGTGAAGTTAATATTGAAACACAGGCAAAATTTCAAAACACGATGAGTCATAGTCTTTTTGATTGTTTTCAAAACACTGTAAAATTTCTAGGCCTGCCTATTCTTAGCAAGAAGTTGAATCTTTCCAACCTCTCACTCGTTCTTGATATATTGACTGCCTGGTGGGTCCAGTGAACAGATTATCTCAAGGTGTGAAGTTAATTTCAAAACACAGGAAAAATTTCAAAACACGATAAGTCATTGCCTCTTTGATTGTTTTCAAACACGGTCAAACTTCTAGGCATGCATATTCTTAGCAAGAAGTTGTATATTTCCAAACTCTCACTCGTTCTCAATACATTAACTGCCTGGTGGGTCCACTAGAAAGATTATTGCAAGGTGTGAAGATAATTTCGAAACACAACAAAAATTTCAAAACACGGTGAGTCATACCCTCTTTGATTGTTCTCAAAACATGGTCAAATTTCTAGGCCAGCATATTCTTAGCAAGAAATTGAATATTTCCAAACTCTCACTCGTTCTCAATACATTAACTTCCTGGTGGGTCCACTGAACAGATTATTCCAAGGTGTGAAGTTAATTTCAAAAAATAACCAAAATTTCAAAACACGGTGAGTCATAGTCTCTTTGATTCTTTTCAAACACTGTCAAATTTCTACACTTGTAGACTTTTAGCAAGAAGTTGAATCTTGCCAAACTCTCACTCGTTCTCGATACACTGACTTCCTGGTGGGTCCACTGAACTGATTATCACAAGGTGTGAAGTTAATTTCCAAACACAGCCAAAATTTCAAAACAAGGTGAGTCATAGCCTCTTTGATTGTTTTCAAAACACGGTCAAATTTCTAGGCATCCATATTCTTAGAAAGAAGTTGAATATTTCCAAACTCTCTCTCGTTATCAACACATTGACTTCCTGGTGGGTCCATTGAACAGGTCTTTGCAAGGTGTGAAGTTAATTTCGAAACACAGGCAAAATTTGAAAACACGGTGAGTCATGGGCTCTTTGATTTTTTTCAAAACATGGTCAAATTTCTAGGAGTGCCTAGTCTTACATGAAGTTGAATCATTCCAAACTCTCACTTGTTCTCGATACACTGACTTCTTGGTGGGTCCACTAAACATATTATCGCAAGGTGTGAAGTTAATTTCGAAACACAACCAAAATTGCAAAACACGGTGAGTCATAGCCTCTTTGATTGTTTTCAAAACATAGTCAAATTTCTAAGCATGCATATTCTTAGCAAGAAGTTGAATATTTCCAAACTCTCACTCATTCTTGATACATTAACTTCCTGGTGGGTCCATTGAATAGATTTTTGCAAGGTGTGAAGTAAATTTTGATACACATGCAAAATTTCAAAACAAGGTGAGTCATAGTCTCTTTGAGTTTTTTCCAAACACGGTTAAATTTCTAGGCATGCATATTCTTAGCAAGAACTTGAATCTTTCCAAACTCTCATTCATTCTTGATATATTGACTGCCTGGTGGGTCCATTGAAAAGATTTTTGCAAGGTGTGAAGTTAATTTGGAAACACAGCTAAAATTTGAAAACATAGTGAGTCATAGTCTGTTTCATTGTTTGCAAAACACGGTCAAATTTCTAGTCATGCATATTCATAGCAAGAAGTTAAATCTTCCCAAACTGTCGCTCGTTCTCCATATATTGATTGCCTAGTGAGTCCACTAAACAGATTTTTGCAAGGCGTAAAGTTAATTTCGAAACACAAGCAAAATTTCAAAACACGGTGAGTCATAGCCTCTTTGATTGTTTTCAAAACACGGTTATATTTTTAGGCATGCATATTCTTAGCCAGAAGTTGAATGCCTCCAAACTCTCACTCATTCTTGATACATTGACTACCTGTTGGGTCCACTGAACAGATTTTCGCAAGGTGTGAAGCTAATTTCAAGAACACAGGCAAAATTTCAAAACAAAGTGAGTCATAGTCTCTTTGATTGTTTTCAAAACACGGTCAAATTTCTAGGCATGCATATTCTTAGAAAGAAGTTGAAACTTTCCAAACTCTCACTTGTTCTTGATATATTGACTGCCTGGTGGGTCTACTGAACAGATTATCACAACATGTGAAGTTAATTTCGAAACACATGCAAAATTTCAAAACAAGGTGAGTCATAGTCTCTTTGATTGTTTTCAAAACACGGTCAAATTTCTAGGCATGCATATTCTTAGCAAGAATTTGAATCTTTCCTGTAACATCCCAAATCTTTAATCAAGGTTATTAAGATCCAAATCACCCAATTTAGGGTTAACAAAAACTTTTTGTCATCTAAATAATTAAGCATGCGTATGTGTGTTGCATTAATATGTAATTGTTTGAAATTGCCATGTTTGTTTGTGCTAATGGTTGTAAAATGATTCTAAGATGAATGCCACATCATCTAGATCATTCCTAAGAAAAATCCAAAGAAAAAGAAATCAAATAGAATTAATAAATGGAAATTGTCACTTTTGCCATTTTAATCCACTGGACCACTTTGGGTGTTCCTAGATCTGAAATTCAAAAAAAAACAATTATGGATGTTTGCACCCCTTGATAATACAAGGAAAGATGTAACAAGGCCTGCCTTGTGATCTTACAAGAACATTTAAACCCTAATTTAAAATGGCAATTGAAAACGGATCTTACAATTTAGATCCCACTTTTTCAAAAACCATGCAAATGAATTCAAGTTGACAATCCCCAACAACCACAGACTACCAAGCAACAGTGAAGATCACTCAAAAAATTTCATTCAAAAATTTCAAAGTTTTTTTCTTTTGGCCATTTTGTCAAACACCTTGTGTGCACAAATCTGGGAAAACCACAAACACTATTGTGAGTAGTGTTCTGGCCAACGTGGTCTCCCATTTTGCAACCAGAGCAATCCCAGTGCACCCCCTACCCTTTGCTAGCCTGGCCGCCCACTGTGCACACGACCAAATGGTCATGGCCACCATGTCCTAGCCCATTTGAGCACCCCCACCGTCGATAACACTACCCTAGCACCGCCAGCCTCGCCCACCTTGTCTAGCGCGTCGCCCGTGCCCCACTCCCCCTCGAGGCCAGCCCCACCTTGAAGACAGATAGAGGAGTAGCCAGGACTGCCGCGCTTGGACCATGTCTGCCATCCCGATGCCGCACCGCCATTCACGCGATGTCCCCGCTCAACCCAACCTCGCCTAACTCCCGCCGCTAGCCCACACGATCACTAGTGTCCCAGGAGGCTAACGGACATGCCCATTCCCTCGACCGTGCCCCGTAACCGCCGGCCGCCGCAAAACTCGCCGTCGATCGAGGCAGCGTGCATGTAGCAATGCTCGCTTCTCCCGACCACCTTGCACGGCACGCGCACCTCCGTGACGACCACCAGGGAACCGCCCACCATCCTAGCCCACTGCCCATGCCTCTAGCTCGCTGTGTCGCCGCCCCCGTCGAGCTCCGCCCATGCCGAGATGCACCCCTCGCCCCGCTATAAAAAGGAAGCCCACTGGCACCATTTCTTCACACCATCTCCCTCCACTCCACCTCAGAGACCTCCTAGAGCCCCACCAGAGCAATCCGCTGCCCGTAGAGCCCCATTTTCATCGGAAACCGCCGCGGAAGGAGGAGATAGGTGCCACTGATCCAAGCCATCTCGAGGAACGCCGTCGCTACAAGGAGAACCGCCATCGTCGCCTCGTCCAGTTGCCCGCCTCACCAACCCTAGCCGGAGCTCCGGTAAGCCTCCCCAGACCCTCACCGACCGTGCTAGGGTTCCTCCTCGTCAAGCGTTCTTCCAGTGAGGACGATGGATGTGAGCCGTTGATCCAGGATCTAATCCTACGGTCCCCATCCTCCCATACATGTTCGGCAGCCCCTGCCCCACTGACAGGTGGGGCCATCACTTAAGCCAGCCCGGGCCCTGCGCGGAGTGCAGTGGGTTGACCCATTTATTTCCTGCGCAACCCAATTTATTCAAATAAATCTTTTTCAATTTCGGTCTTAAACTCATTCTGTCTACTAGTTTAAAAATCCATCCAGAGAGTTCTGCTTAACCAAATGACATGATTCAAATTTTGCTAGAAAGATATTTAAAATTTTATCTAAGCCCATTGGATTTAAATCAATTAGAGTTATAGATCACGTATAGCAAAAATAACAAAACGGTGACTTTTCTACATTCAAACATTTTTCTAAAATCAACCATAATAGTTTTTGCGCCGTTTTCACCTCTCAAAAATCCCATTTGAATATACCTATCTAAATATGAAATAATATTAAGGTTTGCATGCAGTGACTTTTGACTAGTACCAAAATAATGCTATATAGGCATTTCTAGTCACTTTAAATCATTAAATATTAAAATTAAACTTATTAAAATGTGCTCCAACATTTAAATCACATTCCCATGCATTAGAATATGTGTTGATGACATGTGTCCACATGATCCCATATTTTAATTGTAGAATATTAAATCTTAGTTATTTTCAATCAGTAGAAATTACTTTTCTCAAATAAAATAAATGAAACTAGTTCATTAAATCTTGTGATGTATGTGATGATACTAGATCATAAAATGTGTGCCTTAGTGTACTAAATAGACTAGTTAAGTATGGTTTGGTGATTGTGTATTCCGTATGTAATTATAGATGATAGTACCGACCAAGTCTACGAAGAGGAAGAATTCTACCCCGAAGAAGAAGATGAGAATTTCAACCACTAGACCATCCAAGGCAAGCTAACATTATATAAATTAACCATGCAAGTGACTACTTGAAAGCCATCACTATATGCAAGATAACCTAAGCAAGATGCATTAGGCATGCTTTGGTTATAACCCTTTGATTTATACCTACTCCAAGTTTTATTTACAAGCTTTATTTTCTTTTACTTTACCAAAGTTATTTACTTTGTTTATAGATAGCATAAAGCGTATAAAACTTGGCTTATCTAGTTAGACTTAGATGTCATTCTATGGCATGATATTGATATTAGCATCCCACATTAGTGAACACTCTTAACTTAGTGATTAGAGCCGAACGAAAAACTTGATCACTTTAGATGGGAATACTTGGTGAAAGTGACTTGTGAAAACCTTGGAATGAGGAGTCATTCTATAGAGATGTTTTGACATGTGTTGAGAAACACAAATGGATTATGATGATGAAAATGTTGAGGCATGAGCCTTAGCCCTTTTATAAAAACTGATGGTTGGGTTCGGATGCGATACCATTCCAATTTTACCGTACAACCACAATACCTGAATTGGGTAAGGCTTAGCCCGAAGTTTATATGCATTAGTATTAGTTCCCTTGCGGGAGAGGTTTGAGCTGAGGCTACCTCTCAATGTTGTCCACCTATGAAGTGCCGAGGATGGCAGATGGCCATGGCTGGGAGGCCAAGCTCATAGGAGAGGTGCTTATACTAGAGTGTGTAAAGGAACGATTATGTTTTATTATCTGCATACTAAGTATGATGATTCAGGGTTATCCCTGACAGATGTATTGAATTTTTTGGTGAAAGTGTACCACCTCTACAGAGTGTCAAACTATTCGAATAGCCGCGTCCGCGGTTATGGACAGTTGGAGTGGCCATACTGTTCCGTTGTCAGATGTTTTCAAAATGACTTATGAAATGAATTGTGACATGACTTGACCACAACAGAGTTGTGACTATGACCACTAATTTCCCAGTTAGGTGATTTCAAACATTATTTTATCTTTCTTTGTTTCTGAACTCATCTTAGGTTTCAAACTTAACTTTGCAAATAAACTTAGACTTAGCATTCCTACTAGAACTACCTTACTTGTTAGTGATAGTTTGCGAGTACTTAAAGTTTACTCATGGCTTTTGTCCCTGGATATTCCTGTGGCTAGACTATGAGGAGGACTATCCAGAAGAAGGACAGCAGGACGGCTACAACAACTAGGATCATCTCCCATCGGCAGCATTGTTTGTGACACTGAAGATGGAGCCCACCACTGTGCTATTTATTAAGCTACTTTATTGTACTAAGGCTAGATCATGAGATCCTTTATTTGTGTAAGACCTTATTATGGTTTGTAATGGATGATATACTGTGATATCCAGTCTGTTATGTCTCGCAAAAATGGTAATCCTGGGATTGCGATGTATGGCATAACAGGCATCTGGGATTAAAAATCCGGGTGTTGACAAGTTGGTATCAGAGCCATCCTGACCATAGGAGACCCTAGTTAGAATGGCCGTTCAAATAAAAACTTAGTTTCAAAAACAAAGAAGTGAGTATTTATGAAAACTTATTTCCTCTCTTACCCTTGGGATTCTTTCTCTCAAGAAAATACATGTTCCTCAAAAATTCTTACATTACTCCATAAAATTTGACACACTTAATCATCTCACCAACTTTCCCATCCTAAATTCTTATAGATGGAAGTTTAGTACAACAACTTCTACTAGTTGGGTAACGGAGGCCAACTGATCTTCGAGAGGGATCTTGATGCACTGTCTGAGTACTTGGGGCGCCCACATCCAGAATTCTTCGGAGCTCAACTAAATGGTCCCTCAGGAGGAGATTTACAATGGCTAGTAGTATCTGATCTTCGAGGCAAGTTAGAGGCACCAATGTCTGAGAAGATTCAATTCACCGTGAGAGAGAACAACTGGCTAGATGGACTAGCCAGGGTTATGCATGAAGCTCTTGCCCGTCTTTGTGCACAAAATGTCAACTTGATCCAAGGAACCCGCTTTGCTCACTATGCAAGGCGTGATTCTATGGGAATGCCTATAGAGATGCCAAGTCACCTGGAGTTGAAGCGTCAAGTGGAGAACCTTGACTTCTTGCTCTATGACAGACACAAAGGAATTGGACAATGCTAGAGAGTTCGCCAACCACAACCGTGCCATTGCCGCCCAGAAGGCCCAGACTTTCTCACTACTCGTCAAGGATCGTCAGTCACTTCACCGTCAACGCGCGAAGAAGGCTTGCACCATCGACCATCTTTGCAAGAAGGTGGCCGACCTCGAGAGGACCATCAAGGAGCAAGAAGCTCAGCTTGCAGCCAAAGAAGAAGAGGAGGAAGGTGAAGACATCCAAGGGGATATTCACTCGTACCTCAGCAATGATGATGACTATCTAGAGGATGATGCCATGGACTTCTACACCGACGATGATGACTCTGACTTCAACGATGATGAGTATATGCACTAGAGCACTATCGTAGGAGTGAGAAGTATCGGTCCGATTGTATCTTGGCTTGCAGAATGGTTCTTAAAAACATCTGTTTTCCTTTCATGTTGTGGTGTGTGTGAGTTTGTATCATGTGCTTTGCTTGAATGAACAAAAAGAAGTTAGTTTCAAAACCTGAGTCAAACTCAAAGTTTTAGCTTTGAAACCAAAACCATGAACCTTAGAACTTTCCCTCTTACCGCATTATCTATCTCAATCTTCAGATGACTCGTGGAAACCAAGGAGGTAGCAGCTCATCATAGGACCCAATGCTGCAAATTCTGTAGACGCTCATTGCAAACCGTGAATCTAGTAGGGAAGAGCGCCAAGAAAATATAGCCACACTGCAGCAGATCGCCTAGATGGCTCACAATAATCAGAACCATGGATCCAAACTCAAAAACTTCCAGAATACCAATCCCCCAATCTTTAGCAAGTCTGAAGACCCGCTGGATGCTGATGATTGGTTGCAGACCATGGAAAATAACTTAGAAGTCGCCGGAGTGGATGCCAATGAGAAAGTTCTGTTTGCCACCCACTATCTGGCAGGAGATGCAAGAGTATGGTCGAACAGCACACGCACAATGAACCAGGGTCAAGTGATGATGTGGGGAGCCTTCAAAGTCAAGTTCAGCCACACCCACGTGTCGTAGGGTTTAGTCACCGGAATGAGAGATGAAATTAGAGAGCTAAAGCAAGGCAGGATGATTGTAGTGCAGTACCATGACAGATTCTTGTCCCTCCACAGGTATGCACCTGATGAGATCAACACGGATGCCAAGAAGAAGGAGAGATTCCTGAACGGACTGCATGATGAGATGAAGACAGTACTTGTCAACATCCGTTTCGAGGATCTCGAAGAGCTAGTCGACTCACCTATTCAGATGGAAGGGAAGATCAACCAAGAAAATGACAACCACAAACGTCGGATGATGCACCAAGCTAGATCCAACAGTCACCAGAAGTACCGTCCCAACCCGTCTGCCGGATATGCCCCGCGGAACAATCGGCCCCCAATGTCTCGTCCAAGCTACCCCAACTGTAGCGGAGGAAATGTGAATTCCGAAGGAAACAACAACAACCACCACGGCAACTCCAACAATTTCAACCGTGCACCCCCCAAGTCCAACAATTACAAAAACAACAACACTGCACCCAGAACTGGAAGCAATGTTGTGCATGTCGCAGCAAAAGACAAGTCCCAGATTAATTGTTTTGAGTGTGGAGTGAAGGGTCACTACTCCAATGAGTGTCCCAAGAAGATTTCCGCCACTGCCAATGTGAATGCCCCGTCTCAACAGAAGCGTTGTGTTCAACTCGGAAGAGGATTCGCCCCAGGGAACCCTCACAACCGCAACGGTCGTCTCTTCCGCATGAATGCCGAAGAAGCTCAAGAAGCGCCAGATGTAGTGCTGGGTATGTTTTCTGTCAACTCAGTTTTAGAAAGAGTGTTGTTTGATTCTGGAGCATCACACTCGTTTGTTACCAAAGAATTTGCATGCACTAGTAAGATTCACCCAACCAACTTGAAGCATATCATGATAGTTCAAATACATGGTTCAACCACAAAAGCTAGAAAAAATTGCAAAGTCGTGCCTATCAGAATACATGGCATAGATTTTTACGTCAATCTAATAGTACTTGGAACCAAAGGTTTGGAAGTAGTACTAGGAATGGATTGGATGTCGAAGCATAAAGGATTGATAGACTGTGCCAAGAAAGCCATCACCATGACCAGTAGCTCTGGAGTATCAGTAGAGCATATATCTGAAACCTTGCCCTGTCAATTCAAATGCAACAAGAGTCTAGCCCTACCCAGCATAGACCAAGTCAGAGTAGTATGTGAATACCCCGACGTATTCCCAGAGGAATTGCTCGGTATGCCCCCGGATCGGGATATTGAGTTCATTATTGAACTAGACCCTCGAACCGGACCCATAGCTCAGAGACCCTATAGCATGAACCCCTCAGAGTTAGTGGAGCTGAAGAAGCAACTGGATGCTATGTTGGCAACATGATTGATTCAACCAAGCGCATCGCCATGGAGATCGCCCGTGTTGTTCGTCGACAAGAAGGTTGGAGGGAACCGTTTGTGCACAGATTACAGGAAGATGAATGATGTCACCATCAAAAATAAGTACCCATTGCCAAAGATAGAGGACCTATTTGATCAGTTGACAAGTGCCAGAGTGTTCTCTAAGATTGATCTTAGGAGTGGTTATCACCAACTTAAGATTCGTGCAATGGGTATTACAAAGACCGCCTTGTGGCATCCCGCCAAAACCACTACTAGAAAATGGCGGTGTTTTTGTGCATCGCATCATCATGACCGCATGCTCATGTCTTCATGCCACATTGCATTTGAGCATCGTCATGACATTATGCATGGTTTGTCTAAAACTATTTTCTAAAAGCCTAGTTTTGTTTTCTAAATATCCTCCCGCCTTTATTTCAAATCAAAACCCTGAGCTATCCGGAATATTTTGTTTCGTCTACAAACAGTTTTCAAACGCCCCGTTTTAAACAAATAAAATTTTATATTATTTTTAGGAGGCAGCCCGCCAGACCCGAAACGGCCTCGTCGGCCACCCCCAATAAACAAAAACCAGAACCACCCAAACTGTTTTCTACCAAATACCCTACCCCTAATCCTACCCAGCCCCCATCCACCTCACCCTGACCAATCCCCTCCCTCCACCTCACCGCACCCCTCCACCTCATCACTCCCTACCAACCCCCACCACACACGCAGGCACACACGCACACACACGCCACGCACGCTTCCCACCCCGCCCCTGGACATGCTTTCCGCCTGGGCCCCACCCCGCGCCACCAGCACGCCACCACACACGCCCGCACACAACTTCCCCCTGGACGCGTCTTCCCCTGGCCCCGGTCCCACCCACCGACACGCGACCCCGGGCCGTGCTCTCTCTTTCTCCCCTCGCCCTCGTCTTCCAACCGAGGCAGAGCCGCTTCCTTCCCCAACGACGCCTCCCTCTTCGCCCCCCCACTCCGGTTCCATGGCACCGCCGCCGCGCCTGGCGCTCGCCGCCTCCCTCCCACACCATCCGGTCGCCTCCTCCGCGCGACGCCGACCGCCTGCTCCTCCGGCCCCGCTCGCCGGTTCCGCCTCGCGCCTCGCCGGCCACCGCCCAGGGCCCCTCCGCACCGAGCTATCCCTGCCGCCTGGTGCTCCGGCCGCACCCTCGCCTCCTCTGTGCCTGCCGTCCCCGACCCTCTCTATCAACGCCACCTCGCCGCCCGGGCTCGAGCCCGTCCTCAACCTCGCTTCGCCGGTCGTCCGAGCTCCTCATCCGCGCCACCCAGCTCGAGTCCACCGTCCGGCCACGCATCGTCGCGACCCTCTCCTCATCACCGACCCCGTGCGGCCGCGTCAACGTCACCTCATCGCCTTCGCCTCGGCCCGATGCAGCGTCGCCGCACTTCGCTCGGGCGTGCAACCTCCTCCTGTCGGCCTACATCGTCGTCTGCGCTGCGACCCCTGCGCCGTCCTCCCTGCGCATCCTCGCTGCCCAGGCTCGGTCTTGCCACGCACCATGGAGCCCGCGGACGCCTCCTTCCTACGCGGGCCGCATCGCTCTCCGTTGCTGCGCTATGCCCCGCCCGTGGCCATGTCCTCTGCTATGCCGCCACCGACCGCGCTCTCCGCCCCGACCTGTCCCCACGACCTCGCGTCGTTTTTCCCCTGGCCACTATTGCAAGTGCTTGTGTGTGTGTGCTAGGACGGTGGTGCTTGGTCTGCATCGTGTGTTGTAAACCTTTCTCCCACCGTGTGTTGGCATAACCTTCTCGTCGATCAGATCTGTAGAGTACCAAGTCCGACCCAACCATCTGTGCCTCTTTCCAAGATCTTCGCTGGGAACCACAAGACCGACGCCACAAGAAGTAACCGCCACGATGCCAAGTTCGGGTGACGACAAGACCGACTCGAGTCGAGACCCGAGGGACTATGCAAGACCACGGCACCCGACCCGAAGACCGAACCTCGGCACGCCAAGTTCGCCGAGCTCCCGGCTTTCGCCAAGATCTTCCGAAGACCAAGCCTCGGCACGCCAAAGACCTCCGTCAGGGAATGCCAAGACCGTCTACCCCGAAGGACATGGATCCGATGCCCGAGGACCGGACGCCAAGTTCTTCATCCCGAACGCCAAGACCGGCCGATACGCGGACCCGACAAGATCTTCGCGTCGACAAGATCGATACCGACCAGGGCGAATCAGATCCGCCCCCGACGCCAAACCAAGCCCTCGTTCCCGGAACGCCAAGCTCTCCTTCCGTTGTCCGAGACCGATCCCCGTCGAACCCTGTCGAACCCCGGACCCCCGGAACCCAAGATCTCCCGAACCCAGATGTGTGACCCTAAGCCCCTATTTTTATAATATGACATTATCAACTGTTGCATATTAAATTGTTCATGCATGCATATCGGTTGTGGGTTGGGGCATTATGCCGATTCACCTCATAATTAAATATGTAGTCGATATGCGGGATATCGTTGTCTTATTCTAGACTCCATTTAAATTGGTGTAGTGAACCGATGCCATGTTTCACCCTGTTAATACAACATTTAAATTGCGGGGGTTCTAAACAACTTGAACCATATAATCATTTTTCGGGACCCCGGTTCCGCTTGATATTGCCTAATTGCACCGCATCTGCATCATATCATAATCATGCCAGATCTTCTGCCGTAATATTAAATATTGCATCCGGTGTTTCTTCTAGTGTTTGCTTCTTCGCGGATTAGGCCGATGAGTTGATGCGAGTATCGGCAAGTCCTCCGGATATGATCCGTCGGCAGTGTTTCCCAGGTGAGCATCTCTCCCCCTTCTACCTATTTTGCATTTATAGTCTTTATTTCCTCTTGTTGATCTATTGTTATCTGTGTCGCGATGCTTTAGTTTCCGTACACCAGCTATATCCCGTGCAGCCTCTATATTGCCTTGGACACCTCCTATTACCCGTGTTTGGTAGATAGCTGGCCTTGCGAGTCGTAGTTGCTTGCTCAGGTGCGATCTCATGTTGTCCAGTACCACAGTTGTTGGAATGCGGGCAGATGTTAATGGTGGAGATGCTTACTGGTGGAGATGATCATGTCTTTAATTACAACTATTAAATTGCTAGATATAACTAATGCAGAGGCATCGGTCGGCAATAGATGTTATTTGGTTCTTCCACGCTCACTTGTGTCCCGTAGGACCCCGAGTACTTTGATACCTGTTCCTTGATTTTGCGCACTATCCACGTCCGGGAGGCCGTGGACCCCCCTGAGCCAGAGCTTGATTCATTTCTATTTCTTGGGGCCACAAAGTAGTTTGGGGCTTTATTACTATATTGTACGTATGCCATGTTACTACTTTATTTACGATTGTGCATGGAGCACCTGTACTGTTTAGGATCGTGACATGTTTTCGCTGTATCGACACGCCCAGTCACATTTTCGGCTTCCTAATCGTTTACAGCCGTCCACACAAACCCTGGGTCTATTCCGGAGCCGGGCAACTTTGTTGCGGGTAGCTTAGTAGGGTGGCCCCCTGAAATATTTTCTGAATCCTGTGATCACTTTGTCGTGAATGCCTCGTTGGGTTTTGAGTTGGTTTTTCGAGGTTGATCGAGTGTGTGTTGCTATTTGTGCACCCCTGCAGGGTAAAACTTTCTGAAAGCCGTGTCCACGGTTATGGACGACTTGGAGCACAGTATCTCGATCATAAACAAGCATAACTAAAGTAGTGCTATAAATTTGACTTAATATGTGACTAGTAATCGAAAGCAACTATAACGGAATGGATATTAAAAATGACAACAACTGGTGGATCTGGGTTGTTTGTTATATATGCCTAGTAAGTATTGCCACTCCAATGGAATGTGATAAAAGTGCCAACAACTGCTTGGTTTGGGATTCCTCGGGACAAGTATATCTGACTAGTAAATGTCCCAACTACAATGGATTGGTGATTAAAACTGCCCACTACTTATGCTATCAGGACGGCCCATGCTATCTATATCTGACTAGTAAGTGCTCCAATTATAATAGAATGAATAAAACAGCCAAACTGTGTGAGTTCCTTGGTCCGACTTCCTCGTTTGGTCTCGAGGGGGAAATACCAGGATGGGTTTGTTTGATGTTAGCTTCAGGTTGGATCCGAATATGTCTTTCTTACCCCTCTCTAATAGCCGCCAGTGATACCGAGTCTCTATAGGTTGTTTAGTGCCGCTGCGCTGCCGCTTCAGCCCACCATACCTATGTAGGCGAGAGCCGCCGAATTCTAGCCTCGCCGTGTACTGGCCTCAGTACTGACGCTTCTCTTTTCCTTTGCCCCTTGTCGGCACCCCTTTTGTTTTAGCAGGTTTGAGATCGACGTCGTTAGCAGGGTTACCCTTCCGGCATGGCCTGGGCAGGGTTATGGACGCCATTGGTTATTCTTCAGGGCTCTTAGCCCCATTTGCATCTTGTCCGTAGTCGGACACCCTATCGATTTCAAGGTGATTTCGATCTTTGTATTGTATATCTGTATTCTTGACTCGTGGAGTCGTGTTGTATATATATCTGTTCTGTGGGTCCCATCGAGGACTGTTGTGTAATGGTATTACTTCGTTGTCCACACGCACGAAAGTGCCTGGTGGGCGTCCTTGAATCGTTTCTATGCGGGTTTGGCGAAATGGGCTAAAACTTGCATAGGGCCGATTCGAGGGTGTTACACGCCTTTACCACCAGATATGGATTATATGAGTATACGGTCATGTCTTTTGGATTAACCAATGCCCCTTCTTATTTCTTGAATCTCATGACTAAGATCTTTATGAATTTTCTAGATAAGTTTGTCGTTGTGTTTATCGATGATATCCTTATCTACTCCAAGTCAGAAGAAGAGCACGAGCAACATCTAAGAATCACCCTTGAAACCCTTAGAGAGCATCGGTTATATGCCAAGTTCAGCAAATGTGAGTTTTGGCTTAAGGAAGTAGGATTCCTAGGACATATTGTGTCTGCCGGAGGAGTCGCTGTTGATCCCGCCAAGATCAAAGATGTTGAAGAATGGGAAGCCCCAACCACTCAAACCCAAGTCCGTGCATTTCCCGGATTAGCGGGATATTACCGCAAGTTCGTCGAAGGATATTCGAGCATCGTAAGACCTATGACCCAATTGTTGAAGAAGGACAAGAAGTTTGAATGGACCGACAAATGTGAAGCAAGTTTCCAAGAGCTTAAGAAGGGATTGATTTCAGTCCCAATATTGCCAGATATCATGAAGCCGTTTGATGTGTATTGTGATGCATCCAAAAATGGTCTCGGATGTGTATTGATGCAAGAGGGCAAAGTCATCGCATATATGTCTCGACAACTGAAGCAGCATGAGCAGAACTACCCTACCCATGATCTTGAATTAGCAGCCGTAGTAGCCTTGAAGACATGGCGTCATTACCTTATGGGTAATCGTTGTGAGATTTACTCAGATCACAAGAGCCTGAAGTATATTTTCACTCAGAAGGAGCTGAATATGAGGCAAAGGAGATGGATAGAGTTAATCAAGGATTATGACCTTGATATTCACTATCACCCCGGCAAAGCCAATGTGGTAGCGGATGCTCTTAGAAGATTGCCATGTAGGCTAAACACCATGATCAAGGAAAAGCAACCAAGTTTGCATGAAGAGTTGGAGCAGTATAGAGCTGAGCTTGTTAGCAAAGGATTTTTAGCTAGCATTGAACTTCAACCCACTTTGATCAGCCAAATCAAGGAAGCCCAGAAGGGAAATGCAAGTATCGACAGAATCAAGCGTCGTATTGGTACAGGAAAGGTACCTGGATTCACCGAAGACGAACAAGGTGTTCTGTGGTACAATGGACGTATCTATGTGCCAGCAAATTCGGAGCTGAAGCAAGTTATCATGCAAGAAGCTCATGATACTCTTTATTCTATCCACCCCGGAGGAACGAAGATGTATCAGGATTTGAAGGAGCAATTTTGGTGGCACAAGATGAAGAGAGAAATCGGAAGCTACATCGCCAAGTGTGATATCTTTCAGAGAGTCAAAGCGGAACATCAAAGACCCTCAGGACTGTTGCAACCATTGTAGATTCCAGAATGGAAATGGGATTCCGTCAGAATGGAATTTTTCACTGGTCTGCCTACTTCTAGTAGGGGAAATGACTCAGTCTGGGTCATCATTGATAGACTGCCCAAGGTAGCCCATTTTATACCTGTCAAGACAACCTACCAGAGTTCGAAGCTAGCAGAATTGTACATTTCTAGAATCGTCAGTTTGCATGGAACACCCAAGACCATAGGATCAGATAGAGGAACCCAATTTATCTCGAGATTTGGGCAGAAAGTCCAAGAAGGATTGGGAACCAAGTTAAATTTTAGCACAGCTTATCACCCGCAGACCAATGGACAGACTGAAAGAGTCAACCAAATTTTAGAAGATATGTTGAGAGCTTGTGTGTTAGAGTATGGATCAAAATGGGAAGATTGTCTACCTTTCGCAGAATTCTCATACAACAACAGTTATCATGCCAGTTTATAGATGGCCCCATTTGAGTTCTTATATGGAAGGAAGTATCATACCCCTTTGAATTGGTCGCAAGTAGGAGAGATTCAGATTTTTGGACCCGACATTCTACGACAAGCCGAAGAGAAGGTTCACAAAGTTTTTCAGCACCTCAAGACCGCCCAATCCAGACAGAGGAGTTATGCTGACAAGTGACGGAGAGACCCGACTTTCAATGTCGGAGATTTTGTGTATCTCAAGGTTTCGCCATTGAAGGAAACGCGGCATTTTAGTCTGAAAGGAAAGTTACCCCCAGATATATCGGACCCTTCAAGATTCTGAATCATCAAGGAGAAGTATCATATCAACTGGAACTACCTGAGGAGATGTCTGACATCCACAATGTGTTCCATCTTTCGTTACTTCGCAAATGCCTAGAAGTGCCGGAGAAGACTGAAGTTTTCAAGAACATTGATCATCGAGCCGTTGATATCAACAAGGATCTGATGTATCGTGAAGTGCCCATCCGTATCTTTGAAGAAGCTTACAGAACCACCAGGACCCGTAGTATCAAGTTTCTCAACATCCAATGGAACAATCATACCGAAAAAGAAGCCACTTGGGAGCGAGAAGATTATATTAGGACTGAGTTCCTAGATCTCTTTAGTTCGT
Organism: Avena eriantha; assembly: GCA_910589775.1. Classification (NCBI taxonomy): domain Eukaryota; kingdom Viridiplantae; phylum Streptophyta; class Magnoliopsida; order Poales; family Poaceae; genus Avena; species Avena eriantha. The sequence goes on along the minus strand of OU342743.1, from coordinate 482,486,320 downwards.
AGTTTTCTTTCTTAAATCTCGGGGCAAGATTTTGTTTAAGGGGGGAAGGTTTGTAACATCCCAAATCTTTAATCAAGGTTATTATGATCCAAATCACCCAATTTAGGGTTAACAAAAACTTTTTCTCATTTAAATAATTAAGCATGCATATGTGTGTTGCATTAAATGGAATTGTTTGAAATTGCCATGTTTGTTTGTTCTAATGGTAGTAAAATGATTCTAAGATGAATGCCACATCATCTAGATCATTCCCAAGCAAAATCCAAAGAAAAAGAAATCAAATAGAATTAATAAATGGAAATGGTCACTTTTGCCATGTTAATCAACTAGACCACTTTAGGTGTTCCTAGAACTCAAATTCAAAAAGAAACAATTATGGATCTTTGCACCCCTTGATAATACAAGTAAAGATGTACCAAGGCCCACCTTGTGATCTTACAAAAACATTTAAACCCTAATTTAAAATGGCAATTGAAAATGGAATCAAGTGTATGTACCTAGATCCCACTTTTTCAAAAACCATGCAAATGAATTCAAGTTGAAAATCCCCAACAACCACAGACTACCAAGAAATAGTGAAGATCACTCAAAAAATTTCATTCAAAAATTTCAAAGTAATTTTCTTTCGGCCATTTTGTCAAACACCTTGTGTGCACAAATCTGGCAAAACCACAAACACTATTGTGAGCAGTGTTCTGGCCATCGTGGTCTCCCATTTTGCAACCAGAGCAATCCCAGTGCACCCCTACCCTTTGCTAGCCCATCCACCCACTGTGCACACGACCAAATGGTCATGGCCACCATGGCCGAGCCCATTTGAGCACCCCCACCATCGACAACACTACACTAGAGCCGCCATCCTCGCCCACCTTGTCTAGCGTGTCGCCTGTGCCCCACTCCCCCTCCAGGCCAGCCCCAGCTCGAAGATAGAGAGAGGAGTAGCCAGGACCGCCACACCCGGACCGTGTCTGCCATGCTGACGCCGCACCGCCATTCACATGGCGTCCCCGCTCAACCCGACCTCGCATCGCTCTCGCCGCTAGCCCACACGATCACCAGTGTCCCACGAGGCTACTGGACATGCCCATTCCCTCGATCGTGCCCCATAACCACTGGCCGCCGCGAAACTCGTCGTCGACCGAGGCAGCGTGCACGCCGCGATGCTCGCTTCTCCCGACCACCTTGCACTACATGCACACCTCCGTGACGACCGCAGGGAACCGCCCACCGTCCTAGCCCACCGCCCATGCCACTAGCTCGCTGTGTCGGCGCCCCCATCGAGCTCCGCCCATGCCGAGATGCACCCCTCGCCCCGCTATAAAAAGGAAGCCCCCTGACACCATTTCTTCACACCATCTCCCTCCGCTCCACCTCAGAGACCTCCCAGAGCCCCACCGGAGCATGATGCTTCCCATAGCGCCCCAATTTTGCCCGGGGACCGCCACGGCAGGAGGAGAAGGCCGCCACTGATCCAAGCATCTCCAGGGACCCCGCTGGTACTAGGACAACCGTCGTCGATACCTCGTCCAGTTGCCCACCTCACCAAGCTTCACCGAAGCTCTGGTAAGCCTCCCTAGACCCTCACCGAGCGTGCTAGGGTTCCTCCCTATCGTGCACTGTTCTAGTGAGGATGATGGATGTGAGCCGTTGATCCAGGATCTAATCCTACGGTCCCCATCCTCCCATACCTGTTCGGTAGCCCCTGTCCCACTGACAGGTGGGGCCATCACTTAAGCTAGCCCGGGCACTGCACGGAGTGCAGTGGGTCGGCCCATTTATTTCCCGCGCAACCCAATAGATTCAAATAAATCTTTTTCAATTTTAGACTTAAACTCATTCTGTCCACTAGTTTAAAAATCCACCCAGAGAGTTCTGCTTAACCAAATGACATGATTCAAATTTTGCTAGAAAGATAATTAAAATCTCTATCCAAGCCCATTGGATTTAAATCAATTAGAGTTAAAGATCACTTATAGCAAAAATAACAAACAGAGACTTTTCTACATTCAAACATTTTTATAGAATCAACCATAATAGTTTTTGAGTTGTTTCCACCTCTCAAAAATCACATTTGAATATATCTATCTAAATATGTAATAATATTAAGGTTTGCATGTAGTGACTTTTGACTAGTACCAAAATAATGCTATATAGGCATTTCTAGTCACTTTAAATCATTAAATATTAAACTTAAATTTATTAAAATGTGATCCAACATTTAAATCACATTCCCATGCATTAGAATATGTGGTGATGACATGTGTCCACATGATCCCATATTTTAATTGGATAATATTAAATCTTAGTTATTTTCGATGAGTAGAAATTATATTTCTCAAATGGAATAAATGAAACTAGTTCATTAAATCTTGTGATGTATGTGATGATACTAGATCATCAAATGTGTGCCTTAGTGTACTAAATAGACTAGTTAAGTATTGTTTGGTGATTGTGTATTCTATATGTATTTATAGACGATAGTACCGACCAAGTCTACGAAGAGGAGGAATTCTACCCCGAAGAAGAAGAGGATAATTTCAATCACTACACCAACCAAGGCAAGCTAACATTATACAAATTAACCATGCAAGTGACTACTTGCAAGCCATCACTAGATGCAAGATAACCTAAGCAAGATGCATTAGGCATGCTTTGGTTATAACCCTTTGATTTATACCTACTCCAAGTTTTATTTACAAGATTTACTTTCTTTTACTTTACCAAAGTTCTTTACTTTGTTTATAGATAGCATAAAGAGTATAAAACTTGGCCTATCTGGTTAGACTTAGATGTCATTCTATGGCACGAGATTGATATTAGCATCCCACATTAGTGAACACTCTTAACTTACTGATTAGAGACAAACCATAAACTTGATCACTTTAGATGGGAATACTTGGTGAAAATGACTTGTGAAAACCTTGGAATGATGAGTCATTCTATTGAGATGTTTTGACATGTGTTGAGAAACATAAATGGTTTATGATGATGAAAATGTTGAGGCATGAGCCTTAGCCCTTTTATAAAAACTGATGGTTGGGTTCAAATGCGACACCATTCAATTTTACCGTACAACCACAATACCTGAATTGGGTAAGGCTTAGCCAGAAGTTTATATGCATTAGTATTAGTTCCCTCGCGTTAGAGGTTTGAGCTGAGGCTACCTCTCAATGTTGTCCACCTATGCAGTGCCCAGGATGGCAGATGGCCATAGCAGGGAGGCCAAGCTCATACTGATGGGTTCGTAGCATGGAAAACAAAAAATATCTACTGCAAGAACGAACAAAATCCAGATCTAATCTAGATAAGAGCCAAGATCTAATCTATTAGACATGTGCAACGAGATAGATCTGTACTAACCCTCGTAGATCCGAAAGCGTTAACGAGATTGGATCGCGTGGTTGATGTAGTCGATCACTTGCCGATCTCAAGATCGTGTGGACGATCCTTCCGGCGCCGCGTTCCGGCAGCGCTTCCACAGTCGGTCATACGTGCAGAGTCGAAGCAGACCTTCCTCTCCTCATTCCAGCGAGCAGCGGAGGTAGTAGATCTCTCCACGGAAACCCAGCAGCACGATGGCGTGGTGGTGGTGGTGGAGTAGAGAATTCTGCAGGGCTTCGCCTAAGCCTGAGCAGAAGGAAGGAGGAGGAGAGAGGCAGCTAAGGGCAAGAGTGGAGGAGCAAGGGGGGTGGTGCCTCCACCCCTCTATATATAGAGGGAGGGGTGCGGCCTAGGGTTCCCACCCCTAGGCCCACCCATTAGGGCCGGCGCACCAAGGAGGTGGGGGGAGAAGTCCTCCCCCCAAGTCTCCCCTTTAAATTTCCCTTATCTTATCTGATCTTATCTTATCTTGGTTTTCAAATAAACTCCAAAATATCTTCTAGAACCTTCCGGAACATTCCGAAACCTTCTAGAATCCCCATACAAACACTCCGGAACATTTCCTAACTCAGAAAAAGATCCCCATTATATGAATCTTACTCCCCAGACAATTCCGGAGCTCCTCGTGATGTCCCGAATCCAATCCGAGACTCCGAACAACATTCGGTCTCCAACGCACATTCCATATCTACTTAAAACAACTTCGAACCTTAAGTGTGTCACCCTACGGTTCGTGAATATGTAGACATGACGGAGACACCTCTCCAATCAATAACCATCAGCGGGATCTGGAGATCCATAACGGCTCCCACATACTCAACGATGACTTCGTGATTGATTGAACCATTAACATACGAAACCAATTCCCTTTGTCTCGCGATACTCTACTTATCCGAGGTTTGATCATCGGTATCTCCATACCTAGTTCTACCTCGTTACTGACAAGTACTCTTTACTCGTTCTGTGATATGTCATCCCTTGTGACCTAGTCACATGCTTGCAAGCTAACTAAATGACATTCCACTGAGAGGGCCCAGAGCATATCTATCCGTCGTATGGATGGACAAATCCCAATCTTGGTCCATGCGCTTCAACTCATACTTTCAGAATACCCAACGACACCTTTATGACCACCCAGTTACGAAGCGGTGTTTGCTGTCATCAAAGTACCCATCCGGTGATGGTGATTAACACAACCTCATGGTTGAAGGATTAGGTCAGTATGCATTTAAAAGCTTATAGCAATACGAACTATAGACTTGATCTTATGCTACGCTTACTATGGGTGTGTGTCCATCATATCATTCTCCTAATGATACAACCTTGTTATTAATGACATCCAATGTCCATGACTAGGAAACCATGATCATCTATTAATCAACAAGCTAGTTCAACAAGAGGCTTACTAGGGACTCTTACATGTTTACAAAACACACAAGTATTAGTGTTTCCTACTAATACAATTATAGCATGGGATGTAAACATTCATCATAAACACAAAGATATAATAATAACCACTTTTATTATTGCCTCTTGGGAATATCTCCAACAGTCTCCCACTTGCACTAGAGTCAATGATCTAGATTACATGGTAATATACCTAACACCCATGGCGTTCTGGTGTTGGTCATGCTTTGCCCTAGGGAGAGGTTTAGTCAACGGATCTGCCACATTCAGATCAGTGTGTACTTTGCAAATCTTTACGGCACCATCTCGGACATACTCGCGAATAGCGTGGAAACGTAGCTTGATATGCTTCGGCTTGCTATGTGACCTTGGCTCCTGTGCATTAGCTATGGCACCTGTGTTGTCACAGTAGATGGCCATCGGGTCCAACGCACTGGGAACCATGCCAAGTTCAGTAATGAATTCCTTCATCCATATGGCTTCTTGTGCAGCCTCTGAAGCAGCTATGTATTCCGATTCAGTTGAAGATTTCGCCACAACGCTTTGCTTTGCACTCCTCCAACTCACTGCAGCACCATTCAAAATAAATATGTATCCCGACTGTGACTTCGAGTCATCCGGATCGGTGTTCCAACTAGCATTGGTGTAACCGTTTACAACAAGCTGTTCATCACCTCCGTAAGAAAGAACCATATCCTTAGTCCTATTCAGGTACTTTACGATATTCTTGACAGCTGTCCAGTGCTCCATTCCAGGATCACTTTGATATCTGCTAGTCAAACTAACATCATGTACTATATCCGGTCTTGTACACAGGATGGCATACATGATAGAACCTATGGCTGAGGCATAGGGAATATTATTCATTCTCTCTCTATCTTCTGCCGTAGCTGGACTTTGAGTCTTACTCAAGGTCTTACCTGACAACATGGGCACGAACCCTTTCTTGCTCTCTTCCATTCTAAACTTCTTTAGAACTTTGTCTAACTATGTACTTTGTGAAAGCGATATTAGGCGTCTTGATCTATTTCTATAAATCTTGATGCCTAGAATGTATGCCGCTTCGCCAAGATCCTTCATTGAAAAACTATTATTCAAATAGGCTTTGACACTTTTAAGAAGTTCTTTATCATTCCCAATCAACAATATGTCATCTACATATAGTACTAGGAATGCTACAGAGCTCCCACTCACTTTCTTGTAAATACAAGCTTCTCCATAAGTTTGTATAAATCCAAAGTTTTTGATTACTTTATCAAAATGTTGATTCCAACTCCGGGATGCTTGCTTCAGTCCATAAATGGAGCGCTTAAGTTTGCATACCTTGTCAGCATCTTTAGGATCGACAAAACCCTTGGGTTGTACCATATACAACTCTTCCTCAATATCACCATTAAGGAACGCCGTTTTGACATCCATCTACCAAATCTCATAATCGAAATGTGCAGCAATTGCTAACAAAATCCTCACAGACTTTAGCTTCGCTACTTGTGAGAATGTCTCATCGTAGTCAACTCCTTGAATTTGTCGGAACCCTCTTGCGACAAGTCGAGCTTTATAGACGGTAACATTACCATCAGCATCTGTTTTTCTCTTGAAAATCCATTTGTTCTCGACAGCCTTACGGCCATCCGGTAAGTCCACCAAAGTCCACACTTGGTTTTCGTACATGGATCCCATTTCGGATTTCATGGCTTCTAGCCATTTGTCTGAATCTGGGCTCACCATAGCTTCTTCATACGTCGCAGGGTCATCAGCATTGTCCACCAACATGACATTCAAGGCAGAGTCATACCAATCAGGAGTGGTACGAACCCTCATTGACCTGTGAGGTTCAGCAGTAACTTCGTTCGAAGTTTCATGATCACCATCATTAGCTTCCTCTCCAATTAGTGCAGGCGGCACAAAAACATCTTCCGGTGCTGCGCTACTCTCAAAATCGAGAGAAGGTTCAATAACCTCGTCGAGTTCTACTTTCCTTCCAGTCACTTCCTTCGAGAGAAACTCCTTCTCAAGAAAGGATCCATTCTTGGCAACGAAAACTTTGCCTTCGGATCTATGATAGAAGGTATACCCAATTGTTTCTTTAGGGTATCCTATGAAGACGCATTTCTCCGCTTTGGGTTCAAGCTTTTCAGGTTGTAACTTCTTTACATATGCTTCGCAACCCCAAACTTTAAGGCACGACAACTTAGGTTTCTTACCAAACCACAATTCGTACGGTGTCGTTTCAACGGATTTAGATGGTGCCCTATTTAAAGTGAATGCAGCTGTCTCTAATGCATAGCCCCAAAACGATAGCGGTAAATCTGTAAGAGACATCATAGACCGAACCATATCTAAGAGAGTTTGATTACGACGTTCGGACACACCATTACGTTGTGGTTTTCCCGGCGGTGTCAATTGCGAAAGTATTCCACATTTCTTTAAATGCATGCCAAACTCGTAACTTAGATATTGACCTCTGCGGTCAGAACGCAGAAACTTAATCTTCTTGTTACGATGATTTTCCACTTCACTTTGAAATTCCTTAAACTTCTCGAAAGTTTCAGACTTATGTTTCATAAAGTAGACATACCCATATCTACTTAAGTCATCCGTGAAAGTGAGAACATAACGATATCCACCACGCGATGCTACACTCATTGGACCGCACACATCTGTATGTATTATTTCCAATAAGTCTGTAGCTCGCTCCATTGTACTAGAGAATGGAGTCTTAGTCATTTTTCCCATTAGACATGCTTCGCATCTTTCAAGTGATTCAAAATCAAGTGATTCAAGAAGTCCATCAGAATGGAGTTTCTTCATACGCTTCACTCCAATGTGACCAAGACGACAGTGCCACATGTATGTAGAATTATCATTCAATTTTATTCGTTTAGCATCTATGTTGTGAACATGTGTATCACTACTATCGAGATTCAACAAGAATAAACCATTCATCTCAGGTGCATTACCATAAAAGATATTACTCATATAAATCGAACAACCTTTATTCTCAGACTTAAAAGAGTAACCGTCTCGCAATAAACAAGATCCAGATATAATGTTCATGCTTAACGCAAGCACCAAATAATAATTATTCAAATTTAAAACTAATCCCGAAGGTAGATGTAGAGGGAGCGTGGCGACGGCGATCACATCAACCTTGGAGCCATTTCCAACGCGCATCGTCACCTCGTCTCTTGCCAGTCTTCGTTTATTCCGCAGCTCCTGTTTCGAGTTACAAATATGAGCAACCAAACCAGTATCAAATACCCAGGCACTACTACGATTACTAGTAAGATACACATCAATAACACATATATCAAATATACCTTTCTTCTTGATGTTGTCGTTCTTCAGATCCGCCAGGTACTTGGGGAAGTTACGCTTCCAGTGACCAGCACCCTTGCAGTAGAAGCACTCAGTTTCAGGCTTAGGACCAGCCTTGGGCTTCTTAGCAGGTGCGGCAGCTTTCTTGCCGTCCTTCTTGAAGTTGCCCTTGTTCTTAGGCTTGCCCCTTCTCTTGAAATTGGTGGTCTTATTGACCATCAACACTTGGTGCTCCTTCTGGATCTCCACTTCAGCAGTTTTCAGCCTGGACGATAGTTCAGGGAACGTCTTGTTCATGCACTGCATATTGTAGTTCATCACAAAGTTCTTGTAACTTGGTTGCAGTGATTGGAGGAGACGGTGAATCCCCAACTCATTAGGAATCGAAATCCCCAACTCTTGGAGCTTGTTTGCGTACCCAGACATGGTGAGCACGTGCTCGCTAACGGAGCTTCCCTCTTCCATCTTACAGTTAAAGAACTTTTCGGAGGCCTCATAGCTCTCCATGGCCGCGCGAGTCTCAAAAATTAGCCTAAGCTCCTTAATGATCTCGAACGGGTCGTGGTGCTCAAAACACTTTTGGAGCTCCGCTTCTAAACCGTACAGGATGGCACACTGAACTGTGGAGTAATGATTTTTTTGAGTGGCGTAAACATTCTTTACGTCATCAGTGGCATCATTTGCAGGTGGGTCACCTAGCGGTGCTTCGAGCACATAGGTCAACTGACCAGCCCTGAGGACGATCTTCAGTCCACGGAACCAGTCCGTGAAATTACTTCCATTGTTCTTAAGCTTTTCTTTCTCTAGGAACGCATTGAAATTGATGGAGGGGGTCACCATAATCTACAACAAGTTTGCAAGTAGTTTAGACTAAGTTTATGATAAATTAAGTTCAAATTTAATTCTTAAATTAACTAGGTGAACTCCCACTCAAAACAACATCCCTCACATTGTCTTAGTGATTACACGAACCAAGTCCACTACACCAAGTCCGATCTTCACGAGAGAAGATGTAGTTTCATCGGCGAACAATCTTCATGTTCATCATATCATTTATATGACTCATGCTCTACCTTTCGGTATTCCGTGTTCCGAGACCATGTTTGTACATGCTAAGCTCGTCAAGATAACCTTAGTTTCCACATGTGCAAATCTGGCTTGCACCCGCTGTATGCACACGTAGAATCTATCACACCCAATCATCACGAGATGCTTCGAAACGATGAGTCTTAGCAATAGTGCCAACTAAGGGTGAACACTTTATTATTTGATATTTAGTGAGAGGGATCATCTTATAAAGCTACCGTCGCGATCTAAGCAATACAAGATGCATAAAGGATTAACATCACAGGCAATTCATAATTAGTGTGATATGATATGGCCCTTTCTTCTTGCGCTTTTGATCTCAATCTCCAAGGCACGGACATGATCTCCATCATCACCAGCATTGCGTCAAGGTCAGTGGCGCCGCTTCATGGTTGTCCATCATCACTAGCAACTATTACAACTACTTGGAATAAAGCTATTACAAGATGAATAGACACACAGGTCTTAACAGAATTAAAGACAACCATTAGGCTCCTGTCGTTGCCATATTACAATAAGGATCATTGCATACATCAAATATAATCACAATCACATGATGGCCATATCACATCACAAAACCCCTGCAAAAACAAGTTAGACGCCTCTAATTTTCTTTGCATGTTTTACGTGGTTTGGGGCTTTCGAATAAGAACGGATATTACCTACGAAACTGAACCACAATGTTGATACAACTGCTATCAAAATTTGCAAAGTGTAAATTGGATCTATACTATGGTGGGAGAGACAGACACCCGCAAAGCCACTTGTGCAAAGCAAGTTACACGTCAAGCGTGGAGCAAGTCTCATGTGCGATGACATGTAAGATTAGCCCGAGCCGCTTCATCCCACCATGCCGCAAGATGCAAAGTACACAAAGCAAAAGACGGCACGAGCACCAACACCCACAAAACCATTGTGTTCTACTCGTGCAACAGATCTACGCATAGACACGGCTCTGATACCACTGATGGGTTCGTAGCATGGAAAACAAAAAAATTCTACCGCAAGAACGAACAAAACCCAGATCTAATCTAGATAAGAGCCAAGATCTAATCTATTAGACATGTGCAACGAGATAGATCTGTACTAACCCTCGTAGATCCGAAAGCGTTAACGAGATTGGATCTCGTGGTTGATGTAGTCAATCACTTGCCGATCTCAAGATCGTGTGGACGATCCTTCCGGCGCCGCGTTCCGGCAGCGCTTCCGCAGTCGGTCACACGTGCGGAGTCGAAGCAGACTTTCCTTTCCTCGTTCCAGCGAGCATCGGAGGTAGTAGATCTCTCGACGGAAACCCAACAGCACGACGGCGTGGTGGTGATGGTGGAGGAGAGAATTCTGCAGGGCTTCGCCTAAGCCTGAGCAGAAGGAAGGAGGAGGAGAGAGGCAGCTAAGGGCAAGAGTGGAGGAGCAAGGGGAGTGGCGCCTCCACCCCTCTATATATAGAGGGAGGGGTGCGGCCTAGGGTTCCCACCCCTAGGCCCACCCCTTAGGGCCGGCGCACCAAGGAGGTGGGGGGAGGAGTCCTCCCCCCCAAGTCTCCTCTTTAAATTTCCCTTATCTTATCTTATCTTATCTTGGTTTTCAAATAAACTCCAAAATATCTTCTAGAACCTTCCGGAACATTCTGAAACCTTCTAGAATCCCCATACAAACACTCCGGAACATTTCCTAACTCAGAAAAAGATCCCCATTATATGAATCTTACTCCCCGGACAATTCCGGAGCTCCTCGTGATGTCCCGAATCCAATCCGAGACTCCGAACAACATTCGGTCTCCAACGCACATTCCATATCTACTTAAAACAACTTCGAACCTTAAGTGTGTCACCTATGGTTCGTGAATATGTAGACATGACGGAGACACCTCTCCGATCAATAACCATCAGCAAGATCTGGAGATCCATAACGGCTCCCACATACTCAACGATGACTTCGTGATCGATTGAACCATTAACATACGAAACCAATTCCCTTTGTCTCGCGATACTCTACTTATCCGAGGTTTGATCATCGGTATCTCCATACCTAGTTCTACCTTGTTACTGACAAGTACTCTTTACTTGTCCCGTGATATGTCATCCCTTGTGACTTAGTCACATGCTTGCAAGCTAACTAAATGACATTCCACCGAGAGGTCCCAGAGCATATCTATTCGTCGTATGGATGGACAAATCCCAATCTTGGTCCATGCGCTTCACCTCATACTTTCAGAATACCCAACGACACCTTTATGACCACCCAGTTACGAAGAGGTGTTTGATGTCATCAAAGTACCCATCCGGTGATGGTGATTAACACAACCTCCTGGTCAAAGGATTAGGTCACTATGCATTTAAAAGCTTATAGCAATACGAACTTAATGACTTGATCTCATGCTATGCTTACTATGGTTGTGTGTCCATCATATCATTCTCCTAATGATACAACCTTGTTATTAATGACATCCAATGTCCATGACTAGGAAACCATGATCATCTATTAATCAACAAGCTAGTTCAACAAGAGGCTTACTAGGGACTCTTACATGTTTACAAAACACACAAGTATTAGTGTTTCCTAATAATACAATTATAGCATGGGATGTAAACATTCATCATAAACACAAAGATATAATAATAACCACTTTTATAATTTCCTCTTGGGCATATCTCCAACACATAGGAGAGGTGCTTATACTAGAGTGTGTAATGGAAAGGCTATGTTTGATTATCTACATACTAAGTATGATGATTCAGGGTTATCTCTGATAGATGTATCGAATTTTTTGGTGAAAGTGTACCACCTCTGCAGAGTGTCAAACTATTTGAATAGCCGTGTTCGCGACTATGGACAGTCGGAGTGGCCATACTGTTACGTTGTCAGATGTTTTCAAAATGACTTATGAAATGAATTGTGACATGACTTGAACACAACAAAGTTGTGACTATGACATCTAATTTCCCACTTAGATGATTTCAAACTTTATTTTATCTTTCTTTGTTTCTGAACTCAGCTTCGGTTTCAAACTTAACTTTACAAATAAACTTAGACTTAGCATTCCTACTAGAACTACCTTACTTGTTAGTGATAGTTTGCGAGTACTTAAAGAGTACTCATGGCTTTTGTACCTGGCTATTCCCATGGCCAGACTATGAGGAGGACTATCCGAAAGAACGACAGCAGGATGGCTACGAAAACTAGGATCATCTCCCATCGTTAGCATTGCCTGTGACACTGAAGATGGACCCACCGCTATGCTGCTTATTCCGCTACTTGATTGTACTAAGACTGGATCATGAGATCCTTTATTTGTGTAAGACCTTATTATGGTTTGTAATGGATGATGTACTATGATATCAAATCTATTATGTCTTGAAAAAATGGTAATCCTATGATTGCGATGTATGGCATAACAGGCTTCTGGGATTAAAAATCCAGGTGTTGACATTTACAAACTCTCACTCGTTCTTGATATATGGACTGCCTGGTGGGTCCATTGAACAAATTTTTGACAGGTGTTAAGTTAATTTCGAAACACAGCCAAAATTTCAAAACATGTTGAGTCATAGCCTCTTTGATTGTTTTCAAACCACTATCAAATTTCTAGGCATGCATATTATTAGCAAGAAGTTGAATATTTCCAAACGCTCACTCGTTCTTCATACATTAACTGCCTCGTGGGTCCATTGAAAAAAATTTCGCAAGGTGTGAACTTAATTTTGAAACACAGGAAAAATTTCAAAACATGGCAAATCATAGTCTCTTTGATTGTTTCCAAAACACGATCAAATTTCTAGGCATGCATATTCTTAGAAAGAAGTTGAATATTTCCAAACTCTCACTCGTTCTCGATACATTAACTACCTGATGGGTCCACTAGACAGACTTTTGCAAGGTGTGAAGATAATCTCGAAACACAACAAAAATTTCAAAACACGGTGAGTCATAGCCTCTTTGATTGTTTTCAAAACACGGTCAAATTTCTAGGCAGACATATTCTTAGCAAGAATTGAATATTTCCAAACTGTCACTCGTTCTCGATACATTACCTGCCTGGTGGGTCCACTAAACAGATTATTGCAAGGTGTGAAGTTAATTTCAAAAAACAGATTTGAAAAGGTGGGTCCACTAAACAGTTTGAAAATATTTTGGCACGGTGTGAAGTCAATTTCGAAACACATGCAAAATTTCAAAACAAGTTGAGTCATAGTCTATTTGATTTTTTTCAAAACACGGTCAAATTTCTAGACATGCATATTCTTAGTAAGAAGTTGAATATTTCCAAACTCTCATTCATTCTCGATACATTGAGTGCCTGGTTGGTCCATTGAACATATTTTTCCAAGTTGTGAAGTTAATTTCGAAACACGGGCAAAATTTCAAAACACGGTGAGTCATAGTCTCTTTGATTGTTTTCAAAACACGGTCAAATTTCTAGGCATGCCTATTCTTAGCAAGAAGTTGAATCTTTCCAAACTGTCACTCATTCTCGATATATTGACTGCCTGGTGGGTCCATTGAATATATTATCACAAGGTGTAAAGTTAATTTCGAAACACCACCAAAATTTCAAAACACCGTGAGTCATAACCTCTTTGATTGTTTTCAAAACACGGCAAATTTCTAAGCATACATATTGTTACCAAGAAGTTGAATATTTCCAAACTCTCACTCGTTCTTGATACATTGACTGCATGGTGGGTACATTGAATAGATTTTTTCAAGGTGTGAAGTTAATTTCTAAACACATACAAAATTTCAAAATAAGGTGAGTCATAGTGTCTTTGATTTTTTTCAAAACATGGTCAAATTTCTAGGCATGCATATTCTTAGCAAGAACTTGAATCTTTCCAAACACTCACTTGTTCTTGATATATTGACTACCTGTTGGGTCCATTGAAAAGATTTTTGCAAGGTGTGAAGTTTATTTGCAAACACAGCCAAAATTTCAAAACATGGTGAGTCATAGCCTTTTTGGTTGTTTTCAAAACACTGTCAAATTTCTAGGCATGCATATTCTTAGCAAGTAGTTGAATATTTCCAAACTCTCACTCCTTCTTGATACATTAACTACTTGGAGGGTCCACTAAACAAATTTTCGCAAGGTGTGAAGTTAATTTCAAAACATAGCCAAAATTTCAAAACAAAGTGAGTCATAGTCTCTTTGATTTCTTTCAAAACACGGTCAAACTTCTAGTCATGCATATTCTTAGCAAGAAGTTGAATCTTCCCAAACTCTCGCTTGTTCTCCATGTATTCATTGCCTGGTGGGTCCACTAAACAGATTTTCGCAAGGTGTGAAGTTAATTTCAAAAAACAGGCGAAATTTTAAAACACGGTGAGTCATAGCCTCTTTGATTGTTTTCAAAACACGGTTAAATTTATAGGCATGCATATTATTAGCAATAAGTTGCATACCTCCAAACTCTCACTCGTTCTCGATACATTGACTACCTGTTGGGTCCACTTAATAGATTTTCGCAAGATGTGAAGCTAATTTCAAGAACATAGGCAAAATTTCAAAATACGGTGAGTCATAGTGTCTTTGATTGTTTTCAAAACACGGTCAAATTTCTAGGCATGCATATTCTTAGCAAGAATTTGAATCTTTCCAAACTCTCACTCGTTCTCGATATATTGACTGCCTGGTGGGTCCACTGAATATATTATCACAAGGTGTGAAGTTAATTTCTAAACATAGGCAAAATTTCAAAACATGGTGAGTCATAGCCTCTTTGATTTTTTTGAAAACACGATCAAATTTCTAGGCATGCATATTCTTAGCAAGAAGTTAAAAATTTCCAAACTCTCACTCGTTCGTGATACATTAACTGCCTGGTGGGTCCACTAAACAGTTTATTGCAAGGTGTGAAGTTAATTTTGAAACACAGCCAAAATTGCAAAACACGGTGAGTCATAGTCTCTTTGATTCTTTTCAAATACTGTAAA
This sequence comes from Avena eriantha, assembly GCA_910589775.1. Lineage (NCBI taxonomy): Eukaryota > Viridiplantae > Streptophyta > Magnoliopsida > Poales > Poaceae > Avena > Avena eriantha. The sequence continues at coordinate 482,471,197 of OU342743.1, read as the reverse complement.
ATTTCTAGGCATGCATATTCTTAGCAAGAAGTTGAATCTTGGCAAACTCTCACTTGTTCTCGATACATTGACTTCCTGTTTGGTCTACTGAACTGATTATTACTAGGTGTGAAGTTAATTTTGAAATGCAGCCAAAATTTCAAAACACGGTGAGTCATAGTTTCTTTGATTATTTTCAAAACACGGTCAAATATCCAGGCATGAATATTCTTAGCAAGAAGTTGAATCTTTCCGAATTCTCGCTCGCTCCCGATACATTGACTGTCTGGTGGGTCCACTGAAAAGATTTTTGTAAGGTGCGAAGTTAATTTTGAAACACAACCAAAATTTCAAAACACGGTGAGTCATAGCCTCTTTGATTGTTTTCAAAACATGGTCAAATTTCTAGGCATGCATATTCTTAGAAAGAAGTTGAATCTTTCCAAAGAACTCTCACTCGTTCTCGATACATTGATTGCGTGGTGGGTACACTAAACAGATTATCGCAAGGTGTGAAGTTAATTTGGAAACACAGCCAAAATTTCAAAAAACAGTGAGTCATAGTCTCTTGATTGTTCTCAAAACACGGTGAAATTTCTAGGCATGCATATTCTTAGCTAGAAGTTGAATCTTTCTAAACTCTCATTTGTTCTCAACACATTGACTGCCTGGTGGGTCCACTGAATAGATTTTCACAAGGTGTGAAGTTAATTTTGAAACACAGCCAAAATTTCAAAACATGGTGAGTCATAGCCTCTTTGATAGTTTTCAAAACTCGGTAAAATTTCTAGGCATGCATATTCTTAGCAAGAAGTTGAATCTTGCCAAACTCTCACTCATCATGGCCACCCACCACTGGATCCGGGATTTATATCCCCGTGCTCTCTGCCTAGTTTTTTTGTAGGGTTCCTCTGTCCCTTAATTTTTTCTAGTTTGGAGACCGAGCACTGGTTTGCCATAGAGGCCAACAAAAAATTACTCCTACAAGTTTGCCACGATGATCTTAAAAAATCTAGGCTTTTCTGTGTTGTTTTTAGAATTTGAATTTTGTGAGGCTTTTCGTGATGATATCCTTCTATAATTTTACATTTTGAGGATTTTATGATGGTTTTTATAATTAGGAGGTTATGCGCCATGCCAAGAAATGAAGAGCGAGTAGAGAGAAGAAAATCACCGATAAATAGTAGAGAGTAGCGAAATGAATTGTCTTGGCTGTGTGGTCAGGCAGCAAGGCTTTATCCAATCGATAGGCATCGGAGCCCACCTAGGACGTGCATTTGAGAACCCGTGTCTCTGGCGTCTCCCTAGGAACCATGGTATGATCACAGCTGCATCTGAGTAGCATAGGACCGTAGTACACTACTGAAGTCTTACTTCATGAATCAGTAAGCAGGAGTACTCGAGTACTATTTCGTACTACTAGAACCCTACTGCCACCGCTGCCCGCCGCTTGCCTCCCTAGGAGTAGTAAAAATCCACAAATAGCCACCGCCGTCCGCCGCCCGCAGATGCGTAACTACTAGAGTATAGTAAAAAGAATACATATGTATTACTATTGGAGTACTAGTAGTACTACTCGAGTATAAAATGACATATACTCTGTATTACTGGAGTACTAGTTCAACTGTATTACTACTACTTTGTATCTGGACAAGCTTTAACCACAAGAAAGAAATAGAGAAGAGAAACAAGTCTTCTATGCCAAGAAACGAAAGAACTAGAAGAGACAAGAAGATAGAATAAAATGCAGATGGTGTTGAAGATATGCATGCAGTCCTCGTTCTCTCCCGTGCAGCACTGTACACATTGCGCCAGGCCCTAGGTTTCTCTGTCTCTCTCTAGGTGTAGACCTTCTCCATTTCCAAAAAAAGGCATAGACCTTCTTACCAGTCATGCGGGTAGGATCTGTTTGTCTGGTATAGTACTATACAGGATAATAAGTACATGATTTACTCTCACCTGTCAACTTTTTGTAGCCTTTGTTCAAAAAAACCTCAATGCTGCATAAAATTTTTGGACTGTGGGAACTACATCAGCGAGCCGAGCTTCCAGGGAACCCAACGCCAGGCGCATCGGCGGATTCCACCAAGAGCTAGCTAGCGATGGACAAAGACGAGCTAGCGCCGATAACTGTTCTATGCCCCCACGACGGCTGCCTCACCATGGTCGCCTACCACGAGCTCGACGACAACAAGAATGCGTGCCCGTACAGCGTGTGCGGCTGCACGGAGTTCGGCTTATTCATCGCCTCGCTGGTCGTGCTCTTTTTGCACCTCAACGACATCCACAAGGTACAAGTGCAAAGGCTATCATGGCCAGCCCATGGAGTGTGTAGTAACGATGCTCTTACCGTCCTTTCCACCATCCATCATCATCGCCTATGGTGATGACGCTACCGTGTTCAGCCTCATCATCAGAGAGCTCGGCCAGGCCGCCACTATTTCCTCGGTGTGCGTTAGGGCAGTCATGTGCTCGTGACCCCGGTACAGGGTGAAGCTGTGCGCGGCTGGCCCGCAGGTGCCAATGGACTTCTCGATGGACACCCTTAATAGGGTCATTGAGCTGACGAGCTGCGCGTCGCCCGGCAGTGTCGGCCTTGGAGATCTGACGTTCCTCATGGCGCCGTCGTGGTATATTACCGCGGTTGATGGATAGTACCGGATGATCAAGGTGTTGTCTTTCTGCATTTGCATCGATAGGATGAATTGATCTTAATCTTTGGCTAAGCGATCCTAAGCGATGGTACTGATGTATTACTAGTTAATTTAAATGTAGATGAGTACCACTCGTTTACTAGTTAATATAGTAGTAGTCGGAGGCAGAGTCTCTTTTGGCACTAGGAAGGGTGTAATTTGGGATGTAAACTGACTTTGTTGCTAATGTTTATAAGTGTTTTCTGAATTGTTCAACTACTACCCGACATGCCCACTTCTAGGGCATGGTTGCGATCTAGTATACGTGTGGAGATGGTCTTGCTTTTCCTCTGGATGACCTTCTATTTTCTACTTATCTAGTAGTTCTTCTACTGGTATAGTAGTACTTCCTCTTCACAATTACCTCGCCTCCTGGATTTTTTTAAGTCAAAATTTGTAAACTTTGACTATATATGTGAGAAACATACTAGTAACATCTACAGTATAATGTAAATTCCACTACATTTAAATTGTCATGAACTATATTTTCAAAGTTATATTCAACAGTCAATATTCACGGCTAGTAACATTGGGATTCACGAGTCTTGATCCAATGGTTAATATTCAAATTTATTCGTACACTATATAGTGTACGATACATTACGAAGATATTCTTTGTTGTTTCTCTAGACCATGGTATGAGAATTTTCAAGTATTAGATAGCTAATAAACATTTATTTCTACATGATACAAAGTACACAAGAACCAAATATACACCCATACTTTATGCATGTGGCTCAAAATTATAATTATTTCGATCTTTACCTATTCTAATTTCACATAGTGATGATATGTCATACTTCTATATAGAGTCTTATGTGCAAGGGCAAATGCAACTTACTCGTCCTACTAGGAAGAGCATGGCTCAACTCAACGGTGGAGAAGAAGGAGGGCCCGACTACTTTTATTTCCTTGCCTGATTTTAGGGTCCTTTGTGCTAAATGTATGGACTTGAATGTATTTTTCTCTTTTTTGAGGTCCTTTGTATAACATATATGTACACATCCTCTGACCATGTTAATTGAAGAATCTTGCTCCCTCGGGACATACCCAAGTACAGTACTATGATGAGCGGCAGATAGCAGGGCCAACTTACGAATGAATGGTCTAGATCACTCCACCTTTGGCGGGAAACAGTACGAATAGAGTGGTAAATCCAAATTTAAAAACTAATGTACTATATATACTGGTATATAGGTGTAGATAGATGTTGATCAAATTTGTAAATTTCTATGCTTTACCTATTATAAATTTATATAGTGATTATATGTCATACACGTTTATTAATTGAGTCTCACATGCAGGACACGTGCAACTTATTAGTAGTGGTAAGATAAGATAAGAAAGATCATCAATAGTATCTTCAAGATGCTAGAATGGAAAAGAGACTCCAACGGCTATCAATGTTGGGATTTGCGAATATTGATCGATCCAATGGTCAATATTCAAATTTATTCGTAAACTATATAGTGGTATGATAAGGTAAGAAAGATTAATAATAGATGCTAGAATGGAAAAGAAGATCCAACGGCTGGCAATGTTGGGATTCGCGAGTCTTGATCCAACGGTCAATCTTCAAAGTTATTGGTACATTATATAGTGGTAAGGATTAAGGCCTAGTCTTTTTAAGAAAAGTCAAACTAGTGTACGAGTAACTTTGAATATTGATCGTTGAATCAAGACTCGCGAATCCCAACATTTCTAGCCGTTGGATCATCTTTTCCATTCTAGCATCTAGTAGAAGATTCTATTGATAGTCATCATCACAATGAAAGCTATGCACAAACCTCAAAACATATTTCTCCATCATTCTAGATCAAGTTACCAAAAATTTCAACTTTTATATAGCTAATAATCATTAACTTCTACATTATATACAAAGTACAAGAACCAAATATACACCATACTTTATAGATACTGATCAAATATATATATTTTTGCTTTACCTATTAGAATTTTATATAGTGATGTTATGTGAGTCTCGCGTGCAGGGCACATGCAACTTACTAGTAGTGGTAATATATATTTACATGGTATCTACTAATATCATATAGTATTTCTTGATAGTTTTTTCTAGAAGTGTGGTTTAACTTTTCGTAGCTTGACTTATTAAAAAAAGCCTTAAGCTCTGGGAGGGAGGTACTATTGAGAATAAAAGGGAGGCAGAGTGGGAGGGAAGGGCGGGAGGACAGGACGGGAGGGTAGTTGAAGGCGATGCAATGTTAGAGCAGAATTATGATGGGTTCCTGGCATGAGGTACTATAGCCTTTACAGTGTACACACTCTACCAGTAGTAGTAGTAAATTTCAGGACATATGTGCATGGAAAACCAAAAAAATGTATTTTCTATCTCATTCGTTGCCTCACCATCCATATCTCCTTGGCACTCCTTCGTCCACAGCGCTGCACACATGTGTTTTGGTATGGCGGCTCAGCTGTGTCTCCAGCGTGTGCGTTGGTGTACATAGGAAGGAAACACTTAGGGCATTAGCTACAAAAATTAGTAGAATTCAAACTTTGGAATTTTCTCTTCCTTCCCAAACATCGGGAATGAAGGTTATTTAAAGGATGACCATATCGACATCATATCTCTACTACTATAATGGAGCAGTTTTGAATTGGATCCATTGCACCAATCCTGATCATTGGGCTGTTAGATCCAATGGTTCAAAGGAGTTGGATTCATGTTGAAGGAGTAGTACCTAGATCAAACTCCACAATGTTCTAGAACCATCATGTCACCACCCCCAAAATTTCATAGCATAGTAGGTTGTATTCTCAATATGTGTAGATAGTTATTATTAATAGACTTAATGTATGCATTTTTTTTCTAACAATACTATTGACTTAATTTTTGTTAAATCATATTTCATATAGTATATACGTGTGTGGCATGTGCCTTTTACTAGTATAGTTTATGATACAGTTCCCACATCTGGTAGATTCGTGCATCTTCTTCAACAATAGCCGCCGAAAGTGAGCAGTGCGCTGTTTTCTTTTCTTAAGTAGGTGTAACACCCTCGAATCGGCCCTATGCAGATTTTAGCGCTTCCCGTCAAACCCGCATAGAAACGATTCAAAGACGCCCACCAGGCACTTGTGTGCGGGTGGAAAACGAAGTAATACCATTACACATTAGTCCACGATGGAACCCACAGAACATTTATCTACAACAACAGATCCATGAGTCAAGAATACAGATATACAGTACAAAGATCCAAATAACCTTGAAAATGATGCAACATCTGAGTACGGATAAGATGCAAATGGGGCTAAGAGCCCTGAAGAATAACCAATGGCATCCATAACCCTGCCCAGGCCAAGCCGGAAGGGTAACCCTGCTAACGACATCAAACTTATACATGCTAAAACAAAAGGGGTGCTGACATAGGGCGAAGGAAAAAAGAGAGTGGTGAGTACTGAGGCCAGTGCACGGCAATGCTAGAATTCTGCGGTCTCGCCTACATAGGTATGGTGGACTGAAGCGGCAACTCAACAATGCACTAAATAACCTATAGAGACTCGATGCAACTGTCGACTATTAGAGAGGGATAAGAGAGACCTATTCGAGAACAACCTGATACAAACACCAATCATACCCTGGTATTTCCCCCTCGAGACCAAACGAGGAAGTCAACCCAAGGAACTCCCACAGTTGGTAGATTTATTCATTCCATTATAGTTGCAGCACTTACTAGTCAAATACAATTAGCATGAGACATCCCAACTCCAGCAGTTGTTGGCACTTTTATTTACTCATGCCGTTGTAGTAAAACGGATTACTAGACATGTCAAAGTCATATTTATAGCACTACTTTAGTTATAGTTGTCTATGATCAAGATATTGTGCTCCAAGTCGTCCATAACTGTGGACATGGCTTTCAGAAAGTTTTACCCTGTAGGGGTGCACAAATAGCAACACACATGATCAACCTTGGGAAGAACCAAATAAAAAGCAACCAGGCCTCACGACAAAGCATTCACGTGATTCATAAATCATTTCAGGGGGCCACCCCACTAAGCTACCCACAACGAAGTTGGCCGGCTCCGAGACGGACCCAGGGTTTGTGTCAATGGCTGTAAACGACTGGGAACCTGAAAGTGTGACTGGTCTTGTCGATACCGCGAAAACATTCGATGTTCCAAAACAGTACAGGTGCTCCACGCACAATCGTAAATAAAGCAGTAAAGCATGACATAAGTACATGATAGTAATAAAGACCCAAAATACTTGTGGCCCCACGAAATAAAATGTGAATCAAGCTCAGGCAAAGGGGGATTCATAGGGTCTCCCATATGTGGATAGTGTGAATAGTCAAGGAATAGGTATCAAGTACTCGGGGCCTACGGGACACAAGTGAGCGTGGAAGAACCAAATATTATATATTCCCCACCGGTGCCTCTTCATTAGTTATATCTATTCCCAGCATTTTAATATCAAGTTGTAATTAAAGTAATGATCATCTCCACCATTAAGCATGTGCAAACCTTTATCAACGGTGGACTGACAACGGCGCGAAGCAGCACCTAAGCAAGCAACTATGACTCGCAAGGCCGACTATCTATCAAACAAAAGGCAATAGGATGTTTCCGAGGCAATATAGAGGCTGCAAGGAATATAAATGGTGCACGGAAACTAAAGCAACATAACACGGATAGCAATAGATCAATAGGAGGAAATAAAGACTATAAAAGAAAAATGGGTAGAAAGGGGGGAGATTGCTCGCCTGGAAAAATAGCTAGAGATACATTATCCAGAGAACTTGTCATTACTCGCATCAACTCAATGGCCTAATCCGTGAAGAAGCAAAACACTAAAAGAAACACCGAAAGCACGATTTAATACTACGGTAGAAGATCGGGCATGTTCATGATATGATGCATGACATGGCAAAAATACGATGCGACTAGGCAATATTAAGCGGAACCGGGGTCCCGACAATTAATTAGATGGTTCATGTTATTTAGATACCCCGCAATTTAAATGTTGGCTTAAAAAGGCAAAACATGGCATCGGTTCGCTAGGCAAATATAATTGGAGTCAATATAAGACTAGAATAGTCCCATGGTCTCCATATTTAATTATTAGGTGAGTCGACAAAATACCCCCGAATGACAAAATATGTGTGCAATCATGAACAATTTAGTATGCAACAAGTATATGTCGTTATTATAAAAATAGGGGTCTCCGGTAGGGGATCACGTAGAGTTCGGCTCCGATGGTCTTGGGGTTTGACGGGGTTCGGATTCGATCTTCGGACTTTGGGAGCGAGGCCTTGCGGTTCCAGCTTCGAGTTGCGGGATCGTCCTTCGGGTCCGTGAAGAAGATCATGGCGTTCCGGGAAGGAAACCTTGGAGTTCCGCAACAAAGGCCTTCGGGTACGCGGGTCTTCGAATAGGCTTCGCCGCTCTCGATTCGGACTTGCTACCAATGGCGGGCTCAGAACTACCGGTAGCTCTCGACGCCATCTCGGGGACACATGTACTTCGGGAGATCTTGGTGACGATCTTGTCGGCTCTGAGAGGCTTGCAGTAGTCTTTACCGGGGTCACACCACAAGGGCATGTTAGCAAGCATACACCAAAATACACCAAAAGGAACAGGACAAAGGCACAGTGAGAGGAGGTCGGGGATGGGCACGCGAGTGGCAGCGGTCGCGGGACGATGAGAAGAGGTGAGGCGGCACTCAGGATCGAGGAGGGGATCAAGAGAGGGGCGAGCAGGGGTTGGACGATGGGATCGAGGAAGGAGCATGGTCCGTGGAGTGGTCGTGGTGGGGCCAGCCATGGGGTGGGGCCAGGAGGGTTAGTGGATGCGGTTTGACTGCGGGGTGAGAGCAGGGCGATGCGGGAGCGTGTCAGCGCGCGTCTGTGTGCGAGTGCGGTGGCCAGGGTAGGTGTAGCATGCTGGTTAGGCTTATGGTTAGGGTAGGGTTAGGTTTATAATAGATGGGCCGGGTAGTAGGTGGTTTGGCCAGTTAGGCCTCTGGCCTGACCGGCTGGACTGCCTTTCCGGACAAAATAGTTTTATTTTGTTTGTTCATTTTTTTAATTTATACAAAAGACTTTTGCAAATAGTTTTTAGATAAATAAAAGATCCAAAAGGAGTGGGGTTTTGATTTCAAATAAAGGTAGGGATATTTGGGAAACAAAACTAGGTTTTAGAAAATAGTTTTAAGTTTAAATATGCATGTTAACATGACGATGCTCAAATGCAATGTGGCATGATGACATGAGCATGTGGCATAATGATGCATAAAATTCAAACAACACGCGATTTTCTAGTAGTGATTTTACCGGGGTGCTACAATAGGTGCTAGTCTTACCATCACCGCTATATAGTGTGTACACATAATATTGAATATTGACCCTTCGCCAGATCAAGACTCACAAATCCCTACATTTCCAACCGTAGGATCTTCTTTCCCATTCTAGCATCTACAAGATTCTGTTGACACTCTTTAGATCAATTAATGATATATATAAAGAAACCTCAAAACACACTTATCCATCATTCTAGAATCTTCTCTATCATTTCTCTAGACCATGGTACGAGAATTTTCAAGAATTAGGCATCTAATAAATGTTTATTTCTACATCTCTACCACTATAATGGAGCAGTTTTGAATAGGATCCATAGCACCAATCCTGACCGTTAGGCTGTTAGATCCAATGGTTCAGTGCAGCTGGATTCATGTTGAATAGTACCTAGAGAAAACTCCACCATGTTCAAGAACCATCATGTCACCACCCCATAAATTTCACCACCCCATAAGTTTACATAGTTATTATTAATAGACTTAATCTATGCATTTTTCTCTAACAAGACTATTGACTTACCATGTTAATTAATCGAAGAGAATCTCGCTATCTCGGGACATACCCTAGTAGAAAAGTGCCACCACCCACCGATTTCAGAAAAAGTGGGGACCATGTTTTCTTACAATTCCCTAGTGTTAGAACATTTCAAGATTCCCTATATAACTACGCCCACTTAAATGACTTTGTGTTGATTTAAAGAAATTAGGTCAAATATGAACTACAAGTAAGCGCGGTAGATTCCTCTTGAATTTTCCAAACATCGGCTAAAGGGACCCGCAATGTCTATATATCAAGCACCACAGAGATTTTTAAAAAATTCAACTAACTTCATGATAAGAATTATCATGCCGATGAATTCGACCCTGTTTTGCAAACCTTCAAATAAAACAAAGAAAAATAAAATACTTTTCTGTTACGTCCTCTTATGTGTAGTACCTGTCTTGAAAAATGAGAAGCAAGTACCAGTCTTACCATTACCACTATATAGTGTATGAGTTACTTTGAATACTGACCGTTCGATCAAGACTCGCAAATCCCAACATTGTCAACCGTTGGATCTTCTTTTCCATTCTAGCACCCACAAGATTATGTTGATAGTCTTTAGCACAATGAATGCTATAAATGTAGAAAAACTCAAAACACACTTATCCATGATTGTCGAACCTTCTCGGTCGTTTCTCTAGACCATGGTTCTAAAATTTTCAATTATTAGGTAGCTAATAAACGTTTATTTCTACATGATATAAAGTGTAAGAACCAAATATACACTCATACTTTAGATATGTGGCTCAAATTCATAAGTGTTTCAAGCTTTACCTATTATGATATTATATACTGATGACATATCAAGCTTCTGTATATTATGTGAGTTTCACATGCAAGGCATGTGCAGCTTACTAGTACTACTACTACGAAGAGCATGGCTCATCTCCGCGGTGTGGGAGCAGGACCCAGCTACTAATTTTCATTGCTTGATTGTAGGATCCTTTGTGTTAAATGTATGGACTTGGATGTAATTTTCACTTTTTAAGGTCCTTGGTCTAACATGTACAGATCCAATAACTGTGTTAATTATTGAAGCATCTCACTCCTTCGGGACATACCCCAGTCAAAAAATAAAGTGCCACCACCCCGTTTTTTGATAAAAAGCGGACCATGTTTTGTTACAATTTCCTAGTCTTAGCACATTTCAAGCTTCCCTATATATATTAGCTAACTATACCCATGAACTTAAATAACTTTATGTCAATTTAAGGAAAATAGGTCAAATTTGAACTACCAGTAAGCATGATAGATTCTTCCTTGAATTTGCAAGAGATGCAACAATCAGCAATGTTTGAATCTGTCAATCTATATCCAACAATCGATGTTCAAAGTTTTTTGTGTTATATATCTTACTAGTAAGTTGCACATGCCTTGCACGTGAGAATAAGATAGTAGAAGTATATGCCATATCATTTTTTATATGAAATTATAATAGGTGAAGCTCAAAAAGTAATTATAATTTTGAGCTACGTCCATAAAGTACCAGGTGTGTATTTGGTTCTTGTACTTTGTATCATGTAGAAATCAACCTATTATTAGTTACCTAATACCCGACATGCTCTAGATAAATGACGAAGATGATTCTAGTACTAGTGAGAAGTGTGTTTTGAAGTTTGTTCATAGTGTTCATTGCGCTAAAGAGCATCAATATAATCTTCTAGGTGCATGCTAGAATGGATATAAGATCCAACTTAATTTAAGCATTATTTGGATTTGCCAGTCTTGATCCAATGGTCAAAGTTCAAAGTTATATGTACACTATATATAGTGGTAAGATAAGATTACATAATAGGTTAAGCTCAAAAAGTTTTAAATTTGATGGGGATCTATAAAGTATGGGTGTATATATATTTGGTTCTTGTACTTTGTATCATGTATCTCTACTACTATAATGGAGCTATTTTGAATAGGATCCAGTGCACCAATCTTGACCATTGGGATATTAGATCCAATGGTTCAAAGCAGCTGGATTCGTGTTGAATAGTACCTAGAGCCAACTCCACCATATTCTAGAACCATCATGTCACCACCCCCAAAATTTCATAGCACAGTAGGTTGTATTTGTTGGGCCACGTAGAGATAAACAAAACTTTTTCCCTACGCGGTGATCCCAAGATTCAGCTCAGGTAGAAGGCCACGAGGATTACCACTAGACGCGCAGTTGCGGAATTGATGAAGCACGTCGCTTGATGCAGTGCAGTCCTCGTGATCCATTCCGGTTCCACGATCCACGATCCGTACTTTCTTCACGATCATCGAAGTGTTGAACGTACAGCACCTCCGCCGGTATCCAAACGTACGAGGAGGAGTGCCGGCGATGGACTGCTAGGTCCGGTACGGCGGCAACAGGACGGACTAGGACTAGGGTTTCCAACACATGGATTGACCTAACCTTGTGCTCTAAGCACCTGCGCCCCAGCTTATATAGGGAGTGAAAGTGGGCTCGACTCACTTGTGGCCCATTCACTAAAAAGGCCTATATTAGCCACTGCAAGTCTCACTTGCTGACTAAGTCCATGTCTCTATTTGGGTCCAACCCAAATAGGTTTCCTATTTGGGTCTAACCCAAACTTGCTCCCGCTCTTAAGTATGTGACCCGACAGGCTCATGGTAACCCGAACACGATTCTGAGTCTCACTCGTGATCGATCAGTTGGTAGCGGCTCCTAGCAGAACGTGCCAACTCCCAAGTACCAATAAGTCATGACGACATACCTTTCCAATGCGACATTCGTCTGAGTCCCTTTTGACTCACGATATACCTTGTCGGACTATAGGCGAATGATCGTCATCCCTTAAATAGTCCGACTCTCTTTCTCGATCCGAGATAAGTGATTCATCCGACTAACTCTTAGTCCGCTGCCTCGGTTATCACTTAACCGTGATGCGCATGGTCATGCTTTCCGAATCATATCTTCCGCGAGGGCCCAGAGAATATCTCTCCGGATGGAGGGGCAAAATCCCTTCTTGGTTATTCACATCACGCAGCTTGATTCTCAGACGACCCGAACTCCGCCTTTATAACTGCCCAGTGACGGAACAACGTTTGACAGAAGCTAAGTCGAAGATCCTCAACTCGGATTGCGCAATAACCTCAGGTCTAAGGATTACATTGATTGAGACATGCAAATGACGACTTGTTCGTTGCATCTAAATATGGGTCAGTCTGACTCGCTAAACTCTTTAGCCGAATCCGTGTAAGTCGGAATAGCATCTACATTCCCATGACAAGTGGAACCTAGTCATCTGCCGACTTTCACATTGGTCTAAGTTGTGTGTCCGGCACAACCTCAATGACCAAGGACAATTAGTATGAACAACGTGAATATGTAGTTCCAGAATCAAATCACATATTCAATGATACATATCAGCAGTTCATACATGGACCATAACCTTATGAATACACAGGAATATCATCATACATGATTGCCTCTAGGGCATATTCCCAACAGTCTCCCACTTGCACTAGAGTCAATCTTCCGACATCACATGTCTAGGCATCTGATGCCCATTGCTCTTAGGTGCGCCTCATGCTTCGGCTGTGGAAGTGGCTTTGTCAATGGATCTGCAATGTTTGCATCCGTCTGTACCTTGCATAACTTGATATCACCTTGATCCACAAACTGGCGAATAAGGTGGTACCACATGAGTATATGTTTGTTCTTCTGGTGTTGTCTAGGTTCCTTGGCTTGTGCAATAGCACCATTGTTGTCACAATACACGTCTAACGGATTGGACAAGCCCTGAACCACACCAAGATCCATGAGGAAATTCCTCATCCAAACGGATTCTTTTGCCGCCTCCAAGGCAGCAATATACTCAGCCTCTGTCGTAGACGCAGATACCGTTTCTTGCTTGGAACTTTTCCAGCTCACAGCCCCTCCGTTTATCACAAACACATATCCAGATTGCGAACTAGAATCATGCGAGTCAGTGAGATAACTCGCATCCGTGTAACCCTTTACACTGAGTTCATCCTCACCTCCATAAACCAGGAACATATCCTTAGTCCTTCTCAAGTACTTGAGGATATTTTTAGCCGCTTCCCAGTGGATCTCTCTAGCGTCAGCTTGGTATCTGCTCACAACACTTAGAGCATAGGAAACATCCGGCCTAGTACAAATCATGCGTACATGATGGATTTGATTGTAGAAGCATACAGAATCGCACTCATCTGACTTCGCTCATCAGTTGTCGAAGGACACTGAATCTTGCTAAGTTTTACGCCATGGGACATCAGTAAGAACCCCTTCTTAGACGATTCCATGTTGAACTTCTTCAACACTTTGTCCAAATATGTACTCCGAATCAATCCAATGAACCGCCTTGATCTATCTCCATAGATCCGGATTCCTAGTATGTAAGTCGCCTCACCCAAGTATTTCATCGAAAAACTCTTTTCCAATGATTCCTTGGTCTCTTGCAACATCTGGACATCATTTCCAATCAGTAATATGTCATCCACATATAAGATCAGAAAGTTCACTTTGCTCCCACTAAACTTCTTGTATAAAGAAGTATCATGATCACTCTTGATGAAACCAAACGATTTGACTACCTCATCAAAGCGAATGTTCCAACTCCGAGATGCTTACTTCAACCCATAAATGGATTTCTGAAGTTTGCATACCTTGTCAGCATTAGCCGGATCGACAAAACCCTCGGGCTGTATCATATACACGTCCTCGGTTAAATTTCCATTAAGGAAAGTCGTCTTGACATTCACCTGCCATATCTCATAGTCGAAATAGGCTGCTATAGCTAACATGATCCGAACTGATTTAAGAATTGCTACAGGAGAGAAACTCTCATCGTAGTCAACTCCTTGAACATGTCGGAACCCCTTCGCGACAAGCCGTGCTTTATAGGTAGAAACATTTCCATCCATATCAGTTTTCTTCTTAAAGACCCATTTGCACTCAATGGGCCTTGCACCGTCTGGCAGATCAACCAAGTTCCAAACTTGATTTTCATCCATGGACTTTAATTCGGATCTCATGGCTCCAAGCCATGACTCGGAATCCGAACCCACCATCGCTTCCGAATAAGTTGCTGGCTCATCACTGTCCAACAGCATCACATCACGAACTCTTCGCAATCTGGCCGATCTTCGCAGTGTCGGTGCAATTTCCAGCTCAGGTACCACGTCCGGCTCAACCTCTAAGGCTTTTGCCGACTCGTTGCTAGCCGGTATTTCTCGAATTTCTTCAAGATGCACCGTACTCCCACTGACTCCCCGGCCGAGAAACTCTTTCTCAAGGAAGACACCGTTTCGAGCGACAAACACTTTGCCCTCTTCTCGGTTGTAGAAGTAGTAACCCAAGGTTTCCCTCGGATACCCCACGAAAATACACTTATCCGACTTAGCTGTAAGCTTGTCCGATTGAAGTCGCTTTACAAAAGCTTCACAACCCCAAATCTTAAGAAAAGACAAACTCGGCTTCTTCCCTGTCCACATCTCATGCGGTGTCTTCTCTATCGACTTTCATGGTACTCTGTTTAGTATGAACGCTGCAATTTCTAGACAATAACCCCAAAATGATAAAGGCAGATCTATCCGACTCATCATTGACCATACCATGTCCAACAAGGTCTGATTCCTCCTTTCCGACACACTGTTTCTCTGCGGCGTTCCTGGAGGAGTGAGTTGGGGAACTATTCCACAACTCTTTAGATGGTCATCAAACTCATGGCTCATGTACTCGCCTCCTCGGTCCGACCGAAGAAACTTTATTTTCTTGCCAAGATAATTTTGTACCTCATTCTGGAATTCCTTGAACTTTTCAAGGGCTTCCGACTTATGTTTCATCAAGTAGATATATCCATACCTACTCAAATCATAAGTGAAGGTAATGAAGTACTCATAACCACCTCTGGCTGTCGTGCTCATTGGGCCACATACATCACTATGTACCAGTCCCAATAAGTCGGACGCCCTTTCACAACTCTTTGCAAAAGGTGTCTTGGTCATCTTGCCGAGAAGGCAGGATTCGCATGTCTCAAACGACTCCAAGTCGAATGAAGTTAGGAGTCCATCATCATGGAGCTTCTTCATGCGTTTCCAACTTATATGACCAAGCCGACAATGCCAAAAGTCATATTCAGATCATTTGGTTTTAACCTTTTCACATTTATGTTATAGACAGATTCACTATCAAGATTCAAAATAAATAACCCGTCCCGGACGGGCGCAAAGCCATGAAACATATCATTCAAATATAAAGAACAACCATTATTCTTAATATTTGACTCATAGACTTGTCTCATCAAACATGAGGCAGAAATGATGTTTCGACTAAGCACTGGAACATAATAACAATTATTTAGCTCCATCATGAATCCAGAAGGTAAATGAAGTTGCATTGTGCCGACTTCCAACGCAGCGACTCTCGCTTTGTTTCCGAATCTAATGTCAACCTCGCCTCTTGCAACGCTCCTAGTTCTTACAAGTCCCTGCAACAAGTTGCAGATGTGAATGACTGATCCGGTATCATATACCCAAGAACTACCAGGTGCATCAGCAAGATAAATGTCTATAACATTGCAAACAAGCGTACCTGAGCCGGAAGTCACACCTCCCCTCTTGGCTTTATCAGCCAAGTACTTGCTGCAATTCCTCTTCCAATGCCCATCCGACTTGCAGTTGAAGCAAGTGGATCCGGCTGCAGGAGATGGCTTAGTCCCTGAGGAAGCGCTTTGGACTGGGTCCTCCGCCTTACCTCCTGACTTTTCCTTCTTCTTCTTAGTCCAAGAACTCTTCTTGAACTTAGCCTTGTTTTGTACCATCAACACTTTACTGGCACCTTTCTTGAGATCCTCCTCAGCCTGCTTGAGCATCCCGTGTAATTCAGTGAGCTTCTTATCCATACCATGCATGTGTAGTTCGATATGAACTGACCATATGCACTAGGAAGAGAGTTCGGAATTATGTCAGTAGCGAACTCTTCGCTAGTGGGGTAGCCAAGCCTTTCCGGAGACTGCACGTAACCAACCATCTTGATCACATGCGGACTCAGTGGATCGCCATCCTTAAGCTTGCAGCTCAGCAAAGCCTGAGAGACTTGATACCTCTCAGTCTTTGCCTGAGCCTGGAACATACTTTTGAGGCTTTCGATCATATCGTAGGCCTCAACATTCTTGAACTGCTGCTGCAAGTCCGGTTCCATGTGAGCAAGCATAAGACAGCTAATCTCCGTGGATTCATCACAAATCCGATGGTAGGCATTGGTGGTTGCGATAGTCGCATTCTCATCCGGCTCAGCTGGAAGTGGGTTGTCTAGGACACGATCCCTCTTTTCTTGTTTGAGAACAATTCTCAGATTACGATACCAGTTGGTGAAATTAGTTCCATTCAGCTTATCTTTCTCTAAGATGGTTCTCAAAGCAAAACCGGAAATCTGAGGAAGACTGCTAGGTGCCGTTGATCTACAACAGAAAATATGCCAAACACTTAAGACATGTGTCCATAAAGAGCAAGCATATTAAACACTTTAATATTTATGCTCCCACTAGAACCAACACTCTTCCGATGGTTACTTAGTGATTTAGGACCCTAAATAAGCAAGTCGACTAGTGAGCTTTAGCATCACCGCTAGCCGTCAAGTGATCTAGGTAGACAACTCCTTGTCAATCGTATCTTATACGACTCCTGTTGGATGGGTGGCATCACATGCCCTGGCTCCCATCCGACTTTTCCCCAAGTCCCACAACCGTTGTGATAGACCTGTCTAGATTACCAAGTGCTTCCGCTGTAAGATTCCGACTCGAACCCACCTAGTCGGATAGAATTGATAGCACCTCATTTTTATTAGCCCACTACCAAAAATGTCCGACTTGTGATGGTGCAGCACTTGGCGGGGAAACCGACTAGACCTTCTTTGAGGGATTATATTCGACCAACTATCTAATAGAGGTAAAATAGAGACATAACAATAACACAAAATAAAAGCAATTATAACGTGAAATGGTATGGCTCTCTTCATGGCGATCTCCATCTCCATCATAAAGCCTGTAATCCGAGTCATGTCAACTCTTGGGACGGGCCGTCTTACACCATGTAGCCGACTTGTACACCGACTTGCATTCCATCCGGATTCTCCAAACAGCTACACTAGCTAGTAATGCAAATTACACAGAGAATCCGACACGTAGGCCGTTATACAATAAGATGACAGCACCTAGGCTCCAGCCGGCTGACAAAAAACCATGATACGCAGATCACGTATGGATTACACACATCACATGCACATAAGCCATACCATTCACAACATCATCCTGCAAAAACAAGTTATGCATAGATACGATATCTACCAGCGTTATGAAACTCGCAACGACATCTAAGGCGCTACGACAGGGCAAAGCCAGCGGTGCGGGCAGCGCCCGATGATTTTTCCGAAAACGCAGATCTCATCTGCATTCCGGACATGGATTTCATCATCGGATAAAACAATTTTACCCAAATCTGATCCGGACTCCGTTTTGATCAAACCCTTTGATCTTCGATCACCGCATCCGGGTTTACGTGTCACAGTCTACCCCGATGGCAGAAACCGGCCGGTAGGGGTATGTCGTTCCACGACCTTAGCAGTTAGATCACGGAAACCAGATCATCCATTCCTCCGAGTATAGTTGATCCAACCAACTTTGTAGAAAACCGATCTATCTCATACATCGACCACCAAAACTGCAATTAGTTCCAATCTAATGCCAATCGCATATCACATATGCGCGATCTCGAGCCTAAAACCAGAAGCTAACACTCTGATACCACTGTTGGGCCACGTAGAGATAAACAAAACTTTTTCCCTATGCGTGACCCCAAGATCCAGCTCAAGTAGAAGGCCACGAGGATTACCACTAGACGCGTAGTTGTGGAATTGATGAAGCACGTCGCTTGATGCAGTGCAGTCCTCGCGATCCGTTCCGGTTCCACGATCCACGATCCGTACTTTCTTCACGATCGTCGAAGTGCTGAATGTACAACACCTCTATCGGTATCCACACGTATGAGAAGGAGCGCCGGCGATGGACTACTAGGTCCGGTACGGCGGCGGCAGGACGGACTGGGGCTAGGGTTTCCAACACATGGAGTGACCTAACCTTGTGCTCTAAGCACCTGCACCCCAGCTTATATAGGGAGTGAAAGTGGGCTCCACTCACTTGTGGCCCATTCACTAAAAAGTTCTATATTAGCCACTGCAAGTCTCACTTGCTGACTAAGTCGATGTCTCTATTTGGGTCTAACCCAAAAGAGGTTTCCTGTTTGGGTCTAACCCAAACTTGTTCCCGCTCTTAAGTGTCTGACCCGACAGGCTCATGGTAACCCGGACACGATTCCGAGTCTCACTCATGATCGATCAGTTGGTAGCGGCTCCTAGCAGAACGTGCCAACTCCCAAGTACCAATAAGTCATGACGACATACCTTTCCAATGCGACTATCGTCTGAGTCCCTTTTGCCTCACGATATACCTTGTCGGACTATAGGCGAATGATCGTCATCCCTTAAATAGTCCGACTCTCTTTCTCGATCCGAGATAAGTGATTCACCGACTAACTCTTAGTCTGCTGCCTCGGTTAACACTTAACCGTGACGCGCATGGCCATGCTTTCCGAATCATATTTTCTGAGAGGGCCCAGAGAATATCTCTCTAGATGGAGGGGCAAAATCCCGTCTTGGTTATTCACATCACGCAGCTTGATTCTCAGATGACCCGAACTCCGCCTTTATAACTACCCAGTGACGGAACAACGTTTGACAGAACCTAAGTCGGAGATCCTCCACTCGGATTATGCAATAACCTCAGGTCTAAGGATTACATTGATTGAGACATGCAAATGACGGCTTGTTCGTTGCATCTCAATATGGGTCAGTCCGACTCGCTAAACTCTTTAGCCGAATCTGTGTAAGTCAGAATAGCATCTCCATGCCCATGACAAGTGGAACCTAGTCCTCTGCCGACTTTCACATTGGTCTAAGTTGTGTGTCCGGCACAACCTCAATGACCAAGGACAATTAGTATGAACAACGTGAATATGTAGTTCCACAATCAAATCACATATTCGATGATACATATCAGCAGTTCATACATGGACCATAACCTTATGAATACACAGGAATATCATCATACATGATTGACTCTAGGGCATATTCCCAACAGTATTATCAATATGTGTAGATAGTTATTATTAATAGACTTAATATATGTATTTTTTTCTCTAACAAGACTATTTACTTAATGTTTGTTAAATCACATTTCATACAGTATATACGTGTGAGGCACGTGCCTTTTACTAGTACTAGTAGAAGTCAATGTAGAAGTAAATGTCTGTTAGCTATATCTAATACTTGAAAATTTTGGTAACATGGTCTAGGGAAATGTCTGAGAAGATTCTAGAATAGTGATGGAGAAGTGCTTTGAGGCTTGTGCGCATAACATTCATTGTGCTAAAGACTATCAATACAATCTTCTAGATGCTAGAACAAATAGAAGATCCAATGGTTTGCAATGTTGGGATTTTCCCGTCTTGATCCAACAATCAATGTTTAAAGTTATCTGTACAATATATAGTTGTAAGATAATATAATAGGTAAACCTCAAAAAATTATAATTTTGATTGACATCTATAAAGTATGGGTGTGTGTTTCCTTCTAGTACTTTGGAAGTGTTTGGTTCCTAGCTAGAATTTCCCAACCCAAAGTTTGGTAAATTGGTATGTGTTTGGATTTTGGCCATAGTTTGGCTTGCCACACTTTATTAAACATATGGTCCATTAGTCATAGAGTGAATTTATTGCCAAGTTTTGCCACGCTTTGTGGCTTCAATTTTCTAAGCCACACTTTTGTGGCTGCCACAATTGTGAAAGTTAGGCTTGGGAAAGTGTGTCAACATAAAAGTGAATGTTTATTAGCTTTGAATATTGCCCGTTCGATCTTCTTTTCCATTCTAGCATCTAGAAGATAAGTACTATTAATAGTCTTTAGAATACTAAATGATATGCATATACCTCAAAACACACTTCTCCATCATTTTAGAATCTATTCAATCGTTTCTCTAGACCAGGTTACCAAAATTTACAAGTATTACGTATAGCTAATAAACGCTGACTTCTACATGATACAAAGTTAAAGAATCAAATATACACCCACAATTTATTGATGTTGACCAAATTTATAATTTGATGAGCTTTATACCTATTATATAATCTTAGCACTATATAGTGTATGAACAACTTTGAACTTTGATCGTTGGATCAAGACTGGCAAATCCTAACACTGCTAACTGTTGGATCTTAATTCTATCCATTCTAGTATCTAGAAGATAATATTCATAGTCTTTAGCACACTAAACGATATGCACAAACCTCAAAACACACTTCTCAATAATTCTAGAATGTTCTTCGTCATTTCTATAGAGCATGGTGAGTACTATTAGGTAGCTACTACATGATACAAAGTACAAGAACCAAATATACAATGGATATTCTATGGACGTGGCTCAAAATTATAATTCTTTTTTGAGTTTCACCTGTTATAGTTTTATAGTACTCCTATTTATCAGAGTTGGGTGAGCTAGCTTGAGGATTGACATCTTTTTATTTCGTTGTGGGTTCAAATCCTTCGCGTGCGAGAAATGCGATTCTACCACGCACGCTATCTAGCGAGAGAGAAATGTGGGTTCACGTCCTTTCCTGTAACACAGTCTACATAATGAGACGATACAATATTGAGCCAGGATGTGCCAGCTTGCTAGGCTAGCACTCTAGCTATAACTCTAGCAAGTGTCCTTGATCCAGTTGCGCACTACAAAAGAATGACGAGGGAACACACAAAATTAACAACCCTCATTCAAAGAGCCTCCCATCTTACCCATCTCCGCCGATCCCACTCGCCAAGGCTAGCTAGCGGCATTTTGGATCCTCTCGAGCATGCACTTCCTAAATTTTTCTAGCCATTTCTCGCCCCTGCATTAGTTCTTGCAGGCCTAGATCACTCTCCTCCAAGAAACCCCAACTATCATATTTGAATCCGCCCTCGCCTCTATTCCATCAAGATGCAATGGCAGATTCGATGCACAATATTCTGTACGGTGGCTAGAGCAAGTTCAACGATGATGCCTATGGAGAAATCGCTATACATATGGACACTACCAGCGCCGTCTGGCTGGCCGCATGCTCCAAGGAGTTGCACCACCAAGTCGCCAGCAGAAAAGGTAGCAGATGCCCCAACAACGACTGTGGGACATTGGTCGCCTTCCACGACTTCCTCAACCACAATATGGCATGCCCGCACGTCTCGTGCAACTGCACTGATTCTGGCTGCGAGTTCGCCACCCCCCCCCCCCACAACGCTCCTCGCTCACCTTAAAAAAGCCCACTCGATGGAAGTGCAGAGTTTCCAGTATGGTGAGGAACACATGTACATCTCGCAGCCTTTGCTGGCACCTTGCTCATGTAGAGTAGAGACCGTGGTATCCGGGTATGAGGGTACATTATTCACTGTGCGATTTGACATGCTAGACTATGGCCTTGCTGTATCCGTCCAGTGTGTTAGGTTGGCGGCGTGCTTGTTTTTGTGGTACATGGTGGAGTTGCACTTTTATAAACCTTCAATGATGGGAGAGGACCTAGAGGAGTTCACCAAAGATAGCCTATTTTTCAAGCCAAAGAGCAGAGCGTTGTCGGCCACCGTCAGGATTACTGAAGATTTACAGAATTTCCTGATTACGAAACATGATTGGTTCACACTAGATTACTCATTTTTTATCCACAATATGGGACATGGAAACTATGACCATCTTCATTCTGATGATGATCTTCCATTCAACTTTGTTTAGATCAAATGTTTGAGATGATCTAGCATTTCCTTTGAAACATGGCTCTGTATTGTTTTCTTACTAGTTTTTCAACACGAATCCAGCTGCTCTGAACCATTGGATCTAACATCCCAACGGTTAGGATTGGTGCTATGGATCCAATTCAAAAATGCTCCATTATAGTAGTACATCTTATGATATTTAGCATCCTGCAATTTAGTCCGTTGATTCTTACTTCCATTAGAAATCCCAGGTACATCTCTCAGCCACTATCGGCAGTGTAGTCATCCAGACTAAAGAACATCAGATCTGGGGACGATGGTACAATGTTCGCTATGCTATTTGACATGCTGGAGTGGGGAGACATCATCGTATCCGCTGTATGGGTGCTCGTCGCCCTTGTACAATGTTCATTTCACCATCTATCACCCGTTAATAGAGGCTAGGTTTTGGGAGGGTGCACTGTGAAATTCCTTCACTCCTGGTAGCAGGGCGGTGCCTGGCATCATTATGCAGAAGGAAAGCATTCCATGGTGGTGTACC
This sequence comes from Avena eriantha, assembly GCA_910589775.1. Taxonomy (NCBI): domain Eukaryota; kingdom Viridiplantae; phylum Streptophyta; class Magnoliopsida; order Poales; family Poaceae; genus Avena; species Avena eriantha. The sequence goes on along the minus strand of OU342743.1, from coordinate 482,448,304 downwards.
ATCAAATGTCTCCAATTACTACCTAGGGCCTGCATTACTCAATATGCATCCATCGCGAGGGAGAATTCCCAATTTACCATTCTACTACCTCATATTTTTTTAATCCCACTTTCACTACATACGACGGACATACGTGTATTGGAGGTTGGATTTTGGATACAGAGTAATAATAGTATAGTACTAGTTCTTGTGCTTCGGAGTATTTTGTACAACTATATACTTGTAGTACTTGTTTGGGTCAAGCACAGGAGATGGTCTTTCTTTGCCCTTATATTCTGTCGTTGCTATCACTAAAGTATTTTTTTTGTTGAACCAATAGTGATGTACTGTTACTTGTTTAGATCAAGTACAGTAGTTTGTATTGATTTTCTTTTCAAAGTTAGCATTGTCACAATTATCTAGATGAGTCTTTTGCATTTTGGGTTTCATATGGGGGGTCACATAGGCATTAACGTTAGGAAGAGGTATTCACATAGATGCAGGCTTGATCGTTAGTTTTGCTTGCTCCAATGATCGAGTCTGTTTTTTGAACTGGAATAAGAACTGATTCTCTCTGTACTGCAATTGAATTTCAAGTAGGAAAGCTACTGAATCTCTAAAATGTTCTATTGTTGCTATTACTAAAACATTTTGTGCAACTGATACTGCTGGGCTGATACTTTTTTAAATCAAGGCAAGTAGATAATCTTGCTTTTCATTTGAAACATGGCCTTGTCGCAGTCTAGAACAGACTTGGGCATTTTGGGTTCCATATGGGGTTACACATGCATTGATCGTCAGTTTATCATGCTCCAATGGTCGAGCATTTCCTTTCAAACATGTCTCTCTGTACTGGGAGCTAGCACTACTTGCTTAGATCAAGTAGCTTCTCCTTTGAAACAATGGCCTTGCACATATACTGCGTAGCTACTCCCTCCGTTTAAAAATATATAAAGATGTTTTAGCTTTTGTGAAACGAGTGTATATAGACTCTTTTTAGTGTGTAGTTTGGAGTGAAACTATATACTAAAAGGGTCTAGATACACTCGTTTCACAAAAGCTAAAACATCTTATATTTTGAAATGGAGGAAGTACTACGTATGTTTTATCGTAGTCAGGTTACTCACATTTACTTCATCATTCTTTCTTATAATATTTAGCATGCAATCATACTTCCTTTTGAAACTCCCGGTACATCTCTCTTTTGGCTTCAAAATATGTTCATGTTGTTTGATGTGTGCTCTCATCTTGGTCCTGATAGTGTTGTGCTAGTTATGTCCTTAAAAAACACTAGCCCCTACTGTGGCGGTGATCTTGCGTCTCCCCCTCTTTTTTTTTCTTGTTTCTGAACACCTTTGGTGGGTTTTAGCAGTTGGTAGTAGTTGTGCTATATGATGGCTCCCAGGAGCCTGAACCTGATGTGTTGTGTTTCAGTGGTTTCTGTTCCGTTATAGGCTGATAGTGGAACCCGACTGGGGTTATATGGAAAAAAACATCTATCACCCACTGTTGGCAGCGCGCTCATTGAGAGTAGAGAAGATCGGATCAGGGGACGATGGTACGGTATTTGTTGTGCTATTTGATGTGCGCAAGTCAGGCGACAACAGCATATCCTCCGTGTGTGTCAGGCTGGACGTGTGCTCGTTGCCCTTGTACAATGTGCTGATCACTGCCTATTACCCGACAGTAGAGCTAGGGTTTTGGACCAGTGCAATCTACAGTTCATCCACGCCTGGGGTATGGGCGGTGTCGGGCATCATCCGGACGAAAAATCGTTCCTTTTTGTTGTTTTAGGAACCATCTCATATTACACAGGGCCTGCATTACTCAATATGCATCAATCACGGGAGAGAATACCCAAATGACACAAAATTTAGTTAACCCTCTTAGGGATGTCTGTGTGTTGGAGGGTGGATTTTGGATGCATAGTAGTACTAGTTCTTGTACTTTGAAGTATTTTGTACTATATACTGGTAGTACTTGTTTAGGTCAAGGGCAGGAGATGGTCTTGCTTTGCCTTTGTTCTGTTGTTGCTATTACCAAAGTATTTCGTTGAACTAAAAGTGATGTACTGTTACTTGTTTAGATCAAGTGCAGCAGATTGTCGTGCTTTTCTTTTGAAACCTAGTATTGTCACAATTATCTAGATGAGTCTTGGACATTTTGGATTGCATATGGAGGGTCACACAGGCATTGACGGAATGAAGTGGTATTCACACAGAAGCAGACTTGATCATCATTTTTGCTTGTTCCAATGATCGAGCCTATTCGGAGAACACGGCAAACTGATCATGCACCAAGGTTTTTTGAGATGGAAGAATAACTTATTATCTCTGTACTACTATTGAATGTCAAGCAGGAAAGCTACTGAATCTCTCAAATATTTTGTCGTTGCTATTACTAAAGAATTTTGTGGAAATACTGTTCTGCTGGTACTTGTTTAAATCAAGAGTAGTAGATAGTCTTGCTTTTATTTTGGAACATAGTCTTGTCACGATCTAGATGAGACTTGGGCATTTTGGGTTGCCTAAGGGGGTCACACAGGCATTGATGTGAGAATAACATACTCAAAGCAGACTTGATCGTCAGTTTTGCTTGCTCCAATGATCGAGGTGTTTGGTGAAAAGGGCAAACTGATCACGCGACAAAGTTTTTAGAGGTGAAACAAGAACTGGTTCTCTCTATACTGCTATTGTATTTTAATGCATATACTGATGAATTGGTCACTTTTGAAATGTTGCTGAATTGGTCAAGTGCTGCTGAATATGAACTTCAAATCTGTTGATAATTTTTCTATCTTATTTTGTACTGCTGAATTTTGACATGAATATCTGCCACAAAGAACTATCGCTTTTCCCCTCCCTCTCTAAGGTCTTTGTTTCAAATCTGGCCGAGCACATCACAATGCAATTTTTATTAACGAAAAGAAGCAATCTAGTAGCTCATTCGACCCCTCTTTAGCGTAGAACATTTTAATTCGATATTTTCAGGGTTAGGAGACTACTGACCACAACCTAGTGAAATTTGAGAAAGGAGCCCATGGAGCATAGCCAAGAACATATTAATTCAGCCTTTTAGGGGTCAAGGGACTGCTGAGCACAGCCTAGTAAAATTTGAGAAAGAAGCCCATGGAGCATAGCATATGTAGTATAACCCACGTAGAGCAGCCTATGTAGAATAGCCAAATTCTTTTTAATTCGGCCTATGACATTTTTTCTATAAATATCTTTGTTTTAATGGAAACACACTCAGTTTACATTTATTTGATTTGAAGGTCTTTTGTTCGAATTGCATGTGTGTGTATCTTTGGTTTACATTTTTTCTTCTAGCAATATAGCATTACAGAGAGGCTGATATCACGGACCCACCAGCCTGCAGTGTCCCTCGAGTTTATTTTTGAGGGTGGGTTTGAAAAAAAAGTTTAAATACTTTAGCAGAGAGGCTGGCATCAGGGACCCACTAGACAGAACATAGAAGGTTGCATCGGGGACCCACGAGACAGAACATACTAGAGAGGCTAACATAAGGGCCCCAACAGTAAGACCATACACGGCTGCTACGGTGAAAAGATTGGACGCGGCCAAAAAAAGTCCATCATACACACGTTGCACTTACAGAGAAGCTGACATGTCGGACCCAGCAGGCCCAAGCATAGCCCATGAAATTAGCGTATCAACCCCAACCATAGCCCAAATACTTATAATTCGGCCTTTTCTTGGTCATGTGGCCACGGACCATAGCCCATTCTATTTAGGAGTGAGCCCATGGAATATAAGTCATGACGAATAGGGCATCCGCCCCGAGATAGCCCAAAATCCTTTTAATTTGGCCTTTATGAGCATTCTTAGTCCAACATACACACGTTTCTTTCAAATAGAGGCTATCATCTAGGACCTAGCATAGACACATTTCCTGCACAGAGGAGGTTGACATCTGGGACCCAGCAAGTTGCCAAGATCAAAACAGCGGACACGACCGAAAAAAGTCCATCATACGCATGTTTCATTTATAGAGAGGCTGATATGTGGGATCCAGCAGCGCGACCTTATACAGATGCTGCATCGAGCAGCGTTGCCAGTTCGAAACAGGGAGGCGCGAGCAAGGAAAAAGTTCAGCATACACACGTTTCTTGTAAAGAGAGGCTAAAATGAGGGATCCACCAGCGTGAGCAAACAGCAGATTCATCGAGCAACTCTATCTAGTTTGGAACAGGGTAACGCTAGAGAAGAAAAATTCTATCATACCCACAACTCTTCTAGTATGAGGGTTACATAGGAGACCCACCAGCCTGAATAAATGGCTGATGTAGTGAGCAACGCTATCAAGTTCGGAACACGAAGGCCCGACCGAGGGCAAAAAATCCATCATACACACGTTTCTTCTAATGAGTGGGTGACATGTGGGGCCTAGGAGGTTGGTTAAACGGTAGATTCATCGAGGAGCGCTATCAACTTTGGAACAAGATAGCACGAGCAAAGGAAAAATTCCATCAAACACACATTTCTTCTAATGAGAGGATGCCATGTGGGTCCTAGTAGCCTGATTAAACGGTAGATGCATCGGGTAACGCTATCAACTTTGGAAAAGGGTAGCACGAGTGAAGGAAAACAATTCCATCATACACATGATTCTTCTAATGAGAGGGTGACATGTGGGACCCAGCAGCCTGACTAAACGATAGACGCCTCGAGCAATGTTATCGAGTTCAAATAAGGGAGGCGCGACCGAAAAGTATGGTCCGCTAGAGACAATAGCATTTGGAACCCACACGCCTCAAATGAGTTCAGCGAGTCAACATCACACGAGGAAACGAAAATCTTGCTTCTGCCACGTGCCAGCCGAGCTTCCTCCATGTTTTTAGCGGTTCCGTCATAGTAGAGGGCCGCAAAACTAGAAAAACATTTTCCATCGGCCACGGTCGATCCGTGAAATTCATCACGGAAGACACGCCTTCTACGATGACTGTCGGGCCAAGTCATTGCAGAAGGAAACAATTCTTGTAGTGTATCTTCCATAAGCTTCACAGTCGAGAACATAAACTTTCTCGAGAATGCACCAATATTTAAGCAACAATATTTTTGTCTTTCTTTTGGTTCTATCCATGGATTTCGTATTCAAAGTTTCCAATGAATACTCTACAAGGACTTATTCTCTATTGTTTTGGTGATATCAAATAACTCCAAAACTTCCATGACGATCCATATAATATATGGTGCCGATCTCACAAATTCAGATGGTTTATTATATATTCTAATTAAGTGTTTACTATTTCTAACTAATATTCTTTACATTTACACTACAATTATTTATTCTGCGCCATCTATTCACCCACTTGGTAATTGATATCACATTGCGATGCTTTCGTTTCGATGTATCAAATGCATTGCATTTCACAGTTTTCTTATGCCAATCTTATAATGTCGAATTTCATTACTATTTGTCAAATCGTAGTAATAAGATTCTCTTTTATCTTTAATACCCTTGGATGATGAAATATTTTGATCATATCAAATAGTTTCATGATCATGTTTCTTTTGATAAACCCTTTTACAAAATTCAAACAATCACAAATGGTAATCACCACTTCATTGAAATATGATACATCGAATATGTATTCTCTTTCAACAATTCATCAAACACTTTGCAATAATGCAATACACGGTGTTTAAGTTATCTTGCCGAAATTGGGCATGATTCATATGTGACAAGAAATCAAATGTCTTTCACATATTATCAACATAACTTCGAATTTAAACAATGGTTTCATTCAAAATGAATATATAATTAAGTTGGGTATTTTCAATGATTCATGCATTATCAATTAGTTTCACAACAAGGATAATTCACACATAATAGAACAACATATGAACACAAATACAAATCATTCATAGAAGTAGAACGACTGTTTGTTACAATACCATATGAATAACCGTCTAACGAAGTGTGAGACACACTAAAGAAGTTCACAATCCATCAATTACAATAATCATCCAAAAACGATAAACTAAGTGATAAATGTCGAGGGAGAGTGTCGTTGGCCATCATCATCATGCACGCCATCAACATGCAACACCACCTCCTCTCTAGCAAGCAGCTCTCATGTAGAAGGACCTGTTTTCACCAAAATAGAACAAGTACCAAATACTTTAACACAACAACAAGTGTTTGCAAGATTATAACATTTATAAAACTATATATAAAATATATACCTTCGTCATCGACGACCTCTCCGGCGATAGGTTCAACCTTTACGTTCCTAAAACGTAATATGAACTAATGGAAATCCATTGTTTCCGTATCACCACTAATAATGCTACTCTGGACATGTCCTTCATAGCTAGGAGGAAGCGATCGAAGTAGTATGCCCATCGCAAATGACTCGGTCATCCAATTGTCCATGAAGTAAACCAGTCTCATGTGTGCATCAAGCATGCGCTCCAAGTGACATTTCAGACAAGTGTGTTCCTCCATCTTTATGGAAATAAAATCTCCAAGCAGCTCATGCTTCCACAAGCGCACGTGTCTTATGAACTCTGCTCTCAGTTGATCGACAATATCGTATGGGTCAAGATCCCCCATGAGCGGATGCAGTTCATCCACCATCCCGTAACGCATTAATATTTGAATGAAAGTGGACATCTCTTGATTATAGTAGCATTCTGCCCGCTCTCGTGGGGTCTTATAGTCATCAGGCTCGGTCAAATCCATCGTGCGCATATGTAATCTACCACATTATTCTTAGTAAGGAGATCATTCAGATGCACAAGCCACCCAGGGAAGTTTGATCCATCAAGTCTAAGTTTTTCACCAACTACTCACTCATCAACGTCAAAGTAAGCTTCACGGTGAGCCATCTCTACATTTATAATTGCAAAAGGAATTTAGACTAAGTTTATAATTATATGAGTTAAAACAAGAACTCCACTAAAAACTCCTATCCCTAGAAGGGTTTTAGCGATTAAATGATCCCTATTCACTACACCACCCCCGATTACACGATCCCAATTAGTTGCAAAGGTGGATGCTGAAACGTTGATCACATCATTCATGCGACTCGTGCTCGATCTTTTGACCTTCCGTGTTCCGAGGCCATGTCTACACATGCTAGGATCTCCAACTCAACCTTAGTGTATCCACTGTGCAACATGGCTTACACCCACCGTTTGTAAATGCAGTTATATTTGACACACGATCATCGTGGTCTGCCTCATAACGGAGAACTTTCTTGGTGGTGCACACTTAAGAGAGAACACTTTCATTGGTATTTTGATTGGGGATCATATTATTAGGCTACCGTTGAGTATCTAATACTAGCACACAATAAGATGCACAAACAATAAACATTGAATGTAAGTGTGATCCGATATGGACCTTCACGCTATGATCTCCATCCCACGCCACTGGATTCCGGCACGAGGGTTCCCGCGCCGTAGGCACTAGGGTACCGGTGCCTCCGGCGTGGTAGTCCATCATCTCCGTGACCATTACTACTACTTAGCAACATAAACTAAACTACTTCACCTTGGCTACAACCATATCACATCACAACGTCTGCTTCAAAACAAAGTTAGACCCCTCTACTTTATCTTTTCATGTTTTACGTGGTTGTTAGGGATTCCTTACAAGAACCGTTCTTACCTACGAACTTCCACCACAACGTTGATCAAGTAGTTGTCTATACTACACCCCTTTCAGGGCTCTCCTTTGCAAATGGCATACCAACTAATGCAAGAAAGACAGACACCCTCCAAAGCCACTTTATATAGTATAAGCCGTATGTCAAGCGTGGACCAATCTTGCGAATGAACGTGTAAAGTCAGTTGGGGGCTGCTTCGTGAAGCATTACTTCGGTAACAACTAAAATATCAATTCCCACATGCTACAATTCGTGTGTTCTACCTGCACTAGCAATACTACGCATATATCTAGATCTGATACCACTGTAGGGGTTCGCACATGAAAACAATATATTTTCCCTACGCCAATAACCCTAATGCCAGGACCTATCTATTAGTAATTCAGTAACAGGAGGGGCTTTTCGCGAACTTACCCTTGAAGACCGAATTTTATTGTCAACGCTCGGGAGAGCGTGATTGATGTAGATGAGCCGAAGCCGACCTCGGGGTCATGTTGAAGTTCCAACAGCTCCTGTGGCTCCAACGACTTCTAGTACCCCAAGTGTTGCACCTTGCAGGGAGTTACACACGCCCGGTGCCTGACGATGACTCCCGTTCCTCCAAGTCAGTAGCATTTGCGGAAGTAGAGCTTCTGGTTCCGAATCCCGCAGCGCGACAATGCTGCGTGGTGAAGAAGACTCCTGCTCGTGCAATCCGGACTTGGTACCATGGTCACGGGAGAGAGAGAGAATCAACTGGAGGTCTCCCAAAAAGAGAGGAACCTTTTTTGGATTATTGGGTATTTAATTTGTCAAAATACCTTTCTTTATATAGGGGAAAAAACCCCCACATAGGCAATTTCCTAAGCCATGTGGGACTAAACCAAGGAGGGGGAGAGGGGGGCTTGGCCGCTGCCAACTAGGGCCCAAGTGGGCCCCACGCGGGGTGCCATGGCCCAGCCGGCCACCCCTCCTCCTTCCTCCCTTTGGTCTTTCCCTCATGGGCCCTTTTCCCTAGGGATTTTGGCCCAATTAGGTATTTAGACCATTTTAATTCTTTTTCTTTTATTGAATAAATATAAATGAATGATTAAATCATTATTCAACATTACCTTACATATTATTCAATCCCCGTGGCTATGGAACTCCTTCCACCCCACTCCAGACATCATCTGGACTTACCGAAACCCTTCCGGTTTTCTCTCGCTCTTTTCTTCGGTGATTCTGCAGACACCAGAATACTCTCTGAGCATCATCAAGCCCTTAAGCGCGACCCCACTGTTCGGGAACACTCCATACATTGTAGGGACCCTCCCGTACCAATGATCATCAGAGGGACCTGGATGGCCATGTTGACCCATGTGCATTCTATGAATCTTTCGTCGTTGAACCATGAACGCCATGTCATATTCCTTTTGTCTCTTGATACTTGCATTGTCCGAGATCTGATCAATGGCATCACTATGTCATGATCAATCTCTTTATCAACAAATATTATTTGACTCGTTCTAACAAGTGATATCCGTGTAATCAAATCACACATTGCACAACTTTTTGATATAACTTATCTGAGTGGCCCCTTGATTATCTTTTCTGTCAAGCAGATGGAAAAATCCCGCTCTTGACGCATATTGCCTCAACTGTTCCTCTGAATACCATAATACACCTTTATAATCACCATGTTATCAGATGACGTTTGATGCTATCTGAACATCCTCGAGTAACAGTGATTGATATGGTCTCTCGGTCTAAGAAATAGGACACTAGGTCTTTTCTAGTCATCATAATTTAAACATCGTGACATGATTGGGTTACGATGCTTAGGTTGGGTATAGCTCATCATCTAATTCTCGCAATGAGGTGACTCTATTGTCAACTAGCATAAATTCCACATGATTAGGAAACCTTGATCATATGTTGACCAATGAACCAGCGACTAGAGATTCACCGGGAACTCCTGGTTGTTTATATATGACACGTATATTGATATTTACTTTCAATATAGTTATAGCATGATATAAACCTTAATCATAAACTTTATGAAATATGATAATAATCTATATTATTATTTGTCTCTAGGGCATATTTCCAACATTAATATCTAGCAGTTTTTTGTATCCTTGCTTCTTCTTCCTTCCTGTGGTGTTTGATTTGCGTGGGTCACGTACATCTGGGACTTGTGATGTTTCAGAAGCCATTGGCATGCTTGCATTTGCATCATGGAACGTTGTTGTTGTTTCAGGAGTTCCCGCAGATGTGGTTGCAGCTGTCTTTTTTCTTTTTGTTTGACGTTTTTGTGAACCTGAGCTTGCACACTATTGAGGCACATTGGGTGCACTGCCTTGTTGTTGCACCGGAGCAATTTGATGTGGTTGCTAACTTGTAGGAGGATGATTGGATGCTGCTCTCTTTTCTCTTTTATCAGTCTCTCTCTTTAGGTCATTCAAATCCTTCTTCAAAGCTTTCAGATGGTTGCGTATTGTTTTCTTGCCATCTTCAGTTTGGTTTCCATAGTTTGCTAATAATCTAAAGGCATTACACATGATCGCCAATGACATATTCTTCCTAAATTCCTTAGGCATGACTGCTGGTTCGCCTGGCATTTCCTCCACCAAGTCCTCTTCGACGCTCCATGTCCATCTTTTAAGAACATATGCATCCGACATCTCAGTTAAGTTTAGGTGGACCATGGTCTGCATCAAAATAGATGTGTTATTTTGATTTCTCATCAATTTTTTGAGCTTTGTTTTGCATAAGCTAGTATCTACATACATGCAACCGATCACTTTGCATGCACTACCTGACAGCTAAACACATAGAACCTAGCACTTAAATACATGTAAAGTAGTAACTAAAAATAGATTTTTCTCCCTGGTAACTTCAAACATATAACCTGGTAGTTGCATGCATTTAAGGTAGTAACTAAATAGCTTTTAATTGGCAGGTGTAACTGCATTTTTCTAGGATTTTTTACCTTCAGCACATGGCAGAAGAGAATGTCGTCCCTCCCAAACTTATAGCAAGTACATTTATATACTCCATTAGGAACATCAGCATACACTTCATAGGCGCGGTTGTGGTAGTGGGGCAAAAACTGTGCTATGCATACTAGCTAATAGGTCTTGTCATGTTTATTTTTTATGTTGTAGCACATGATAGATTGCATCTCTGCCTAGAACCTGTTGTATATCCTCCGTGTGTACAATTTCAACATTTTTTGCTCGATTGGGTGATGACACTAGGTCCTAGCGTTAGTGAGAGCAGATTGTGCTTCCTGATCATTCTCGGCCTTCATAATTTTTGCTTGGATAACACAGTATTGGATAACAAATTCCAGAACGGAGTTGGTAGGGTTAACATACTTCTTTAGGACTGCGTTGAAACCCTCACTACGTTGAGTAGTCTGCATGAAAGGATAGAAATCGTGCATGAAGTACGCAGGAACCCAATAGCTTCTTTTCTCATACAATGTAGCAATTTTTTGATGGTTTTGTAGCCCATATGTGGCAATCATGTTGCTCCACCTTTCTTCAAACTCTTGTGGTGTCAAACTAGCATTTATGCACTCATTGAACTCTAGGCACAATGGTTCATTTTTAAACAGAAATGGACCTATCTCTTCCATCGCCTTGTCAGCTATGTGCCATCGGAAGTTTCGATGCCTAGCATCTGGAAACACTTCATCGATAGTAGACTTCATAGCAAAGTCCTGGTATATGATGATATTTTTTGGTTGTACCCCATCCATTGCAAGCAGGAACATCCGCAAGAGCCAAATGTAAGTATGTGTCAGCTCATTCCCTAGTAAACCACAACCTAACTGTATTGACTGACCATGGTTGTTTATTCCGATGAACGGTGTACATGTAATCTTGTAAGTGTTTTTCATGTACGTGGCGTCGAAAGAGACGCAATCATTGTAGAATTTGCAAGCCCTCCTTGCAGCACCATCCACCCAAAATAACTTATCAACCCTTTGCTCATCATCAAGGTCAAACTTGTAAAAGAAATCAGGGTCTTCCTTCTTGATGTTTACAAAGTACTCAAATGTGTCCACCAAATCAGTAAACTTGTTCTCGTAGCTTAGCTTTGCCCTAAAATTTGCCATGTCTATCGTACTGTGAGGGACACCTTCAAGTGACTCATAAAGTTTCGCCATGATCTGCATCATTCTACTTGTTTCCATGTTCACCGAGTGAAGAATGTTAATGAAATCTTGGTCTTCTTGTGATATGTTTCTTTGTGAACTAAGAAACGTAGTCAGTGACCATTGCTTAACCAATGGGTGGTAATGATCATCACAAAACTCTGTCACAACAAAGCTGCCCCCTCTTAATTTCACTAGCATCCGTGCTTGGCAGCCAATTATTGGTCTTGTACTCCTATTCTTCTCAGCAACAACTGGTTTAGGATTCCGTGTGTCTTCTTTTGGTTTTGCTGTGTGACATTCCATGTGGCAAACAACCCCTACTCGTATGTAGTCACTAGTTACCTCTGACTTTTTCTGCAGTTGTATCATACAATGAACCCTCTAGTTTTTGCATACATATTGTCATGTTGTACTGCTTCATCGAGGATCTCAAATCTCATATGCATGGATGGTGCTTGTGGAAGCAACCTCAGGCCCTCCTTCTTTTGCGTTGTTCAGCATAGCAGTAGGTGTATGTGCTGTACTGGAGTGTGACAACATATTCTCCGTGCATGCTAAGTCTACGGATGCACCAACAGTAGGTGTATCTTCTACTGCTTGGCGTAAGGCCACATTTGCAAATGAAGTTAGCACCAAGTTTCTGTTAGTTTTGTCATGCATTTAACTAATGTGGCAGTTAAGTATAGTTAAACTGGTAATTCAGTAGAATCAACATGGCAGCTATAAACAGTGAACCTGGCAGCCAACACATGAATACCATTATCTCTCTAGATTTAATTTGAATCATATCAGTTCAACAAGCAACTTACTAGTAACATAGTAGTTTACAAATTTTTTTTGATAAAGCAGACTGTGCAAGTTCATTCACCTATGTGCATAACCTGTTAGTTCATCTAGCTAGAAAGAGGCAACCAGTCCTTAGTATTCCGGTAGTTACTTCAATTTGAATCTGGTAACTACTCTATTCAAAGCTCAAAGTAAATATTTTTCGATCATTTTACCTTTGCTATTCAATGGTATAGCACCAGTAGAGCATACAACACCAGTAGAGTCATCCATTTATTGTTGATTATCATTCATCTCTGTGAACTGCAAAATAAGATTACCTTTTTCTGTCATTTAGTAAATTTTGTCTTTTTTCCATGCAGGAATTAGATGATTATGGTCATGCAAATTGTAAATAAGGGCTTGCTTAATGTTTAGCAAATTGATAGAAGCATAATGAAGAAAAAAGGATCTGCATTTCGTTTGTCATGGACCTCATCATATGCAACACAAAACCATATTTTCTCAGTTGATTATCTGTTGGAAAGAAAAACAACCTGAACAAACCCCAGATATGTCTTATGTTATGTTTTTAGTTATATGGCTGTTCCTGCTACCTACGGAATTAGCTTTTGGAGCTGAACAAGATGCAAGAAGCATGTGTTTGTTGCTACTGTTTTAATGCAGTAATTTTATTTTGTTGTACTTCTGGTATGTGAATTTCATGCAAACTTATGATCGAATGAAGTAGGAAGAGAGAGATGGGACAGAGAGGATTCAGAGAAGTGGGAAGAGAGGGATGGGACACAGGGGATTCACCTTTTTTTGCACTAATATTTTTGTTGCTTCTACTTGGTCTTCATGGGCGATTTTTGAGCCATGGAGATCTGCCTCTAGTTCTTCCGGGGTGGTTTCCAATGTTTCAGATATGTTTTTTATTATTGAGGAAGAAGAAGATTGGAGTCCATTTTTAGAGGGAAGGGGGTTGGTTTTTGCTAGGTCGTGGTGGTGGTTGTTGTTTGGATAGATCCTGGTAGCTGTAAAGTAAAACCACAACAGCGTCGGGCTCACAGCAGCTGCAAAGTAGAACCAAAGCTGTTGTAAAGTAGAACCACAACAAAAGGTGTGTGCTCCGTCAGGCCCACTAGAGCAAATGGAGCGGTCCAGACTCACGCTTGCGCGCTGCCACCCGTGCTCGTTCGGACATGCAGTCTCCAGGCTGGCATTTGCGCTGAGCGTGCACGTTGGTTTTTGCATGCGCTGACATCAGCCGCCGCACGGACCAGAGGTGAATGCGCCGCCACCGGTTATTCTAGTGGCATGAGAGTATGCTTGTGTTTTATGACGTCCTTTGGCCAAGGGTTGGTTTTGTAAGACTTCTAAAAATCTTCTTAACTACTACCTCATGTTCCACAATGTAAGCATTTTTAGCAAACTAAAACAACTTGCTAAAGATGGAGTACTAAAAATAGAAAGCTTTATGTATCTAAAAGGAAAGGTCTTAAATAAGGGCACGTACAATGGTCTTATCATAGTCTTATCTTAGCAATGCCATGTAGGATAATTGTCGAGTTGGAGGAAAGAGAAACAAAAAAAGACTTCTGCCTTATCTTAGCTAAGAGATCATCACTTAGCACTATATGTCACCACATATTTAGGAATATCTGTTGTTGATAAGACTAAAAAAGACCCATTGTACATCTTATTTTTTCATTATATCATGATTATGTGGTATGTTATAAGATAAGACTATCTTATCAACTATTGTACATGCCCTAACTATTGTACATGCCCTAATACGCAGATGTGAAGCAGCTGACGGATGGATACCTTGACACGCCGGTGGAGGACCTACCGGGGCTGAGGAAAATGAGGCTCAGGGACTTCCCGAGCTTCATACGCAGCACGGACCTGGATGAGTTCATGGTGGGGTACGCCATCAAGGAGACGGAGCGCCCGGCCGGCGCGTCGGCGGTGATCCTGAACAGCTTCGAGGACCTCGAAGGCGGGGCAGTGGAGGCCATGGAGGCGCTCCTCGTCAAAGTCAAGGTCTACGTTAGATTTGCGATAAGTAAATAACGAAGAACGAAAACAAAATCACAGCAAGGGACGCAGATTTAACGTGGAAAACCCTCTCCAACAAAGAGAGGGGAAAAACCACGGGCGCCAGCCAGCGAAACTTTACTATAACGGAGAGTGTTTACACAACGCCAGAGATTTCACACATGCAACTTGTTCCTAACCGGCGGCTTACAAGAAGTATATATAGCGGTGGTACCCTAGGTCATCAACGATCCGTACCGCGGGGAGCTGTCACCCCCCGCACCCCCCACATGCGTCCCTGTTCCGCATCGGCCCAAGCCTCCGGCGACGGGCCTCGCTCCACTCCGTCAGAAGTTGGCCTGTACTTTGTAGAATTTGGATCAACATATAACAAACTACACCTTGAGACAAATTCCTTCTTGTAGCATCAACGGTAATCATCTCCATGAACAAACAAAGAAAACACTTTTGGCGCCAATAGCCACTTGGGCTAAGCAGTTATACCAACTAAGCTTGAGCATAGCTCAAACTTAGCAACAGGAACAGGCTTTCTCATCATATCAGCAGGATTATCATGAGTGCTTATCTTGCATACCTTCAGTGTACCTTGTGCAACAACATCACGAACATAATGGTACTTGATATCAATGTGCTTTGTTCTCTCATGGAACATCTGATCCTTAGTAAGGTAAATAGCACTTTGACTGTCCCATAACAGGTTAATGCAAGAATCATCCTGACAAAGCTCAGCATACAAACCTTTCAACCAAACAGACTCTTTGCAAGCTTCAGCAACAGCCATATATTCTGCTTCGGTTGTAGATAAAGCAACAACTGGTTGCAGCGTTGCCTTCCAACTCACGGCACATCCACCTACCGTGAACACATAACCTGTGAGGGACCTCCTCTTATCCAAGTCGGCAGCAAAATCTGAATCCACATAGCCTGCGAGTCCCTCATCAGTCTTGCCAAGCTTCAAGCAAGCGTTGGATGTGCCACGGAGGTACCTGAAAATCCACTGAACAACTTTCCAATATTCTTTACTAGGATTAGCCATGTAACGACTCACCAAACTCATAGCATATGATAAATCAGGGCGAGAACAAACCATGGCATACATCAAGGAACCAACAACACTAGAATAAGGAACTCGAGACATGTACTCAATATCTTCATCAGAACTAGGACATTGCAATGCTGACAATTTAAAGTGAGGAGCAATAGGAGTACTAACTGACTTTGCATCATGCATATTAAAACGTTGAAGAACTTTCTCAAAGTAACTTTGCTGACTATGAAACAACAACCTAGATTTTCTATCCCGTTTAATTTCCATAACTAGGATTTTCTTAGCAGCACCAAGATCTTTCATCTCATATTCACTACTTAGGCATGCCTTCAAAGTAGTGATTTCTTTCATGCTCTTGGCAGAAATTAACATATCATCAACATATAACAACAAGTAAATAGGTGACCCATTAACAAACTTTATATAAACACAGCTATCAAACTGAGATCTCTTAAAACCTTGTGAGATCATAAATGAATCAAACCTTTTATACCACTGTCTTGGAGATTGCTTCAAACCATAAAGTGATCTCATCAATTTGCACACAAAATCCTCTTTTCCAGGAACTATGAACCCTTCAGGTTGGTCCATGTAAATCTCCTCCTCCAGTTCACCATGCAGAAAAGCAGTATTTACATCTAGCTGCTCAAGCTCAAGATCATGCATAGCAACAATACCAAAGAAAGTACGAATAGAGTTATGCTTCACAACCGGAGGGAAAACATCATTATAGTCAATACCTGGAATCTGGCTAAAACCTTTTGCTACTAACCTTGCCTTAAACCTTGGAGGCTCATTAGGAGACAAACCTTCCTTTCTCTTGTATATCCACTTAAAGTGGACGGCCTTCTTCTGTTTAGGCAAGCGCACAACTTCCCATGTACCATTCTTATCAAGCGATTGCATCTCTTCTTGCATAGAAGAAACCCACTTCTCGCGGTCAACGGATGCAACGGCCTCATTGTATGTAGCAGGTTCAGTATCATGCTCCACCTGTTCAGCACAACTCAAAGCATAATGAGCAAGATTACACTCTTCAATTAAACGATGAGGTGGAACTATGTCACGCCTCGGTCTATCAGCAGCAATAGATTCCTGTGGCTACTGCAAAACAGTAGGTGAGTGCTGAACAACATTATCATCAATATTTTCCTCATGAGTATCATCAACAACAACATTATTATCAACAGTTTTCTGCAGGTGCTCCACCTGCACACGAACTCCCTCCTCTCCAATAGCAACAGGAGAGGGATCTGATGGCAAGCTGTCATGATACATAATGGATTCATTGAAAACAACGTTTCTACTCAACAAAATCCTTTTAGTTTCAGGATTCCATAATTTATATGCCTTAACTCCTGAACCATAACCAAGGAACATGCACTTAACAGCTCTAGGCTCTAACTTTCCATTATCAACATGAGCATAAGCAGTGCAACCAAAAACTCTCAACTGTGATTAATCAGCAGGCGAACCTGACCATACCTCAATGGGAGTTTTCTTCTCAAGTGGAATAGAAGGTGACCTGTTGATGAGGTAGCACGCTGTGTTGGCTGCTTCAGCCCAGAAACGTCTATGCATACCTGCATTGGACAACATACAGCGAGCCCTCGAGATGATGGTTCTGTTCATGCGCTGAGCCACGCCATTCTGCTGAGGAGTGTAAGGGATGGTGTGGTGCCTGATCATACCATCATTACTGCAAAACTCCTCAAACTCATTAGAACAGAATTCCATACCATTATCAGTACGTAGTACCTTTACTTTCTTTTCAGTTTGCTTTTCTACCATAACTTTCCACTTCTTAAAAGCATCAAAAACATCAGATTTGTGTTTCAGAAAATGTGGCCACACTTTTCTTGAGTAGTCATCAATAATAGTAAGCATGTAATTAGCACCACCAGTAGAAGTCTTACGGGAAGGTCCCCATACATCAGCATGCACATAATCTAATATGCCTTTGGTGGTATGAATGGAAGCATTGAATTTAACTCTTTTATGCTTACCAAAAACGCAGTGCTCACAGAACTCAAACTTACCCAAGTTGCAACCATCAATCAGCTCTCTCTTAACCAATTCTGCCATGCCATGTTCGCTCATATGCCCAAGACGCATATGCCACATATTTGTTTTACCACAATCATCAGAATCATTAGCAGTAACAGCAGCAGCAATACTAGGCAAAGTGCTACCTCTAAGAACATATAACTTAGCAGAATTCATATCACGTATCATGTGAATAAGAGAGCCTTTCGATACCTTTAACAACCTACGCCCACCGGCGTACTTGTATCCATCAACGTCCATGGTACCCAGGGAGATCAGATTTCTGGCCATGCTTGGTATGTGCTTCACCTCATTCAACGTAAGTGTCACGCCATCATGTGTCTTGATCTTAACAGATCCAACTCTGACAATATGGCATGGGTTGTCATTCCCCACACGTACAAAACCTCCAGTCTGCACAGACTCAAATGAACTGAACCAATCTTTGTTACAGCAAATATGAAACGAACATGTAGTATCAAGAATCCATTCATCATCACGAGATGCACAAGCAGCAAAAACGGCTAAACATTCACCGTCAGAACTATCACCAGAAACAACAGCAGCCTTACCATTACCTTGATCCTTATCTTTCGGTTGGTAAGTACCGTTCCTTTTCTCCTTATTCTGCAGCTTCCAACAATCATCAATAACATGATAAGATTTCTTACAATACCTGCAGAACTTGTCCTTTCCCTTGGACTTCGAACGACTTCTGCCGTCTTTGCTCTTATCTCAGTTGCCTTGATTGTTAAATCTCTGCTCGGTCCTGCCACGAACCTGCAGAGCTTCAGCCTTGGAAGACGCCCCATCTGCCCGCACCATAGATTTCATCTTTTCCCTCTGTTTGAGGGCATCTTGCACTTCATCAAGGGTTATCTTATCACGGCTCAACAATATTGTATCACGAAAGTGAGTATAAGAACTAGGCAGCGAGCATAAGAGTAATAGAGCTAGATCCTCATCATCATATTTTACTTCCATAGATTGCAAATCAGAAATAATCTCTCTGAAAAGAGATAAGTGATTCATTACCAATCCACCTTCCTGCAATCTAGGCGAGAACAACTTCATCTTCACATGCATCTTACTGGTTAGATCCTTTGACATGCAGATCGATTCTAGTTTTCCCCAAAGGGCAGCATCAGATTTCTCTGTCAAGACTTCCTGCAAAATATTATTGGATAGATGAAGTTGAATCAAAGACAAAGCCTTACGGTCCTTCTGGTTCTCTTCGTCAGACCAGCTCTTAGCATCCTTTTCCCCGAATCCATCCAGCGCATCATCTAGATCTGAAGTTTGGGCGAGAATCGCCCGCATCTTCACCTGCCACAAGCAGAATCTTGTGGAGTAGTCCAGCTGCAGTAGATCGAACTTCAATGATGACATGTCACAAACCCTAGATTAGAACCTGGGGCTCTGATACAACTTGTTAGATTTGCGACAAGTAAATAACAAAGAACGAAACCAAAATCACAGCAAGGGGACATAGCTTTAACGTGGAAAACCCTCTCCAACAAAGAGAGGGGAAAAACCACGGGCGCCAGCCAGCGAAAGTTCACTATAACAGAGGGTGTTTACACAACGCCTGGGATTTCACAGATGCAACTTGTTCCCAACCGGCGGCTTACAAGAAGTATATATAGCGGTGGTAACCTAGGTCATCAACGATCCGTACCGCGGGGGCCTATCGCCCCCCGCACCCCCCACAAGTGTCCCTGTTCCGCATCGGCCCAAGCCTCCGGCGACGGACCTCGGTCTGCTCCGTCAAAAGTTGGCCTCTACTTTGTAGAATTTGGATAAACATATAACAAACTCCACCTTGAGACAAATTCATTCTTGTAGCATCAACGGTAATCATCTCCCTGAACAAACAAAGAAAATACTTTCGGCGCCAATAGCCACTTGGGCTAAGCAGTTATACCAACTAAGCTTGAGCATAGCTCAAACTTAGCAACAGGAACAAGCTGTGTCATCATATCAGCAGGATTATCATGAGTGCTTATCTTGCATACCTTCAGTTTGTGCAACAACATCACGAACATAATGGTACTTGATATCAATGTGTTTTGTTCTCTCATGGAACATCTGATCCTTAGTAAGGTAAATAGCACTTTGACTGTCACATAACAGGTTAATGCAAGAATCATCCTAACAAAGCTCAGCATACAAACCTTTCAACCAAACAGACTCTTTGCAAGCTTCAGCAACAGCCATATATTTTGCTTCGGTTGTAGATAAAGCAACAACTGGTTGCAGCGTTGCCTTCCAACTCACGGCACATCCACCTACCGTGAACACATAACCTGTGAGGGACCTCCTCTTATCCAAGTCGGCAGCAAAATCTGATTCCACATAGCCTGCGAGTCCCTCATCAGTCTTGCCAAACTTCAAGCCAGCGTTGGATGTGCCACGGAGGTACCTAAAAATCCACTGAACAACTTTCCAATGTTCTTTACCAGGATTAGCCATGTAACGACTCACCAAACTCATAGCATATGATAAATCAGGGCGAGAACAAACCATGGCATACATCAAGGAACTAACAGCACTAGAATAAGGAACTCGAGACATGTACTCAATATCTTCATTAGAACTACGACATCTAGATCTATAGTTTGGGCGAGAATCGCCCGCATCTTCACCTGCCACAAGCAGAATCTTGTGGAGTAGTCCAGCTGCAGTAGATCGAACTTCAATGATGACATGTCACAAACCCTAGATTAGAACCTGGGGCTCTGATACAACTTGTTAGATTTGCGACAAGTAAATAACGAAGAACGAAACCAAAATCACAGCAAGGGGACATAGCTTTAACGTGGAAAACCCTCTCCAACAAAGAGAGGGGAAAAACCACGGGCACCAGCCAGCGAAAGTTCACTATAACAGAGGGTGTTTACACAACGCCTGGGATTTCACAGATGCAACTTGTTCCCAACCGGCGGCTTACAAGAAGTATATATAGCGGTGGTAACCTAGGTCATCAACGATCCGTACCGCGGGGGCCTATCGCCCCCGACACCCCCCACAAGTGTCCCTGTTCCGCATCGGCCCAAGCCTCCGGCGACGGACCTCGGTCTGCTCCGTCAAAAGTTGGCCTCTACTTTGTAGAATTTGGATCAACATATAACAAACTCCACCTCGAGACAAATTCAT
Source organism: Avena eriantha (assembly GCA_910589775.1). Lineage (NCBI taxonomy): Eukaryota > Viridiplantae > Streptophyta > Magnoliopsida > Poales > Poaceae > Avena > Avena eriantha. The sequence goes on along the minus strand of OU342743.1, from coordinate 482,427,481 downwards.
TCTTGTAGCATCAACGGTAATCATCTCCCTGAACAAACAAAGAAAATACTTTCGGCGCCAATAGCCACTTGGGCTAAGCAGTTATACCAACTAAGCTTGAGCATAGCTCAAACTTAGCAACAGGAACAAGCTGTGTCATCATATCAGCAGGATTATCATGAGTGCTTATCTTGCATACCTTCAGTTTGTGCAACAACATCACGAACATAATGGTACTTGATATCAATGTGTTTTGTTCTCTCATGGAACATCTGATCCTTAGTAAGGTAAATAGCACTTTGACTGTCACATAACAGGTTAATGCAAGAATCATCCTAACAAAGCTCAGCATACAAACCTTTCAACCAAACAGACTCTTTGCAAGCTTCAGCAACAGCCATATATTCTGCTTCGGTTGTAGATAAAGCAACAACTGGTTGCAGCGTTGCCTTCCAACTCACGGCACATCCACCTACCGTGAACACATAACCTGTGAGGGACCTCCTCTTATCCAAGTCGGCAGCAAAATCTGATTCCACATAGCCTGCGAGTCCCTCATCAGTCTTGCCAAACTTCAAGCCAGCGTTGGATGTGCCACGGAGGTACCTAAAAATCCACTGAACAACTTTCCAATGTTCTTTACCAGGATTAGCCATGTAACGACTCACCAAACTCATAGCATATGATAAATCAGGGCGAGAACAAACCATGGCATACATCAAGGAACTAACAGCACTAGAATAAGGAACTCGAGACATGTACTCAATATCTTCATCAGAACTACGACATCTAGATCTATAGTTTGGGCAAGAATCGCCCGCATCTTCACCTGCCACAAGCAGAATCTTGTGGAGTAGCCCAGCTGCGGTGGATCGAATTTCAATGATGACATGTCACAAACCCTAGATTAGAACCTGGGTCTCTGATACCACTTGTTAGATTTGCGACAAGTAAATAATGAAGAACGAAAACAAAATCACAGCAAGGGGACACAGATTTAACGTGGAAAACCCTCTCCAACAAAGAGAGGGGAAAAACCACGGGCGCCAGCCAGCGAAACTTCACTATAACGGAGACTGTTTACACAACGCCGGGGATTTCACAGATGCAACTTGTTCCCAACCGGCGGCTTACAAGAAGTATATATAGTGGTGGTAACCTAGGTCATCAACGATCCGTACCGCGGGGGCCTATCGCCCCCCGCACCCCCCACAAGTGTCCCTGTTCCGCATCGGCCCAAGCCTCCGGCGACGGACCTCGGTCTGCTCCGTCAAAAGTTGGCCTCTACTTTGTAGAATTTGGATCAACATATAACAAACTCCACCTTGAGACAAATTCATTCTTGTAGCATCAACGGTAATCATCTCCCTGAACAAACAAAGAAAATACTTTCAGCGCCAATAGCCACTTGGGCTAAGCAGTTATACCAACTAAGCTTGAGCATAGCTCAAACTTAGCAACAGGAACAAGCTGTGTCATCATATCAGCAGGATTATCATGAGTGCTTATCTTGCATACCTTCAGTTTGTGCAACAACATCACGAACATAATGGTACTTGATATCAATGTGTTTTGTTCTCTCATGGAACATCTGATCCTTAGTAAGGTAAATAGCACTTTGACTGTCACATAACAGGTTAATGCAAGAATCATCCTAACAAAGCTCAGCATACAAACCTTTCAACCAAACAGACTCTTTGCAAGCTTCAGCAACAGCCATATATTCTGCTTCGGTTGTAGATAAAGCAACAACTGGTTGCAGCGTTGCCTTCCAACTCACGGCACATCCACCTACCGTGAACACATAACCTGTGAGGGACCTCCTCTTATCCAAGTCGGCAGCAAAATCTGATTCCACATAGCCTGCGAGTCCCTCATCAGTCTTGCCAAACTTCAAGCCAGCGGTGGATGTGCCACGGAGGTACCTAAAAATCCACTGAACAACTTTCCAATGTTCTTTACCAGGATTAGCCATGTAACGACTCACCAAACTCATAGCATATGATAAATCAGGGCGAGAACAAACCATGGCATACATCAAGGAACTAACAGCACTAGAATAAGGAACTCGAGACATGTACTCAATATCTTCATCAGAACTACGACATCTAGATCTATAGTTTGGGCAAGAATCGCCCGCATCTTCACCTGCCACAAGCAGAATCTTGTGGAGTAGCCCAGCTGCGGTGGATCGAATTTCAATGATGACATGTCACAAACCCTAGATTAGAACCTGGGTCTCTGATACCACTTGTTAGATTTGCGACAAGTAAATAATGAAGAACGAAAACAAAATCACAGCAAGGGGACACAGATTTAACGTGGAAAACCCTCTCCAACAAAGAGAGGGGAAAAACCACGGGCGCCAGCCAGCGAAACTTCACTATAACGGAGACTGTTTACACAACGCCGGGGATTTCACAGATGCAACTTGTTCCCAACCGGCGGCTTACAAGAAGTATATATAGCGGTGGTAACCTAGGTCATCAACGATCCGTACCACGGGGGCCTATCGCCCCCCGCACCCCCCACAAGTGTCCCTGTTCCGCATCGGCCCAAGCCTCCGGCAACGGACCTCGGTCTGCTCCGTCAAAAGTTGGCCTCTACTTTGTAGAATTTGGATCAACATATAACAAACTCCACCTTGAGACAAATTCATTCTTGTAGCATCAACGGTAATCATCTCCCTGAACAAACAAAGAAAATACTTTCGGCGCCAATAGCCACTTGGGCTAAGCAGTTATACCAACTAAGCTTGAGCATAGCTCAAACTTAGCAACAGGAACAAGCTGTGTCATCATATCAGCAGGATTATCATGAGTGCTTATCTTGCATACCTTCAGTTTGTGCAACAACATCACGAACATAATGGTACTTGATATCAATGTGTTTTGTTCTCTCATGGAACATCTGATCCTTAGTAAGGTAAATAGCACTTTGACTGTCACATAACAGGTTAATGCAAGAATCATCCTAACAAAGCTCAGCATACAAACCTTTCAACCAAACAGACTCTTTGCAAGCTTCAGCAACAGCCATATATTCTGCTTCGGTTGTAGATAAAGCAACAACTGGTTGCAGCGTTGCCTTCCAACTCACGGCACATCCACCTACCGTGAACACATAACCTGTGAGGGACCTCCTCTTATCCAAGTCGGCAGCAAAATCTGATTCCACATAGCCTGCGAGTCCCTCATCAGTCTTGCCAAACTTCAAGCCAGCGGTGGATGTGCCACGGAGGTACCTAAAAATCCACTGAACAACTTTCCAATGTTCTTTACCAGGATTAGCCATGTAACGACTCACCAAACTCATAGCATATGATAAATCAGGGCGAGAACAAACCATGGCATACATCAAGGAACTAACAGCACTAGAATAAGGAACTCGAGACATGTACTCAATATCTTCATCAGAACTACGACATCTAGATCTATAGTTTGGGCAAGAATCGCCCGCATCTTCACCTGCCACAAGCAGAATCTTGTGGAGTAGCCCAGCTGCGGTGGATCGAATTTCAATGATGACATGTCACAAACCCTAGATTAGAACCTGGGTCTCTGATACCACTTGTTAGATTTGCGACAAGTAAATAATGAAGAACGAAAACAAAATCACAGCAAGGGGACACAGATTTAACGTGGAAAACCCTCTCCAACAAAGAGAGGGGAAAAACCACGGGCGCCAGCCAGCGAAACTTCACTATAACGGAGACTGTTTACACAACGCCGGGGATTTCACAGATGCAACTTGTTCCCAACCGGCGGCTTACAAGAAGTATATATAGCGGTGGTAACCTAGGTCATCAACGATCCGTACCACGGGGGCCTATCGCCCCCCGCACCCCCCACAAGTGTCCCTGTTCCGCATCGGCCCAAGCCTCCGGCAACGGACCTCGGTCTGCTCCGTCAAAAGTTGGCCTCTACTTTGTAGAATTTGGATCAACATATAACAAACTCCACCTTGAGACAAATTCATTCTTGTAGCATCAACGGTAATCATCTCCCTGAACAAACAAAGAAAATACTTTCGGCGCCAATAGCCACTTGGGCTAAGCAGTTATACCAACTAAGCTTGAGCATAGCTCAAACTTAGCAACAGGAACAAGCTGTGTCATCATATCAGCAGGATTATCATGAGTGCTTATCTTGCATACCTTCAGTTTGTGCAACAACATCACGAACATAATGGTACTTGATATCAATGTGTTTTGTTCTCTCATGGAACATCTGATCCTTAGTAAGGTAAATAGCACTTTGACTGTCACATAACAGGTTAATGCAAGAATCATCCTAACAAAGCTCAGCATACAAACCTTTCAACCAAACAGACTCTTTGCAAGCTTCAGCAACAGCCATATATTCTGCTTCGGTTGTAGATAAAGCAACAACTGGTTGCAGCGTTGCCTTCCAACTCACGGCACATCCACCTACCGTGAACACATAACCTGTGAGGGACCTCCTCTTATCCAAGTCGGCAGCAAAATCTGATTCCACATAGCCTGCGAGTCCCTCATCAGTCTTGCCAAACTTCAAGCCAGCGGTGGATGTGCCACGGAGGTACCTAAAAATCCACTGAACAACTTTCCAATGTTCTTTACCAGGATTAGCCATGTAACGACTCACCAAACTCATAGCATATGATAAATCAGGGCGAGAACAAACCATGGCATACATCAAGGAACTAACAGCACTAGAATAAGGAACTCGAGACATGTACTCAATATCTTCATCAGAACTACGACATCTAGATCTATAGTTTGGGCAAGAATCGCCCGCATCTTCACCTGCCACAAGCAGAATCTTGTGGAGTAGCCCAGCTGCGGTGGATCGAATTTCAATGATGACATGTCACAAACCCTAGATTAGAACCTGGGTCTCTGATACCACTTGTTAGATTTGCGACAAGTAAATAATGAAGAACGAAAACAAAATCACAGCAAGGGGACACAGATTTAACGTGGAAAACCCTCTCCAACAAAGAGAGGGGAAAAACCACGGGCGCCAGCCAGCGAAACTTCACTATAACGGAGACTGTTTACACAACGCCGGGGATTTCACAGATGCAACTTGTTCCCAACCGGCGGCTTACAAGAAGTATATATAGCGGTGGTAACCTAGGTCATCAACGATCCGTACCACGGGGGCCTATCGCCCCCCGCACCCCCCACAAGTGTCCCTGTTCCGCATCGGCCCAAGCCTCCGGCAACGGACCTCGGTCTGCTCCGTCAAAAGTTGGCCTCTACTTTGTAGAATTTGGATCAACATATAACAAACTCCACCTTGAGACAAATTCATTCTTGTAGCATCAACGGTAATCATCTCCCTGAACAAACAAAGAAAATACTTTCGGCGCCAATAGCCACTTGGGCTAAGCAGTTATACCAACTAAGCTTGAGCATAGCTCAAACTTAGCAACAGGAACAAGCTGTGTCATCATATCAGCAGGATTATCATGAGTGCTTATCTTGCATACCTTCAGTTTGTGCAACAACATCACGAACATAATGGTACTTGATATCAATGTGTTTTGTTCTCTCATGGAACATCTGATCCTTAGTAAGGTAAATAGCACTTTGACTGTCACATAACAGGTTAATGCAAGAATCATCCTAACAAAGCTCAGCATACAAACCTTTCAACCAAACAGACTCTTTGCAAGCTTCAGCAACAGCCATATATTCTGCTTCGGTTGTAGATAAAGCAACAACTGGTTGCAGCGTTGCCTTCCAACTCACGGCACATCCACCTACCGTGAACACATAACCTGTGAGGGACCTCCTCTTATCCAAGTCGGCAGCAAAATCTGATTCCACATAGCCTGCGAGTCCCTCATCAGTCTTGCCAAACTTCAAGCCAGCGTTGGATGTGCCACGGAGGTACCTCAAAATCCACTGAACAACTTTCCAATGTTCTTTACCAGGATTAGCCATGTAACGACTCACCAAACTCATAGCATATGATAAATCAGGGCGAGAACAAACCATGGCATACATCAAGGAACTAACAGCACTAGAATAAGGAACTCGAGACATGTACTCAATATCTTCATCAGAACTACGACATCTAGATCTATAGTTTGGGCAAGAATCGCCCGCATCTTCACCTGCCACAAGAAGAATCTTGTGGAGTAGCCCAGCTGCGGTGGATCGAATTTCAATGATGACATGTCACAAACCCTAGATTAGAACCTGGGTCTCTGATACCACTTGTTAGATTTGCGACAAGTAAATAATGAAGAACGAAAACAAAATCACAGCAAGGGGACACAGATTTAACGTGGAAAACCCTCTCCAACAAAGAGAGGGGAAAAACCACGGGCGCCAGCCAGCGAAACTTCACTATAACGGAGACTGTTTACACAACGCCGGGGATTTCATAGATGCAACTTGTTCCCAACCGGCGGCTTACAAGAAGTATATATAGCGGTGGTAACCTAGGTCATCAACGATCCGTACCGCGGGGGCTATCGCCCCCCGCATCGGCCCAAGCCTCCAGCGACGGGCCTCGCTCCGCTCCGTCAGAAGTTGGCCTCTACTTTGTAGAATTTGGATCAACATATAACAGTCTACACGCTCAACCCGCTCTCTCTGCTCGCACCGCGTAAGGGCGAGGCGTCATCGTCAACCATCAGCCGCCTCAACCTGTCGAAAGAGCAGGAGGAGTGCCTTTAGTGGCTCCACGGCAAGGAGGCTGCCTCCGTCGTGTACGTCAACTTCGGGAGCATCGTCGTCATGGCCAGCGAACAGCTGGTGGAGTTCGCCTGGGGGCTCACCAACAGCGGCAGGAAGTTCATGTGGATCATCCGCCCCGACCTCGTCAGGGGCGACGCGGCGGTGCTTCCCGGAGAGTTGCTGGTGGAGACGGCGGGGCGCGTGCTGATGGCCTCCTGGTGCCCGCAACAAGAGGTGTTGAACCACCCTGCCGTGGGCGTGTTCCTGACTCACAGCGGGTGGAACTCGGCACTGGAGAGCATGTGCGGTGGCGTGCCCGTCATCAGCTGGCCTTTCTTCGCGGACCAGCAGACCAACTGCCGGTACTAGTGCAACGAGTGGGGCATCGGCATGGAGATCAACACCAACGGCTAGCGCGATGCTGTCACAGGCCTTATCATGGAACTCATGGATGGAGAGGGTGGAAAGAAGATGAGGAAGAGGGCGGAGGAATGGCAGGAGAAGGCAATCATGGCGGCCAAGCCCCACGATCGCAACTTAGATGAGCTGGTCCCTAATGTGCTCTTGGGCAAGAACTAGATCTATCCCTATGTACAATTCTGTTTTAAAAATGTCTCCATCGAACGGCACTCTACACCTGGTATAAGTGACGATTCAATCGCAAATGCAGCTATTTGGAAATTTGGATTGGTGTGTTTCCAAATGATTTCAACCAAAGTGAATAGTTGAACCAGGGTTTCGAATTTCGTAAGCAGGAAAATTTCGCTGACCAACGAAATTGACGTAATTAACGAAATTTCCTAAATTTCGCAATGAATTTCGGACAAATTGACGAATTTTTCGTTTGAATTTGAACAAATTTGAATTCCATCTACTGAATATCAAGGATAAGTGCAAAACATGTTGATAAATTGGTTCCTTGCATGTTGGCACTGCACTTGGTGTTCATACAACCATACTTAGTACTCCAGGTTCGAATCACTGTTTTCGTATTTTTTAAAGCAAAATCTTCGGTAAGGAACAATCACTGGTAGAAAGAGGGCCTTTGGTCCAGCGCCCAAATTCCATTGGTCCCGGTTTGTTTCCATAATCAGGACCAATGCCAGGCACCGGTCCCGGTTCATGCCGCCTGGGCATTGGTCCCGGTTCATCTCTAAGCATTGGTCCCGGTTCGTGCCATGAACCGGGACCAATGCCCCCGCGATGCACACGTGGCGCTCTGCGGGGCATTGGTCCTGGTTCATGCCACGAACCGGGACCAAAAACCCCGCGACGGTCAGCAGTCCAGGACAATTAATGTAAATTAATTCGAGGTAGAAATTAATTCGAGGCAGAAATTAATTCGAGGTAGAAATTGAATTGATTAGTATTTTTGAAAAAATCTTTCACAAATTAATCGAGACAAAGATCTAAATTGAGACATTTTATTATTCGACCACAAATATTTCCATACAAAGATGCGACTTTACAAATTTTCATAGTCGACAACACTTCCGCTATCGCTGTCCTCCGAGCCGCTGGCTTCCTCGTCGTCGTCGGATGAAATCTCCACGATTTCGGCATTGTTCGGGAGACGGAGCTCCTCTGTGCGGCTAGCAGCGTCGATGGCGGTGTAGATGGTCCGTTTACGGACGGACCAGAAAATCTCCCGCCCTTTTCGGTTGCGGAGATCCGGGTGCACCACGCGCCTGTCCACGATGCGGTTGCCAAGCTTGGCCTTCCACTCCTTCTTGAACAGCCGGGGCCAGTACTCGCTGGCCGCCGCGTACCGGGGCAACGCCCTCATCCACGCGGGCAGCTGGCGGCGACGCTCCGCGATGACGCACTCCATCTCCTATCCGCAGGGGTTGAGGAGCGGAGCCACTAGCACACCCGCCTCGCTGATGTGAAATCTGATGGGCACGATCTTGCACGGCGGCGCGAGGATGCCGTAGTATGCAAACATCACCACCTCGTAGTGGTTGAGCGTGGGCACCTCCATGGCGGCGCAGTGGAGATTGGAGAGGGAGGGGAGGCGACACGACGACATGGTGGAGAGGCGATGGCTAAAGAGGTGGGGTGGAGATGGACTGCAGAGAGGCCGAGGCGATGGCGAAAGCGAGCGCTGTGGCCTCATATTTATACACGGGGACGACGAAGCGACGGTGGGCATTGGTCCCGGTTATTGCCACGACTCGGGACCAAAGCCCCTCTCACACGACATGTGGCGGCCCAACAGCGCGCCCCCCACCCAGGTCATTGGTCTCGGGTCGTGCCATTAACTTGGACCAATGACCTGGGTGGGGTGCGAGCTGCTGGGCGGCCACGTGTCGCCCGGGAGGAGCTTTGGTCCCTGTTCGTGGCAATAAACGGGACCAAAAACCCTCCCCTGGCTATATATAAGCCTAGCCCTTTGCCCACCAAATTTTGCTGGATTGTGTGTGAGGTGTGGGTGCTAGCTTTTTTTTCTTTGATTGCACACAAGTTGTTCGACGAAATGTCCGAGCCACACTTCAGTTCGCACAACACGGTATCCTCAGCTGAGGTTAGCAACCTTATCTTCTTTATCTATAACTGATACAAAAATATTGCATGTGTCCATGTAGGATGGTCATTTTACTATTCACGATGTTATTGTAATGGTTAATTATTATGACGCAGATCGATGCACGGATGCGATGGATGTATGGCGACCGACGCCATTCCGATTTTATTGCAGGCCTGCATAAATTTATCGATTTGGCTAAGGAAAACAAAGTGGATAATTTTATGCCTTGTCCCTGCGTCGACTGTCAGAACGTGGTGGAGCACTCTGCCCCGAGAATCCTTCAAAGCCATCTGCTTCGGAGAGGTTTCATGCCCGGATATTATTGTTGGGCCATGCACGGAAAAAGAGGGGTTAGGCTGGAAGAAAATGAAAAAGAGGAGGATGATGACATCTATCCTATGTCTCATGAAGAATACAGTGATACTGCAATGGAAGACAATGAAGAAGAGGGAGGCGGCAATGAAGAAGAACAACGAGCATTGGATGAGCCCGCTGATGGTCTTGGTCGGGTCATTTCTGATGCAAAGCAACAATGTGATACAGAAAGGGAGAAGCTTAAGTTGGAGGCCATGCAAAAGGATCACAAAAAGTTGTTGTACCCAAATTGCGAAGATGGCAGCACAAAGCTCGGTACCACACTTGAACTGCTGAAATGGAAGCCAGAGACTGGCTTATCTGATAAGGGATTTGTGAAGTTACTGAAAATAATGAAGCCGAAGCTTCAAAAGGATAACGAGCTGCCCGGGACAACGTACGAAGCAAAGAAGACTATATGCCCTCTAGCATTAGATGTGGAGAAGATACATGCATGCATTAATGACTGCATCCTGTATCGCGGTGAGAAGTACGAGAATATGGATAAATGCCCGGTATGCACTGCATGTCAATACAAGATCAGACAAGATGAACCTGGTGATGTTGAGGGCGATGATGAGCCCTCTAGGAAGAGGGTTCTTGCTAAGGTTATGTGGTATGCTCCTATAATACCACGGTTGAAACGTCTGTTCAGAAATAAAGAGCATGCTAGGTTGTTGCGATGGCATAAAGAAAAGCATAAGAAAGACGGGAAACTGAGACACCCCGCCGATGGGTCACAGTGGAGAAACATCGAGAGAAAGTACTCGAACTTTGCAGGTGACGCGAGCAACTTATGGTTTGGTCTAAGTACAGACGGCATGAATCCTTTTGGGGAGCAGAGCTATAGTCACACCACCTGGCCAGTGACTCTATGTATCTACAACCTTCCTCCTTGGTTGTGCATGAAGGGGAAGTTCATTATGATTCCAGTGCTCATCCAAGGACCAAAGCAACCCGGCAACGACATTGATGTGTACCTAAGGCCATTAGTCGATGAACTTTTGCAGTTGTGGGCAGAACCAGGTGTAAAGGTGTGGGATGAGCACAAACAGGAGCCATTTGACCTACGAGCGTTGTTGTTCGTAACCATCAATGATTGGCCTGCTCTTAGTAACATTTCAGGACAGTCAAACAAGGGATACAATGCATGCACGCATTATTTAGATAATACTAAAGGTACATATTTAGATAAATGTAAGAAGGTTGTGTACCTGGGGTGTCGTAAATTTCTTCCGACCAACCATCAAGTAAGAAAGAAAGGCAAGCATTTCAATGGTGAGGCAGATTACCGGAAGAAGCCTAAGCTCCCTAAAGGTGCTGATGTATTTGGTATGGTGAAGGACCTAGAAGTAATCTTTGGAAAGGGTCCTGGCAGTCAATCTGTTCCGAAAGACCCCATTACTGGATACACGGCCATGTGGAAAAAGAAATCTATATTTTGGGAGCTTGAGTATTGGAAAGACCTAGAGGTCCGTTCTTCAATCGACGTGATGCACGTGATGAAGAATCTTTGCGTGAACCTGCTAGGCTTACTGGGCGTGTATGGGAAGACAAAAGATACACCAGAAGCATGGGAGCACCAGCAACGTATCAAAGACCCATGCAACAAGCATACTGATAAAGGACGTGAATACTTAAGCAGCTACGCTCTTACCAAAGCAGAGAAGGAAATCTTTTTTGAAGTCCTTTACAGTATCAAGGTCCCAGCTGGCTTCTCGGCAAATATAAAGGGAATAATAAATATGGCAGATAAAAAATTTCAGAACCTGAAGTCTCATGATTGCCACGTGATTATGACACAGTTGCTTCCGGTTGCATGAAGGGACTTCTACCGGAAAATGTTCGATTAGCCATTGTGAAGCTATGTGCATTCCTCAATGCAATATCTCAGAAGGTAATCGATCGAGAAAGTCTGGAAAGGCTGCAGAAGGATGTGGTCCAATGTCTTGTGAGTTTTGAGTTGGTGTTCCCCCCGTCCTTCTTCAATATTATGACGCATCTCTTAGTTCACCTAGTCGAAGAGATTTCCATTCTCGGTCCTGTATTTCTGCACAATATGTTCCCCTTCGAGAGGTTCATGGGAGTCTTAAAGAAATATGTTCATAACCGTGCTAGGACAGAAGGAAGCATCTCCAAGGGCTATGGAACAGAGGAGATCATTGGGTTCTGTGTAGACTTTCTTCCTGACCTTAAGCCGATTGGTGTTCCCGAGTCACGGTATGAGGGGAGACTGAGTGGAAAAGGCATGCTAAGAAAGAAAGCAATGATATTTAGGGACAGACATTCTTTGAATCAAGCACACTGCATAGTTCACCAAAGTTCTACCTTCGTGGCTCCGTATATCGAGGAACACATGAATGTTGTACGCTCCAAGTTCCCGGGGAAGGATGACTACTGGATTAAAGAAAATCACATGGAGACTTTCGGCACTTGGTTGCAATTACATCTCATGAATGACACCACTATTGGAGATCAGCTCTACTTGTTAGCCGCGACACCATCTGCGACTGTATTGACTTTCCAAGGGTACGAGATAAATGGAGATACATTTTACCCGATTGCCCAAGATAAAAAGAGCACCATCCAAAACAGTGGTGTCCGCTTTGATGCAACATGCGAGAATGGGAAAAAGGACACATACTATGGTTACATAGAGGAGATATGGGAACTTGACTATGGACCTACTTTTAAGGTCCCTTTGTTTCGGTGCAGTTGGGTCAACATGAATAGAGGAGGGGTAAAGGTAGACCAGCTGTACGGAATGACAACAGTGGATCTCAAGAATCTTGGTTATAGAGACGAATCATTTGTCCTAGCCAACGATGTGGCTCAGGTTTTTTATGTGAAGGACATGTCCTCTAGACCAAAAAATAAAAAATAAGGAAACAAATACATCAGACGATGAGCCCAGGCATCACATAGTTCTTTCAGGGAAAAGAAACATCGCGGGAGTCGAGGACAAGAAAGACATGTCAGCAGATTATGATAAGTTTGATGAAATTCCGCTCTTCACCGTGAAAACTAACCCAAGCATCCCGTTAAGCAAAGAAAATGCTCCATGGTTACGGCCTAAGAAGCGATCATAGGCAAGGGATCGACATACGCGACGAAGGATTCAAATCCTAAACCCTAAACCCTATGTAAATCTATGTAATGTATGGAAACTTTATGTGATGTATGGAAACTTTATGTGATGTATAGAAACTTTATGTAATGGAGTATTTCACGGGCTTGCAGGGAAATTTTTCCGAGGCGGAGCTTCCGAAGATGCCGTAGGGCGTGTGCACCAACGACATCTTCGAGAAGCTCCGCCACGGGAGATTTCCCAACCCTTTCCCCAACACTGTTAGAGGAGATGGAGTCTTTCACGGGCTTACAGGGAAATTTTTCCGAGGCAGAGCTTCCGAAGATGCCGTAGTGTGTGTGCACCAACGACATCTTCAAGAAGCTCCACCATAGGAGATTTCTCAACCCTTTCCCCAACACTGTTAGAGGAGATGGAGTCTTTCATGGGCTTCCAGGGAAATTTTTTCGAGGCGGAGCTTCCGAAGATGCCGTAGGGCGTGTGCACCAACGACATCTTCGAGAAGCTCCGCCACGGGAGATTTCCCAACCCTCCATCCATGGGGATGAAACTCTCTCTACCTATGTTGGCTTGTTGAGCTTCTTGCCATGGCGTATCGATGGTTCTTTTATAGGCACGGTGCCGCTTCTACTTTGTCTTGTTCCTCCGACAGGGCGTCGTGCGCTACATGCTTTATCTCATCGAGCAGTGCGTCCCCCCACACGTCCTTATCCCGCCGACAACATTAGTCTCGGTTGCACCCACCAGCCGGGACTAAAGGTTACCCACACGTCCTTATTCCACCGACAACATTAGTCTCGGTTGCACCCACCAGCCGGGACTAAAGGTTACCCACGCGTCCTTATCCCACCGACAACTTTAGTCTCGGTTGCACCAACCAGCCGGGACTGAGCCTCGCCGAACTTGAAGTGGATCTCTGATGAAATAACATGTTGTGAACCTATAAATGATTTTTTTTAAAAATTCACAAGCATTATATCATGTACTTGTAGTTCAAATCTAGGCAACCTCCTACTGATTCAGAAATAATTTGTCTTTTTCATGAGGAATGGACAGAAAGGTTCTAGATACACCGGTTGGGAAATTGTCCATATAAGGTGGTCTAGTATTTTTGAAAAATGGGTTGGTACCAATGCCAAACTTTAATTTGGTGGTTGCTTCACAGAACACCCCGATTTCGGCACCTCAAAAATGGAAATTGGCTTTTTCATGCGTCGAAAGGGAAAACTTCCTCCTGCAATGTCGTAAGCCATCCCAAGATGCACATGTGTGCACAATATGGGCACATTATTACAAACTATGCCCTGATTCTAGCCATAACATTGGTGGTTTGACCTAAATGCCAAGAAACCTCGAACATGATAGGTCATTTTGTGAAGGATTTTTGATGATGTTTGCAATTTTTCAAGTTCAATATTTTTTGCTTGCAACTGTGACACATAATATGACACCACGCGAAGGTTTCACATTGTTTGGATCATTTTTGAATTTCTTATACTTGTTTCAAACTATATTCAAAACAGCGGGCATGAAGCTTCTTAGCCCGGGGCTGAGCCTCGCTGAACTTGAAGTGGATCTCTAATGAAATAGCATGTTGTGAACCTATAAATGATTTTTTTTAAAAATTCACAAGCATTATATCATGTACTTGTAGTTCAAATCTTGGCAACCTCCTACCGATTCGGCAAGAATTTGTCTTTTTCATGAGGGATGGACAGAAAGGTTGCAGATACACCGGTTGGGAAATTGTCCATATAAGGTGGTCTAGTATTTTTGAAAAATGGGTTGGTACCAATGCCAGACTTTAATTTGGTGGTTGCTTCACAGAACACCCTGATTTTGGCACCTCAAAAATGGAAATTGGCTTTTTCGTGCGTCGAAAGGGAAAACTTCCTCCTACAACATCGTAAGCCAGCCCAAGATGCACATGTGTGCATAATATAGGCACGTTATCACAAACTATGCCCTGATTCTAGCCATAACATTGGTGGTTTGACCTAAATGCCAAGAAACCTCGAACATGATAGGTCATTTTGTGAAGGATTTTTTATGATGTTTGCAATTTTTCAAGTACAATATTTTTCCTTGCAACTGTGACACATAATATAACACCATGCGAAGGTTTCACATTGTTTGGATCATTTTGGAATTTCTTATGCCCGTTTCAAACTATATTCAAAACGGCGGGCATGAAGCTTCTTAGACCGGGGCTAGGCCTCGCTGAACTTGGAGTGGACCTCTAATGAAATAGCATGTTGTGAACCTATAAATGATTTTTTTTAAAATTCACAAGCACTATATCATGTACTTGTAGTTCAAATCTTGGCAACCTCCAACCAATTCGGCAGGAATTTGTCTTTTTCATGAGGGATGGACAGAAAGGTTCCAGATACAACGGTTTGGAAATTGTCCATATAAGGTGGTCTAGTATTTTTGAAAAATGGGTTGGTACCAATGCCAAACTTTAATTTGGTGGTTGCTTCACAGAACACCCCGATTTCGCACCTCAAAAATGGAAATTGGCTTTTCGTGCGTCGAAAAGAAAAACTTCCTCCTGCAACATCGTAAGACATCCCAAGATGCACATGTGTGCACAATATGGGCACATTATCACAAACTATGCCCTGATTCTAGCCATAACATTGGTGGTTTGCCCTAAATGCCATGAAACCTCGAACATGATAGGTCATTTTGTAAATGATTTTTTATGATGTTTGCAATTTTTCAAGTTCAATATTTTTCCTTGCAAATGTGACACATAATATGACACCACGCGAAGGTTTCACATTGTTTGGATCATTTTTGAATTTCTTATGCCCGTATCAAACTATATTCAAAACGACGGGCATGAAGCACTTTTCCTGTTCAAAATTGTATAGTTCAAATAAAAGTATTTGAAAACACAAAATGGTTTTTGATTAGTTATTTAAATTGAAGCACTTTTCCTGTTAAAAGTTTTTTGAAATTCCAAATTATGCAATAAATATTTTGTAATGCAATTTTAATTGAAAATAGTAAAATTGTATAGTTCAAATAAAAATATTCGAAAAAAGAAAATGGTTTTTGATTAGTTATTAAAATTGAAGCACTTTTCCTGTTGAAAGTTTTTTGAAATTCCAAATTATGCAATAAATATTTTGTAGTGGAATTTTAATTGAAAATAGTAAAATTGTATAGTTCAAATAAAAATATTTGAAAACAGAAAATGGTATTTGATAGTTATTTAAATTGAAGCACTTTTCCTGTTAAAAGTTTTTTGAAATTCCAAATTATGTAATAAATATTTGTTAATGAAATTTTAATTGAAAATAGTAAAATTGTATAGTTCAAATAAAAATATTTGAAAACAGAAAATGGTTTTTGATTAGTTATTTAAATTGAAGCACTTTTCCTGTTAAAAGTTTTTTGAAATTCCAAATAAATAATCATCTTAAATTGAAACATCTTATTAATTAAAGAAGAAAACAAATTTGAAAATGGCGGGAATACCAAAAGGTTTGCCAAAATTTGACAAACGGGTCAACGATCCCGGTTCGTACCACCAACCGGGACTAATGATCCCTGGGTGCGCGCGCTGATCAACATGCCTTTGGTCCCGGTTGGTGGACGAACCAGGACATCTTATTAATTAAAGAAGAAAACAAATTTGAAAATGGCGGGAAGACAAATAGGTTTGCCAAAATTTGACAAACGGGTCAACGATCCCGGTTCGTACCACCAACCGGGACCAATGATCCCTGGGTGCGCGCGCTGATCAGCAGGCCTTTGGTCCCGGTTGGTGGACGAACCGGGACCAAAGGTCAGACCATTGGTCCCGGTTCGTCCCACCAACCGGGACTGTTGGTCCTCTGGTCCCGGTTATTAGGACGACCCGGGACCAATGGTCTGTATAGTTAATAGCCTCGGCCCTTCCTCCTCCCCAACTCCCCCAATTCACAGAGCGCATCGACGCGTGGCTAAGGAAAATTTGCGGCAGAGCAAAATCACGCCGGCAGGCTGCCCAAATCCAGAGCGGCCGCTTCACGTCGTCGATGCCCGTCGCCGAGCGCCACTGTCCGCCGACGCGAGCAGGCAAGGAAGCTCCGCCTCGCTGCAATCGACCCCACCATCTCCAACTCCGGTCGTCACGTTCTCCACTGATTCCGGCAGCGCCCGGCCTCCTCCGGGCACGCCGCACCCTCCATCGGCCTCCTGGTGAGCCACTAGTGCTCCAGCACCACTCCTACGTCTCCCTCCCTCACTGTATCGTCCTTCCCACGAGCACCTGCCGCCGTCGGCCGCCGGCCACCCTGAAACACCTTGCTCCAACGCACCTCCCGTAGCAGCGCCGCCCGTTTTAGGTAGCCTGCATCGCGCTGGTTTGAACCGTCCTAGTCGCGTCACCCCGCGTGCTTCTCTCCGCCGTCTTCCACCACCGCCTGGCAGTTCGCCGGTGAGCCTACGTGGCACCACTGTGGCGTCGACGTGGCGTCGCGTGTGCCTGACATGGGCGCTGACCAAGCCCCGCCAGCGTGGCATCGGAGGTGGCTTAGGTCCCTCGCGTTAGTCTCTGTGGCTAGTTTAGCCATGGAAAAAAAATACCCACCCCAAGCTGACGTCATAATGACGCAGTAAAAGTTTAATAATTGTTTAAATAATTTCAGAAAAGAGTTTAATCTTATAAATTCAATAACTAATTATTTCTAAGTCAGAAAAATATGTATAATATTTCAAAATGTTCAAAAAATGAGATCTACCTAATAGACTCATAATCATGCATTGTTCAACAACTTTAATTACAAGTTTAATAAGAGAATGAAATCAACCCCTCGTAGGTGATTTCGGGGTCTCTCCTGTACTAGGGTTTAGACCCTTCGGATCCTAGTTAAATTGCCAAGCATGCCTTAGGGTTAAATTTCAACTCTGTTTAACTTGTCATATCATCATCGATGCCATGTGTTGATTGTTGTTTCCCCTTTCTTGTCATAAACTTAATATGTAATTCCAGAACATCATCTTTGCAGATACTATGGATCCAACACATCAGGAAAACATCCTCCATGGAATGATCTGTGAAAATGAAGATATCGATATCGATGTCACCAGTGAGTTTCTGAACGATTCCGATCAGGGAGATGAGTCTCTCAACCGAGGAGACAGCTCCGGTGAGGTAGAAGCCGAAGCCAGGGATAGGGGAGAAGCCAATGAGGAAGAAGGCGACGGCTCCGGCGGCACCTTAAATCGCCCAAACACCGTCGAGGTGTATATATGTATTTTTGTAATTAAAATGCTGCTGTCTATATATATACATGCATATATTAATACTCTTTCTTCTTTTTGCCCTCCGGATCGAGAACTTCTTCTGTAAGAATGAAATGATTCCAAACAAAAAAGTTGGATAACACTGTGAGGTATAGGATCGACGTGGTCGGTGTAGATGGCGAACCGCAAGATCCTGTCGATGTCGCAAGAAAATTTGTCAAGCAATGCGGAGTTCTTGCGAGGGATTACATCCCGATCACCATTCAAGAATGGAATCGGCCAAGCGGCAGTGGAGTCCCGTATGTCAGCGACGCCGCCAAAGATAAGCTTTTTGACAAGCTCATGACTAATTTCCTCCTGCCGATGCCAGATGTGAATCCAGATGAGGAGGAGGGAGCACGAATGGAGCTTGTGCAAAGAGTCAAGAATTTTGCTCTCAGCAAGATGGCCGATGCATTCAAGAACTGGAAGAAGAAACTGTACAATAACTTTGTCAAAGTAGAGAAGACTCCGGATTTCACTCAAGGCAGCTATGCTAAGTTAAGCCACCAGTGGGAGGATTTTGTGAAATACAAGACACTGGAGAAAGATAAGGGAAGGTCTAGAATAAATATGGAGAACGCTGCTAAGAAACTGTACCATCATAACATGGGGCCTACTGGCTACGCCGGTTGCATGCCTAAGTGGGATGCACTTCAGGTCAATTACATAGCTGCCGGGATCAGACAAGAGCCCGCAATATGGACACCACGGGCGAGAAACTGGTTTTACGGCAATGAGGGCATGTTGGACAAATGAGGGAGGGAAATATATAATCAGAAACACAAAGATGACACCCTACTGCCCATCGACGATATTAGAAATGCAGTAGATGATGTTGTAGCGGGACGGTTCGTTCCCGATAGAGAGAACGACGAGCTCACACGCGCCCTTAAAAATCCTGAACATGACGGACGAGCACGAGGCACACCAGGCTCCAACCATGGAAGGTTGCCTTCCCCTGGAAATGAAGAGATATCCCGATAAAAGCCATCAGAGGAGAAAGGAAAGGGAGACAACTGAGAAAGCGGCCGCTACAGACCGGCTGCGTAATGTAGAAGAAGCAGTAAAGCGGCACTAGGATCAACTTGACAGACTTAGCCAGCAAGGTACTAGTGGCCAATCTTAGCGGCACGTGGTAGAAGCTGCATTCGAGGGTACCGGCGCCCTATCGAATAAGAAAAGCAGCGTCGCTTCCACGCAGCTCCATGATGTTGATGATGATGCACTGACGACATCTCCTCCTAAGTGCTACCTAGTGGATGATACCATGGAGACCACAGCTTGTGAGCTAAAGGTGCAGGTTATGAACTTAAGGGTGACGGCGGCGGTCGGCATGGCGGTACCAATTGCGCCTAACCCAACTTGGCATTGCAGACCGGTTCCAAAAGGGTACGCTGTCGTCACGATGGATGAGGTGAAGGAAGATTTTGAGGAGCTGAAGCTAGACCACCTTACAGGGGAAGATATGGAGCTGACTCAACTAGGAGAAGCCAAAGGGGGGACTATTCTATGGCCAAAGGAGCGCATCATGCTTCCAAACTATGTGCCGCCAAGGCCACCCACTCCTCAGAGCAGCAATCCACCTTCGCCGCCACCTCACCATTCTCCAGCGCAACCATCGCCTTCACCGCCTCACCACTCAGTGCAACCGTCTCCATCGCCGCCTCAGCCGTCTCCGCCGCCGCCTCAGCCATCTTTGTCTCCTGAGCCTCAGAGACAAAAGCGGCAGTATACTAAGGGGGCAGCACCACCAGCAGCAGCAAGAGCATGTTCCGATCACCGAAACATAAGCTATCGCCCCTCCCAAAAGTACGTCATCAGAATATGATGAAGCTACCTTGCGAGAAGACAGATGAGGAAACTGATGCGGCCGCAGCTGCCCATTATAAAAAGTGGAAGATTGACATGGCTAACAAGAAAAAGCCGATAGAGGCATATTTCCCGGTCACCGCAGAAGATAAAGCCAAAGCAGCCGCGCTTAAGATTCAGCTTCACCAAACCATAGAGCTCACATTAGACTATAATCGCTCTATTACCAAGTCGGCTGAGGCAAAAGAGCGGAGAGTCGGGAAAGAAGTTGCCCAGCTCGGACAACAGAAAAATCAATCGATCGAACCGCTCAAAGTGTACGATACCAATGAGTGGAGAGCCCAGGAGCGGCATGATCCGAACATTGATCCGGAGTTTGTTCGACTGTACGGAGAAATGGCCCAATTATATGGACTGTCTATTACTGAGTACATGAGACGTATGGATGAGTTTGAGGGGTACCAAGAAACAACATACGTGTACCAGTACGGGGCTCCTCTCGTCAAACCTGAGTTAGTCAAAGATCTACCAACAAAAATGCAAAGATTGCATAACTGGTACATCCAACCCTGTGCTGATTCCAAAAACTGGATCTATGCTGCATATAAACACCACCATTACGGTCATGGAGATGGCTTCCTACTGATCGAATTTCCAGAATTATTTCAGTTTTACCAACAAGACACCCTTGACAAAACTATCGTCAGTGCCTATTGTTTGTAAGTATTATTAATTTCTGTAATTAAGTCTTTCTAGCTCAGCTCATTCGTTGCTTGTATAATCTTACTAATCACTATACTAATTATATATGCAGAATGAAGATTCAATAATGCAACAAACGACAAATCTATGTCCTTGGGTTTGTTGACTATAATTTCATTCATGAAGTTACTCTAAAAACAAAACCCAAAGAGACAGAGGATAACTTGTTCCAAGTGTTGAAGCATTTCAGCAACAGAAGGGAAATACTATTTCCTTACAATGCTGGGTGAGTATTACTGTCTTGTACACATTCTATATTCGGTTACTCGATGTTAAGCGTATAATTGACTCGTGTTATATTTTGTTAGTGTGTCCAACTTCCACTATATTCTGTTAATCATTGCGGTTGACACCGGAGTAGTAAAAGTCCTGGACTCGAAATGCACACCATTAGAAAAGTGGGCGGACATGCAGGAATGCCTCCAGAAGGCTTGGAAACGGTTCAACGCCAAAACTAGGGGTGTTTGGAAGCCAGAGCTTACATTTCAACCATTGACTGTAAGTACTACTTGCTAGATCCATGCATCTCTTTGATTCTAGTTTCAATATCACCATTATCATGCTTGATTATTATTTTGATTGAACTCCATTCTCGTAAAGTGCTTGAGGCAGGAAGCCGGGAATAACTTATGTGGATACTATGTCTGCGAGTTCATTCGCCAGACGACCAAAGAGAAGGGCATAGACCGGAACATCAAAAAATTGAAGTACGATAAACAATAATCCCAAATTTATTTTAGTACCACCAATTGTGTTTATTTTCATTCATATATATTGATCCCCTTCTTTACATTAGATCGAACGGACGCAGGACGGTCTTCTATCACAAGAACGCGTGCAAGCAATTCAAGAGGAAATTTCCGGATTCTTGTTAGAACAAGGCATAGATCCGAAAGGAGAATACTATTACCCGCTTCATTTGGAAGGGTGAAGTGTAAAAAAGAAGATGTAAATTATTTCGTGTGACAGTATCGTTTGTAATTATAATATGTTTTGACCAAGAAGACGGATGAGACGGTGTATATATTTGTGATCATGCATGATGTGTAATATATATCGTGGTTTCATTATGGCTGTATATATGTAGTACCATTCAATTGATAAAAAAATCCTGTCGCGGCAGAAAAATAGCCCGAAAATCCTGCCGCGGCACAAAACCTCCCACGGTAGAAAAACAGCCCGAAAATCCTGCCGCGGCACAAAACCCTGCTGCGGCACCGAGACCAATGATCCGGGTTCGTGCCAAGTACCGGGACCAATGATCCACCCCCTCCCATCTCTGGCGCTGCCACGTGGAGACCCATTGGTCCCGGTTTGTTCCACGAACCGGGACCAATGATTCACCCCCCTCGTCGCGCGCCCGCTCATGTTGAGACCCATTGGTCCCGGTTCGTGCGCGAACCGAGACCAGCATTAGTCCCGAGTGATTGGTACTGATTCGGGAACCAGGACCAATGGCCCTTATGAACCGGGACTAGAGGCCATTTTTCTACCAGTGAATATCATGATTCAAACTCTAAACCTAGTTGGTGATAATATAGAGGCAAATCACTTTAGCATGAAAACTCATGTTAATTGGATTGAATTTAGGTCACTTCATCAAATGGATTCGGAATTTTTAATAAAAGAGTCCGTCTAAATCTCGTACGAATCATAATTAAGCTAATTCTTGCACCAACTAACGTCAACCACGTGCATATGGTATTTGTGGGCGCCATCAAATTCCATGGGAAACGCATTCTTCGTGAATGGAGGGTGTTGTGCGCATGCGCTGGCCCTATACTAGATCCTATGGGCAGAGAGGATACAGAGTGTATCGTTGCAACATTTTTTCTCATCCTTTTCTTGTTGCTTTTCTTCCAAGGATACATGGCACGTATCGTTTTGAAGGACCAAGCCGCCAAGCATTACAACACACCGGGCACACACGTTGTCTTAGCGACATCACACACACTCTAAGCAACTGCTCGCGACTATTGTCGGATTAAGGACAAGTACGCCATGAGGGGGTCCACGTGGCATGCGAAAGAGAGGGGTGTGAGACATATGGTGTTCCGGGACGGTGAGCACACAAGTTCACCCAGGTTCGTATCCGCCAGCTTTGGACGAATCCTACTCCTACTAGGAATCTAGTAATACGGCAGAGACGAAATATGGGTTACAAGGGTTTCACCTGTGCGAGTTGAGATTGTAAACTATTGAGGTGTTGCCCTAAGGCTCTCCCTAGGACAGTTTATATAGATATCCGGCCTAGGGTTTATAGGAGAGATCTATCCGGATACGACAAAGAGTTGGTTATAGAGTACATCTTGAACTACAAATAAAAATATGGGCCTAAGTCGGTAAGTCTTCTGGGCCTTCACGTAGCCGGATTGGACTCCGTCTTTCTCCCTGACTTGGCCGCCCGTGAAGCAAAGCTCTAACCCGAAGTGGGCCACCCTGGTCAGTGAGGAACTATGAGGATACCCGGAAAGTATATCCCCAACAGCAGCCCCCAGAAGTCTCCAAGATCCAAAGTCGGATTTATCATCGTCTAGCTTGATATTCGACTTGTAGGATCTTGAAGGGTTCCTAAAACTTCACAACAAAATATATGATCCGGGTCTTAAAAATAAGTCAGACCTATCAATAGGTAACTTGGATTTCCTAGCTTGATTTCAAACTAAGCCGAAATTTGGTCTCTAACGCCACCTGACACAAGTCATGGTGAAGTCATGTCATCTGACAGCAATCCTGTCAGCACGACCATTGGTGGGTCCGCGGTTCGCGGAACTGAGGTGCCGTTTCAATGCCTGTGCGGAGATCGAGGTGACATAATCATCGCGTGGGTCGTTCCCAGTTCCTTCCACGACGCATGGCGGTTACACTGTAGCATTTGCACGAATCTTGGCGCGGTTAGGTGGATATAAGGGGTTAGGATTTTTCCTTCTCTCTTCACCTGTTCCGTTTCCTTTTCCTCTCCTCCAAATCTCCCCCGCGTGCACAGAGCTCCTCTGCTTTCCCCCAAAACTCCCAGCGCCGCCCATCCTAGGTCATCTGCTCACCGGAGAAATGGCTTCTTCTTCCTCTTCCGGCTTGGCGGCAGCGGCGGCAACGGCGGCGACGGAAGCGGCGACGGAGAAGGAAAGCTTTCGCGGGCTATGGATCCCCTGCGTACTCTACGACGAGAAGCTCCAGAACATGGAGAAAGAAGGGCTCCTCCGCACCAGCGACTGGCGGAGCGGCTTCAAGGAAACCATCCCCAACCCTTGTGCCGGTGAACGGGTCCACTTCAGCACCCACCTCGACAGAGGTTTGTCGTTTCCTCCCTCGGAGTTCTTCTCCGAGGTGATTGACAATTACGATGTTCAACTCCACCATCTTCCTCCCAACTCTCTCTTAGAGATGAGCGATTACGCTTCTTTGTGTGAGGGCTTTCTCGGCATTAGGCCGAGTTTGACGTTATTCTGGTACTACTTTCATGTCCGGAGAAACTCTATTACTGCCGGTGTCCCTTATACCACCAGTACCATTAGCTTTTCGCTTAGACGCGAGCGCGCATATCCCAAAATCTTAGCCAGTGACTCGGTCAAACAGTGGCCAGCCACATTCTTTTACCATAGGGATATTCCGCCTCCCGGCAAAGCTACTGCTTTGCCAGCTTTTGTCGACGGAGCTGCCACGGCCCAACCGTCTTGGGACGAGGCCGCTACGGCTTTCAGTGACAATCTGATCCTCGCTAAGAGGCAGGTCGAATATCTGATCAAACACAAGGGATTGAAGGGATCCGACTTGGTCCAATGCTGGGTCTCACACCGGATCCAGCCCCTTCAGTACCACGGAGACCGACTGATGCACTCCATCACGTCGTCCAAGAAAGACTCCCTCCACATTAGCCCCAAGGCTACACCACACAGGGCTATATAAGCCAAATCAAGTGGCTGATCAGGGAGCAGATCGAGAGGAGAATCCCAGAGGTTCCTCTAGATATGCATACGGCGGAAAACCCCGTAGTGCCGGTAAGCTTCTATCAGTACACCTTTTTATGTGTTTAATCTTTGAGTTACACTGCAATACTGATATGTTTTCTTCTTTTCAGCTTGCTGACCTCCCCGAGTCGGAATTTGCTCCGCTCGAAGATTATCCTCCAGAGTTTTCTCAGGAGACAGAAGTGGTACCTTTGCCGGATGCTATGCTCAAGAAGCGCAAAGCTCCGACAGTGGCTGTTGGCACAAAGGAGGTGCCCGTCGTGAAGAGGTAACTTTCAATCACAACTTCTGCCTTTGTACTTTACTAAAATTCTCTTCTGAGATGTAATGTTTCTGACTTTATCACATTCTGAGAGCTAAACAGCTCATCAAGGGCAAGGGGAATGTAACTTCTTCGAAGCCCCTACGATAGATGAAGCTTACCATAGCTTCTCCTGCCGTGGCTCCTCCGACTCCTACCCCTCAACCTTCCGCAACCCCGGTGATCATCCCTTCCCCGGCCGTCGCAGAAGATCCGGCTCCTTCGACGGAGCCTATGATCCTTGAATCGCAAATTGACGTCACCATGGGTGAGTCAGGTTTAGATAAGGGTGAACCCTCTTTGGGTAATGATCCCTCGGCAGAAACCTTCGCTGAAAACCTTCTCAGCAATCCAGGACTTGCCAAGTTTGGCCTATCCAGGAAATCTGCTGAAGAGATCCAACGGTTGGCTAGGCAATGCCTGGAGAAAAGTACCTTGTCTGCCGAAGAAGAAGCGCAAGAAGTAGAGGACGTCAAACACTCTAATCTTCTTGAACAAGTGCTTCTTCACAACGAGAGGATCAGGTCCGGGGAGCTTCCAACTGCTCCTGTGACCCCTCGGACTATCGCTGAGAAGGTTGTAGTTTAAGTGAACGCGAGTTTGGACAAACTTACTCGCGAACAATATGTAAGTCGGAATTCTAACTCCTGTTTTTCCTTTATTTCATACCATATCCTCTAGCCCCCAAGCATGAAGTAGGATAAATGATCCGGGTTTATGCTTCCTTAGGATGCCAAAGAACGAACTAGTGTAGCCCCCAAGGCTCGTGCTGATATTAGTAAAAATATTAGCCCGAGTCTTTAGTAGCTTTCTAACTTTAGGTATTCTGACTTATAGAAAGTATATTCCTATAACCAGGATTTGTTGAAGAATGTCTGTGATAAGCGGAGAGAGATCCGAGCTCTCCGACTTAAAAATGTTGAGCTTAAAGTGGCCAAAGATGAGGCCGAAGGTAAACATTCCGAGACTCAAACCTTGTCTTTGTGTTTTCAATGTCGAATTTTTTCGTTGAACTATTGTTCTTTTTGACTTACAGCACTGGTGAAACAATATTGTGCCATGATTGAAGAGGCCAAGAACCTCAAGACTTTAGTGGTGGAGAATAAGGAACTTCGCCAAGAGCTGGATAAGCTCAAAGCGGATCATGAGAAGAGCATAGCTCAAGTTCTCGAGTCCTCCTCCATGGCCACTGATGAGCGTGATCGCAAGATTGCTGCTCAAGAGCAGAAAATATCGGACCTTAACAATGCACTGTGCAGAGAGAGGGACCTTTCCGAGGTGCTCCGAACTGAACTCCAGAGTCTTTGGTAAGAGAAGACCATAATTGACGACGTCATTTTCGGTACGTTCCATCTGTCTGACTTTTCCACTTTCTTCGAATTCTCTCAATGTCGGATTTTGTTAACTTGTTTTGTGTATAAGTCCTCTGAACTTGACGAACTCTTCCTCCGCCGAGCCCCGCACCCACTGGCTTACCCAAGTCGGTGACCTGCTTCATGACTTCTGCCAATCCCTTGAGGACATTGGTGAAGCTCTCAAGATTCTGAACATGCATAGCATGTCGGATTTTTAGGTGCGGGACAAGGCAAAGGAGATGCCGCAACTTGTCCAGGATTGGAACATGTCCTACGCGTGGACTGCAGCGCAGAACGCTCTCACCATAGTCATGAACCACCATGGAAACATGGAAATATGGCAAGTGACCAGGGGGTACTTCAAGGTAGATGAAGACGGCCAGGAGCAAGACATTCAAGCCATCATGGACTCCTGCGCTGGATATGGGTGTCACGTGGCTGACTTGACCAGCTACGAAACTCCTTTCTTCACCCGCGTGGACACCCCGCCTCCGCCTCCAGAAGAATCAGCAGAACTTTCCGACGACGACCACACTGTTTCGGATGTGGATATCTCGGAACGATACCAAGGCGGTGTATCTAGTGAGTCGGCAGCTCCTCCCTCTCCTACATCATAGATTAGCAGATATATTTGTGTTATTCTGAAAAACATGATGGGCATGTAAATATGCAGTACTATAATTTTGCTAGTGCTAAGCTTTTGATCTATTCAGGGACAATCCAAGCAGTCAGTCCCCGGTGATCATCCCTTCCCCGGCCGTCGCAGAAGATCTGGCTCCTTCGATGGAGCCTGCGATCCTTGAATCGCAAACTGACGTCACCATGGGTGAGTCAGGTTTAGATAAGGGTGAACCCTCTTTGGGTAATGATCCCTCGGCAGAAACCTTCGCCGAAAACCTTCTTAGCAATCCGGAACTTGCCAAGTTTGGCCTATCCCGAAAATCTGCTGAAGAGATCCAGCGGTTGGCCAGGCAATGCTTGGAGAAAAGTACCTTGTTTGTCGAAGAAGAAGCGCAAGAAGTAGAGGACGTCAAACACTCTAATCTTCTTGAACAAGTGCTTCTTCGCATCGAGAGGATCAGGTCCGGGGAGCTTCCAACTCCTCCTGTGACCCCTCTGACTTTCGCTGAGAACGTTGGAGTTGAAGTGAATGCGAGTTTGGACAAACTTACTCGCGAACAATATGTAAGTTGGAATTCTAACTCCTGTTTTTCCTTTATTTCATACCATATCCTCTAGCCCCCAAGCATGAAGTAGGATAAATAATCCGGTTTTATGCTTCCTTAGGATGCCAAAGAACGAACTAGTGTAGCCCCCAAGGCTCGTGCTGATATTAGTAAAAATATTAGCCCGAGTCTTTATTAGCTTTCTAACTTTGGGTATTCTGACTTACGGAAAGTATATTCCTATAACCAGGATTTGTTGAAGAATGTCTGTGATAAGCGGAGAGAGATCAAAGCTCTCCGACTTTAAAATGTTGAGCTTAAAGTTGCCAAAGATGAGGACGAAGGTAAACATTCTGAGACTCAAACCTTGTCTTTGTGTTTTCAATGTTGAATTTTTTCGTTGAACTGTTGTTCTTTTTGACTTACAGAACTGGTGAAACAATCATGTGCCATGATTGAAGAGGCCAAGAACCTCAAGACTTTAGTGGTGGAGAATAAGGAACTTCGCCAAGAGCTGGATAAGCTCAAAGCGGATCATGAGAAGAGCATAGCTCAAGTTCTCGAGTCCTCCTCCATGGCCACTGATGAGCGTGATCGCAAGATTGCTGCTCAAGAGCAGAAAATATCGGACCTTAACAATGAACTGTGCAGAGAGAGGGACCTTTCCGAGGTGCTCCGAACTGAACTCCAGAGTCTTTGGTAAGAGAAGACCATAATTGACGACGTCATTTTCGGTACGTTCCATCTGTCTGACTTTTCCACTTTCTTTGAATTCTCTCAATGTTGGATTTTGTTAACTTGTTTTGTGTATAAGTCCTCTGAACTTGACGAACTCTTCCTCCGCCGAGCCCCGCACCCACTGGCTTACCCAAGTCGGTGACCTGCTTCATGACTTCTGCCAATCCCTTGAGGACATTGGTGAAGCTCTCAAGATTCTGAACATGCATAGCATGTCGGATTTTTAGGTGCGGGACAAGGCAAAGGAGATGCCGCAACTTGTCCAGGATTGGAACATGTCCTACGCGTGGACTGCAGCGCAGAACGCTCTCACCATAGTCATGAACCACCATGGAAACATGGAAATATGGCAAGTGACCAGGGGGTACTTCAAGGTAGATGAAGACGGCCAGGAGCAAGACATTCAAGCCATCATGGACTCCTGCGCTGGATATGGGTGTCACGTGGCTGACTTGACCAGCTACGAAACTCCTTTCTTCACCCGCGTGGACACCCCGCCTCCGCCTCCAGAAGAATCAGCAGAACTTTCCGACGATGACCACACTGTTTCGGATGTGGATATCTCGGAACGATACCAAGGCGGTGTATCTAGTGAGTCGGCAGCTCCTCCCTCTCCTACATCATAGATTAGCAGATATATTTGTGTTATTCTGAAAAACATGATGGGCATGTAAATATGCAGTACTATAATTTTGCTAGTGCTAAGCTTTTGATCTATTCAGGGACAATCCAAGCATTCAGTCCCCGGTGATCATCCCTTCCCCGGCCGTCGCAGAAGATCTGGATCCTTCGACGGAGCCTACGATCCTTGAATCGCAAACTGACGTCACCATGGGTGAGTCAGGTTTAGATAAGGGTGAACCCTCTTTGGGTAATGATCCCTCGGCAGAAACCTTCACCCAAAACCTTCTCAGCAATCCGGGACTTGCCAAGTTTGGCCTATCCCGGAAATCTGCTGAAGAGATCCAGCGGTTGGCCAGGCAATGCCTGGAGAAAAGTACCTTGTCTGCCGAAGAAGAAGCGCAAGAAGCAGAGGACGTCAAACACTCTTATCTTCTTGAACAAGTGCTTCTTCGCAACGAGAGGATCCGGTCCGGGGAGCTTCCAACTGCTCCTGTGACCCCTCTGCCTCTCGCTGAGAAGGTTGCAGTTGAAGTGAACGCGAGTTTGGACAAATTTACTCGCGAACAATATGTAAGTCAGAATTCTAACTCCTGTTTTTCCTTTATTTCACACCATATCCTCTAGCTCCCAAGCATGAAGTAGGATAAATAATCCGGGTTTATGCTTCCTTAGGATGCCAAAGAACGAACTAGTGTAGCCCCCAAGGCTCGTGCTGCTATTAGTAAAAATATTAGCTCGAGTCTTTAGTAGCTTTCTAACTTTTTGTATTCTGACTTACAGAAAGTATATTCCGATAACCAGGATTTGTTGAAGAATGTCTGTGATCAGCAGAGAGAGATTAGAGCTCTTTGACTTAAAAATGTTGAGCTTAAAGTTGCCAAAGATGAGGCTGAAGGTAAACATTCCAAGACTCAAACCTTGTCTTTGTGTTTTCAATGTCGAATTTTTTCGTTGAACTGTTGTTCTTTTTGACTTACAGCACTGGTGAAACTATCCTGTGCGATGATTGAAGAGGCCAAGAACCTCAAGACTTTAGTGGTGGAGAACAAGGAACTTCGCCAAGAGCTGGATAAGCTCAAAGCAGATCATGAGAAGAGCATAGCTCAAGTTCTCGAGTCCTCCTCCATGGCTACTGATGAGCGTGATCGCAAGATTGCTGCTCAAGAGCAGAAAATCTCGGACCTTAACAATGAACTGTGTAGAGAGAGGGACCTTTCCGAGGTACTCCGGGCTGAACTCCAGAGTCTTCGGGAAGAGAAGACCAAAATTGACGACTTCATTTTTGGTACGTTCCATCTCTCTGACTTTTCCACTTTCTTGGACTTCTCTCAATGTCGGATTTTGTTAACTTGTTTTGTGTATAGGTCCTCTGAATTTGACGGACTCTTACTCCGCCGAGCTCCGCTCCCACCGGCTTACCCAAGTCGGTGACCTGCTTCATGACTTCCGCCAATCCCTTGAGCACATTGGTGAAGCTCTCAAGATTCCGGACATGCATAGCATGTCAGATTTTCAGGTGCGGGACAAGGCAAATGAGATGCTGCAACTTGTCCAGCACTGGAACATGTCCTACACGTGGAATGCAGCGCAGAACGCTCTCACCATGGTCATGAGCCACCATGGAAACATGGAAATATGGCAAGTGAACTAGGGGTACTTCAAGATGAAGACAACCAGGAGCAGGACATTCAAGCCATCATGGACTCCTGTGGTGGATAGGGATGTCACGTGGCTGACTTGACCAGCTACGAAACTCCTTTCTTCACCCGCGTGGACACCCCGCCTCCGCCTCCAGAAGAATCAGCAGAAGTTTTCGATGACGACCACACTGTTACGGATGTGGATATCTCGGAACGATACCAAGGCGGTGTATCCAGCGAGCCGGCAGCTCCTCCCTCTCTTGCATCATAGATTAGCAGAAATATTTGTGTTATTCTGAAAAACATGATGGGCCTGTAAATATGCAGTACTATAATTTTGCTAGTGCTAAGCTTTTGATCTATTCAGCACTTTTGGCTTAAATTTTTTTTGTGTGCGTGAAATGTTTACATAAGCACTTGTATTTTTCGTCTATACTTATCGTTTATCTGGCTTTCCGCCTCGTCCCTTTCGTGAGCCGGCTAAACCTTCTGCCGAAAACTTTGCCGAGCAACGGAGCTCAATTGCTAAACCAGTTTAAACTCGGAAACAAAGTCGGCTTCCAGTACCAACAATTCACTACTCGGAGAATACCCGCATCTAGCAATCAGACAAATAACCAAAGTAAAAACTTAGAAACTTTAGAGTTATACCCGAGGGTAGCAATTTTTAGAATCGAAAATCTAAACCAGAACGAACATGAGCATAAAGTATTTTCAAGCATTCTGGGATTTTCGACTATGACATGATCATTCGGAAATAAGATGGTAAGAACATCTCAGAAAAACTTGAGGCAACCAAAACTTTTATTTCTCACAGAACACATACATATATATGATTACAAAGAATGATAAACTAAGAATAAAAGGGACGTAGCTGAGCAATATTCCATGGTCTGTCTAACTCATTCGGATTTGTACTGCCTCCAACTCTCTTTCTCTTCTTAGTAGCAGGTCTTTCTTTGACTGGCCTCATGTCAGTTAAGTAATACGAACCATTGTGCAGTACTCGAATAACTAAAAAGGGCCTTTCCCATACTGGGGAAAGTTTGTGCTTCCTTTGCTGCACAAGCCGGAGAACCAAATCGCCTTTATTGAAAGATATGTTTCTGACTCTCTGGCTATGATATTTGCGTAACTTCTGCTGATAGGCTATTGATCTCATTTCAGCAACGCCGCGAACTTCTTCGACTAAGTCGAGATCATTTTGTCGAGAAATCGGCATCCTCTTCAATATACGCGGCCACTCTAGGAGAAGTGTGAATCAAATCACTAGGAAGAATTGCTTCTGCGCCATAGACCAAGACGAAAGGTGTGTATCCTGTTGACCTGTTCGGAGTCGTTTGTAAACTCCATATTACAGAGGGTAATTCCTCTGCCCAAACCCCCGCAGCACGTCGTAGTGGCGCTTCGAGTCTTGGTTTTAGGCCTTGTAGGATTAAACCATTTGCTCTTTCGACTTGTCCGTTAGCCTGTGGATGTGCAACTGACGCAATGTCAAGCCGGACATTTTGTTCGTTGCAGAATTCAACCAATTCTCCCATAGAAAAGTTACTCACGTTGTCTGTGATAATGCTATTTGGATAACCATACCGGATTATAACATCCTCGACAAATCTTTTCGTTGTTTCTCCATCACAACTAGTGACAGGTTTAGCCTCAATCCATTTGGTGAATTTATCCACCATCACTAAGAGATGAGTAAATCCACTTGGAGCTTGTTTAAATGGTCCTACCGTATCAAGCCCCCAGACCGCAAAAGGCCATGTTATAGGTATTGTTCGCAGCCGATCTGCCGGAACATGAGATTGTTTGGCGTACTTTTGGTAGCCTTTGCACGTCATGACTAATCGTTCGGCATCCGCCTGAGCTGTAAGCCAGAAAAATCCGTGTCTAAAAGCTTTTTCCACTAAAGATTTGGCTGCAGCGTGGTGACCACACTCGCCTTCGTGGATTTCCCTTAAGATTTCCACTCCTTCTTATAGAGCTCACCTTTAACACTCCGCTTATAGAGCTCACCTAGAGATATGCAGCGCAGAAAAACCCCAGAAACACTCCGCTTATAGAGCTCACCTTTAACAATAGTATAGGCTTTCGCTCGTCGGATAATCTGTCGGCTCAGAACCTCGTCTTTGGGTAATTTGCCATCTACCAGATAATCTAGGTAGGGTTGATTCCATCAGGGAATTAGAGCCAGAACTGCTATTAGAGGTGAGTCAGGTTTGGCCGGATGTTCTGCATTTACTCCCTTTATTGAGGGAACTTTGAGGTCCTCTGAAAAAGCACCATCCGGGACCTCTTTCCATGCAGAGCCTATCCGAGATAATGCATCTGCTTCCTAATTTTCTACTCGAGGGATGTGATGGCTCAATGCATGGCGCCCAGAAAATTGCTTGATGGCGGTGTTGATGTAGAGCTCGTTGGGAACCCCAAGAGGAAGGTATGATGAGCACAACATCAAGTTCCCCTCAGTTATGAAACCAAGGTTTAATCGAACCAGTAGGAGCAAGGAAACACCTCAAAGGTGTTACTAGCTGAGCTTTGGCAGGGAGCACTACCGGTGCTAGTAGCAACGTGGAGACCTGCACAACACAACCACAGAACTTTGTCCCCAACTTGCGATGAGGTTTTCAATCTCACCGTGTTTTGCGGAAAACAAAGGATTAAACGTATCGAATGGAAAGAAGTAAAGTTTGCAGAAAGTAAACACAAAGCAGTAAAAGATTGTAGATTGTATGTAAAGAAAAGGACCGGGATCCATAGTTCACTAGAGGTGGCTCTCCTTAGATAGATAACATGCTGGGTAAACAAATTACAACAGGGCAATTGACAAACACCGAGAAAGCAATACATGCATATACTAATCATCTTGACTCCTATGAGACTTGATTGGGCATTACAACATAATACATAGACCGCCATCCAACTAAATCTATGACTAATAATCCACCTTCAGGTTATCATCCGAACCCCCTCCAGTATTAAGTTGCAAGCAACAGATTATTGCTTTACGAACAGCGTGTAAAGTAAACAATACGATTATTCTATGAACAAAAGGATTGTTGTTTTCTCCCTTGTAGCAACAACACATCTAGTACCTTAGAGATTTCTGTCACTTCCCCAGATTACCAGAGGCATGAACCCACTATCGAGCATAAATACTAACTCTTGGAGTTGCTAGCATCTACTTGGCCAAGATAGCTACTAACAATGGAAAGCATGCAAGATCTCAAATAACAAAGACATGATAGAATCAATAATCAATCTGAAATAGCATCTCAATATCCATCAGATCCCCGCAAACACAACATGTATGGATTACAAAAAGATGATCTTGATCATGAACGGATCTCACAAGATCTAAACATGAAAGCACAAAGGAGGAGACACCAGCCATTTAGCTACTAGATGGATCCGTAGTCCAAGGATGAACTACTCACGCATCGCACCGGAGGCTTGCATGGTGATGAAGAAAGCCTCTAGGGTGAATTCCCCTCTCCGGCAGGGTGCCTGGAAGAGCTTCAGATCCCTCCCGATCTAGGGATGGAGATGACGGCGGCTACAGAATCTTTCGTGGATTTTTGATGAGGTACTTAGGGTTTTCGTCCAGAGGGCAACTTATAGTCGGAATGGGAGGCCGAGGGGGTGCCTGGCTGGCCACACCACCGCCTGGCGTGGGCCAGGCCTGGCCGCACGGCCAGGTGGTTTGGCCGCCCTCTGGCCCCTCTCCGTCTCGTATTCTGGCACTTGATCACTCTCGGAAAAATAGGCACTTTGGCTTTTGTCCCGTCCAATTCCGAGAATATTCATTTTCTGACTTTCCTGGAACCAAAAACAGCAGAAAACAGGCAGCTGGCACTGTGGCTCTTGTTAATAAGTTAGTCCAAGAAATCATATAAAAAGTACTCCAAAGTTGGAACAAGACACAAGAAAGTGGATAAAACCAAGCATGGAACATAAAAAATTGTAGATCCATTTGCAATGTATCAACATCCCCGGGCTTAACTCCTGCTCGTCCTCGAGTAGGTAAGTGATAAAAAGAAATAATTTTTGAGGTGACATGCACCATTAAAGACTTCATCAAAGTATTTGCAAAACTCAAAGCTGGGAGAATAGTACTTCAATCATAACATGAAAGACAAAGTTCTAGCAATAAGCAAAGAAACTATGATGCAACATGAAAAGGCACAAATAAAAGATTCATGAATAACAATGCTTTGCAAGACGTTTGTTTGTTTCACATAAATAAAACATAGCATAAAAGTATTTAGGTTGTCCCTCAATAGAGTAGCAAATATAAATGCATAGGACACCTTCAAAGTTCATAAGAGTGACTAGATAAAATAGTTTAAAACAAGCAATAACAAGTTATGCATCAATCAACTAGTCTTGGGACAATGCACATAGAACTAAGAATGGCCACTATGCTCTCAAAGTAGGTGCATAAAGATAGAAGGTGGAGAGTCAATATAATGGTGGACGAAGGACCTTTTGTAAAAGGAAGTAGAGATTCAAGTCTCATAAAGAGCTTCCAAAAATTATGGTACTTATAGCTTTCAGCTCTCATTTCCCCTATCATAAACATCTTGAAGGTGATTAAGGTTAAAGTGACACAACTAAGAGGATATGCTTGACAAGTTATAAACCAAATTCTCATGCCCCTTACTTACGAAGACCGATCCTCATGCTACTCAACTTCAGTCACGAGTAAGCTCTTGTCATTGTAAGTATATGTGTATCATTAAGAACCGCCAACAGGGTACCCCTTGCACATGATACGGGAGCTTTTCCATAATCAAAATGACAAGGCAAGCAGACAATGAGCATCTCAGCGATCTTTTTATTTGCTATTTGCATAGGTTTTTATTGAGGATGCTTCATAGAATGCTCATTATGGTGATGCTGCAAGTTTCCACCATGATTAGGCATGGCTTAGGCTAGCGGACCAGGTGTTTCTCTAACACACATACAAACTCCATCATCTTACAAGTTCCACATTTATTTCACACCGCCGGGATCCGTAAGCAAAAGAACATGATATCAACGGAGTACAAAGTACAAGTGCAATATTGAAAGAATTCCCCATGAAACATGGTTCTGCTAATTTCAACTTATAAAGCGCAAGCATATACACAACAAAGAAGGACCCAATGGTTCAAGTTTATTAGAGGCAATAAAGTAAAGTGTGCCATCAAGTTTGTGAGAGCTTTAATCACTAGTTTTCTCATAACAAGTGGAAGGTAAACAAAAGCATGAATATACTTGGAATAGCATAAGCTAGTAGGTAGGTATGGTGGACTCTTTGGAATAACTTGGTTTAGGGAGTTGGATTCATGAGTGGAACTCATACTTTGTTGTGGAGGCTAGCAAAAGACTGGGAGCGGCAAACTAAGAGAGCAATAATGGCCATAATCATGCAGAGCGACAAAACATCATTGATCAAAGCATAAAGTGATACTACAAGTTGAAAACTAAAGGATCATAAAGGCTATGGTGACTTGAGACAGTCATAACATGGTCTGAGCATGTGCCAAGTCAACCCAAATAAAGCATCAAAGGAGAATACCACTATACTATGCTTTAATATGCTAAAACAACGCATAATTCATCCAAGGAACATTAAGCAATCTCAATTGTTTATAACAATCCATGCTACATCAAAGAATACTAAACATAAAGCAAAAACAATATCAAGCATGGCATGACAAAGCATAGGCCACAGTCAAAAACAAGCTCTTTTTACCACATAAGCATGAACTTTCCTACTCTTTTCCAAACCAAACCAAACTATTTGCAAACCAACGTATGAAAGAGGGGGTCCAGCCAACTTATTCAGAAAACTAAGCAAACCAAGCAAACTAAAAACCAAAACGAAAACGAAAAAGAAGACACTCCAAGAAAAACACAACTGTGCATGAAACAATAAAAATGAAGCGTTTGGAAGAAACCTGGGATTTTTATTGATGAAGAAGGGGATGCCTTGGGCATCCCCAAGATTTGACGCTTCTACTTCTTGGATATTTCTTGGGGTGACATGAAGGGTTACGGGTAGGCTACACTAGCGTAAAATCAAAATTTTCTACCACGTCAACCAGGAATACTATTGTCATAGATCACGGGATTACCGCTAGACGCGCAGGTGCGGAACTCGATGAAGCACGTTGCGGCAGTGTAGATGTTCTACGTCTCCTCCTCGTCCTCGTCCCACGAGCAGCTCCCCTTTGCGCGGCTCGTCCAAGTGCTACAGATGCAGCACCTCCGAGCTATCCACACGTCCGGAGTGGAAGCCGTCACACGCCAGACTGCTAGGTCTGCGCGTGCAACACAGGCGGAAGAGGAGTGGCGGCTGGGTGGAATGCTCTCTCCTTTTCAGCTTGCCTCACTCCCTCTTATATAGGCATCCCTGGTGGGCTTCTACATTAGCAGCCCATTAGCAGCCTAAGCCTGGTCTAATTCAGATCCAATCCTCATTAGGCTTCCAGCCCCTAAAGTGTGTGACCCTATAGGTTCGTACACGTATAGACATGACGCGAGTACACTTACTCCGTCAATAGTTGGTAGCGGCCTCTAGCAAGACGTGCCAACTCCTAAACGCATATAAAGATCATTCGGACGAACCATCACAAGGTTGAGTACATGTCTTTCCCTTTGCCTCACGATATTTGGTCTAGCTCTAAGCTGACCTCTCTTTCTCGATACTGTGATTCAGAATCCCTTTACTAGGTTAACTCTTAACCATATGTAGCACGACCATGCATTTCTGGATCCGATCACTCGAGGGGCCCAGAGATATCTCTCTCAAGTAGAGAGGGGCAAATCCCATCTTGATTGACCGATGCCTTGCAGCATGTATCAGGACAAACCCGAAAGCTACCTTTATAACTACCCAGTTACGGAGTAGTGTTTGATAGCCCCAAAGTAGGTCGATCCACATCTCAAGTACATGCGACAATCTCAGGTCTAAGGACAAAACGTACACGATGTGTAGAGAGAGCTGCAAGTATTATTGCTAGTCTCATATTGGGTCAGTCCAACCCCATGTTCATAACATGTGTCCACATCATTGGTTTGACATCTCTATGTCAATGACTTGCGAAACATAGTCATTAACCAATCGATGTGCTAGTCTAATATTCACGCGTGTCCTCGCATGAACTCCGACTAGGGACAATTATTAGATAACCATACAAGTAAAGAGTTTCACAAACAATTCACATAATTGCCAATTAATACAAGTTGCCTGGTATGTGGATATTCAAGGAACATTATAATAACTCATGGATACACATGAAATACAATCATCTCTATGATTGCCTCTAGGGCATATTTCCTTCAGTCTCCCACTTGCACTAGAGTCAATCTAGACAGTATCTAATACCTATTGCTCTTGTGTGCGCTTCATGCGCAGGCTGCGGGAGTGGCTTAGTCAAGGGATCAGCAACATTTGAGTCCGTATGTATTTTGCATAACATGACACTACCTTCATCAATGAACTCACGAATCAGATGGTAGCGCATGCGAATATGTTTGTTCTTCTGGTGCTGTCTAGGTTCTTTGGCTTGTGCAATAGCACCATTGTTGTCACAATAAACGTCCAAGGGATTGGACGAGCCCTGAACCACACCAAGAGCGATCAGGAAATTCCTAATCCAAACAGCTTCCTTTGCAGCCTCCGAGGCAGCAATATATTCAGCTTCTGTTGAAGAGGAGGCCACTGTATCTTGCTTGGAACTTTTCCAGCTCACAGCACCACCATTCATGAAAAACACATAACCTGATTGCGATTTCGAGTCGTCTGAGTCATTAAGGTAACTCGCATCTGTATAACCCTTTACACTGAGTTCAACCTCACCTCCATAAACTAGGAACATGTCCTTAGTCCTTCTCAAGTACTTAAGGATATTCTTTACCACTGTCCAGTGAATCTCACCTGGATCAGCCTGGTATCTGCTCGTAACACTTAGAGCATAGGAAACATCTGGGCGAGTACATGTCATTGCATACATGATGGATCCAATAGCCGAAGCATATGGAACCCTACTCATGCGTTCTCGCTCATCAGTGGTCGAAGGACACTGAGTCTTGCTGAGTTTAATGCCGTGAGACATGGGCAAGAACCCCTTCTTAGCCTCTTCCATGCTGAACCGTTTCAACACTTTGTCAATGTACGTACTCTGGCTTAATCTAATTAGCCTCCTTGATCTATCTCTATAGATCTTGATACCCAGAATATATGCCGCTTCTCCCAAGTCCTTCATAGAAAAACTATTTTTCAATGAGGTCTTAACAGACTCGAGCATAGGAATGTCATTTCCAATCAATAATATGTCATCCACATATAAGATTAGAAACACAAGTGATTTCCCATTTTCTTTCTTATACACACAAGGTTCTTGTTCGTTTTTGGTGAAGCCAAACTCCTTTACAACTTCATCAAATCGAATGTTCCAACTCCGAGATGCTTGCTTCAGCCCATAAATAGACTTTTGAAGTTTGCATACCTTTCCAACATTGTTTGGATCGACAAAACCTTCGGGCTGCATCATATACATGTCCTCAGAAAGGATTCCATTTAAGAAAAGCCGTCTTGACATCCATCTGCCATATCTCATAATCGAAATATGCAGCAATGGCTAGAATGATCCGTATAGATTTAAGCATCGCTACGGGCGAGAAAGTCTCGTCGTAGTCAACTCCTTGAACTTGTCGAAAACCTTTTGCAACAAGTCGAGCTTTATGGATGTGAACATTTCCATCCATATCAATCTTCTTCTTATAGATCCACTTGCACTCGATGGCTTTAAAACCATCAGGCAGGTCAACCAAGTTCCAAACTTGATTGTCTCCCATGGACTCTATCTCGGATCTCATGGCAATCAGCCATTTCTCAGAGTCTGGGTCCACCATCGCTTCTGCATAGGTCGCAGGCTCATCATTGTCTAACAATAATAACTCTCGCGCTTCGCGGAGCCTCGCCGACCTTCGTGGTTGTGGTGCTTCTATTGCCACGGGTTCCTCAACTTGTTCTGCTACAATAGCATCACTCGTAGAAGCATCCCCGACTGGCTCATCTTGGACTTCTTCAAGTCGCACCGACCTTCCACTCGTTCCCTTTGTGAGAAACTCTTTCTCTAGGAAAACACCGCTACGAGCGACAAACACTTTGCCCTCTTCTCGGTTGTAGAAGTAATACCCTAAGGTTTCCCTTGGGTATCCCACAAAAATGCACTTATCCGATTTGGGTGTTAGCTTGTCCAACTGAAGTCGCTTGACAAATGAATCACAACCCGAAATCTTTAGAAAAGACAAACTGGGATTCTTTCCAGTCCACATCTCATATGGTGTCTTAACTACGGATTTAGATGGTACCCTATTTAGTGTGAAAGCTGCTGTTTCTAGCGCGTAACCCCAAAATGATAATGGTAAATCCGACTGGCTCATCATCGATCGAACCATGTCCAACAAAGTTCGATTACGCCGTTCAGAGACCCCGTTTCTTTGAGGCGTTCCGGGCGGCGTGAGCTGTGGAACAATTCCGCAACTTTTAAGATGATTGCTAAACTCGTGACTCAAATATTCACCTCCGCGATCAGATCGCAAGGCCTTTATTTTCTTGCCACGTTGATTCTCTACCTCATTTTGAAACTCTTTGAACTTTTCAAAAGTTTCAGACTTATGCTTCATCAAGTAGACATAGCCATATCTACTGAAATCATCAGTGAAAGTAATGAAGTAGTGATATCCTCCTCTGGCTGTCGTGCTCATTGGTCCACATACATCAGTATGTATGAGTTCCAACAAGTCTGTCGCTCTCTCGAGAAACCCCTTGAAAGGCATCTTGGTCATCTTTCCAAGTAAACAAGCTTGACATGTCTCGTATGATTCAAAATCAAACGAAGTTAGAAGACCATCACCATGGAGCTTCTTCATGCGCTTTTCACTTATATGCCCCAAACGACAATGCCATAGATAGGTAGGACTCAAATCATTTGGCCGAAGCCTTTTAGCACTAACATTGTAAACACATGCATTATCAAGATTAATAAATAACCCATTCATAATGGGAGCATCAGCCACAAACATAGCATTCTTAGAGATTACACAACCATTGTTTGTACTCGCGAATGAATAACCATCCCTCATCAAACATGAAGGTGATAAAATGTTTCGACCCATACTAGGAATGTAATAACAATTATTCAACTCCATGATAAATCCTGACGGAAGGTGAAGTTGCATGACGCCGACGAACAATGCATCAACCCTTGCTTTATTTCCGACGCGAAAATCCACTTCGCCTTTCTGCACTTCTCTAGTCCTTATTAGCCCCTGCATCGAATTGCAAATATGAGCAACCGATCCGGTATCAAATACCCAAGAGTTAACATAAGAATCTGCGAGAAAAATGTCCACAACATTTACAACAAGTGTACCTGAGTGGGAAGTACTCTTACTTCCACTTTTCTTCAAAGAAGCCTGGTACTTGCTGTAGTTTCTCTTCCAGTGGCCATATTCGTGACAAAAGAAACACTCAGTGTCTCCTGCAGGACCAGCCTTTTGCTTGGGTGCAGGGTTGGGCTTACGGATCGTATCCTTAGCCTTGCCCTTCTTCTTCTGCCAAGAAGTGCCCTTTTTCTTGAAGCTAGGCTTGTTCTGCACAGCCATCACATGGCTATGCCCTGCACACTTCTTAATGTCACATTCTGCTGTTTTCAGCATCCCACATAATTCATTAAGGCCCCTCTCCACCCCATGCATATGGTAGTTCGAAATGAAATGCCCATAGCTAGATGCAAGAGATGCCAAAATGAAGTCAGTGGCCAACTCTTGGCCTAATGGAAAACCAAGCTTTTCCAAAGTCTGACTGTAACCAACCATTTTGATCACATGGGGGCCTACAGCTGCTCCCTCTGCCAGCTTGCATTCCACAAAGGACTTAGCGACATTGTACCTCTCAGTCCTAGCCTGAGTCTGGAACATGTCCTTAAGCGCAACGATCATATCGTACGCTTCCTGATCCTCAAACTGTTTTTGGAGATCAGGTTCCATGCATGCAAGCATAAGACAACTGACCTCAAGAGATTCATCACATGCTTTCTTGTAGGCATTCTTAAGGGTAGCAGTTGCATTATCAGGAGGTTCATCCGGGATTGAGGTATCCAGAACAGTTTCCTTTTTCTCAGCCCTGAGAACAATTCTCAGGTTACGGACCCAGTCCAAATAGTTTGTTCCATTTAGTTTATCCTTTTCAAGAATCGAACGCAAAGCAAAAGGTGATGAATTGTTCGGTGCCATTGATCTACAACATAAAATATGCAAAATACTAAGCCATGTAACCATGAAAGAGTAAAACATATTAAACAATTTAATAGCATATACTCCCACTTAAATCAACATCCCTCTATTGATACTAAGTGATTCAAGATCCCCAATTAACAAGTCGACTAGTGAGCTTTAGCATCACTGCTAGAAGACAAGGTAAATCGGTAAGCAACCTTTGCTAATCATATCACATATGACTCTTGTTGTTGGGTGACATCTCTATGTCAAAACTAGGCGCCCAACCTT
The DNA here is from genome assembly GCA_910589775.1 of Avena eriantha. Taxonomy (NCBI): domain Eukaryota; kingdom Viridiplantae; phylum Streptophyta; class Magnoliopsida; order Poales; family Poaceae; genus Avena; species Avena eriantha. The sequence continues at coordinate 482,385,649 of OU342743.1, read as the reverse complement.
TATGCCCCAAAGTCCTTAACTGTTAAGATGACCTTGTTAAGCTCACCAACCCTTATGCGTGTAGGTATCCGATACAAACCCATCCAGCCAAGGAAAACCATGGCACCCTAATTTCATAGACCCACCAACGATTGTACAGGGCATAGGATGAGTGCAAGGTTTGGTTGGGAGGGCATGGTTTAACTTAAACTTTGTGAGGGATCGTTCTACTTCTATCATCTAAGCATGCATAGTAGTAAAACGTATAAGAATAGCATTCACATAGATGTGATACAGTATGGCCCATTTTCTCATGGTGATCTCCATTGCCATAGAACCTGTCCACCATGATGATCTCCATCTTCATGCTCTATGCGAGCCATCCTCCAAGTAATGAGTTCTCCAAGAACTAATACAAGCTATTACTCCTAACATCTAGTAATCAAAATTACATGGTATTGGGATCATCACAAGTTGGCACGCAGGCCATTACAATAATTGACAACACATATGGCTCCAGCCGTGTTGCCCAACTCACGACACGCAGGTCATGAAAAAATACATACATGCATCAGATACATTTTTGGGCCATACTGATCACATAAATCCTGCAAAAACAAGTTGTGCATAGAATCGCATTCTACCGGATCATGTGAAATCGTACCACCTATGAACCTTAACGAGATACAAAAAGGGGGCTACGACTAAGGGGGGTCTAGGGGGTCTCCCCCTGCGGGGTTCGAAGGGGCAGCGCCCCTCGCGGTACCTTTAATGATTTTCTTTAAGGATTTTGATCGGCAAATCCAATTTACCATAAACCGACCAGAGTTCCGATTCGACCAAACTCCTTTGATCACGGTACGTCGATTCAGATCTAATTCCCGATTCGATCAATCATATTGATCTTCGCGTGATTCAGAAGGATTTATGTGTCACTGTCTACCCCGATGGCGGAAACCGACCGGTAGGGGTAAGTCGTTCGACGACCTTAGAATCACGATCACGGAAAGTAAGATCATAGATCAATCCAGAAACACCGCCATACAAACGATCATATCATTCATATCAATCTACATATCACCATATGCAAACTTCCCGAACCTATGACTGAATAGCATCGGCTCTGATACCACTGAAGGGTTACGGGTAGGCTACACTAGCGTAAAATCAAAATTTTCTACCGCGTCAACCAGGAATACTATTGTCATAGATCACGGGATTACCGCTAGACGTGCAGCTGCGGAACTCGATGAAGCACGTGCGGCAGTGTAGATGTTCTACGTCTCCTCCTCGTCCTCGTCCCACGAGCAGCTCCCCTTTGCGCGGCTCGTCCAAGTGCTACAGATGCAGCACCTCCGAGGTATCCACACGTCCGGAGTGGAAGCCGTCACACGCCAGACTGCTAGGTCTGCGCGTGCAACACAGGCGGAAGAGGAGTGGCGGCTGGGTGGAATGCTCTCTCCTTTTCAGCTTGCCTCACTCCCTCTTATATAGGCATCCCTGGTGGGCTTCTACATTAGCAGCCCATTAGCAGCCTAAGCCTGGTCTAATTCGGATCCAATCCTCATTAGGCTTCCAGCCCCTAAAGTGTGTGACCCTATAGGTTCGTACACGTATAGACATGACGCGAGTACACTTACTCCGTCAATAGTTGGTAGCGGCCTCTAGCAAGACGTGCCAACTCCTAAACGCATATAAAGATCATTCAGACGAACCATCACAAGGTTGAGTACATGTCTTTCCCTTTGCGTCACGATATTTGGTCTAGCTCTAAGCTGACCTCTCTTTCTCGATACTGTGATTCAGAATCCCTTTACTAGGTTAACTCTTAACCATATGTAGCACGGCCATGCATTTCTGGATCCGATCACTCGAGGGGCCCAGAGATATCTCTCTCAAGTAGAGAGGGGCAAATCCCATCTTGATTGACCGATGCCTTGCAGCATGTATCAGGACAAACCCGAAAGCTACCTTTATAACTACCAAGTTACGGAGTAGTGTTTGATAGCCCCAAAGTAGGTATATCCACATCTCAAGTACATGCGACAATCTCAGGTCTAAGGACAAAACGTACACGACGTGTAGAGAGAGCTGCAAGTATTATTACTAGTCTCATGTTGGGTCAGTCCAACCCCATGTTCATAACATGTGTCCACATCATTGGTTTGACATCTCTATGTCAATGACTTGCGAAACATAGTCATTAACCAATCGATGTGCTAGTCTAATATTCACGTGTGTCCTCGCATGAACTCTGACTAGGGACAATTATTAGATAACCATACAAGTAAAGAGTTTAACAAACAATTCACATAATTGCCAATCAATACAAGTTGCCTGGTATGTGGATATTCAAGGAACATTATAATAACTCATGGATACACATGAAATACAATCATCTCTATGATTCCCTCTAGGGAATATTTCCTTCATGACACGTGTGGCATCCCCAAGCTTGAGCTTTAGTCCATCCTTCATCTCATTACTCATTCCTTCCATACACCTGAAATTTTTCCTTCATACAAAACTTCACACAATCTCATTAGCAACATTAGTGCACTTTAAGATAAACAAGTCTCAAGGTTCAGTTCTAACACCAAATAAACTTCTATTAGAGCACTAGCTACTGTAGAACTTCCCTCAAAAATCTCAATTCCCCAAAGGAACTCAAGAAGGAACTAACAAGAAGCAATTGCAGAAAATGGCAGAAATCTGTCAAAACAAACCAGCAGGTAAAGACGTTTTTTTTCCAAGACCTTCTATTGCTCAAATAAAAAAGTATTGAACTAACGAAAGTTATATAACATCCTGGGTCAGAAGCACAACAAATTATAGCTCAATCCGAGGTACAGAGCTCTCTCAGGAATTTTTACGGTGAAGCACATAAATCTGTTTCGGGACAGCAACTTTCCCAATCATTACTTCACTCTTATTAGAGGTTACTCTTGGCACAAAAAGAAAATAAAAAGGATAAGGAGAGGTTATTACAGTGGTAATAACTTCCAAGACTCAACTAAAACTCTTGTGTTATCTCTCAACAAGTACTTTTCTTTAACGCCTTTAAGTTAGGCATAAGAAGCAAAGAAAGAATCAAGTGTTCTCAAATGAAGAAGCATTAAGACCAAATTTTGTTTTCATAGGAGAAGCAAAAGAAATCTTTTCTCTCTTTCTGGGTAAGTGTTCTATACCTTTCTTGAGTGGGAGTTGATATTTAATGGTGCCTTCTTTCATATCAATGATGGCACCAACAGTTCTAAGAAAAGGTCTTCCCAAAGTAATAGGACAAGAAGCATTGTATTCAACATCCAAAACATAGAAATCAACAGGGACATAGGAATCGTTAACCATAATAAGAAAATCATTAATACTCCCCATGAGTTTCTTTTTAGCATTAGCATCAAGTGGGACATTCAAATAACAATCTTCAAGAGGAGGCAAATCAAGCATATCATAAATCCTTCTAGGCATAATAGAAACACTACTATCAAGATCACACAAAGCTTTGAAATCAAAGTCATTCACTTTCATATTAATGATGGGTTCCCAACCATCTTCTTGCTTTATAGGAATAGAAGCTTTATGTTTCATCGTTTCTTCTTTAATCTTTATGAGAGCATCAGTAATGTGTTTTGTAAAAGCCATGTTCATAGCACTAGCATTAGGACTTTTAGCAAGCTTTTGTAGGAACTTAATAACTTCAGAGATGTTGCAACCATCAATATCAAAATCAACTTTATCATCTAAAGTAGTAGAACTATTAGTAGCCTAAACACTAGTGGTAGTGATAGTAGAAACACTAATGTTTCTAGCAATTTCATCTTCTCTTCCCCACTTAGCATGTAATTCAGCTAATAGTCTAACATTTTCATCAATTCTTACTTGTATAGCATTAGTAGCTGCAAAGGGATTATCATTAGTTTCAGGTTTAGCAGCCATTTTATTCAAAGAAGATTGAGCTTCAGCCAAAGATGCTATATTTCTTACAGCATTAGAGAGTTTTTCCTCAATAGTTTTATTGAAAGCAGTTTGTTTACTAATAAACTCTTTAAGCATAACTTCAAGTTCAGAGGGAGCAATCTTATTACTGTTGTAAGAATTTCCATAAGGATTACCATTGTTGGGAGGATATGGCTTATAATTGTTGTTACCAAAATTGTTCCTATAAGCATTATTACCATAGCATTGTTATTTCTTATGAAGTTCACATCAACTTGCTCTTCTTGAGCAACCAAAGAGGCTAAAGAAACATTATTTGGATCAATATGGGCTTTCCCATTAACAAGCATATACATAATAATATCAATCTTATCACTCAAGGAGGAATTTACCTTCTTACCTTGTGGAGCTCTCTCGGTATGCCATTCAGAATAATTAACCATCATATTGTCCAATAGTTTTGTTGCAGCACCCCAAGTGATGGTCATAAAGGTACCTCCAGCAGCTGAATCCAATAGGTTCCTTGAAGAATAGTTCAATCCTGCATAAAAAGTTTGGACGATCATCCAAGCAGTCAGTCCATGAGTGGGACAATTCTTTACCAAAGATTTCATTCTTTACCAAAGATTTCATTCTTTCCCAAGCTTGAGCAACATGCTCATTATCAAGTTGTTTAAACTTCATTATTTCACTTCTCATGGATATAATCTTAGCTGGAGGATAGTATTTTCCAATAAAAGTATCTTTGCACTTAGTCCAAGAATCAATACTATTCCTAGTTAAGGAATTCAACCATTCTTTAGCTTTTCCTCTCAAAGAGAGAGGAAACAATTTTAGCTTAATAATATCACCATCTATATCCCTATGCTTTTGCATCTCACAAAGTTCAACAAAGTTATTTAGATGGGAAGCATCACCTTCATTACCAATACCAGAAAATTGCTCTCTCATAACAAGATTGAGTAAATCAGGTTTTATCTCAAAGAAAGTATTTTCAGCCACAGGTGGAGCAATAGGTGTGCTCATAAAATCATTGTTGTTGGTGCTAGTGAAGACACACAACTTAGTGTTTTCAAGAGTAGTCATTTTTTTGGGTTTTCAAATAAGAAAGCAAACAAGTAAAACTATTTTTTTTTGGATTTTTGAAGAACAAAACAAGCAAACAAAGCAAAAGAAACTAAGCAAACCAAAAACAACAAAGTAAAGAGATTGGTTATGAGGGACTCACCTTGTGAAGATGTCCTTGACTCCCCGGCAACGGCGCCAGAAAAATGTTTGATGGCTCAATGCACGGCGCCCAGAAAATTGCTTGATGGCGGTGTTGATGTAGAGCTCGTTGGGAACCCCAAGAGGAAGGTATGATGAGCACAGTAGCAAGTTTCCCTCAGTTATGAAACCAAGGTTTAATCGAGCCAGTAGGAGCAAGGAAACACCTCAAAGGTGTTACTAGCTGAGCTTTGGCCGGGCGCACTACCGGTGCTAGTAGCAACGTGGAGACCTGCACAACACAACCACAGAACTTTGTCCCCAACTTGCGATGAGGTTGTCAATCTCACCGTGTTTTGTGGAAAACAAAGGATTAAACGTATCAAATGGAAAGAAGTAAAAGTTTGCAGAAAGTAAACACAAAGCAATAAAAGATTGTAGATTGTATGTAAAGAAAAGGACCGGGATCCATAGTTCACGAAATGTTGGGGGGATAACCCCGGGTAGGGTCACGCCGTGGTATAAAAGCCGAGTTAGACGAGGTTAGGCAAGGCCAAAGCTGATGCTGGCCGGGTCACCTAAGGGCAGGCCGAATCACGGGGTAACCTGGACCAGGGGGCGTTCGCCTGACATTGTCTCAACCGACTTAAGGATTAAGTCAGAGGTGTCTGTTTTATTTGTATGCAGGAATGGGTGTGGCCGGATCAGCTATAATCTAGATCACGTCTAGCTTCTAGGAGAAGGAAGGAATCTCGCTGGTCAAAAGAAGCCCCGGTACGCACTACCTAAGCGAAGCAAGCAAGGACAGGATCACCGGGGAGTGGCCGAAAAGGGTGACGACGCCCATGTCGGCTGACGCGGGCGCCGCAGAGGCTCACGTAGCCTCTGCATGTGTGACGCGGTGGGAAAAGCACCCCGGTTGGCTTACTACTTTGGGAGGAAGCATATTCTTAGGAATATGCCTCCACGTATGCCCTAGGTAGAGACCGAGCTCCCTTTATAAAAGAGGGGCTAGGGTTTCAGTAGAACGGGTTGATTGGTTCCGCTATTCTGGTCTGGCTAGGGTTTTAGGTGCGATCTGTGGGTGAGAGTAAGAGAGCTCCTTCTTCCTCCTCTCGCCAATACAGCTCTAGGAGCACTTGTAATATTGGAATCAAAGAAATACAAACAACTGTGTGGAGAATCACTTCACTATCCCTCCCTGGATTCCCCTAGCGTGTATTAGTCCCCACCTTTAGCCTATCCATGGCATCTGCCGTGACACCACCACGATAGTTGGGGCCCACCGTGGGGCTAGCAGCACTAGCAGGGGTCAAGATCCGGACGGGAAACATCATCGGCACCGGCGAACGCATCGTCTCTGGACTCGTTCAGCGCTTTGGAGCACTGGACTTCGTCAGCGACAACGCTGGCTGCTTCGGCACGCGTCCTCTTCCGTGCAATGGCCTCTTCGTCAAGCTCGGCGCGCACAAGGTCTACGTTGCTGTTGACATGTCGTGTGTTCATCCGCGTCATGTCGTCGAGGCGGGGGAGCCACCCCTCACCGTGGTTCTCGGGACGCGTATCGCTCGCTCCCCAGACCATGTAGAGGTGATGATGACTACGCCAGGTGCGGGTGCGAGCAAGGATCCGGCACCAGATCCGGAGGTAACGCCTAAGGCACCGAGGAAAGGTAGAGGTCCTCCACTAGAGAGGCCGGAAAATGTGTTGAGGGAAGCGATGGATAGCTTGGCAAACCCTGTCGTAGCAGCAGTAGATCCGGCTCGAGCGCAGGCCGAGCTAGAAGAAACTAGGCAGAAAATACTAGAGGGCGCAAAAAAGATAGCCACGACTCAGCAGTCGTTGAATATGACGCTGCATGAGTACGCAAAGGCGAACAAAGTTGATGCTGTAAAAGTGAAGGGAAGAAATCTCATGAGCGAGATGAACAGAGAGGGTGATACTGGAATTGAGGAATCAGAAAACTGTTTGTCTGTGGCGCTGCCGAGGTATAGTACCCCGGCAAAGAACCTCAGAGCAGCGGATGCAGCTGCGTCCGAGTTAGAGGGTCTGACGGGTGAAGCCCGTCAAAGACAGCAAGATAGGGTTAACGAGCTGGTTCGGATTGCGAACAGGCAAAATGAGGAACTACTCAGAGCTAACCCGGAGAGAGCTGGAGCCTCCAAGATCGTCCATTCAGTGGTGGGTAACCCGGAGAAATCCGCTGGAGCCACATCGTCTCCTCATGGTGGTCCAAGGAGAGAAGAGGTAGTAACCTCGGCCAGACGGAACAAACAGATCGTCCCGTATGACCCAACGCGGGCAGGGAAAGGAAAAGAAGCTCAGAAAAATGATGATCGATAGAGTGTGAGCCGAGGTGAAGCTGGCCGAGGTAACCACGACCAAGGCAATGCTGGTCAAGGGAACGTTGTCCACGGAAATGCCGGACAGCGAAACTCGGCTGGAGCAGGATAACCGCAGCAGCGGAATATACCAAGGCAAGAGCAAAGTGCCGGCCGAGGTATGCAATAGAAAGGTGCTCCGTGAGAGCAAGACAGGTATAATGATGGAGACTCGGAAATGGCAAACGCGGGATACCCAAGGCCGGACTATCATGTGATAGGGTCAAGATTGGGAAGCAGGGATTTGATGCTGGATGATGCCAGGTTGAAACTGGATCGACTGTATAGGTCGGAACAGATCGAATGTCAAGGTCCACCGGGTTCAGCGTGTTTTCTACCCCGGATCATGAAGGAGCCACTGGTACCGAACTTCCAGTTACCCAGGGGCATGAAGACGTATGACGGCAGTACAAAGCCAGAGGATTGGCTGATAAATTATGCTACAGCTGTGAAAATTGCCACTGGCAACCTGAGATGGGCTGTACGATATGTACCCCAGATGTTGGAAGGACCGGCAAGGGTATGGCTGAACAATTTGCCACCAGGAAGCATCAACTGCTAGATAGATTTCGAGGAAATGTTCATCAGCAATTTTTCGAGTACGTATCAGAAGCCAAATAGGCCGCAGACCCTAGATATGTGCAAGCAAAGACCAAATGAGACAGATCGGGAGTTTCTAACCCGGTGGTGTACAGTGAGAAACTCGTGTGAGGGCGTGATAGAATCACAGGCCATAGCATGGTTTGCACAAGGGTGCAGATATGCAAGCGAGCTGTGGCACAAGCTGTAAAGGAAAATGCCAACTACGTTGGCAGAGATGATCCGGATTGCAGAATCATATGCCTTGGGTGATCCGACTCAACCTAGGCTCGTATCAAAAGAGTCAAACGAGGAGTACTATCAGAGAGATGGGGCCGGATCATCCCAGAGGAATGAGTACAGAGGAAAAAGGAGAGATGATAGACCAGATCATCGATACGGTTCACACCAAGTTGCAGCTGTGAATCAAGATCAGCCCGGAGCAGGGGGCAGTCAAAGCCAAAAAACTGGAGGGCAGTGGACTCCGAGAAACGATGGCAAGAAGACTTGGACACCAGAGCAAAAGAAGTAGTGGCAAGAAAGGAAAGACCGTCCGAGGTATACTTATGAGTCGATGTTGGACCAGCCGTGTAAGTTTCACACGCCAAATCCGAATAACCCAGCAGGTCATACGACGAGGCAATGTGAGTGGATGCGCAAAATTGAACAAGGTGGTTCGGGGAATGCTCAGGCACCCTGGAATGATCAGCCTCAGCAGGAGTTACCCCGGCAGCAATTGCTCTCCGGAGCGAACACGCAACAGCTAATGTTGCCTCCCCCTCCGCCGAGGTATGATAACAATGAGAGAAGGGATGCAGTGCATCAAGTGGAAAATCAGCATCAGCCGGATCAGTGATAGCCCGGAAATGAGGGGAGAAACGAGTACAGAGAGCACCATCAGAGCTATTGTGTGTTCACCACTGAGGAAACAGATAAAAAGAGCTTGTAGCGTAGGCATATGGAGGTGAATGCAGTAATGTCTGTAGTGACGAGGTACATGCCTTGGTCCGATCAGGAAATCACCTGGAGCATCAGGGATCATCCCAACCTTATGCCAAGCCCTGGTTCGTATGCGTTGGTGCTGGATTCGACACTCATTGGACCTAGCATTAACATAAGGTTCTCAAAGGTGTTCATCGACAATGGCAGTAGCATTAACATCATATATGCGGACACAATGCGCAAGTTGGGTATCTCGGAGAACATGTTGCAGGCCACGAGGACAACTTTCCATGGCATTGTGCCCGGCATCTCTTCTGAGCCCATAGGCAAGGTCCGGGTTGACGTCTTGTTCGGCACGAGGGATAACTGCCGAACCGAAAATTTGGAGTTCGAGGTGGTGAACTTAGAAAGTGCGTACCACGCGTTACTCGAAAGGCCAGCGCTGAACAAGTTTATGGCAAGCTATCACGTTAGCTACTTGAAGATGAAATTGCCCAGACCGAACGGAGTGATTACCATTGCTGGGGATTTCCGACGTTCCATGGAGTGTGCGTCGGCCGGGTCAAACTTAGCCGAGTCACTTGTGATTGCGCAGGAAAAAAGGAAAATTCAAGAGGTGGCGGCATTGGCTCAGTCCGCGCAGCAGTATATGCCGATGCTGAGTAACCCGCATGGAAGTGTCTCTTTCCAGGCCACGAAAGATACCAAGAAGGTTCCTGTTGATGACCTGTTCCCAGAGCGCACCGTAATAATTGGTGCCGGGTTAAATGATAAATAGGAAAGCAAGCTCGTCAGCTTCCTCCGTGAGAATCGGGACATTTTTGCTTGGTCCACACAGGACTTGCAAGGTGTTCCGAGGGAGTTGGCCGAGCACTCTTTGAATGTGAGACCCGGAGCTAAGCCGGTGAAGCAACCACTCCGCCGCTTTGCTGAAGATAGGAGGAAAGTCATTGGGGATGAGATAGCTTGGTTGCTAGCTGCAAGATTTATCATGGAAGTTCTTTACCTGGATTGGCTCTCTAATCCGGTGCTGGTGGAGAAGAAGAAGGATGACCCGAACATGGCAGTGGTTTGGCGCATGTGTATCAATTACACGAACCTGAACAAGGCGTGTCCAAAAGATCCATTTCCGCTGCCAAGAATAGATTAGGTCATAGACTCAACTGCTGGATGTGAACTGTTGTCATTCATTGATGCATATTCTAGTTTCCACCAGATACCTCTGATTCCGGATGATCAAATAAAGACTGCGCTTATTACCCCGTATGGGGATTATTGCTATCGCACCATGCCGTTTGGTTTACATAATGCAGGGGCAACGTACCAAAGATGTATGCAAAAATGTTTGCACGACCAAATAGGTCAAAATGTACAGGTGTACGTGGATGATGTGGTTATCAAGACCAAGGAAAGCAAAACTCTCCTTGACGATATCAGGCAAACGTTTGCAAACCTAAGGAGGTTCCGGATGAAACTTAACCCGAAAAAATGCACCTTCGGTGTCCCGGCTGGAAAATTTCTCGGTTTTCTTGTTTCTAGCCGAGGTATCGAGGTTAATCCAACCAAAATCCGGGCCATCGAACGAATGGAACTACCGAAGTGTATTAACAATGTCCAGAAGTTCACAGGTTTCCTGGCCTCGTTAAGTCGGTTTGTATGTCGGTTGGGAGAGAAGGCATTGCCTCTTTACCAACTCATGAAAAAGTCGGATAAGTTTGTTTGGACGCCGCAGGCCGATGAAGCCTTTACCCACCTGAAGAAGATGTTAGCCACGGCACCAGTGCTAGCCTCACCACTATCAAAGGAGCCAATGTTGCTCTATATAGCCGCAACCAACCGAGTTGTAAGTGCAGTGATAGTGGTGGAGCGTGACGAGGAAGGTAAGTCGGTGCAAAGGCTAGTGTATTACTTGAGCGAGGTGTTGTCAGCCTCAAAGCAGAACTATCCACACTATCAAAAGGTGGCATATGGCATGTACATGGCCGCTAAGAAGTTAAAGCATTACTTTGAGGAGCATCCTATCCGGGTCATATGTGAGGCCCCCATATCCGAGATAATGAGTAACAAGGATGCGAGTGGCAGAATTGCAAAATTGGCAATTGAGCTAGCTCCTTATGCGCCGCAATATGACAGAAGAGAGGCCATCAAATCTCAAGCTGTGGTGGACTTTTTCGTGGATTGGGCCGAGGTGCATTATGAACCGCCACTCCCAGATCCGAACTATTGGTGAATGCACTTTGACGGATCAAAAACCAAAACCGGGCTAGGTGCCGGAGTTGTACTCACGTCGCCAAAGAAGGACCAGTTGAAATATGTGCTGCAGATGCATTTCGCGGCATCAAACAATGTCGCTGAGTATGAAGCACTTGTGCACGGGCTCAAGGTGGCAAAATAGATTGGGATACGTCGGATCGTATGCTTTGGCGACTCGGATTTGGTGGTGCAGCAAGTGTCGGGAGTGTGGGATGCACTGGATCCAAACATGGCACTGTACAGATTTCATGTGCAGAAGATATCTGGCTACTTTGAGGGATGGGGATTTCACCATGTACCCCGGGTGGAAAATGAGGCTGCCGACATGCTGTCAAAGCTCGGGTCAACCCGACAAGCCATTCCACCGGGTGTAGCATTAGAGTACCTCAGGAAACCATCCATCAGGCCCTCTCCAGAAACCGACTCAATCTATGTCCCGGAGGACACAGAATCCGGAGCTGTGCCCATGGACATTGACATGGGAAGTGGTGCGCGAAACCCGGGGACTACCTCGGCAAACCTGGGGACTGCTTCACTGAACCCGGGGACTGCTTCGCAAGACCCGGGGACTGCACAGCGTGATCCGGTTGAAGTTATGCCGGTGGATCAGATGGAGATTGATGAGGATGTGTTCCTTGTGCGAGCAAAACCAGCTTGGGCACTACCTATATTTCAATTCTTGAAAGATGGAACGCTACCTGCTGAGGAAGTGCTGTCCAGGCAAACACAGAGGAGGGCAAAGGCGTACATGATCATCAATTCCGAACTATACAAAAGAAGTGTGACCAATGTCCTCCAGCGATGTGTTGACCCGGAAGAAGGGCTTGAAATCATCCGAGATATACATCTGGGGGAATGCGGGCATCATGCATCATCCCGAGCCTTGGTAGCAAAAGATTTCCGGCACGGATTCTACTGGCCAAGTGCCTTAGAGCAAGCAGAAGATCTGGTGAGAAAATGTAATGGTTGTCAGAGGTATCCTACCAAGACACATATGCCGATGTCGGAACTCAAGACCATACCAATCACTTGGCCGTTTTCTATATGGTGCTTGGATATGGTTGGCCCGTTCAAACTAGCAAGGGGAAATAAGACTCACATTCTGGTAATGGTGGACAAGTTTACCAAGTGGATTGAAGTAAAGCCTATAAGAAAATGTGATGGAGCTACGGCCGTAACGTTTCTCAAAGATATCATCTTGAGATATGGTTATCCTCACAGTATCATAACTGATAATGGCACAAACTTTGCGGAAGGCTCATTTGCGCGCTTTTGCCGGGATAAGAAGATCCGGCTGGACGTAGCCTCGGTAGCCCACCCCGCATCGAACGGACAAGTGGAAAGATCCAACGGATTAGTATTATCCGGGATAAAACCCCGACTCATTGAGCCGCTGCAAAGATCAGCGGGGTGCTGGATAGAAGAACTACTAGCGGTACTGTGGAGTTTAAGAACAACTCCGAATCGATCAACAGGCTATACGCCGTTTTTTCTGGTATATGGGGCAGAAGCTGTATTACCAGCCGACATAGAGCATGATTCGCCTAGGGTCACCCAATACACAGAAGCCGAAGTGCAAGAAGCCCGGCAAAATGATGTTGATTTGCTGGAAGAAGCGAGAGAACTGGCATTGTCCAGATCCGCCATATATCAGCAAAATCTCTGACGCTATCATAGCCGGAAAGTTTGCCCCCGAGTCTTTCGGGAAGGCGACCTGGTGCTCCGGTTAGTACAACGTACTGCTGGCATGCATAAATTATCCCCCCCCATGGGAAGGGCCGTTCATCATGAGCAAGGCATTGCACAATGATTCTTATTATCTTATAGATGCAAAGCCACAGGAAAAGAACAAGGCGAATAGGTCCGGAGAGGAATCTAAGCGACCATGGAATATAGCTCTACTTCGACCTTTCTACACTTAGCTAAGTAGTGTATGTATCGAAGTCTTCTCATATGTCGGTATGTATGTCGGCAATGAGCTTATCAATGAAATGTTGGCACCTCGAGTAGTAACTCGGGGACTGCCTTAATAATACTTGTTGTCTTTTGTGCGTTAGCTGGAATAAGTTGTTCTACTTAACTCGGATTAGTAATGTGTGAGCAACAAGAACCCAACTCTTCGACTTGCTGCTGTCCAACAAGAATTGGCTTCATGGAAAGCAAGAGAACAAGTTTGGAATTGCGTAGCACATGAAAAACGACTAAGGAAAAGAATTTATTCGAGCCGACATTTGTTTTTTGGACTAACCCTGTATTTATTTTCAGAGTCATTATGCAGTTTTATTTTTCAGCTAAGTCTAAAAGTTTCCCAGTATTGTTAAGACAATTTTTGAAACTCGAATTCGTAAGTCGTAAAACCGAATCAAGGAAGACACGAACCGATCCAAGAGATTGAACGAACAAGAAAAAGAAACTCGGGGACTACGCCCAAGTTAATCCGGCATAAGAACTTAGTAGCAAAAATATCACATGTATATGGGATACAACTCCACCCGGCATACCGGGGATCTGATAAATTTTCAAGTTTTTTCGCTCAAGGAGCAGCAGGAGGAAGTTCGGCATCATCTTCGCTGCCTTCAATATCCGAGGCGTCATCTTCTCCTTCACCGTCCGAGCTATCCTCAACATTCTCAACCTCTTCGTCCGCAGCGGCTTTCAGGAAGCTCGGCCCCTCAACCCATTCATGAATGGGAGCGTATTCAATGAGGCTATGGGCGCAAGCCTGGCGCCGGGCAACCCACTCCGGGTCATTAATCCATCTGGATCCTGTGCGCAGACATGTCAGGAGGTTGAGATCGATCTTCTCATACCACGTGAGTATGTGGTGAAGAATGGTATCAGCTGCGGCACGTCCAACGGACTCTCTCCAGAGGTCGAGCTGAGTCTCGGTTTCCATTCACTTCTCAATGAGAAGTGCGGTGGTCTCCGGGGCATCTTCGCCGGGCCAGAACATGTTGAAGATGCGAGCTGCAGCGCCGTGGATGTCCTTGCCGTAATTTTTGATGAGCTCCACGCGAGATGACAAGCTGACCAATAGGTCCTCCAGGTCATAAGGAATCCCTTCACCATCAGGAGCGGCCAGAGTACCCCTTTCTCGGCGGAAGTTGGCAACTGCTACGCTCGCAATAGGAGTGCCCTCTGGAAATTTGCCTGGAAACGAGGCAAAGGAGGAAGGTCAAGAAAATACATATGAAGTAACCCGGAGAAGTAGGTCGGAAAAGGGAAAGGAACTTACGTGATATATGGTTGAGGATCCGGGTCAGCTCCTTGGTGCAGTCATCACGTCTCTTCCGAAGCTGCTCAAGCTCAACGTTCGCCGACCCAAGCTGGATGCCGGACTCCTTGAGAAGATCCTGGTCCTTGGTGATCTGGAGGTTGAGGCGCTCGCGCTCTTCTATGTAATTCTGACCAGCCTTTTGAAGTTCAGATTGGTGCTAGGCCATCATCTTCTCCATCTCAGCCTTGAGCCTAGCAATCTCATCGTCCTTGGTTCGGAGGAGGGCTAGCTCATCATCTTTCTTCTTATGCTCGGCTTGGTGCTGCCCTGCTTGTTCGAGAAAATGCAGCATCATATCAGGCTCGGGCACACTATCTTCAAGCGATGCTGAAATAGTGTGTTGGCCCGGCAGAGCCGAGGTATGAATGTTTGCCGAGCCAAGGATTAAAGGAAGTGGAAAGCACTGCAAGGTCGGACATAAATGACTTACCCTTGATCTGCTCCAGATTTTTCCACATAATAATGTTCTCAGCCTCCAGCCCAACTGCGGAAACCGAATGATGAGATTAGTTCGGCAAAGGAAGATGGAGAAAAATGAAGAAGCGCTAAGGAAGAAATTTACCCCTTTTCTCGTATTCCGCGATAAGTGCAGCCTGCTTTGCGCGTAGCATCTTGTGAGTATCCAGCAAGAATTGGAAGTCAGCACTCCGGCGATTGGTGTTGACCTGAAAGGGATATAGAAACACAAGTTAACTCGATACATATTCGAAGTGTACTAAAATCCGGGCCAAGTGGAACTTAACCCGGCTCTAGGTGTTTGCATATTCGAAGTGTACTAAAATCCGGGCCAAGTGGAACTTAACCCGGCTCTAGGTGTGTGCATATTCGAAGTGTACTAAAATCCAGGCCAAGAGGAACTTAACCCGGCTCTAGGTGTGTGCATATTCGAAGTGTACTAAAATCCGGGCCAAGAGGAACTTAACCTGGCTCTAGGTGTGTGCATATTCAAAGTATACTAAAATCCGGGCCAAGTGGAACTTAACCCGGCTCTAGGTGTGTGCATATTCGAAGTGTACTAAAATCCGGGCCAAGTGGAACTTAACCCGGCTCTAGGTGTGTGCATATTCGAAGTGTACTAAAATCCGGGCCAAGTGGAACTTAACCCGGCTCTAGGTGTGTGCATATTCGAAGTTCTCATGGAGCTACGTTAGTTTTCTAAAGAGCATCCGGCCGAGTAACAAGTTACTCCCCCGGAGGCTCGGGTACTAACGGTTATTATCTACAACATGTAAAGGGGAAGCGACGTACCTCCATCATCCGCCCAGCAAGGTTAATTGCCTTTGCGGCTGTGTTCATTTGGGCGGAAAACTCGGCGGGGACGAACTTCTCCGGGAGATCAGCGTCTTGAACTACCTCTTCCTTATTCCAATTCATGACAAATTCAACCAGGCTCGGAGGGTACCGTTCACCGGGGGGCATATGGGGCACCACCAAGCCCTTCGCTTGCGCTTCTTTCCTTTCAATCAGGGCAAGGGCTGGGCTGGTGTGCAGAACCATCTGCTGTGCATCAGTTGGCTCGACAGGGGCATCCTTCGCTGCTGGAGCTTTTTTGGGAAGCATTGATGCGAGGATACGCTACCCAGCCTCGACGAATGTCGGCTTGGCAGCGTCCGGAGCCTTCTTGCCCTTGGCTTCCTGGGAAGAGGAAGTCGTCACAACGGATTTCCCCTTAGAAGCTGCCGGGGTAGTTCCTCGCCGAGGTTGAGAAGACTCGGACAAGGAAGAGGAGCTACGCGATGGTGCTCTTGTTGCTGGATTTGGTGCCGCTGCTGATGTTTTTGCAGCCAGAGTTGGTGCTGATGCCGGAGTTGGTATTGGTGCTGGTCTGGTTGCTGGTACTGATGCTAGATCCGAGGTAGCTTCAGTGGCTGCTGGTTGCGGTGAAGCCGAAGTGGTGGATGTCGTCGCCTCGGCTGGGTCGGTCTCCCCCGCTCCAAGGTTACCCTCCTCTTGCCGAGGTGGAGCAGAACCCGGAGCAGCCGCAGAACCCTCTGGAATAGGGCTCAGCGGACGTGACTCGTCATCACGACGGGGAGAAGGACTAGGTCGAAGCAGTGAAGAGATGCTAGATCCACTTTGAGGGACCTCCACCGGAGCCCTGCAAAATCAAATAATGTCAGAAGAGAAATTACAACGATCTAAGGAAGAGCAAGTTACAGAAGGAAGAGTGACTTACGCATCCGAGGTTTGGGCCTCCTTGGGTTTCCGAGCCCTTCGTGCTGGGGCCTTGCCTGCTGGCTTGGAGGCAGTCTTGTCCCCGGACTTCTTTCGCCTTTTAGCGGGCTGAGAAGGTCCGGAGGAAGAACTTGGAGCAGCCACGCGCTTCTTCTTCGGTGCCACTGGAACAGGTTCGCTCGTAGCGAGGGGAGGATCCTCGTGGATATGACCACCAGGGTGAGCTAATGCCGGAAAAGCAAAAGAAAGGGGAACAGCCTCAACAGGTTCAATCACCTCGACATCCGAGTCATCTTCATCATCGGGCCAATCTCTAATAGAAGAGGATTTACCCGTGGGTCGTTTCGTGGCGTCGTTCATCGGGAGGAACATCTCCTGGTCCGGCTCTTCCTCATCCGGAGTCTCCCGGTTCGGCGCCCACTTAAGGGTCGGATCGGTGCCGTCCTCGAGGGTCTGCTGAAGAAATTGCTGAGGAAAAGAATGAACAAAAGAGTCAAAAATGCAACAATAACCGGCACATAATTAGTCCGGGGTAAGTTTGCAACATGAAGCTTACCGCGGGAGGAAGCCTATCGCGGCAATAATGCTCAATTCCCCAAGTCCACTCGGAGGAGAAGTCCTTGTGGGTGGTGAAGAGAGCCTTAACCCGGCGATATATCTCCGTGTTGCTCAGCTCGAAGGATGAGGTCCGGTTGGGGTCGCGGCCGAAGCTCATGTGGCACACCTTGTGGGTGCGCTTCTGGAGGGGGGAAATTTGGTTCCGCACGAAAGTGATCATAGCATCCTCCTTGCGCAGCCCGAGCTTCTTCAGCACCGTGAACCTTTTGTTGACCTGGTTGGCCAAGGCCGTGGGCTTCTTGGGAACGGCATCCCACAGTTCTAGGTTAGGTGGACCCGGAGTATAGGGGAGCAGCCGGATAAATCTTCGGTGCCAGTATTCCGGACGTAAAAGAAAGTCCGGGCCCACCCTTTGCAGGACTCTAACCCGGTGACCCGGGGGAAAACGGAAAGCCTCCGGGGTGAGATGGAAGCAGCTCAGAATTGAGTGAGCTGCTTGTCCTCCGGATCGATGTGGATGTTTGGGATGACGTTGCGACGAAGGCCAAAAAACCGGATTCATAGCTCCTTCGTGGGCCACAGTCCGGCATAGCCTTCGATCGTGGAAGCAAAGGCGGAAAGAGAAGTGATGGCATTGGCTGGAAGATGGTGCGGCTGGAGTTGGTAGGTACTAAGCCAGTCCCGGAAAAAATCGCTCACCGGCAAGCCGAAGCCCCATTGGAAGTGGGACAAGAACATGACGTATTCACCCAGATTGGGTGATGGGGCCAATTTAGAGGAGGCAAGACGAGCCGCAACACCGGCGGGGATGCGCCTGGTGCGGTAGAGCCAGTTCAGGTCGTCTTCGCAGACAAAGGACCCGGCCCAGGCACCGCGGTCCGCCATCGCGGAGTCCTCCTCCATCTCCTACTCAGCGACGATGAGCTCCTCCTCCGTCATCTGGCCTTCGCTGCCCTCGCTGGCGCTAGCGGCGGCGCGGGGCAGAGGCCTGGATTGGCGAGGACCCGTGGCGAGAGAGTTGCGTAGCGGTGGCGGCGGCGGAGAAGTGTGAGGGAAAAGCGCGGCAGCGACGCTGCTATTTGGAGCACTGGCGGCGGCACGGTCGCGAGGAAGACGAAGGGGAAGAGCAACGGGCAGAGGGGCGCAGAAGGAGAAAAATCCTAAGGGATGCGCCCCTCCGCTATTTAACCACTCCCTCAAGGGGTGAGTGGGATCGCATCCTGCGGATCAGCCACACACAGTGGTCGTGTATCACCTGCCTCGACCAATCAGTGGGGAGCCACACGGAGGGCCACAGAGTGGAGATGATCCCATGACGTGACACTGTGATGCGATAAACGAGGAGGCAGGCATGACGTGACCCGCGCACAGTGATAACTGACAATTACTGCAGCGGTTACTGTGCAGGCCCTTAAAATAAGACAACATAATGATTACCCTTCACATGGGTTGGCGTACGAGAGAAGGAAACAAGACCCGGATGGAACTGTGGTAACCCGGCCAGCAAGTGAAAACTTGGAATGTGCGGAGGGAAAGTAAAATCATGAGGTCCGAGTTAAAGTGGTAACCCGGACGGCAAGTGAAAACTTGGAATGTGCGAAGGGAACGTAAATCCATATAATCCGAGGCAAAGGGGTAACTCGGCAATAACGCCCGGAGCACAGAATTGAACCTGATGTGGCCTTAGCGGCCAAGGCAGCTAAGACCGCACCAGCTTCGGGGACTAATGTTGGGGGGATACCCCCGGGTAGGGTCACGCCGTGGTATAAAGGCCGAGTTAGCCGAGGTTCGGCAAGGCCAAAGCTGATGCTGGCCGGGTCACCTAAAGGCAGGCCGAATCACAGGGTAACCCGCACCAGGGGGCATTCGCCTGACATTGTCTCAACCGACTTAAGCAGTAAGTCGGAGGTGTCTGTTTTATTTGTATGCAGGAACGGGTGTGGCCGGATCAGCTATAATCCGGATCACGTCTAGCTTCTAGGAGAGGGAAGGAATCTCGCTGGTCAAAAGAAGCCCCCGTACGCACTACCTGAGCGAAGCAAGCAAGGACAGGACCACCGGGGACTGGCCGACAAGGGTGACGACGCCCATATCGGCTGACGCGGGCGCCGCAGAGGCTCACGTAGCCTCTGCATGTGTGACGCGGGGGGAAAAGCACCCCGGTCGGCTTACTACTTTGGGAGGAAGCATATTCTTAGGAATATGCCTCCACATATGCCCTAGGCAGAGACCGAGCTCCCTCTATAAAAGAGGGGCTAGGGTTTCAGTAGAAGGGGTTGATTGGTTCCGCTATTCTGGTCTGGCTAGGGTTTTAGGTGCGATCTGTGGGTGAGAGTAAGAGAGCTCCTTCTTCCTCCTCTCGCCAATACAGCTCTAGGAGCACTTGTAATCTTGGAATCAAAGCAATACAAACAACTGTGTGGAGAATCACTTCACTATCCCTCCCTGGATTCCCCTAGCGTGTATTAGTCCCCACCTTTAGCCTATCCATGGCATCTGCCGTGACACCACCACGACACTAAAGGTGGCTCTCCTTAGATAGATAACATGCTGGTTAACAAATTACAGCGGGGCAATTGACAAACACCGAGAAAGCAATACATGCATATACTAATCATCTTGACTCCTCTGAGACTAGATTGGGCATTATAACATAATACGTAGACCACCATCCAACTACATCTATGACTAATAATCCACCTTCAGGTTATCATCCGAACCCCCTCCAGTATTAAGTTGCAAGCAACAAATTATTGCTTTACGAACTGCGTGTAAAGTAAACAATACGATTGTTCTATGAACAAAGGATTGTTGTTTTCTCCCTAGTAGCAACAACACATCTAGTACCTTAGAGATTTCTGTCACTTCCGCAGATTACCAGAGGCATGAACCCACTATCGAGCATAAATACTAACTCTTGGAGTTGCTAGCATCTACTTAGCCAAGATAGCTACTAACAACGGAAAGCATGCAAGATCTCAAATAACAAAGACATGATAGAATCAATAATCAATCTGAAATAGCATCTCAATATCCATCAGATCCCCACAAACACAACATGTATGGATTACAAAAAGATGATCTTGATCATGAACGGAGCTCACAAGATCAAAACATGAAAGCACAAAGGAGGAGAAACCAGCCATCTAGCTACTACATGGATCCGTAGTCCAAGGATGAACTACTCACGCATCACACCGGAGGCTTGCATAGTGATGAAGAAAGCCTACAAGGTTAATTCCCCTCTCTGGCAGGGTGCCGGGAAGAGCTTCAGATCCCTCCCGATTTAGGGATGGAGATGACGGCGGCTACAGACTCTTTCGTGGATTTTTGATCGGGTACTTAGGGTTTTCGTCCCGAGGGCAACTTATAGTCGGAAGGGTAGGCCGAGGGGGTGCCTGGGCTGGCCACACCACCCCCTGGCGCAGGCCAGGCCTGGCCGCGCGGCCAGGTGGTTTGGCCGCCCTCTGGCCCCTCTCCGTCTCATATTCTGGCACTTGATCACTCTCGGAAAAATAGGCACTTTGGCTTTTGTCCCGTCCAATTCCGAGAATATTCATTTTCTGACTTTCCTGGAACCAAAAACAGCAGAAAACAGGCAGCTGGCACTGTGGCTCTTGTTAATAAGTTAGTCCAAGAAATCATATAAAAAGTACTCCAAAGTTGGAACAAGACACAAGAAAGTGGATAAAACCAAGCATGGAACATCAAAAATTGTAGATCCATTTGCAATGTATCAGGATGTGTTGAACCTCAAACCCTTCGAACGATTTAGATAAATCATCCACAATAGCTTTATACGCTGTCATGTGCCTATTTGCATTACAAATATCCGACACTTGTTGAGCAACAAGATCCGAATCTCCGTAACACATCAAACGTCGGATGCCGATATCCTCAGCGATCCGGATTCCATGCAGCAGTGCTTCATACTCGGCAATATTGTTTGTCGCTGTGAAGTGGATCTGCAGCACGTATAGAAGTTTATCTCCTTGGGATGATTTGAGCACCACGCCAGCCCTCGAGCCCCCTCGAGCCTTAAACCCATCGAAATAGAGGGTCCAATATTCCGACTCAGGGAAGATCATGTTCTCCTTCATCTCTGTCCAATCTGCAACAAAGTTAGCAAGGATCTGGGATTTGATTGTTGTCCGAGGTTTATACTCAATATCAAAAGCTGAAAGCTCTATGCCCCATTTGGCGACGCGTCCTGTGGCGTCATTGTTGTTGATTATATCTCTCATGGGAGCTGTGCTCACCACGGTAATTGGATGCTCCTGAAAATAGTGTCGTAACTTACGAGATGCTAGAAAAACACCGTAAGCCAACTTTTGATAGTGCGGATACCGCTGTTTTGACTCTGTCAGGACCTCACTGACAAAGTAAGTCGGACGCTGCACCAGGTGCTCCTGATTTTCCTCCGGTCTCTCCACTACCAGGATGATACTAACGACCTTATTTGTCGCAGCAAGATAAAGCAACATCGGTTCCTGAGGTTCCGGCGCTACAAGGATAGGAGCAGATGAGAGTACTTTCTTCAGGTAACATCCAAAGTGATTTCTCCCAGGGAATTGGCTTGTCTTCCTGGGACGACCCCGTGAAAGATCACAGAGCTATGGTTCAGCTGGGTCTCCGAGATCTTCATCCAGCGTAGCGTTTCAACATATAAAATATTTATGCTGCTGCCACCGTCCATGAGGGTCTTGGAGAAACCATAACCGTCAATAAGTGGATTGACAATTATGGCGTATTTTTCTCACCTGTGCAACTTAGGCGGATGATCAGCGCGGTCAAAGGTGATTGCCACTTCCGACCAGTCCAAGAATTGGGGGACAGCCGGAACTGTTGCGTTGAGCTCGTGTAGAACTGCTTTCTTGACCTTTGCTGGTTGAGAACCGAGGAAGGTGACATAAGTGTCTTTCTTGGTTGGAAAATTTTTCTTCCCTTCTTCCGCTTAGCTTTGTAGCCCGCTGTGTCATCTCTTTTGATGTCGTCATTGAAATGACATTTAGCGTTGGTGTGGGACGAGCTCCCATTTGCGTCTAGGTGATGCACACATGGGTTATTGGCAATGTCGGCCCAAGAGTAGGTTTTTCCTGGTTGTTGTTCTCCACTACCTTAGACTCTTGAAGTTCCATGCCCACGCCCGCGTCCTCCGCCGCGTCCTCCTCGTCCTCCAGACCCGAAAGTGGCAATGACCACCACCGTTTCCGTGTTGGGTTTTTCTTCCGAGGTATTTTTGCGCTTCTCAGCCTGTTGCTTTGGTTGTTTTGCCGATTGTGGCACAGCCAGGGCATTGAGTAATCCCTCTACATCGTCTTCGGTATCTGCATACTTGCTCGTTGTTTCTATCATCTCTCCCAAATCAGTGACCTTGTGACACTTCAAGCGATGGTGCAGTAGACCAATTGGGAGACCTGCGATGAAAGCTTCAATCACGGTTTGATCATTTACTCCTTCGCAAGAGTTCTTGGTGTCCATCCATCATCCGAGGTAATCCCGGAAAGTTTCTCCGGCCTTCTGGGTGCAACGCTGTAGGTCTCCGACCATACAGGGCCTCCGATACGTGCCTTCGAAATTCCGAAAGAACGCAGTTTGCATATCATACCAGTTGTGGATGGTGTTCTCTGGAAGTTCATTGAGCCATGACCGTGCCATCTTCTGCAACATGAGTGGGAGATATCGGGTTACGACCAGGCTGTTTCCGCCTTTGGCGATGCAGCAAGCTCGGAAAAAATCCTGTAGCCAGGTATCTGGCCGAGCAATGCCGTCGTAGGCTTGGATATGTCTTGAGATAGCAAATCCTTCCAGGAATCTTGTAGCTCTGATGCATGGTCCGAAGCATTTTGGGCCCACGTAGATATCATCGTTTTCGTAGCGTCGCGCCTCTATGTTGGAATTGATCCTGTGCCTTGCGTCGTTCGGGGATAGTGATCGTCCCGAATGTCGGTTGTGGCTGCGGTGCCTTGGAGCCGGACTTCGGGTTCTGCCACCACCTCCTCCGCCATGTCGTCCTCCATGTCGCCCTTGAGAGCCGTTGTGATGACTACTTGGAGGAGAGGGTGGGGCAGTTGGATTGTTTCCGGCTGATCACCGGCCTCTGTTTGGAACGTCATTATTCCGGTTCCGTGGAGGGTCTTCACTACGATGAGCCCCCTGCCGGCTTGTCCCGGCATGGTTTCCGTCATTCCTTCGTCCATCGTTCCCACCGCGGTGGGGCTCAGCCAGACGGCTTGCATGTCTAGGAGGTGGCATTTTTTGATGATCCTCCTCCCGACGTTTCTCTTTATCTTCTACCCTTCGATCGTTCGACTCTTGTCGGGGAGGGTTCCTCGGATACAGTGTAGCAATGGCCTCTTTTTCGACCGCTAGCGCAAATCCTTAACTTTTCGAGGAATCCTTCATCAGTGGTTGTGAATGACTGACTTTTTCAATCCTTTCGACCTTGGTTCCGTAGGAGCAAGTCAGAAAGGTTGAGAAATAGAACCATCTGTTTTGATTCGTTCCCAATAGCCATGAGATGATCATCTTAGGGTGATCCTTTTGTCAACGGATGAATCCTAGTGAACCTAGAAAAAGAATACAGGCCCAGAAAAAATTACCCCTTTTTCGAGAACCTTTTAGAAGTTCTACCCATACATGTTCTGATCGCCAATTCATATTAGATATACTAAATCCAGCAGTGGTCTATTGAAATTGAGAGAATAAGCTAAATAATTTTGACTTTACTTTTTTTTATTCTGAATTTGCTAGGCCCAGCACTAAAAAACCCACTTTTTTACGATTACGAGGTTTATTCGAAGAGGAAATTTCATCCTGTAACCACAGCATTTCTCCCTTTTTTTCTACCCCAGGCTTTGCAACATTTCGAAATCGGGAAATTGCGACAGGAGCAGGTGCTATTAGGCGTTTCTCGAATAATTGTCTTCTCGGTGCTCGGGGTGATGATACTGCTCCGGAACGCACTGGGGTCTTACGTGAGCCCATGCCGGATCTGGGCAACATTGATCGGAATCCGAGACTATTTTTTGACTTCAGGACATGGTGACCTTTTGTTGCTCCAGTCCCTTGTTGAGTAGTTTGATTCCCAACTAGATTTCCTCTGGTCCTAGATTAGCCGATAGAATTACTCAAGCCGCCACGGTATTCTGTACTGGGTTGGATATACCCAATCTCCTTTACTATCTTTCCGAGGCTTCCCCATCTCATCTCCGAAAAGGATGGTGTGGATCTGCGGGAACTGGTTGTCACTGGTGTGACGCTTCCTGGTCTTCTGGTATTGCCTGGAGTTGTACTTCCCCATAGATGCTATGTGTTTCTTTTCCTCCTCAATGTTTTTGGCTTCATCGAGGAGTACTTCACGATGTGCTTCAGTTCTTCAGCAGTAAGTTCTATAGCTGTAGGAATAGGTGTGGTTAATGGAGCATCGATGAGTTTACACGCACCTTCAGTCATCACGTGTCCATCCACCGATTCTTCTTTTTTCGGCTCGTCTAGGATAAGGGCTCCATCCGAGTCTTCTTCGTATTCCTCGGCAATCACCTCCTCTATCAGAGGGTATTTTGCCGGGGTTTTGTTCTTCTTGTTCCTCTTCTTTGCCTTCTTGGCAGCGCTGGTAGCAAAGACGACTTTGGGTCTGTTTCCCGGAGTCAAGCTCTGATCGATACTTTCGGACATCTGGACTACGGGATTATCTCTGACTTCCATGTCATCCTGCGCTTTGGGAGAGTGTTCCCCAGATCCTTCATCCATGGCTTCTCCTTCTTCTGCAGCTTTGGAGTTGTAATCCACTTCGTATTCCGTGGAGAACTTTCGGAAATCCGCTGACGTCATTGATTCATCAGAGGATGCTGGTACGTCGGCGTTTGTTCCAATTGCCTCTAGCATAGAGTCGATGTTCTCTCCAGCATCGACAGAGCCGGATCCGGATCCCACATATCCGACGAAGTGTGGCGCGTGTTTCTTGAGGTACCTGCGGCTCTCGCGTTCAGCCAAGTCGAAACTTTTGATGGTCTCGAGGATTGCGTTTGCGCTTGCATCTTGCATTATCATACGTTGCAGTGTGTACCTTAGGAAAGGCCTGTCTGTCCTGATGTCCTCAGAGCCGGAATCAGTGTCATTGATCTGCTCCTCCTGAATTTTGACCTCCGCGGGTGGGTTGATCTGGGATCCGGATTCTCCAAGGAGATCCACTCCAGATTCAATTTTGACCGCTAGGTCTTCCTCAGGATCGGATTTCTCCACTATCTCCGCAACTTGTGCGGGATAGGTGGGATTAGGATTTTCTGAGATCCGGAACTCTGCCACCTCCATGGACAAAGGGGTCCCAGAACGTTCTTCTGCCTCTATCATCACCGCTGGGGTGGGTGGGGTAGGTTCAGCAAAACCGATGTAAACATCGATCTCGCAAAAATACATGATTGTGTAAGTAGTCACGGCCTCCCTAGCAGGAATCCACGTCTCGTCGAGAACTATGAGGGGGACGTCGCTGGCGTAGAGGATGCGACCAACAACGATAGTCTCGCTGATTCCGATTCTTGCACATTCCGGTCGGAACATAGATCCAAAGCTCACTTGCCCCAGGGTGGGCGCCAACTGTCGTTGGATTGAGGACAAGTACGCCATGAGGGGGTCCTCGAGGCGTGCGGTAGAGAGAGGTGTGAGACGTACGGTGTTCCGGGACGGTGAGCACACAAGTTTACCCAAGTTCGAATCCGCCGGCTTTGGACGAATCCTACTCCTGCTAGCAATCCAGTAATACGGCAGAGCCGGAATATGGGTTACAAGGGTTTTGCCTATGCAAGTTGAGATTGTAAACTATTGAGGCGCAGGTTAGGGATGACTAGGCCCCCCATTTCCTTCGATATACATACCCTATCCCATGCCACTACGCAATGTCCGCCATGCACGTATTTTCTTCCTTTCTAGAGGAACCCACGTATAATTTTCTCGATGGCCAAATCTTTTGGTGGATGGCCGAAAGCATAGTCTTTACAAGCTCAAGACGCCCCCTTAGTTGAGCATAGAGGATTTCCATGATGGCAATTTGGTGTCCACAAAGTCGACCAAAGACTGAAGCTGCAAGGTCAATGGCTTTTGCAGCGAGAGCGGCAACCCTAGCTAGCGGAGCAGAAACTGCATGATTGGGCACTACATCTCCTCAGTCACCAGAGTCTGATCCTCCTATGAACACCTTATCAGGTTGGCCGAGCACTTGGAGAAGTTGGTGCTGAGGCCATATGCCGCGCCGAAGTCTACAATGATCGCCAGGTTTGATCAAGAGGATGATAGATGAATTCAGGGAGCTGAAGCAGGGAAGAATGACTATGGTAGAGTACCATGACAAACTCCTATCTCTAACTAGGTATGCCCCTGATGAGATTGACACTGAAGCGAATAAGAAGGAGAGATTCCTGAATGGTCTTCATGATGAGATGTAGACAATCCTAGTCAACATTCCCTTTGATGACCTCGAAGCCTTAGTGGATTTTGCTATCCAGATGGAAGGAAAGATCAACCAAGCTAGTGAGAACCACAAGCGTCGTATGGTGCACCAACCTGGACCCCACCAGACCCTAAAGTATCGCCCCACCCTATCTGCAGGATGTGCACCTAGAAACAGCAGACCCCCTATGTCCCGTACGAACTATCCCAATCATGGAGGAGGAAACCCGAGGCCCGGAGGCCACAACAACCACAACAACAACCCCGGCAACCCCAATAACTTCAACCGTGCACCGCCAAGGTCCAACAACAACAACAATACTGACCTAAGAAATGGAACCAATGTTGTGCTTGTCGCAGGGAAAGAAAAGTAAATCATCACATGCTTTGAATGCGGAGTCACAGGTTACTACTCCAACGAGTGCCCCAAGAAGCTTGCTGCAGCAACCAATGTGAATGCACCTGCCCAACAGCAATGCAGTGTCTAGCCCAGAAAGAGATTTTCCCCAGGAAACCCGCATAACCGTACCGGTCGTCTTTTCACATGAATGTTGAGGAAGCCCAGGAAGCACCAGATGTCATGCTGGGTATGTTTTTTGTTAACTCAGTATTAACAAGAGTGTTGTTTGATTCTAGAGCATCGCACTCGTTTGTTACAAAAGAGTTTGCATGCACTAGTAAGATTCAGCCCACCAATTTGAAGCATGTCATGATAGTTCAAATACCTGGTTCAACCACCAAAGCTAGAAAAATTTGCAAGGCCGTGCCTATCAGAATCCATGGGATAGATTTTTATGCCAATCTAATAGTACTTGGAACCAAAGGTTTGGAAGTAGTGATAGGAATGGATTGGATGTCGAAACATCAAGGATTAATCGACTATGCCAAGAAAACCATAACCATGACCAGTAGCACCGGAGTTTCAGTAGAACATGTATCTGAGACGTTACCCCGTCAATTCAAGTGCAATAAGAGTTTAGCCAAAACCACCATTGACCAAGTTAGAGTAGTTTGTGAATACCTCGATGTGTTCCTAGATGAATTGCCCGGTATGCCCCTAGATCGGGATATCGAGTTTATCATTGAACTAGTTCTTGGAACTAGACCCATAGCTCAGAGACCTTATAATATGAACCCATCCGAATTAGTGGAGCTGAAGAAGCAACTTGATAATATGTTGGGAAAAGGTTTGATACAACCAAGTGCATTGTCATGGAGATCACCCGTTTTGTTTGTGGATAAGAAGAATGGTGCCAACCGTTTGTGTACACATTATCGAAATCTGAATGACGTCAACATCAAGAACAAGTACCCACTACCAAAGATAGAAGATTTGTTTGACCAACTGACTGTTGCCAGAGTGTTTTCTAAGATTGATCTTAGAACTGGTTATCATCAATGGAAGATACGCGCAATGGATATTCCAAAGACTGCCTTCACCACCAAATATGGATTGTATGACTGCAATGTCATGTATTTTGGATTAACCAATGCCTCGCTTACTTCATGAACCTCATGAATAAGATTTTTATGAACTTCCTATATAAGTTTGTCATTGTTTTTATTGATGACATTCTGATCTACTCCAAGTCAGAAGAAGACCATGAGCAACACCTAAGAACCATCCTTGAAACCCTTAGAGAACATCAGTTGTATGCCAGGTTTAGCAAATGTGAGTTCTGGTTAAAGGAAGTAGGATTCATAGGCCATATCTTGTCAGCAGGAGGAGTTGCTGTCGATCCCGCCAAGATTAAAGATGTCGAAGAATGGAAAGCCCCGACCACTCAAACCGTAGTCCGCGCATTTCTTGGATTCGCCGGATATTACCGCATGTTTGTTGAAGGATTTTCGAGCATCGCAAGACCAATGACTCAGTTATTGAAGAAACATAAGAAGTCTGAATGGACGAACAAATGTGAAGCAAGTTTTCAAGATCTTAAGAAGAGATTGATTGCAACCCCAATTTTGATCATGTTGGATATCAAGAAGCCTTTTGATGTGTATTGTGACGCATCCAAGATTGGTCTCGGATGTGTGTTGATGCAAGAAGGCAAAGTCATATCATACTATCTAGAGAACTGAAGCAACATGAGCAGAACTATCCTACCGATGACTTAGAACTGGCAGTCGTAGTTTTATCCTTGAAGACATGGCGTCATTACCTCATGGGTAACCGCTGTGAGATTTATTCGGATCACAAGAGTTTTAAGTATATTATCACCCAGAAGGAGCTGAATATGAGGCAAAGGAGATGGATAGAGTTAATCAAGGATTATGACCTTGACATTCACTATCACCCTGGCAAGGCCAATGTGGTAGCGGATGCTCTTAGTAGATTACTGTGTAGGTTCAACACCATGATCAAGGAAGACCAACCAAGTTTGCATGAGGAGTTGGATAACTTTAGAATGGAGCTAGTTAGCGAAGGATTTCTAGCCAGCATTGAACTTCAACCCACTTTGATCAGTCATATAAAGGAAGCTTAGAAAGGAAACGCAAGTATTGATGGAATCAAGCGTCGTATCGGTACAGGGAAGGTACCCGGATTCACCGAAGATGAAGAAGGAGTTATGTGGTATAAGGGGCATATCTGTGTGCTAGCAGATTCAGTGTTGAAACAATTAATTATGCAGGAAGCCCATGATACCCTTTATTCTATTCACCCGGGAGGAACCAAGATGTATCAAGATTTGAAGGAGCAATTTTGGTGGCAGAAAATGAGGAGAGAAGTTGAAAGCTACATAGCTAAGTGTGATATCTGTCAGAGAGTCAAGGCGGAACATCAGCGACCCGCAGGAATTTTGTAAACGTTACAGATTCCAGAATGGAAATGGGATTCTGTTGGAATGGATTTCATCACCGGTTTACCTACATCTAGTAAGGGAAATGACTCTATTTGGGTTATAGTGGATAGACTATCCAAAGTAGCTCATTTCATACCCCTCAAGACCACCTATCAAAGCTCGAAGCTAGCGGAGTTATACATTGCTAGAATAGTCAATCTGCATGGAACCCCCAAGACCATTGTGTTGGGTCAAGGAACCCAGTTTACCTCAAGATTCTGGAAGAAAGTCCAAGAAGGGTTAGGAACCAAACTGAACTTTAGGACCGCTTGTCACCTGCAAACTAACGGACAGACAGAAAGAGTAAACCAGATACTAGACGACATGATGAGAGCTTGGGTTCTAGAATATAGATCAAAATGGGAAGATTGTCTGCCTTTCGTGGAATTCTCATACAACAAAAGTTATCAAGCTAGTTTGCAAATGGCCCCATTTGAATTTTTGTATGGAAGGAAGTGTTGTACCCCCATGAATTGGTTGCAAGTAGGAGAGAGTCAGATATTCGGACCAGACATCGTACGCGAAGCTAAAGAGAAGGTTCACAAAGTTCGTGAACACCTCAAGACCGCCTAATCCAGGCATAAGAGTTATGCTGATAAAAGACGTCGAGACCTAACCTTCAATGTCAGAGATTTTGTGTATCTCAAAGTATCACTGTTGAAAGGAATGCAGCATTTTCGACTGAAAGGGAAGCTTGCCCCCAGATATATTGGACACTTCAAGATTTTAAGCCGCAGAGGAGAAGTACCCTATAACCTAGAACTGCCTGAAGAAATGTCAGCCATGCATGATGTGTTCGATATCTCGTTACATAGGAAATGCCTAGAAGTTCCAGAGAAGACCGAAGTTTTCAAGAAAGTCGATCACAGAGCCATAGATATCAATAAGGGTCTGACTTATCATGAAGTGCCCATCCGTATTTTGGAAGAAGCATTCAGAACCACCCGGACCAGAAGTATCAAGTTTCTCAAGATCCAGTGGAGTAACCATACCGAAGAAGAAGCCACTTGGGACCAAGAAGAATATATTAGGACAGAGTTTCCCAATCTCTTTAGTTCCTAGTTTTCTTGAATCTCGGGATGAGATTCTGTTTAAGGAGGGAAGGTTTGTAACATCTCAAAAATATTAAACAAGCTTATCAAGTTCTAATCACCCAAGATTAGGGTTAACAAAAACTTTTATTCCTAAACCCATATGAGTGCATGTGTGATTTATAATAATGCATGAATGCTTTTCTTTGCCATGTTTGATTGATACAAATGATAAGTATTGGTTTAAAGATGAATACCTCATCATCTAAGTCAATTCCAAACAAAATCAAATATGAGGCATATGATCATATGGTCACTTTTGCCAAAATTAACCACTAGCCCACTTTGGGCATCTCTAGTAAAATATTTCCAACAGAAAAAATTCTAGTTCTTTTCACCCCTTGCTAGAATAAGTAAAAATGAACCCAAGAAAACTTTACAAATTTACAGAAACTATTTTCAAATCCATTTAAGAGGCAATTCAAAATTGAATCAACTGTAGGTACATAGATCATCATTTTTCCAAACCACTCAAACTTCCACCATTTGAAAATCCCCTAGCAACTAGAGACTACCAAGCATGTGACCAGCTCACCCACCAAAAATCATGGAAAAATTCCAAGGTTAAGTTCATGCGGCCATTTAGTCGAACACTTAGCAGACAAAGTACAAATTCAACAACTATCTACTGTTTGACATCAAACTTGTGCTCATGCTTGTACTGCAATCAACCCAATAAATCACCCACGACCATCCCAAGTACCTGGACATGCAATGGAGCAACCTCACTTGCCACAATGACCAGTGCCATGATCATACCGAGCATGCCATGTCGGTCGACCATGGACAAGTTGCCACACACCACACCGCCCTCTCCCACGATGCCTAGCTGATAGTCGTGACCTCACCGCCCTTCAATGACTGCACCCAACAAGGCAAGCTATCAGCGCAAGCTAACTAATGCAAGATGCACTAAGCATGCTTGGTTATGCAACTTTGATTATACCCATCCCATGTTTTACTTGCAAGATTTAATTTTCCCTTTTACTAAAGTTTCTTACTTAGTTAATGAATTGTGATTAGTGGAAAATAGGATGGATCCCATCAAAATCCTAAAACTAGTCTTGGATACGTATACTTGATTAGCACCCCTCCATAGTGATACCCTCAATACTGGTGGCTAGTGCTAAGTTAAAACTTGATCACTTTAGATGGGAATACTTGGACAAAAGGATTATGAAAACCTTGGAATGATGATTCATTCTATTGAAATGTTTTGATAGGTGTTATGAAACACAATGGTTTGATGATGAAACTGAAGGAAGCATGAGCCTTGACTTTGATAAAAACTGATGGTTGGGTTCGGATGCGATACCATTCCAATTTTATCGTACACCCACATTACCTAAGTTGGGTAGGTCTTAACTGTAAGTTTGTATGTCTTAGTATGGGTTCCCTTGCGGAAGAGGTTGAGATGAGGCTACCTTGTGAATGAATGTCCACCTATGCAGTTCCCGAGATGGTAGTTGGCCATGGCTGGGAGGCCAAGCTCATAGGGGAGGTGCCTATACTAGGGTGTGTAATTGAAAGGTTACGATTGATTATCTACATACCAAGTATGATGATTCAGGGTTATCCCTGATGGATGTATCGAATCTTGTGGTGAAAGTGTAGCACCTTTGGAGAGTATAAAACTATTTGAATAGCCGTGTCCGCGGTCATGGACAGTTGGAGTGGCGATACTTGTAACATCCCAAATCTTTAATCAAGATTATCAAGATCCAAATCACCCAATTTAGAGTTAACAAAAACTTTTTCCCATTTAAAAGAATTAAGCATGCATATGTGTGTTGCATTAAATAGGAATTGTTTTGAATTGCCATGTTTGTTTGTTCTAATGGTTGTAAAATGATTCTAAGATGAATTCCACATCATCTAGATCATTCCCAAGCAAAATCCAAAGAAAAAGAAATCAAATAGAATTAATAAATGGAAATGGTCACTTTTAACATTTTATCAACTAGGCCACTTTAGGTGTTCCTAGCACTCAAAATCAAACAGAAACAATTATGGATCTTTGCTCCCCTTGCTAGTACAAGTAAAGATGTACCAAGGACCACCTTGTGATCTTACAAAAACATTTAAACTCTAATTTTAAATGACATTTGAAAATGGAATCAAGTGTATGTACCTAGATCCCACTTTTTCAAAAACCACTCAAATGACTTCAACTTGACAAACCCCAGCAACCAGAGATGCTCAAGCATAAGACCAACCACTCCACCAAAATACATTTCAAAAATCAAAAGTTTGTTTCATGCGGCCATTGTGTCGAACAGGTGGCATGCACAAATTTTCGGCCTAACTAACACTATTTAGTGATCAATGCATTGTCGAGTAATTGACCCCATTTCACTCCTCCTGTCTCCCCTTGTTCTAACCCGGCCATAAACCAGCCAGTCCCTAGTCCCTAGCCACAGTGCAGCGCCACCCGACGCCATGATCGCCGGCCGAACGTGCCCAAGCCATAGGAGCATGCCCCTCTCTCTCTCTCGCCAAGTGTAGGAGGTAGGCGTGGTAGCATCGCCGCCCCCTGTCCGCTCTTCAAGCCCAGCAAGCCCCTGGACCACCTCACCTCGCCCGCGCTCTCCGCCTCTGTGCCATGCCGAGCATGCGCAAGTGCGCCACGCCTGACAAGGCAGCACGCGCCGCCCCACGACCACTTCCCGCGCGCGCCACTCCGTATTGACCCTAGGACCCCACCAAACATCCCCTATTCCCGCCGCGCGGCCAGTAGCCACTGGCTGCCGAGTCGAGCACCGCCTCTGCCGCTTAGAGCGTGAGACGCGCCCGACTGTTAGCCACCGCCCGTAGCATCGCCATTAAGCCATAGCTGACCGCCAAGGAACCGCCCACCGTCCGCCTACCTAGCCCATGCCCATAGTGCCCTATGACGTCATCACTGACGAGCTCGTCGTCGCCCTCTCGGTCCCCTCATCGAGCCTATATAAGGAGGCCACCCCTAGCCTCATTTTCCACACTCCCACACTCCCCTCTCACCACTGATTATTTCGCCTCTCTCGCCGAAGCCGCTCGAGCAGCCAGTCGCCGGAATTGCGCTGGAGTTAGCCGCAGCAGAGGAGGAGATGCCCCCGTCGATTTCGTCCACCCCCGGAGCTACAGCGACCTCGCCTGAGTTCGCCGTTGTCGTGTCGTTCGATCGCCGCCCTCGCTGGAGCCCTTGTATGCCCCCAATTTACCCCCACTAAGCCGCTAGGCTTCCACCTCACCGGCGATAGGTCCGTTGTCGACGATAAGCCCCAGCCGTAGATCTTGGTTCTAATCCTACGGTCCATGTTGCCCCGTACCGCTTCGCATTTAAAGAGCCACTAACATATGGGAAACCCCTGTCAACTGTCCTCAGCACCGTGGAGTGAAACCGGGTCGGACCATTAGTGTTCCCGTGTAACCCAGCAGATTGAAATAAATCTTTTTCTTTTTAGAAGTAAACTAATTTCGGTCCCTTAGTTTTCAATTTAGGGTGTTTTACAAATCCAAATTGAATGATTCGAATTTTGTTAGAAAGATAATTTAAATCTCTATCCAAGCCCGTTGGATTTAAATAAATTAGTGTTTGAGATCTCTCCTAGCAAAAATAACAAGACAAAAGCTTTTTCACATTCAATTATTTTTCTAAAATCAACCATAATAGCTTTTGAGTTTATTCCAAATCTCAAAAATCACATTTGACCATCTATATCTGAATATGTAATAATATTAAGGTTTGCATGTTGTGACTTTGGACTAGTACCAAAATAATGCTATATCAGCATTCCTAGTCACTTTAAATCATTAAATATTAAACTTAAACTTATTAAAATGTGATCCAACATTTAAATCACATTCCCATGCATTAGAATATGTGGGGCTGACATGTGTCCACATGATCCCATATTTTAATTGGAGAATATTAAATCTTAGTTATTTTCGATGAGTAGAAATTACTTTTCTCAAATAAAATAAATGAAACTAGTTCATTAAACCTTGTGATGTATGTGATGCTAATAGATCATCAAATGTGTGCCTTAGTGTGCTAAATAGCCTAGTTAAGTGTTGTTTGGTGATTGTGTATTCCGTATGTATTTATAGACGATAGTACCGACCAAGTCTACGAGGAGGAGTTCTACCCCGAAGAAGAAGAGGAGAATTTCAACCACTACACCAACCAAGGCAAGCTATTGTTATTAAGCTATAATTAAGCAAGATAACCTAAGCAAGATGCCTTAGGCATGCTTTGGATATACCTTTTGACTTATACCTACTCCAAGTTTTATTTACAAGCTTTACTTCCTTTTACTTTATCAAAGTCCTTTACTTTGTTTATAGATAGCATAAAGAGTATAAAACTTGACCTATCTAGTTAGATTTAGATGTCATTCTATGGCATGAGATTGATATTAGTATCCCACATTAGTGAACACTCTTAACTTAGTAGTTTAGAGCTAAACCAAAAACTTGATCACTGTAGATGGGAATACTTGGTGAAAATGACTTGTGAAAACCTTAGAATGATGAGTCATTCTATTGATATGTTTTGACATGTGTTGAGAAACTCAAATAGTTTATGATGATGAAAATGTTGAGGCATGAGCCTTAGCCCTTTATAAAAGAACTGGTGGTTGGGTTCGGATGCGATACCATTCCAATTTTACCGTACTACCATAATACCTGAATTGGGTAAGGCTTAGCCGGAAGTTTATATGCATTAGTATTAGTTCCTTCGCGGGAGAGGTTTGGGCTGAGGCTACCTCTCAATGTCGTCCACCTATGCAGTGCCCAGGATGGCAGATGGCCATGGCTGGGAGGCCAAGCTCATAGGAGAGGTGCTTATACTGGAGTGTGTAAAGGAAAGGTTATGTTTGATTATCTGCATACTAAGTATGATGATTCAGGGTTATCCCTGACAGATGTATCAAATTTTGTGGTGAAAGTGTACCACCTCTGAAGAGTGACTATTCGAATAGCCGCGTCCGCAGTTATGGACAGTTGGAGTGGCCATACTGTTCCATTGTCAGATGTTTTCAAAATGACTTATGAAATGACTTAACCACAACCGAGTTGTGACTATGACAACTAAGTTCCCACTTAGGTGATTTCAATTTTTTTTATCTTTCTTTGTTTCTGAACTCAGCTTGGCTTTCAAACTTAACTTTGCAAATAAACTTAGAACTTAGCATTTCCTACTAGAACTACCTTACTTGTTAGTGATAGTTTGCGAGTAATTAAAGAGTACTCATGGCTTTTGTCCCAGGCTATTCCCGTGGCCAGACTATGAGGAGGACTACCCTAAAGGAGGACAGCAGGACGGCTACGACAACTAGGATCATCTCCCATTGTCAGCATTGCCTGTGACACTGAAGATGGAGCCCACTACTATGCTATTTATTCTGCTACTTGTGTGTATTAAGACTGGATCATGAGATCCTTTATTTATGTAAGACCTTATTATGGTTTTTAATGGATGATGTACTGTCATATCCAATCTGTTATGTCTCGCAAAAATGGTAATCATGGGATTGCGATGTATGGCATAACAGGCATCTGGGATTAAAAATCCGGGTGTTGACAAGTTGGTATCAGAGCCATCCTGACCATAGGAGACCCTAGTTAGAATGGACGTCCGAACAAAAACTTAGTTTCCAAAACCAAAGTGAGTATTTGTGAAAATATATTTCCTCTCTTACCCTTGGGATTCTTTCTCTCAAAAAAATACATATTCCTCAAAAATTCTTACATTACTACATAAAATTTTGACACACTCTATCACTAACTTTCTCATCCTAAATTATTATAGATGGAAGTTCAGTACAACAAGATCTACCAGTTGGGTAACGGAGGCCAACTGATCTAGATGCACTGTCTGAGTACTTGGAGCGTCCGCATCCGGAATTTCTTGGAGCTTAACTCAATGGTCCCCCAGAAGGAGATTTACAATGGCTAGTAGTTGTTGATCTTCAAGGCAAGTTAGAAGCACCAATGTCCGAGAGGATTCAATTCACCGTGAGAGAGATCAACTGGCTAGATGGATTAGCCAGGGCAATGCATGAAGCTCTCGCTCGTCTTTGCGCACATAATTTCAATCTGATCCAAGGAACCCGCTTTGCTCACTATGCAAGGCATGATTCTATGGGAATGCCTCTGGAGATGCCAAGTCACCCGGAGTTGAAGCGTCAAGTAGAGAACCTCGACTTCCTCTGTACAACAGACAGAAGGAATTGGACAATGCTAGAGAGTTTGCCAACCACAACCTTGCCATTGCCGCCGAGAAGGCCCAGACTTTCTCACTGCTAGTCAAGGATCGTCAGTCACTTCGCCGTCAACGCGCAAAGAAGGATCGCACCATCGACCGTCTTCGCAAGAAGGTAGCCGACCTCGAGAAGACCATCAAGGAGAAAGAAGCTCAGCTTGCAGCAAAACAAGAAGAGGAAGGTGAAGACATCTAGGGGTATATTCACTCGTACCTCAGCAATGATGATGACTATCTAGAGGATGATGTCATGGACTTCTACACTAACGATGATGACTCCGACTTCATCGATGATGAGTAGATGCACTAGAGCACTATCGTAGTAGTGAGGAGTATCGGCCCCATTGTATCTTAGATTACAGAATGGTTCTTAAAACCATCTATTTTCCTTTCGTTGTGGTGTGTGTGTTTGTGTGTGTGTGTTTGTATCGTGTGCTTTGGTTGAATGAATGAAAATAAGTTAGTTGCAAAACCTGAGTCAAACTCAGTTTTAGCATTGAAACCAAAACCATGAACCTTAGAACTTTCCCTCTTACCCCTTTATCTGTCTCAATCTTCAGATGACTCGTGGAAACCAAGGAGGGAGCAGCTCATCGTAGGACCCAATGTTGCAGATTCTGGAGAGGCTCATACGCGCTGGATGCTGATGATTGGTTATAGACCATAGAGAACAACTTAGAAGTCACCGGAGTGGATGCAAATGAGAAAATTCTGTTTGCCACCCACTATTTGGCCGGAGATGCAAGAGCATGGTGGAACAACACCCGCACGATGAACCATGGTCAAGTGATTACGTGGGAAGCCTTCAAAGTCAAGTTCAGCCACACCCATGTGCCGCAGGGTCTAGTCAGCAGAATGAGAGATGAATTCCGAGAGCTAAAGCAAGGCAAAATGACTGTAGTGGAGTACCGTGACAGATTCTTGACCCTCGCCAGGTATGCATCGGATGAGATCAACACGGAGGCCAAGAAGAAGGAGAGATTCCTGAACAGACTGCATGATGAGCTGCAGACTGTACTCGTCAACATCCGTTTCGAGGATCTCGAAGAGCTAGTCGACTCTGCCATTCAGATGGAAGGGAAGATAAATCAAGAAACGACAACCAAAAATGTTGGATGATGCACCAAGCTAGATCCAACAGTCACCAGAAGTACCATATCAACCCATCTATTGGATATGCCCCGCGGAACAATCGACCCCCAATGTCTCGCCCAAGCTACCCCAACCGTAGCAGAGGAAATGTGAAGTCCGGAGGAAAAAACAACAACCACCCCGGCAACTCTAGCAATTTCAACCGTGCACCTCCCAAGCACAACAATAACAACCCCAACAACAACAACAACACTGCACTCAGAACTGGAGGCAATGTTGTGCCTGTCGAAGCAAAAGACAAGTCTCAGATTACTTGTTTTGAGTGTGGAGTGCAGGGTCACTACTCCAATGAGTGTCCCAAGAAGATTGTCGCCACTGCCAATGTGAATGCCCCAGCTCAACAACAGCACCATGTTCAGCCCGGAAGAAGATTCACCCTAGGGAACCCTCACAACCGCAACGACCGTCTCTTCCACATGAATGCCGAAGAAGCCCAAGAAGCGCCAGATGTAGTGCTAGGTATTTTTTCTGTCAACTCAGTTTTAGCAAGAGTGTTGTTTGATTCTAGAGCATCACACTCATTTGTCACCGAAGAATTTGCATGCACTAGTAAGATTCACCCAACCAACTTGAAGCATGTCATGATAGTTCAAATACCCGGTTCAACTACAAAAGCTAGAAAAATTTGCAAGGTTGTGCCTATCAGAATACATGGTATAGATTTGTATGCCAATCTAATAGTACTTGGAACGAAAGGTTTGGAAGTAGTACTAGGAATGGATTGGATGTCAAAGCATAAAGGATTGATTGACTATGCCAAGAAATCCATCACCATGACCAGTAGCTCTGGAGTATCAGTAGAGCATATATCTGAAACCTTGCCCCGTGAATTCAAGTGCAACAAGAGTCTAGCCCTACCCACCATAGACCAAGTCAGAGTAGTTTGTGAATACCCCGACATATTCCCAGATGAATTGCCCGGTATGCCCCCGAATAGGGATATTGAGTTCATTATTGAACTAATCCCCGGAACCGGACCCATAGCTCAGAGACCCTATAGCATGAACCCCTCAAAGTTAGTAGAGTTGAAGAAGCAGATGGATGCTATGTTGGCAATAGGCTTGATTCAACCAAGCGCATCGCCATGGAGATCAACTGTTCTGTTTGTGGACAAGAAAGATGGATGCAACCGTTTATGCATAGATTACAGGAAGCTGAATGAGATCATAATCAAGAACAAGTACCCCTTGCCAAAGATAGAGGATCTATTTGATCTGTTGACTGGTGCCAGAGTGTTCTCTAAGATCGATCTTAGGACTGGTTATCACCAACTTAAGATTCGTGCAATGGATATTCCAAAGACCCGCCTTTACCACCATATATGGATTATACGAGTATATGGTAATGTCTTTAGGATTAACCAATGCCCCTTCTTATTTCATGAATCTCATGAATAAGATCTTTATGAATTTTCTAGATAAGTTTGTCATTGTGTTTATCGACGATATCCTTATCTACTCCAAGTCAGAAGAAGAGCATGAGCAACATCTGAGAATCATTCTTGAAACCCTTAGAGAGCATCAGTTGTATGCCAAGTTCATCAAACGAGAGTATTGGCTGAAAGAAGTAGGATTCCTAGGACATATTATGTCTGCCGGAGGAGTCGCTGTTGATCCCGCCAAGATCAGAGATGTCGAAGAATGGGAATCCCCAACCACTAAAACCCAAGTCCGTGCATTTCTCGGATTAGCGGGATATTACCACAAGTTCGTAGAAGGATTTTCGAGCATCACAAGACCCATGATCCAATTGTTGAAGAAGGACAAGAAGTTTGAATGGACCGACAAATGTGAAGCAAGTTTTCAAGAGCTCAAGAAGAGATTGATTTCAGCCCCAATATTGATCATGCCAGATATCAAGAAGCCGTTTGATGTGTATTGTGATGCATCCAAATTTGGTCTCGGATGTGTGTTGATGCAGGAAGGCAAAGTCATCGCATATCTGTTTCGACAACTAAAGATGCATGAGCAGAACTACCCTACCCATGATCTTGAATTAACAACTGTAGTTTTAGCTGTGAAGACATGGCATCATTACCTTATGGGTAACCGCTGTGAGATTTACTCATATCACAAAAGCTTGAAGTATATTTTCACTAAGAAGGAGCTGAATATGAGTCAAAGGAGATGGATAGAGTTAATCAAGGATTATGACCTTGACATTCATTATCACCCCGGCAAAGCCAATGTGGTAGCGGATGCTCTTAGCAGATTGCCGTGTAGGTTAAACACCATGATCAAGGAGAAGCAACCAAGTTTGCATGAGGAGTTGGAACAGTTTAGAACTGAGCTAGTTAGCAAAGGATTCTTAGCTAGAATTGAACTTCAACCCACTTTGATTAGCCAAATCAAGAAAGCCCATAAGGGAAATGCAAGTATCGACAATCAATCGTCGTATTGGTATATGAAAGGTACCTGGATTCATTGAAGACGAAGAAGGAGTTTTGTGGTACAAAGGACGTATATGTGTGCAAGAAGCTCATGATACTCTTTATTCTATCCACCCCGGAGGGACAGAGATGTATCAGGATTTGAAGGAGTAATTTTGGTGGCACAATATGAAGAGAGAAATCGGAAGCTACATTGCCAAGTGTGATATCTGTCAAAGAGTAAAAGCAGAACATCAGAGACCCGCAGGACTGTTGCAACCATTGCAGATTTCGGAATGGAAATGGGATTCCGTCGGAATGGACTTTATCACCGGTTTGCCTACTTCTAGTAGGGGAAATGACTCAGTCTGGGTCATTGTTGATAGACTGTCCAAGGTAGCCCACTTTATACCTAATAAGACTACCTACCAGAGTGCGAAGCTAGCAGAGTTGTACATTGCTAGAATCGTCAGTTTGCATGGAATCCCCAAGACCATAGTATCAGATCGAGGAACCCAATTTACCTCAAAATTTTGGCGGAGAGTCCAAGAAGGATTAGGAACCAAGTTGAATTTCAGCACAGCTTATCACCCGTAAACCGATGGACAGACTGAAATAGTTAACCAAATCCTAGAGGATATGTTGAGAGCTTGTGTGTTAGAGTATGGATCAAATTGGGAAGATTGTCTACCTTTCGCAGAATTCTCATACAACAATATTTATCAAGCCAGTTTGCAAATGGCTCCATTTGAGTTCTTATATGGAAGAAAGTGTCGTAGCCCGTTGAATTGTTCGCAAGTAGGAGAGAGTCAGATTTTCGGACCCGACATCCGACGAGAAGCCGAAGAGAAGGTTCACAAAGTCCGTGAGCACCTCAAGACTGCCCAATCCAGACAGAAGAGTTATGCTGACAAGAGAAGGAGAGACCTGACTTTTAATGTCGGAGATTTTGTGTATCTCAAGATTTCGCCATTGAAAGGAACCCAACGTTTTAGTCTGAAGGGAAAGTTATCCCCTAGATATATCGGACCCTTCAAGATTCTGAATCGTCGAGGAGAAATATCTTATCAACTGGAACTGTCTGAGGAGATGCCAGCCATCCATGGTGTGTTCCACATCTCATTACTTCGCAAATGCTTAGAAGTGCCGGAGAAGACTGAAGTTTTCAAGAACATCGATCACCGAGCCATTGATATCAACAAGGATCTGACGTATCATGAAGTACCCATCTGTATCTTGGACAAAGCCTTAAGAACCACTAGGACCCGGAGTATCAAATTTCTCAAGATCCAATGAAGCAACCATACCGAAGAAGAAGCCACTTGGGAGCGAGAAGATTACATTAGGACTGAGTTCCCAGATCTCTTTAGTTCCTAGTTTTCTTTCTTAAATCTCGGGACTAGATTTTGTTTAAGGGGGAAGGTTTTTAACATCCCAAATCATTAATCAAGATTATCAAGATCCAAATCACCAAATTTAGGGTTAACAAAAACTTTTCCCATTTAAAAGAATTAAGCATGCATATGTGTGTTGCATTAAATAGGAATTGTTTTGAATTGCCATGTTTGTTTGTTCTAATGGTTGTAAAATGATTCTAAGATGAATTCCACATCATCTAGATCATTCCCAAGCAAAATCCAAAGAAAAGAAATCAAATAGAATTAATAAATGGAAATGGTCACTTTTGACATTTTTATCAACTAGGCCACTTTAGGTGTTCCTAGCACTCAAAATCAAACAGAAACAATTATGGATCTTTACACCCCTTGCTAGTACAAGTAAAGATGTACCAAGGACCACCTTGTGATCTTACAAAAACATTTAAACTCTAATTTTAAATGACATTTGAAAATGGAATCAAGTGTATGTACCTAGATCCCACTTTTTCAAAAACCACTCAAATGACTTCAACTTGACAAACCCCAGCAACCAGAGATGCTCAAGCATAAGACCAACCACTCCACCAAAATACATTTCAAAAATCAAAAGTTTGTTTCATGCGGCCATTGTGTCGAACAGGTGGCATGCACAAATTTTCGGCCTAACTAACACTATTTAGTGATCAATGCATTGTCGAGTAATTGACCCCATTTCACTCCCGTTGTCTCCCCTTTTTCTAACCAGGCCATAAACCAGCCACTCCCTAGTCCCTAGACATAGTGCAGCGCCACCCCGATGCCATGATCACCGGCCGACCGTGCCCAAACCACAGGAGCACGCCCCTCTCTCTTTCGCCCCTGGAGCACCTCACCTCGCCCGCGCTCTCCGCCTCTGTGCCATGTCGAGCATGCGCAAGTGCGCCACGCCCAACAAGGCAGCACGCACCGCCCCTCGACCACAACCTATGCGCGTCTCTTCGCATTGAACCCAGAACCTGCCAGACATCCCCTTTTCCCGCCACCGCCCGCCGCGTCGAGCACCGCCTCTGCCGCTCAGAGCGCAAGATGTGCCCGACCGTTAGCCACTGCCCCTATCGTCGCCATTAAGCCATAGCTGACCGCCAGGGAACCACCCACCGTTCGCCTACCCAGCCCATGCTGATAGCGCCCTGTGCCGTCGTCACCGACGAGCTCTCCGTCGCCCTCTCAGTCCACTCATCGAGCCTATATAAGGAGGCCACCCCTAGCCTCATTTGCC
Source organism: Avena eriantha (assembly GCA_910589775.1). Taxonomy (NCBI): domain Eukaryota; kingdom Viridiplantae; phylum Streptophyta; class Magnoliopsida; order Poales; family Poaceae; genus Avena; species Avena eriantha. Next base: position 482,342,581 of record OU342743.1, on the reverse strand, counting down.
ACACTCCCACACCCCCCTCTCACCACTGATCATTTCCCCTGTATCGCCGGAGCCACTCGAGCAGCTAGTCGCCGGAATTGCGCCGGAGCTACCTATAGTAGAGGAGGAGACGCCCCCGTCGATTTCTTCCACCCTCGGAGCTGCCGCGATCTCGCCTGAGTCTGCCGCCGTCGTCTTGTTCGATCGCCCCCATCACCGCCCTTGCTGGAGCCCTGGTATGCCCCCACCGCACCCCCACCGAGCCGCTAGGATTCCACCTCGCCGGCGACAGGTCCGTCGTCGACGATAAGCCCTAGCCGTAGATCTTACTTCTAATCCTACGGTCCACGTTGCCCGTACCGCTTCGCGTTTAAAGAGCCACTAACATGTGGGAACCCCCTGTCAGCTATCCTCAGCACCGCGGAGTGAAACCGGGCCGGCCCATTAGTGTTCCCGCGCAACCCAGCAGATTCAAATAAATCTTTTTCTTTTTAGAAGTAAACTAGTTTCTATCCCTTAGTTTAAAAATCAATTCAGGGATTTTTACAGATCGAAATTGAATGATTCCAAATTTTTTGGAAATATAATTTAAATATCTATGCGAGCCCATTGGATTTACATAATTTATAGTTAGATATCTCTCCTAGAAAAAATAACAAGACATAAGCGTTTTCACATTCAAACATTTTTCTAAAATCAACCATAATAGCTTTTGAGTTGATTCCAACTCTCAAAAATCACATTTGACCATACCTATCTGAATATGTAATAATATAAAGGTTTGCATGCAGTGACTTTGGACTAGTACCAAAATAATGCTATATAGGCATTCCTAGTCACTTTAAATCATTAAATATTAGAATATGTGGTGATGACATGTGTCTACATGGTCCCATATTTTCATTGGAGAATATTAATTCTTAGTTAGTTTCAATGAGTAGAAATTACTTTTCTCAAATAAAATAAATGAAACTAGTTCATTAAACCTTGTGATGTATGTGATGATAATAGATCATCAAATGTGTTCCTTAGCGTGCTGAATAGCCTAGTTAAGTGTTGTTTGGTGATTGTGTATTTCGTATCTATTTATAGACGATAGTACCGACCAAATCTACGAGGAGGAGGAGTTCTACCCCGAAGAAGAAGAGGAGAATTTCAACCACTACACCAACCAAGGCAAGCTATTGTTAGCAAGCTATAATTAAGCAAGATAACCTAAGAAAGATACCTTAGGCATGCTTTGGTTATACCTTTTGACGTATACCTAGTCCAAGTTTTATTTACAAGCTTTACTTCTGTTTACTTTATCAAAGTCCTTTACTTTCTTTATAGATAGCATAAAGAGTATAAAACTTGACCTATCTAGTTAGATTTAGATATCATTCTATGGCATGAGATTCATATTAGCATCCCACATTAGTGAACACTCTTAACTTAGTAGTTTAGAGCTAAACCAAAAACTTGATCACTTTAGATGGGAATACTTGGTGAAAATGACTTGTGAAAACCTTATAATGATGAGTCATTCTATTGAGATGTTTTGACATGTGTTGAGAAACACAAATGGACTATGATAATGAAAATGTTGAGGCATGAGCCTTAGCCCTTTATAAAAAACTGATGGTTGGGTTCGGATGCGATACCATTCCAATTTTACCGTACTACCACAGTACCTAAATTGGGTAAGGCTTAGCCGGAAGTTTATATGCATTAGTATTAGTTCCCTCGCGGGAGAGGTTTGAGCTGAGGCTACCTCTCAATGTTGTCCACCTATGTAGTTCCCAGGATGGCAGATGGCTATGGATGGGAGGCCAAGCTCATAGGAGAGGTGCTTATACTAGAGTGTGTAAAGGAAAGGTTATGTTTGATTATCTGCATACTAAGTATGATGATTCAGGGTTATCCGTGATAGATGTATCGAATTTCGTGGTGAAAGTGTACCACCTCTGCAGAGTGTCAAACTATTCCAATAGCCGCGTCCGTGTTTATGGACAGTTGGAGTGTCCATACTGTTCCGTTGTCAAATGTTTTCAAAATGACTTGACTTGACCTCAACCGAGTTGTGACTATGACAACTAAGTTCCCACTTAGGTGATTTCAATTTTTTTTTATTTCTTTGTTTCTGAACTCAGCTTAGGTTTCAAACTTAACTTTGCAAATAAACTTAGAACTTAGCATTTCCTACTAGAACTACCTTACTCGTTCATGATAGTTTGCGAGTACTTAAAGAGTACTCGTGGCTTTTGTCCCTGGCTATTCCCATGGCCAGAATATGAGGAGGACTACCCTGAAGGAGGACAGCAGGACGGCTATGACAACTAGGATCATATCCCATCATCAGCATTGCCTGTGACACTAAAGATGGAGCCCACTGATACGCTATTTATTCCGCTACTTGTGTGTATTAAGACTAGATCATGAGATCCTCTATTTGTGTAAGACCTTATTATGGTTTGTAATGGATGATGTACTATGATATCCAATATGTTATGTCTCGCAAAAATGGTAATCCTGGGATTGCGATGTATGGCATAACAGGCATCTGGGATTAAAAATCCGGGTGTTGACAATACTATTCCATTGTTAGATGTTTTCAAAATGACTTGTGACCTGAACAAATACTTTGACTTGACCACAAGAGAGTTGTGTACATGAAAACTAGGTTCCCACTTAATTAATGTAGAGAACTAAATTAGTTCTTTACTCCTAAGTCCTTATGAAATAAACCTGGCTTTTTTGCAAACAAACCTAGAGCTCATGATTCCTACTAGTGTTACCTTACTTATGCTAGTAATAGTTTGCGAGTACTTAGAGAGTACTCATGTCTTTGTCCCTAGCTATTCCCATAGCCATACTATGAGTAGGACTACCCGGAAGATCGACAGCAGGAGGTCTATGATAACTAGGATCATCTCCCATCGTCAGCAATGCATGTGATCATGAAGATGGAGTCTACTACGTTATATTTCCGCTGCTCTGATTTGTATTAAGACTAGATCATGAGATCCTTTATTTGTAAGACTATTATGGTTTGTAATGGATGATGTACTATGGTACCATTTCTGTTCTGTCTCGCAAAAATGGTAATCCTGGGATTGCGATGTATGGCATAACAGTTATCTAGACTTAAAAATCCGAGTGTTGACAAAACTATCCTAGTCATGGGATGGAAGATTGGTTAATCCTCCATTTATTTTACAATGCTCTTAATCACGTGTCTAAGTCTATGCTTGATACTGCAGCTGGAGGAACATTCAAGGGTAAACATATTACTGAAGCAAAACAGCTGGTAGACAATATGCTAGACAACCATGCCCAATGGCATGTTGAAAGATCAAAAACGAAGAAGGTGAACTCTGTATCACCACAAGAGAACGAAGATCTCAATGCTAAGTTGGATGAGCTCATACTAGCCGTAAAAGGTAAGGAAACTCAGGTAAGAGCTACCCCTAAAACAAATATAGAAGAAATAGACTTCGTAGCTCGTAATGATTATAATCCTACCTGGAAGAAGAGTTACAATCCTAATTTTCAGAAACATTATGCTAGTCTTACAAATAACTCTAATAACAATATGGGAACTAGTAATGGTTGTCTCCAAGAAATGCTTAAGTCATTCATAGACTCGCAAAATGAACAAAATAATATTCTAGTCAAAATCACGGACAACCATGATGCTATGCTTGGTAAATTATCTAACCAAGCTGTTAGTTTGAGAAATGGTTTGTATGCCCTTCAAGAAAGAACAAGGATCGTTGAGGCACAACTAGCTAAGATAACTGAGAGTCAAACTCTCATTCTAGCTAAATTTGCAGGTAAAGCTGAGCCCAATCCTGTTGAAGAACTCAAAATGATGAGAATCCAAAGGGACGAGCCTGAAGAACTTGATTATAGTAATGCCCCTTCACTAAGCTACACCATCAAAGATCTCGTAAAACAGATCAATGTCAAAATTCTGGTAAGTGAAGGTAATGATGAAGCCATGTATCAACACTTTGTTGATCAAGTAGCAATTAAGTTACGCGATCTTGAAGAGGAATACAAGAAAATCGCTGAAAAATTACCTGTTAAACTAGATGACATATTTGAGCCTACTATTAAGATAAAGATTGGAACTAATGAGATAGCTGCACTTTGTGATGTAGGTGCAAGCGTCTCAACGATTCCAAACAGTCTTTTTAACAAGTTAAATCTTGGCTCCTTTGAAATTACTGAATTAAAATTGCATCTAGCAGATTCTACCTACAAACAAGCTGTAGGGGATTAAGAAGAACACTTTAGTTTACATCAAAGCATGTCCTTCTCTTATTGATTTCGTTATTGTTGACATGCCTGAAGACACTATTGCTCCTATAATACTAGGTTGTCCTTTCTTAAGAACTATAAAGGCTTTAATTAACCTTCATGAAGGGAACATGAAGTTGCAATTGCCTTCACGGGATTCTTTTGTTATTCATTTCCTTAGGAAGAAGAAAGCCAAATATGAAGAGAAGGAGGCCATCACTTTGAAGGCCAATTACTTTGGAGTGGGTGTTCCACTCATCTAGCCCAAGTGAATATCATCAAGGTCAAGCTATTGAGCGTAAAAGAGTGCTCCATGGGAGGCAACCCATGTTAAATTAAGGTTTGAGTTAAGTTTTTATTTTTAGTTTAAGTTCATGTTCAATGAAGAGTGCTAGAAAACTCCATTTGAGGAGAATAAATTTGGTAGTACTTGAATTTCTGCATTATTCATGCTATTGTTGGTCGACAATATTTTCTGTCAATTTTCTGTCAAAAACAAGGTATATCACTAAGTTTTAGGAAGAGAAATAGTTTACGAAGAAACAAATTTTTTTATGCATACAGACGGTTTAACGACCAACTATACAGCGGGAATAAAAATTCCGGTCGTATAGTTCCGGTCATATAGTTATCTTTTCCATCGAATTTTTTCTACAATATGTACTGAGAGTTTAAGGACCAACTATACGGTGGGAATAAAAAAGGTGATATAGATATCAATGCATCGGGAATAAAAATGACCCACTATTGTACAATTTCTTTTCTTATGTACAGACAGTTTAATGACCAACTATACATCGGGAATAAAAATTCCGGTCGTATAGATATCAATGTCTCCATACAAATTCAATTCATATGTACTGAGAGTATAATGACCAACTATACAGCGGGAATAAAAATTCCGGCCGTATAGTTCCGGTCGTATAGATATCGAGGCCTTTTGCAAATTTTCTTTCACAGGGATAGACAGTTTGACGACCAACTATACGGCCGGAACATTTTGTTTCACCCGTATAGTTGCGGTGGTATAGCTGCACCGCTAGGAGGAAGACCTAATATTTTGACAGAACACCAACTATATGGCCGGAACGCATGTTCCACCCGTATAGTTGTGTTCGACCACAAAATCGCATGGGAAGGTACTTCCAACTCCACAACTTCAATCCTTTTTCTTCCTTCTACCTCCAAACTCTCTCAAAACCTCAAGGGATCTTCATCTCTACTCAATTTTGTTCGATTTCCTCACACACAAGTGATCTACGGTATGTCTCTCCTCCAATCCTCAAATTACTTTTTGCAAATTCATTTTCGATCTATTGTCATTATCAATCTAGGGTGAGACCTACTATGAACTAATTGCCATGATTTTCTTACCTGGATTATTATCCTGAGGAGATTCTTTAGTGTGCTTAGAATAGGAACATATTATACTTACTGTTGTTGGATCAAAAAGATTTGTTTTTGCCTTTCTTCAATGTTTTAGAAGATTAACACAAGGAATCAAACTTGTGCTCGTGCCACCACTAGCGCTTCTTGGGAAATAACCCAGGAACGCATGGGGATAGGGATTAGGCTCATCGCGGATGCATCAACAAGATCAAGAACCACGAAGTGAAGGCCACCAAGTGGGCTTGCCCCATTATATTGAACCAACTTGGTATTTATAATGACTTCAATTTACTTTGCAATAGAGTTGGCCTGCAAAACTTTGTGTACAATGATGTACCTACTTATCACTGCTTAACTATTGAATTCCTAAGTTCATTTCAAAGCACTGTTAAACTATGGCAAGGAGAGGATACTATTTCTTTCTGCTTGATGAGCAACAAGTACACCTTAACGTTAGATCAATGGTGTGCATGCTTTAATTTGCCAAACAATGATGTTCAGGCTTTACGCGCATCCTTTACTGGCTTAATTCCTTCCTCCGATCAATACTATAATGGAATGAGCTTCACTAGTAGAGTGAACAAGCGGAAGAATATCCAATATCCTGCAATTTTCTATTTGTTCTATGTTATTGCTAACACCTTGTAGGTATGTAATGAGTTCACAAGACTCAACGAGGAGGAAATCCTAGTCCTCGCTAAGGCTGCTTACATCAACTGCAACTTGTCACTCAACTTGGGCGCCATCCTTGTGTGCTACCTGGAGCAGCAAGCCTCCCAAAGCCAAGGGCCAATCATAGGAGGAGGTGTCATCACCATGCTTGCCACTGCCCTAGACATCGATCTAGGTGAGTTGCAACCCATACTACATGAGACTCGTGTTGGTTTCTCCACCTTGAGGGCCTGTGAAATGCTCACCAAGAGAGGTGGTGTTTATTATCTGCATATTGCTGGAGCTGGGCGTATCTACCCCACTCCTTTGCCTAATGGTATTTTCTCTATCGAGGAAGGACGTTTGCTATATGATGTGCAGGTTATGCAGCACCAACCCGAGGAGGAGATTCCTGAAGAGGATGAGGACCAAGAGGTGGAGCAAGAAGTTCCTCATCAAGAGGTGCAGCCACAAACCCGGTTCGCCACATACCAACATTTCCAAGGACTTGGAGGGACTGTGGAAAGGATGCACAACCTCCCTTTGAACCTCCGAGAATCAACAAGTAACCTCTCCACTCAATTCACGAACTAGATTAACGACTTTTTCCCGCCACCATAATGATTTGAATGGCTTGCAAAGCCTAAGCTTGGGGAAGTTTCCTCATGTATATTTATTTGGCGTTCATTTGCTTTTATTTTTCAAGGTTACGTTTTTATTTGAGTTTATAAGCACTCGTGTTGGTTTCCCCAACACTTTACCTTTAGTTATTTCTATTTTCTTGTGAAAATTTCTAGCCAAGCTTTGCCGCCAATTTTCTACTCTTTATTTCCCTCTCTTAAAAAATAACAAAAATATTTCTCCATTTTTCCTTATTTTCTCTCTTTCTTTTCTTTTCCCCTCGAGGTCTTCATATGTTTGCAGGAGAGTGATCGACTTCGAGTTTCCAAGAAACAAATAAAAAGGAAGAGAGAAGTGGAACCAAACATGAGAGGTATGCCTTATGACTCCCCTGTTTTGAAGTTTTAGAAACCCATGCTAGTTAGTAGTAAATGTTGAGATATTATATTGGTGGAGTGAGTTTTTGTATCATAGTATGATTATCATTTGCATGGGTATTTAATTGGGCTCATTTTGTTCCAGATCTCGTAATTAACCAAGTCTTGCCTAAAAATTTCTAAACAATTGTAATAAGAAAAAGTCTCACAATTGAAGGCTTGGGTGTTGTAGTGTTTAGTCTTGAGGGCTTATTTCTTGAGATACTTGACACCACTGAAAATGTTGATTCACTTAATAGCTCTCTTTGAAAGGATTTGTTCGATTGAATTAATGTTTATTGGTTTTTGCGAGCATGCCAAAGTTTGACTTGTTAATCATAAGAATGATATAGCTTTATGTGTGTCAAACTGCATGGGATGCCAACAACTCCGATGGCCTACGGACGATCTTCATGGAGGAAACTCCTAGATTATGGCTATGAGTTGATTAAACACTTGTAGAAGCAATGCTATAGTGGGTAAGATTCTTGGCACTCTCGGGTAGCTGTATCATGATGGAATCACTCCTCTGGCTGTTATGAGTAATCATTATGCAAAAGGAACAAAAACGTTAGTGATGCCATGAGTGTCCGTCATAGCCCGATAAACTAATAAAAATCTTTGGCATGCTCTCAATTAGTTAAAAACTGAAATTCTTGAAGGATAATGAATAGAAAAGTAGTGCTTGCAAAGTCTTGATTCATTGATGTGGGAGAATTGAGATACTCTAGTATATATGCTTTTCATGACAATTCTCACACTCTTAATTTACATGATTATACTTTACTATTCCATGGCAAGCCTATGAGTTGATTACTTGACATGGAATAAAATTTACTCTTTTGAATCATCCATGCTTACAATAATTTTGCTGCGCTATAAGGATGCATGAAACCCGTATGATACGCTTGCCATTACTCTATCTATGATGAAGTTTTTCAGGTTTATGAAAGTGGAGGAAATATGAGACTATTAATCATGAGTAAGATCACCATCTCGTTATTTCAGTTTAAATGCTGAGTTCCTTTTTGATTTTGGTTTTCTTGCTCGGGACGATCAAGTTTAATCTTGGGGAGGTTGATGGCTGTGAAATATAGCCATCTATGTCCACATTTAAACTAGATATTAATCATATTTTTGATGAAATATCTCTCTAAACCCTGCCACTAATCCTTTGTTCTTGTATTTTTCCTACGCTAATAATGTCGTTTAAAGGAGGGAATCACTACATTAAAGTCAAAGATACGATATTTCCTTCAACCAGAAGAAACCAGGAGCCGTCCAACAAAGGCAGACGCTGTAACGACCAACTATACGGCCAGAGCAACAATCCCGATCGTAGAGCTCCGGTCGTATAGTTGGTGCTGCCTTCGTTAGGTCAAACAGAACAACTTTCGTGAAGGGACCACTATATAAAGAAGCCTCAGGCGATGAGAAAACAGAGAGACACCACCCCCTAGAAGACATACCTCGCCAGAAAGCCGCCTCCAGATCTCCAAACCTTTCTCCATCTCCATAGCCATCTTCCACCACTTGTAATAGTAGTTCTCTTCTTCGACTGACGACATTGTAAGAATATTGCTATCAATCTTATGATTTTCATTAAAATGTTTGCGATTGTTGATCTCATCTCTATGTGTTAGTAATTCTCTTTGGGCTAAGGGCTTCGGCCTAGCCATGTAGAAATTGTGCATGTGATTTATCATAGATGGGATCGTGTATTAGTTTGTATGACATGATGATTATTGTATCCTCTATTGCCTAAATCTAAGGACTTGTCAGGTACCCAAGACCCCGAGGGTTGAGCCATGTATAGGGAGTATGAGTGATGACTGATCTGCAGGTTGGGAACCCCAGTGACAGAAGGGGTAGTACGGTTGTATGTGAGGGATTTGCTTGACGGTGACATCACTATGCATATCATTAGTTCTCTTTCTTCTATGGATGAAACTAGTAGGTTATTGCTATAAGCGGTTGCGGAGGCAATAGCAATTATGGATGCACTACCCACATATAATTTATCTTGCTCTAACAAGTACACGCATACTTTACTTCTATCTTTTAATTCCATCAGATGTTTTTGCACAGCTACAGGTGAAACTGAACGCCCTAGGCCCTCTCTCTCCATCATCGACAACAAAAAAAGACACAAGCTACTGGTCTGGTAAAACACAAAAGGAATTCTAAAATTCCCGAAGGTCTGTTAAAGTTACTTCACTATGCATTCGCTTCTCGTGGATTCGATAACCGAGGTCTACTAGGGAAAAAGAGCTATACTACATGTGTAATCCGGATCAAAGGTATCATACGTTGACCAGGTTGGACTTCCAGGCAAAAAGGGTTCCTCCACGAGTCCCTTCTTCTAGCAAGTAGTGGAATTTGTTGAAAGAGGGGCCAAGGCACTCCCTCGCCACACGGTTAGAGATAACCACCATCTTAGTTTCTTGCAAACAAACCACCACGGCCCTAGCAGGTGATAAAACTCGTGAGATCGATAGACGATGCGCAGGGAAGTTAAGACTATGCACATTCCAAATACTAATGGAAAAGTCCAGATCGTCCATTATTACAATAGAGGAATCAGGATCGAAATGGATTGAAATAGGTCATGGTACAGCACTCGCATCGATCAGACTAGGCACTCCACCATTGCATCATCGTACAAAGGTAAGGCCTCTGGTAACCACCCAAACAGATGGAGCACTATGTTGATGTGCTATCTGTGTAGGGGCCTCGCAAACAAGTCGAGGTAGGAATCCAGGTCATTCTCTCCAATCACCAAGCCCTCTCGGACGATCCCCAGTGTGGTGATGAGGGTGTGTTGCTGCTATTGTATCAGGGTGCCAGGTGTAAAGCGTCCATGGATCCATCCACTTCTCCTCACCGTACCAGAGTACTGCTTCTTGTTACGGCAATGCTTAGCCATTGGCCTGCTCAAGACTGAGTTGATGGGCTTCTTATATTCCCCACGGAAAGCAACTATGCTCTGTGCCCCCACAAGTGTCCTCACAGGTGTCGTGCCGGTAGTCATGGTTAAGGACCTCTATTGCTGCCCTGGTGAAAGGATAGATATGTTTCCTAGAGGTGGGGTAAATAGTAATTTCAAAACTAATATGGTTTTGGCTTGATAGAATGCAGAACTATGACACCCCCAGGATCAGGGTAAACAAATCCCAAACCTTAGTCTTACATAAGCCTAACCTAGAGCTCAAGGATATCTAGTGAATAATTGGTAACACAACAGTGACCCTATGACACAAAAGTTATTACAGCAAGCTCATAACTGAGTAGAGAACCAAAAAATATTACAAGTAGAGGTTACTGACCACAAACAACAAACAACAGAAGGAAAATTATGCTATTAACTATAGTAAACTTAGCAAATGGCTTAAGAGGCCTAAAGAATAACAATGACATCCCAACCCATAGATTTCAGGCTGCCCGCTGGGAACCCCAAACTACTCGTCAGTGTAAATGTCGTACCAAACTTCTCTTTAGGGGAACACTTACTCTGCTACAAAAGTATCAACAAAGAAAGGGTGAGTACAAGGTGTACTCCGCAAGACTTATGGATGATGGGGCTACTTTGCATAAAGCCATCTTTGTTTATAAAATAAGATGTAGTATAAGCTTGTCTAACCAGAATATTTTAAAAGGGGATAAGAGAGCGACATCTCTAAATTATTGGTCATCATATCTTTGATATCCACCAAATCATCATCATCACCTCTCAAGTGCTCGTACCCATGAGGAAGTATCATTAAGAACACATTGATTTGCCAAGTTTTACGATTACATTATTGTTCTCTATGATCTTAGAATTCGGTCACCAAGCGTTCATAACCTTGAACACGACTTTTCGAAAATATTTAACCCTGTAGGGGTGTACATCTTTACCCACACGTACCAACCTTCTCTTAATGCCACAATGATTATCCTTCTTCCTTGGAAGGCCGGCAGAGGGTGGTTTACCACGACCTTTACCTTGCTTTCGTCGAGACCATGAGTCATGTCCTAAGTAGGGTCCCGCCGTAATAGGTCAAATCTAGAAACTGGTCCCTATAGAGGTGAGGTGAGGTTGGTTTATCAAGGGATCTATCCACCCTTAGTCAACCTGGTCCACACTTACCTACCTATTATGATGCACCTTCACCCGCCAAATCTTTCAAAATATTTTCTATGCATATGCCATATGGAATGCCCGAACTATGTGACTCGTGGAATCTACTAGGCAAGTTAGTTAGTGAAGAGGTTATCCAGGACCCGTGTGGATATACGCTCATCTCAGTTCCAAAGGAAAGAACTTAGGTCCTAGTGGTGGCGAGCATGGGACTACAAAAACCACATCCCACCGTGGCCTCCCATATAAGACTTAGAATGTTTAACCTCATAACACCTTCATACCTCATTCTCCTGTCATACTAGATTCTTTGTATTTGATACATCATCTGGATGAACCAGCACCAACAGCTAAGCATGGCTAAGCAAGACACAGATATAAGATGTAGTAGTGCACACAAGTCAAACCTAGTTATGCTAGGAGCATTGGATCAGGAAATATAAGCACAAAGGGATTAATGCAACAGATATAATACTCTATATATCGATAAAATACCACAACAGAATCGTATGCATTATGGCAAGAATTGAAATACTTTTGAAATCATAGGATTGTATAATGGTGGGGCTATGCATGACTTTGCCCGTTGATAACAAATAGATAGATCTACGAAAGCCTTGTGCTTGACTTGATTATAGTTGGTCAAGTATTGATCATCGATCTTCGATGGTGTTGATCTTGGTTTTTGATCTCGATCTCGTTCTCTAATTCTACTGGGAGGAAGCAAAACACTAGGAAGAAAGGGAAGCAATTAACACATGGCATAGATGCAATTCTCAAAAAGGAATGATGATATGACAAGTTAAAGGGTGCTTAATTATAGCCCTAAACATGATCATCAATTTAATTAGGGTCGAAATGCCCTAGAGATGGCATTTCCAGAAGAACCCCACATGCACCTACGGTGTTTCTATTGTTCTTATAACAAACTTGTTAGTTTAAGTTGTTTAACAATTCATGATTATGATTCTAAGAGATATATCTTATTTTTCTAAACATTTTGATATATCATTCATATTTTTATGACTTAAAATGAATTATATGATTTTCCCAATTTAAATCCATTTTAAAACAATCTAAACATTTTTGATTATTTAAAAATTATTTTCCATCTGGCCCCACATGTGATATATTTAACAATTTCAGAAAACATTTATGAAAAGTATTAAATGTCTTACAGGTAGGGCGGGATTTATTATTTTTGAGAAAACATTCTTAGAAAAGATTAAATACAAAAGGGGATTATTGCCTCATGCCGATGTCAGCCATGGAGCTCCTCCCAGGTCAATGCTAGAACTGGTGGTTGGGTGCGCGTGGGGTAGCAAGGAGGGGCGCGTTCGATGTAGAGCTTCACGATGAGCCATATGATGGCAATGTCGCTTGCAAATGGTCACCAGAGATGGTGACGCGATGACTGACAGCGACAACGCTCGTAGGTGGTTGTGGCAACAGCAACTCGGCACACAATGGGGAAAATAGACAGGGCTACTCACACGAGAAGCTCACAAGGAGTGCGTAGAGCTTGATAGCCAGGTAAGGGGAGGTCGAACAACGTAGTATTGATGGAGCAACTATGGCGGCCGACGACGGGTTCGAGCTCAATTCCAGCGAGATGGCTATGTAATCAATTCCAACGCAGGACATTTGTATCATATGTGACCATGGATTCAAATGGTTGAAGCTTTCAGATATGTGATGTTTTTCTAATTCTTCAACATGTGTATGGATTTTGTAGTTGATCATCCTTGGTCCCAGGCTTGCGTGAATCAACAAGAATGACGAAGGCGACGAGATGGTTCTCTTGGAAACCTCAGCTGGGCGCGGGGAGGTCAAGAACAGTAAGCTCCAGTGAGGTCAGAGGCTGGGGTTAGGATTATCTCGTGCGTGAGAGGAGGAAGAAGGGAGAGGAGAAATGGGCCACACCTAGGGTTCGTCTAGTGGTGATGTTGGGGCTCTTATAGACGTCGGCAGGTGGGAACGTTGATCTTGGCGAGCGGAAGCTGGCGGGGAAGCGACACGCAACTTTTGATCTTTTCACAATTCAAAAAGCATTTGAATTGATTTCAGAGAGGGAGGGAAATTAGGTTCAGGGTTTTTGTTTTGCTTTGCATTATTTTTTCTAAGAGAAACATTGATGCTCAAGAATGCACAATCAACCCTAATTACTATTTAGTAGAACTAGGGTTGTTGTAGTAATTAAACTAACATATATTTTACAAGCACAAAACCTAAATACACTAGGCTCAACTAAGTGCACCAACAACAAGTTAAGCTAAGCAAGATATAAGTACTCAAATTAATTGACTCAGATTTGTCTAGATTTGCATATATCTAAACTAGTTTTAGTGCTAGATACATCCGAATCTAGAAAAAACCAAGTCAACTAATTTGGATCGGAGGGAGTACTTCAAGCTCAATGGCTATCATAAGGAAAGTAAACTCGTGTATAGAGATAACCAAGGCACACGAAGACGAAGATGTATTCATGTGTTCCCTTACAATTAGGTATATCATGATGGAGAGGTGTGGGATTCAACGAAGGATTTCCCAATGCCACAAAGGCTCACCTTCTTCTCCAAGTCTATCTCACAAAGGAATAGGCCCTTTCCTTATGGCTAGATTTTCCACCACTCCGGAGATGGCAAGATCCACAACCACTTCACAAGATCCATGAAGGAGAAACCCGGGTCTCTTCATAATCTTCCACGAAGAGGACACCGCAATAGCAACCGCCAAGCCAACTAGGAGGTCACCCTCCAAGAGTAACAAGCTCACAATCTCTCACTCAAACAAATCATAAAGGAGAGCTCAACACTTATGCAAGAATTCAAAGCAAGAACACCAAGGGTTCTCGAATCCTTCACCCTCTAATCCCACCAAAACAATAAGTGCTAGGGAGGAATTAGAGAGGAAGAAAAAATAGTGCAAATCAACTAATGACTCCAAGATCTATATCCAAAGGGTTCCCCTAATTAGAGGATGAATTGATTGGTGGGTATTGTAGATCTAGATCACCTCTTCCAAAGCCCTCAACAACCACTTCACAAGCTCCAGGAAGGAGAAGCCCGGGTGTCTTAAAATATTCCACAAAGAGGACACTGTGACATCAACCGCCAAGACAACTAGGAGGTCACTCTCCAAGAGTAACAAACTCATGGTGTCTCACTCAAACAAATCGTAAAGGACAGCTCTATACTTATGCAAGAATGCAAAGAAAGAACACCAAGGGTGCTCAAATCCTTCACTCTCAAATCCCACCAAAACAACAAGTGCTAAGGAGGAATTAGAGAGGAATAACAATGGTGGAAATAACCAAATTACTCCAAGATCTAGATCCAAAGGGTTCCCCTTACTTAGAGGATGAATTGATTGGTGGTTATTGTAGATCTAGATCACCTCTTCTAAATCCCTACACAACCACTTCACAAGCTCCATGAACAAGAAGCCCGGGTCTCTTCAAAATATTCCACAAAGAGGACATTGTGAGACCAACCGCCAAGCCAACTAGGAGGTCACTCTCCAAGAGTAAAAAACTCACGGTCTCTCACTCGAACAAATCGAAAAGGACAACTCAATACTTATGGAAGAATGCAAATAAAGAACACCAAGGGTGGTCAAATCCTTCACTCTCAAATCCCACCAAAACAACAAGTGCTAGGGAGGAATTAGAGAGGAATAACAACGGTGGAAATAACCAAATGACTCCAAGATCTAGATCCATAGGGTTCCCCTCACTTAGAGGAGGAATTTATTGGTGGGGATTATAGATCTTGATCTCCTCTTCGAAAGCCCTAAAAAATATGCAGGAATCATAGGAGGGAAGCGAGAGGAACAAAGCTCAAGGGGGTCAACAATGGAGGTCAAACTCATGCTCAAGAAACCTAGTAAACCTTGGGTGGCGAGGGGTAACCTCGGAAATTCCCATGGTTGTGGACTTAGGTTTTGGTGGAAAAGAGAACACTGGGGATTTCGTCGCCTGATCAGACAAACAAGGGAGTCGAAGTCGTCTGCTTGCTTATGGTCAAATCGATTACAGATTGCTCAAGGATTTTGTCCATGCCTCTCTGTTGGCTCCTCCCATCCTATATATAATAGACTAGGTACTGAGGCCGTATACGGATAGGTTACAATCTTACAACTACAACACAAACACAATGTTGGTTTCTATGTCCTTATCTAAAAAACTATGTCTTCCATCGGATGCTTCCTGGGCCTTGTTCTTGGGCTTCGTAGGCCATGAGCCATTATGTAACTAGGGTAACTAATCATAAGGACCCGAATATTCATACCCATGTCAGTAGCCCCAGAGACTCTATCCAAATCGCAGATTCGGGTTGAGTCTCAAAGACAATTTTATCGTAAACCGGAGTTTTTCTTGTGTTTAGATCATTGTAGGGATTTGGTACAACATGCCTGATGCATCCGACGGATAGGGAATCGGTTAATTGCTCCAGGGAAAAAACACTGTGAACATACATAAAATTCAAGTCCCCAGGCTTGAAGTCAGAGTTTTCCTGGCGTAATTCAGTCCGGGCCGTTGATGTCTTATCGAATACTGAATTTTAGTTCTATTTGTTTCGGGGAACCAACGCGTCCATCGAGATTATTCAATGTATCATTGATATCGATAATTTACTGGCAGAGCGCATTCATGTACGGCTACCAGGACATACATGACAAATCATGGGGTCTTACCTTCATGTCATGGACACGACATTCAGACTTTTGTCGCGTCAGGCGTGGTCTGAATTTTTTTGGAATTTTATCGACCGCCTTATTTGGCTGTTGGAATTGATGAAGCTGTCGGCTTTATCAGATGATACTTC
The DNA here is from genome assembly GCA_910589775.1 of Avena eriantha. Classification (NCBI taxonomy): domain Eukaryota; kingdom Viridiplantae; phylum Streptophyta; class Magnoliopsida; order Poales; family Poaceae; genus Avena; species Avena eriantha. Next base: position 482,326,295 of record OU342743.1, on the reverse strand, counting down.
TAAATGCTCCCGATTGGAGTAATCGTTTGAGGATACGATGATGCAATGCTCATAAGTTTATACACTTTTGACCATGGCGAAGTTTTTATTTTATCGGGTGTGGTTTTCAACACACGAAGATAATATTGTTTTGGTCATGTTTTGAGCCTTATATGCAGAACGAGGTCTTTCTATCGGGTGCGCGACAGCGCTCCTGATGGGAGTAGTCCTTAAGGCTATAGTAGAATATTTGTATTTGATTGTACGCTAATGTCTCTAATCATCTAAGGAAATTTCAAGCCAGGTATTTCTATTTCTAGAACCCTTGTGACATTTTTGCCGGGTGTGCTGCCATGCTTCCCATATGAGTAACCTTAGAGGTTATGTTCGGATGCTTTCATTGGAGCAGAAACTCACGTTTGTGACTTGTTCTATCTGATATTGCACCAACTTAGACAATCATAAATATTTTTTATTGATGGAGCCCCCTAGTGTAGAAATATGAAGAATGAAAGCTGAGATCAGAAGAACTTTTATCCTTTATTGTAAAGGAAAAGATGAAGGTACATGTTCTGGCATTATTTCAGGTCTGTTGGCCTTTATTTAATGTAAATTGCAGAAAAATAACAAAACTCTAAGCATAAAAACATCATAGCTGCGCAACATTCCTTGGATTGGAATATTTGGCTCCTGTTTTCTTGTCTTATAGCCAATATGCTCCGCCGGGGATTACTTTTGTGAAGATGTAAGGTCCTTCCCATGGTGATTCCATTTTTCTGTGACCATCTTGTTTGAGATGAAGGACCAAATACCCTACGACAAAAGACCTGGGTCGTAGTCATCGGCTATGGTAGTTGCATAAATTCTGCCGATATATGGTTGCTCTTTGTAGAGCAACGTCATGAGCTTCATAGAGTGCATCAACATCATCTTACTGTGCTTCTTGGGATGCTTCTTTATCATATTCTGTAATTCGAGGAGACTCATGAATTACTTCAACTAGGAGGACAACTTCCGTACCATGGACCAGAAAGAAGGGTGTTTCTTGTGTTGAATTGTACGGGGTGGTGCACAGACTCCATAGGACGGAGAGTAACTCATCTACCCAAGATCCTTTTTCTCTGTCGAGTGGTGCCAACAATATTTTCTCAATACCATTGGTGATGAGACCATTGGCTTTTCCACTTACCCATTGGTTTGCGGGTTAGCAACTGAGGTATAACTTACTTTTATACCATGTCTTTTTAGTACTCGCTGAATTCATTGGAAGTGAAATTTGTTCCATTGTCAGTGATAATACTATTTGGTACCTCGAATCGGAACACTATTGATTTGATAAAATTCACAGCCGACGTTCCAGCTTGACTAGTGATAGGCATCGGCTCAATCCATTTTGTAAATTTGTCGACTACTACTAGCAGAAAGACATGTGCCCCTTGCAAAGATTTATGAAGTTTGACCACCATATCAAAATGGATTCGGTATTCGATAATACATCAACGACAGATCTACCCATTGGGGCTGAAAACATGCAGTCCATGTAAATCTAGCGGCCAGTTCGGTGGTGGTGATCCCTGCGCCAGCTGAGTCAGCGCCATGCTAACTTTGCACTCTATAGAGAGGTTCAGCGCATGCCAATCTGAGTCGGCGCTGTGCCAAGTTTGCTCGCTGGTTTTCCAGACAGAAAACATCAAATACTAAAACACTGATAACTTTTGTGTTCGGACTCTGATTTTAGCAAACTTGGGATTTTCGAAAAGTTAAGAACAAGCTATATCTAGTAGAGACTATAAAGCACAAGAAATATCAAGAGGTAAGTAAGAAATAAGGATAGGTATGAAACCTCCCTATGAGACGAACCAGTAAAACCTCCAATCCCGGAAATGCAACAGCAAATGCATACGAATTATGTTTTCGATGAACTTGGGCTTGTTCACTAGATTGAAACAAGATCAAGAAACTCACACATAGAAACACCAAGAAGCAACAAAATGGGGATATGCAAAGTATGCAAAGGGTTGAGCTCCGTAAGACTATGTGATCAAGTTACTCAATTGAAAGCCCCTCTTGATAGTGTGACTATCTATCCTAGAACTTGGTCTCCCAACAACCACCATGAGACCGGTAAAATGAAAACCTAGAAAGTCCATACCTTTTACTTGCGCATCCCACTTGATCTTGATGACATCGCTTGAAGATTCCTCCAAGAAGGAATGCTTCACTTGATTATTGTTGCTTCATGAAGACTCATAATTTGCTCTGCCATACACACCATGGGATATCTACATTAAGACACATATTCAAATGTACATTATCACCAATATGGGCAACAATATTCAACCATATGATATCCTCGAGATGCTTATATTGAACTTGCACTTCTCAACCTTGATGATGATCACCACTTGGTGCTATCATCTCATGGGCTATATGAAATCTTCAGTTTTGATGCATGCCCATGGAAAGATACCTAGTCCATATAGAAAATGCAAAGAAACATATATAATGTGTTATTTCATGAGGCAAAATTGAATGCGCTTACCAAACCACAAGATCCATGTGGTACATTTTTTACTCTTTAAGTGTTGACCAAGTTGAATTCACTCTGCACTCTTTGTGTTGGTCAACCATGTATCTTCTCATACTATATCTAAAGATCTTGACATACATAAAAAACTCTTAATTGGATTGCAGGCTCTAAATCTTTAGTCAATTATAGCTCAACTCATGAGGCTATCATGATAATGACGTAGAGACATAAATTGAATTCTTCTATTAAGATCAAACTCTCAAGAAATTGAACATATCGTATTCTTCTCTTTAACTTGATGATCTTGATGCCAATACTTAATGTATATCTTTACTATTAAAAGGCTTACGGTTTTGATGGTCTGGTACGTCGCTTTGGACATACCCCTCGACTTGAAACAATTTACATACAGTGCCACCACAGAGAGACATCCCTTGTTGCCCTCGTTCCGTCCGGGTCTGGACCCGCTCACCCAGCCCTGCTTTCCTCTCTTTCTCCTCCCGCAGAGAAAAGATCCGTTGCCGCCAGGCCTTCACCCTTGGAGGGCCGCTCTCTTTATTCTCCCGCAGAGAAGGTTCCGTCGCCGCCAGGACTTCACCCTTGGAGGGCCACCTCCTCGCAGGGTTCCATTGATGCCCGGCGTCGTGCCTTCACTGTGAATGCCGCTGCATCCTGGGTGTTCTTGGTGTGGATACTAGGAGGCGGTTTCGATTTTGGGTGCAGGGAGGGACAACGGACGGATTCAGGGAACTCGCTGCCGATAATCCAACCGTTAGTATCTGTTGGGTCATCTAATGTTGATGGGTGACACTGTAGTAGTTTTCAGTAGCGATTTCGATAGCGGTATTCAGAACAACGACTTGAAGTCCTTGACGCCAGATACAGATTTGAACACCTTCTTCCCTTTCCAGCTAAGAGGCAGACTGGGATCTGAGATTTTTTACAATGACTTGTTGAGACCAGATTGTGGAGACAATAGTTCATTGTTTCATTCTTAAAATTAATGTCAAATGGGTGTAGTATTGCTCAAATATACCGCAAAAACAGTCGCTTCGTATGGCCGGGCAGCAAAATAGGCATAGGTGATACCGCTATCAAATAACACCTCCATTGTATGGCCAGGCAGCAGCTTGAAGGAGTACGAAAGTCCTGGTTTATGCTGGTATTGCAAGTGACACAGACAGTACTTTCCGGCAGCAAAGTAAGCCATGCTGGGAAGTACGAGAGCGAGGAGAGAAGACCTGTAACGTTGGCGGTTGAGCTGCTCTGCACCTGCATCATTGGTGGTAGCCACGCCCTATTCTACATGACTAACAAGTTCTGTCTTGTATCAGTATATTGTATTGTTACTTCCTTTGGTAGATTATGCAGATGCTAAATGGTCCCGAAAGATATGCAAGTTTGTTGTTGATCGACTGCATAGAATGTTTGGCTTAGAGCCTTATACGTGACGCCAGATCATCTAGAAACAAAGGTCTACATTTTTTTTAGGTGCGCTGTTGTGAAACTGAAATCCAATCAAGCAATAATAGAACTATTACCTGTGATTTCAAGAAAATGATTAGATATTCCTACACTATTTCTTATGTAAGCGGACTAAGAATAGCCTGCAGTTTTGCTATATGTAAATTCACTACTGTATATGTATGTGCAATTTCCGTTTAGATATACATGGACGTATGTATCTATTTGTACCTTGAAGTTTGCATAATGGTAAAAGACATATTGGTTGGTCAGCAACTTGGTTGCCCTTGTGCTATATTGTCGTGTACCTCCACAAGTTGTTTGAGAAATTAGCTGGTGGACATGCTTTAGAAATTTGAACTGATGATAAATACATGGATTAACTCACACGAAATTTGTATCTCGAGCTTGGTCTCATCTTCGTGAATGGCTGGAAGGGGGATGATCGGGTCATCACTAATCAGCCATTCATGATATATCATTTTCGTGTTAACCGAAGCAAAATGGAATGTGTAAATTGGTTTTAACAAATGCATTCAAAGAGGTGGAGAATTAGTGGCATGGAGGGAGGTGTAAAAAAAGTTTGTCGCCATGTGGTAAAAAACCACATTTCGTGTTCAAGAATAATGAAAAATTATTTGCACATGGTCTGATTATTTCGCAGCAACGCGCGGGCACTTATGGTCTTGATGGTCAGTACGTTGCTGGAAAACAGCCACTAAAGTTATTCTACCATGCGTGTTAGAAAATATTATCCCTCCTAGGCACTTATAAACTGAGCAGCAGTAGTCAATGTGAAGACTTTCGTGATCATCAGCCTTATAATCTTGCCCTTATCGCCTAGGACATCATCAACTTTGTTGTTGTCGCGCCACTGTTCTTGCTCTCTTGTCGGTCTCTTGTCAAACACGGCCATGATCTCCCAGATTGAGTATTACATCACGTGTCCTAGATCGAGTCGGAGACGACCAAATATTTTATTCATTTTATTTGTGCAAGACTTATTTATTGACCCTTTGCCACGCATGGACAGTGCACCTCGTTAAGCTAGGTACCCCTAGGATACGGTTAGCTCAAATTAGAGCTAATCACGAGTTTAAACGCATCACACCATTCAGAGATTCAATTTTAAGAACTCGGCATACCTCGCAGAAGAAGTAAACACATTCATATTTAATATATATAGAGAGGTTAGATGAAAGAAATTTATATCAAGTTATCACTGAGATAAAATGTATTAACATATATTTCTTACATTTCGAACCATATTCTGGTGGTGCTAAATTGATGTTTATTTGCGTACAAAAATTGAATTATTCTACATGGGTTAATCTACTTTAGGAAAAATTTCGGTGCTGGTTGCGACTATGAGGACGTGACGCGGAGTGCGAATACGACCAGAGAACATGACAATGCACAATTGGGTTGATGCTTGAGTAGACCGTAGCAACACACGGTCATTCATCTAGTCTTTATATTCATGGCATCCATACTCGATTCCAACATGGACTACAAGCATGACATATGAAATATTCCTTCACATAAACTTAATGAAAACATTAGTCCACGGGGATTGTCATTAGTTACCAAAACCACACATAGGGACAATTACCCTTACAATCTCCCCATTTTGGTAATTGATGACAATCACAACGAGAGGGTTCATATAATGAATATTAGAAACAAGTATGCAACTTATCCGAGAATAAGTGTATATAGGAGGTTGTATTTTATATGGTTAAGTAACACAAAACTACTCGCCCATATCAAAACTGATTCTACTCACACAAACTACAACGAATGCAAGAGCTACGAGTAGAACCAACATATATAGAGCAAACTCCCCAACAATATATGCACGTGTGATAAACTTGAAATCATTGCATACATTGTGAAGCATAACCTTCCGGTGAGTTTACATTATATATTCATCCATGAAAAATATAAAAAAGATGAAATGTGTAACACCATCGAATTGGAACTATGCAGATTTTAGCGATTCCCGCCAAACTCGTATAGAAATGATTCAAAGATGCACACCAAGAACTTGCGTGCGGGTGGAAAACAAAGTAATACCATTACACAATAGTTCACGAAGGAACCCACAAGAACATATATATACAACAACGACTCAGTGAGTCAAGAATATAGATATACATTGCAAACATCCAAATCACATTGAAAATGATAAAACATCTGAGTATGGATAATCTGCAAATTGGACTAAGAGTCCTGAAGAATAACCAATGGCGTCCATAACGCTACCTAGGCCAAGGCGGAAGGGTAACCTTGCTAACGTCGTCGAAATCATACATTTTAAAGTAAAGGGGTGCCAACCAAGTGGGAAGGACAAAGGGAGGATTTCATACTAAGGCCAATACATGGTGAGTATTAGAATTCGGTGGCTCTCTCCTACTAATGACTGCAAGTGGACATATCATTTGTAGCTAGTTTCGAAATAAAGATATCAATCCAACAGGGAGCAGGAGTCTGAAGTCTAATAATTCTTAAAATAAATATTGTGATAGAAATGCTAGATAAAGTTCTAAGTAATAAGATAAAATGTGAGTATTGTGTAAAAAGGTGTTTTGGGGTCTTGGGTATAAGAGCAATAATAAAGCAAAGAAAAATAACTTAATACAGAAAGTAAATATCCTGTATGTAAGAGATATTTGACCTGTAGTAGGAAAAAAGTTCTTAGGGAGTAGCAAATACACCACTAGTATTTGTGAAGATCTAAGATAAAAATTATAATCATGAACATTATCAACTATGTATGTGTGGGAGGAACTCTGTATGTGGATGAATAGGAAACAACCGTTGCTCACATCATCGTCATAACCATAGAAGTCGGCAATCGAAATCAATCGAATTACTACGCTATTAAGGGACATAATCCCGTGAGACGTATCCCATGGCATGGATAGTCTTCTGTGAGTTTTCTCGATTTCCCAAGTTGATACGTAAGGAGTGCCAACAGCTTTATAATCACTGTTAGTGCTAGCACACCTCCGTCTACCAACAAGTAGTTCCCTCCATCAAGTCCCAGCAAGGGGCAAATATTGAGAGGTTGACTTCTCTCAACATCAAGATGTAGAGAATGTAACACATGGTCACAGTGATGAATATCATAATATACTTTATCTTATTTGAATCTCATACTAGGGTTTCTCCATCTCTCCAAGAACTAATGATCTACTCAGACATGGAGGCAATCAACATCATGGCAATGGTAATGAAAACAATCATAGATGAATAGTACTTGTATAAATCCACAATGATTATAGGAATTACAACAAGATCTAGACAAGATGAAGATGGGATGGATGGAGATAGTGTTGATGCAGCGGTGGATGATGAAGATCGATGCCTTAGCCTCCCAGATCTGCGCAGGGGAAAGATGGATCCCTTCTGGATGAGTTCCCCCTCCAAATGCCTTATGGAGTTGAGGTTTCTGCGATTTCTGGGTGTTCTATATGTCGTCTCTTCGAACCAATTGCACGCGGTGAAACTATTTGACGAGGCGGAGGCGGCGCCAACTATACGGCTAGAGCTATATGGGCGGAAGAATTGCTCCCGCCGTATAGTTGGTTGTTGGGCTCTCTGCCTCCTATGTTTGCTTCTAATTTTCTTCTAGTATTATTAATATTTCCCAAATAAGCGATTTACGTTGTTTTTTACTCCTTTTCTCCACAGTACAACTGCTTCAATAATTGTATCTATTGGATCCATCATCTGTCCTGATCCTGATGAAAACAGACATAAAATGTGCGCGCGAGCACCGTAAAATACCAATATCCTACACCTACAATGCAAAATAATAATATAAAACATGATGCAAATGTGCACTCATCACTTACATGGGTACACTAGGCTTAGCGACAGTGAGGAATGCACTAAACAACCTATAGAGACTCGATACAACTATCGGCTATTAGACAGGGATAAGAGAGACCTATTTGGAACCAACCTGATACTAACACCAACATAACCCATCTTAGAGTTTCCCCCTTGAAACCAAACGAGGAAGTCTTTCCGAGGAACTCACACAGTTCCTAGTTTTATTAATCATTTCATTATAGTGGCAATACTTACTACACATATATCGATAGGATAAAACATTTCAGTACCATCAGTTGTTGGAATTTTTAATTAACCATTATGTTGTAGTGGAGTTCATTACTAGTCATGTCGAAGTCAAATTTATATCACTACTATAGTTTGAGTTGTCTATGGTCGAGAAACTGTACTCCAAGTAGTCCATAACCATGGACACAACTTTTCCAAAAGATTTACCCTACAGGGGTGCACAGATAGCAACACACACATAATCAACCTCGGGAAAAACCAAATAAAATGAACGAGGCATTACGACAAAGTATTTATAAGATTCAAAAATGATTTCAGAGGGCTACCCCACTAAGCTACCCGCAATGAAGTCGGCCAGCTCCAAGACGGACCCATGGTTTGTGGCGATGGCTGTAAACGACTGGGAACCCAAAAGTGTGACTGGGCTTGTCGATACCGCGGAAACATGGCACATGTCCTAAACAGTACAGTACTAAACCATTCATCGATAAATAGAAGTAAATAAATGAGTAAAGTATGGCATACGTACATGATAGTATTAAAGCCCCAAAATAGTTTGTAGTAAAGGTCTCCCCAAGCTTGGAATCAAGCCAAGCGGGATCAAATAATCCCTTGGGATTATTTGATACCGCAATTGTTGTCGATCACTATGGCGCCGTGGAATGTAACACCGCGGTGCGTAGCTTCTTGTTTGTCTCCTCCAGAGTAGTTATGCGGCTGTAGCACCTGCGCAGATCAGATTGTAGAGTGTCCACTCTATCTGCGAGCTTGGGCACCAATGGAAGGAGGTCTTCCTTCTTCTCCATCTCAGTGAGACGGTGACGGACTTCGACGCGATAGAGTAGCTCCTGCTTCTGATATATCTCTAGTGCTTGCACGCGATCAATGGTCCTGGGGACAAGTTTTTCTTCCTCATCCATAATCGATGGATCGGGGAAGTGGAAACCATACCTCCACTCTTCCTAAGGTTTAACCTGTATACAAGCACCAATGGTTGGCTTCCAGAGTGGAACCTCCTCTTCCTTGCTAGAACCTGCACCAATATTAGATAATTCCTTACGCTTGTGCAGCCTTGGATTTGTGGTGATGAACTTGACCATCTCCACACGCCCTTTTCCATGTGGCTTGCGATCTTCTCTCTCTTGTTGAGCTTTCTTCATCGCCGCCCAATTGATCTCTAGTGGATCATAGATGTCACTGAGGATGTAGATGTCAACTACGTCACCATCCGAATCATTGTTGAAGTAGCTTGGCTTTACGTACTCCTTGTACTTCGGGCTAAACCTGTCCACCTCCTCGTCATCGTCCTCCACGGACGGGCTGCTAGAGCAGTCCCTGGAAGGAGCAATGAGCACCATGGTTTTCCCACGGCCTAGGGCAGGATAGCGTTGCTAGATTGGTTTATGTAGATTGCACTTAGAGAGAGAGAGACAATGACAGTATATAAGAGGGGTCAGAGGTCCGTAAACTCGCGAGAAACACCAAATTGTCGTCCAAGAAAAGAATCCAAACGGAACAAAGAAAGAAATTACGGATTTGGAAGTACCCCGCCATGTAACGACCAACTATACGGGTGCGGCCCGTATAGTCCGGCCGTATAGTTGGTTCCGGACAGATATTTCCAAATATCTCGAGTCCAGGTCGATTAAATCACGACTCGGAATCGACAATAACGTTTTTTTAAGATGAATATAAAAGAAAGATTGAACAAAAAAGTGTCTGAGAGTTTAACAACCAAATATACGTCCGGAATTTTTGCTTCGGTCGTAAAGTTGCGACCGTATAGATACAAACACAAAAAAGCAAAACTATCTGAGACTTCAACGACCAACTATACGACCGGAATTTTTGCTCCAGCTGTATAGTTGCGATCGCCAGTTGTATAGCTCTGCCCGTATAGTTGGTAAAACCCCTCCAAAACTTCAAAAAAACACAAGGAATTGGAAAACTGAATTTTTAAGAGTAAAATTTGTAAAAATAAATCACTTATTTGGGTACGAACACTTACCTTGTACTTACCATTGACTTGATCGGGGATGAAAAGTTCCTCCCACAACAAGGACTCCTTCTCTCTTGGAGGAATTGACTTTAGTTCATCAAATAATTCCTGTAAACGAAAATCACTAGGACTAAAGTTCCTCTCAATAAGATTGGTGTATTCCTAGGCAAACATGCGCACTGCATCTAACATCTTTATTTCCTGTCTTTGCATAATCTCCAACTCAAATTATTGTAGTGAAAGAATCCAACATATCAGTCTTGGATTATGTTATTTCCTCTCAAGGAGTTCTTTTAAGCCATCATGATCCGTGTAAACTCTTACCTTTGCATCAACTATATATGAACGAAATTTATCGCAAGAGAAAAATACAGAAAACAGTTCCTTTTCTTCCTTAGGGTAATTCTTTTGAGCACCATTGAGAGTTCTACTAGCATGATGTATAATATTAAATCTACAACCAATATGTTGTCCAAGATTTACTCCTAGAACATCATCGCTAGCTTCACATATTAAATCAAAGTTTGTATCCCAGATAGGTGGTTTAATGGTGGGAGCACGAGTTAAAGCATTTTTAAGTTTATCAAAGGCTTCAAGACACTTATCATGAAAATTAAATTGCATTCCCTTTTGCAAGAGGTTAGTCAAAGGTTTCGATATCACAGAGAAATTTCTAATGAACCTTCTTTAAAAACCCACATGACCAACAAAACTCCTTATACCTTTAATATACCTAAGTGGTGGCATTCTCTCTATTGCTTCAACCTTAGCTCTATCAACTTCAATTCCCTTACCTGATACCTTATGTCCAAGGACTATACCTTCTTTGACCATAAAGTGTCGCTTCTCCCGGTTTAGAAGAAGATTAGTTTCTTCACAACGCTGCAAAACTTTCTTGAGATTATCCAAGCAACTAGTAAATGTAGTTCCACAGACAGAAAAGTCATCCGTAAATACTTCCATTATAAGTTATGTAAAATCTGCATAAATAGCAGACATACATCATTGAAAAGTAGCTGGAGCTTTACAAAGACCAAAAAGCATACGTCTGTAAGCATGTAAACCATAAGGAGTTGTGAAAGTTGTTTTAAGTTGGTCATCCGGATGAACAGCTATTTGAGAGAAACCAGAGTGTCCATCCAAGTAAAAAAATGAGTATGGTTTGCTAACCTTTCTAAAGTTTGATCAATGAACGGTAATGGATAGTTATCTTTCCTAGTTTCTTTATTTAATTTCCTGAAATCTATGCACATCCTATGCCCAACAATAGTTCTAGTAGGTATTAAATCATTGTTTTCATTAGGAACAACAGCAAAACTGCCCTTCTTAGGGAAAAAATGAACAATACTTACCCAATCACTCTCTTTAATAGGATAAATTATACCTGCGTCCAGTAGGCGTACAATTTCTTTTCTTACCACTTCTTTCATTTCAGGCTTCAATCTTCTATTAAATTCTGCAACTGGTTTTGCACCTTCTTCCATGAATATTCGATGGACGACTATCATGGGACTAATGCCCTTCAAGTCATCCATTGTGTACCCAAAGGCTTGACGATGCTCCTTAAGTATCCTCATGTGTTCTTCTTCTTCTTCTCCTGAAAGTTTAGCACTAATAATAATAGTGAATTTATTTGTATCATCTAAAAACCTGTATTTGAGATTATCTGGTAGAGTCTTCAACTATGGGGGTGGTAATTGTTGGGGATCGGCGCGGAAAACAAAAATTTCCCTACGATGAAACCCCATAAACTGCCTAGGATCTATCTATGTAGTAATGCGGTAACGGCTGGAGCGTGTATAGTACATACCCTTGTAGACCGTACGCGGTTAACGTTCCGCGGGGAACGTGGTTGAAGTAGTCGTACTCGCAGCCGACCTCAAGGTCGTGAAGCTCCTCTCAGGTCACCCCTTGCTCCTTCTTGATCTTCATCATCTTCATCGTGCAACAGCTCCGGCTCACGACATTTAAGTGCCCCAAGTGTTGCGCCCCGTGTCTTCGTACACATCCGGTGCACGATGAGACCTCCGGCTCCCCGATCCCGCCGGGAGTGTGGAAGTTGATATCCGGCTAGGAATCCTTGCAACGCAACGGCGTACTGCAGGTGTGCCTTGATCGCACAGCCCAGACTTGGGGCCATGGTCATAAGGTATAGAGAGAGGGAGGGAGAAAGTCAACCAAGGGACTTCTCAAGTTGTATTTGGTGTGTTTAATCCCACCCCTGGGCACCCCTTTATATAGACGGAGGGGGTGTGCCCTCCCCATTGGGTTAGCCATGTGGGACTAATACTAAAGAAAAAAGTCAGCAGAAATTCGGACTTGCCAAATGGGCCAAAAGTACTCAGCCCAAATAGCAAACAGAAAATGCTAAATAAAAGAAAAAAGAGAAAAGGGGTAGCAGCAGCCAGCCAGCCGGGTGGGCCGGCCTGCCCACCGGCGGCCCAGCAGCCCCACGCGGTGGCAGCCTGGCGAGGCAGCCCGGGTGGGCTGGCCACCCCCCAGCGGCCCGCTGGCTCCCGTGGCCCGGCTCGCCTCGGTGGCCTGCCAACCCAGCCCGGGTGGGCTGGCAGGCGCGGCGGCCCAGCTCAGCGCCTAGCGCTCTGCCGCCCTGGGCGGTGCGAGTTATCTGTCGCCCATCAGCCTGGCGTAGCCCAACTACTCGCCGCCCTATGCGGTGGCGGTTATCCGCCGCCCACATGGCTGGCTGTTTTATTCTTTTCCATTTATTTTTCTGCACTTTTATTTATAGGACTTTACCCTCTCGGATTTGGCCTAATATAAAAGTTGATTTTATAAATCTTAATCCAAATATTATTTATAATATATTAATTCATAATTAACATATAATAAATATATATTTAAATTCCCATTTATCCGAAAACACTTTTCCGGTCTTTTCCTTTATCCTTTCTCCGAACAACTTCGTATCTCTCCGCGGAACGATTCCGGCTTTCTCTCTTTCTCTACCGTGATTCCGTCTTGCGAATGATCGCTCTCATCGTACCCTTAAGTGTATCCTCTCACGGCTCAGGAAGGCTCTAGACATGATCTATATCAATGATCAACAGAGGGACCAGGGATATCCATGTGACCCCTATGTATTCCTGATGACAATGCCGTTTGAACCGTCTAAATGTAGCATCCTCTTCCTTTTGTTTCTTTATATAACTTGTCCGAGATCCGATCACTGGTATCCCATACCTTGTTCAATCTCGTTCACAACAAGTTATGTTTTCTTGTTACCATGATATTACATCCCCGTGACCTAGTCACATGTTGCAACATTTATAGATGTAATCTCACCAAGTCGGCCATATGTATCTTTACCCGTCATGTGAGTGAACAAATCCCGGTCTTGCAGTCACATGTTATCTACTGTTCCTTCGGAATACCCAACATACACCTTTATAGCCACCGTATTACCAGATGACGTTTGATGCAGTCAAAGCAGCCTCGGGAAATAGTGAGTAATATGAGCTCACGGTCTAAGGAGAAGGAGTCTAGGTATATGTAACATCCCAATTTCAGCAACCCTGATTAGTTGTCTCGAAAGCAAAAATCAGGGGGAACAAAAACTTTTTCTTGCTTAATGCTGAAGTGTTTGCTTGTTGTTTGGATATGCTTATGCATATGAATGTGTATTAGATGATTTACTCCTTACCTAAACACCGGTTGACAAAAGCCACTTCCCAAAATAGTCTTGGCTTAATTTCCATATTCTCAAATGTTCTGGCATTTCAAAACATGAGCCAAGATGCTTATGTAACCAAAACTATTTTTGGTAACTTCTATTGACAAAACTATGGAGAGTTATATAATATAATCTCCTTATGTTTTCAAGACTGAACCTTCTAATACTCTTACCTCCAGATTTAACAAAACCTTTTTGTAAACTTTTGAATTCTACTCTTGGTAAAGATACCAAGGACCTTACCTTGTTCAAATTCCAACCTATTTCAAAATACCCACCCTTACCTCCAGCTAAGCTTGGTGGTAACCCCCAGTAGTAGTTGATTTGTTTGTAAGATGAGTTGCCCTTATCTGCTGTTTGAATTGTCTGCCTAGGAGATAGTATGAGCTACTCTAGGAGCTCATCACTAGAATCAAGATGTCTCCAAATAATCCCACCCTAAGAAAGAATAGAATCTGGATCTGATCCCTAGCTACTCAGTAGTCATCTTAAAACCTTAACCAGATCATCTCTATAGTGATCTACTTCTAGAAGCTTCCAAGTCAATGGAAACCAACATCAAGCATGGATATTTTCTACTCAACCTACACTTGCACATCATCCACTTGATGACTCTTGGATACCTTGCAACCCATCAAAAACCTCCCCTCTCATGCTCTAGTCAAAAACCCTAAATCTGCCAAATTTGGCCATCTGGAAAACTATTTCCAACATCACCTTTTTGAATGCCTATCTTTCTCAACCCTTATGCAATTTTGGTAATGCACTTGAACCATATTTTTAACCATCCTAAGGACTATCAAGGACCACTCTTTCCCTGGATTAGATCATCCTCCAACCCACTTGTTCTTGATGGTTTTGCAGGCAAGAAAATAACTATTGCTGCAAATCTAGTCATCATGCCTACTTTGATAGAACCTCACACCATCATCCAACCTTCTAGGGACCAGATCTTTGCATGGTTGTGTTCTACTCATATAAGTCTATCATTACCTACTTACGTTGTTCCAATTGGATCATTGAGCTGCCTAAACCCACAAGGTTTTGAAGGCTAGTTAATGATCTGCTTTGGCAGGCTTATTTTATTCAAAGTTTGAATGCTTGCCTTGGTGAGCTCAAGCAGGATCAAGCTCAAACCCCTACACCATTGCAAACCCCATCATTTGGTCTATCCAACCATCTACCCCATGCCCCCAGGGGAGCTCTGAGCTCCAAGATCCAACCTGGTTTTAAGGGTATATATATAGATACGGTAGTGGTTTGGCTCCTCTGAACTATTACACTTTGGTACTACTAAGTACAAGCCCCTTAAAGATACCTACTTGTCCCTAGTATGGTAGATGGTGTTACGCACCATACTCCCTTGGAGACCCCATTTTAGCCGAAGCAAAATTAGAGGATGGGAAGACCTCGGAAAATGTTTTACCAAATGTTTTATGATAAAACCTTGGTGAGGTGGGACCTCCCAAGAGATGTTGAGAAAGAAAGAGGTTTTGTTTTACAAAATTACTGAAGAAAATATGGAGGAAAAAGGTTTACGAAAACGCACCTGGTTCTCTGGAGTCTAGCTATAACAATTTAACCCTGTGCAACCACATTACTCTGGTATGGGACAGGGCTGGATTTGATGTTTGTCTACCCTGGTATAAGCTGCCTCGCAACAACTACAGGGGACCAAAAGTCCCTGGAGGGTGGGCCTTCTCACGTAAGGTTCCATGTGGGACATTGACCTGGAGAAGGAACAAAGGGTCAGCAGGCCGCCACACGTTACTATGAGCCCCTCATTGAAAGCACACCTGGGAGGTGTTCCGGTTGGTCCTCGCCCGACGTCCCAGTGTTGAGGGGATTAACACTCATAGGGTAGGCACTTATACTGGAGTGGGCATCCGGAGAGTCTTGAATCGGTTACTCGACCCACGATCGGTGAAGATCTGGGTAGGGTACCTGGATGGTGTGGGTAAAGTGTACAACCTCTGCAGAGTGTAAATCTATTCGAATAGCCGTGTCCGCGGTTAAGGACGGTTTGGACAAACTTCTGTAGAGCGGTGCTGGTTTTTCTTTCAAAAAGGATTTCTAAAAAGAAATGGTTTTGGAAATGTTTTGACCATGGGATGGTCGGAAAGGATCCCTACTATGACCATGGGATGGTCAAAAAGGGATGGAAGGAGTTTGGTCGTGGGATGACCTGAAGGCGGGAACAAATGGGTGACCCAGTCCTATTATTTTCTAAACTTTTCAAAATAAAAAGATTTCCAAAATGGTTTACAAAAGTTTTCAACAAAGATTTGTAGATGCTATATCTACAAGTGAAACTATATTGAAAAGAACCCCTCTTGGAGCCCTCCTACTACCACAACCAAAATGCATATCCTCCTGTAATTATTATTAATAATTTAGGGTGGTTTGCGAGTACATTCAAAGTACTCACTGGCATTGTCCCTGGCTATTAACTTGGTTAGATATCGAGAAGAAGGTGAAGTGGACGACTATGCGAGCTAGGACGGCTTCCCAGTCAGTTGCCTGTAGGTTAAGGCATGGCTCGGGCCCTACACCTAATGAAGTTCTGCTATTGTTGATGAGTGTAGCCATAATGGCATATAAGGTATGTCATGTATTCGTTATGTACTAGATGTTTACTATGATACTTGTCGGTTATGTGCCACGACTAACTAATCAGGGGATCGTGGTTGTATGCATAACAGGGTTTCACGGAGGACTAATCCGGGGGCTCCACAGACTTGGTATCAGAGCCATCCTGACAGTAGGAGAACCTTAGTTAGCATGGTCGCTAGACAGGAACCTTATTTTGAAAACCCCATCTTTCAAAAACTAGTTTCTCAATGAGTTTGAAAAAGATCTACTTCTTCTCTTACTCTAAGTAAATTCTTTCGAAAATGGTTTCCTCTTACTCTCGTCCAAACTTCAAACCTACGGATTTTAAATAACTAGGATCTAGAACCGGTGAAGATAATGACAACAAGAAAAAGACAAGCAAGCACCAGCAAACACAAGGAGACTACAATATCGCTCTACCAACGGAATCCTCCCAACTAGAGGACATCGGGGTTGCACTATCAAGAAGCATCCCAGATACGACGAAGGCTCCATCTGCAAGATAATAACTCCGACCTGAAGAAATACGGTATCTAGTGTCACTAGTCCTAAGGATAGGATTCCCCAACATCGCTACTAGTTAACTCCTTGGTCCCTGGCGTTGACCGTGTTAGCTTGCCTAAGTGCATCCGGTTTTGCTTGATGTGTGTGGTTAGCCAAGGACATTGCAACCCCCTCGCTCTGTTCGCCTTGTTTGTATGTTCTGGTTTGCTTTGACCTATTTAAAAATGTGATTCGAGGAGCGATAACCCACCTAGTAACTCAGGAAGCCCTGTGTTAGATGTCGGTAATGAGACCCATACTAACCTCGAGAGTATATGAG
The DNA here is from genome assembly GCA_910589775.1 of Avena eriantha. Classification (NCBI taxonomy): domain Eukaryota; kingdom Viridiplantae; phylum Streptophyta; class Magnoliopsida; order Poales; family Poaceae; genus Avena; species Avena eriantha. The sequence continues at coordinate 482,309,107 of OU342743.1, read as the reverse complement.
AGGAAAAGCATCGCAAGAACCCGGAGTTCGACATCGTCAAGTCAAAATCAACTCGAAGACCTCACCTTAGCAAGCCAGCATACCTCGTCAAACTCACCCTGCAAGACTCGTCACTAGCACCACACTCCCTTGTTTCCCAGTCTACTACAGCGAGAATCCCGTTGAAGCCAGAAGCCAATCACCGAAGGATCCTCAATATCCATAAGAAACCACCCGATAAGTCAACCAAGACAAGAAGTAAAGACCAAACCACACTAACCTTTAGTGTACTAGAGCTTCTGACCGCCTTCGGAGACCAACTAATCCAGTCGACCCTACCTAAAACGATGGAAGTTCCTCCCGAGAAGTCAGAAGTACCCCAGAATCCGGATGCTAAGGAAGCGAAGAAAACGAGTCCACTCAGCCATCAAGCAGAAGCAAGCCAGAAATTCAAGTGAAGACCACTTACCCGATGTTGACCACCTCAACCCTGACTGAATACTGGCAAGAAGAGTCGTAAACCGCTAACTTACCTTGAGCTAACCCGCCCTAAAGGCTTTATTAGGACACCACCCGCCAAGGTTGGTAAAGTAGGTCGTCACCCGAAGACCCCAGCTCAAGACTCTGGGAAGGTACAACCTCCCGTAAATAGCAAGACAGCCTTCCAAGGCAGAAGCTCCAAACCATTCCGGATGAACCTTAGTGAAGCTCTAAGGTGGAAAGGCTGTGTCTTTCCCACTCAATCCACAAAAGACTGTCTACCAAGAGATACCTCAGAAAATATCTCCGGATCTGAAGTTTTCCCGTCAAGCAACAACCGTGGGTTATCTAATGAGAAACTAGCTGAATATTCTACGAAGTCCCTCCGCAACTTCAGCTGAAGACCCACCTGAAGGACCGCCGAACCGCTAACCCCTAGGTCCTTAATGCTTAGAGGACGTGAGACTCCCATGACTACCCTAGGCTAAGTACGAAGGATGGTAGTAAATAAGCCCAGTAAGTCATAATCCCCGGAAGACTGAAGCTCAAGTTCATCGTCAGAGTAGTCATTTTTCCAAAGACAGAGTCTGTAAGATAATACGCGTAAGACACCTAGAATCAAACCAGCTCCAAATCCCCTAACCCTACTCTCTGGAATCTTGGGACGAGATTCTTTTAAGGGGGAAAGATCTGTAACATCCCAATTTCAGCAACCCTGATTAGTTGTCCAGAAAGCAAAAATCATGGGGAACAAAAACTTTTTCTTGCTTAATGCTGAAGTGTTTGCTTGTTGTTTGGATATGCTTATGCATATGAATGTGTATTAGATGATTTACTCCTTACCTAAACACCAGTTGACAAAAGCTACTTCCCAAAATAGTCTTGGCTTAATTTCCATATTCTCAAATGTTCTGGCATTTCAAAACATGAGCCAAGATGCGTATGTAACCAAAACTATTTTTGGTAACTTCGATTGACAAAACTATGGAGAGTTATATAATATAATCTCCTTATGTTTTCAAGACAGAACCTTCTAATACTCTTACCTCTAGATTTAACAAAACCTTTTTGTAAACTTTTGAATTCTACTCTTGGTAGAGATACCAAGGACCTTACCTTGTTCAAATTACAACCTATTTCAAAATACCCACCCTTACCTCCAGCTAAGCTTGGTGGTAACCCCCAGTAGTAGTTGATTTGTTTATAAGATGAGTTGCCTTGATCTGCTGTTTGAATTGTCTGCCTAGGAGATAGTATGAGCTCCTCTAGGAGCTCATCACTAGAATCAAGATGTCTCCAAATCATCCCACCCTAAGCAAGAATATAATCTGGATATGATCCCTAGCTACTCAGTAGTCATCTTAAAACCTTAACCAGATCATCTCTGAAGTGATCTACTTCTAGAAGCTTCCAAGTCAATGGAGACCAACATCAAGCATGGATCCTTTCTACTCAACCTACACTTCCACATCATCCACTTGATGACTCTTGGGTACCTTGCAACCCATCAAAAACCTCCCCTCTCATGCTCTAGTCAAAAACCCTAAATCTGCCAAATTTGGCTGTCTCGAAAACTATTTCCAACATCACCTTTTTGAATGCCTATCTTTCTCAAGCCTTGTGCAGTTTTGGTAATGCACTTGAACCATATTGTTAACCATCCTAAGGACTACCAAGTCCCACTCTTGCCCTGGATTAGATCATCCTCCAACCCACTTGTTCTTGATGGTTTTGTAGGCAAGAAAATAACTATTCCTGCAAATCTAGTCATCATGCCTACTTTGATAGAACCTCACACCATCATACAACCTTCTATGGACCAGATCTTTGCATGGTTGTGTTCTACTCATATAATTCTATCATTACCTACTTACCTTGTTCCAATTGGATCATTGAGCTGCCTAAACCCACAAGGTTTTGAAGGCTAGTTAATAATCTGCTTTGGCAGGCTTATTTTATTCAAAGTTTGAGTGATTGCCTTGGTGAGCTCAAGCAGGATCAAGATCAAAACCCTACACTATTGCAATCCCAATCACTTGGTCTATCGAACCATCTACCCCATGCCCCCAGGGGAGCTCTGAGCTCCAAGATCCAACCTGGTTTTTAGGGTATGAAATTAACATCACCCTAGATCCTTAATCTAAGGTATTTCACAAAAATCAACTTGGATTCTCCAATACCAAGTTTGCAAATGCTTGCTACACCTTTCCTACATCATCTCTCTTGATCATAAAGATTTAGCAACAATTTATCCATATTTATTATGGACCAAAACTATTTAATTCCCTAAATAGGCAAATCTCCAAAACTCGTCTCATAAAGGAAGGTTCTCCAAATTTTAGCTCAATTAAGTTCCACCTATCATACCCCACCTTCCCACTTCAAAAAAATAAATATTTTCGAAGAGCTTTATTATTTCTTTTTGACTGTTTTCTTAAATGGGAGAAATAAGAAATAATCCTTTAAAAATCCTTTCCCACCTCATTAAATCTTGCGAAAATTCCCCTAAGTGTGTATTCTTATTTGGGACCATCTCACATCAAAAACTCCACTTGTCCAATGTAAAATTTTCAAATGATCTTCTAGAAACTACTTCTGCAGTTTTTGAATAAATGAATTTAAGTGGGCTTTAAATCTCTAGAAAAATCGCAAATAATTCCTGGAAATCTACCTTGAGCTCATCTATCTACCAGTACCATCTCCCTACTTTGTCTATACAAATTATCAAACTTACTTCACAAGCTTCAAATCGATCAAATATGGAAAATTAGGAATTAATTGATCTAGACCAAGGATCAATCACCACCACTCACCACAGCAACCAGCACTCCTCCCTGGTCGTGTCTACTATAGCTATCACTGTAGTAGCTTATCCTCTAGTGCTTGGAAACTAGTGTTTAGCCTCATATGAGTGGCTTGTCTTGCAAAACTTCTACTCCCCTCATAGCTGCTGCCACTTTTCCCCTCTGCTCTGCAACTCGACCTGGAAAACCACCTCCCCTGCCCACAGCCTCCACTCCCTGGTTTCCCCTCCTCTCTCCCATGCCCAATGGACCAAGTCCATGATGAATCTCTCCCCTTCGGTTTATAAGGACCAGGGGCCTCCACCGCACCCCCTGCTCCCGCATTTCTCTCCCTCACACTCCACTACGCTCCCCCAGAACACCCTCTCCCTATCCTCTGCCTTGCTCTGCTCGAAGGAAGAAGAAAGAGCTCCTCTCGGTCCTGGTCAAGATCTGGCCGTAAGATGTCTCTCCACTCCCCTTTCCTCTGCATGCAGTTGTACTGCGACCCTCTCGTCCCCCTCTATCTAACCCATGTTTTCTCCTTACCCAGGCCCCTCTGTACCGACGCCGCCGCGAGCTCCGGCGACCTCTTCTCGGTCTTCTCGATGTGAGACCACTCCTGGAGCATTTCTGGGCCCTTCCACCCCTCAGCAGGATCGCCACCGGCCTCCGCCATGCCCCAGACCATCCCTAGCATCTCTCCCGGCCCGGCGGTGAACCTCTCGGCGCGTTCCCGAGCGCGCGCGAACCTCCTACAGCCGCGGGATCCTTCCTGGCACCGAAACCAACGTTGTCGCCCCTTGTTCGGCGCCGCCTGAAGCACCGCGTCACCCTGCATCGTCCCCGGTGTCTCCCCCGCCCCGAGGTGAGCTCCCGCGAACTGCCCGTGCTCGCTAGGGTTTCCCCATCGCTAGAAGCGGCGCAAGCTGGACGACGGACAACCACCATCGATTGGTCTCTAATCCGACGACCAGAGAAGCCCCATACCCCCCTTTGTTGCCCTGTGAGGCTGACCGGCGGGCCCTGCGCGGTCAGTTTCAAACTTGCGCCCACATGCTCCCTCCCACTCAACGTGCCCCGGGTGGGCCGAATCCCCTCCCTCTAAGGCCCATCTTCCCTAGATCTAGCCCAGACAGCCGGCCTCCCCCTCCTTTTTAATCAAATTCCAAAACCAGATGAAATAGCTGCTTGGTTTAATTAGTTTTGAAAATGGAAACTGCTGGGAATTGCCCAGATGTGATATTTGGTATATACCTACTTCTTTTCTTCAACATGAAGAACAAGAATATCTCAAAAAAATTATGTATATCGCTCCCATTAAAAGTAATACTAACAGCCGTTCTTTCTAGTAAATAAATCCCTCTAGGAGTTTCATAAGTCCAAATGGAGTAAACTAAATTTCCCTTGTTAGGTATTTAACCTGCCTATCATGTGACGCCAGGCCCATACCAAGTGGAGCCTTAGAGTTGCTGTAGCAAAAATAACAAAAACAGGGCATTTCTTCCTTTAAGATTTTCTCTGGGCCAAATTAAAATAGGTACTGACCTAAACCCAACTATCTTAGTTCTAAAACATAAGATCTCTCAAAATCCAGGAGCCCATAATTTTCTAAGACCCAGTTGATTTCTTATGAATTAATGTATTCTGGGCTCAGTCAATTCATTAGTTAAATCACTACAGTAGATCTGCTTATCCAAAAATGTTGATTCCAATTTATACAGAAAGGTACTAGAAGTACCTACCATGTGTCCTTGAAATCAAATCAAAATCTACTATAGATTTAATCTGATGAAAAAGACAATTTGCCTACAGAACTGGCTTTGGGAATTTTCTAAGGGCATTCTGGTAATTATCTTGACCTGATTCCAACTCCCAGTGAACACGTACATTAAGACCTACCTAACCATCCAAGGAAATACATTTTGGAGCTCGAGAACCTTTCTGGTGAATTATCTCCTAAAACTAGAGCGTTTAGCACTAGAAAGTGCATAAGAAATTCAAGAAAAGTGATAAAATAGTGAAACAACTTTTGCTGGTTTCACCTTATCAACTCCTATTTGTTGGTATCATGTTTTTACAATGGTATCATACAGAATATGTCTTGGTCCAAAATACATCTCTTAGGTAGTTTCTAAACTATAAATCCTAATGGATTTTCATCCCTTTCTCCAAGGCCACCTAAAGCTCCAAAATCCAATCCTCTAAAAAACTACTGATTTGAGTAATGAGTGGTATGTTGTATTCTATATTGTATTAATGCTTGCCTTGCTTTATGTTGATTGTGACCTTGTTTGCTTGCATGTGCTGTCTGGACGACGATAGTTGCGATAAAATCGGAGGGCAGAAGAAGTGGTATTTATTATTGGTATTCTGGGTTATCTAAAGAAGAAGTCCAGGGACATATTTCCATATTGCTAATAATCAGGCAAGCCACCTTCTTGCTCATAAGCCTACTATTTTACTTATGCATGCTGGCGAGGGTTTAACTCATCAATGCCCATTGTTATGGACTTGGGTTTTGGAGAAGGAGGGAGTGCTGGAGACATCTATCGGCTAGCAAACAAGCACACAGGGGACAAAGGATTTACCCAGGTTCAGGCCTCGTAGAGGTCCCTACTTCTGCTTGTCTGCTCATGGAATTATCGAAGGAGTCGAAAGTTACAATGGTGCGCAGATGCAATCTGGCGAGGGTTGTGGAAACTAGGGTTGCGTGTGTCCTCCTCGCCGCCCCCTCCTAGCCTTTATATAGATAGGCTGGGTGTCGGGTAGCAGGTCAAGTCGCTTACAAGTTAGGGTTTTCCCCTTCAAACTTTCTATCTTTAACTTCTTCTTGCCCTTCAAGCAATCGAGAGTCTGCAGGTTACTCGAGTCCTTTCATCTGGGCCCTGGCGACACCGTGGGCCTGTACGTATTTAGACCGTATATACCAAGCTCGAGCACCTGTAGGGTATACCCATGTCACATGCTTTATTAACTATTTATTAAAATTGCATTGTTTTGCTATATATTGATATATATATATATAGATACGGTAGTGGTTTGGCTCCTCCGAACTATTACACTTTGGTACTAATAAGTACAAGCCCCTTGACGATACCACTTCAACTGTCCATAACCGCGGACGCGGCTATTCGAATAGTTTGAAACTCTACAGAGGTGGTACACTTTCACCACAAGATTTGATACATCTGTCAGGGATAACCCTGAATCATCATAGTTAGTATGCAGATAATCAAACATAACCTTTCCTTTACACACCCTAGTATAAGCACCTCTCCTATGAGTATGGCCTCCCAGCCATGACCATCTGTCATCCTGGGCACTACATAGGTGGACAACATTGAGAGATAGCCTCAGCTCAAACCTCTCTCGTGAGGGAACTAATACTAATGCATATAAACTTTCGGCTAAGCCTTACCCAATTCAGGTATTGTGGTTGTATGGTAAAATTGGAATGGTATCGCATCCGAACCCATCCATTAGTTTTTAATAAAGGGCTAAGGCTCATGCCTCAACATTTTCATTAGCATAAACCATTTGTGTCTCTCAACACATGTCAAAACATCTCAATAGAATGAATCATCATTCCAAGGTTTTCATAAGTCATTTTCACCAGGTAATCCCATCTAAAGTGAATCAAGTTTTGGTTTAGCTCTAAACTACTAAGTTAAGTGTGTTCACTAAGGTGGGATGCTAATCTCAATCGCATGCCATAGAATGACATCTAAGTCTAACTAGATAGGTCAAGTTTTATACTTTTTATGCTACCTTTAAACAAGTAAAGGACTTTGGTAAAGTAAAGAAGGTAAAGCTTGGAAATAAATTTGGAGTAGGTATAAGTCAAAATGGTATAACCAAAGCATGCTTAATGCCTTTGCTTAGGTATAAGTTTTCTTCCTCCTCCTCTTGGTAGAACTCCTCCTACTCGAAAGCTTGGTCGGTACTATCGTCTATAAATACATACGGGATACACAATCACCAAACAATTCTTATATAGTCTACTTAGCACACTAAGGCACACATTTGATGATCTATTATCATCAGAAGCATCACAAGGTTTAATTAACTAGCTTCATTCTTTTTATTTGAGAAAAATAATTTGTACTCATTGAAAATAACTAAGATTTAGTATTCTCCAATTAAAATATGGGATCATGTGGACACATGTCATCACCACATATTCTAACACATGGGAATGTGATTTAAAGGTTGAATCATATTTTAATAAGTTTAAGTTTAGTAATTAATTATTTAAATTGTCTAGAAATGCCTATATAGATTTTTTTGGTACTAGTCCAAAGTCATTGCATGCAAACCTTAATATTATTACGTATTCAGATAGGTATGGTTAAATGTGATTTTTGAGAGTTGGAATCAACTCAAAAGCTATTTTGGTTGATTTTAGAAAAATGTTTGAATGTGCAAACGCTTCTGTCTTGTTATTTTTACTAGGAGAGATTTCTAACTCTAAAGGATTTAAATCCAACGGGCTTGGATTGAGATTTTCATTACCTTTCCAACAAAATTGGAATCATTCAATTTGAATTTTTATAACTCTATGAATTGATTTTTAAACTCAAGGACAGAACTAAGTTTTAATTAAAATATAAAAACCTATATTTGAATTACTAGGTCAGCGTGGGAAACTAAATGGGCCGGCCCGTGTACACTCCACGGTGCTAAGGGCTGCTGACAGGGGGGGTCCCGCCTGTCATTGACTCATTAAACACGAAGCGGTACGGGGCGACAAGGACCACACGATTAGAACACGATGTAATGGTTCACGGTCATCGTCGATGACGGACACGTCGCCGACGAGACTGAACCCTAGCGCAGTCGGTGGGGGTGCCATGGGGACGTACCAGGGCTCCAGCTAGTGCGGCGAGGAGGGAAAACGAAAAAGTCGATGACGGCGGTTCTCCTGGTACTGGCGGCGTCCCTGGAGATGGCCTGGATCAACGTGTCCCTTCTCCTCCTTCCGCGGTAGACACTGGCGAAATTCCAGCGTTGCGCGCTATGGCTTGCTCTGGTGGGGCTCTGGGAGTGTTCTGAGGGGGAGTGGAGGAGAATGGTGTGACGGATTGGTGCTGGGAGGCGCTCTATTTATAGCGGGGCGAAGCGGCAGTGTGGCATGGGCGGAGCTCGTTGGTGACTACGATACCGGGGGCTACCGGCGTGGGCGAGGTAGGCAGACGGTGGGCGGTCTGCTGGCGGTCCTCTACGGTGTAATGGCGTGGCTAGGGCGATGGCAATTGGTCGGGGGCTTCCCACGCTCTGAGGGACAGAGGCGGTGCTCGACGTGGCTCCCGGCGACTGTGGGTCGCGCGGCGATGCACGGCCATGTATGGCAGGGTGAGGGGGTCGGGGCAGAGCGGCGTGCGTGGTTTGGTGGCGAGGCATGGTCTGTGGCGTGCTGGCGGCGAGGGCGCACTGGTGTGCTCTGGCTGCATGTAGACAGGGTAGTGCGACACGGTTCTGGGGTGGTCCAGGGGCTAGCTTTGGCCATAGGATGGATAGGGGAGTGCGGTAGGGTTGGGCGGAGCTAGTGGCGGTGCTGGTTTGGCGCAGCGTGGTCTGCTGCGAGTTGCGCATGCTCGGCTGGGGGTGACCAAAAACGGGCGGCGTGCAACTGCTGCTCCAAGCTAAAGGGTAGGCCGGTGAGGGTTTGGTTAGAGCTGGGGGAGACAGGGGAACCAAATTGGGCCCAAAAACTCGACCAAGCATTGATCACTAAACAATATTAGTTAGGCAGAAAAATATTGCCTGCTACCTGTTCGACCAAATGGCCGCAAGAGAGAAACTTCTGAATTTTTGAAATATTTTTGGTGGAGTTGTTGGTCTCATGCTTGAGTATCTAGATTTGCTTGGGATTTTGAAATGGAGTTCATTTGGATGGTTTTTGAAATAGTATGATCTTGATAGATACACTAGATTCAATTGTCAAATGTCATTTAAAATTAGAGTTTGAATGTTTTTGGGAGATCACAAAGTGGGCCTTGGCACATCACTACTTGTACTAGCAAGGGGTGCAAAGATCCACAATTGTTTCTATTTGAATTTGAGTGCTAGGAATATCCCAAGTGGGCTAGGTGATTAAAATGGCAAAAGTGACCATTTCCATTATTTATTCTTTTTTATTTCTTTTTCTTTGGCATTTGCTTGGGGATGATCTATATGATGTGTAATTCACCTTAGAGTCATTTACAACTAATAGATCACTCAATGATGGCAATTCAAAACAATTCCTATTTAAATGCACACACACATATGAATGCTTAAAGATTTTAAATAGAAAAAGGTTTTGTTAACCCTAAATTGGGTAGATTTGATCTAGATCACTTGGATTAAAGTTTTGGGATGTTACACCATCCGACACGGTCCAATGTGTGGGACCCCCGTATTAATCCTCCGAGAATCCCTGTTATGCATAGACCACGATCCCATGATCAGTTAGTCGTGGCACATAACCGACAAGTATCAAAGTAAACATCCATTTCTTAAGAGGATACATGTCATACCTTACATGCCATTATGGCTACATCAATAATCATCAGTGGAATTTCATCAAGCGTAGAGCTCGAGCCATGCCTTAACCTACAAGAAACTGACTAGGAGAACGTCCTAGCTCGCATAGCCCTCAACTTCATCCTCTTCTTGATATCCGACCAAGTTAATAGCCAGGGACAATGCCAGTCAGTACTTTGAATGTACTCGCAAACCACCTTAAGATAACAATAATAAAAAGAGGATAATTATTATGGCTGTGGTAGTAGGAGGGCTCCAAGAGAGGTTATTTTCTCAATTAATTTCTCTTGTACATATAGCATCAACATATATTTGTTGAAAACCTTTATAAACATTTTAGAAACCTTTTTTAAAAGTTTTGAAAAACATTAGGACTGAGTCACCCATTTGTTCCTCCTTCTGGTCATCCCATGACCAAACTCCTTTCCTTCCTTTCCGAGCATCCCATGGTAAAAACAGGTATCCTTTCCGACCATCCCATGGTCAGAACATTTCCAAAGCCATTGCTTTTCCAAAATCCTTTTTGAAATCAAAGCCAACACCGCTCTATATTAGCTTGTCCAACCCGTCCTTAACCGCGGACATGGCTATTCGAATAAATTTACACTCTGTAGAGGTTGTATACTTTACGCACACCATCCGGGTACCCTACCATGATCTACACCGATCATGGGTCGAGTAACTGATCAAGACTCTCTGGATGCCCACACCAATATAAGTTCCTACCCTATGAGTGTTGTTTCCCCTCAACACCAGGACACCCTATATAGTTCCCAAGCCAACCGGAGCACTTTTTGCACTCCACAAAGTGTCCGCTTTCAATGAGCGGCTCATCGTAATGTGTGGAGGCCCGTAGACCCTTCGTTCCTTCTCCAGGTCGATGTCTCACATGGACCTTTACAGGAGAAGGCCCACCCTCCAGGATTTTAAATCCCATGTAGTAGTTGTAGGCAGCTTATACCAGAGTAAACAAACATCAAGCCTAGCCCTGTCCCATTCCAGAGTAATGTGGTTGCACGGATTAAGCTGTTATAGCTAAAGCTGCAAAGAACCGGGAGCGTTTTTGTTAACATTTTACCTCCTCTTTCCTTCAGCATCTTTTGTAAAACGAAACCCTTTTTCTTTCTCAAACTTCTCTCGGTAGGTCAAACCTCACCAAGGTTTTATCATAAAACATTTTGGAAACTTTTTCGGGGTCTTCCCATCCTATAGCTCTGATTTGGCTAAATCCGGGTCTCTAAAGGGGTATGGAGTATTACACCATCTACCATACTAGGGACAAGTAGGTAGCATCGAGAGGGTTTTAATTAGTAGTACCATGGAGTAATGGTTTGGAGGAGCCAAGCCACTACCATATATACATCAACATATAGAAAATAGTGCAGTTTTCATAAATAGTAGATAAAACATGCATAAGTAAAACGGTAGGACAAGGATTATGAGCAAGAAGGTGGCTTGCCTGTGATCGATAATATGGCAATATATGTCCCTAGACTACTTATTTAGATAACCGAGAATACCAATACCAATAATAATAAGATCTTTTCTTCTCGTCAAAACAATCGCAACTATCACCGTCATCAGGAAATACATGTAACAAGCAATTTCCACAATCAATACAAAGCATACAAGCATCAATACAATACAGCAAACAACGATCATAACAAGTTTATTATTATTCAGTAGGTTTTGAGTAGTTGAGCTTAACCCAGTTGGTAAAATCCGAGTTGCATTTATGAGATTTCGTTTATTATTTAAAGACTAAATAACACCTAATAAGGGTTTTTGAACTAGGGATTGGGTCAGTATAATATCAAGGTGCAAAAATTGATATCATCAGATGGGTCTTGACAAAACAAGGACAACAAAAGTGGTTTCACTATTTTTGCACTTTTAGTTAATTAGTTATGAATTTTCTAGTGATAAAATCTCTAGCTTTAGGAAATAAATCACCAGAAAAGTTATCTTAGTTAAAAAAGTTACTTCCTTGGATGGTTATGTTGGGTATATGTACTGATTCACAGAGAGTTGGAATCAGGTCAAAATATTTACCAGAATGCCCTTAGGAAATTCCCAAATTAAGTTCTAGAAGGTTTTTGTCTTTTTAACCATAATTAATCTACAGGGGATTTTGGGATGATTCCAAATACACATGTTAGGTACTATGAATAACTTTCTGTAGAAATTGGAATCACTATTTTTGGGTATACAAAATTACTAGAGTGAATTATTTAGAAAAGTAAATGTAGACAAAATAGTTTAATTCATAATAAATCAACCATGGCTTGTAAAATTTTGGGCTCCTAGGATTTGGAGGATGTTTGTGTGCATCTGTCCTAGGAATTAGAATTAGGTCAATACCACTTTTGGTATGGCCTAGAGAACTTCATAAGGACAAATTAGGGCTGTTTTGTTATTTTTGTTACTGCCAAACTAGGAAACAAACTATGGTTAGACCAATGTGGCGTGCAAGGCATACTTGATTCCGTTCATCACCCGAAGGTTTCATTCCAAAAGGACTTGTATAACTCTCTTAAAGTATTTATTGGCAAAAGGACACATTTAGGTAGATGATTTATCATGTTCAAACTCGACAGAAACTTGGTGAGACAATTGTCCTGCATATTGAGGAATACCCTCAGAAACACTACCATTTTTAGATTGTGGAAATTTGAGTTTTTTACATTTTGGCATTTAAAGTAAACAGGTAACTAGCAGATCCATAGGAAAAAGAAAAAGAAAAAGGGGGAATAACTGGGTTAGAACCAGACCCATCTAGGCCTCATCGCGCCGGCCGGCCCATGAGGGTAGCATAGAACGCGGGAGTGGCGGGTTTGAATGGCCCGACTAGGGCTCGCCGATCAGTGGCCCGGCTAGTCGATGGGGTATCGGGGAAGGAGGGCTGTTGGATCAAAGGGGATCTGACGGAACGACGGCATCGTTATCCTCAGTCACCGGGGTGGCGAGGGGATACCCTAGGCGGGCTCGGGCGGCAACAGAGGGCCCACCTGAGGGCACGGCAGGAGTCGGGGATGTGACGGGGCGACGCGGTTGACGGAGCGGAGCTCGGGGATGGGCGACATGAGGTACTTGCACTGGGGAGGGAGCTCCCAAGCAGATCCCGATGGCGCTGACCTTCGGGGCTCGACAGCGTTGCTCCGGGCACTGCTGCATGTAAGAAAAAAAGGGTGCCATTAGCATCAGGAGGATGATGGGAGCACGCGGGTGCGACATGCAGAGAGAGGGAAGCTCGGGAGAGGGGGCCTTGCTCGATTTTTGGGAGAGTGCCGAAGCTTCTCCTCCTCCTTCTTTCAGGCAGTACAGAGTAGGGGAAAGGGGAAGAGAGCTCCGGGGATGTGAGGTGGAGTGGGAGGAAGAAAATGGGAGGCCGAGAGGGGGCTATCCAGCCTCTGGCCCTTTTATCTCGAGTGGGGGAGGTCCATGATGGACAAAATCCATGGGGAGCATGGTGGAGGGCAGGGCAAGGGCATTGGTCGAGGAGGGCGGTGTTGGGGGTATGTGGGGAGAATATCATTTTGCAGCCCGAAAGATGGGTCACCCAGGCAACACGGTACCCAAGTTGATTTTTATCACCGCGATTCGAAAAGTTGGGGCGCCAATTGCTGAGAGGGGTCTTTCGAGTGAATGATGGCCAAACCCAATATTTTTAAATCACGCCCGTTAAGTCAGGATATTCCATTACACTAGTTCCTGCTATGCCCCTTCTTCGCTGGTCACTCTTCTTAGACACCCTGCACGTGTCGTAGTTCCTGCTATGTGTTCTTTTCACAATCCACCTAAGGATCCACTAGTGTCATTGCATGTGTGTTCTTTTTACTAACAACAACTGGAGTAATTTCATGTGTGTTCTTTTCACATACCACATATGGATCCACCCGTGTAATTGCATGTGTGCTCTTTTCACAATCCACCTATGGATCCACCACTGTCATTGCATGTGTGTTATTTTCACTAACAACAACTGGAGTCATTGCATGTGTGTTCTTTTCACATACCACATATAGATCCACCAGTGTCATTGCATGTGTGCTCTTTTCACAATCCACCTATGGATCCACAAGTGTCATTGCACGTGTGTTCTTTTTACTAACAACAACTGGAGTCATTTCATGTGTGTTCTTTTCACATACCACATATGGATCCACCGGTGTCATTGAAATGTGTGTTCTTTTCACATACCACATTTGGATCCACCAGTGTCATTGCATGTGTGCTTTTTTTACTAACAACAACTTGGGTCATTGCATGTGTGTTCTCTTCAGAGACCACACATGGATCCACCAGTGTCATTGCATGTGTGTTATCTTCACAATCCACCTATGGATCCACCAGTGTCATTGCATGTGTGTTCTTTTTACTAACAACAACTGGAGTCATTTCATGTGTGTTTTTGTCACATACCACATATGCATCCACCAGTGTCATTGAAATGTGTGCACTTTTCACAATCACCTATGGATCCACTAGTATCATTGCATGTGTGTTCTTTTTACTAACAACAACTGGAATCATTTCATGTGTGTTCTTTTCACATACCACATATGGATCCACCAGTCTCATTGAAATGTGTGCACTTTTCACAATCACCTATGGATCCACCAGTGTCATTGCATGTGTGTTCTTTTTACTAACAACTACTGGAATCATTTCATGTGTGTTCTTTTCACATACCACATATGGATCCACCGGTGTCATAGAAATGTGTGTTCTCTTCAGAGACCACACATGGATCCACCAGTGTCATTGCATGTGTGTTCTTTTTACAAACAACAACCAGAGTCATTGCATGTGTGTTCTTTTCACACCCCACATATTGATCCACTAGTGTCATTGCATGTGTGTTCTTTTTACAATGCACCTATGGATCCACCAGTGTCATTGAAATGTGTGTTCCCTTTAGAGACCACTCATGGATCCACCAGTGTCATTGTATGTGTGTTCTTTTTACTAACAACAACCAGAGTAATGGCATGTGTGCTCTTTTCACAATCCACATATGGATCCACCAGTGTCATTGCATGTGTGTTCTTTTCAGTAACAACAACAGGAGTCATTGCATGTGTGTTCTTTTCACATACCACATACGGATCCACCAGTGTCATTGCATGGGTGCTCTTTTCACAATCCACCTATGGATCCACCAGTGTCATTGCATGTGTGTTCTCACTACAAGAAAACTATCACGTAAAGACGTTAATTATGCTACGTAATTGTTTTCGTCTCTACAATATAAGAGCACCCTCAGGTAGGGACGGTTCTTGCGACGTTGCATTGAGCGTCACAAAATTTGTATTTATAAGCTAGGGAAATAAATAATTTGCTATTTGGTGGATATGTAGGGACGGATTTTGAGACGTTCTGGAATTGGTAGACTCCAGGTTTTCCCCTGAAATATTTGGGTTTGGCGCTAACATTTTTTATTTTACCGCTTAACAAATCAAGGCGCCTTTTCATTTAGATAAAATAATTAGGAGTACTAAATATGCCCACCTTTTCCTCCTCTCCTCCATCTCTTCAGTCGCCACAGCAGATCTTCAACCTCTCATAGAAATCGAGTCCGCCGTCCTTCTACTTCTGCCCAGGTTCTTTCCCCGTCAAATCAGTCTCAATTAGAGGTTGCAGTTTCTACTAGTACTAAATCTAGGCTATTCGTGAGGCACTTAGATCCGATCCGGCTGACGGGCGTGAGGTGAACCCCATGGCGGCGTTGCCGGTGCGGGACTGCGGAGTGAACCGGGCGCCTGGTAGAGGCAGGCCTCCTCCGTGAGGTGCAGTGTGAGCCGTGCACCAGGAGGTTGAGGCTGTGGATCATCACAGTCGTCCCTCTTCTCATAGTCTTTGGCACCTTGGTAAAACCTTTTGAATTGTATTTTGACACATGCGCTAATGGCCACAAACCTGATGTGTTTTCTTTTCTCGTGTCAGAAAATGATTACGCTCTGGAAATTATTTCATTGTCTTCATATATATTTGGTTGCGAGTGCAATCACCGAGAATACTTTGACAGTTGCTTGTGCTATCCAGCTCTATTACTGCATTATCTCAAGCAATAATTGTCGCTTTGTATGTTTGATGTATTATTTTCTTTCTCACCGTTTGTTAGATCTAAATTCTGAGGATTCAGATTGTAATCAAGTTTGATCTGGTGCGCTTCCTATATTATGTGTCAACAAAAGGACCGACTGATTTTGCGTTCCTTTAGGAAAATGTATCATGTGGAGGTTACCTAAGCGACTGTGAAAGACCAAGGATGAGATGCGGAAATTGTATAACTCGATGAACATGGTTTACAAGGTCCTCCACAGATTCATAACATCTTACCAGGGATGCCTAATGAATCTACTAGCCCAATTAACATGATTTGTAAGTTTTGTTATACAGTATTTCTTTCCAAGATGTATATGGATGTCATTTCTCATTTTTATACGATATAACTTCCGCTCAGTAATGACCTTGCAGGAGTAGTATTTTTTATATGGGGTTATTATCTTAGTTTGATGATGTCAGAGTTCAGATCTGTATGGTTTATGAACCTGCGATCGTTGTTGACGCCTGGCTAGGTGGATTACATGGTAGGTGTGCTCCGCCAGGGAGCGGCGGCAATCAATGTACAGGTCTCAAGCCAGAGATGGAATGCACGACAGAGCAGAGATAGCAGAGTGATTAATTTGTGCCTCACATCTGGAGCCAATACTCTTATGAGTTAGCCTGCTGTTATCTAAGAACCCAACATCTTTTTCTAGGTAGCTACCTCTCCGAACAGAATTAATACATAGATGCATTGTGTTAATTTTATTTTATGTGGGTGTTTTTCAAGTATCCCACTTCGATTTTGCTGTGAGTGACTGATATAGGTAAGTGACTGATATAGCTAAACTATGGTGGCATCAAGACTCATAGTGAAGTCATAGATGTGAACCATGCGAACTAATTGTTTTTTATTCTTCAAGCTTATATTCAGATTTTATGTTCCATCGTTCTGCAGCTTGGGGAGATTATTTGCATTTGTAATCAAGTCATTGTTGTGAACTGAAATAATTTGTGCTTCGGCATGATGTACCTGTAAATCCAATGCCAAGGTACATTCCATTTTGTTTTCTTCTAAGTTTTCTAAGCCTGTTTCATCAGATACCACAACAATTATCTAATCCTCTAAAGTCTAATTTATCTAACTGCAATCATATATGTAAGCTTCATAAAACATGCTTATTTAATCAAGTACAAAACCAAGTATAAATTTTCAATGTACCTGCCTCACGCTGAATCCTAAGTGTGGTGTCTACACTACGCTATACTTATCTTCTATTTGCTAAACAAGTAAGAACTCTACGTTTTTGTACAACAGTTTAGTATTTAGTCCTCCCTCCGGTCCAAATTAGTTGACTCGGATTTGTCTATCTTCGAATGTATCTAGACTTGTTTTAGTGCTAGATACATCTGAATCTAGACAAAACCAAATCAACTAATTTGGATCGGAGGGTGTAACTGTTTTTCTTGCAGCAGCCAATTGGTATGCAATCCATAAAGAAGCCTCTGATATGCCAATGTAATAGAGATTACTCTGATTGTACTTCATTTGTGCATGTTGAAAGTAGAACGGTTTTATTGAAATTTATTACTAAGTAATTTATTTATCTTTCAGTTGACTTTGCTTACAGAGAAATAGTTTGTGAAGGTTTTTAAGCAACAACACAGGACACTGCAAGGCAGATCAACAGTAGTGGCGATGAAGAGCTCATGTACCATTTCTCCATGCGACAGCTTGTAGACATTTCAACTAGTAGAAGAATATGTATAGAGGATTTACTTTGTGAAGTTTGTAATTGTATCATGCAAATGTACAAATCAATTGTAAAGTAATTTTCTCAAGAAATAAATTTACTTTTCTTGAAGACTACTGTAGTTTTCTGTTGTGTTATGGTCTGTGATAGCATGTACTACGTAGAAATTATCCTTATACATAGCGGGAATTGGTCACAGCAATAAATTAATAATTTATATGTAAAAGAAGAAAACGTCTTAGGATTCTTTATAATGCAAAACATACTGTAAAGACGATGTGTGAGGGAATTTAGCAAAACGTCTCTAGAAGGATAGACATGCTTTATGAACGTCTCATGTCATATAAACATGCTTGTAATGCGTCTTTACAGAGATCGAGACGGTGCATAAGGAGACGGTCATACGACGTTTTACAAGAGCGCCTCTACAAGCATGTAGTGATGCTTTAAAACGTATTTAGCATCTAAATTGAGCGTCTCTATATGTCTTTTATGTTGTAGTGTATTTTCACTAACATCCCCTGGAGTCTTTGCATGTGTGTTCTTTTCACATACCACATATGGATCCACCAGTCTCATTGCATGTGTGCTCTTTTCGCAATCCACCTATAGATCCACTAGTGTCATTGCATGTGTGTTCTTTTTACTAACAACAACTAGAGTCATTTCATGTGTGTTCTTTTCACATACCACATATGGATCCACCAGTGTCATTGCATGTCTGCTTTTTTTACTAACAACAACTGGGGTCATTGCATGTGTGTTGTCTTCAGAGACCACACATGGATCCACCAGTGTCATTGCATGTGTGTTCATTTCACAATCCACCTATGGATCCAGCAGTTTCATTGCATGTGTGCTCTTTTTACTAACAACAACCAGAGTTATTGCATGTGTGTTCTCTTTAGAGACCACACACGGATCCACCATTTGTCATTGCATGTGTGTTCTTTTTACTAACAACAACTAGAGTCATTGCATGTGTGCTCTTTTCACAATCCACCTATGGATCCACCAGTGTCATTGCATGTGTGTTCTCTTCACAATCCACCTATGGATCCACCAGTGTCATTGCATGTGTGTTCTTTTTACTAACAACAACTGTAGTCATTTCATGTGTGTTCTTTTCACATACCACATATGGATCCACCAGTGTCAATGAAATGTGTGCTCTTTTCACAATCCATCTATGGATCCACCAGTGTCATTCCATGTGTGTTCTTTTTACTAACAACAATTGGAATCATTTCATGTGTGTTGTTTTCACATACCACATATGCATCCACCGGTGTCACTGAAATGTGTGTTCTCTTCAGAGACCACACATGGATCCACCAGTGTCATTGCATGTGTGTTCTTTTTACTAACAACAACCAGAGTCATTGCATGTGTGTTCTTTTCACACAGCACATATGGATCCACCAGTGTAATTGCATGTGTGTTCTTTTCACAATCCACCTATGGATCCACCAGTGACATTGAAATGTGTGTTCTCTTTAGAGACCACACATGGATCCACCTGTGTCATTGCATGTGTGTTCTCTTTTCTAACAACAACCAGAGTCATTGCATGTGTGTTCTTTTCACATAGCACATGTGGATCCACCAGTGTCATTGCATGTGTGTTCATTTCACATACGACATAGGGATCCACCAGTGTCATTGCATGTGTGCTCTTTTCACAATCCACCTATGGATCCACCAGTGTCATTGCATGTGTGTTCTTTTCACTAACAACACCTGGAGTCTTTGCATGTGTGTTCTTTTCACATACCACATATGGATCCACCAGTGTCATTGCATGTGTGCTCTTTTCACAATCCACCTATGGATGCACCAGTGTCATTGCATGTGTGTTCTTTTTACTAACAACAACTAGAGTCATTTCATGTGTGTTCTTTTCACATACCACATATGGATCCACCAGTGTCATTGCATGTGTGCTTTTTTTACTAACAACAACTGGGGTCATTGCATGTGTGTTCTCTGCAGAGACCACACATGGATCCACCAGTGTTATTGCATGTGTGTTCTTTTCACAATCCACCTATGGATACAACAGTTTGATTGCATGTGTGCTCTTTTTAGTAACAACAACCAGAGTCATTGCATGTGTGTTCTCTTCAGAGACCACACATGGATCCACCATTTGTCATTGCATGTGTGTTCTTTTTACTAACAACAACCAGAGTCATTGCATGTGTGCTCTTTTCACAATCCACCTATGGATCCACCTGTGTCATTGCATCTGTGTTCTCTTCACAATCCACCTATGGATGCACCAGTGTCATTGCATGTGTGTTCTTTTTACTAGCAACAACTGGAGTCATTTCATGTGTGTTCTTTTCACATACCACATATGGATCCACCATTGTCATTGAAATGTGTGCTGTTTTCACAATCCACCTATGGATCCACCAGTGTCATTCCATGTGTGTTCTTTTTACTAACAACAAGTGGAATCATTTCATGTGTGTTCTTTTCACATACCACATATGGATCTAACGGTGTCAT
The DNA here is from genome assembly GCA_910589775.1 of Avena eriantha. Classification (NCBI taxonomy): domain Eukaryota; kingdom Viridiplantae; phylum Streptophyta; class Magnoliopsida; order Poales; family Poaceae; genus Avena; species Avena eriantha. The sequence continues at coordinate 482,289,021 of OU342743.1, read as the reverse complement.
TCAAATGTGTGTTCTCTTCAGAGACCACACATGGATCCACCAGTGTCATTGCATGTGTGCCCTTTTCACGATCCACCTATGGATCCACCCGTGTCATTCCATGTGTGTTCTTTTCACTAACAACACCTGGAGTCTTTGCATGTGTGTTCTTTTCACATACCACATATGGATCCACCAGTGTCATTGCATGTGTGCTCTTTTCACAATCCACCTATGGATGCACCAGTGTCATTGCATGTGTGTTCTTTTTACTAACAACAACTAGAGTCATTTCATGTGTGTTCTTTTCACATACCACATATGGATCCACCAGTGTCATTGCATGTGTGCTTTTTTTACTAACAACAACTGGGGTCATTGCATGTGTGTTCTCTGCAGAGACCACACATGGATCCACCAGTGTTATTGCATGTGTGTTCTTTTCACAATCCACCTATGGATACAACAGTTTGATTGCATGTGTGCTCTTTTTAGTAACAACAACCAGAGTCATTGCATGTGTGTTCTCTTCAGAGACCACACATGGATCCACCATTTGTCATTGCATGTGTGTTCTTTTTACTAACAACAACCAGAGTCATTGCATGTGTGCTCTTTTCACAATCCACCTATGGATCCACTAGTGTCATTGCATGTGTGTTCTCTTCACAATCCACCTATGGATGCACCAGTGTCATTGCATGTGTGTTCATTTCACATACGACATAGGGATCCACCAGTGTCATTGCATGTGTGCTCTTTTCACAATCCACCTATGGATCCACCAGTGTCATTGCATGTGTGTTCTTTTCACTAACAACACCTGGAGTCTTTGCATGTGTGTTCTTTTCACATACCACATATGGATCCACCAGTGTCATTGCATGTGTGCTCTTTTCACAATCCACCTATGGATGCACCAGTGTCATTGCATGTGTGTTCTTTTTACTAACAACAACTAGAGTCATTTCATGTGTGTTCTTTTCACATACCACATATGGATCCACCAGTGTCATTGCATGTGTGCTTTTTTTACTAACAACAACTGGGGTCATTGCATGTGTGTTCTCTGCAGAGACCACACATGGATCCACCAGTGTTATTGCATGTGTGTTCTTTTCACAATCCACCTATGGATACAACAGTTTGATTGCATGTGTGCTCTTTTTAGTAACAACAACCAGAGTCATTGCATGTGTGTTCTCTTCAGAGACCACACATGGATCCACCATTTGTCATTGCATGTGTGTTCTTTTTACTAACAACAACCAGAGTCATTGCATGTGTGCTCTTTTCACAATCCACCTATGGATCCACCTGTGTCATTGCATCTGTGTTCTCTTCACAATCCACCTATGGATGCACCAGTGTCATTGCATGTGTGTTCTTTTTACTAGCAACAACTGGAGTCATTTCATGTGTGTTCTTTTCACATACCACATATGGATCCACCATTGTCATTGAAATGTGTGCTGTTTTCACAATCCACCTATGGATCCACCAGTGTCATTCCATGTGTGTTCTTTTTACTAACAACAAGTGGAATCATTTCATGTGTGTTCTTTTCACATACCACATATGGATCTAACGGTGTCATTCAAATGTGTGTTCTCTTCAGAGACCACACATGGATCCACCAGTGTCATTGCATGTATGCCCTTTTCACGATCCACCTATGGATCCACCCGTGTCATTCCATGTGTGTTCTTTTCACTAACAACACCTGGAGTCTTTGCATGTGTGTTCTTTTCACATACCACATATGGATCCACCAGTGTCATTGCATGTGTGCTCTTTTCACAATCCACCTATGGATGCACCAGTGTCATTGCATGTGTGTTCTTTTTACTAACAACAACTAGAGTCATTTCATGTGTGTTCTTTTCACATACCACATATGGATCCACCAGTGTCATTGCATGTGTGCTTTTTTTACTAACAACAACTGGGGTCATTGCATGTGTGTTCTCTGCAGAGACCACACATGGATCCACCAGTGTTATTGCATGTGTGTTCTTTTCACAATCCACCTATGGATACAACAGTTTGATTGCATGTGTGCTCTTTTTAGTAACAACAACCAGAGTCATTGCATGTGTGTTCTCTTCAGAGACCACACATGGATCCACCATTTGTCATTGCATGTGTGTTCTTTTTACTAACAACAACCAGAGTCATTGCATGTGTGCTCTTTTCACAATCCTCCTATGGATGCACCAGTGTCATTGCATGTGTGTTCTTTTTACTAGCAACAACTGGAGTCATTTTATGTGTGTTCTTTTCGCATACCACATATGGATCCACCATTGTCATTGAAATGTGTACTCTTTTCACAATCCACCTATGGATCCACCAGTGTCATTCCATGTGTGTTCTTTTTACTAACAACAAGTGGAATCATTTCATGTGTGTTCTTTTCACATACCACATATGGATCCAACGGTGTCATTCAAATGTGTGTTCTCTTCAGAGACCACACATGGATCCACCAGTGTCATTGCATGTGTATTCTTTTTACTAACAACCAGAGTCATTGCATGTGTGTTCTTTTTACTAACAACAACCAGAGTCATTGCATGTGTTCTCTTTTCACAATCCACCTACGGATCCACCAGTGTGATTGCATGTGTGTTCTCTTCACAATCCACTTATGGATCCACCAATGTCATTGCATGTGTGTTATTTTTACTAACAACAACTGGAGTCATTTCATGTGTGTTCTTTTCACACACCACATATGGATCCACCAGTGTCATTGAAATGTGTGCTCTTTTCACAATCCACCTATGGATCCACCAGTGCCATTGCATGTGTGTTCTTTTTACTAACAACAACTGGAACTATTTCATGTGTGTTCTTTTCAGATACCACATATGGATCCACTAGTTTCATTGAAATGTGTGTTCTCTTCAGAGACCACACATGGATCCACCAGTGTCATTGCATGTGTGTTCTTTTTACTAACAACAACCAGAGTCCTTGCATGTTTGTTCTTTTCACATACCACATGTGGATCCACCAGTGTCATTGCATGAGTGTTCTTTTCACATACCACATATGGATCCACCAGTGTCATTGCATGTGTGCCCTTTTCACAATCCTCCTATGGATCCACCCGTGTCATTCCATGTGTGTTCTTTTCACTAACAACACATGGAGTCATTACATGTGTGTTCTTTTCACATACCACATATGGATCCACTAGTGTCATTGCATGTGTGCTCTTTTCACAATCCACCTATGGATCCACCAGTGTCATTGCATGTGTGTTCTTTTTACTAACAACAACTAGAGTCATTTCATGTGTGTTCTTTTCACATACCACATATGGATCCACCGGTGTAACTGAAATGTGTGTTCTTTTCACATACCACATATGGATCCACCAGTGTCATTGCATGTGTTTTCTTTTCACAATCCACCTATGGATCCAGCAGTGTCATTGCATGTGTGCTGTTTTTACTAACAACAACCAAAGTCATTACATGTGTGTTCTCTTCAGAGACCACACATGGATCCACCATTTGTCATTGCATGTGTGTTCTTTTTACTAACAACAACCAGAGTCATTGCATGTGTGCTCTTTTCACAATCCACCTATGGATCCACCAGTGTCATTGCATGTGTGTTCTCTTCATAATCCACCTATGGATCCACCAGTGACATTGCATGTGTGCTCTTTTCACAATCCACCTATGGATCCACCAGTGTCATTGCATGTGTGTTCTTTTCACTAACAACACCTGGAGTCTTTGCATGTGTGTTCTTTTCACATACCACATATGGATCCACCAGTGTCATTGCATGTGTGCTCTTTTCACAATCCACCTATGGATCCACCAGTGTCATTGCATGTGTGTTCTTTTTACTAAGGACAACTAGAGTCATTTCATGTGTGTTCTTTTCACATACCACATATGGATCCACCAGTGTCATTGCATGTGTGCTTTTTTTACTAACAACAACTGGGGTCATTGCATGTGTGTTCTCTGCAGAGACCACACATGGATCCACCAGTGTCATTGCATGTGTGTTCTTTTCACAATCCACCTATGGATCCAGCAGTTTGATTGCATGTGTGCTCTTTTTAGTAACAACAACCAGAGTCATTGCATGTGTGTTCTCTTCAGAGACCATACATGGATCCACCATTTGTCATTGCATGTGTGTTCTTTTTACTAACAACAACCAGAGTCATTGCATGTGTGCTCGTTTCACAATCCACCTATGGATCCACCTGTGTCATTGCATCTGTGTTCTCTTCACAATCCACCTATGGATGCACCAGTGTCATTGCATGTGTGTTCTTTTTACTAGCAACAACTGGAGTCATTTCATGTGTGTTCTTTTCACATACCACATATGGATCCACCATTGTCATTGAAATGTGTGCTGTTTTCACAATCCACCTATGGATCCACCAGTGTCATTCCATGTGTGTTCTTTTTACTAACAACAAGTGGAATCATTTCATCTGTGTTCTTTTCACATACCACATATGGATCCAACGGTGTCATTCAAATGTGTGTTCTCTTCAGAGACCACACATGGATCCACGAGTGTCATTGCATGTGTATTCTTTTTGCTAACAACCAGAGTCATTGCATGTGTGTTCTTTTTACTAACAACAACCAGAGTCATTGCATGTGTGTCTATCTTTTCACATACCACCTACGGATCCACCATGTGATTGCATGTGTGTGTTCTCTCACAATCCACTTATGGATCCACCAATGTCATTGCATGTGTGTTATTTACTAACAACAACTGGAGTCATTTCATTGATGTTCTTTTCACATACCACATAGGATCCACCAGTGTCATTGAAATGTGTGCTCTTTTCACAATCCACCTATGGATCCACCAGTGTCATTGCATGTGTGTTCTTTTTACGAACAATAACTGGAATCATTTCATGTGTGTTCTTTTCAGATACCACATATGGATCCACTA